>JAQISU010000214.1:0-1290000 GCA_029339505.1 Unio delphinus
TTAAATCTTACTTTGCAGTCAATAACAGTGCTTTATTGCTTTATTAAACTGATGAAGACACAATGAAATTAAATCTTACTTTGCAGTCAATAACAGTGCTTTATTGCTTGTATTAAACTGATGAAGACACAATGAAATTAATCTTACTTTGCAGTCAATAACAGTGCTTTATTGCTTGTATTAAACTGATGAAGACACAATGAAATTAAATCTTACTTTGCAGTCAATAACAGTGCTTTATTGCTTGTATTAAACTGATGAAGACACAATGAAATTAAATATTACTTTGCAGTCAATAACAGTGCTTTATTGCTTTATTAAACTGATGAAGACACAATGAAATTAAATCTTACTTTGCAGTCAATAACAGTGCTTTATTGCTTTATTAAACTGATGAAGACACAATGAAATTAAATCTTACTTTGCAGTCAATAACAGTGCTTTATTGCTTGTATTAAACTGATGAAGACACAATGAAATTAAATATTACTTTGCAGTCAACAACAGTGCTTTATTGCTTTATTAAACTGATGAAGACACAATGAAATTAAATCTTACTTTGCAGTCAATAACAGTGCTTTATTGCTTTATTAAACTGATGAAGACACAATGAAATTAAATCTTACTTTGCAGTCAATAACAGTGCTTTATTGCTTGTATTAAACTGATGAAGACACAATGAAATTAAATCTTACTTTGCAGTCAATAACAGTGCTTTATTGCTTTATTAAACTGATGAAGACACAATGAAATTAAATCTTACTTTGCAGTCAATAACAGTGCTTTATTGCTTTATTAAACTGATGAAGACACAATAAAATTAAATCTTACTTTGCAGTCAATAACAGTGCTTTATTGCTTTATTAAACTGATGAAGACACAATGAAATTAAATCTTACTTTGCAGTCAATAACAGTGCTTTTTTGCTTGTATTAAACTGATGAAGACACAATGAAATTAAATCTTACTTTGCAGTCAATAACAGTGCTTTATTGCTTTATTAAACTGATGAAGACACAATGAAATTAAATCTTACTTTGCAGTCAATAACAGTGCTTTATTGCTTTATTAAACTGATGAAGAAACTAGCCAAAAAGTATTGATCAGTTTTCAAAATAAAGCATAACATTCGGTTTATCAAATATTATACATAATTTGGAGGTAATTTTTTGTGTGCACACAATGAAATTAAATCTTACTTTGCAGTCAATAACAGTGCTTTATTGCTTGTATTAAACTGATGAAGACACAATGAAATTAAATCTTACTTTGCAGTCAATAACAGTGCTTTATTGCTTGTATTAAACTGATGAAGACACAATGAAATTAAATCTTACTTTGCAGTCAATAACAGTGCTTTATTGCTTGTATTAAACTGATGAAGACACAATGAAATTAAATCTTACTTTGCAGTCAATAACAGTGCTTTATTGCTTGTATTAAACTGATGAAGACACAATGAAATTAAATCTTACTTTGCAGTCAATAACAGTGCTTTATTGCTTGTATTAAACTGATGAAGACACAATGAAATTAAATCTTACTTTGCAGTCAATAACAGTGCTTTATTGCTTTATTAAACTGATGAAGACACAATGAAATTAAATCTTACTTTGCAGTCAATAACAGTGCTTTATTGCTTTATTAAACTGATGAAGACACAATGAAATTAAATCTTACTTTGCAGTCAATAACAGTGCTTTATTGCTTGTATTAAACTGATGAAGACACAATGAAATTAAATCTTACTTTGCAGTCAATAACAGTGCTTTATTGCTTTATTAAACTGATGAAGACACAATGAAATTAAATCTTACTTTGCAGTCAATAACAGTGCTTTATTGCTTGTATTAAACTGATGAAGACACAATGAAATTAAATCTTACTTTGCAGTCAATAACAGTGCTTTATTGCTTTATTAAACTGATGAAGACACAATGAAATTAAATCTTACTTTGCAGTCAATAACAGTGCTTTATTGCTTGTATTAAACTGATGAAGACACAATGAAATTAAATCTTACTTTGCAGTCAATAACAGTGCTTTATTGCTTGTATTAAACTGATGAAGACACAATGAAATTAAATCTTACTTTGCAGTCAATAACAGTGCTTTATTGCTTGTATTAAACTGATGAAGACACAATGAAATTAAATCTTACTTTGCAGTCAATAACAGTGCTTTATTGCTTGTATTAAACTGATGAAGACACAATGAAATTAAATCTTACTTTGCAGTCAATAACAGTGCTTTATTGCTTGTATTAAACTGATGAAGACACAATGAAATTAAATCTTACTTTGCAGTCAATAACAGTGCTTTATTGCTTGTATTAAACTGATGAAGACACAATGAAATTAAATCTTACTTTGCAGTCAATAACAGTGCTTTATTGCTTTATTAAACTGATGAAGACACAATGAAATTAAATCTTACTTTGCAGTCAATAACAGTGCTTTATTGCTTGTATTAAACTGATGAAGACACAATGAAATTAAATCTTACTTTGCAGTCAATAACAGTGCTTTATTGCTTTATTAAACTGATGAAGACACAATGAAATTAAATCTTACTTTGCAGTCAATAACAGTGCTTTATTGCTTGTATTAAACTGATGAAGACACAATGAAATTAAATATTACTTTGCAGTCAATAACAGTGCTTTATTGCTTTATTAAACTGATGAAGACACAATGAAATTAAATCTTACTTTGCAGTCAATAACAGTGCTTTATTGCTTAATTAAACTGATGAAGACACAATGAAATTAAATCTTACTTTGCAGTCAATAACAGTGCTTTATTGCTTGTATTAAACTGATGAAGACACAATGAAATTAAATATTACTTTGCAGTCAACAACAGTGCTTTATTGCTTTATTAAACTGATGAAGACACAATGAAATTAAATCTTACTTTGCAGTCAATAACAGTGCTTTATTGCTTTATTAAACTGATGAAGACACAATGAAATTAAATCTTACTTTGCAGTCAATAACAGTGCTTTATTGCTTGTATTAAACTGATGAAGACACAATGAAATTAAATCTTACTTTGCAGTCAATAACAGTGCTTTATTGCTGTATTAAACTGATGAAGACACAATGAAATTAAATCTTACTTTGCAGTCAATAACAGTGCTTTATTGCTTTATTAAACTGATGAAGACACAATGAAATTAAATCTTACTTTGCAGTCAATAACAGTGCTTTATTGCTTTATTAAACTGATGAAGACACAATGAAATTAAATCTTACTTTGCAGTCAATAACAGTGCTTTATTGCTTGTATTAAACTGATGAAGACACAATGAAATTAAATCTTACTTTGCAGTCAATAACAGTGCTTTATTGCTTTATTAAACTGATGAAGACACAATGAAATTAAATCTTACTTTGCAGTCAATAACAGTGCTTTATTGCTTTATTAAACTGATGAAGACACAATGAAATTAAATCTTACTTTGCAGTCAATAACAGTGCTTTATTGCTTTATTAAACTGATGAAGACACAATGAAATTAAATCTTACTTTGCAGTCAATAACAGTGCTTTATTGCTTGTATTAAACTGATGAAGACACAATGAAATTAAATCTTACTTTGCAGTCAATAACAGTGCTTTATTGCTTTATTAAACTGATGAAGACACAATGAAATTAAATCTTACTTTGCAGTCAATAACAGTGCTTTATTGCTTGTATTAAACTGATGAAGACACAATGAAATTAAATATTACTTTGCAGTCAATAACAGTGCTTTATTGCTTTATTAAACTGATGAAGACACAATGAAATTAAATCTTACTTTGCAGTCAATAACAGTGCTTTATTGCTTAATTAAACTGATGAAGACACAATGAAATTAAATCTTACTTTGCAGTCAATAACAGTGCTTTATTGCTTGTATTAAACTGATGAAGACACAATGAAATTAAATATTACTTTGCAGTCAACAACAGTGCTTTATTGCTTTATTAAACTGATGAAGACACAATGAAATTAAATCTTACTTTGCAGTCAATAACAGTGCTTTATTGCTTTATTAAACTGATGAAGACACAATGAAATTAAATCTTACTTTGCAGTCAATAACAGTGCTTTATTGCTTGTATTAAACTGATGAAGACACAATGAAATTAAATCTTACTTTGCAGTCAATAACAGTGCTTTATTGCTTTATTAAACTGATGAAGACACAATGAAATTAAATCTTACTTTGCAGTCAATAACAGTGCTTTATTGCTTTATTAAACTGATGAAGACACAATGAAAATTAAATCTTACTTTGCAGTCAATAACAGTGCTTTATTGCTTTATTAAACTGATGAAGACACAATGAAATTAAATCTTACTTTGCAGTCAATAACAGTGCTTTATTGCTTGTATTAAACTGATGAAGACACAATGAAATTAAATCTTACTTTGCAGTCAATAACAGTGCTTTATTGCTTGTATTAAACTGATGAAGACACAATGAAATTAAATCTTACTTTGCAGTCAATAACAGTGCTTTATTGCTTTATTAAACTGATGAAGACACAATGAAATTAAATCTTACTTTGCAGTCAATAACAGTGCTTTATTGCTTGTATTAAACTGATGAAGACACAATGAAATTAAATCTTACTTTGCAGTCAATAACAGTGCTTTATTGCTTTATTAAACTGATGAAGACACAATGAAATTAAATCTTACTTTGCAGTCAATAACAGTGCTTTATTGCTTGTATTAAACTGATGAAGACACAATGAAATTAAATATTACTTTGCAGTCAATAACAGTGCTTTATTGCTTTATTAAACTGATGAAGACACAATGAAATTAAATCTTACTTTGCAGTCAATAACAGTGCTTTATTGCTTAATTAAACTGATGAAGACACAATGAAATTAAATCTTACTTTGCAGTCAATAACAGTGCTTTATTGCTTGTATTAAACTGATGAAGACACAATGAAATTAAATATTACTTTGCAGTCAACAACAGTGCTTTATTGCTTTATTAAACTGATGAAGACACAATGAAATTAAATCTTACTTTGCAGTCAATAACAGTGCTTTATTGCTTTATTAAACTGATGAAGACACAATGAAATTAAATCTTACTTTGCAGTCAATAACAGTGCTTTATTGCTTGTATTAAACTGATGAAGACACAATGAAATTAAATCTTACTTTGCAGTCAATAACAGTGCTTTATTGCTGTATTAAACTGATGAAGACACAATGAAATTAAATCTTACTTTGCAGTCAATAACAGTGCTTTATTGCTTTATTAAACTGATGAAGACACAATGAAATTAAATCTTACTTTGCAGTCAATAACAGTGCTTTATTGCTTTATTAAACTGATGAAGACACAATGAAATTAAATCTTACTTTGCAGTCAATAACAGTGCTTTTTTGCTTGTATTAAACTGATGAAGACACAATGAAATTAAATCTTACTTTGCAGTCAATAACAGTGCTTTATTGCTTTATTAAACTGATGAAGACACAATGAAATTAAATCTTACTTTGCAGTCAATAACAGTGCTTTATTGCTTTATTAAACTGATGAAGACACAATGAAATTAAATCTTACTTTGCAGTCAATAACAGTGCTTTATTGCTTTATTAAACTGATGAAGACACAATGAAATTAAATCTTACTTTGCAGTCAATAACAGTGCTTTATTGCTTGTATTAAACTGATGAAGACACAATGAAATTAAATCTTACTTTGCAGTCAATAACAGTGCTTTATTGCTTTATTAAACTGATGAAGACACAATGAAATTAAATCTTACTTTGCAGTCAATAACAGTGCTTTATTGCTTGTATTAAACTGATGAAGACACAATGAAATTAAATATTACTTTGCAGTCAATAACAGTGCTTTATTGCTTTATTAAACTGATGAAGACACAATGAAATTAAATCTTACTTTGCAGTCAATAACAGTGCTTTATTGCTTAATTAAACTGATGAAGACACAATGAAATTAAATCTTACTTTGCAGTCAATAACAGTGCTTTATTGCTTGTATTAAACTGATGAAGACACAATGAAATTAAATATTACTTTGCAGTCAACAACAGTGCTTTATTGCTTTATTAAACTGATGAAGACACAATGAAATTAAATCTTACTTTGCAGTCAATAACAGTGCTTTATTGCTTTATTAAACTGATGAAGACACAATGAAATTAAATCTTACTTTGCAGTCAATAACAGTGCTTTATTGCTTGTATTAAACTGATGAAGACACAATGAAATTAAATCTTACTTTGCAGTCAATAACAGTGCTTTATTGCTTTATTAAACTGATGAAGACACAATGAAATTAAATCTTACTTTGCAGTCAATAACAGTGCTTTATTGCTTTATTAAACTGATGAAGACACAATAAAATTAAATCTTACTTTGCAGTCAATAACAGTGCTTTATTGCTTTATTAAACTGATGAAGACACAATGAAATTAAATCTTACTTTGCAGTCAATAACAGTGCTTTATTGCTTGTATTAAACTGATGAAGACACAATGAAATTAAATCTTACTTTGCAGTCAATAACAGTGCTTTATTGCTTTATTAAACTGATGAAGACACAATGAAATTAAATCTTACTTTGCAGTCAATAACAGTGCTTTATTGCTTTATTAAACTGATGAAGAAACTAGCCAAAAAGTATTGATCAGTTTTCAAAATAAAGCATAACATTCGGTTTATCAAATATTATACATAATTTGGAGGTAATTTTTTGTGTGCACACAATGAAATTAAATCTTACTTTGCAGTCAATAACAGTGCTTTATTGCTTGTATTAAACTGATGAAGACACAATGAAATTAAATCTTACTTTGCAGTCAATAACAGTGCTTTATTGCTTGTATTAAACTGATGAAGACACAATGAAATTAAATCTTACTTTGCAGTCAATAACAGTGCTTTATTGCTTGTATTAAACTGATGAAGACACAATGAAATTAAATCTTACTTTGCAGTCAATAACAGTGCTTTATTGCTTGTATTAAACTGATGAAGACACAATGAAATTAAATCTTACTTTGCAGTCAATAACAGTGCTTTATTGCTTGTATTAAACTGATGAAGACACAATGAAATTAAATCTTACTTTGCAGTCAATAACAGTGCTTTATTGCTTTATTAAACTGATGAAGACACAATGAAATTAAATCTTACTTTGCAGTCAATAACAGTGCTTTATTGCTTGTATTAAACTGATGAAGACACAATGAAATTAAATCTTACTTTGCAGTCAATAACAGTGCTTTATTGCTTGTATTAAACTGATGAAGACACAATGAAATTAAATCTTACTTTGCAGTCAATAACAGTGCTTTATTGCTTTATTAAACTGATGAAGAAACTAGCCAAAAAGTATTGATCAGTTTTCAAAATAAAGCATAACATTCGGTTTATCAAATATTATACATAATTTGGAGGTAATTTTTTGTGTGCACACAATGAAATTAAATCTTACTTTGCAGTCAATAACAGTGCTTTATTGCTTGTATTAAACTGATGAAGACACAATGAAATTAAATCTTACTTTGCAGTCAATAACAGTGCTTTATTGCTTGTATTAAACTGATGAAGACACAATGAAATTAAATCTTACTTTGCAGTCAATAACAGTGCTTTATTGCTTGTATTAAACTGATGAAGACACAATGAAATTAAATCTTACTTTGCAGTCAATAACAGTGCTTTATTGCTTGTATTAAACTGATGAAGACACAATGAAATTAAATCTTACTTTGCAGTCAATAACAGTGCTTTATTGCTTGTATTAAACTGATGAAGACACAATGAAATTAAATCTTACTTTGCAGTCAATAACAGTGCTTTATTGCTTTATTAAACTGATGAAGACACAATGAAATTAAATCTTACTTTGCAGTCAATAACAGTGCTTTATTGCTTGTATTAAACTGATGAAGACACAATGAAATTAAATCTTACTTTGCAGTCAATAACAGTGCTTTATTGCTTGTATTAAACTGATGAAGACACAATGAAATTAAATCTTACTTTGCAGTCAATAACAGTGCTTTATTGCTTTATTAAACTGATGAAGACACAATGAAATTAAATCTTACTTTGCAGTCAATAACAGTGCTTTATTGCTTGTATTAAACTGATGAAGACACAATGAAATTAAATCTTACTTTGCAGTCAATAACAGTGCTTTATTGCTTTATTAAACTGATGAAGACACAATGAAATTAAATCTTACTTTGCAGTCAATAACAGTGCTTTATTGCTTGTATTAAACTGATGAAGACACAATGAAATTAAATCTTACTTTGCAGTCAATAACAGTGCTTTATTGCTTGTATTAAACTGATGAAGACACAATGAAATTAAATCTTACTTTGCAGTCAATAACAGTGCTTTATTGCTTGTATTAAACTGATGAAGACACAATGAAATTAAATCTTACTTTGCAGTCAATAACAGTGCTTTATTGCTTGTATTAAACTGATGAAGACACAATGAAATTAAATCTTACTTTGCAGTCAATAACAGTGCTTTATTGCTTGTATTAAACTGATGAAGACACAATGAAATTAAATCTTACTTTGCAGTCAATAACAGTGCTTTATTGCTTGTATTAAACTGATGAAGACACAATGAAATTAAATCTTACTTTGCAGTCAATAACAGTGCTTTATTGCTTGTATTAAACTGATGAAGACACAATGAAATTAAATCTTACTTTGCAGTCAATAACAGTGCTTTATTGCTTTATTAAACTGATGAAGACACAATGAAATTAAATCTTACTTTGCAGTCAATAACAGTGCTTTATTGCTTGTATTAAACTGATGAAGACACAATGAAATTAAATCTTACTTTGCAGTCAATAACAGTGCTTTATTGCTTGTATTAAACTGATGAAGACACAATGAAATTAAATCTTACTTTGCAGTCAATAACAGTGCTTTATTGCTTTATTAAACTGATGAAGACACAATGAAATTAAATCTTACTTTGCAGTCAATAACAGTGCTTTATTGCTTGTATTAAACTGATGAAGACACAATGAAATTAAATCTTACTTTGCAGTCAATAACAGTGCTTTATTGCTTTATTAAACTGATGAAGACACAATGAAATTAAATCTTACTTTGCAGTCAATAACAGTGCTTTATTGCTTGTATTAAACTGATGAAGACACAATGAAATTAAATCTTACTTTGCAGTCAATAACAGTGCTTTATTGCTTTATTAAACTGATGAAGACACAATGAAATTAAATCTTTTTTTGCAGTCAATAACAGTGCTTTATTGCTTGTATTAAACTGATGAAGACACAATGAAATTAAATCTTACTTTGCAGTCAATAACAGTGCTTTGTTGCTTTATTAAACTGATGAAGACACAATGAAATTAAATCTTACTTTGCAGTCAATAACAGTGCTTTATTGCTTGGATTAAACTGATGAAGACACAATGAAATTAAATATTACTTTGCAGTCAATAACAGTGCTTTATTGCTTTATTAAACTGATGAAGACACAATGAAATTAAATCTTACTTTGCAGTCAATAACAGTGCTTTATTGCTTAATTAAACTGATGAAGACACAATGAAATTAAATCTTACTTTGCAGTCAATAACAGTGCTTTATTGCTTGTATTAAACTGATGAAGACACAATGAAATTAAATATTACTTTGCAGTCAACAACAGTGCTTTATTGCTTTATTAAACTGATGAAGACACAATGAAATTAAATCTTACTTTGCAGTCAATAACAGTGCTTTATTGCTTTATTAAACTGATGAAGACACAATGAAATTAAATCTTACTTTGCAGTCAATAACAGTGCTTTATTGCTTGTATTAAACTGATGAAGACACAATGAAATTAAATCTTACTTTGCAGTCAATAACAGTGCTTTATTGCTTTATTAAACTGATGAAGACACAATGAAATTAAATCTTACTTTGCAGTCAATAACAGTGCTTTATTGCTTTATTAAACTGATGAAGACACAATAAAATTAAATCTTACTTTGCAGTCAATAACAGTGCTTTATTGCTTTATTAAACTGATGAAGACACAATGAAATTAAATCTTACTTTGCAGTCAATAACAGTGCTTTTTTGCTTGTATTAAACTGATGAAGACACAATGAAATTAAATCTTACTTTGCAGTCAATAACAGTGCTTTATTGCTTTATTAAACTGATGAAGACACAATGAAATTAAATCTTACATTGCAGTCAATAACAGTGCTTTATTGCTTTATTAAACTGATGAAGAAACTAGCCAAAAAGTATTGATCAGTTTTCAAAATAAAGCATAACATTCGGTTTATCAAATATTATACATAATTTGGAGGTAATTTTTTGTGTGCACACAATTAAATTAAATCTTACTTTGCAGTCAATAACAGTGCTTTATTGCTTGTATTAAACTGATGAAGACACAATGAAATTAAATCTTACTTTGCAGTCAATAACAGTGCTTTATTGCTTGTATTAAACTGATGAAGACACAATGAAATTAAATCTTACTTTGCAGTCAATAACAGTGCTTTATTGCTTGTATTAAACTGATGAAGACACAATGAAATTAAATCTTACTTTGCAGTCAATAACAGTGCTTTATTGCTTGTATTAAACTGATGAAGACACAATGAAATTAAATCTTACTTTGCAGTCAATAACAGTGCTTTATTGCTTGTATTAAACTGATGAAGACACAATGAAATTAAATATTACTTTGCAGTCAACAACAGTGCTTTATTGCTTTATTAAACTGATGAAGACACAATGAAATTAAATCTTACTTTGCAGTCAATAACAGTGCTTTATTGCTTTATTAAACTGATGAAGACACAATGAAATTAAATCTTACTTTGCAGTCAATAACAGTGCTTTATTGCTTGTATTAAACTGATGAAGACACAATGAAATTAAATCTTACTTTGCAGTCAATAACAGTGCTTTATTGCTTTATTAAACTGATGAAGACACAATGAAATTAAATCTTACTTTGCAGTCAATAACAGTGCTTTATTGCTTTATTAAACTGATGAAGACACAATAAAATTAAATCTTACTTTGCAGTCAATAACAGTGCTTTATTGCTTTATTAAACTGATGAAGACACAATGAAATTAAATCTTACTTTGCAGTCAATAACAGTGCTTTTTTGCTTGTATTAAACTGATGAAGACACAATGAAATTAAATCTTACTTTGCAGTCAATAACAGTGCTTTATTGCTTTATTAAACTGATGAAGACACAATGAAATTAAATCTTACTTTGCAGTCAATAACAGTGCTTTATTGCTTTATTAAACTGATGAAGAAACTAGCCAAAAAGTATTGATCAGTTTTCAAAATAAAGCATAACATTCGGTTTATCAAATATTATACATAATTTGGAGGTAATTTTTTGTGTGCACACAATGAAATTAAATCTTACTTTGCAGTCAATAACAGTGCTTTATTGCTTGTATTAAACTGATGAAGACACAATGAAATTAAATCTTACTTTGCAGTCAATAACAGTGCTTTATTGCTTGTATTAAACTGATGAAGACACAATGAAATTAAATCTTACTTTGCAGTCAATAACAGTGCTTTATTGCTTGTATTAAACTGATGAAGACACAATGAAATTAAATCTTACTTTGCAGTCAATAACAGTGCTTTATTGCTTGTATTAAACTGATGAAGACACAATGAAATTAAATCTTACTTTGCAGTCAATAACAGTGCTTTATTGCTTGTATTAAACTGATGAAGACACAATGAAATTAAATCTTACTTTGCAGTCAATAACAGTGCTTTATTGCTTTATTAAACTGATGAAGACACAATGAAATTAAATCTTACTTTGCAGTCAATAACAGTGCTTTATTGCTTGTATTAAACTGATGAAGACACAATGAAATTAAATCTTACTTTGCAGTCAATAACAGTGCTTTATTGCTTGTATTAAACTGATGAAGACACAATGAAATTAAATCTTACTTTGCAGTCAATAACAGTGCTTTATTGCTTTATTAAACTGATGAAGACACAATGAAATTAAATCTTACTTTGCAGTCAATAACAGTGCTTTATTGCTTGTATTAAACTGATGAAGACACAATGAAATTAAATCTTACTTTGCAGTCAATAACAGTGCTTTATTGCTTTATTAAACTGATGAAGACACAATGAAATTAAATCTTACTTTGCAGTCAATAACAGTGCTTTATTGCTTGTATTAAACTGATGAAGACACAATGAAATTAAATCTTACTTTGCAGTCAATAAAAGTGCTTTATTGCTTTATTAAACTGATGAAGACACAATGAAATTAAATCTTACTTTTCAGTCAATAACAGTGCTTTATTGCTTGTATTAAACTGATGAAGACACAATGAAATTAAATCTTACTTTGCAGTCAATAACAGTGCTTTATTGCTTGTATTATACTGATGAAGACACAATGAAATTAAATCTTACTTTGCAGTCAATAACAGTGCTTTATTGCTTTATTAAACTGATGAAGACACAATGAAATTAAATCTTACTTTGCTGTCAATAACAGTGCTTTATTGCTTTATTAAACTGATGAAGACACAATGAAATTAAATATTACTTTGCAGTCAATAACAGTGCTTTATTGCTTGTATTAAACTGATGAAGACACAATGAAATTAAATCTTACTTTGCAGTCAATAACAGTGCTTTATTGCTTGTATTAAACTGATGAAGACACAATGAAATTAAATCTTACTTTGCAGTCAATAACAGTGCTTTATTGCTTGTATTAAACTGATGAAGACACAATGAAATTAAATATTACTTTGCAGTCAATAACAGTGCTTTATTGCTTTATTAAACTGATGAAGACACAATGAAATTAAATCTTACTTTGCAGTCAATAACAGTGCTTTATTGCTTGTATTAAACTGATGAAGACACAATGAAATTAAATATTACTTTGCAGTCAATAACAGTGCTTTATTGCTTTATTAAACTGATGAAGACACAATGAAATTAAATCTTACTTTGCAGTCAATAACAGTGCTTTATTGCTTTATTAAACTGATGAAGACACAATGAAATTAAATCTTACTTTGCAGTCAATAACAGTGCTTTATTGCTTGTATTAAACTGATGAAGACACAATGAAATTAAATATTACTTTGCAGTCAATAACAGTGCTTTATTGCTTTATTAAACTGATGAAGACACAATGAAATTAAATCTTACTTTGCAGTCAATAACAGTGCTTTATTGCTTGTATTAAACTGATGAAGACACAATGAAATTATATCTTACTTTGCAGTCAATAACAGTGCTTTATTGCTTGTATTAAACTGATGAAGACACAATGAAATTAAATATTACTTTGCAGTCAATAACAGTGCTTTATTGCTTGTATTAAACTGATGAAGACACAATGAAATTAAATCTTACTTTGCAGTCAATAACAGTGCTTTATTGCTTGTATTAAACTGATGAAGACACAATGAAATTAAATATTACTTTGCAGTCAATAACAGTGCTTTATTGCTTGTATTAAACTGATGAAGAAACTAGCCTAAAAGCATGAAGAAGTTTTTAAATTTTCAGTGGCATAAAAAGTGTCAGCTGCTAAACCACACAGCTTACTCCATAACATCCGGACATTGTTTGCTAGGTTATGTTGCCACTAACAGGTTATACTACAATTCACTCTTAAAAAAATAGGAAAGTTTAAGATTGATATATTAAATTTAACAAAATACACAAACATATCTGCTTTCACAAACAGCTTTGTAAGATTCATTGGTATTCATGCACTGGTAATGAAACCAGAATTCTCCACACTCATCACAACCAATCTGGAAAGATATACAAATTAAGATAAATTACCAACTAACTCGTACACCTCAAGATTCATAACATTCAGTCTACAAATATTGAAAACATCTTAAAGTCTTCTATTGCTCGAAAATTGTTAGTTTTATAAAGGAAAAAGCAAAGCAAATGTGCATTAGACAAGGTCCAGCAAAAATAAAAATTGATATCAATATTAGTTTATGTAACTGACTTATTCTCATTAAACATCCTGAATTATGTACACAGTTACTGAAATTTGAAAATTCCATTTTCAGATACCAGGACACTGTATCCTGCTTAAGTTTCCGATAAATCCTCGAATTTTAAACTTATAAAAACTGTTAATAAACCCTAATAAATATTTGAAACATATTGAAAAATAAGACTAAAGATTCAGGACATTCAAGATACTACTTGTTAATTGTTTAAATTTCATTACTTGTAGTGGCATGTAATGCTTTATTTACAATAAACAAAGATTCAACTAAATAGTTAATTAAAAAAAAACACTGAAACATTAACCACACCGACCCCATGCCAAATACACAAACATACATCCCAACTTACCCACTGAACTCTATTTTTTTTACCTGGGGGCATCTTACATCCACAGAGTCGACACAATTCTTTAATGGCGTTGTCTAAAAGAAATAGAGAAAAAGAAAAAGTAAATTTTTCCAACTTTTCTACTGTCTGTGACAGAATTCACAAATATAAAAGTAACCATTTAACAAATGAGACAAAATTGTTTCTTGTTTCATTGGTAGTATATAAAACATGTCTCATGATTGTTTGTTAGGATAGCAGTTGTGTAATGTTCATTATAAATTATCAAGTCCTCAGAGGGTGGGTTAAAATATTATGTAATAAAAGCAAATTATAAAACTTAAATATTTAAAAGTTTAACATGATAATGTAGCAAGTAGATGAACATATAAAAAGAAACAGATACAAAATGTATACTTTTATCAAGTTTGGCAAAAACAATGTTAACTGTTGACAAATGACTTGATAGAGAGAGAGAGAGAGAGAGAGAGAGAGAGAGAGAGAGAGAGAGAGAGAGAGAGAGAGAGAGTATCGCCGGGAATACACTGAATGTATCTGAACACTGTAGACTAACACTTCGATACTGGCTACTACACAAGGGAGGAAACTATCATACGAACTATGACTTAAGAATGCCGAAGGAATCCGTTCGAATGATGTGAACGACATGATTCTCGTGTTTAGCTCTCACTGGACAGTTGTTTGCGGGCAAATTTTCGTCCGACGATGGCCTATTGCGGAAAAATTATAATAATATTACATTAAAGATACAGATAAAAGCTAATGGTTCTTGTTAAAAGGATGCTTGTAAGATTCTGAAATTGGGGGTGAAAGACTGTCAAAATTTAGTTTTGTTCTGTCGAATACTTCGTGAACATGTTTCAGGATTGGTTTATCAATTATGTGCGATAACAATTTAAAGTTGTTTTTAAAAAAATATAAATTCAAATATGGGCTTAACTTTGCAAATTTTTCTCACTGCCCCAAATTCCCAATAATTTCTTACTCTTCGACACTTCATAAACATTGCAGCTGTTGTTTTCTGGTTTTTTTCCTTTGGTTTTCGTTTATAATTATGATCGTGTATTAATTACATTTATGTCGCATACTCTCAGCCACCGTTTTCTGTTAAATACAGATTAAAGTTTTAATATACATTTGACAACATCTACTAATAATACATTCTTGGATTTTTCTGACTAACTTAACCAATTATTTAGTTAATTATTATATTACTTTTTCTGCTTAGGGTTAAGCGAGTACTAAAAAAATTTCATGCTCATTATTCCGCTTAAATAGTTTGTGTTTCTTTTATTTAAATAGAAAACAAAAGACATAACATAATTTCTGTCCCTCTCCTCTTTCTGAAGAAACTATATTTAACCAGGTAGCGGAAACAGGAAAACTGCAGTAGTAAATGATTTCGAGAAAATAAAAATGGACAATGCTCCACTTACTGATTAGTTCCGTGAATCAGACTTTCTTATGGCTAGTCTAAAAAATCCCTCCCCAGAAATAGACTAATGATTCATAAAGAGTACATAGGAGAGTTTGCCAGAAAATGGTGAAGAACTTAGTCCCATGCTGAAATACGTAAGACAAAATAGTATCATGTAAAGGTACAGTATGATACATTTATATATGTACATGAGTTAAAGGAAATTCTCTATAAAAATGTGGTTAATATTTCGGCCAAACTTAGGTCGTTTTAAACGAGTCGCTGTAATGAGTACTATGATTTTGCTTGATATGCATTTGGCGTCATTGATAAACAAAAGTGAATGTGTACGTAATATCAGCTACTGCAATAATTCCAAAGTATTTTCCCGATAATTGGCGGAAAGAACCAAGCGTGTTCCGATTTGATCTTTCTATGCACTATGCACATGTCCTCCGTGCTATTGATCGTAGTAGTCCGGAAGTGGATGTTTTGCCTTTTTTGCTACTCTATGGATCCCTGGACACCAGTTTTTGCTTCTAATCCCCCTGACAAGCTATCTTCCTTCGACCCATAGATGTTTGGTTACTTATTTTGTTGAGTGGTTGCTAGAGGTAAAAATACCCACTTGTTTTCAAATGTGCCAGTCATGGGTATTAGGGTTTTGTACGGCCGTTCATGTCCACAGTCATGGGTATTAGGGTTTTGTACGGCCGTTCATGTCCACAGTCATGGGTATTAGGGTTTTGTACGGCCGTTCATGTCCACAGTCATGGGTATTAGAGTTTTGTACGGCCGTTCATGTCCACAGTCATGGGTATTAGGGTTTTGTACGGCCGTTCATGTCCACAGTCATGGGTATTAGGGTTTTGTACGGCCGTTCATGTCCACAGTCATGGGTATTAGGGTTTTGTACGGCCGTTCATGTCCACAGTCATGGGTATTAGGGTTTTGTACGGCCGTTCATGTCCACAGTCATGGGTATTAGGGTTTTGTACGGCCGTTCATTGTCCACAGTGGGTATCGAGCAAAGTCAAACAGCACTTTCGTACTACTTTAGTCTGACTTTGTGCAAAAAGAAAAATCTCTACAGAGACAAGTAAGTTTACGGTACCTATTGATATACACCCTGTTAAGCCTGCTACAGTGAATTAATAAAATGTCCTTTACAATTTCCTGCTGTGAAATTTTTAAAAAAAATGTATTACATAGGCCCTATAGTATATGTGAATTGATCATTTTATACTAGTGACGTTTTTGACGTGGTCAGTGCAGTTTATTAGCAGCAGAGAGGGTGAATCCTACAACATTTTTTGTTTTTATTTTTGATTATACCCCTCCAAATAACACTAGACCCTTCTCGCGAAATAACTAGAAAAAAAATGACAGTGATTGTTGTCTGAAAACATTCGCGTTTTCGTTGATGTCGCAACGTCGTTGTCACTCACCCTCTCTGCTGCTAGAACTTTCAGTTCTAGGTTTACGGTGATTTTAACCGAATATTTTATAAAGTCCTTACTACGACGAAAATCCTTTCAGGATGAAAGTCCTTAGGACGAAAATCATTTATGATTTCACAAATAGACTAATTTGTAAAACCTCCTCTTGTAAATCAATCAGATTATTAGACTGGTCAGTGAGTTTGAAATTAATTCTGGTTAATGAATTATTATGACATCGCATATAGACTGGATTCACCGGGGACTCAATTATTAAAAACCCTGGAGGAGCTATTGGTGCAAATGAATACAAAATATACCCCTGCTGAGCTTGATTTGATCGTTCTAAATTTATTTGATAGCTTCCTTCGATCACATCACACACTAAATTGAGCGCAATCACCGTTGAAATATTCACATTGAAAGGAGCAATATGCCTGCCACCACCATCTGGGTCATTATTATGTTTGAGGGTTTTTATTTCCGGTGATGTTGTTTTTTTCCACGCATCATGAATTATTTTAAAACCAACATCGATGGCATCACTGAGAAGTCTTTTTAGTTCTGGTACGTTATATCCTGGTAGTTTGAATGTTGGGATATCTTCAACGCGGATTTTATAATCTGATGCAAATCCGTCTCTCGATATGGGATTATCTTCATCTAATATATCCTGAATAATTTTTAAATTAAATGTTTCCATATCGTCGATAATTTTGTTGCATGTTTCTACGACGCTGATAAATTCATCTCGGGTGAGAAAGCCGGATTTAAGAGATATTAACAACAGCGAAAAATCATTATTCATTGCCTTGAAATTGTCATAAGATTTTAAGATCGTGAGCAGTAAGAAATCTCTCTCCCTTATTTATTATATTGTGAAGGACATTAAAAAAATCTGTAGTGATTTGGTGATCTTTATAACTTTTTACTGGATTATTGGGTTTTATTCTGTCGGTGATATAATCGGTTTTTTGTGGTTCTGGTAAATCAACGGTTTTTCCCCCGGGTGGGATTTCAGGCCATCCCAGTACGGTTCTAATAGAACTCTGATAGATATCTACGACGTAACCCTCTGTGCTTATTTCAATGGCAGATGATAGTGTTGGCTCATGAACTGTTATAGCTATTTTTGATTCTTTTCCAGTAATCGATTTTATTCTACGTTGCAATTCATTATTGATTTGTTCAATTTGGTATGATCCGGTTGGTATGGAAACAACATTCCAGTCTGGGGTACCGTCTGGTTTATTCTTATTTGCAAATACCAGTGAATTATTGGGTTGTTGACCACCAAATGATTTTGACCTAATATTTGGCCAACTGTGGTATACTCGTAATTTTGCTAGCGCTATCTCCTTCACTGGGACCGGAGAGGGGAAATTCACACTGAATTCTGGATTCGTTGAGGTTATTGAGATCATGCTTGTTTGTACTGGGTTTGTGTTCTCCACTATTTGTTGAAGTAATTCCATCTGTGTTGTCATTGTTATTATACTCATGTTGTATTTCTAATTTTGACATCGCAGAATCATATATATCTACCATCGCTGAAAACTCACTCTCTGATATAATTGTATCATCGAGCGATGACGATATCAATGAGGATAATTGCGAGTATGCAGTAGACACAACATGAAATTGAATTATGTAGTCTTGTAGTTTCCGTTGGCTGCATGAGGATATTTTTTTTGTGATTATTGAAATAATTCCAGCGATTGTTGTTGCCGCAGAAATGCAAATTGGAACAGCTATCGGGGCCATCATTGTCACTGAAGACAGTATAATACCAGCTCCGGTGATTACACCACTCACAGCGTACACAGTAACATCAATTGCGGTAATTCTCCTGCGATATTTTTTAATTTTCATTGCATACTCCTCAGACAGGGTTTTGAGTCTAGTTTGATATTCTCTGACCTGATCATAGCGATATTGCGATGATGAAATCATTTTTTATTTTAACAACGCTAGCGTTTTCAATTACGATTTACTTAAATCCGCTACGAATTCCACATACCAGGTTACTGAAGCCTTAGTCAAACTTTTATCAGTATATGTTATAGTGAACTTTTCAGTTGTATCCTTGTCGATGATCGTTGAAATCGTATTATTGACCCCGGATGAACTCGACGATGATATATTAAATTTAGTTAATGGTGTTACTAGTGTTAATCGATAAATACCTTTAACGGTTGCAGTGATATCTAATTTGTTGTTTGTAGGTGTCCACTCAAATGATCCGTGTTGGATTGTGTATACCACGTTGTTGGTTTTCTCATGAGGAATTTTGTTATCATCCTCGAAAAATCACCTTTGACGGCTTCGATGAAAGTTTTCGTCTCATCGATGGATTTTTTAATATCCGGGAGTTTTATTTCAATTTTATCTAACGGGGTTCCAATAAATTTATCAATGATATTTCTACGAAATGATATAAACTGTTTTATGTGTTCTTCAATTCTAGATTCAAGTGTTGTTAGTACAACCACAGAATTGTTTAACTCATCGTTGAGAATTTTTAATCGATCTGTAATCGTCGAAACGAGTACACCCGGTTTGAGTTTACCCTGATCGGAAAATAGCGCAACGGTGTTCTCGATTGCGTTTTGTTGTTTAACTAAAATATCATCCAGAGAAATATTACTAGATTTCAATTTACCTTGGCGATCTTGAAATACAACTATTTCATTGGGTTCAACACTTTCTAAATTCAACGTCTCAGCTATTTCATCTTTAATTTTTTTTGTTATATCCTTGATGGAATCAGGGGTTGCAGTGCCATCGGGTTTGGGTTTCAGAGGTCTCCCCCAAATATCAATCATGTTATTGTAAAACTCTTTCTCTCTCTAAAAAGCGATTGCTGGTGTAGTCATTTACGACAATATGAGGTGGTTTCCCCCTTGGGTTACCCAAGGAGTTAGAAATAGCATCAAGGACATTTAATACTTCACTGCCGCATATTGGTGGGTCATTGATTTGTTGTGTTGGTAGCGTAGAATACCAAGTCTTCATTGGAAATTGTTTTATGTAACGCATAAACTCTTTTGGTGGGGCTAATCCATATGAATCAAAATAGACAATCCCACGTGGATCAATAGCGTATGCAACCCAGTGAGTTCCAGGTCCGGTGCTGTTATCGAGATTAATAATACCTGTTTCAGTTTTGTTTGGTTGATGTGGTAATTGATCTTTCATAAAAACACCTCTGAAATTTTTAATCACTAGATCTTTTTTAGCCGCATCCATTAAATCAAAATTGGACATGGGAACCATCGAAGATTTGGGAACCATAGGTTCCTCAATTAATAAACCGTTCCTGGTAGTCTCAGGCCTGATCCGTGAACGGATCTCCCGCTGTACCATGAATACGGGGTTCCTGGTAGTCTTAGACCTTTTCCGCTGTACCATGAATACGGGGTTCCTGGTAGTCTTAGACCCAATCCGTGAACGGATCGTCTCTTTTTTTTATATCCTTGTCCAGTTGCCTTTTTCAACGCCATTCCTGCTGCAGTACCAACGGCTCCTAACGCCGCTGCTTTAGCCACCGCTGGGGCTGCTGCTGCAATCAATGCTGGTATTGCAGCTAACAATGGAAATATACCGCCTGTTTTAATCATATTTTTGATAGCAGCCGCAGAAAGAGTAATCTGAACACCTTTTTTTATCCTTGAAAGCATCATTGAAATGTTTCACCTGACGAGTTGTCAGCGATAATTTATTTGCACCACCAGTCATTTGATTAGGTTTCAACGTGATTGTGGTTCCACATTTTTTAGCCGATTCTGATTGTAATTTTTTTATTTGACCAGGAGTTAACGTAACACTAATAACACTATATGACATTATACATAATAGATTGATTCTAAATCGTAAAACGATTCAATGGAAATATCATTCGGATTTTCAATTACATGTTTTCTACTGGGGCATCTACCACTCTCATTCTTCCACCAACACCTTCAAGTAACATTGATTTATCACTGAGAATGACAGCAACCGCTCTATAATTCGGGATAAGGATAGGAAGTACCCCACCAACTGGTGCACCAGTCGGACGGGTTACACGGGCTCTAAAGTGTATATCAACGACAGATTGTCTCATCAAATCAAGATGTTCCAATGAAAAGTAATAAATCGGATAGAGGCTTTTAAAATCCAATTGTGATATTTGCAAACCGGTATCCACATTTTGATCACGTGCCATAAATGACAACAGGTTATGATAGACACGTGCAATATGATTCTGACCGTAATCAAGTTGTATATCCTCGGATGGTTCCTGCTGTCCGTTTATTCTCAGCGAGACTTCATTAACACCTAACTGATCAAATATCATATGACTTCGTTCTTGATTACCAACTCGCGCAGCATTCTGTAACGCAATAAATATATGACGTGGAGCTGAAACCCCTTGTTTTGATGCCAGGTGCCATGTGAATGTACCATCAACATTACCCAGTTTAATATCCGTAGTCACTGATAACCAACTCAACAACGACTTTCCTCCTTGATCCATAAATGATAGTAGTCGCTGTTCTTCTGTGATTGATGGAGTTAACACTGGCATCCATAATGATAGTTTTGTTAAAATGACTTTACTGGCAGCAACCCCAGCATTACGCCAGATTGCATCATCATCAGTACCCTTTCGTACAAGTGCTACTGTATGCTTCGCTCCATAAATAACTTTTCGGACGTTTCTACAGAATCCAAATATATGATGCAGTGGAATCGCACATGAAAATCGTCGACGCTGCCCATGCAACGCTGCTACGCGTGTTGCAAATCCTAAATTGAGATTACCATTAACGCCTCCGAGAATATCAAACGCAGCTCCGGGTCTAGTTCGACGTTCTGGATTAGCTGCTTCTTGTTGATTGCCTTCTGCAGTACCCTGTGCTGTTAACACTTTAATGAATTGAAGGTGATCAGCGTTATCAGAGGTATCCTTTGCAAACATCATAGATGGACCCGCTGATCTTGAATAATCATCAGAATATCTCGCTAACCCTATGATTGTTGTGGCCATATCAACTTCACGGTCAATGGATTCAATTTCTTTTCCATCAATGAGATATCTAGCGCTTTCAAATAACGCCATGAAGCCGTTATTAACAAAACCAACTCGGACATTTGAGTTAATGTCATATGGGGTATCAGCTGCAACATTTGTTACAAGTTCTCCTTCTACTTCAATAAATGCCTCACACGGTAGAAAATATTTACTGGTATCATGAACTTGAAGTTCAATTCGCGATCGGAGATCTGGTTGTACTGCGTGACAAGAATAAAATTGAAAATCGCGTACAGAATCATTCTTGCCAACTGGGGCATCCATATCAAATGCTGGATCAGGTGACCTTTTGAACATTTTATTCTATTTATCAGAGTCTAAATCGTGATTTTCATCGTGAAAAACGCTAGCGTGAAAATCCGTAGGATTTCATCGACGTAGTTTTCTAAAGCCACTTCCCGCTATCATATTTGCAATATTGCTTTGGTCTCCTTGATTTACCATCGACGCTAATTTTTCATCTACTGCGTTATTTATTATTTTACTAACACTTGCAGGCATTTCTTCTGTAGACGGTAACGGTTTCTTTTTTCGCCTCACTAATGATGTTATTTTATCCTTCGCAGTTGAAAACGCTTTCCCGGCAAGATCTCCAACAGTACTAATACCCTTATCACGAATAACATCAATGGCTTTCATTGATAATTGTTTAGCTAACGGCATCACTTTTGGGGCCATTCTTGAAAAGAATCCTAAAATGGTATTGCCGAGGCCATCTCCATAGTATGCTTTATAAACTGGAAACCGTGAATTAACTACATAGACGAGGGTTGGTTTATCATGATTGTAATGGATGATCATTATTATAAAAACAATAGTGTTTTCAATTGTTATTTAATCACTATGATACCCATTTGCTAACTCGTCAATGAAATCTCGATATGTTTTGATATCCATGATACCGCCGGCAAATAACCGTCTACAGATATCAGCTGCTTCATTAATTATTTCTGGAGAGTTATTTCCAGCTCGGAATCCTCCTACAAGAACATCTAATCGTGATATATCATTGATAACACTATCAGGACAAGTGTTTCCAATTCTTGGATTTTGCAGTCCACTTCCGCTATAACCAGCTGCTTCATCTAGTTTTTCTAAACCCGTTTCTTGTAAATAATCATCATTAGGGTCTTCTTGTTTTTTTTGTCTCCGTGTTGGTGTTTGACGTCGTTCTTCTAAATCATCATCATCATCAGGTGGTAGTTGTTGTTTTTTTTGTCTTCTTGTTTGTCTACGTGTTGGTGTTTGACGTTTTAGTTCTTGCCGTTCTTCTATTTCTCGTTGTCGTTCTTCTATTTGTTCTCTTTTATAATTACTAATTCCCTTTTTAAATTCCTTGTATCCTATCTCATCCTTATTCAAACGACCAATCCCTTTATTTAGTTTATACAAATAATCGAACCAATCATTACTTGATATTCTATCATTTTTATACTCGTCCTTTAAAAAATCTTTTTTTGAATTATAGCTTTGAGCAGCAAAATTACCAAAGGCTTGATAATCCTTTGATTTCAATAAAATAGGGTTTTTTATTAATATTTTAGCATGATCAGTAAATTTATTCAACAGAGAAACAGTCGTTTTTTTCGGATCAGTTTTTTCAGTTTGTTCAGTTTTCGCTGCTAGTTTTTCAAGCTCACCAATAACAGATTTTCCCGTCTCGGGACCATCTCCCAGTAAAGCACGCTCTACCCCTTTCGTTGCTCTGGTTACTGGTTTAAACAACTCTTCAGACCCCAGAGCAAAATCAGTTTGTAAACTCTGTCGTTGTTGCAGTTTATTTCTTACAGAGTCGCGAATTGGTATAAATTTCTTAATTGCATCTAGTCGCTCACGAGCCAATCGGGTTGTTAATGCTTCATTGACCATTATTTGAAATCAGAAACCATTTTTCAATTGTAAAACAATTTTTCCCATCGATGATTCCATCCTTAACGGTCCAATTTTTTATTGCTGTGAAATATTTTTATTTTTTATCCATTGATTTTGCCTGTTTTTGACAGTTTTGGTGGTTTTCAGTTGAAAATCTCAAAGAGATTTTACAGTCAAGTAGTCGATTTTACATGGGATTTTCCATAAGGAAAAGCTGTTAAAACTCATTTTTGATGCTTTTTAGCCATTTTTCATCAATTTTTGCCTGTTTTCAGTGATGTTTGGTCATTTTTCATCGATTTTCATCAAAAAACCTCGTAGGGTCAAGTAGTCGATTTCCATAGAGAAAAGTTCTTAAAAGAACTTTCAAAGCTGTTAGGATTCTATTTTATTTTCGCAGTGTGAAATATTTTCACTGATTCATTAAAAAAATGACAAAAAAATGAAAATCTCAAGGAGATTTTACTGTCTGACAAAATCTTTTGAGGGTCGGTCAATCAAAATAGTTCATTTTCTTGAATTAACGCTCGTAAGTTTCTAATTTTAGAATTAACTTCCTTTTTCAATTCATATTCGTTACCCAATTCTTTTCGTATTCCTTCCACGATAGTATATAACGGAACAAACACATCTACTTCACTGGAAAATGCAAGAGAGTCTCGAATAGAATTTTGAATTTTTTTGATGAGTGCATATTTCTTTGGTAACATATACTTGTTAGTGCTAACTCCGTATTCTATATCCTGAAAATCCGACTTGATTTGATCAGGATTTAACCCATCTGACAATTTAATATTCTGATTTTTCAATTTTGCAATTTCAACTATGATGCTATTCATAATTTCAGAATTCATATATGATAATACATATTTCTAATTCATTTTTCAAAAATAAATGAGCCGTTAATATTTTCAAAATTCAGTCTGTATATATAAATATCTTTTTTAAAATTCAGTCTGTATATATAAATATCTTTTTTAAAATTCAGTCTGTATATATAAATATCTTTTTTAAAATTCAGTCTGTATATATAAATATATTTTTTAAAATTAATTCTGTATATATAAATATAAATGCAGACAAAAATAAATAACAACCATGATGAGCGGTTATAAGTCATTTGGCCCCCTTGATATAGGCCACTGTGTCTCTCATAGGGTTCTTTCTTTGAGTATTTCCATTTTTTTCTGAGATTTCTTCGATCTCGATTTGACCCTATTTGGCCGGTAATTCATTTTTGAACACCATACGGGGCTACCCAAATGTGACGGAGAGCTAATTACATCCATGGATGTTATTTATTTTAGGTCATTTATATTTACATTCACCGGAAACATATTCCCCTAAGAGTGAATCTAACTCGTCAAATAACGGGTTAGAAGCACAAGAGGGTATGTTTACGTGAAATGACCTAGAGGTTACATATATACGACAACACATCTTTGGAACTCCTTGGTTGCCTTCACATCCAAGTAAGCCCAAAGGAAACCCGAAACATACATCTCCGGAAGGGAGGCCTAACGTGGCAAACGCCATCTTAGACCGCCCAGAAGATATGCTTGGGGTGACGTCACAACATATACTTAATTAAGGACAGCACAAATACCGTATATATCTCCACTCGAGTGTTGTGGCAAATTGTAGGTATACATATACTTAATTAACTTAATTAAGGACAGCACAAATACCGTATATATCTCCACTCAGATTGTAGGTATACATATACTTAATTAACTTAATTAAGGATGGATTATAATTCAATGATGATGTAATGATGATGGGACGGCACAGACATCACAAACATGAAACGACGGGGCTGATTTTCAAAGGCCAATCCGACCAATCAAAGCAACCCATGAAATTAAACCCGGTTGCATGATTGAGAAAAGTCAACCACCCACACGTGTCAATGGCGTGGGTTATTTTTTGACTGGTCGGATTGGCCTTTGAAAGCCCCAGCTTTAAACCTTTCATTTAGTATATAAGGTGACTAATACAGCAGCGTCAATCCACAGAGTGTGTTATTTTATTTTCTTGAATTACTTGTTAATGGTGCTTCACAGTATTTAAATGAGACAGAATATTTGCATAAAGCACTAAAAAAAAGAATATAATCGTTTGAAAACATTTTATATTTGATTTCTTTTCTAATTAATTATAGCCCAAGCCGCTGAATCACAATTTAGGGGGAAATAACCCGACACCATACTGTAATGTAATTTTTATAGATGTAGCCGCCCTCTAGGGGCATTGTACATCTTTTATAGGTGCCATGTCGGCACCCTTTTTTTTTTTTATTTTTTATAAAATCTTTATTCAATATTTACATATTAAATTATACAAATGATAGTCAAAACCCCCACCAGCACCCGTCACTCATACACACATTTTCACCACACTCACTACATACAGACATTTAAAAACACTTATATTTACACATAATAGTAGAAACATATAATAAAGATATATGAGTAGGTGGGAGGGGTTGTTATTCCTCCCCCCTTATCAACCCGACACCATCTAAGGGAGAGAGTATATAAGGGGACTTAATACAGCAATCCGCAAGGTGTACTATTTTATTTTCTTGAATTACTTATTAATGGTGTTTCACAGTATTTAAATGAGACAGCATATTTGACTTAAACACTAAAACAAAGAATATAATTGTTTGAAAACATTTCTTTTCTTACAAAACAATGCCCAGCCGCTGAATCGCAATAACCCATAAATCAAGTTAACACAATCTAAGGGAGAAAGTATACACAAGGTAACTTAATACAGCAATCCGCAAGGTATGCTATTTTATTTTTTTGAATTACTTATTAATGGTGTTTCACGGTATTTAAATGAGACAGAATATTTGACTTAAACACTAAAAACAAAAAGAAAATATTTCTTTTCTTATAAAACAATACCCAGCCGCTAAATCACAATGATAACTCCCTTGGTTATATCCATTGGTTATATTTAAGAGTTGTCTCCCTTGGTGTTATAGACATACGAAAATCGAATTTTTTGATAATACCATCACGGGATGCTTCATAATTAACAAGCACGGGTGAGGTCTGAATTCTTGGTTCATTTGTATAATAACACTATTTTTCTAATTCATTGTTTGGTTTAATTATAAGTCTCTGTATATAATTTTGAGGAGTCTTTATGATTTTGTCATCGTTGGGGTCAATGACAGTATTTTTTATTCTTTTATCATAATAGCGTTTTAGTTCCCTGTATCGTTTGCCGCCACACCTAAGACATAATTGCGACCTTCCCCTAACCCCAACCCCACATCGAATACAGGGTAACGGACCAAGGCTTCCACGACGAAAGCTTTGCATATGATACCAACAGAATTCATTTCTGCATGATTTGTTACACGGTGTCACTGATCCAATCATAAGCCATTTGCAATGATTCATTATACTTAAATCTTTCATTTAAATACTTGTTTTAATTATAGTATGGAGGAGTTCGAGAGATTATCGAAAATTAAGCCCTGGAAAAGTGTTCAATTCAATCTTGATAGAGTTTCTGATACACCAAAGAATAAAATTCTTGATAGAACCTTGATTAGTAAAATCAGAGACTGTTTTAATGAATTCAAGCGTGATGGGGCAGCTCATTGTTGGTCAACATTTCGAATTGATGGTGTTGTTGACGCTACCATGAATGATGAAAAAGCAGCAGTGATAATCTCACGTCTTGGGGAAGAAAGAAATTTTTTTCGAATAAAATTCCTTATCCGTGATAATGGAAAATGGATCATTAGGGACAAATACGAGCCTATTCTTAAAGACAAAAAAACTGTCACTGTGACTCAGGATTCAAAACCAGGAATTTTGACTGGAATTGATAAACCCTACTACGAAAGATCTCATCCTGTCGCAGCAGTTGTTTACGGGATCTATCCGCTCAATGAAAAACCTGATATTTCAAAACTAGCACCCATGAAATATTCGACAGGGCTCAATTGTGTAGCAGCACGAATAATGGAACACTTCACAAATGCGTCCCGGGGAAATAAACTAACTGATCTAAGACGAAAAAAAATAACCGAATGGGAACTGACAGTGAAACAGCATGGGGCAACAATTCAAGATATAGCCAAATTAGAAACATCATTGAGATTTCCAATATCGGTAAGGACAATCACCGGAGAAGTATTATACGAATCGAAATATAATAAAAATGGAACCCCAATACAGATTATTGATCATAACGAACACGCGTGGTCATCTGCAGTAACAATATTCCCACGGGATAGAACCGTAAAATATCTATCCCAAACTCTGTTTGGAACCGAAGAGTTTTTTTCAGAGCAGAAATTATTTGATGCTATTTACCATTTGAGTAAAAAAGATCCTGTGTCAGTGTGGCTATTTCATAGTACTTCAGACGAAGAATGTAGATTTGATCAGTTTGTAAGGCCCAACGGAGAATTGTACCGTACTGAAGAACTGCATAATCAAATGAAACAACTAGCTAGTGAGTTTTCTCCCCAGAGTTCTCTGGGGGAAGACAACGATCAATTATTAGCAAACTGTTTTACACTTCCATCAGTTGTAGCACATTTTGCTAGGAAGAAAAACGCGTGGAAACTAACACGAAGTGAGTTCTTATCAGAGGTCAAATTGTCTTGTCTTGAATACGGCCATGGAGGATTATGGAACACAAAATACACCACTGATACCGTTATTTCAGTTGATATGATTGCGTGTTATCCAGGAAGTTTTCTTGGGTATGGAGAATGCGAGAAATATTTCAAACGATTTGGACACCCTACACACGAAATGACCCGTGTTGCTATTAATGGACCACTGCCACATTTCGATTTAACCGGATTCGCTTGTGTAGTATCATTTGAAATGGCTACAGGACTTCATCCGTGTAGTTATCTTTGGATTGGTAAACACATGTCTGAAAAACACTGGATGCCAATAGTGTTATTACGGTATATGCTTGATTGTAAGATGTTAAAATCATTAATTGTCAGTGAAGCAATTATATCCTATCGAGCACAGAAATCAGTCTGGTTACCACAACCTGATCTAGAAAAAATAATTAGCGAAGAGCGAAAACTGTTTCCAAATTTCAGTGAACAACAAATCATGAATTGGTCCCAACAGTTATTTGAAATCAGAAACAATGAAGCAAAAGACCTTGGACGAAGAATAATCGGTAAATTTACCCAAGGTGGCAAAGATGATAATACGAGATATTCTTCACGATTGATTATAGACAATGCTGAATACGATTTTGTAATCACGGATTTAACGAATAGGGGCCTATATGTCAATCGTAAGGACGCATTTATGTCCGATGGAACCAAATTGGGTACAATTGTTACTTACACTGATGGATACAATCCGCAGTACACACATTTGAGAGCTTCTATGCTTGGTTATGCTTCTATTAATTTATTTTCAATGATCAATAGATTTCCTACCACCGCAGTTAGAGTTGCTACTGACTCATTTTACATAAATAGCAAAATGGCTGATTTTAAGGCTACTGGCAACGAGAATTGGGGGTCATGGAGAATTAAGAAAGAAATGCTTCATGATTATATTCCATCAGCAGATGTTACCATTGAAAATAATTACTTAGAAAGCAATCAGTGTTCAGAATTTTCTAGTGCACCACCGATTTCTGATCCAATATGCCTGTATAAAACAGTTTATTTAAACGGCTGTGGTGGGTCAGGAAAAACAACCCGGGCAATTGAGTTATTTCGTGTTTCCAATCCAAACATGATTGTACTAACACCGACTCACAGACTTGCAAGAGAAATGATACAGAGAGGGGTAAATGCCTGCACTTATCATAGTTTCTTTAGATGGAAGGGAGATAAATGGACTCCTGAACGCATGGGAGAGAAATTTATTCCTGAAATTATCATTTGGGATGAAATAGACACAGTGTCAGAAGATGTCTTAAAAATATTTCTTGAGTGGTTGTTATTGAAGAATACAAAAGTCGTCATGTGCGGTGATCACGGCCAACCACCACCATTTGTCGGTGCATCCCCCCATGAATGGCTAAAGGGTTTTGTAGACTATTATGAAGAAATTGATACCGATCATAGATCACTTGATAATGAATTAAAAGAATTTAAGAAACTAATTAGATTACAACCGGATAAAATCCAGTGTGAAATAGCGCGTGAAATAATTTCGGAAACTCCCATGAATGAGTTTTGGGAAGCGTGGAGACCAAATGATTTAATCATTGCAAGTAGAAAAATAGTCAGGGACACACTTCAGATGAAGTTATTTGAATTGCATAAACAAAAATTTGCAACACTTCCAGTGCCCCTCTGTTATAGGCCATCGGATACACGAAAACAGAACATCGAAGTTGATATTCCAGGCCTGACAGAGTCAGGGCGTGAAAAGAAGATTCTCGTATTAAATGATATTGTGCTGGTTGATATCAATGTTGTTGAAGATGCATTGCGTGCTAATAAATCCCCATGGACGCTAGGATACGCAGCGACGATACATTCTTCACAGGGATTGACTTTATCGGATACAATTGTTTGGATGGTAGATAATCGCATAGAATGGTCGAATTTAGTCTATCTCGCAGTGTCTAGAGTACGAAAAATAAATCAACTTCGAAGAATTGTCCTGACAGAGTCAGGCGATGATGAAATCATTGGTGGCGATGATGAAATCATTGGCGATGATAATGATATTATTGATAAAAAACTCTCCGGTTACAAACAACAAGACAAAAAAAAAAACAACGAGAATTTGATATTGATGCTGAATTAATAATCAGTTTGAAGCAACAACAGAATAATCACTGCGCAAGTTGCAATTGTATAATGCGTTGGCAGTATTCGGATAAGGATCCTCGCCAATTCACCGTTGACAGAAAAAATAACAATCTCGGTCATGTCAGAAATAATGTGATGTTGACTTGTCTTGAGTGCAATAGACGCAAGGGTGCTAGTTAAGCCCATGCGGTGGTAATTGAGTATCCTCAGGTATCACTTGTAATTGTTGTCTAGTAAAACCCCGTTGAGGGGCAGTTGAATCCAGTTTATAGATTGGAGGTCTACCCGTAGATCGTGTTATACTAGATATCTTGTGTGCAGTAACACTCCAAATAGGATCAGTAGCCCTTTTTGTGCCACCCTCAAGCTCTCCTGGTTCGTATAAGTACCTCACAATGACATTACTACAAAGAATTGGTTGGGAAACGCTAAAATCTTTTTGAATTTCCATTTCAGGTATTGACTTCTTTTTAATCGCATTGATAGGTTTCATGTTGATGATTCTAGTAATCTCGTTATTCAGTGCAGTAATCACAGCTGGTAACCTTTTAACCCATTCACGGGATCTTTTTTCTTGGATGAATTCTTTTGCGTATTGATATCCAAATAACCGCTCAGCAAGGGTTTTATTAAACCGTTCTACAATGGCCTGATCACGATGTAGCGCAGTATGTCCTCGTCTGATAGTGACTTTATGATTTTTCATTGTAGATAACACTACACCCTGAAATTCTTTGCCGGGATCAATTTGTAATAGATTTGGCCAGTGCAGAGGGCCCCTTCGATAAATCCTTTCAAATGCAGAAGCTACTTCAGTGGCTGATTTTGTTTTTAACGGTTCTGCTTCTTTGTATCGACTTGCAATATCAACTACGGTTAATGCGTATTTGTAACCACGATCATGTGGCAGAAATAATAGATCAGCCTGATGAACTTCATTAGGAACTGTCACATCAAAATGCGAGAATTGAATTTGTTTAGGCGGTGGTAGATAAATTTGCCATAGTGCCTGTTTGGATAACCAATGAGCCGCAGTGGTTTTTTCACTTTTGCAGCGCTAGCGAGTTTATGGATTGCTGATTTACCCCTCCAGTATCCTCTTGGGGAATAATAAATAGATTCCATGTTGTTATTAATTACCAGCACCTAACATCAATTTACTTTTCATAGCCGATTTTATCAAAAAGGAAGCCAATTTTTCTTTGAAAGATTTATCAGAAATAGCATTTAACGCATGAATTAATTTCACATCTGCTAGATGCCTGTGCTGCAGATTACTGCTTTTATAAGATACATCATGAAGGTGACAGGCCTTATCAATAGCGTTTATTGGTTCCTCACCGGGTCGGGGCTGATTTTGATCATTGAGTCTGATATCAAGTCTTGTTCCCGGTCCACAGTAGCTATATCCTGGAAGGTGCTTTTCTCCAGGGTATTTTGCCCATGGAGTTCCAGGGAGTTTAGTTAGCTTGGCTGCGATATCACCTCCTCGTTTTTTTTTAAAGGTTCCTTGAGTTCCTTGGGTTTAGAAACAAATCTAAATTTCTTTGTACTACATTGTACGCATTTACCAGAAAGTGCTGATCGGTTATTTTTAGTTGTAATCGTCGTCAAGTCATCTGTGCCAGTACGTTTTTTACACTTCACACAATATAGATCCATAATTTATATATAACGGCATGAATATAATTGATTATTCAGCTACCCGACGACGCGAACCTATTAAACATCATGAAATGTTGCCGAATTCAATTAGAATGATTATAATCGGACCATCTGGAAGCGGAAAGACACAACTGCTACTTAATTTGATAACGAGATGGATGAAATGGAACAAATTGTATTTAATAGCCCCGAGTGTAGACGATCAGCGATGCTATGAAGTGCTAAAGGATTTTAACGAGAAAGCAAAAGAATTTCAAATCGATGAAGATTTTATTGAGTTTATTACTGATATAGAGGAAGCCCCGAGCATTGATGCTATTGATGGAAGTATTAACAATTTAGTGGTATACGATGATATCATGTTAGATAATCAAAAAAATCCTGCTAGAATATTTTCCCGAGGCAGGCATAAAAACACTGATGTGATCTATGTTTCTCAACGGTACACACAAATACCAAAAGTGATCAGAGATAATTGCAATGTGTTGTGTGTATTTAACGGCGTTGATACTCATACGCTACGAAATATTCATCAGACTTGGTGCAGCGGTGATATGAATCATAATCAATTTAGAAATTTCTTTAGTCACGCTCAGTCAAAACCACACGGATTTGTGACAATAAATTTAGCAGACCCTAGGACACGATATCGTATCGGACTTGATAAAATATTCGGTAAAAATCACCGTAAACCTAGAACTGAAAGTTCTAGCAGCAGAGAGGGTGAGTGACAACGACGTTGCGACATCAACGAAAACGCGAATGTTTTCAGACAACAATCACTGTCATTTTTTTTCTAGTTATTTCGCGAGAAGGGTCTAGTGTTATTTGGAGGGGTATAATCAAAAATAAAAACAAAAAATGTTGTAGGATTCACCCTCTCTGCTGCTTTATTTAAACAGATGCTTCGGGCCATACTGATAAAAAAGGCATCCGAACTCCCATTCGCAAAGTATTACACTGACGCAGTGGAGCAGAGAGGCAAGCACCTAATATAATTTAAGGAAGCATCGGCTAAAGGTGAGCAAGCTATAGCGATGGAGGGAATTACACAGCGTTTCACGAAAATTGATGTAATTGTGCACGAGCGTACAAAATGTGGTCGTATTTAAGTTGGTACAGTATTCAGTAACAGGTTATTTTATGCTCATTTGGATTGATGCTGGTCTTCTATAAATCTTATCCGAGTGTGCAGATCAATTTAAGCGAGCAAACTCGAACAAGAATTCACAATTGTTTCTAAAAAAGCCTGATCTGAAATTTCGTATTAACATAAAGCTGCGTAATGGACTCTGAGGTTCGTAAACCGCCTAGCCTTGAAATCAGTGTACCATCTGATGTGGACGAGCAGTCGTCTCCCAAAATATTAAAAAAGCCTGTTTTTTCTTCCAGTGACAGATCTCAAATACAAACTGCACCAGAAATGTCTTCGAGACCGTCGTGAGTTGACGCACACGGCAAATATGATCTGATTCAAGATCCATCACATGGGTGTATAACGAAACACTAAATCGTGTTTGACCCCGCTGGATACCAACGGATGGATACTCTCCAATGGCGTTTCCACTTACGTGTTTGGCCATCACGCTATTGCGAGCGATACTGGTTAATGGCGTTTCGATGTAAATCCTGGTGACAGTTCTGTTTCCGCTAGAATGACTTGCAATTCCTTTCGCTTATTGCACTGCTGGAAGGTGTTGCCCCACTCTGTGTTGGTCCCAATCAATAACAGGTTGGTTGTCTTGAAGTATCAATCCGTTCCGAAATGGCAAACACGTCTACGGGCCATATCGGGTCAGAAGCAAGGCTCTGTGGCCTACTGTCCATCTCTCCAAGCACATACAAATACCGAAAAACTTGTCTCCTAACGGTTATAACGATGCTGGCTGAGACATTGATTGATATATCTATACAGCAATTCTTGTCACACTCAACAGGTTATTTTCCAAATATTCATTTGTCAGAATATTATGAATCACTGTCAAACAAGCCGCTAGTTGTTGCCGCATTTGTCGAATAAACTTTAAGAACTATACTCTTGCATGTCTATACATATATATGTCTAACAAAATGTATTTCTTGCTTCAACAAACAGAATAACTTGCTGTGTTCAGTAGGAGCCCTATCGCTAGATCTTCCAAGCCATGTATGCGCTGCTGTTACATGTAGAAGACGAAGAAAACAACCCCTGCTTCTGACCTAAATGTTGGCTCTGATAATAACGTTTAACAAAACCCTTACTCCCTTTGAATATCTCAGTGTCGAATTGAGGCATTTTGTTTGCGTAAGAGTACAAGTAGTGTTGTTCCAAATTTATAGACTCCATTGATTAATTAGAGCACTGCTCTTTTTGGAACCACCAAAATTATTGCTAGAACATGAGGTCAGTAGGGCCAAAAACAAATTGTTCTGTTGAGCTGCTTGTTCTATTTAGGAATTCTTAATTTGGCGAATATTTTTTATTAAATGTTAGAGGAATATAATGTAGATTTCTGATTTGTGTTTCTACTAACAGAGAAATAACATTTGGCAGTAGGAAACACACTGTTAGATAATTCGAGTAAACAGTTCTGAAGCTTGAATAATCTATTCTAAATACATATGAGGTTATTTCTGGATATACTATTCTATATCCATAAACTGTAGTTAGGTCTAACCAATCCGCTGAAAGCTATCTTTGTAGGACGAAACTGTCAGAGGATATAAGAAAAACTATTCAATATATATGTAATGTAACCAATTATGCACGGGATTATAAGTGTATGGACGGTAGTATCAAATCAATTAAAATAAAGAATTACTGAAACATGAGAAATTCGGTGTGAGTCCATTTTCGAGGTAAATGTCGCGTGTTGTCACTGCATAATAGTCGCTGACTCGCTTAGTACAGATATTTAAATCCCTTTTTATGGAATAAAAACAGTGCAGTCGTTTTTTCAATGAAATGTCATGTAGACTAAGGACTTTTAGCAAAATATATCTGATAATGTATAGTTGGTCCTAAATGACAATAGTGCCGATCGGACAGACAACATCGCCATTAAATCAGACATTCTGAAATTTTTGTTATAGTAACCCTTCCAGAACCGAAAGTTCACATGGGGATTCCGCCGTAAGACTTCTTATGATGTCAACAATGTAGGCACTATATGAAATACAAATGGTGCTTTTCTGACCACGGCCAGCACATACGTCATCTTGGAAATATCATAGCACGATCTTGATCAATTTGAAAATCTTGTCTATTTGGTTCTAAGTTAAAATGGTATCAAATTTACGTTGAATATGGCTGCCACAGGGATTAAAATCATGTTAATGCTAACAGTTATCAGAGATAGTTTTAACTCTCGTTAGTTAGAAAGAAGAAAAGGTCTTCCTGCAAATTGTTTTCGTCCAGTATAGCTAAAGGCTCCTATGAATCAGGATGAAGCATTTCATTGTCTTGATTTTATTATTTAGTTTATAAAAGATTATTATACGGAAACAATTACATGCATATTAATATGTGTATGGAATTTTATCTTGCATCCAAAACATACAAAAGACATTAGTGATCACTTTTCTGATGGAATTGTTGTTGCTGTTTTCATAATTAAGTTTCTCCATTGAGCTATTTTCTTACCTGATACAATTGTAAAGGGCAAACAAGAATCCTAATTGGCGTATTTATCTTGGAGTGTAGCTCTTATCAGGAGCAAAGTAGGTTATAGGAATTACATTTTACGCTCCAATTATTACGTTAAGTATTTCCATTTTGGCACAGTCCCTTTAACACTGTTGTATGGGCACTGCCATCGTTTCATATTTATCTCAATTTATTTCATACCAGTGGCTGTTTGTATAGTCACAACACGTATGAGTGTATTCTCTTGAGAGGGTGTGCACGTTTCGTTATAGCGATCTTCAATTCACGCTCAGGTGATTACTATAAGGTTTGACCTAGTTCCTTGAACACTTGTATGTACAGTAATGAATTTCATGAGTGTATTTATATTATGAATATTACTCGTCTCAGTAAAACTGTTAAGGTAAGAGTGGTATGTTTTCCTTTCCCTTGTAACAATACAAAATTAAATTGCTTTTGGTTAAACCACGTGATTCTCGTGTATTGTGTGTTAGATATCATGGGTCGTTTGTCATTCTTCATGTATCATGTTTCGCCCATTATCAATTGCTTGTTTCCGCTGTTGAGCCCGCATTTCTGATCCGATTTCAATCGAACTTAGAATATTGGTGTACATGTATATCATAAAAATATTAAAATGTGTCGATAATGAACAAGATCCGTGCGTATCAATGAAGGTGATCTTGCATCTCATGGACTGTGATTTTGGTACTCTGGAACCAATAATTATAATACATGCTAATGAGGCAATGTTGCGTCTGATTGACAGACCTTTGTGACACTCTTGCAGCTGCAGCCATATTTCTGATTTGATTTTGATCAACATTGGTACATATACTTATATCATTAACACCTATGATATTTTTATTGGCAAGCGGGATCAATGCACATTAACGAGGCGTTCATGTATTTTATTGACTACGCTCGTTGCCACTCTGAAAGCAATATTGTTTTATATAATGAAACTTAAAACTTATGTTTATGTGATGGAGTTCAATAATGTGTGCCCAGGCCGAGTCATACCAAAGACTTAGAAAAATGGCACTAACAGCTGCCTTGCTAGGCGTTCAGCATTAAGAGGTTAGTGTTAGAACTGGTCGGCCTGTTGTCAGGATAATGTGAATGGGTGGGGCATTATGCTCGATGTCTGCGGCGGCATAATGCCACCGTGCTAGACATCACAATAAACTGCCACACTGCAGACATCATATCAATATGACTGAAAAATTGTTTAAGCTACGTAAAAATTCCTAATCACACACACACACACACACACACACACACACACACACTGTGTGGGATTGATGCATAATAATGACGTCAACTTTCATGTGATTGATTAAGCTTGCTAACAATCTAGAAGCTGTCTTTTTTAAGAATCTGGTAAAACAGGCTTAAATCATCTGAATGTTGAATTTGGGGTATTGGATGAGTACGACCACAACCGTGAGCAAGTTTTTGTGCATTGCAATGAGATGCTCTTGCATTCAATTGGCTGTGTTCGTCGACATTGTACAACTTCATTTCTGATCATATGTTGTTTTTTTTTTTTAAATAAAAGATTTGATTAACCAGCTGTAAAAGGTGTTTTATGAGCTAGATCTACATAAATTTTATTTTTATGAGGTTAACCTCTAAGTCATTGGCATCGTTGTTGTTCTTGTCGTTGTAAGGTTTAACGCCATTTTCAGCACAAGATAGACTATACATGGCGGCCAGTTTTAATGTTGGAGGAAGAACCAGGAAAAACCCAGGAAAGAACCACCGACGCAGGAGAAATAACTTGTAAGCTTTTTTACGAACCATCATTAGTCAAACTGGAGACTCGAACCCATGCAGAGTTGAAACGGCAGTGATCCGTAACGGTACGCGCAAAGCCTGCAAAATGAAAAAGTCAACCATTATATAAGCCTGGTACAAAACATTATTTGGATCACCTGACCTCTGACTGGATTAGGCCATGAACTCAGTATTCCGCAGAGTTAATTAGTGTCTTTTCAAACCTTTCCATTACAAGGATGTTTTGTGGTAATTTCCTGAATTGTTTCTTCTTTAAGATTACAAACTTTCATGTTTCAATGGCTTTATTAGTATGGAAAGTTTTCTGAGGTAATTATTTACTTTACCCATGCAGTCACTTCTTTTGTGTATAACCCATAAATTACCTATTCATTGTTATGTATATTTAATTTGTATTGTCTGCTTGACTTTTGTTCGTACTTGAGGGTACGATCTTGGCCTTCAAAACTGATGTCATTGTTATTATAAAAATATGATTATTTTGATTTGACGTTAGAACCTTGGATGTTCGATTGGAATATCTATGGTCTACCAGTTTTTGCCATGTTTGTAAGTTATACAGGATCGTTAACGTTTATCTGAGTGTATGGTCTAGCCTTATTTACAAAATTTAGAATGTTCTAGAAGCGAAGTTGTTTACGAATTTGTTGGAAACAAATGACCCACATCCTGGTCTTATTATTGTGTCTTAGGTTTTCATATAATGTTCTGAAAAAGTAACAAACCTCTTCATTCCCATTTTTAATCTCATATTTTGGGGAATTATTTTTATTTGCGTTCAGATATAGTTTGGGAGGAATTATTTATTCAAATTATTCACTAGAATTACAAAGTGCTCATTGCCATTTTGTACTAAAACAATATATTGGTATTTTTGTAAATTCATTCAAAGGCATTCACTTTGATATTGGTGTGCTAATCAAGACTGATAGTTCATCAGTATATTCAAGACTATTGGAACATCTACAAATTCAAGATTGAAATTAATTCGGAACACTGCTGGAATTCATTCCAAACATTCTATTCTTTTGAGCTGTGATATAAAATTTAGGATTATTAGGAATTTAAATCCACAATAGTGTTAGGTTTTTTTGAAATGTTTCATTTTTAACTGAGAAAATTAAATAGTTGAATTTTACTAAACTGGTTGGTTTCGCTTTTTCGTTTACGTTGTTTAAGACCATTGAGTCGTAACTGTGTCGTGTGCATTCTTCATAGATCCAGTTCTGCACTGTCAACTAAAATAAATAACGGATGTTTCGGATTTAAAGGATAGGGTAGGTGGTGATGGAAGGTGCATACCTTAACAAAAGAAGGTTAGGGGAATGCAGATTGTTTCATGTTTTTTTTCCTTCTCGATTAGACGAATTAAACTTTGATAGGTTGTTGTTGTTGTTGTTGTGGGATTTAACGCCATTTTTCCTCACACAAAAGGCTATACATGGCGGCCAATATTTTTGGTGGAAGAAGAACCCGAGAAAACCCCATGAAAGAACCACCGACCCACTAGAAGCTACTGGCAAGATTTCTCACATAACTACTTTAGCTGAATCTTAGACTCGAACCCACGCAGACAGAGGTGAGATGGCAGTGATCTGTAATGGAGAGCGCTTTAGACCACTCGGCCACTCGGTGCTCCCCACTTTGATAGGTGATGTAGTCTTTAATAAAGGGAGTTTCAACCCATCCATACTTGGACATCACTAAGTAGAAGAAATAGCAGAAATCGCGATCTGCTGCCATATTATATGGTAATACATGTTATTTACCTCTCCAGGTTCCTAATTGTAATATTTCTGTTTTCTTTGGATTGATTTTTGACCCCGATGCTTTTCCAAATGTTTCGAATTCCTGTATAAGATTTTTGTAGGAATTTAGGTCTTTTACAAAGTTAGTGCAATCATCCGCATGTTATTTTCACCGATTCTCCAATATGTGAAACTTTGATCCATTTTATTTCTTTATTGAGTCTTATTTTAATACTTCAAATTTTCATTGCTTTTACGTATAATAGCATAGACAGTGGACACACTGTCTCACCGATCTCGTTTTGTCAGTTTTGTGTTTTTGCTCCATTTGCATGTACACGTGAGTTTATATCTCTGTAGAGGATTTTGGTCCAGTTTTATATATTTTTCCCAAGCTGAATGTTTCTAATGTCTTGTATAGAAAGTTTTGTTCTAATCTGTCAAAGGCTTTTTTCCTGGTCAAAGAGTACCATCGTACCTCTCTAACCAGAGATGTTTAACATTTTCTATTATCATTCTAATGCTTAAAATATATTTTGAATATCTCTCCTTTTTCTCCACATGTTTGATTAATGTTAATTTTTCTATCAATCCCTTTTTTACTCTTTCACCTAAAATTGTACCAATAATTTTATAATCTACGTTAAGGAGGGAAATGGGTCTCCAGTTTTTCAAATCTTCCCTATCTTCTTTCTCTTTGTATATTAATGTTATAATCCCTTCCCTCATACTGTTTGTCATGTTCGTATTCCTTAGTGCAATGTTGTTATACAACCATTCTAATACCTGGAGATTTATTCTTGTTAAATTGCCTATGGTTCCTATAATTTTTTCTTGCGAGATGAAATCCTCACATAAATCCGTATGTTCTGGAGATATCGTCTCGCATCCTGTCACCTGTAAATATTCGTCAATTTGTTCGGCATGCATGTTTTGCGATGTATATAGACTTCGTAATAGTCTTGTATGTATTTTAATATTCTATTTTTGTCTGTTGTTACTCCCTTCCCTTCAAGTTTCAGTGCTTCTAAGGTTTTCTCTCCCCCTCTTCGTAACTCTTCCCTTTTGTATAATCCTTCTGCTTTTGTATATAATGCCGTAAATATTCCCGCTTTAATTTACCGCCGTTTATGTTCTTCCCTTTTTTTTTTTTATTTAGTTTATCATTTAATGTAATTTTTATTTTCTGTGTGATAGTTGTTTTAATTAGATTTGTTATTGCTTCTTTCTCTTACTTTATTTTCCTTATCCTTAATGTTGAATAAAATATTGCTTTGTTTTTGAAGCTCCCTTTTAATTTATCCCATTCTTTAATTAAATCAAAATTCCCTTTATTTTTATTTTTTTGTATTTCCTCTTTAATTTCCCACCCAAAATTTAAATCTTCTATAGTCTGATTGTATATTTTCCATGATCCCCTACCCAATTTTATTCTATTTATTTTCTCTATTTCTACGTATATTAGTTTATGGTCCGAAAGTGTGAAGTCTATAGGTCCTGATTTAATGTATTTATTTGTTCCCGAAGTTGTCCCCCCAAATTTGTCTTTCCTACTCCTCTTATCCCCTTTATATTCGAAAGTGTATTCCACCCTTAGCATATTAAGTCTTCAGTATATGTCAACCAGTTTCTGTGTTTTTATTATGTATTCCATTTTGTCTTTAAATCTTATGTCATCTGTTGATAGTAGTCCTGTTCTGTCTACTTCATCTCCTACCCAGTTTAAATCCCCTCCTATAATTAAGTTTCTGATTGTGTAAGTTTCCAAATATGTGGCCATTTCATTTATAAATTGTTTCTTTTGGTATCTATTTGTTGGAATATACACATTGATGAAATTTACCGCACCCATTTCAATGTGTATTAATCTCCCATAAAAGAAAATTTTCTCCTCGATCCTTTCCCATTTAACCCCTTTTTTATTTTTAATTATTAGGCCCCACACCCCGGTGCATCTATCCTAATAAAATCATTAGTTATTATTATGCTATCCATATCTATTTCCCCCTCTTTTTTAAGTTCTTCTATTAGTCCGCTATGTGTCTCTTGTATAAACAACATGTAATAATTTTCTAACAATTTTAATTTATCCAATTTTTCCTTATTTATACCATTAGCATTTATTGACATCAAACGGAAGTTTGTTTCCTCCATTTTTGTTTGTTTTTCTCGTATTATTTTGGTTGTGTTTATTTTTTAATGTCTAACTTTTTTTTAAATATTTACATTGATATTATTGCATATTTTCTGGGGACATTGGGTCGTCACCTACTGTATTGCTATTACTATGAGATTGGTAAAAATCGCTTGTGATGTTAGAAGTTAATAGTGTGTCCCTTTCTTCCTCCGTCTGTCCTGTTATCTTCATTCCGTCCGATACGCTGTCATGATCAGTTTCACCATCACTATACTCTGGATCTTTTGATATGTCTGTTTCTTCCTCCCTCTTCTTTTGGCTTTTCTCCTAATTTTGTCCCTTTGGGCTCCTATTGCTTTTTTTGCTCCTGCCTTTCCTTTATTTCAACCTCATCACTCCATTTTAGCGCGTCTGTTGATCAGGTCGAAAGGTTGCTAGCTTTTCTCTTCTTCAGGTGTTTGCATTTTGTCATATGCGTTGATGTTGTGAAGAGGAACATTCCTGAAAGGTCGCCATTTTCTGGATCCGTTGTATTCTCGTCTTCCAAATTACACTCCTTCAGAAGCCCCTCGAACATGTTTTTATGGCTAATGGGTTCCTTGTTGTTCGTCGTGGCTGCTATTTTATTGAGACTAAGAATTAAGAATCTCCCTCCATTTTTCCGTCTTATTTAGGCTTATGTTTGTCTCTGGTATCTCTCTTTGCCTTTGGGTTCCGTCGTGTGCTTTTGTTGGTATTTGATTTACCAATACCCCTGCATATGTCTTTGTTGGGCTATTGTTTGCTTGGGGCTCTTAGCTTCCCTTCTTGCAGTCGCAGGAACCGTGTCCTGTTAATCCGCACTTGGGGCATTTCCTATCCCTTCGCACCCTCTGTACCAATTTTTCAGCTGAAATCCCATGGCATAAAATAAAGCTGGTATTTCTCTTGCCTCTTCTCGTGTCATGGTTAGGAATCTGCCGCCGGATTAAGTTGGGGCAAAACCCCATATGGTAGCCATTTTATGGCAATTAACTGTGACCCTTAATTTTTGCTCTACCTTGTTTACTAGCTCCAAGGTGTCAATTTCCATGGGTAGGCCGTTAACACTGTCTTGGGGCCTACTTCAGCAGCAGAGGGGGGGGGGGGGGTGGCGGGGGGGGGGGGGGGGAATCGGACATTTGCTCCAGACATCATTTGCTCTAAATCTAACAAACATCCGTGTAAATATCGAGATAATTTGCCTTGATTTCATTTTCATTCATTATCCTTCCCGCCTCCTTGTTAAAAAAGAATAAAGATAGAAAGTTTTTAATTTCAGCGAGAGTCATGCCAACCACAAGCGGGGTTCCAAAGAATTTATGTACGACATTTTTGCGAAAATTATTATAACCTCGTATATAATCATCCAGCTCACGGCCGTGGGCGGCAATCCTGTCGGTGATCGTAGACAAAAGTGCGCCTGGTTTAAGTTGTCCACCATTGGAATACAACGTAATAGAGTTTTCAGCGGCATCGCTCTGCCGTATCAAAATGTCATCCGCGGATATATTACTGCTTTTCAATTTACCCTGGCGATCTTGAAATACAACTATTTCGTTCGGGTCAACACTTGCTAAATTTAACGTCTCAGCGATTTCATCTTCAATTATTTTTTTTTTACATCCTCGATAGAACCCGCAGATGTTTCCGCGGTGGGTTTCAACATTGACAGAGATCGTCCCCAAATATAAATCATTATTGTTAGCGCAACTTGTATTTTCAATTTATTGATTCTCTAAAATTACCTTGTAATTTCCCACTCGTGTATTTATTTACAACCAGATGAGGTGGTTTTTGTGACGATGAAATCTCCGCGAGGACATTTAATACTTCACGGCCGCATATCGGTGGATCATTTAATTGTTGTGTTGGCAGCATGGAATAAAAAATCGGAAACTCTTTGAGTTTCATCGAAGAATTTATATACCGCATAAACTCGTTCGGTGGGGCTAGCCCATATGAATCAAAATAGACAATCCCACGTGGATCAATCGCGTATGCAACCCAGTGTGTTCCCGATCCGCTGCTGTTATCAAGATTGATGATACCGGTTTCAACGTTATTTGGTTTTCTCGGTAATTGATCTCTCATAAAAAACCCTCTGAAGTTTTTTTATCGCTAGTTTTTTTAGCAGCATCAATTAAATCAAAATTGGACATAGGGAGAGTTGGGCTTTCAACTAATAAACCGTTCCTGGTATTCTCAGACCGGATCCGTGAACGGATCTCCCGCTGTACCATGAATACGGTGTTCCTGGTAGGTACAACCTCTTTCCCTTTTTTATATCCTTTCCCAGTTGCCTTTTTCAACGCCATCCCTGCCGCGGTCCCAACGGCTCCCAACGCAGCCGCTTTCGCCACCGCTGGGGCAGCCGCTGCAATCAATGCTGGTATTGCAGCTAACAATGGAAATATACCACCTGATTTTATCATGTAGGCGACTGCAGCCTTTGAAAATACAATTTGAACCCCTCTCTTATTCTTTAGCGCATCATTAAAATGTTTTAGTTGACGATCCGTCAATATTTTATGTGTACCGCCGGACATCTGCGCTGGTTTCAACGTTATTGTGGTTCCACATTCTTTAGCGGATTTTGATCGCAATTTCTTGACCTGACCATCAGTCAGCTTGACACTAACAACACTATATGTCATTTTATTGTAAAACACATTTATACTTTCAATTGATCTAATTGTGAATCGTTTACATATTTTCCACTGGTGCATCAACAATTCTCATTCGTCCACCAACACCTTCAAGTAGCATTGATTTGTCGCTGAGAATGACAGCAACCGCTCTATAATTAGCAATAGTGCCACGAATGACATTGGCTCTGAAGTGTATATCAACGACGGATTGCCTTGTTAAATCAAGATGTTCCAGCGAAAAGTAGTAGATCGGATAAAAAGTTCTTAAAATCATATTGCGATATTTGCAAACCAGTATCAACATTTTGATCACGGCCCATATATGACAGCATACGATGGTACACGCGCGCAATATGGTTTTGACCGAAATTAAGTTGTATGTCTTCGGATGGTTCCTGCTGGCCATTTATTCTCAACGAGACCTCAGTAACTCCTAATTGATCAAATATCATATGACTGTGTAACTGTGATTCCACTCTTGTCATATCCTGTAATGTGATAAATATATGACGTGGATCTGAAACGCCTTGTTGTGATGCCAAGTTCCATGTAAATGTACCATTGATATTTGATTGCTTAACATCTGTTGTTGTTGTTAGCCAACTTAGCATTGATTTGCCACCCGCATCCATAAATGATAGTAGTCGCTGTTCTGTGGTAATTGATGGGGTCATTACTGGCATCCACAAGACCAATTTAGTTAAAATGACTTTACCAGCGTCAGCATTTGGATTTGCAGGATCCGCTGGGATTCTCCAGATTGCATCATTGTCACTACCCTTTCGCACGAGTACTACTGTATGCTTCGCTCCATAAATAACTTTTCGTACATTTCTGCAGAATCCAAATATATGATGCAACGGAATCGCACATGAAAACGATCTACGCTGTCCAGCCAACATTGCTATTCGTGTTGCAGCTCCTAGATTGTACTGGGGATCAGTATTTATAATCATATCCTCGATAGCAGCAGGGGCGGGAGGAACAGCACGATCATTTGGTCGTCGTACAATAAATTGAGTGTGCCCAGCAGTGTTTTTATTATCTTTTGCAAACATCATAGACGGACCTGCTGATCTTGTATAATCGTCAGAATATCTTGCTAACCCAATTATTGTTGTAGCCACATCAACATCACGTTCTATAGACTCAATCTCTTTTCCGTCAATGAGATATCTCGCGGATTCAAATAGCGCCATGATACCATTATTGACTAAGCCGACTTTGGTGCCATCTGGATACGGTGCGGGTACAGCAGGAGTATCAGTAAGTCGTACAAGTTCTCCTTCTACTTCGATAAACGCTTCAGCGGGTAGAAAGTATTTGCTGGTATCATGGACTTGAAGTTCAATTCGCGATCGAATATCTGCTTGTATTGCATGATAGGAATAAAATTGATAATCGCGGACGGAATTGTCCTTGGGTACTGGGGCTTCCATATCTAACGCTGGATCAGCTGTTCTTTTGAACATTATTATTATTATTCACATCAGAATTTTCAATTGTGAAATTCTTTGTAATCATCGTCGTTTTTGTTTTCGTTTCAAACCACTTCCTGCTATCATGTTTGCGATATCATCTTGGTTTCTGTTCGCCAGCGGCGCAGCCACGGATGACGGAGTCACCGAAGCAGCCAACGACGCTAAATTTTCTTCCACTGCTCTATTTATTGCTTTGCTGACACTTGCAGGCATCACTGTTGTAGATGGCAGTACAACTGGTTGCTTTTTTCGTCGTCGCACCAATGATGTTATTTTATCTTTCGCGGCAGAAAATGCCTTTCCGGCAAGATTTCCAAAAGCGCTGATTCCCTTATCACGAATAATATCAATGGCCTTCATTCATAATTGTTTAGCTAACGGCGCCACCTTGGGAGCCATTCTTGTAAATAACCCCGCAATGGTATTGCCGAAACCATCTCCGTAATATGCTCTATAAACAGTTCACCACGTAGACGCTTACGGGTTTATCATGGTTGTAGTGTATGATCATCTTGTTATAAAACTAGTAGTTTTTCAATTAGTGATCAATCGCTAAGATCCATAGCATTTTCATCATAACCATTGGCGTCTCTGTGATTTTCAACTAATTCAGCAATGAGTTCTCGATATACATCAATGTCCATGATACCGCCGGCAAATAATCGTCTACAGATATCAGCTGCTTCATTAATTATCTCGACGGAGTTGTTTCCGGCTCGCTTTCCACCCATAAGTACTTCTAACCGTGATATATCACTTAAGATGTTACCAGGACATGTCACGGCTGCGTTGAAATCCAAAGGATTTTTAATTGAATATCCTTTTACGCTTGTTTTCTTAGAACCGGCTTCTGCTTTTATGTCTATTTCTTCCGGGATTGAATCCTCCGTATAACGTGGTGGTTGTGGACCGCCTTTAACCGCAGCTAGAATGTCATCATAACCAGGGTGCTGCAACGCCGAGATTTTATTCCCGCCGCGTTTCACTAAATATATTTTTGATGCCCAAGTGTCTTTGTTTTTTTATAAAACTTTTAAACTCGTCTTTTAATAAATTCTCTCTTTTACCCTTTGGAAAATTGTCTCTAGCAAAATCAGCTAATTCGAAATCCGTATGGTTTCCTTTAATTTCATTTAATGCTGCGACTGTAAATATATTCTCAGGTGAATAGTCTTTTCCTCCAGCTGCACCTTGTTGTTCTTCTTCGCGTTCTTCAATTTCGTGTTGAGTTTTTATATCACTGGATAGCTGTTGTATCCCTGCGCGCGTTTGTTCGGTCTCTGCTGCTATCTTTTCAAGCGTATCAAGCAGCGGCGCCTTCGTTGCTCGTTCTTTTTCAGGAATATCTCCGTATATCGCTGCTTCAGTTAACTTTTTCACATCTTTGGTCGCACTTGTTATCGGAGTAAACAGTTGTTCACTTGACACAGAAAAGTCAGTCTGCGCTTGTTGTCGTTGTTGAAGTTTTTCGCGAAGTCTGTCTCGAACCGGTATAAACTTTTTAATTGCTGCTAGCCGCTCTCGGGCTAATCTAGTTGTAAGCGATTCACCTACCATATATTGTTTGTGAACTGAGTTTTCAAATGTGAAACTATAACAATTAAAAGCTGAGTTATTAAATAATGTACCATCAAGCTAACTTATCCATCTCCGACAAGGTTAAACTGTACGACGCTATCCGCGAATGTTTCAGAATTAACATCGCTGGTGGTTTCAGAATTGTAATATCTGAGATCGGCGATGAACGATTTTTGTTAACGACGTGGCAACAACAACAACTACGTGAAAATGGAGGCGTCACGGTGATTACTTGCTACCACAGCCAGATCATCCAGTACGCGCATAACTGCATGAGCAAGCCCAAAGTGATGAGTATTCTTTCAGGAGAAAATCCTACAAAAAACGCTAAAAAAGAATAATTTTTTACTGAAAATTTACTGAAAGTCTATTTTTTTATAGTAATGCTCACGTGGTTAGGATACTAGTTTTTCCTCGTTTAATATTTTTCTAAGATCACGAACCTTAGAACTATTTTCAGCTCGTTATTGATACTCTTGGCCGAGCTTTTGACGTATTGCTTCAACGGTGCTAAATAGCGTTATAAATACATTAATGTCGTTACCGTATAAACAAGCATTGATGGACTTTTGAATTCCTTTCACGAGCCTGTACATCTTAGGTAAAACATAACGACCCTTACTAGACTGATACTCAATGTCTTCATATTCTGAGGTAATCCTGTCGCAGTCGAGATCTTTAGATAATACTATCCCTCGATTTTTTAAATTTAAAATTTGAACAATTATAGAATTTACATCTTTGATATCTATTATTTATACAAATATAATATAATATATTTTGCCTCTAATTATTATAAAATATTCGGGGTCGTTTTTGACCCGTTTTGTTTTATGGACAGTACAATGCCGTATATCTCCACTCGAGTGTTGTGGCAGATTTTAGGCATACATATACTTAATTAATGGACAATACAATGCCGTATATCTCCACTCGAGTGTTGTGGCAGATTTTAGGCATACATATACTTAATTAATGGACGATACAATGCCGTATATCTCCACTCGAGTGTTGTGGCAGATTTTAGGCATACATATACTTAATTAAGGATGGAATTTGCGATGTCCCCAAAGCATACATCTCCGAAAGGGAGGCCTAAGGTGACAAACATCATCTTAGACCGCCCAGAAGATATGCTTGGGAGACATCACTTAATTAAGGATGGATATATTCAATGAAACGATGATGGAATTTATGATGTAATGATGTGGGACGAAACAAGACAGCACAAACATGAAACGACGGGGCTGATTTTCTACGGCCAATCCAACCAATCAAAAGCAACCCAATTAAATTAACCCAGTTGCATGATTGACAAAAGACAACCACACGCCCGGGTTAATGGCGTTGGTTAGTTTTGATCGGTCGAATTGGCTTTCGAAAGCCCCAAGCTCATTACGAGTCAAAACGTACATAAGGTGACTAATACAGCAGCGTTGATTCACGGGTGTTTTTTTTAATTTCCTTGAATAACTTATTAATGCTGTTTCACAACATTTAAATGAGACACAATATATTTGAATAAAACACTAAAAAAAAAGAATAAAGTTGTTAGATAACAGCGTGTATTCTCCCTGTTCTAATTCTCTAGACAAAATGCATTATCGATTAGATCACAAAGAGCTGTATACAGAGGAATTTTAACCACGCCCACCTACTTCAATGAATGGGAAACACTAGTGTTTCATGCTCGTTCCGGCTGAGCGAACATAGGTATTGCGCTGGATTATAAAGAACGTCTGTACTAAAAGTGTATTAATAGCTGAATTTAGATGGTCTAAATAAATACAACTATTTAAATGATGCGGTTTTAGCCAAGCGATAATAAAAAGTTTTAAAAAAATGTTAAAAGTTGATAAATACAACTCTACCGAAACTATGTATTATACTCCATTATAGTCACGTGTGCGCGCGCCTATGCCAATTATAACTCTCTCTACAGGTGTAGCAGACGACACAAATTCCTTTGACGTCATAATACAAGGGAACTTAGTGAGTAGAGTGTTATGAGTGGCGGCCGACTTATCCATAATGGAGTTATCTCCCTTGATATATGAAAATTATATCCTGTGTGTATCGTAGTAGTAATTCAACTTCAAATGACGTAACACTGTCATGCGACTTTATTATTGTACGATTTATCCCCCTTGATATATGAATATTGTATCCTGTGTTTATTTTTCTTTGAGACGGCTGTTTGACAAATTCCTTCTGCTACTCTTTGTACTGAAGGCCCACAAATGTCAAAATATTTTCCAGCCGCATACATTGATTGAAATACCCTTTCTTCGTTAGTTTCTGTATCAAATGATTTCACACTCTTGGGGTGTTTTGCGTGTTTGCCGGTTCCACCTAATTTTGTATTCTGACTTTGAGTAACAACTCGTAAGTTATCCAATTTGTTATTTTGAGGGAATCCATCAACGTGATCGATCACAAGTCCGTCTTCGATTAATCCGTTGTGACATTCGTATGCGAATCGATGACAATAATATTTCTTCTTCCCGGCACCAAACGTCAATTATCCCATATTATTTACCCGTCCAACCGGTTTTTTTAGTCTGCGATGCCTGACAACACCATCACGGGATGCTTAATAATTAACAAGCACTGGGTGAGGTTTGAAATCTTGGCTCATTTGTATAATAATACTATTTATCTAATTTATTATTTGCTTTAATTATAAACCTCTTGATATAATCTTGAGGTTTTTTTATGATTTTGTCGCTGACGGAGTCATCGGTAGGATCAATGACTGCATTTTTTTATTCGTTTGTCATAATAGCGTTTTAGTTCCCTGTAACGTTTGCCGCCACAACTGAGACACAACTGCGATTTTCCCCTTACCCCCACCCCACATCGGAGGCACGGTAGGGGGCCAAAGGAACCGTTGCGAACACTTTGTAAATGATACCCACATAATTCGCTTCTGCATGATTTGTTACACGGGGTTGTTGATCCAATCATTAGCCACTTGCAGTGATTCATTATACTATATTTTTCTATTTAAATACTTGTTTTAATTATAACATGGAGGAGTTCGAGAGATTATCAGCAATTAAGCCTTTCAAAAACGTTAAATTTAATCTCGATAGAACCCTCAAAGATGTACCAAAACGGGCAATAACGGATCGAGCCTTGATAAATAAAATACGCGATTGTATTAATGAATTCATGCACGACGGTGCATCTCATAGCTGGTCAACATTTCGAATTTATGGCGCTGTTGATGCCACAATGAACGACAGCAACGCAGCGTTGATGTTATCACAACTTGGTAACAAAAAGTATTTTTTTAGAGTGAAGTTCATTATCCGTGTAGAATCAGGCGGTTGGATTATACGAGACAAATTTGAACCGATTCTCAAAGACAAGAAAACAGTCGTTGTTAGCCGTGATTCTAAGCCGGGTCTGTTAACTGGAATTGACAAACCATACTATGAACGAGCATATCCTGAAACAGCAGTTGTGTATGGGATATATCCGTTAAATGAAAAACCCGATATAAGAAAACTTAAACCAATGAAACAGTCGTCGCCGGCGACTTCGTCGTCAGTGGCTTTGCCACTCAATTGTGTAGCAGCACGAATAACAGAACATTTTACAAATGCATCCTGAGGGAACAAACTTACCGATCTACGGCGTAGCAAAATAGCTCAATGGGAGTTAACGGTGAAAGACCGCGGAGCGACTATTAGCGATATAGCAAAATTAGAAACGTCGCTGAGATTTCCAATAACTGTTACAACGATAACCGGAGAAGTTTTATACGAATCAAATATAAATCAAAGGGAGCCCCAATTAAAATTATTGATCATAACGAACACGCATGGACGTCCGCGGTCACAATATTTCCACGAAACAGAACAATAATGTATATACCCGACGAATTCTTACGAGAAGAATTTTCCAGGGACTGTTTTCTCGCTGAAAATAAACTATTCGATGCTATTGCGCATTTGGGTAAAAACGACCCCGTGTCGGTGTGGTTACTTCGCAGCACTGAAAACGATTCGGATACGTTTGATCAGTTTGTAAGACCAAACGGTGAATTATACCACACTGAAGCATTTTACAACAAAATGAAAAAAAAAACAGCTAGTGGGTTTTAACGGCGTCTGGCGAAGCCACCGATAAAATTATCAACGACGAACAATTATTGACAAACTGTTTTACAATCCCGTCGGTTGCAACTCATTTTGCAAGAATAAAAAACGCATGGAAACCAACACGCGTAGAATTCTTGCCAGACATTGAGGCTAGTTGTTTAGAATTTAATCATGGCGGTTTATGGAATAACAAATACGACCATGATAATATCATTTCTGTTGATATGGTTGCTTGCTATCCAGCGAGTTTTCTTGGTTATGGAGAGTGTACTGAGTATTTTAAACGATTTGGACACCCGGTACATGAAATGACTCGTGTTGCAATTAATGGGCCGCTGTCTGATTTTGATTTAACTGGATTCGCTCGTGTAGTATCATTTGAGTTCGCAGCAGGACTTCATCGCTGTTGTTATATTTGGATTGGTAGACACATGTCTGAAAAGAAGTGGCTGCCAATAGCGCTATTACGATTCATGATTGATACAAAAATGTTAATTTCGCTGACAGTCAGTGAAGCAATTATATCATATCGGAGACAAATCAATTTCTGGTTACCAACACCGGAACGTCTTGATAGTATAATTGAGGAATCCAGAAAACATATTGATGCCGGCGAAGAATATATCATTGAGTGGTCCAAACGGATATTTAATCAACGAAACATCGAAGCAAAAGATCTCGGCAGAAGAATAATCGGAAAATTCACTCAGGGAGGAAAAAAGTGCGACTATAAACGATATTGTTCACGGCTGATTATGGATAACATCGAATACGACTTTGTAATCTCGGATGCAGTATCTAAAAACATATGTGGATCGTAAAGATGCTTTTTTGTCCGATGGAACAAAATTGGGTACAGTTGTTACTTATAGCGACGGTTACAAATCCCCGTATACACATTTTAGGTCGTCGATGCAAGTACAGTTGCGCAGTTGCTGAATTCACTAATTCGGATGAAAGTTGGGGATCATGGAGAATTAAAAAAGAAATGCTGCGTGATTATTCTGAATCAGCAGATGTTAAAATTAAAAGTAATTACTTACGCAGTGATAATTTATCAGAGCGTTCTAATGCACCATCGATATTAGATCCAATTTGTAGATATAAAACAGTTTATTTAAACGGCTGTGGCGGGTCAGGAAAGACGACGCGTGCAATCGAGTTATATCGAGGACGCGTAAACATGATTGTGCTGACGCCAACACATAGATGAGCGAGAGAGATAAAACAACGAGGCGTTTCCGCGTATACGTATCATAGTTTTTTCAGATACAGTGGTGACAAATGGACACCTGAACGAATGGGAGATAAATTCACCCCCGAGGTTATAATTTGGATGAAGTATGCACAGTATCAATAGAAATATTAAAGATGTTCTTGGATTGGCTGCTGCAAAAGAATACAGCGGTGATAATGTGCGGAGATCATGGACAGCCACCACCATTTGTCGGCGCGGGTCCACATAAGTGGCTGAAAGAATTCGTGGACTATTATGAAGAAATTGATAGCGATTATAGGGCACTTGATGAACAATTAAGTGAGGTTAAAAAATTAATTAGACTGAAACCCGACAGAATCCAATGTGAAATAATCAGGGAAATAATTTCTGAAACTCCAATGGAGGAATTTTATAACACATGGAGACCAAACGATTTTGTAGTTGCTAGCAGAAAAATAGTCAGAGACACACTTCAGAGAAAGTTGTTTGAGCTTCACAAAGAAAAATATCCCCTGATAAAAGTTCCATTGTGTTATAGACCCGCTGACACACGGCGACAGAATATTGAAGTTGAAATTCCAGGACAGCGCGAAAGACAAACACTCTTGTTAAATGATATTGTGCTGGTTGATATCAGTATTGTCGAAGACGCATTGCGTGCTAATAAATCGCCATGGACACTGGATTATGTAACAACAATACATTCCTCGCAGGGATTAACCATCGCGGATACAATTGTTTGGATAGTCGATAATCGCATTGAGTGGTCAAATTTAGTCTATCTTGCAGTGTCTAGAGTACGGCGAATAAATCAGCTTCGAAGAATTGTTTTCGATGACGACACCACAATGGATGATATTGATGTTAGCATCATTAATAAAAAACTCTCCGGTTACAAACAACAAGACAAAAAATACAAACGAGAACTTGATATTGATGCTGAATTAATAATTACGCTGAAGCAACAACAGAATAATCACTGCGCGAGTTGCAATTGTATAATGAGTTGGCAGTATTCGGATAAAGATACTCGCCAATTTACCGTAGACAGAAAAAATAACAGTCTCGGTCATGTCAGAAACAATGTGATGTTGACTTGTCTTGAGTGCAACAGACGCAACGGCGCTAGTTAAGACCATGCGATGGCAATTGAGTATCATCAGGAATCACTTGTAATTGTTGCGTGTAAAACCCCGCTGAGGGGCAGTTGAATCCAATTTATAGATTGGAGGTCTACCAGTTGATCGTGTTATAGTAGATATGCTATGCGTAGTGACACTCCAAATAGGATCAGTAGCCCTTTTTTTTACCACCTTCGAGTTCTCCTGGTTCATATAAATATCTCACGGTGACATTGTTGAGAATTGGCTGAGAAACGCTATCCCGCTGTGGTTGTGGTATATACTTTTTTTATTGCGTTGTTAGGTTTCATATTGATTACTCTGGTAATCTCGTTATTTAGCGCTGCAACTATCCCTGGTAACCTTTTGACCCATTCACGGGACCGCTTTTCTTGGATGAATTCTTTTGCGTATTGATATCCAAATAACCGCTCAGGAAGAGTCCGATTAAATCGTTCTACAATTGCCTGATCGCGATGTAATGCAGTATGCCTCCGTCTGATGGTGACATTGTGATGTTTCATTGTAGATAAAACAGCACCTTGAAATTCCTTGCCAGGATCAACTTGTAACAGGTTTGGCCAGCGTAGTGGGCCTCGTGGATAAATCCTTTCAAATGCAGAAGCAACTTCAGGTGATGATTTTGTTTTTAGCGGTTCTGCTTGTTTGTATCGACTCGCAATGTCAACTACGGTTAGCGTGTATTTGTAACCGTTGTCATGTGGTAAAAACAATAAATCAGCTTGATGAACTTCATTGGGTCCGGTAACATCAAAATGCGAGAAATTGATTTGTTTAGGACGCGGTAGATAAATTTGCCATATAGCCTGTTTGGATAACCAATTGGCCGCAGTGGCCTTTTTCACTTTTGCGGCATTGGCGAGTTTATTGATTGCAGCGTTACCTCTCCAGTATCCTTTTGGAGAATAATAAATAGATTCCATATTATTAATTACCAGCGCCCATCATCAATTTGCCTTTCATAGCTGATTTTACCAACCACGAAGCCAACTTTTCGGTGAACGATTTATCAGGAATAGCATTTAACGCATGAATTAATTTCACATCCGCGAGATGCCTGTGTTGCAGATTGCTGCTTTTATATGCAACATCATGAGCATGACACGCATTATCAAGAGCGTTTATCGGATACTCGCCGGGTCGGGGCTGATTTTGATCATCAAGTCTGATATCTAATCGTGTTCCGGGGCCACAATAGCTATATCCTGGAAGGTGCTTTTCTCCGGGGTACTTTGCCCATGGGGTTCCAGGGAGCTTTGCCAATTTGGCTGTGATATCACCTCCTCGTTTTTATTTAAAAAAATCTCCGGATTTCATAGAAACAAATCTGAACTTTTTTATACCACATGTTGCACATCTACCAGTAAGTGCAGATCTGTTATTTTTAGTTGTAATCGTCGTCATATCATTTGTGTTAGTACGCGTTTTACACTTCACACAATATAGATCCATAATTTATGTATAGAGATATGAATATAATTGATTTTTCAGCGACTAAAACAAAAGAACCATTTAAGCATCATGCAGCGCTACCAAACTCTATCCGCGCAATTATAATCGGGCCATCTGGATCCGGCAAGACGCAATTGTTGCTCAATTTAATAGTGAGATTGATGAAGTGGAATAAGTTATATTTAGTTGCTCCTAGCGTAGATGATCAACGATGCTATGAAGTGCTAAAAGATTTTAATGAAAACGCTTCAGGGATTGCCGGCAAGGGCATTATTGAATTTATAACCGATATTGACGAGGCACCATCCGTGGATGACCTTGATGGGAGCATTAACAATTTAGTCGTATACGACGATGTGATGTTAGACAATCAAAAAAACCCCGCTAGAATATTTTCCCGAGGCAGGCACAAAAACACTGACGTGATATATGTCACTCAACGATACACTCAGATTCCAAAAGTGATCAGAGATAACTGTAATATTCTTGCTGTGTTTAACGGCGTTGATACACATACGCTACGAAATATTTGACAGACATGGTGTTCCGATATGGACTTAAATCAATTTAAAAATTTCTTTAGTAAAGCTCAGTCAACCCCGCATGGATTTATAACAATAAATTTACATGATCCTCGGGCACGATATCGTATCGGACTCGATCAAATATTTGGTTGAAATAAATTATTAACCCATAGCAGCAGAGGGGGGCGATGACATCACGACGAGACCGTATTTTGACTAAACGATGAAAACGGTCTTGGAGTATGATTTGCGAAAAACTTATGTTTCGAGCAAGTAATCTTTTTTTTTGGTTGAAGGATTCGAATTAATTCTCTCGAGATGTTTGTTAGATTTAGAGCAAATAATGTCTGAAGCAAATGTCCGATTCCCCCCTCTGCTGCTACTTCTCTTGTGAAAGGGCGGTGATGGGGGCGATGTTCACCGTGTCTGTCATTCCTTTAACTTCTAGGTTGTCACTGTCCTCTCCCTGGGATATATCATGTATTTGTTGAAGCCTGCGTTTTGCAGGCCTTCAATCTTCCCAATATCCATACACGTTGCATACATTGTTGCCACTACTTCGGCCTGGCGTGGCGCTCTTCCTGCATTCCAAAAATCCAGTAGGTAGCATCCAGGTGGATGGTATGCCAGGAGTACATTCTGGTTCAAGATTGTTTTGAAGTAAGTGTTTAGTTTTGACGTCCTCGCTTTGACCGGCACACCATTACTTCCCATGTCCACTTCAGTAATCCTTGAGTTTAGATCCAAAAGTTGTTCGAAGTTTAGCCCGTTAGTCTTGTCGCTGTCAGTGGGTCTCACATTAATATTCACATTCTCTATATATTGTGGGTTCATTTTCTCAAAATATACCCGGTCAAGGTCTAGTTCTAGCCGATAAATTTTAAACTATAATGTGTAAGTAAACAAATTGTAATAAATGTTTCCTGCACAGAGTTGCAATAAAACTACAAAAAGCTGAAATGTAACATATCTAGATTTGAGAGAATGATCTTGTTTAACAAGAGAGGATTCCCTCAACGAAAAGCACGATCTGCAAATAGCAAATGGCTGTAAAACATGTAGTGAGTATATACTCATTTTAAAATAACTGCTAGATCCTTTGGGTATGTAATTAGAAACACGTAGTTTACTTCTCAACAACAAGTATTCGTACGTACCATTGTGATTATAAACACTTAGTTTACTTCTCAACAACAAGTATTAGAATAAAGTGTATGGGAGCTTAGAGTTTTACTTGGAGAACTGTGGTTCTTTGAAGTCCGAATTATAAATGGGCCGTTCGTTCAGTGTTGATCTTCTATTGTACACTGTACACACCGTGGCGCGTGTTACATCAGTCTAGAGCTAACCATGCATGTTCTTGTTTGTGGTCACAGCATAGTGAGTCGTTCTGGACGTATACAGGGGTTATCGTGATTGTGTCATCGCTCTGCTGGTATGACTGTTTCACACAAGGGTCATCCTGGTGTAATGAAAACTATTGCTTACTTTGAAAAACTATAAACGTCAAACCCCCAAAAAAGGATATTATTACATGAGTTTTATACTAGCCAATACACGTTTAATATACATGTTTATATATATATATATATATATATATATATATATATATATATATATATATATATATATATATATATATATATATATATATATATATATATATAAGCAGCAGAGGGGGCGAACCAGACAACTTTTTATAGGCATCTATTCGGAAAATTAAGGCTTCCTCGAAAAGTGAATCCGAAAAGTGTCAATTTGGTAAACTAAGGTTTCCTCGAAGATGCCATGGTCGTTGTCGCCGCCCCCTCTGCTGCTATGAGTTAACCAAATATTTTATTAAGTCCGACACGATATATTGATCTCGGGTCGTGTGAATTTATCGTTACAAATTCATGCGGGGTTGACCGAGCAGGACTAAAGAAATTTTTAAAGAGATCATGATCCATATCACCGCTGCACCAAGTATGGTGAATATTTCGTAGCGTATGTGTATCAACTCCGTTGAATACGGCTAGAATATTGCAGTTATCTCTGATTAACTTCGGAATTTGTGTGTATAGTTGAGTGACATATATCACGTTAGTGTTTTTATGTCTGCCTCTGGAAAATATCCTAGCAGGATTCTTTTGATTATCTAACATCACATCGTCGTATACGACTAAATTGTTAATATCTCCATCAATATCATCAATGCTCAGTGCTTCTTCGATATCAGTTATAAACACAATAATACCCTCGCTGGATTTTTCTACCGCGCTGTCAATAAAGTCTTTTAACACATTGTAACATCGCTTATCGTCTACACTAGGAGCAGCAGCAGATGGGGCGAATCAGACAACATTTTTAGACAAGTTTTCACTGAAATCACGCTTAAAAACAATGAAACCAATGACATCAGGCCCCCCCCAATGTGTATGTGAATCATGGATTAGGTCCAAAAAAAAATATGAAAAAATCAATGAAATTAATGAAATCCTCCATCGATTTTTTGGGAAAAAGGGACTACAACATCGTTGTCACTCACCCCTTCTGCTGCTATGGGTTAACCGAATATTTGATCCAGTCCGATACGATATCGTGTTCGAGGGTCATGTAAATTTATTGTTACAAATCCGTGTGGGGCAGACTGAGCATGACTAAAGAAATTTCTAAATTGATTGAAGTCCATATCGGAGCACCATGTCTGCCAAATATTTCGTAGCGTATGTGTATCAACGCCGTTGAATACAGCAAGCATATTACAATTATCGCGAATCACTTTTGGAATCTGAGTGTAGCGTTGAGTGACATAGATCACGTCCGTGTTTTTATGCCTGCCTCGGGAAAATATTCTAGCAGGATTTTTTTGATTATCTAACATGACATCGTCGTATACAACTAAATTGTTGATACTTCCATCGAGGTCATTCACGGATGGCGCCTCGTCAATATCGGTTATAAATTCAATAACATCTTCGCCAGCAATCTCTGAAGCGTTTTCATTAAAATCTTTTAGCACTTCATAGCATCGTTGATCATCTACGCTAGGGGCAATTAAATACAACTTATCCCACTTCATCCATCTCATTATTAAATTGAGCAACAATTGCGTTTTACCGGATCCAGATGGCCCGATTATAATTGCGCGGATAGAGTTTGGTAGCGCTGCATGATGCTTCACTGGTTCTCTTGTTTTAGTCGCTGAAAAATCAATTATATTCATATCTCTATACATAAATTATGGATCTATATTGCGTGAAGTGTAAGGCGCGTACTGGCACAGATGACTTGACGACGATTACAACTAAAAATAACCGATCAGCGCTTTCTGGTAAATGCGTACAGTGTAGTACAAAGAAATTTAGATTTGTTTCTAAACCCAAGGAACCCAAGGAACCTTTAAAAAAAAACGAGGAGGTGATATCGCTGCCAAATTAGCAAAACTCCCTGGAACCCCATGGGCAAAATACCCCGGAGAAAAACACCTTCCAGGGTATAGTTATTGTGGACCGGGAACAAGACTTGATATCAGACTCAATGATCAAAATCAGCCCCGACCCGGTGAGGAACCAATAAACGCTATTGATAAGGCCTGTCACCTTCATGATGTATCTTATAAAAGCAGTAATCTGCAGCACAGGCATCTAGCAGATGTGAAATTAATTCATGCGTTGAATGCCATTCCTGATAAATCCTTCAAAGAAAAATTGGCTTCATTTTTGATAAAATCGGCTATGAAAAGTAAATTGATGTTAGGTGCTGGTAATTAATAACAACATGGAATCTATTTATTATTCCCCAAGAGGATACTGGAAGGGTAACGCTGCAATCAGTAAACTCGCTAGCGCCGCAAAAGTGAAAAAAACCACTGCGGCTCATTGGTTATCCAAACAGGCACTATGGCAAATTTATCTACCACCGCCTAAACAAATTTAATTCTCGCATTTTGATGTAACCGGACCCAATGAAGTTCATCAGGCTGATATATTATTTCTGGCACATGATCGTGGTTACAAATATGCGTTAACTGTAGTTGACATTGCAAGTCGATACAAAGAAGCAGAACCGTTAAAAACAAAATCAGCCACTGAAGTGGCTTCTGCATTTGAAAGGATTTATCGAAGGAGCCCTCTGCACTGGCCAAATCTGTTACAAGTTGACCCGGGCAAGGAATTTCAGGGTGCAGTGTTATCTACAATGAAATATCACAATGTCGCTATCAGACGAGGGCATACTGCACTGCATCGTGATCAGGCCATTGTAGAACGATTTAATCGGATTCTTGCTGAGCGGTTATTTGGATATCAATATGCAAAAGAATTCAACCAAGAAAAAAGATCCCGTGAATGGGTTAAGAGATTACCAGGTGTAGTTACCGCACTGAATAACGAGATTACTAGAACCATCAACATGAAACCTATCAACGCGATTAAAAAGAAGTCGATACCTGAAAAACCACAAAAAGATTTCAAAGAACCAATTCTTGGTAGTAATGTCATTGTGAGGTATTTATATGAACCAGGAGAGCTTGAGGGTGGTACAAAAAGGGCTACTGATCCTATTTGGAGCGTCACTACGCATAAGATATCTAGTATAACACGATCTACGGGTAGACCTCCAATCTATAAACTGGATTCAACTGCACCTCAACGGGGTTTTACTAGACAACAATTACAAGTGATACCCGAGGATACTCAATTACCACCGCATGGCCTTAACTAGCACCCTTGCGTCTATTGCACTCAAGACAAGTCAACATCACATTATTTCTGACATGACCGAGATTGTTATTTTTTCTGTCTACGGTGAATTGGCGAGGATCCTTATCCGAATACTGCCAACGCATTATACAATTGCAACTCGCGCAGTGATTATTCTGTTGTTTCTTCAAAGTGATTATTAATTCAGCATCAATATCAAATTCTCGTTGTTTTTTTTGTCCTGTTGTTTGTAACCGGAGAGTTTTTTATCAATAATATCATTATCATCGCCAATGATTTCATTATCGCCACCAATGATTTCATCATCGCCTGACTCTGTCAGGACAAATCTTCGAAGTTGATTTATTTTTCGTACTCTAGACACTGCGAGATAGACTAAATTCGACCATTCTATGCGATTATCTACCATCCAAACAATTGTATCCGATATAGTCAATCCCTGTGAAGAATGTATCGTCGCTGCGTATCCTAGCGTCCATGGGGATTTATTAGCACGCAATGCATCTTCAACGACATTGATATCAACCAGCACAATATCATTTAATACGAGAATCTGCTTTTCAGTCTGGCCTGGAATATCAACTTCGATGTTCTGTTTTCGTGTATCCGATGGTCTATAACAGAGGGGCACTGGAAGTGTTGCAAATTTTTGTTTATGCAATTCAAATAACTTCATCTGAAGTGTGTCCCTGACTATTTTTCTACTTGCAATGATCAAATCGTTTGGTCTCCACATTTCCCATAAATCATTCATTGGAGTTTCCGAAATTATTTCACGGGTTATTTCACACTGGATTCTATCCGGTTGTAATCTAATTAGTTTCTTCAATTCTTTTAATTCATTATCAAGTGATCTATGATCAGTATCAATTTCTTCATAATAGTCTACAAAACCCTTTAGCCATTCATGGGGAGATGCACCGACAAATGGTGGTGGTTGGCCGTGATCACCGCACATGACGACTTTTGTATTCTTCAATAACAACCACTCAAGAAATATTTTTAAGACATCTTCGGACACTGTGTCTATTTCATCCCAAATGATAATTTCAGGAATAAATTTCTCTCCCATGCGCTCAGGAGTCCATTTATCTCCCTTCCATCGGAAAAAGCTGTGATAAGTGCAGGCATTTACCCCTCTCTGTATCATTTCTCTTGCAAGTCTGTGAGTCGGTGTTAGCACAATCATGTTAGAAACGCTAGCGTTTCCACGACGGAATAACTCAATTGTCCGGGTTGTTTTTCCTGACCCACCACAGCCGTTTAAATAAACTGTTTTATACAGGCATATTGGATCAGAAATCGGTGGTGCACTAGAAAATTCTGAACACTGATTGCTTTCTAAGTAATTATTTTCAATGGTAACATCTGCTGATGGAATATAATCATGAATCATTTCTTTCTTAATTCTCCATGATCCCCATTTCTCGTTGCCAGTAGCCTTAAAATCAGCCATTTTGCTATTTATGTAAAATGAGTCAGTAGCAACTCTAACTGCGGTGGTAGGAAATCTATTGATCATTGAAAACAGATTGATAGAAGCATAACCAAGCATAGAAGCTCTCAAATGTGTGTACTGCGGATGGTATCCAACATTGTAGGTAACACTTGTACCCAATTCGGTTCCATCGGACAGAAATGCGTCCTTACGATTGACATATAGGCCCTTATTCATTAGATCCGCCATTACAAAATCGTATTCAGCGTTGTCTATAATCAATCGTGAAGAATATTTCGTATTATCATCTTTGCCACCTTGGGTAAATTTACCGATTATTCTTCGTCCAAGATTTTTTGCTTCATTGTTTCTGATTTCAAATAACTGTTGGGACCAATCCATGATTTGTTGTTCATTAAAATCAGGAAACAGTTTTCGCTCTTCGCTAATTATTTTTTCTAGATCAGGTTGTGGTAACCAGACTGATTTCTGTGCTCGATAGGATATAATTGCTTCACTGACAATTAATGATTTTAACATCTTACAATCAAGCATATACCGTAATAACACTATTGGCATCCAGTGTTTTTCAGACATGTGTTTACCAATCCAAAGATAACTACACGGATGAAGCCCTTCAGCCATTTCAAATGATACCACACAAGCGAATCCGGTTAAATCAAAATCAGGAAGTGGTCCATTAATCGCAACACGGGTCATTTCGTGTGTAGGGTGTCCAAATCGTTTGAAATATTTCTCACACTCTCCATACCCAAGAAAACTTCCTGGATAACACGCAATCATATCAACTGAAATAACGGTATCAGCGGTTTATTTTGTGTTCCATAATCCGCCGTGGCTGTATTCAAGACAGGACAATTTGACCTCTGATAAAAACTCACTTCGTGTTGGTTTCCACGCGTTTTTCTTTCTAGCAAAATGTGCTGCAATGGATGGTACTGTGAAACAGTTTGCTAATAATTGATCTTCGATTTCCCCCTCAGAAAACTCACTAGCTAGTTGTTTCATTTGATTCTGCAGTTCTTCAGTACGGTATAATTCTCCGTTAGGCCTTACAAACTGATCAAATCTGCATTCTTCGTCTGAATTACTATGAAATAGCCACACTGACACAGGATCGTTTTTACTCAAATGGTAAATAGCATCAAATAATTTCTGCTCTGAAAAAAACTCTTCGGTTCCAAACAGAGTTTGGGATAGATATCTTACGGTTCTATCCCGTGGGAATATTGTTACTGCAGATGACCACGCGTGCGCGTTATGATCAATAATTTCAATGGGAGCCCCCTGTGATTTATATTTCGATTCGTATAATACTTCTCCGGTGATTGTCCTTACCGATATTGGAAATCTTAATGATTTTTCTAATTTAGTTATATCCTGAATTGTTGCTCCATGCTCTTTTACCGTGAACTCCCACTCGGTTATTTTTTTTCGTCTTAGATCAGTTAGTTTATTTCCCCGGGACGCATTTGTGAAGTGTTCTATTATTCGTTCTCCTACACAATTGAGGCCTGTCGAATATTTCATGGGTGCTAGTTTTGAAATATCAGGTTTTTCATTGAGCGGATAGATCCCGTAAACAACTGCTGTGACAGGATAAGATCTTTCGTAGTAGGGTTTATCAATTCCAGTCAAAATTCCCGGTTTGGAATCCTGGTTCACGGTGACAGTTTTTTTGCCCTTGAGAATGGGTTCAAATTTATCCTTAATAATCCATTTGCCATCCTCACGGATAATGAATTTGATTCGGAAAAAATGACTTTTTTCCCCAACACGTGAAATGATCACTGCTGCCTTTTCATCATTCATGGTAGCGTCAACAACACCATCAATTCGAAATGTTGACCAACAATAAGATGCTCCATCACGCTTGAATTCATTAAAACAGTCTCTGATGGGTTTATCAAGAATTTTATTCTTGGGTGTATTAGAAACTATATCAAGATTGAATTGAGCATCCTTCCATGATGATCTCATGTTTCCGTCTCTTGGACGTTTGTTACGTTTTTTGGGTCTATCGCGATTAAATCTAGGATTGATTTTCAATAATCTCTTAAACTCTTTCATGTTTCCGTCTCTTGGACGTTTGTTACGTTTTTTGGGTCTATCGCGATAAATTTAGCGTTAATTTTCAATAATCTCTTAAACTCTTTCATGTTTCCGTCTCTTGGACGTTTGTTACGTTTGTTTCCGTCTATTGGACGTTTTTTGGGTCTATCGAGATTAAATCTAGGATTGATTTTTAATAATCTCTTAAACTCTTTCATGGTTCCGTCTCTTGGATGTTTGTTTCTGTTTACTACACGTTTTCTGGGTCTATCGAGATTAAATCTAGGATTGATTTTCAATAATCTCTTGAACTCTCTATCAGCATTGAATTTAGCATTTTTCGAAGTCAATCTCTTGAACTCCTTCATGCTATACATAAAACAGGTGTCTAAATGAAAGTTTTATATATAATGAATCACTGCAAAATGGGTCAGTCATTGAATTAGACAATAGTGTAGTATATAATGACCCAAGAATTCAGACTACACCCAGTGATTAAAAATTACGAAGCATCCAGTGATGGTACTGTCAGAAACTGTAGACTGAAGAACCCAATTGGGTGTGATAATGGTATGGGGTATTTGGTGTTTAATGTTGGAAGGAAGACATTTCGCAATCATCGTTTCGTATTTGAATGTTTTAATGGATTGATCAAAGATGGTTTTGTTATTGATCACATTGATTCTAATCCAAGGAACAATTCTTTATCTAATCTGCAAGCTATCACACAAAGTGAGAATATCAAACGAGGAAGGAAGGGCACTTGTTCAAATAAAGCGAGACCAGTGAAATCTTTGAATACAACAACTAACGAAGAGAAAATATTTCAATCATTATATGAAGCCGGCAAGTATTTCAATATTTGTAGAACTTCAGTACGATTCGTTGCAGAGGGGATAACCAAAACGGCTATTTCAAAAAAGACGGGGCAAAAAGTTCAATTTAGTTATGTCTAATGCGTCATAATTTCCAATTAGAGATATGTCATTCTTATAGAATAATGAATTCTGAAAACATGAATAGCATCATAGTTGAAATAGCAAAATTGAAAAATCAGGATATCAAACTATCAGATGGGTTAAATCCTGATCAAATTGTGTCTGATTTTCAGGATATAGAATACGGAGTTAGCACTAACAAGTATATGCTACCCAAGAAGTATGCACTCATCAAAAGAATTCAGAATTCTATTAAGGACTCTCTTTCATTTTCCAGTGACATCAGTGTGTTCGTTCCGTTGTATACTATCGTAGAGGGAATACGAAAAGAATTGGGGTACGAATACGAATTGAAAAAAGAAGTCAACTCTAAAATTAGAAACCTACGGGCATTAATTCAAGAAAATGAACAATTTTGATTGACCGACCATTGATTGCATGACCATTGATTGCCCGACCATTTTATCATTCCGACCCTCAAGAGATTTTCATTTTTTTAGCATTTTTGGATTGAAAATGTCAAAAATAGAATGAGGAAACTGTGGTATTAATTATTTTATATACAATTTCCACACTTTCCTACTTCCATGACTGTTAAAAATCATCCGACATGTCAAAATAGAATGGAGCAACTGTCAGTATTATTTATTTTATATACAATTATGACACTTGCTCCATCATTGATAGAAGGTGTCTCACGATGAAATAACGCTTCCATGACCGTATCAAAAATCATCCGACATGTCAAGTGTTTTGCAATTGAAAAATGGTTTGCGATTTCAAATAATGGTCAATGAAGCATTAACAACCTGATTGGCTCGTGAACGACTGGATGCAATCAGGAGATTTATACCAATTCGAGATTCTGTCAGGAATAAACTGCAACAACGACAGAGTTTACAAACTGATTTTGCTCTGGGGTCTGAAGAATTGTTTAAACCAGTAACCACAGCAACGAAGGGGGTAGAGCGTGCTATACTGGGAGATGATCCTGACGGTAAAAGAAAGGAAGAGGGTCTTATTTCTGTACTCGAAAAAATAGCAGCGAAAACTGAACAAACTCAAAAAACTGATCCGAAAAAAACGACTGTTTCTCTGTTGAATAAATTTACTGATCATGCTAAAATATTAATAAAAAAACCTAGTTTATTGAAATCAAAGGATTATCAAGCCTTTGGTAATTTTGCTGCTCAAAGTTATAATTCAAAAAAAGATTTTTTAAAGGACGAGTATAAGAATGATAGAATATCAAGTAATGATTGGTTCGATTATTTGTATAAACTAAATAAAGGGATTGGTCGTTTGAATAAGGATGAGATAGGATACAAGGAATTTAAAAAGGGAATTAGTAATTATAAAAGAGAACAAATAGAAGAGCGACAACGAGAAATAGAAGAACGGCAAGAACTAAAACGTCAAACACCAACACGTAGACAAACAAGAAGACAAAAAAAACAACAACTACCACCTGATGATGATGATGATTTAGAAGAACGACGTCAAACACTAACACGGAGACAAAAAAAACAACAACTACCACCTGATGATGATGATGATGATTATTTACAAGAAACGGGTTTAGAAAAACTAGATGAAGCAGCTGGTTATAGCGGAAGTGGACTGCAAAATCCAAGAATTGGAAACACTTGTCCTGATAGTGTTATCAATGATATATCACGATTAGATGTTCTTGTAGGAGGATTCCGAGCTGGAAATAACTCTCCAGAAATAATTAATGAAGCAGCTGATATCTGTAGACGGTTATTTGCCGGCGGTATCATGGATATCAAAATCTATCGAGATTTCATTGACGAGTTAGCAAATGGGTATCATAGTGATTAAATAACAATTGAAAACACTATTGTTTTTATAATAATGATCGTACACTACAATCATGATAAACCAACCCCCGTCTATGTAGTTAATTCACGGTTTCCAGTTTATGAGGCATACTATGGAGATGGCCTCGGCAATACCATTTTAGGATTCTTTTCAAGAATGGCCCCAAAAGTGATGCCGTTAGCTAAACAGTTATCAATGAAAGCCATTGATGTTATTCGTGATAAGGGTATTAGTACTGTTGGAAATCTTGCCGGGAAAGCGTTTTCAACTGCGAAGGATAAAATAACATCATTAGTGAAGCGAAAAAAGAAACCGTTACCGTCTACAGAAGAAATGCCTGCAAGTGTTAGTAAAATAATAAATAACGCAGTAGATGAAAAATTAGCGTCGATGGTAAATCAAGGGGACCAAAGCAATATTGCAAACATGATAGCAGGAAGTGGCCTTAAAAAACTACGTCGATGAAATTCTATGGATTTTCACGCTAGCGTTTTTCACGATGAAAATGGAAAATCGTTTACGATTTTACTATTTAGACTCTGATAAATAGAATAAAATGTTCAAAAAATCACATGATCCGGCGTTTGATATAGACGCCCCAGTTGGCAAGGATGATTCTGTACGCGATTATCAATATTACGCCTATCATGCCATAAACTCAAATAGTCGAGCAAGAATTGATCTTCAAGTCCATGATACCAGTAAATACTTTTTACCCTGTGAAGCATTTATTGAAGTAGAAGGAGAAATTGTAACAGCTGCTGATACTACTGCTGTACCAGCACCGTATCCAGCTGGTACTCAAGTCGGTTTTGTCAATAATGGTATTATGGCGCTATTTGAGAGTGCTAGATATCTCATTGATGGAAAAGAAATTGAGTCCATAGATCGTGATGTTGATGTGGCCACAACAATAATCGGGTTAGCGAGATATTCTGATGATTATACAAGATCAGCAGGACCTTCTATGATGTTTGCAAAAGATGGTAAGAATACCGCTGGTGGAAATCAATTTGTTGTAAGACGACCAAAAAAACGTGATAATAGTGATTCTGATGTCGAGAATATGATTATAAACAACGATGCTAATTTCAATCTAGGAGCTGCAACACGAAACGCAATGTTGCAAGGAGAACGTAAATCATTTTCATGCGCGATTCCACTGCATCACATATTTGGATTCTGTAGAAACGTCAGAAAAGTTATCTACGGGGCGAAGCATACAGTATCGCTTGTACGAAAGGGTGATGATAACGACGCAATTTGGAGGATTCCAGTAGATGCTGCAGCCCCCAATGCTGATGCCGGTAGAGTCGATTTAACAAAAATATCATTGTGGATGCCAGTGTTGACTCCAGCAATCACCGCAGAAGGACGATTACTATCATTTATGGACCAAGGAGGAAAATCATTACTAAGTTGGCTAACCGTGAGTACAGATGTGAAACAATCAAATATCAACGGGTTATTCACTTGGAACCTAGCATCAAAACAAGGCGTTTCTGCGCCACGTCATATATTTATTGCGTTACAGGATAACGCACGAGTTGGCAATCAAGAACGAAGCCATATGATATTTGATCAATTAGGTGTGAAAGACGTCTCACTGAGAATAAACGGCCAGCAGGAACCATCCGAGGATATACAACTTAATTACACAGAAAATCATATTGCACGAGTTTATCATCGTCTGTTGTCATTTATGGCACGCGATCAAAATGTGGATACTGGTTTGCAAATATCACAATATGATTTTAAAAATTTGTATCCGATCTATTACTTCTCACTGGAACATCTCGATTTGATGAGACAATCTGTTGTTGATATACACTTTAGAGCTAATGTGACTAGTGGTGCTATTGCTGATTATAGAGCGGTTGCTGTCATTCTCAGTGATAAATCAATGCTACTCGAAGGTGTTGGTGGAAGAATGAGAGTGGTAGATGCCCCAGTGGAAAATCTTTGAACGATTTTTCTCGATTTTTCATTGAATTAGAATCAATCAATTATATATAATGTCATATAGTGTTATTAGTGTTACGTTAACTCCTGGTCAAATCAAAAAATTGCAATCAGAATCGGCTAAAAAATGTGGAACCACAATCACGTTGAAACCTAATCAAATGACTGGTGGTGAAAATAAATTATCGCTGACAACTCGTCAGGTGAAACATTTCAATGATGCTTTCAAGGATAAAAAAGGGGTTCAGATTACTCTCTCTCTGCGGCTGCTATCAAAAATATGATGAAAACAGGCGGTATATTTCCATTGTTAGCTGCAATACCAGCATTGATTGCAGCAGCAGCCCCAGCGGTGGCTAAAGCAGCGGCGTTAGGAGCCGTTGGTACTGCAGCAGGAATGGCGTTGAAAAAGGCAGCTGGACAAGGATATAAAAAAAAGAGACGATCCGTTCAAGGATTGGGTCTAAGACTACCAGGAACCCCGTATTCGTGGTACAGCGGAAAAGGTCTAAGACTACCAGGGACCCCGTATTCATGGTACAGCGGGAGATCCGTTCACGGATCAGGCCTGAGACTACCAGGAACGGTTTATTAATTCAGAAATCTTCAATTTCCGAGCCTATGGTTCCCATGTCCAATTTTGATTTAATGGATGCTGCTAAAAAGCTAGTGATTAAAAATTTCAGAGGTGTTTTTATGAAAGATCAATTACCACATCAACCAAACAAAACTGAAACAGGTATTATTAATCTCGATAACAGCACCGGACCTGGAACTCACTGGGTTGCATACGCTATTGATCCACGTGGGATTGTCTATTTTGATTCATATGGATTGGCCCCACCAAAAGAGTTTATGCGTTACATAAAACAATTTCCAATGAAGACTTGGTATTCTACGCTACCAACACAACAAATCAATGACCCACCAATATGCGGCAGTGAAGTATTAAATGTCCTTGATGCTATTTCAGCATCTAGAAAACCACCTCATATTGTCGTAAATGACTACACTAGTAATCGCTTTTTAGAGAGAGAAAGAGTTTTACAATAACATGATTGATATTTGGGGGAGATCTTTGAAACCCCAACCCGATGGCACTGCAACCCCTGATTCTATCAAGGATATAACAAAAAAAATTAAAGATGAAATCGCTGAGACGTTAAATTTAGTAAATGTTGACCCGAACGAAATAGTTGTATTTCAAGATCGCCAGGGCAAATTGAAATCTAGTAATATTTCTCTGGATGATATTTTAGTTAAACAACAAAACGCAATCGGGAACACCGTTGCGCTATTTTCCGATCAGGGTAAATTGAAAACCAGTAATATTTCTCTGGATGATATTTTAGTTAAACAACAAAACGCAATCGAGAACACCGTTGCGTTATTTTCCGATCAGGGTAAATTGAAAACCAGTAATATTTCTCTGGATGATATTTTAGTTAAACAACAAAACGCAATCGAGGATACTATCGCGTTATTTTCCGATCAGGGTAAACTCAAACCAGGCGTACTTTTTTCGACGATTACAGATCGATTTAAAACTCTCAACGATTCTGCGTTAGAACTAGCAACACTTCAATCTAAAACCGAAGAACATATAAAACAGTTTACCGCATTTCGTAGAAATATCATTGATAAATTTATTGGAACTACATTCGATAAAATTGAACTAAAACTCCCTGATATTAAAAAATCCATCGATGAGACGAAAACCTCCATCGAAGACATCAAAGGTGATCTTTCGAGGATGATAACAGCCATTGAAAAAACAAAAATTCCTCATGAGAAAACCAACAACTTAGTATACACAATCCAACACGGATCATTTGAGTGGACACCTACAAACAACACATTAGATATCACTGCAACCGTTAAGGGTATTTATCGATTAACACTAGTAACACCATCGTCTCAATTTAATATTTCATCGTCCAGTTCATCTGGGGTCAATAATACGATTTCAACGATCATCGACAAGAATACAACTGAAAAGTTCACAATCACATCTACTGATAAAAATTTGGTTAGGGTCTCAACAACGTGGTATGGAATTCGTAGCGAATTTAAGTAAATCGTAATTGAAAACGCTAGCGTATTTAAAATAAAAATGATTTCATCATCTCAATATCGCTATGATCAGGTCAGAGAGTATCAAACTAGACTCAAAACCCTGTCTGAGGAGTATGAATTGAAAATTAAAAAATATCGCAGGAGAATTACCGCAATTGATGTTACTGTGTATTCAGTGAGTGGTGTAATCACCGGAGCCGGTATTATACTGTCTTCAGTGACAATGATGGCACCGATAGCTGTTCCAATTTGCATTTCTGCGGCAACAACAATCGCTGGAATTATTTCAATAATCACAAAAAAAATATCCTCATGCAGCCAACGGAAACTACAAGACTACATAATTCAATTTCATGTTGTGTCTACTGCATACTCGCAATTATCCTCATTGATATCGTCATCGCTCGATGATACAATTATATCAGAGAGTGAGTTTTCAGCGATGGTAGATATATATGATTCTGCGATGTCAAAATTAGAAGTACAAAAACATGAGTATAATAACAATGACAACACCGATGGAATTACTTCAACAAATAGTGGAGAACACAAACCCAGTACAAACAAGCATGATCTCAATAACCTCAACGAATCCAGAATTCAGTGTGAATTTCCCCTCTCCGGTCCCAGTGAAGGAGATAGCGCTAGCAAAATTACGAGTATACCACAGTTGGCCAAATATTAGGTCAAAATCATTTGGTGGTCAACAACCGAATAATTCCCTGGTATTTGCAAATAAGAATAAACCAGACGGTACCCCAGACTGGAATGTTGTTTCCATACCAACCGGATCATACCAAATTGAACAAATCAATGATGAATTCGCGCGTAGAATAAAATCGATTACTGGAGTAGAGTCAAAAATAGCTATAACAGTTCATGTGCCGACACTATCATCTGCCATTGAAATAAGCACAGAAGGATACGTCGTAGATATCTATCAGAGTTCTATTAGAACCGTACTAGGATGGCCTGAATTACCACCCGGTGGAAAAACCGTTAAATTACCAGAACCACAAAAAACTGATTATATCACCGACAGGACAAAATCTGATAATCCAATAAAAAGCTATAGATATTATGATAAGTCATATTTTTTCATTAGAGTAGAATATGATGAAAAAATACGACTTATTCATCATCTTGCTAACCGGGATAAAATCACTGAAAATTTCACAGCTTTCAATAACGATATTTCGTTGTTGTTTATATCCCTTAGATCAGGCACTCTCACCCGAGATGAATTTATCAGTGTCGTAGAAACATGTAACAAAATCATCAATGACATGGAAACATTTCATTCACAAATTATTCAAGAGGTATTAGGTGACAGTAGTCCTAAAACAAGAGATTTATTTGCAATAGACTATAAGATCCGCATAAGAGATATTCCAACATTCAAACTACCAGGATATAATCTCTTAGAACTACAAAAATCTCTCGATGATGCCATCGATGAAGGTTTCAAAAAAATCCATGATACGTGGAAAAAAACACCATCACAACCACAAACAACTATCCTGACACACAATAATGACCCAGATGGTGGTGGCAGGCATATTGCTCCGTTCAATGTGAATATTTCAACGGTGATTGCGCTCAATTTAGTATGTGATGTGATCGAAGGAAGCTATCAAATAAATTTAGAACGATCAAATCAAGCTCAGCAAGGATATATTTTGTCTTCATTTGCACCAACAGCCCCTCCAGGGTTTTTAATAATTGAGTCCCCGGTGAATCCAGTCTATATGCGATGTCATAATAATTCATTAACCAGAATTAATTTCAAACTCACTGACCAATCTAATAATCTGATTGATTTACAAGAGGAGGTTTTACAAATTAGTCTGTTTGTAAAATCGTAGTGATTTACATGACCCTCGAACACGATATCGTATCGGACTGGATCAAATATTCGGTTAACCCATAGCAGCAGAAGGGGTGAGTGACAACGATGTTGTAGTCCCTTTTTCCAAAAAAATCGATGGAGGATTTCATTAATTTCATTGATTTTTTCATATTTTTTTTTGGACCTAATCCGTGATTCACATACACATTGGGGGGGGCCTGATGTCATTGGTTTCATTGTTTTTAAGCGTGATTTCAGTGAAAACTTGTCTAAAAATGTTGTCTGATTCGCCCCTTCTGCTGCTGGAGCTATCAAATACAACTTGTCCCATTTCATCTATCTCGTTATTAAATTAAGTAACAGTTGTGTCTTGCCGGATCCAGATGGTCCGATTATAATCATTCTAATTGAATTCGGCAACATCGCATGATGTTTGATAGGTTCCCGTCGACGGGTAGCTGAATAATCAATTACATTCATGTTATTATATATAAATTATGGATCTATATTGTGTGAATTGTAAGACGCGTACTGGCACAAACGACTTCACGACGATTACAACTAGCAATAACAGATCAGCACTTTCTGGTAAGTGTGTACAATGCAGTACAAAGAAATTTAGATTTGTTTTCATTGATAAATCAAAGGGTTTAAAAAAACGAGGAGGTGATATTGCAGCCAAGTTAACTAAACTTCCAGGGACACCGTGGGCAAAGTATCCAGGAGAAAAACACCTTCCAGGATATAGTTACTGTGGACCCGGGACTAGACTCGATATCAGACTCGATGATCAAAACCAACCCCGACCGGGTGAATATCCAATAAACGCCATTGATAAAGCATGGCATGCTCATGATGTAGCTTATAAAAGCAATAATCTGCAGCACAGACATCTCTCAGATGTAAAATTAATTCATGTGTTGAATTCTATCACTAATAAAGCTTTCAAAGAAAAATTGGCTTCATGGTTAGTAAAATCGGCTATGAAAGGTAAATTGATGTTAGGTGCCGGTAATTAATAACAACATGGAATCTATTTACTATTCTCCAAGTGGATACTGGCGGGGTAAAGCAGCAATTGGTAAACTCGCTAGCTCAGCGAAGGTAAAATATACCACTGCGGCTAATTGGTTATCCAAACAAGCGATATGGCAAATTTATCTACTTCCACCTAAGCAAATTAACTACTCGCATTTTGATGTGACCGTTCCCAATGAAGTTCATCAAGCTGATATATTATTTCTTCCGCATGATGGTGGTTACAAATACGCGCTAACCATAGTTGATGTTGCGAGTCGATACAAACAAGCAGAACCGTTAAAAACAAAATCATCAACTGAAGTGGCTTTTGTGTTTGAAAGGATTTATCGAAGAGGTCCTCTGCGCTGGCCAAATCTATTACAAGTTGATCCTGGCAAGGAATTTCAGGCTGCGGTTTTATCAACAATGAAAAATCATAATACCACGTTACGACGAGGACATACTGCATTACATCGCGATCAGGCAATTGTTGAACGGTTTAATCGGACGCTTGCTGAGCGGTTATTTGGATATCAATACGCGAAAGAATTCATCCAGGATAAACGATCTCGTGAATGGGTCAAGAGATTAGCAGCTGTGATTACCGCGTTGAATAATGAGATTACTCGAACAATTAACATGAAACCTAACAACGCGATTAAGAAAAAGTCTATACCTAAAACCCCACAAAAAGATTTTTCAAAACAACCAATACTCGGTAATGTCACTGTTAGGTATTTATATGAACCAGGAGAGCTCGAAGGTGGCAAAAAAGGGCTACTGATCCTATTTGGAGTGTCACCGCGTATAAAATATCCGGTATAACACGATCAACGGGTAGACCAGCAATCTATAGATTGGATTCAACTGCCTTTCAGCGCGGATTTACTCGACAACAACTACAAGTGATACCCGAGGATACTCAATTACCACCACGTGGTTTTAACTAGCACCTCTTCGTCTATTGCATTCAAGACAGGTCAGCATTACATTATTTCTAGTATGACCTACGCTGCTACCTTTTCTGTCTACGGTAAATTGTCGAGGATCCGACCAGCACCAGCGCATTATACAATTGCAACTCGCGCAGTGATTATTCTGTTGTTGCTTCAGCGCGATTATTAATTCAGCATCAATATCAAATTCTCTATTATTTTTTTAATCCTGTTGTTTATAACCAGTGTTTTTTTTCTGATTATATCATCGCTGACAATATCATTGATTGTAGTGTCATTATCATCTAAAACAACTCTTCGGAGTTGATTTATTCTTCGTACTCTGGACACTGCGAGATAAACTAAATTTGACCACTCGATGTGATTATCCACTATCCAAACAATTGTATCGGATAAAGTCAATCCCTGTGAAGAATGTATTGTTGCGTCCATGGGGATTTATCAGCACGCAATGCATCTTCGACGACGCTGATATCAACCAGCACAATATCATTTAGCACTAAATTCTGCTTTTCACATTGTCCTGGAATATCATCTTCAATATTCTGCTTTCGTGTATCCGAAGGTCTATAACATAACGGCACTGGAAGCGTTGCAAATTTTTCTTTATGCGTTTCAAATAACTTCATCTGAAGTGTGTCTCTGACTATTTTTCTACTTGCGATTATCAAATCGTTTGGTCTCCACGCTTCCCAGAAATCTTTCATGGTAGTTTCCGAAATTATTTCACGCGCTATTTCACTTTGAATTCTATCAGAATGTAATCTGATTAGTTTTTTGGAACTCGCGTGATTGTTCTTCAAGTGCTCTATGATCGGTGTTAATTTCTTCGTAATAGTCTACAAAATTCTTCAGCCAATCATGCGGAGATAAACCGACAAATGGTGATGGATGGCCGTGATCGCCGCACATGACGACTTTTGTATTCGCGTGCAATAACCACTCGAGAAACGTTTGTAATACATCTAATGACACCGTGCATATCTCATCCCAAATTATGACGCCGGGGATAGATTTCTCACCCATTCGATAGGAGTCCATTCATCACCTTTCCATCGAGAGAAGCTATGATAAGTGCAAGCATTTACCCCTCGTTGTTTCATCTCTCTGGTAAGTCTGTGTGTTGGTGTTAACACAATCATGTTTGTGAAATCCGTAGAATTTTTCCCACGAAATAACTCAATCGCGCGAGTCGTCTTTCCTGACCCACCACAACCGTTTAAATAAACTGTTTTATATCTACATACATGATCAGATACCTGCGGTGCGTAAGATAGTTCTGAACACTGATTGTTTTTCAAGTATTTATCTTCAATCGTAACATCTGCTGATTTGGAATAATCACACGGTATTTCCCGCTTAATTCTCCATGATCCCCAACTCTCGTCGGAATTAATGAATTCAGCTACTGCATTGCTGTGTTTCGCGTTTATGTAAAATGAACCAGTGGCGACTCTAACTGCGGTGTCAGGAAATCTATTTATCATCGAAAATAAATTGATAGAAGCATAAGCCAGCATAGATGCCCTCAAATGTGTATACTGAAGACTGTGTCCATCGCTGAAAGTAACAATTGTACCTAATTTGGTTCCATCGGACAAGAAAGCGTCTTTACGATCGACATATATGCCCTTAGATGTTACATCCGCGATTATAAAATCGTATTCGACGTTATCTATAATCAACCGTGAAGAATATCGTCCATTGTCGTATTTTCTACCTTGAGTGAATTTACCAATTATTCTTCTACCAAGATCTTTTGCGTCTTTGTTTCTGATTTCATATAACAGTTTGGACCAATTCATGATATATTCTTCGTCGAGATCTGGGAATTGTTGTCGCTGTTCGCTGATTATACTATCTATATCAGGTTGTGGCAACCAGACTTCAGTCTGTGCTCGATATAATATAATTGCTTCACTGACAATCAGCGATATCAGCATGCTACAATCAATCATATAACGTAGTAACACTATTGGCATCCAATGTTTTTCCGACATATGTCTACCAATCCAGACATAACAACACGGATGAAGTCCTTTAGCCAATTCAAATGATACTACACGAGCAAATCCGGTTAAATTAAAATCGGGTAGTGGTCCATTAATCGCAACACGTGCCATCTCATGAGTGGGATGTCCAAATCGCTTGAAGTATTTAGCGCATTCTCCGTATCCGAGAAAACTCCCGGGATAACACGCGACTATATCAACCGAAATAATATTTTCAGGGTTGTATTTTGTATTCCATAATCCGCCGTGGTTGTATTCGGTGCAGCTTGATTTGATGTCAGAGAGAAATTTAGCTCGTGTTAGTTTCCATGAGTTTCTGTTTCTCGCAAAATGAGCTGCAACCGATGGAATTGTAAAGCAATTTGTTAGTAATTGTTCATCGTCGAAATTCTTCGAGAAACTACTAGCTAGTTTTTTTCATCTTGTCATGGAGAGCTTCAGTATGGTATAATTCTCCATTGGGTCTTACAAACTGATCGAATCCACCCTCGGGGTTTTCAGCACTGTGAAGTAACCACACTGACACCGGATTGTTTTTACTCAACTGGTAAATAACATCGAACAATTTTTTCTCAGAGAATTCTGGAGTGGAAAATTCTTCGGGTATATACTTTATTGTTCTATTTCGCGGGAATATTGTTACCGCAGTTGTCCATGCGTGTTCGTTATGATCAATACTTTTGATTGGAGTTCCTTGTGATTTATAATACGATTCGTATAATACTTCACCGGTTATCGTCGCTACGGTTATTGAAAATCTTAATGATTTTTCTAATTCAGCTATATCCTGAATCGATGTTCCATTCTTGTTAACTGTTAATTCCCATTTATTTATTTTTTGGCGTCTTAAATCAGTCAATTTGTTTCCCCGGGATGCATTTGTGAAGTGTTCTATTATTCGTTCTGCTACACAATTCATTCTTGACGAAGTCGATGACGAAGTCATGAATGGCAGTTTCATGGGTTTTAGTTTTTCAATACTCGGTTTATCATTTAACAAATATATCCCATAAACAACTGCTGTTACAGGATAAGATCTTTCATAGTACGGTCTGTCAATTCCAGTCAAAATTCCTGGTTTGGAATCTCGACTCACAACGACGGATCTTTTATCCTTCAAGATGGGTTCAAATTTATCCCTGATAATCCAATCTCCAGTGTCTGAACGGATAATAAATTTCACTCTGAAAAAACATCTTTTCCGGGTAAGATGTGAGATTATCACTGCTGCGCATTCGTCGTTCATGGTAGCATCAACACTACCATGAATTCGAAATCTTGACCAACAGTGAGATGCTCCATCACGCTTGAATTCATTAAAACAATCACGTATTTTACTTATCATGGTTTTATCATCTATTAGACTCTTTGGGTTATCAGAGATTCTATCGAGATTAAATCTAGCATTTTTCCAGGGTTTAATTTTCGATAATCTCTCGAATTCCTTCATGCTATAATTAAGACAAGTATTTAAATAAGAAATATATTATATAATGAATCATTGCAAATGGCTTATGATTGGATCAGTAACCCCGTGTAACAAATCATGCAGAAAGGAATTATGCGGGTATCATATGCAAAGTTTTCGACGCGGAAGTCTTGGTCCGATTCCTTGTATAAGATGTGGAGTAGGGGTGCGAGGAATATCACAATTATGTCTCGGTTGTGGTGGTAAGAGATATAGAGAGTTGAAGCGTTACTATGACAAACGAGCTAAGAATTCCATCAATAACTCTGACCCTGACAGCGTCCTTGACAAGGTTATAAGAACTCCTCAAGATTATATCGGACGATTCTCAAGTATGATTCAACCAAATAATGAATTAGACAAACAATAGTACAGTATATAAATGAACCAAGAATTCCGACCACATCCCCTGATTCCAAATTATGAAGCGTCTCGTGATGGTATTGTCAGACACCGTAGATTGAAGAAACCGGTTGGTTCTGATAATGGTATGGGGTATTTGAAGTTTAGCACTTTAGGGAAAACTTATTTTAATCATAGAATCGTATACGAATGTTTCCATGGATTGATCGAAGATGGTTTTGTTATCGATCACATTGACTCTAATCCAAGGAATAATTCTTTAAATAATCTAGAAGCTGTTACACAGAGTGAGAATTTAAAACGAGGAGTAACTGGTACTTATAAATCAATTGGGAAAAGACCCGTAAAATCTTTTAATACAGCAACTAACTAAGAGATTATTTTTAAGTCTATGAATGAAGCCGGTAGATATTTCGATATTTGTGAATCCTCAATATGGTTTGTAGTAAAGGGAAGAACCCAATCAACGATTTCCGAATGGAATGGACAAAAAATTAAATTTATTTATGTATAAAATCTGATTGGTTTACAAAAAATAAATAAATTTTAACAAATTAATAAAGTTACTATTTTTTTGACTGATTTTGGTCGGTTTTTATCTTATTTTGGTCGTTTTTTGACTGATTTTCAGTGGTTTCAGTCGGGTCAAGCAGTCGATGCTACATAGGATTTCTCGTAGACTGTTTCATGAAAATCATTTTTTGCGATATTTTTTTTCATTTTATCGTTGAAAATCAGTCAAAATCAGACAAAAAACAACAAAAACAGACAAAAATTAATCAAAAAACACCGAAATATCGCTGTGGTCTCAGTCGGGTCAAGCAGTCGATGCTGCATGAGATTTCTCGTAGACTTTTTCACGAAAAATGACTTACCCGCGAGTGTTAGTAAAAAATAAATAACGCAGACGCCAACGTCGTTGTAATTTACCCTCGTTGCTGCTATGAGTTAACAATGAAAATCATTTACGATGAAAATCCTTAGGATTTCACAAACAGACTATTTTGTAGAACCTCACCTTGTAAATCAATTAGATTATTAGACTGGTCAGTGAGTCTGAAATTAATTCTCGTTAGTGAATCATTATGACATCGCATATAGACTGGATTAAATGGATCCTCAACAATTAGAAATCCTTGAGGAGCTGTTGGTTCAAATGAATACAAAATATATCCCTGCTGAGCTTGATTTGATCGCTCGAGATTTATTTGATAGCTTCCTTCGATAACATCAAATACTAAATTCAATACTATCACCGAGGTTATATTCACGTTGAACGGAGCGATATGCCTGCCGCCTCCGTCTGGGCCATTATTATGTGTCAGGATAGTTGTTTGTGGTTGTGACAATTTCTTCCATGCGTCATGGAATTTTTGGAAACCTTCATTGATGGCATCACTGAGTAGTTTTTCTAGTTCTGGTGCGTTATATCCTGGTAGTTTGAACTCAGGAATATCTTCTATGTTTATACCATACAATGTCGCAAACTCTGTTCTCGTTTTAGGATTATCGTCACCTAATATCTCTTGAATAATTTTCAAATGAAATATTTCCATGTCATTGATGATTTTATTACATGTTTCTAAGACACTGATAAATTCATCTTGGGTGAGAGTACCGGATTTAAGAGATATTAACAACAGTGAAATATCTTTATCAAACGCTATGAAATTTTCAGTGATTTTATCCTGATCAATTAAGTAGTATATTTGGTCGCTCTCTTCTATTACTTCAATGAAAAAATACAGTTTATCGTAACCTCTATAGCTTTTTATTGCATTATCAGATTTTATCATGCTAGTGACATAATCAAATTGTCGTGGTTCAGGTGGTATGTTAAGCTGTCGAGGTGGTATTTCAGGCCATCCTAGTATGGTTCTTATTGAACTCTGATGAATATCTACGGAATACTCGGGTGAGTTTATCTCGATCGCAGATGATAACGTCGGCCCGTGGACCGTTATAGCGATTTTCGATTCTGCTCCAGTAATTGATTTTATTCTACGCTGGAATTCAGCATTGATTTGTTCGATTTCTTATGACCCAGATGGTATCGAAACAGCATTCCAGTCTGGAGTTCCATCGGATTTATTCTTATTCGCAAATACCAAGGAATTATTTGGTTGTTGACCGCCAAATACTACCGACCTAATGTTAGGCCAACTGTGATACACTCGTAATTTTGCTAACGCGATTTCCTTCATGGGGACTGGGATAGGGACATTTACACTGAATTCAAGATTCGTTGATGTTATTGAGATCATGCTGGTTTTCGGGTTTGTGTTCTCAACTATCCGGGTTGTGTTCTCCACTATTTGTTGAAGTAGTTCCTGCGGTGTTGTCATCGTTATTATACTTATGTTGTATTTCTAATTTTGATATCGCGGAATCATAAATACTTACCATCACTGAGAACTTACTATCTGATATCGTTGAGGTTATTGAGATCATGCTGGTTTTCGGGATTGTGTTCTCTACTATTTGTTGAAGTAATTCCTGCGGTGTTGTCATTGTTATTATATTCATGTTGTCGCTCTAATTTCGGTATCGCGGAATCATAAATACTTACCATCACTGAGAACTCACTATCTGATATTAATGTATCATCGAGCGACGACGATATCATCGAGGATAATTACGAGTACGCGGTTGATACAACATTAAATTTAATTAAGTAATCCTGCATTTTACGCTGACTACATGATGATATTTTTTTGTTATAATGGAAATAATTCCCGCAATTGTTGTCGCCGCGGATATGCAAATTGGAACAGCTATCGGAGCAATCATTGTCACCGAAGATAGTATAATTCCGGCTCCGGCGATTACACCACTCACCGAGTACACGGTAACATCAATTGCAGTGATTCTTCGTCGGTATTTTTTTTATTTTTATTTGATACTCCTCGGCGAGGGTTTTGAGTCTAGTTTGATACTCTCTGACCTGATCATAGCGATATTGAGATACCGAAGGTACCGTTGATGACGACATTTTATTTCCAAATCAGTTTACGATTTCAATTGAAACCGCTAGTGAAATTGCTTTGCAATTTTCAGTTTAGTTGTTTACCCAAATCTGCTACGAATTCCACATACCATGATACCGACATTCTAACCAAATTTTTATCAGTGGATGTTATCGTGAACTGTTCAGTTGTATCTTTGTCGATGATTGTTGATATCGTATTGTTGACCCCAGATAAACTCAACGATGATATATTAAATTGAGTTGGTGTCACTAGTGTTAATCGATAAATACCTTTGACGGTTGCAGTGATATCTAATTTGTTGTTTGTGGGTGTCCACGCAAATGATCCGTGTTGGATCGTGTATACTATGTTGTTGGTTTTCGCATGAGGGATTTTTGTTTTTTCAACGATTGTTATCATCCTCGTTGCATCTTCCCTGATTGCCTCGATGGTGTTTTTAATCTCATCGATGGAGTTTTTAATATCAGGAAGTTTTATATCAATTTTATCCAGCGTGGTTGCAAAAAATTTCTCAATGATTTTTTTACGAAATGATGTAAACTTTTCAACGTGATCTGCATATTTGCTTTGAAGTGTTGCTAGTTCCAACATAGAATCTTTTATCGTTGTGAGCTTCGGTGTAGTCACTGGTGGATTTCCAAGGAAATCTAATAACGGTTTGTCAATATTGTTAATTCTATCCATGATAGTTGAAACAAGTACACCTGGTTTGAGTTTACCCTGATCGGAAAATAACGCGATAGTGCCTTCGGGTATGCCACTTTGTTTAACTAAAATATAATGCAGGGAAATATTACTAGATTTCAATTTACCCTGATCGGAAAACAACGCGATAGTGCCTTCGGGTATGCCACTTTGTTTAACTAAAATATCATCCAGGGAAACATTACTAGATTTCAATTTACCCTGACGATCTTGAAATACAACTATTTCCCCGGGGTCAACACTTGTTAAGTTCAACGTCTCAGCGATTTTATCTTCGATTTTTTCTATATCACCGGCTGCAGTGCCATCGGCTGAGGGTTTCTTCGACGGTAATAGAGGTCTTCCCCAAATATCAATCATGTTATTGTAAAACTCTCTCTCTCTCTCTCTCTCTCTCTCTCTCTCTCTCTCTCTCTCTCTCTCTCTCTCTCTCTCTCTCTCTCTCTCTCTCTCAAATCTTTGATTTCCAGCGATTGCTGGTGTATTCATTTACGACAACATGTGGTGGTTTTCCAGATGTTGAAATAGCATCAAGAACATTCAATACTTCGCTGCCGCATATTGGTGGATCATTCATTTGTTGTGTTGGTAGCGTGGAATACCAACGAGGAGTTTTTAAGCGGTTTATATAGCGGTTAAATTCATTCGGTGGTGCTAATTCATATGAATCAAAATAAACAATTGCACGTGGATCAATCGCGTATACAACCCAGTGGGTTCCGGGTCCGGTGCTGTTATCGAGATTAATGATGCCGGTTTCAACGCTGTTTGGTTGTGTCGGTAACTGATCTTTCATAAAGACACCTCTGAAGTTTTTAATCGCGAGCTTTTTAGCAGCATCGAGTAAATCAAAATTGGACATTGGAGTCAAAGACTCTTCAATCAAAGACTGTACAACCATCGGGTTGGAAATCGAAGATTTCTGGGTTAATAAACCGTTCCTGGTAGTCTTAGACCCTTTCCGCTGTACCATGAATACGGGGTTCCTGGTAGTCTTAGACCCTTTCCCTTCTTTTTTTAATATCCCTTCCCAGTTGCTTTCTTTAGTGCCATTCCTGCCGCGGTACCAACTGCTCCTAACGCCGCCGCTTTAGCTGCCGCTGGGGCAGCCGCAGCAATCAATGCTGGTAACGCAGCTAACAACGGGAATATACCGCCTGATTTTTTCATGTCACTGATCGCAGCTGCAGAGAGAGTGATCTGAACGCCTTTTTTATCTTTGAAAGCATTATTGAAGTGTTTTACTTGACGAGTTGTCAACGACAACTTATTCTGACCACCAGTCATCTGATTGGGTTTCAGTGTTATTGTGGTTCCGCATTTTTTAGTTGATTCCGATTGCAATTTCTTGAGTTGACCGGGGGTTAACGAAACACTCATTTAACTGTATTTCATTATACAATAGCAGATTGATCTAATTGTTACATGTTTTTGGACCACTACATATTTTCTACTGGTGCATCTACCACTCTCATTCTTCCGCCAGCACCTTCGAGTAGCATTGATTTATCGCTGAGAATGACAGCAACCGCTCTATAATTCGTGATAAGAACAACATCACCCTCCACATTAGTCGGACGTTTTACATTGGCTTTAAAGTGTATATCAACGACGGATTGTCTTGTTAAATCAAGATGTTCCAGCGAAAAGTAATAAATCGGATATAGGCTTTTAAAATCCAACTGTGATATTTGTAGACCAGTATCAACATTTTGATCGCGCGCCATATATGTCAACAACCGATGATACACGCGTGCAATATGATTGTTCTCGTAATCAAGTTGTATATCCTCGGATGGTTCCTGTTGGCCGTTTATTCTCAGCGAGACTTCTCTAACGCCTAACTGATCAAATATCATATGGCTACGTGTTTGATTGTCTAATCGCGTTTTATCCTGTAGCGCAACAAATATATGACGTGGAGCTGAAACACCTTGTCTGCCAGGTGCCATGTAAATGTACCAGTAATATCAGAATCTATAGCATCTGTTTATCATGGTTGTAGTGTATGATCATCTTATTTAAATGGTATTTATCTAATGTGGAAATGATTTCCGATCTAAAGGATTTTCAGTCATGGTGATTAATCACTATGATAACCATGGTGATCCGTATGATTTTCCACTAACTCATCAATGAAATCTCGATATGTTGCAATGTTCATGATACCACCTTGAAATAACCGCATGTAGATATCAGCTGCTTCATTAATTATATCCGGTGAGTTATTTCCGGCTCGTTCCCCTCCGACGAGAACCTCTAATCGTGCTATATCACAGAGAATATTACCAGGACAACTAACTAAACCACTACCTAAAAAAGCTGTTTGATATCGATGTCCGCTTTTACCAGTTGCACCCTTTTCAGAATCAGATTCTGATATTTCCTGGAGAGGTTGGGATACAACCAGACTGGTAAGTTGTTGTATCATCTTACTCACGGCCTAGGGATATGATGCAATGATATATGATGATGAATCATGTCCGTGCTAAGGTGTTTGATCATCTTAGTACGTCCAGGGATTATGTGATTAACCCCATTTGGAACCTCTTCGGTGTATTTACATCGAAGACGCCCAGAGGTTACATATATGACAACACATCTCATAGGACCCAGTCAGGTGTATTTTCATCTAACTACGCCCAGAGGTCATGAAACGTATTGCCCGCGAGTAAGTCTAATTCGCCAAATAGCGGGTTAGACCCACAAAAGGATACGTTTGATGAATGGACAGCACAAACAATAGATTATATATCACGAAGCATATTTTAAGAGTGAATTTAACTCGTCAAATAACGGGTTATAATCACAAGATGATATGGTAGTTATATAATGAATGACATCAATGATGTGGTATTTGATAATAGATGATAAAGGGACGGCACAGGACAATACTACATATAACATAAAATGAATGATGTCAATGAATGATGACATTCCTACATTCAAATTGCAACCACTACCCCACCCACAAAGCCACCCTGGGTTGAATGGAAAAAATCATTCACACCACGGTTCGGTGTGGTTGGTATATATGGTTGCAATTTGAATTTCGGAGGGGGCAGAGGGGGCGGCGACAACGACCATGGCATCTTCGAGAAAACCTTAGTTTACCAAATTGACACTTGTCGGATTCACTTTTCGAGGAAGCCTTAATTTTCCGATTAGATGCCTATAAAAAGTTGTCTGATTCGCCCCTCTGCTGCTATATATATATATATATATATATATATATATATATATATATATATATATATATATATATATATATATATATATATATATATATATATATATATATATAATTGAGTGATTGTATGGAATGATAATTATATCACAGACTGATGAACACTAAACTAATATACTGTCATAAATTTGGAGTAAGTGTTAGTGAATTTGAACCATGCTTGGGTCGTTAGTAGTGATTTTGGGTACAAGCCGAATGACTGTCCCTTTCGATAACATAGTCCATATTAAAATTCAGTAGTGTATACAAGTAGTGTGATTGAAAAGGCAGCATTTATGGTTGGAAATCAGTAAATTATAGAATGGAATCAATAAGTTGGAACTTGGTAGGTACCGTTTATGTGGCCATAGTGGAAAATTGGCGTATGTATATGAGTGTGATACGCCGGAAATTCTGTGGATGGACTGGCCTAGGGTATCGCGCAGTTAAATATTTCCCAGTTAGTAAGGGAATACTGGTGTAATTTCTATGGCATGACAAGCTATCGGTACGGAAAACGGATGATAATGAAGAAAAACCATGTAAAGGTGCAGTTAATGGACGTTTGGGCAAGTTGTCTCCTCTGGGTCGCCCATTGATTACCGCAAAGATTAATAATTATAGCAGACACGTCTTTCTTTCCATTTTACAACTCAAGTTGTATGGAAGTCTTTGGAAATTTGGGGAAAACATATGACTTCCAGCGTGACTCGCGCCAGGGTTTTGACACCGCTCGGTCAAGTGAATACCCCTGTGCTTGTAACAATACGTTAAGTTATTTTAAATCCATTCTGCTGTTATTTTATTAACATTAGCTATAACATGGCAATGTTCTTTCTTTCGTTCAGACACCAGATCTCTACTCTGGATGTTAATGTTAAATTTGTATAACGAGTTTGCTATCTCTTGCACATGTTTGTATATTTAATTAGGGAAATTCCATTGCTATCTATCACAGCACCCAGTTTAGGTTAGATAAGAGTATCGTGTCATACTGTGACAGGTATCTTATCATATAGGCATCGATGTAAAGTTGATTTTTCAAATGTTTTTAATGGTCTGCGTGTAAATAAATCTGTTTTTCCCCAGTCCAGTAAGTTAGTCAAGTTAACTTCATGTTAAATTTCCTAAAGTGGGTTATACAGATAAATTATTGAGCTAGCTTGCGGGGCAATTTACATCTTTCCAAACTCGTTTATTAAAACTTTTCATCACAAATCATTTAATTTGTTCTTCAGTTCTTCTGTTGGAAAACTTGATTAATCACACGTAATTAACGCAATATTTTACTCGTTTCAATTGTGTTTTTCTTTATGATTTAGAATATTGTGTTTTTCTTTATGATTTAGAATATTGTGCAACTATTGTTTTTGTTTTTTTAAGATTCTGCCATTAACTTTGTAGTTTACGTTCAATAACTAACTGATAATTTTAATATATCCATAATCAAATGATGTTGGTCACGTTTGTACTAATTAACTTCATATATTTCAATTTTGTTTATATTTAGTTTGACTGTGACGTTTGTACTAATTAACTTCATATATTTCAATTTTGTTTATATTTAGTTTGACTGTGATGTTTGTATTAATTAACTTCATGGACTTCAATTTTGTTTTTATTTAGTTTGACTGTGACGTTTGTATTAATTAACTTCATGGACTTCAATTTTGTTTTTATTTAGTTTGACTGTGATGTTTGTATTAATTAACTTCATGGACTTCAATTTTGTTTTTATTTAGTTTGACTGTGACGTTTGTATTAATTAACTTCATGGACTTCAATTTTGTTTTTATTTAGTTTGACTGTGACGTTTGTATTAATTAACTTCATGGACTTCAATTTTGTTTTCATTTAGTTTGACTGTGATGTTTGTGTTAATTAACTTCATGGACTTCAATTTTGTTTTTATTTAGTTTGACTGTGACGTTTGTATTAATTAACTTCATGGACTTCAATTTTGTTTTTATTTAGTTTGACTGTGACGTTTGTATTAATTAACTTCATGGACTTCAATTTTGTTTTTATTTAGTTTGACTGTGATGTTTGTATTAATTAACTTCATGGACTTCAATTTTGTTTTTATTTAGTTTGACTGTGACGTTTGTATTAATTAACTTCATGGACATCAATTTTGTTTTTATTTAGTTTGACTGTGACGTTTGTATTAATTAACTTCATGGACTTCAATTTTGTTTTTATTTAGTTTGACTGTGACGTTTGTATTAATTAACTTCATGGACTTCAATTTTGTTTTTATTTAGTTTGACTGTGACGTTTGTATTAATTAACTTCATGGACTTCAATTTTGTTTTTATTTAGTTTGACTGTGATGTTTGTATTAATTAACTTCATTGACTTCAATTTTGTTTTTATTTAGTTTGACTGTTATGTTTGTATTCATTAACTTCATAACTTACTAGGATACTGAATACATATAGACGACTTTATGAACTTTTTTCTCTTATCTGATTTTCCGTATACTGTTTTCTGTCATAATCCGAACATTTTTCATTCATCAAGCTGTATTTGTCAGGCGTTAGGAATTCTTAATTTTGCCACATTGTATTTGCTCCTACAATTGAATAAATATTTGTGTAATCATCTGCACCTTCAATATCATAGTGAGCATGTATTAAATACTGTTAATCTTAATAATTTTATCAGTGTAAAATCCTCCAGAGAATACGTTATGTTGGAAATGTTTTTTTTGTGTGCATACGCTAACACAGCGGAAAGGAGCTTTTATTGCAGGCAATTTGCATAATTTGCATAATGTCCTAGATCACTGCACACTTGAATGACTTAAGATGTTTGCCAATTTATTCCATTTGTTTCGAAAATAGTCACATTGTATAATGACAGATCACATGCTGTTTTAATTAACTTGTATGTGTTTGACTGTATGCTGCAATCTGATGATTATAAAGTGTTCCAAACTTATTACAAATTTTGCAAATTACAAAAAAGAAGGGTTGTTGGTGCTTAAATCATTAACTATCATTTATAAATCTGAATAATTTCTAAATATTATATGTTATCGCGTTTTATATTTAAAATTGACATATCGACTTTATCATTCTCTTAATTTGTTAATTTGTTTCAAAAACAGCTTTAAAATTTTGTCACATTCAAACAAATGCTCATTTCCCCTCTATGCCAAGAGGGCAGTTGCCATCGTCAAGTCATTGAAATTAATAATTTTAGGCATTCTCTGTATGATGCCACAGACAAATACATGCTATATCCGAATTTGGATCCTTGTATCAATTCGCTTGGCTATCCTCGGCATGATATATGCTTCATTTGTTCATATCATCCTTTATCTCGTATTTTGAATGTAACCTGCTTGTTCCTGTTTGGTGTGTTGTTTGGTGTTTGTTGTTGTTGTTGTTTTAGGGTTTAACGCTATTTTCAGCACACGATAGGCTATACATGGCGGCCAGTATTATTTGTGGAGGAAGAACCTTGGAAAACTCCTGGAAAGAACCACCGACCCACGAGAAGCTACTGGCAAGCTTTCTCACATAACTGCATTAGCCGAACCTTAAACTCGAACCCACGCATACAAAGGAGAGACAGCAGTGATCCGTAACGGAAAGCGCTTCAGACCACTCGGCCACTTGGTGTTTGTAGTTTTATTCTAAACTTCTCGTGGAAATCTGCATATTCAATGGTTCTTCGTATATCCAAATATATTTACAAAGTGAATTATGTACAGAATAAAGAAACACGCTTTCTATCTTTCAAGCTTTGTGAAAAAGTACAATCTCTTCAATGTTGATATTATGCATATGTTATTTAATTCAATTTGGTGCTTTTTCAGTACTCAACATGTAACATTTTGTCATCTACATTTATTGTATTAGTAATGTTTCTAAACCATGTTAGTGGAATGGTGAAACTGGGATTGAAATTAACCAGTGCATCGCATCTTTTATATTATTTTTGCAAAAGGTTTTAAACTCTTAGACATTAACGATCGTACTATATTAAAATGTACAATTGCTATCGTTGTCTCATATCATCTCTAATGATACGTCCAGGAGAATCGCAGATCCGCCACAATAATAATGACAATATTGAATCTTATGCGCACGAAACATAAAAATGAAAGTCTCATTAGTTGTGAATCCCAGGACAAAACAATCATGGTTGCAATTGATTGCGTTAGATTTGAAAAATGTAGTTTTTTTATTTTATAGATATGGTAGATTATGAATAAGTATACGTACTAACCAGTGCTTTGGGAAGAGTCTACTTAAATGAATAGATAAATGCGTATTTCAATACTTGATTGTATCGTTAAATTTGGCATGATATACGATACCATGCTTTATAATGCTTGCAATCTCTATACCAGAATCAGGTAAGTCAAGACAACGGGTTTATTGTTAGATATTTGATTATGAGATGATAGAAGCCCAACCTAAGCATTAGTGTACGAGACGTGTTTTGAAACCTTGGAAGGAAACATTGTATAGTAAGGCATTATTCCATCAAGTGACACAATGAAAATTATGCGTGTTTTCCTACTGCTTCTTGTACACCGCTGCTTCGGTATCCTATATGGTATGGCATGCAGTGATGTTGGGGGCAGTCAAGTTGCGTTTCAGGCAATGGCTCCCAAACTTGTTCGGTCCACAAGAAACATAAAAATGTAAGTCTCAGTAGTGGTGAATTCCCAGGACAAAACATAGTGCAACATCTGGTTGCAATTGATTGCGGTAAATTTGAAATTCTACGTCCAGGAGAATTGTAAATTTGGTTATCATCAGCGCACCCCTACTTTAACTCGTGAAAGAATTATTCAGCATTACTCACCCACCCCGGTAATCCACCCACCCCATGGGGGCGGTATTGCCCACTTTGGGAACCGCTGGTCTAAAGGAAGCATAAGATAAACGTATTCTGCTAGAAAATGACACGGAAATTCTCACACTAAAGGTCACAAGCCTCAAGTCTTGTGAAAGAGGCTAAAACACATGCATGCCCAGTTTTGGGGTTTTATTCTGGGTATTGTATTGATTGTGATGTATCAAATATCTAAAGAATAAAAGTTAATGCAATGGAATCAAAAAATCATCAGAAATAAAAGGGCAATACAGTAATATGCTCACTGTTTGCGGTCAACATCAGATTCAATGAGACAATGTTTACGGCTGACAAAAAAAAAAACATAATTAAAAAGAATCTGACCAGCTCAGAAACTTACTCGATGAAATAAAGGATAATACTATGTCCATGCGGTTGTTGCATGATATTTCGTTACAGTGTGAAAGCTTTCGGGATATTGTTATTAAACGTTCGAGCTTTGCAAAAGAATATTTTGAGTAATAGTTATTGAAGTGGCCGTGTGGAGCCCTTAAACAACCTTGCAAGGTCAGTTACATCGATGCTGAATGCTTATGTTTGGCAAAAAGCACCATTTTAGCACACAAGTAAGATTAACATTCAGCAGTGTGACATCCTTTCAGACCACCGAATAAACTAAAAGTTTGCTTTTCTCATTGGTTTACTATATACATAAATATTAATAAATTTTCTTACGTCTGTATTTGCCAAAAACAATGCTTGAAATTAAATTATCATTAGTATTAAATGCCACCATACATAATGAAACACATATTAAAATGGTTAGCAAGATCTTACAAGATCTTCCTTGTAATTCGATCTATATACAATATTCTAGCTATTGCCAAAACTAATTTTGTGAGAAGTATGCTAGGTTTCAGTTGAAGAGTTTCCGAATTTGATTTATCGTGAGTACAAAATGATTTACAAGGGAAGCCATATAGACCACGTAGCTTATATTAATTTGTATTTTTTCTTCTTTGCAATCTCACGAACTAACTCAGTTCAAACCGCTGACTTTATGGCATATCGAGGCACATCTTTAAACTTGCTTTCGAATTAACGGAAAGGTTGTCCAAGACAGAAATGTCACAAATGCAGGTGTTGGATATTCAGCAATCACGGAACTTTTTACGGCTCCTATCAAAGGAGCCCTGTTTTACTTGAACTGCTGCTTGCAGGAATGATTTTTCGAATTCTTACCTTGCTTCGGGCATTGTATTTATGTCGATATTGAGCATTCGATTTCTGCTGGTTTCCAAAATGAAAAGCAACTCAAGCCATATTTCATTTAAATGCGCAAGATAAGCTTTCAATCTGGAACTGGCGTCTTTTCACATTCAGCCCAAAGCTGGTATTATTCAACCTTTCCCGGATTTACGTTACATTAATAAAACGTTTACATTTTGTTTTGATGTTAAAACTATTTGAAATGCCCATGTGTTAAACAAATGCATTTTAATTTTCAAAATCTTCTTTATGTGTTTGCAGATTACGGATTACCTCCTGAACATGTGGAATTAGTTTCTAATGTTTGCATGGGATACGTGTTCTTCCCAAAGTAATTGAAAGGATAAGAATGGTCTCAATACATAAAAAAATCAGATTAAAACAGACTTATCACATAATTAATATGAAAACTCTAGTCACATTAAAATTAAGCTTGTCATATTGATATGAATCTTTTCCACACGAAAAGGAAAATTATTACATTAAAATCAGAACATGTTATAATTCAATGGGTGATTTTGTTGTCCTTTCACTTAATTACATCGTTGTTGTTATTGTTGTTGTAGGGTTTAATGCCATTTTTCAGCACACGACAGGTTATACATGGCGGCCAGTATTATTGGTGAAGTAAGAACTCGGGAAAACCAACTAAAGAACTACCGACCCACGATAAACTAACTCCAACCCACGCAGACAGAGGTGAGATGGCAGAGATCCGAAACGGAAAGCGCTTTAGACCAATCGGCCACTCGGGGCCCCACCTAATTAGATACGGAGTTTGATATAATAAAACACAGTTAAAATAGACACTAAAGGTTACATGAAGTTATGATATAAAAGATGTAAAATCAACCTGTCTTTGTCATATCACTATGAAATAATAATTTCCAACTCCTGTTAGCAGTAGCGAAGCTACTCTCAACAAATGTTGTTCAGTTCGTGACATATTAAAGAAATTTCAACAAGCGGTTGCCGGTTTTGACGCCTGTACAATTGCTGGGTGGGAAGGAAATGCTGTTTTCACTCTGATTGTCACGGATTTCTCCATTGATGAACGAGATCAAATTGCTGGCTATCTACAGAGAGCATTTGGGATATTCTTGGATTTCAACATTGACCGAAAGATCCGAATAACCTCTAATCTAAACCTCGCTCATGGTGCTTTTGTTATAGCTTAAACCCTATAGCCCCCCATTGACAGACACTCCTCAACGAAGCCCTGTGTGTATTCAAGGGAATATATCTGGCGAGTTATAAAACTGGACAGGTAAGGTATAGTGAAACATGTCGTGATACTGTTTAACTAGTCCATAATTACCCTCTTTAGGGTCCAATCAACGGCTAGAAAGTTCAAAGTGATCGGTTTACTTACTGTATGCACTTTGCCCGTGCAGCACTGGGTGAACCGAACTCGGTATTTTGAAATAACGTAAAAAGTATACAAACCACTCTTGGATAACGCTGTACACGGAAAAGCAAGCTGAGCACATTTTAGTTACGATACATAGAGATAAAATAAACACAATTCCATGACACTCTGATTTCGTTCAAAAATATCTCCGATACCCTATTTCAAAAGTTTAGAATGTTATATAATTCGGCAGGCAAAGAATGTTATTGTTATTTATGAATGCAATACTATACATAGATAATTTTAAATGGTTAATGGTTTACACTTGAATTTCTTAAACTAAACGAGCTAAATAATGGCCATCTTTTAAGAGGATTTAATATCCAAAACAAAAAGAACATTTCACACAATATATATTTTTCAACAGTGGATCTCTGATAGAAGTAATGTACGTCAAATAATTACTCTCCTTAGGTTAGACTTACCTTCAAGTGTACATCAAATTCGATGAAGAGGATGTTTAGAATAATTGTTTCAGCGATAGCTTTGTCAGTTCCACAACTAAGCATTCCAGTTGTAGGACAATCGTGTGAAAGGATGATTAGTGGAAGAATACATTCCAGATGTAATGTATTTGTGACCACAGTATACGAGGTTCGACACATTATGTACATCAAGATATTTACACAGACGCTTTTGTTATAGAGTTGCAATAAAGTCATACAAAAAAAACCCACATTAACTCTCTGGTTTTACCGCATAACAAATATTTTGGGTTGGATACCTTTCTGACATTTAGGAGACATGCATATATACATAATCTTCCCTAGCAACTGTAACTTTATTTACTAATACAAGTTAACATTTAAAACACGCTTGTCAAATAATGGAATCAATATTGTAAGTCTGAACCCACCTGCCTTCTGTCCATTAACCGATACCATTATTTTTCTTGGTAACGAGACGTGTGGTATATTGCTCATATTCTGATAAAAGTGTTGAAAGTAAAAGTAAAACCAAAGTTCTAGAAAGCGGGGTAGAGCAAATTAGCACGGTCACAGTCAAGGAATGTTTGTTTTTATGGTTTAACGCCATTTTTCAGCACAATATAGGCTATACATGGCGGCCAGTATTAATGGTGGAGGAAGAAACCGGACAAATCCCGGAAAGCACCACCGACCCACGAGAAGCTACTGGCAAGCTTTCTCACATAACTACATTTGCCGAACCTTAGACTCGAACACACGCAGACAGAGGTGAGATGGCAGTGGTCCGTAACGAACAACGCTTTAGACCACTCGGCCACTCGGGGCCCCCCACAGTCAAGGAATTAAAGAGAATACATAGCACGAATGACATGGACTGGTTTGGACTAATCATATTCATATAAACTGATGTGTTAACGTTTTGACATATCAAAATTATCAAACTGCACACATTATATGTTAAGTGCACTATGTTATAAATGTAACTCATATTTACTTCCTTTACGAAGTCATTATTTAATGATAAAATTTATTTCCTATACCATCATTCTATGTTAGAGCGTGTGTCGTATAATTCTTTACATGTACATATGTGTCGAACCTCGTATAATGTGATCCGCTATAATATGTACCAACTTTTTAAACCCGTTTGTGCAAACTTTGAAACACCATTATGACCATAATTTCTTTGTATTTGTAATTTCATTTTCCAAAGAAAATGCATAAGTAGCAACATCATTAAAATGTTCATCTGTCGAAAATCTGTAAAATGTTCATTCGGCGTTTCTTAAATTTGGATATATGTTAAAATTTGATCTTAGTTGCCATTAGCATTACTTTAATTCTGTATAAGTTGATGTGTCTCTAATTCGAACTATTTTCATAATCAGTAAAGGGAATAAAATAAAGATCGCATCATTTACCCTGATTTAAATTTTTTTTAGCAAACATATCCTTGGAATAACGAAATATATAACAACTATTAAAAAAACTTCATTCCGCGTATTTATACATTTACGAAGTCCACGCCAGTAGTATAGGGAGGCTTCGTGTACTAATCACGCCGTATTTAGATGAGGAAAGGTTTGTTTGTGTTTTTCTATTAGGATTTGTAACGTAGCTTTAACAATTTTTCAGTCATATCGCTACGATCTCTGCAGTCAGGCAGTTTATAGTAATGTCTGCACTGGGGCATCGTGTCGCAGACATGTAGCATGATGTCCCACCCAGTCACATTATCCTGACACCAGGCCGACCAGTCCTAACATTAACCTCTTACTGCTGAGGTCAAGCGAGGCAGCTGTTAGTATCATTTTGTACGTCTTTGATATGATTCGAAATGGAATCGAACCTACGACCTCCCGCATCCGAGGCGCACGCTCTAACCACTACACCACCTAAGCGTTCACATCGGTGTATTAAATTACCCCAATCAAGGATCAGGTTTAGCACCAAGTGATGCTAATCCATATTTGCACGGTTATAAATTTCGTTCTGAAGTATTTTCAATCAAACTTATTTCATTATAGTTTTGGCCTGTTTATATTTTTTGTTTGAAAGAGTGGGCATATAAGCTTCTTCTTATTGGTCCTATTATTGCTTTAATTACATGTTTAGAATGTTTTGGGGAACATGAAAATGTCTGAAACCAGCATAAAGCATGTGTTTATAATTTTTCATTTATTTTATTTATTTGGTTTATTTGGGGTTGGGTACTGGGCGAGTGGCATGTTTATTAAATTGTTCTAGATACTGGATGACGTTTAGTTGAGTACTATATTAACATAACTTCAAATACCTCGACTAATCAGAGCATCGTTCAGCCATTTCCTGTAACTCGAGAAACTCAGGAAATAAACGACTTGATCGAACAGGTTGAGAACGTTTCGCTTCGTTTTCCAACAAGCCTCTCGAACGTTTGCCTTGAGCAAACGTATATTACTCTACCATTCGAGTCAACAATGAACGCGCACTCATTGTTTATCCAAGACACAGACTGCATTGCCACATGACAAATTATATGTATGTATACACATAACAATAATACTTCAAGCTATATTGGACTTTTAAGTGATTTTAACGAGATTGTGCATTCAGTCTTATTTTAATATTCACCCCCAGTCACGCAGCCATTTCAGTAGTTTGGACATAATTTCAAAAGCAAGAAGTGATTTTAAAATGGCAGAAGCACAAGATAGTGACAAAAAACCACCGCGTTGTCCCATATGTTCGAAAACTTTCAAGTCTCCTAAATCCGTACCATGCATGCACACATTTTGTGAGAAGTGCATATGTAATTATGTGAAGGATCTTATTAAGGACGGGCCACAGCCTGAGACAATCCAATGCCCCGTGTGTAGGATGCACTTTCTATATCCCACGGAAAAAGAAAACCCCGAGGAATGGGCCGCCAAACTTCCTAACAATTTGGTTCTACTCTCGGGTTCTACATCAAATCAGGAAGACCATGATGTTCCTATGTATTGCGAACCGTGTATAGAGGTGGGAATAAATCACGTCTCAGTGGCATTCTGCGTCACGTGTTCCGAGTATCTATGCAATATATGTTACGGCTGTCACAAAAGGTATAAGGCGATCAGAGGTCATCAGATCACAGTTCACGCAAAGGTCCAAGCTCCAATATTGAATCCAACTCTGTGCCAAAAAAAGAAAAAAAAATGATTTCTCTTCTGAACACAGGAAGCTATACTCTTTAAAAGGTGCCCTCAATGATCATGGAAAATGTAGCTAATTGTGGTCTGCCGAAGATAGAGTAAACGATGAGTCATAGAAAAAAAAACGTCAAGTAAGAACTGCAAAACTTAAATGTTTAGAGGAAAAGGATTGTTTTATTAATAATAGGACAAAAACCCGTGTAACCGTCAGCATAATGAGTTGGATGTTATGACATTAATGAAATACTATTCCGTTTCATTAACGATTGAGTGGACAGACTTTGGACTTCTGCAATTCACAAACTAGAGCAGATATGCAAAGAAGGAACGATTACAATCTCTGACCAAGTTGTAGAATGTGAAAGTGGCATTACGGCTATTGACAACTGTTTTTTTTTTCTTATCATATTTGGATTTGTTTGTAAAGAGCGATATGAATTGATGGCAAAACGACTGTGACCAACGACTGTGATCATTGCTGCAGGAAGCAAAATACATTTAGTGTCAAGTCACCAACAGCCTGCAGCTGGTAAAAAACATCGATGGCATACATTATTGCAATGGACTCATTAATGTTGTCACATAAAAATGGATTGAGCACCTTATTGGCATATGCTTGAATATATTATTAATAATATTAGCTTATACTTTAACACATGTATTGTCCTTCAAATTAATTCATTGAAGTTTAAGGCTTTTATACTGGTTTGATTTTAAATTTTTATAATAACGTTCCCTTCATTCTAATAGGGGTGTTTTAAGTACGGAAACAAACATTTTTCAAAATAAGTCACCAGTGATTAAAAGTTTGTTACATTTGTATTATCACGTTTTATGAAAAAGTTTCCCTTTTATGTTAATATTTTTTATCATTATCTCGGCAAGCAAGAAAGGAAGCTTCACTTTCATTATTAAGCCGTAAAAAGTTAAGAGTAGACATTAAGCAAGCAAAAGAGATACACTTTTGTAGTCCCGTGTTGTTCATGATTAGAATGTTTTAATGTTTTTATCCTACAATATGCTGATTAAATGATTATTAATCGATTTTAACATGTTGATACAACCAGATTCAGTTAAATGCGAACTTGGATACTCATTGTTATTTTCTATCATATGCGTTTTTATTTTTAATCACGACACTACGTCAATACATTACATGTATGAATCATTGTGAAATTTTTAGTAGTTTTAAAAATGTATTAAATGAAGTATATCCACAAATTCATTTATCCTTTTTTTAAGGTATAGCTTTAATCGATCCGTGTTTGCTCGTTGTATTCTGCACGTGTGGTAGTGTTATGTTGTTTTACAGGACTTACATTTCGGTAAAACGTTGCATGCTAACCACTGATAGGATGTGACTACCCCATTAATCGATTGTTACAACATACGGTAGGGGGTAATGGGTCTGGTCTACATCTTTTAACCTGTATTGATGGAAACATGCATTATATGCAATTTTCAGTTAATCATTTCCAGTGGTGTAGCGAGCATATTTGGCGCCCAGGGCAAAACACCCAAATTTGCGACCTTAGGCCGATTTGGGCCCCATTTTGCGCCTCCTAGCCACCAACGCCCATGGCGAATGCCCCCCCCCCCTCCCCCTCCCCGTCGCTACACCACTGATCATTTCAACTGTAGGGCATTTTGTAATGTATTTCGTTGTCTGTGGGAGAATTGTCATTGGGAGAAGTGGTCATTGATGACCTATTTAAGTTTTCATTTTATTACGTTTGAATGTATTATGTGAAATATTTATGTCAGCTTGCATCTGAAGGTCCACCGCTACCAATCAAGTTACTTTGTTTGCTTATCTATCAATCTGTTTTAAATCTTGTAAATTCTTTCCCCAAAATCAGTTTGAACTGTGGACAGAGCATGGAGATTAACCAGACGTGATCACACGTATACTCACATCCACGCAAATCTTTATACAAAACAATCTAAAAATTACTAGTTTTCAATCAGGAGTTGGACACAAATTATGCTAAGACAAAGTTCGTCAGAATTTTTTGTCGCTGTCATCCGTGAGCATATATAGATTTGAAGTCTTGACGATAGTAGTAATAAGAACAAATGACTGACATCATCTCATAATCAGTATTAGTGACAAGCAAGGTGACTTTAGCAAAAATGATTACTATAATCTATTGGTTTGAACCTAGAGAATAAAATCCCTGTCAAGGACCAATAACATAACCCGGTGACTTGCATATCTCTGTCTTTGTACAAACAGCGACATTATTCTCTCTTTCTTTCTCACTCTTTCTTTCGCTTTCTTTCTCTCTTTCTCTCACTTTCTATCTCTCTATCTCTCTCTCTATCTCTCTGTCTCTCTGTTTATATATATATATATATATATATATATATATTTGGGATAAAAAAAAAACAACACAAACGCCGATAAATTTGTGCGACTAGTTTCGCATTTATGCTTCTTCAGGCACAAATTTTTTTTTGAAAGAAACTGATGACGTCTATAAAGTTATAAACAATTACGTCATTAACATAAAGTCATGCTTTTGAAAGAAGCGGGTGACGTCTATATATCAATAATTACGTAATTGACATAACATCATAATTTATATTCTTTATTATACAAATATCATATGTATAACTGGATCAGAATGATACATGAGTCTCTAATGAAAACTGAGAGTGAGATTATAATGTAGAGACTAACAGTAATACAATATATATGAGCAGCAAAGAGGGTGGACAGACCGAAACTATTTCAAGCAAACTGAAACTATTTCAGCAAAATCCTTTACATACCCGATGCTGATGGCGCTGCGGAGACGAACTGAAAATCCTAGGATTTTACAAACAGACTAATTTGTAAAACCTCTCCTCGTAAATCAAATTTTGGTCAGTGAGTTTAAAATTAATTCTCGTTAATGAATCATTATGACATCGCATATCGATCGGATTAGTTGGATCTTCAATTATTAGAAATCCTGGAGGAGCCGTTGGTGCAAATGAATATAAAATATATCCCTGCTGGGCTTGATTTGATCTTTCGAGATTTATTTGGTAGCTTCCTTCGATAGCATTACATACTAGATTTATTGCAATCACCGAGGATATATTCACATTTTGAGGAGGAATACGCCTACCACCGCCGTCTGGGTCATTATTGTGTTTGAGGATGGTTGTTTGTGGTTGTGGTATTTTTTCCATGCGTCGTGAATCTTTTTGAAACCATCATCGATGGCATCATTGAGTTTTTTCTTTAGTTCTGGATTTTCGAATGTAGGGATATCTTCTACGCGTATATTATACACTGCCGCAAACTCTGTCCTCGTTTTAGGATTATCATGACCTAATGTTTCTTGAATAATTCTCAAATGGTGTGTTTCCATATCGGCGATAATTTTGTTACATCGTTCTATACCCTTGATAAATTAATCTCGGTTGAGATCATATTTTGTTAAATAATTCTTAAATTTTTCAAAATCATCGTTTATATCTTTGAAATGATCGGTAATATTTTTTTTGTAATGATATAAGCCATCGATCGTTTTCACTTCCACCTAAAACGAACCTCGATATGTGATATACTCCTACATATTCTCTACGAGCCCCATGATAATCCTCCTTATCAGAAATATAATCAGATCTTTTTGGTTCAGGTAGTAAGTCAACGGTTTCTTGTCGGGGTGGATTTTCAGGCTATCCTAACACGGTTCTTATCGAGCTGTTATAGATGTCTACGACATAACCAGATGAGTTTATTTCAATCGCGGATGATAGTGTTGGTTCATGAACTGTTATAGCGATTTTTGATTCTTTTCCAGTAATTGATTTTATTATGCGCTGTAATTCGTTATTGATCTGTTTGATTTGGTAAGACCCAGATGGTAGCGAAACAACATTCCAGTCTGGAGTTCCGTCTGGTTTATTCTTACTCGCAAACACCAGGGAATTATTTGGTTGTTGACCACCGAATGGTTTTGATCTAATATTAGGCCAACTGTGATACACTCGTAATTTTGCTAGTGCTATCTCCTTCACCGGAATCGCAGTGGGGAAATTCACACTGAATTCAGGATTCGTTGAGGTTACTGAGATCATGCTGGTTTTCACCGGGGTGGTAATTTCCGCTATTCGTTGAAGTAGTTCTTGCGATGTTGCCATTGTTATTATATTCGTGTTGTTTTTCTAATTTTGACATCGCGGAATCGTAAACACGTACCATCGCTGAAAACTCACTATTTGTTATTAATGTATCATCGAGTGACGACGATATCATCTAGGATAATTGCGAGTACGCGGTTGACACAACATGGAACTTAACTACGTAATCCTGTAGTTTATGCTGACTACATGATGATATTTTTTTGTTATGGTTGAAATTATTCCAGCGATTGTTGTCCCCGCGGATATACAAATTGGAATAGCTATCGGAGCAACCATTGTCACTGAAGAGAGTATAATACTGGCTCCGGTAATTACACCTGATACCAAGTACACGGTAATATCAACTGCGGTAATTCTTCGTCGGTATTTTTTTATATTTTTGTTTGATACTCCTCAGTGAGTGTTTTGAGTTTAGTTTGAAATTCTCTGACTTGATCATAGCGATACTGCTGTGACGTTGCCAATGATGACATTTTATTTATTAAACATATTTCAATTAAGCTGTTTACTTAAATTTGCCACAAATTCCACTTACCATGTTACTGAAACCCTAGCCAAATTATTATCAGTGGATATTATTGTGAATCGTTCAGTTGTATCCAGCCAAATTATTATCAGTGGATATTATTGTGAATCGTTCAGTTGTATCCTTGTCGATGATCGTTGATATCATATTGCTTACCCCAGATGAACTCGTTGATGAAATATTAAATTGAGTCGGCGACACTAGTGTTAATCGATAAATACCTTTGACGGTCGTGGTGATATTTAATATGTTGTTTGTAGGTGTCCACGTAAATGATCCGTGTTGAATCGTGTATACTACGTTGTTGGTTTTCTCATGAGGAATTTTTGATTTTTTCAATGATTTTTATCATCCTTGATACATCATCTCTGATTGCCTCGATGGTGTTTTTCATATCTTCGATGGATTTTCTAATATCCGGGAGTTTTATGTCGAGTTTATCAAATGAGACTCCAAGAAATTTATCCACGATGTTTTTACGAAAAGTTGAAAACTGTTTTACGTGTTCTTCATATCTGGGTTGAAGTGTTGCAAATTCTAACAAAGCTGTTTTTATCTCTGTGAGCTTCGGTGTGGTCACCGGTGGAACCCCAAAGAAATTAGCGACTGGGAGTTGAACCTCAGTGACAGATTTTTGTACACCCGCAAATTGATTTTCTTGAGAGTTTAGATTGTCAGTAAGTGTTTTTAATGATTCTGCAGTTGATACATAATTATCACTGAGTGATGTTAATTTATCTGTGAGTGTCAAAACAAGTACACCCGGTTTGAGTTTACCCTCCTTGGAAAACAACGCGATAGTATCTTCTACTGCGTCGCGTCGTTTTGTCAAAATATCATCAAGGGAAACATTACTCGTTTTTAATTTACCCTGACAATCTTGAAATACGACTATTTCATTGGGTTCAACACTTGCGAGGTTTAACATTTCTGATATTTCATCACCGATTATTTTTTTTACATTACCGGCTGAAGATATTTCCGTGGTGTTTTTTTCAGGCTTGATAGAGCTCTTCCCCAAATATCAATCATGTTATTTTATATAATTTCCCTCTAAAAAGCGATTACTCGTATATTCGTGTACGGTTTTATGTGGTGGTTTTCCCAATGATGAAAAAGCGTCGAGGACATTTAATACTTCCATGCCGCATATTGGTCGGTCATTCATTTTATGTGTTGGTAGCGTGGAATACCAGATAGGAATTTTTAAGTGTTGTATATAACGCATAAATTCGTTAGGCGGCACTAACCCATATGAATCGAAATAAACAATCACACGCGGATCAATCGCGTATGCAACCCAGTGAGTTCCAGGTCCGGTGCTGTTATCAAGATTAATGATACCGGTTTCAGTGTTGTTTGGTTGTTGTGGTAATTGATCTCTCATAAAAACACCTCTAAAGTTTTTTTATCGCTATTTTTTTTTAGCTGCATCGATTAATTAAAATTTGACATTGGAACAATCGGTTCTCGAGTTAGTAAACTATTCCTAGTCTCGGGCCCTTTCCGCTGTACCATGAATACAGCATGGGGTTCCTGGTAGTCTTAGACCCTTTCCCTTTTTTATACCCCCGCCCTTTTTTGGCTCATATGATTGAGCAATACTATGTACTGCTTTTGCACCAAGAGCTCCAGCGGCTCCTAACGCAGCGGCTTTACCAGCTGAAATTAATGCTCGAATCGCCGCTAGAAGTGGAAATACACCACCTGATTTTATCATGTCTTTGATCGCGGACGCAAAGAGAGTGACCTGAACATTCTTCCTATGTGTTTTATCTGACGATTTGTCAATGACAATTTATTCTGACCGCCAGACATCTGATTGTGCTTCAGCAATATTGTGGTTCTACATTTTTAGCTGATTCCGATTGCAATTTTTTAATTTGACCAGGAGTTAACGTAACACTAACATGACTATATGACATTTTATTTAATAACAGATTGATCTAACTGTTACATGTTTTCTACTGGCGCATCAAGTACCCTCATTCGTCCACCAACACCTTCGAGTAGCATTGATTTGTCACTAAGAATGACAGCAATTACTCTGTAATTCGGGATAAGTGGAGCTGGAGCAACCGGAAGAGATACACGAGCTCGGAAATGTATGTCAACGACGGATTGTCTGGTTAAATCAAGACGTTCGAACGAAAAGTAGTAGATGGGATATAGTTTTCTAAAATCCAACTGTGCTATTTGCAGACCAGTATCTACATTATTATCACGTCCCATAAATGTCAGCAAACGATGATACGCGCATGCTATTTGGTTTTGATCGTAATTAAATAAAATATTCTCGGATGGTTCCTGTTGGCCGTTTATCTTCAATGAGACTTCAGAAACACCCAATTGATCAAATATCATATGGCTGCGTGTTTGTGAACCCACTCGCGTTTCATCCTGTATCGCAATAAATATATGCCGCGGCGCTGAAACCCCTTGTTTTGATGCCAAGTGCCATGTAAATAAACCATTAACAGAACTATCAAAAGTATCTGTTGTTGTCGTTAGCCATGATAGTAATGATTTACCACCTGTATCCATAAATGATAGTAAGTTTTCTTCTGCGGTGATTGATAGAGTCATTACTGGCATCCACAATGAGAATTTTGTTATATTTACTTTACCATTGTCAGCAATTGGATTTGCAGGATCCGCTGGAATTCTCCAGATTGCATCATTATCATCGCCTTTTCGCACTAAAACTACTGTATGTTTCGCTCCATAGATAACGTTTCTAACATTTCTGCAGAATCCAAAAGTATGAGATAGTGGAATCGTGCATGAAAATAATCTACGCTGTCCTTGCAACATTGAGACGCGTGTTGCAAACCCTAGGTTGTAATTAGGATCAGTATTTATCATCATGTTCTCGATATCAGCAACAGCAGCAGGAGGAACAGCACGATCCTTTGGTTGTCTTATAATATATGGAGCCTGTCCAGCGTGATCAGTGATATCTTTAGCGAACATCATAGATGAACCTGCTGATCTTGTATAATCATCAGAATATCTTGCTAACCTCACTATGGTTGTGGCAACATCAACATTGTGTTCTATAGGTTCAATCTCTCTTCCATCAATCATATATCTAGCGCTACTGAATAGCGCCATGATACCATTATTGACAAAGCCAACTCGGACATTATTTCCATATGGTGTATCTGCTGAAACATTTGCTACGAGTTCTCCTTCTACTTCAATAAACGCTTCAGCGGGTAGAAAGTATTTGCTGGTATCATGGACCTGAAGTTCGATTCTTGATCGACGGTCTGGTTGTATTGCATTATAGGAATAATACTGATAATCGCGTACAGAATCATCCTTGGGTACTGGGGGCATCAAAATCAAACGCTGTATAAGGAGACGATTTGAACATATTATTATATATTTCTTGATCTAAATCGCGATCTCGCTTGCGATTTCAAACCACTTCCCGCTATCATATTTGCAGTAATATTCCTCTGAGTATCATATCCTTCATTGTTCAGCAATGCTATTTTGATCCACTGCGTTATTTATTATTTTGCTAATACTTGCAGGCATAATTTCCGTAGATGGTAGTGGTCCCAACGATGGTGATTTTGTCATCAATAACAAAGTCATCAATGGTGCTTTCTTTCTTCTCCGAACTAACGCTAGCAGTTTTTCTTTAGCCGCGGAAAATGCTTTCCCGGCAACATCACCAACAGCGCTAATACCCTTATTACGAGTAACATCAATAGCTTTCATTGATAATTGTTTTTCGATTGGTGCTATTTTTGGAGCCATTCTTGCAAATAACCCTGCAATGGTATTGCCGAGACCATCTCCAGAGTACGCTCTATAAACAGGCAATGGTGAGTTTGCTACGTAAGTCATGGTTGGTTTATTGTGGTTGTAGTGTATAATCATCTTATTTAAACTACATTTATCTAATCGCGAAATCGTAAACGATTTCCAATCCTACGGATTTTCATTGCTAGCAATTTCAGTGATTAGTCACTGTGATAACCGTCCGCTAGCTCATCAATAAACTCACGGTATACACCAATATCCATGATACCACCCTCAAATAGTCGTCTGTAGATATCAGCTGCCTCATTAATTATTTCCGGTGAGTTATTTCCAGCTCGTTTTCCTCCTACGAGAACTTCTAATTGTGATATGTCCCCGAGAATACTACTAGGACAACAAACTAGACCACTGCCTGAAACTCCGTTTGGATATCCAATAGCAAGTTTTTCAGTTGTACCAGTTGCGCCCTGTGTATCATCATCAGGTGGTGGTTGTTGTTGAGATAAAGATATTTTCTTTAAAGATATTTGCTGTTTTTAAAGCAGTTTTCGTTGTTTTTCTTCCTCTTTTCGTTGTTTTTCAAGTATTTTTCGTTGTTTTTCTTTCTCTTTTCGTTGTTTTACAAGTCGTTTTCGTTGTTTTTCCTCCTCTTTTCGTTGTTCTTCCCTTTTCGTTGTTCTTCCCTTTATGATGTTCTTCCTCTTCTTCTTGTAGTTTTTGCAACTTTTCTTCTCGTATAAGCCGCATTTCCTCATCCATTTCTGTATTCCGATTCGATATTTCAAGTACATCTTTAATATATCTAGCATATGATGAATCCTTTTTTTTTAATGAATTTGATTTGTTTTTTCTCAAACTTTATAAAGTATATCCCTTCAAGCTCCTGGATTTTTAATAAATCCTCGTTGTTCGTGTTTCAGAAAATCATTTTTATCTTCGTACCGTGTAGCAACAAAATTATGGAACTCTCCCTCTGTAATCTAATCGATATGCGCTAAAAAAATCAGGAAAAAATCTATCGCGAAAAGTGTTGACTTTTTTCTGACCAGGAGAAGATTTTTGTAGCAGCGCTGATGTTTGTTCGGTTTTTCCCTTGCTATTTTTTCAAGTACAGGAAAAAGGGCTGTTTTTGCTATCTGTTCCTCAGTAATATCTCGTAATATAACTTTTTTAGTGGTCGATGCGACTTCTTTAGTAGCAGTGGTTACTGGTTTAAATAATTGTTCAGTATCTGATGCAAAATATCAGTTTGAAATAATTGTCTCGTTTGTAGCTTGTTTCTAACAGAGTCATCCACCCCCGAAATTCTTTTGAATTTAACTAGTGTTTTCATTACTTCCGCGTCAGTGATAAATCACCGGTGATAAATCACCGAGACAACAAAAAGAAATACACATACTTGAAAGGGTATTATAGAATTTCGTTCAATGCGAGTAAGCATACCTGCCTTTAGAATTATTTCTCAATTGGTCTATAGAATTGTGGATTACTCATACCTGCAAAAAGGTATTTTGTACCCGCGTGGGTATTGTACATGTTAGTTGTGTTCACTGTGTTTTGAAGCGTTAATTTTAGTGAATAATCCATGGAGAGATTTTTTACAATGTTGGATGCTCAAGAGGATTATTCACGATGTTATTCCTTCTGATAACTTCCTTAATTGTTTTGATTTTTTTTTTAGTTGATTGTGCGTTTGATTTGATACTGTTGGCCCAATTCAGATCTGACCTTTTCGACCACAGTGAATAGCGGGATAAATTTGTTACAAAATGCAAGTGAATCATTTACCGCATGCTGAATTCGTTTGATCAATTCGTACTGCCTCGGCAAGACGTACCTATTGTTCTGAGCGCTATTATCAATATCTTGAAAATCTAATTTATCTGACAATTGTATTTTTTGATTTTTTAAATTTGAAATCTCATTTATAATGTCATTCATATTTTCGAAATTAATTATATGATATATTATATATCTAATATATTTTATATATCATACAGAAAAAAAACTAGGGGTCAATTTTGACCCTTTTTTCATTTTTTATATATCGACAATACAATAGCCTTTACCTCTGTTTTAGAGAAGGTACACATACTTAATTAAGGACATACACAGCCTTTACTTCTGTTTTAGAGAAAGTATATAGGCATATAGACAATACAATAGCCTTTACCTCTGTTTTAGAGAAGGTATGTAGGCACATACATGATGATATATCAGATTACCTAACCTGTACAACACCAGTTTAGCGAAATCCAATGAATGATGACAGCCTATCAGATTACCTAACCCTGTACGACAACAGTTTAGCGAAATCCAATAAGGCATAGTTTGATAATGAAATATTATATACAAATAGGACAATACAGGACAATACACAACGGGCTGTTCTACATTCAACTGAAACCACCATACCCCCAACAAAATCACCCCGTGTTGAATGCAAAAACACATTCACACCGTGTGACGGTGTGTGACGTATGGTGGTTTCACGGTTAACTTTCGAATGGCTTAAAGCCTCAATTATATATAGAAAGATCATCAAGAACGGTACCGTTGACAATAACGCCTGCCACGAGATTCGAACGCTGGGCCTCTGGACGAGATCCAACCGCGTACGGAAAACGCTAATATTCGAGATCTACAAGTCTATAATTTTCAATATAATATATAGCTAAATTTCTAGTATGTGTCATAAAGAATTTAACGAATAATGTATACTGTAGATGAAAATTGTATTTAAATCGTAGATGAAAATTGTAGATTTTTTTAAAGTGTAATTAGAAATCGTAGACAAAATTATAAATTATTTTAAAGTCAAACCAACACAAAAAAAACCATTCAGTCAGACCATGAGTCATCGAAAAATCCCATTGAGATCCGTGACAGTTATCTCTGTTTCAGAAACCACACATACAAGCCCACACGAGTTATTCCCCTAGTTGTTATATATAATAGTACCAAATGAAATTTTAGATGTAAACGAATTGAATTCTATGTCCAGTTCATTTGGAGAGTGCGGATTTAGTGATATTCTCTGCAACATATCGTACTGAGGACTCGCAAAAATCGAAATATCCACCAGCTTCAGTCATTTATTGAAATACTCTTTCTTCGTTAGTTGGTGTATTTATAGATTTTATAGGTCTTTTTACAATTGATTTACAAGTACCAGTTTTCCTAGATGCAGTATTCTCATTCTGTGTGATGCAGTATTCTCATTCTGTGTGATAGATCGTAAATTCGATAAACAATTATCATTTCTTATGGCGTTTATGTGATCAATCACAAAACCATCCGGGATTTCTCCATTAAATACCTCGTAGACGAATCTATGATCAAGATATCTTTTCTTTCCACTACCAAATATAAGATATCCAAGAGTATTAACAACACTGACCAGTTTCTTCAGCCTGCGGTGTCTGACAATACCTTCACGAGATGTTTCATAATAGATGATCGTAGGATGTAGTTGAAATTCTTGGTTCATTTATACAATATATTATTTGTCTAATTAATTATTTGGTTTATTTGGTTTAATTATTACTTGAGAATCTTTCAATGTAGTCTTGAGGTGTACTTATGATTTTGTCAGAGTCAGGGTCAGAATTCTTGACGGAATCTTTGATTCTCTTATCATAATAACGCTTTAGCTCCCTGTGTCGCTTACTACCGCAATTGAGACACAACTGCGACTTACCCCGCACACCTACCCCACATCGTATGCAAGGTAAGGGCCCAAAACTTCCACGACGTACGCTTTGTAAATGATATCCGCAGAATTCATTTCTGCATGGTTTGTTACCAGCGGTTACCAATCCTATCATAAGACATTTGCAATGATTCATTATATAATACATTCTTTATTTAAATACTTGTTTCAATTTGAATATGGAGGAGTTCGAGAGATTATCGAAAATTACGCCTTGGGAAAATACTAAATTCAATCTCGATAGAGTCTCCACTGATGTACCAAAGGGTCTAATAAGTGATAGAAGCATGTTAGGTAAAATCCGTGATGCATGTAATGAATTCAAGCGCGATGGAGCATCTCACTGTTGGTCAACATTTCGAATTGATGGTGGCGTTGATGCTACCAAGAACGACGAAAGAGCAGCAGCAATAATCTCGCATCTTGACCATAGAAAGTATTTCTTTTAGAGTGAAATTCATTATCCATTCGTAAACAGGAAATTGGATTATACGCGACAAATTCGAACCCATCTTGATTGATAAAAAATGAACTGTCAGTGTGAGTCAGGATTCCAAACCAGGAACGCTGACTGGGATCGAAAAACCATATTACAATAGATCCTATCCTGTAACCGCGGTTGTTTATGGAATTTATCTGATAAATGACAAACCAAGTATTGAGAAACTAAAACCCATGAAATCGTCAAAGATAAATTGTGTAGCAGAACGAATAATAGAGCATTTTGCAAATGCGTTGCGTGGAAACAAATTGACAGATCTACGACGTAAAAACAACCGAATGGGGATTAACAGTTAGGGAGAGCAGTGCAACAATTCAAAATGTAGCCGAACTAGAACTGATACTAAAATTTCTAATAACCGTTGAGACAGTAACAGGCGAGATATGAACCGAAATATAAATTGAGAGGATCTCCAATCAAAATTTTTGACCATAATGCACACGCGTGGACATCCGCAGTAACAATATTTCCGCGGGATAGAACCATAAAATATCTACCCGAGGAATTCTCGGAGAGCGAGAATTTAATTGATTTTATTTTTCAGTCAAGTAAAAACGATACTGTGTCGTTATTTCAGAGTTTTGAAAACGAAGAGGGTAATTTCGATCAATTTGTAACATCCAATGGCGAATTATATCGTACTGAAGCCCTCCACAACGAGATGAAAAAACTAGCTAGTGATTTTTCAACGGAACACGACGAACAATTGCTAACAAACTGTTTTACAATTCCGTCAGTTGCAGCTCATTTCAAGAGAAAGAAAAATCTATGGAAACCAACAGGAGCCGAATTTCTCTTAGATGTCGAAGCCAGTTGTGTGGATTATTACCATGGCAGATTATGGAATACAAAATATGACTCTGAAAACATCATTTCGGTTGAAATGATTGCGTGTTATCCGATGAGTTTTCTTGGGTACGGAGAGCGTTCTGAGTATTTTAAAAGATTTGGACATCCCACACAGGAAATGACTCGTGTTGCGATTAATGGACCACTTCCCGATTTTGATTTACTCGGATTCGCTCGTGTGGTATCATTTGAATTGGCTAAAGGACTTCATCCGTACTGTTATGTTTGCTTTGGTAGACACATCTCTGAAAAACACTGGATGCCAATAGTATTATTACGGTATATGATTGATTCTAAAATACTGATATCGCTGATTGTCAGTGAAGCAATTATATCATATCGAAAACAAACTGAAGTCTGGTTACCACAACCCGATAGTCTAGATAGTATAATCGGCAAAAACAAACAAATATTTCCTAATCTCGACGAAGAATATATCGTTAGGTGGTCCAAGGAAATCTTTGAAATTAGAAATAAACACGCAAAAGATCTTGGTAGAAGAATAATTGGTAAATTCACCCAGGGTGGAAAATACGACCATAAACGACATTCTTCACGATTAATTATAGATGATGTTGATCACGATTTTATAATCGCAGATGTAACATCTAGGGGTATATATGTCAGTCGTAAAAACGCTTTCTTGTCAGATGGATCCAAATTCGGTACAATTTTTACTTACACAGATGGAGAAAATTCTCAATATACTTACTTATGGGCGTCTATGCTGGCTTATGCTTCTATTCATTTACTTTCGATGATAAAAAGGTTTCCTGAATCGGCAGTTACAGTCGCCACTGATTCATTTTATATAAACGTTAAACATAAAGAAGCAGTGGCTGAATTTACAAATTCAGGCCAGTGTTGGTGATCATGTAGAATTAAAAAAGAAATACTGCGTGATTACTCCAAATCAGCAGATGTTACAATTGAAAACAATTACTTGAGAAACAAATCAGATATCAGAACTATCTAATGCACCTTCAATATTCGATCCAATATGTAGATATAAAACCAGTTATTTAAACGGCTGTGGTGTGTCAGGGAAGACGACTCGTGCGATCGAATTATTTCGAGGGAAATAAAACATGACTGTGCTAATACCAACACACAGACCTGCAAGAGCGAAGAATTAATACTTGCACTTATCACAGTTTTTTTTCTATGGAAAGATGACGAATGGACTTCTGATGAAATGGGCGAGAAATATATTCCTGAAATCATAATTTGGGATGAGATATGTATAGTGCTGTTAGATGTATTACAAAATGTTATCGATTGGTTATTGCTAGCGAATACAAAAGTGATAATGTGTGGCGATCATGGTCAACCACCACCATTTGTTGGTTTATCCCCACATAATTGGCTGAATAATTTTGTAGACTATTATGAAGAAATTAGTACTAATCATAGATCACTTGATAATGAATTACGTGAGTTCAAAAAACTAATCAGATTACAACCGGATAGAATCCAGTGTGAAGTAGCGCGTGAAATAATTTCAGAAACACCATTAAATGATTTCTGGGAAGCGTGGAAACCAAACGATTTGATAGTGGCAAGTAGAAAGATACTCAAAGACACACTTCAGATGAAGTTATTTAAGATATACAAGGAATCACGAAGACTAAATATTGAAGTTTATATTCCAGGACAGACAGAGAAGCAGATTTTCGTGTTAAATGATTTTGTGTTGGTTGATATCAGTGTTGTCCAAGATGCATTGCGTGCTAATAAATCCCCATGGAAGCTTGGTCACGCAGCGACGATACATTCTTCGCAGGGATTGACTATATCAGATACAATTGTTTGGATCGTAGAGAATCGCACCGAGTGGTCGAATTTAGTTTATCTTGCAGTGTCCAGAGATCAAAGAAAAAATCAACTTCGAATGTTGTTTTAGATGATAATGACACCACAATCAGTAGTATTGTCAGCGTTGACATAATCAGAAAAAAACTCACTGGTTATAAACAACAGGATAAAAAATAAACGATAATTTGACATTGATGCTGAATTTATAATTACACTGAAACAACAACAGAATAATCACTGCGCAAGTTGTAATTGTATAATGCGTTGTTGTTGTTCGGATAAAGACCCTCGCCAATTTACCGTAGACAGAAAAGATAGCAGCGTTGGTCATACAAGAGATAATGTGATATTAACTTTTCTTGAGTGTAACAGACGAAGAGGTGCTAGTTAAGATCACGCGGTGGTAATTGAGTATCCTCGGGTATCACTTGTAATTTTTCACGAGTAAACCCCCGCTGAGGAGCAGTTGAATCTAATCTATGGACTGGCGGTCTACCCGTGGATCTCGTTATACTAGATATTTTATGTGCAATGACCCTCCAAATAGGATCAGTAGCTCTTTTTGTGCCACCTTCGAGCTCTCCTGGTTCATATAAATATCTAACAGTGACATTGCCGAGTATTGGTTGTTTTGAAAAATCATTTTGCGGTTTTATGGTTATATACTTCTTTTTAATCGCGTTGTTAGGTTTCATGTTGATTGTTCGAGTAATCTTATTATTTAGCGCGGTAATTACACCCGGTAATCTCTTGACCCATTCACGAGATCGTTTATCCTGAATAAATTCCTTCGCGTATTGATATCCAAATAACCGCTCAGCAAGCGTCCGATTAAATCGTTCATCAATTGCCTGATCGCGATGTAATGCAGTATGTCCTCGTCTGATGGTGACATTATGATGCTTCATTGTTGATAACACTACACCCTGAAACTCCATGCCAGGACCAACATGTAATAGATCTGGCGAATGCAGAGGACCCCTTCGATAAATCCTTTTAAACGCAGAAGCCACCTCAGTTGATGACTTTGTCTTTAATGGCTCTGCTTGTTTGCATCTACTCGCAACATCAATTACAGTTAGCGCGTATTTGTAAAGACCATTATGCGGCAGAAATAATATATCTGCTTGATGAACTTCATTAGGGACGCTGACATCAACATGCGAGAAATTAATTTGTTTAGGCTCAAAATCTCCGTTTGTATACTACTGCTGCTTCCATTCTGAAGGTCAATGACCTGAATGAAGGGAGGTATCTGTGACATATTTTTCTCCGTAGATCTTACATATTTTTGTCGTCATCAATAAACTATATACGTCCTAATTAATGTCAGTGAAATAGCATAATTGTATACTAGTTCAAATGAATGGAAGGATAATTTGTGGTTCTAACTTACATATGAAATCAAGGTAGGAACATGCAAGTTGTTTTTCGATTTTTAACATCACGGTTACATACATGTAAGTTATTTTTCGATCTGTAAACATGTAATCATATGCATAATAGGTAACGCATGGTTTAAGAAAATGTTTACTTACGTCTCTGTTCACTCTCTGATTTTACACCGCTCCGGTAGCCTAGTGGTTAAATCGTCTGCCTTGAAAGCGGGTGGTCGTTGCTTAGATCCCCGGCCGAGTCATACCAAAGACTTACATATGTGGTTCTCACAGCTGCCTCTCTCGCCTCTCAGCATTAAGAGGTTAGTGTTAGGACTGGTCGGCCTGGTGTCAGGATAATCTGACTTGGGTGGGACATCATGCTGCTTGTCTGCGGCATGAATTCCCAGTGCTAGACATCACTATAAACTGCTTCACTGCAGACATGGTAGCGATATGACTGAAATATTGTTAAAGCTACGTTACAAATCCTAATCACACACACACACACAAGAATCTGAATGGAGAAATTCTCCGCTTTGATAGTTTTTATGTAGAATAATCTAGCGATCACGGGAACAAAGTTCTAAAACTTGCCAGTCACATGAGTTTCTACAATATATTGTGTGGTTTTGTAGCAATAGAAGCGGAGAATGTACTAGAGATGACTAGGATTGCCAGTCACGTGAATTTCTAAAAGATTTTGCGTGCGTTTTCATGACTATAAAAGCGGATAAAATTCGCTATTGCAGTCGAACTTATATTGTACATTGGAAGTGGATAAAAGTATGTAAAACATTTTTTTTATAATCTAGAGTTTGTGCTTGCGTTGTAATACTGTATTACACAACTGTATTATATTGTCTTGGTTGAGGAATATATATATATATATATATATATATATATATATATATATATATATATATATATATATATATATATATATATATATATATATATATATATATATATAATATAATATAATATAATATAATATAATATAATATAATATAATATCATACAATGAACTTTGTAAATATAAATACTATAATTTCTGCAACTAAAAAAATCGGCATAAACATTAATTTTGATCCAAAGAAAATTATTTCTGATTTTGAATCATTACATCATCGTAAATTGGAAGATAAATATACATTATCAACTGAATATCGGTTCATGACAATTATACAATAATGATCCGATGTTTGGTTTATGTAAAAGATACGGATGTTAAAAAATTTCTATTCCACTCAAGTGGGGCTCCGAGTGGCCGAGTAGTCTAAATTGCTCTTTCTTATAGATCACTATTTGCCTCCAACAAAGTTATACAATCTGACTGATTTCCCTTATTTTAGTACTATTTTACGCCATCAAATTAACGAATCATCAGTAAAAAAATTAATAAATAAATAATGATATAATATTTATTTGTTTCTTAACAAAGTTAACACTTATTTTAATGTACCCCGTCATATTCGATAATTTGACCTATTTTAACAATTTTGAGCATTACATACCCCATCCATTTCGATAATCTGACTGATTTAACAATTTCTTTTGTGGGTATCATATGCCCCATCAAATTGATACAATCTGATTGATTTAAAATATTTTAGTACTATTTACCCGATCCAATTCAATAATCTAACTGATTTTGAATATCTTAGTACTATTTATCCCATCCATTTCGATATTCTGACTGATTTTAATAATTTTGAGTATCATTTACCCTTTCAAATTAAAAAAAAATTGTAAAAGAATAAATTTCATTATAATTTATTGATATGTTTCTTCACAAAGATTAGAATTATTATTATGTAATTTTTTTCTTCTGTTTGTTATAAGAATTTTATTATTTTTAGTATCTATTACCCCATCAATTTAATGAAAGTGTTCGATAATCTGGAAAATTTTTGGATAATATACCCATCACTTTGATGAAAAATATTCAGATTAAAACATTTTCAGAACTAGAAAATATTTTTGTTTTGTATATATATATATATATATATATATATATATATATATATATATTAATACATCTGATTAATTTATAAAATCGCTAACTCTGATTAAGATCTTACTTCTAGATTTATACTCAGAAAGTACGTACATTTAAAATTTATCTCTAATAATAACGGATTATGACAACCGTAGATAATGTAAATCGATTGGTTCTTGTACGATTAGATATCCAGGAGGTGCTTGCGGAGGAATCATATATAAAAAATATATCCTCGCTGAGCTTGATTTGATTTTCCATCTTTCGCTTGGTACTTTTTCGCCAACCAATGTATGAAAAAGTTTCCCAATATATTATGTCCGTTTGCTCCTTTATAAATTTAATTTCATTGGTTATAAACTCCGCGCGCGTTGGTTATGTGGTTCTGGTGGTCCTGTATACTCTGGCGGGATTTCAGGCCAACCTAAAACAGATGAAATTGATGATTGATAAATATCAACAACGTAATCTGGTGAATTTATTTGAATTGCAGCCGATAATGTTGGTCCGTGAACTGTTATAGCTATCTGTATCTCTCTTCCTGTTATATATTTAATTCTGCGCTTAAATTCATCATTGATTTGTTCGATTTTATAACTTCCGGTTGGAATAGAAATAACAATCCATTCTAGGGTTTCTTCTGGTTTTTTTTGGTGGTTTGTTTTGTTATGTTTTTTGTTTGCATATACAAGCGAATTGTTCGCCTGTAATCCACCGATCGATTTTGATCTAATGTATGGTCAACTATGATATACTCGTAATTGCGCAAGCACAGTTTCTTTTACTGGAAATGCAGTTGTAAAGTTGAGGTTGACTTCTGTTTTATTATTATTATTATTATTATTATTATTATTATTATTATTATTATTATTATTATTTTCTAAATCATTGCCTCATCGTAAACCATTTCCGCAAACTCAGTATCCGATATTTTTCCATCGCTAAGGCCCGATGATATCAATAAAGATAATTTGGAGTATGGTAGTGTAATTTTATTATGTACTCGTGTTGTTCATTTTCGCTACATGTAGATATTGTTTTTGATAATGATATTAAGAATACTAGAAATTGTTGTTGCAGCTGAAACAAATCGTTACAATTCATGGTGCCATCACTAGCGGTGTTCTTGTTGATAGTAATACACCGGTTTCAGCGGTAGCATGAATCGCTGAATATACATAATATCAACGACAACTACACGTTTGCGATATGTTTTTATTTTTATTGTGTACATGTCAATGTTATTTTGTTTAGTTTAGTCTGTAATTCACGCACTTGATTGCCGTTGCACGTTGATTGGACAGCTCATTATATGATGAGCTTAAAGGAACTGCAAATTCTGCATACTATTGAGTGAGTGATGCTGATGCTAAATTACTACTTCTGGGGCCATTTTAAATGTTTCAGTGAATCCATTTTCTCTTATTGCTCTGACATCATTAACGCTGGTGGATAAACTTGATGACACATTAAACTGTATAGGTAAAATCACCGTTCATCTGTATATACCGCGAACAGATGCGATAACTTGAACGGTGTTATTTTGAGATGTCCAGTTGAAAGATCCTCACTGTATCGAGTACACGTTATTGATATTTTGTTTATGTGGTATTTTAACCTTGTCAAGTCTTTCAGCAATATCAGGAAAATCGCTTATAATGTTATCCTGTGTTTTCTTAATAGTGTCAATGATCGTCTTCATATCAGAATGATTCATGAGAGCGGTCAACGGAGTACCAACGAAATTATCATGCGATTTCATCAATTGTTCTAAAATTTCGATGAAGATTGCAAACTAGCTTACATCAACGTCATACTCGGCCCGCAACATTGATAATTTATTGCATATGGTTCTGTACGTATAGTTTATATAATTTGTGTTGCTGGATCTCCAAGTACTGCTATTTTTGTCCGGTTCAGGATGAGATTGCCTATCATTGTATCAGAAGATATTTGTACTCGCGTGCGAATATTTTCCGGTATCGTTGGTTCAAGAACACCGGGTTTAATGTTTCCATTATTATCAGACACGTTTATACATTTTTACAGTTACTCTATTAATTCTGACAATAATATCATGCAATGAAAAATTATTCGTTTTTAATTTTCCTTGCTTATCCTGAAATACAAACACTTGGTTGCGATCTACATTTGCAAGATTTACTGATTCAAATATTTCGTTGTTAATGATTTTCTTTACTATCTCTTATGATATACCGTCAGTAAGTTTTTGTTTCGAGAAAGATCTTCTGTAAATATCTACCATTATACTCTAGGATATGTTTAAAACGAAGCGATAACTCGTGTACTCATGTACAACTTTATGGGGTAGTTTGGTTGATACAGCGTAGAGTAGAGCAATTGCTTCAGCGCCACATATTGGCGGATCTGTTAATGTTTGTTTGTGTTGGTAATGTTGAATACCAAATCGGAGTTTGAATGCTGCTGATATACTTTAAAAATTCAACTGGTGGAGCTAACCCATACGAATCAAAATAAACAATTCTACGTTGATCAATTGCGTACGCAACCCTAAGCTACTGGACCAGTGAGGCCTTGGACAGAATTATTATCAATATTAAGGATACCGGTTTAAACATCATTGGGTTGGTTGGGTAATTGGTCACGTATAAGAACTCCTCAGAAACTTGTTATATTGAAGTTTTCAGCGGTATTTATGAAATCAAAATTTGACATTGAATGAATTAAGGAAGTGTTCCTGGAAGTCTCAGGTCTTTTCCATAAGAGTTCCTGGTAATATCATACCCCTTCCCTTTTCTAATATCCTCTTCCTCTTATTTTGTCAATAATCATACTGCCAAACATTCCGGCAATACTATGTATAGTACCTAGTGCAACTGTCTTTGCAACAGCTGGGGCCGCAGCGGCTATTAAAACCTGGTATAGTTGCAAGAAATGGAAATATACCGCCTGTTTTAACCATATCTTTTATAGCGCTCGGAGAAAGATGAAGCTGAACTCCGGTTGGGATTACAAAGCTTTATTAAAATATTTAAGTTGAGTCCTGGTCAATGATAATTTGTTTGAACCACCACTAGAAATATGAGCTTTCTTTAATCATATTTTTGTTCAGCATTTTTGCAAGTATTTTGCATTTTGTTTGCCTAACCAGAAGTCAGAGTGACATTAACGTAACTATACGACATTTTCATAATATCATGAGCTATTTAATTACATATTTTCTACTGGTGTGTCAATATCTCTCATTTTTCCACCAGCACATTCAAGTAACATTGCTTTATCGCTGAGAATAACTGCAGTTGTTCTGTAATTAACACCACCTGGGGTTACACGAGATCGGCAGTGTATATCAACGATAGATTTTCTAGCTAAATCACGATGTTCCAGCGAAAGTAATAGATTGGATACAATCTTTTAAAATCGTATTTTGATATTTGTAAACCAGTATGTGTAATTTGATCGCGTCCCATAAATGTCATCGTACAAGCGCTTCATGATTTTGATCAAACGTGATCTTGATATCGTTTATCATTAAGGAAACTTCAGAAACACCAAGTCTATCAAATATCTTATGACTACGTAATTGTGAGTTTAGTTGTGCAGTATCTTGTATAGCAATAAAAAAAATGACGTGGTCCAGAAACACTTTGTTTTGATGCAATATTCCACGTAAATAAACCATTAACATCACTTTGAACGCTATCTGTGGTCATCGGTTAACCATTACAACAATGATTTACCGCGTTAATCCATGAAAGAAAGTAGTTTTTGTTATTCTGAGATTGTTGGAGGCATAACTGGAATCCACAATGAAATGAAAGTTTTGTCAGTATTACGTTACCATGGTGAGCTGCGGTTGCAGCAGCCTCGGCTCCTTCAGCCTGTGAGATAGCATCATCATTAGTGGGTTTTCTTACAAACACAACTGTATATTTAGCTCCATTTTATTTTCTTCTTCTAACAACCCTACAAAGTCCAAAACTATGAGATAATATAATTATACGCGAAACATTTCTATGGTTACCTCCCAGCATTGATCGACGTGTGAAAAATCCTAAGTTGAATTCTGCATTAACACCATTAACCACCGGCTGTATGTCAGCATCAGCGTTGTTAGCGTTGTTTCTTGGTCGTCTTATATTATATGTATTATGTTCTGGATGATCAGTTGTACATTTAGTAAACAACATTGACGGACCAGCTGATCTTACAAAATCATCGGAATATCATGCTAAACCTATTATTGTTGTAGTACCATCAACGTCGTTTTTAATCGTTTCAATATTTTTCCATCAATCATAAATGTAGAGCTGTCAAACAACGCCATAATTCCGTTATTAACAAAACTAATTTTATCACCAGCATATTCAGCATCATTGTTTCTTATAATTTCACCTTCCACTTTAATACATGCTTCAGCGGGTAAGAAATATCTACTTGTATCTTAAACTTGTAATTCGATTCTTGGGGACCCGAGTGGTCTAAAGCGCTGTCCGTTAAGGATCACTGCCTCTGTCTGCGTGGGTTCGAGTCTAAGATTCGGCTAATGTAGTTATGTGAGAAAACTTGCCAGTAGCTTCTCGTGGGTCGGTGGTTCTTTACGGGGGTTTTCCCAGGCTCTTCCTTCACCAATAATACTGGCCGCCATGTAAAGCCTATATTGTACTTAAAAATGGCGTTAAACCATAAAAAACAAAAACAAACAAACATAATTCGATTCTTCTCCGTAGATTTGGTTCTCGTGCGTCATAAGAATAAAACTGATAATCGTGTATCGATTTATCTTTGAGAATCGGTGCGTCAATATCGAATGATGTATCATCTGATACACTTGAACAATTCTTATGATTGTTATCGTCTAACACAAAGACCACTTCCTGCTATCATACTAGCAGCTACATTTATTTCTGCCTCACCAGCCAACTCTGCTAGTTTTTCTTTTTCTTCTTCACCAGCCAAATCTACTAACGTTTACTGACATTTGCAGGCACAACTTAAGTGCTGGGTAGTTTTACTGGTGGTTGAGGTTTTTGTCGTATTAACCGTGCTATTCTATTATTGATTGCATAAAACGCTTTGCTGGCAAGATTTCCAACTGATCTAGGAGATTTTTCACGAACAAGATCAATAGCTTTCATTCCTAATTGTTTTGCAAATGGTATTACTTTTGGAGCAATTCTTCTAAATAAACTTTAAACAACGTGGCAAAATTCATCTCCGTACGTGACTTTATAGACTAATAATCGTGAAGTTACTACTCTGACCACAACCGGTCCACGTTGAGAATGATGTACAATCATTTTATTTATTACTCATTTATCTAATCGCAGTGATTTAGTCACTACGTTAATCATCAACAATTTCATCGGCAAATATTGTCGTCAATAATACCGCCAGTAAATAATCTTCGACAAATATAAGATATATAATTAACGATTTCTGGATAATTATTTCCAGTACATTTTCCTCCAATCAAAATTTCTAACGATCTATGTCCGAATGAATTTTGTTAGGACAAGCAATAACACCGCTTTCTTGAGTGGTAATACCACCTTCAGTTACTCCTTCTTCCTCACTTGTTTCCGCTTTTCTCTCAAATAGTCTTATGGGTGATCTTTCTAATTTTGCTTTATTTAATATGCTCACTAGCCTTTTCAAATTCCAACATCAACGTCTGCTTTGGAGAAAAAGATTTTTTGTTCTATTTGTTGCTGCTGATAGGAAGGCTCTGGTGGGGGAGGTTGTAGTTTTATGTTGAAGCTCTTCTGAGTAAGATTTATGTATATCGTTAATACACTTATTCTTGGTGAAGTCATCTTTCAATGTAGTTTAGATTAACATATAATTTGTATTGATTGTCACACAGTGGATAGGTCAGTTCGGAAAAATAAATGTAGAGAACATATAGTAAAATGAATTGTGTTGTATGTCATTTAGTTTTCTTATTGAGTTTGACAAACTAACCACTTAGCAATGCACTACTGACTCAATTAGGCAACTCTTACAACATACCGAAGGCGTACTGTGCCTATTAAATCCCATGAGTATGTATGTATGTATGTATGTATGTATGTATGTATGTATGTATGTATGTGTGTGTGTGTGTGTGTGTGTGCGTGCGTGCGTGCGTGCGTGCGTGCCTTTAATCATTAAGTCGTTCCTATTTCAGTGGGTTTTTTTGGGGGCTCATCGACTAGCTGTACCTCTTCGGTCTCTTTCTGTCTAGTTATCTATAAATCAGTTATGTTTTAAATTCTGCGTAATGTTGACCGCCCAATACGTTCCGACCATCAAAATCCTTCTCTACGGTGGAGAGAGCATGGAGTTATGGAGTTATATTACATGATCATACGCACGCACGCGCGCATATCTGGTCATAAAAGAAATCAGTATTAATGGCCAAATTATTCAAATTTTACAAAATTCAGTCATATAGCTGTCTGTAATTTGGTAGTTTATAGTGATGTCTAGCACTGGGGCGTTATGCCGTAGACATGTATCATGATGTCCAACCCAGTCACATTATCCTGACATCAAGCCGACCAGCCCTAACACTAATCTTGTAATGCGGACGCTCGAACCTGCAAATTGCTCATATATTTTGCCTGATCAGTTTGTAATTTTGCTATGTTTTGTCATTCTCTTAGTGAGTCGCATTTTCTTTGCCGAGAGTTCCTTTGCACAAACTTGCCGAAGCGCATTCCACAACTAGAAAAGTAATCATTTCTGCAATCAAATTGAATAGACATCTTATTTATGCATACAATCAAGGTTTAGTTGGGATAAGTAGCTCATGGCAAATCATTTTCCATATCTTTAGACAGGTATTAAAGAAGGAAAGACCAATGAAACTCGAAGATAATCAACTATGGCTGATTAAAACTTAAAGAAGAACAAGCCGTGAAAGATTAGATGACAGGAAGTAAAATGTAAACAAGGAAATAAGTCATTTTATAGAATGTATGTCAGGAAAGTTTTGTAATTTTCTTAGCAGCAGAGAGGGTGAACAGACTAAGTTTTCAAACAAAAATAAGGCTTCTACGGAAACCGAAACTATTTCACAAAAAAATAAGGCTTCTACGGAAACCGAAACTATTTCACAAAAAGGCTGCTACAGAGTCTCCTTATATAGAGAGAGATCAGACTAAGTTTTCAAACAAAAATAAGGCTTCTACGGAAACCGAAACTATTCAGACAAACCGAAACTATTTCAAACCGAAAAAATATTTCACAGAAAAGGCTGCTACAACGACATAGTCTCATTACAGAGAGAGGAGTCGTAAATACTTAATAGAAGCGTCCACGGGTAAAACAACGCTTGATCGAAAACGACGTCAATGTTGTCGCAGCCCCTTTGCTGCTAACGGGTTAACAAAATTAACCATAAATACGATCTAATCCGACGCGATATCGAGTCCGAGGATCGTGTATACTTATCGTTACAAATCCATGTTGGGTGGCTCTGGCGCCGTTAAAGAAATTTTGAAATAGATTATAATCCATATCGGCGCACCAAGTCTGCCAGATATTTCGTAACGTATGAGTATCAACTCCGTTAAACACACATAACACATTGCAATTATCTCTAATGACCTTCGGGATCTGTGTGTAGCGTTGAGTGACATATCACGTCTGTGTTTTTATGCCTGCTTCGGGAAAATATTTTGGCCGTTTTTTTATATTGTCTAACATTACATCGTCGTACACAACAAGATTGTTAACTCCAATATCCAAGTCTTCCACGCTTCGTCGATATCTGTGATAAACTCAATAACGTTTCCAACGTAAGCTTTTCAAACGGTTTCATTATAATCTTTTAACACTTGATAGCAATGCTGATCATCCACGCTCGGGGTAACTAACTACAATTTATCCCAGGTCATATATTTCATTATCATCGTCAGCAGCAACTGAGTTTTACCACTTCCGGACGGTCCGATGATAATCATCCTGATCGAGTTTGGTAACAACGCGTGATGTTTTACTTGTTGTTTTTTCTTTAGCGCTGAGAAATCAATCACTTCCATTAGATATAACATAAATATATTATGGATCTATATTGTGTGAAATGTAAGAAGCGTACACCAACTATTGAACTGACAAATGTTACCGTGAAAAATAACCGAGTTGCTGGTAAGTGTGATGTATGTGGGATAAAAAAATATCGAATTGTTAAAAACAAAGCGGTGGTGATATCGCCGCCAAGCTAGCTAAACTCCCAGGGTTACCAACGGCGAAGTATCCAGGTGAAAAACACCTTCCAGGATATGGTTATTGTGGACCGGGAACACGATTAGATATCAGACTTGATAATCAGGATAATCCTAACCCGGGAGAAAATCCGATAAATGCAATTGATGAAGCGTGTCGGGTACATGGTATAGCTTACCGAAGCGGTGATTTACAACAACGTCATCTCGCAGATGTGAAATTGATTCATGCCCTGAATTCTATCACTGATAAATCCTTCAAAGAATAATTGGCTTCATGGTTAATAAAATTGGCGATGAAAGGTAAATTGATGTTAGGTGCTGGTAATTAAAAACAACATGGAATCTATTTATTATTCTCCAAAAGGATACTGGAGAGGTAAAGCAGCAATCGGTAAACTCGCTAGCGCCGCGAAGGTGAAATATACCACTGCAGCAGATTGGTTATCTAAACAGGCGATATGACAGATTTATCTACCGCCGCCTAAACAAATTAACTACTCGCATTTTGATGTGACCGTTCCTACTGAGGTTCATGAGGCTGATATATTATTTCTACCACATGATGGTGGTTACAAATACGCGCTAACCGTAGTTGATGTTGCGAGTCGATATAAACAAGCAGAACCGCTAAAAACAAAATCATCAACTGAAGTTGCTTCTGCGTTTGAAAGGATTTTTCGGCGAGGTCCTCTGCGCTGGCCAAATCTATTACAAGTTGATCCTGGCAAGGAATTTCAGGCTGCGGTTTTATCAACAATGAAAAATCATAATACCACGTTACGACGAGGACATACTGCATTACATCGCGATCAGGCAATTGTTGAACGGTTTAATCGGACGCTTGCTGAGCGGTTATTTGGATATCAATACGCGAAAGAATTCATCCAGGATAAACGATCTCGTGAATGGGTCAAGAGATTAGCAGCTGTGATTACCGCGTTGAATAATGAGATTACTCGAACAATTAACATGAAACCTAACAACGCGATTAAGAAAAAGTCTTTACCTAAAACCCTACAAAAAGATTTTTCAAAACAACCAATACTCGGTAATGTCACTGTTAGGTATTTATATGAACCAGGAGAGCTCGAAGGTGGCAAAAAAAGAGCTACTGATCCTATTTGGAGTGTCACTGCACATAAAATATCTAGTATAACACGATCTACGGGTAGACCAGCAATCTATAGATTGGATTCAACTGCGCCTCAGCGAGGATTTACTCGACAACAACTACAAGTGATACCCGAGGATATTCAATTACCACCGCGTGATATTAACTAGCACCTCTTCGTCTTTTGCATTCAAGACAGGTCAGCATCACATTATCTCTGGTATGACCAATACTGCTATTTTTTTCTTTCTACGGTAAACTGACTAGGATCTTTATCCGACCAACTCCAACGCATTATACAACTGCAACTCGCGCAGTGATTATTCTGTTGTTGTTTTAGTGTAATTAATAATTCGGCATCAATGTCAAATTCTCGTTTATATTTTTTATCCTGTTGTTTATAACCAGAGAATTTTTTTCTGATTATGTCCTTGACTCTGTCAAGGTTGACAATATCACTTATTGTAGTGTCATTAGTATCCAGAACAACTCTTCGAAGTTGATGTATTCTCCTCACTCTGGGCACTGCAAGATAAACTAAATTCGACCACTCGATGCGATTATCTACTATCCAAACAATTGTATCTGATATAGTTAATCCCTGTGAAGAATGTATCGTCGCTGCGTAGCCTAGCTTCCATGGGGATTTATCAGCACGCAATGCATCTTCGACGACGCTGATATCAACCAGCACAATATCATTTAACACGAAAATCTGCTTCTCTGTCTGACCTGGAATATAAACTTCAATATTTAGTCTTCGTGTATCCTTGTATATCTTAAATAACTTCATCTGAAGTGTGTCTTTAAGTATCTTTCTACTTGCCACTATCAAATCGTTTGGTTTCCACGCTTCCCAGAAATCATTTAACACTAAATTCTGCTTCTCACGTTGTCCTGGAATATCAACTTCGATATTCTACTTTCGTGTATCCGAAGGTCTATAGCAGAGCGGTACTGGAAGTGTTGCAAATTTTTCTTTATGCTATTCAAATAACTTCATCTGTGGATTGTCTCTGACTATTTTTCAACTTGCTACTATCAAATCGTTTGATCTCCACGCCTCCCAAAAAGTATTCATGGGAGTTTCTGAAATTATTTCACTGGTTATTTCACATTGGATTCTATCCGGTTGTAATCTAATTAGTTTTTTGAACTCTCGTAATTGCTCATCAAGTGCTCTATGATCAGTATTAATCTCTTCATAATAGTCTACATGATTTTTCAACCAATCATGCGGGGATAAACCGATAAATGGTGGTGGTTGGCCATGATCACCACACATGACGACGTTTATATTCGCTAGCAATAACCAATCAAGAAATTTTTGTAATACATGCAACGACACTGTGCATATCTCATCCCAAATAATGACTTCAGGAATAAATTTCTCACCCATTTGTTCAGGAGTTCATTCATCGCCTTTCCATCGAAAGAAACTATGATAAGTGCAAGCATTAACTCCTCGTTGTATCATCTCTCTTGCGAGTCTATGAGTTGGTGTTAACACAATCATGTTTGATTTCCCTCGAAATAACTCAATCGCACGAGCCGTCTTTCCTGACCCACCACAAGCGTTTAAATAAACTGTTTTATATCTGCATACTGGATCAGATATCTGCGGTGCATTAGATAGTTCTGATATCTGATTATTTTTCAAGTAATTGATTTTAATCGTAACATCTGCTGACTTGGAATAATCATGCAGCATTTCCCGCTTAATTCTCCAACACCCCCAACTCTCGTCGGAATTTGTGAATTCAGCCACCGCGCTGCTGTGTTTCGCGTTTATATAAAACGAATCAGTGGCTGCTCTGACCGCGAATTCAGGGAATCTATTTATCATTGAAAATAAATTAATATAAGCATAAGCTAGCATAGATGCCCTCAAATGTGTACACTAAACACTGTATCCATCGTTGTAAGTAACAATTGCACCCAATTTGATTCCATCGGATAAGAAAGCGTCCTTACGATTTACATATATACCTTTATTAGTTACATCTGCGATTATAAAATCGTATTCAACGCTGTCTATGATCAATCGTGAAGAATATCTTGTATTGTCGTATTTGCCACCTTGAGTGAACTTACCAATTATTCTTCTGCCAAGATCTTTTGCTTGTCTATTTTCACTTTCAAATAGCTGTTTGGACCATTTCATGATGTCTTCTTCGTTGAGATTGGGAAATTGTTTTCTATTTTCGTTGATTATACTATCTAGATCGGGTTGTGGTAACCAAACCTCAGTCTGCGCTCGATATGATATAATTGCTTTACTGACAATCAGCGATATCAGCATACCGCAATCAATCATATACCGCAATAGCCCTATTGGCATCCAGTGTTTTTCAGACATATGTCTACCAATCCAAACATAACTACACGGATGTAACCCTGTAGCTAATTAAAATGATACCATACGAGCGAATCAAGTTAAATCAAAATCAGGCAGTGGCCCATTACTAGCGACACGGGTCATCTCATGTGTGGGATGCCCAAATCGCTTGAAGTACTTAGCGCATTCTCCGTACCCGAGAAAACTACCAGGATAACACGCAACCATATCAACCGAAATAATATCTTCGCGGGAATATTTTGTATTCCATAATCCACCATGACAATATTCTACGCAGCTTCATCTAACATCTGATAAAAACTCACCTCGCGTTGGTTTCCACGCATTTTTCTTTCTCGGGATGTGAGCTGCAACCGACGGAATTGTAAAACAGTTTGTTAATAATTGTTCGTCGTTGGAACTCTTCGAGTTCACCGTTGAAAAACTACTAGCTCGTTTTTTCATTGCATGCTGGAGGGTTTCAGTGCGATATAATTCTCCGTTGGGTCTTACAAATTGATCGAATTTGCCCTCGGAGTTTTCAAAACTGTGAAGTAACCACACTGACACAGGATCGTTTTTACTTAATTGATAAATAAAATCAAATGATTTCTCCTCCGGGGAGAATTCCGAGGAGAACTCCACGGATATATATTTTATAGTTTTATCCCGTGGAAATAGTATTACTGCGGATGTCCATGCGTGTTCGTTATGGTCAATAATTTTGATTGGAGCTCCTCTCGATGTATATTTCGGTTCGTATAGTACTTCTCCTGTTATCGTCGCTACCGATATTGGAAATTTTAGTAATCGTTCCAACGTTGCCACGTCTTGAATTGTTGCCCCGTGCTCCTTCATTGTCAGTCCCCATTCGGTTATTGTTTTACGTCGCATATCAGTTAATTGTTCCCCCGGGATGCATTCGTGAAGTGTTCTATTATTCGTTCTGCTACACAATTCATTCTCGTTGACAAAGTCAGCGGCGATAATTTCATAGGTGCTAGTTTTTCAATACTTGGTTTATCATTTAGCGGATATATCCCATAAACAACTGCTGTTACAGGATAAGCTCTCTCGTAGTATGGTTTGTCAATTCCAGTCAGAATTCCTGGTTTGAAATCTTGACTCACAGTGACAGTCTTTTTTATCTTTCAAGATTGGTTCAAATTTATCTCTGATAACCCATTCTCCTTCCTCTTGGATAATGAATTTCATTCTAAAAAAATACCTTTTCCCCCCAATATGTGAAATTATCTCAGCTGCTCTTTCGTCGTTCATGGTAGCATCGATTGTGGGTACATTGACATCATCATCAATAATTCGAAATGTTGACCACGTATGAGCTGCTCCATCACTTTTGAATTCATTTAAACAATCACGAATTTTACTCAACATGGTTCTATCGTCTATTAGACTTTTTGGTATATCAGAGACTCTATCGAGATTAAATCGCATTTTTCCAAGGCTTAATTTTCGATAATCTCTCGAACTCCTTCATATTATAATTAAAACAAGTATTTAAATAGAGAGTTTATTATATAATGAATCATTGCAAATGGCTCATGATTGGATCAATAACCCCGTGTAACAAATCATTCAAAGATTCCATCAAAGATTCCATCAATGAATCTGACTGTACCCCTGACAGCGTTCTTGACAAAGTCAGCGACAAGATCATAAGAACTCCCCACGACTACATTCATAGATTCTCAAGTAATATCATATTTCAACCAAATAATGAGTTAGACAAATAATAGTATTATATATAAATGAACCAAGAATTTCAACCCCACCCAGTGATCACCAACTACGAAGCGTCTCGTGATGGTATTGTCAGACACCGCAAGCTGAAGAAGCCAGTTGGTTCTGACAATGGTATGGGATATTTGGTGTCTAACTCTGGAGGAAAAATGCATCTCAATCATCGTTTCGTGTATGAAGTAGATAACGGATTGATCAAAGATGATTTTGTTATCGATCATATTGATGGATGTCCTAAGAACAATTATTTATCAAATCTACAAGCTGTTACACAGAGTGAGAATTTAAAACGAGGAGAAACTGGAAAATATTCAAAAAATGCGAGATCTGTAAAATAATTTAGTAATGAAAATAACGAGGAAATAGTATTTCAATCTATGAAAAAAGCCGGTATGTATTTTGATATTTTTAGACCATCAGTACGACTCGTTGCAGAGGGAATCACCCGATCGGCTTTTTCAAATCATTTTAAAAACAGAATTAAGTTTACTTATGTCTATTTATATGTATTTTAAAACAACAAGGGAGATAACTCGTTTAGGTATATTACGGCTTAACATAGAGAGGTAATCTCGATGGGTTTTGATGTGTCACCTAATTTCGATGGTAGTTTTTGATTGGTTGATTTCGCTGTCATGAATCTCAGCGGATATAATCAATTATTCGCTTTTTGTAAGAAAACGAATCAAACACGAAGTGTTTACAAACAGTTGTATTCTTTTTTTTGTATTTTATTCAGGTCTTACTTAAGCGTTGTCAATGATCATTATTAAACACAACAAAGAATAAAATCGCACACCTCTGTGTTTTGTTTTTCATGTATAAACAGCTTATATACGATATCGTCTATTATATTACTGGGGGTTTTAAGCGGTCGAAAATCATTACGTGAATCATTACAACCCCTGCACTTACCCATGGTGTTATGGGTACTTCTTTTGTATTCATACAACCTGGGATATTTATCTGGGTTGTAATGATTGACGTATGAATGTAGACCCTCCCCCGTCATTCATTGTATATATCCATTGTCATTTATCATTCATTCATTCATTGATACAATTCGCCATAAACACTCGATTTGGGGATTGTATAATCACGCCATTGACGTCATCCATTCATTCATTGTTGTGTGCTGTCTATTACAACTCGCCATAAACACTCGATTTGGGGGTTGTAATGTGTAATGTCGTATATGTAACCTCTGGGCGCCATTCGATGTATAAATACACCGAAGGGGTTCCAAATGGGGTTTTAATTGTAATGCCCAGAAACCTACCCTGATAAACGGAGGTATGGCATTGTGCTGTCCTTAGTTAAGTATATATATATCCTTAATTAAGTATATATGTATTGTACTGTCTAAAAAAACGAGTCAAAATTGACCCCCAATATTTTTATTTTTTGTAATTAAAAATATATAATCATATATAATATAAATCATGAAAATATTAATCAGATTATAACTGAAATATCAAAGTTGAAAAATCAAGGGATTCAATTGTCAAATAAGTTAAATTGTGACCAGATTCTTTCCGATTATGAAGATATACAAGATAACACGCAACGGAATAGATACACATTACCTAAGTCATATGCATTTATTAAACGTATTCAACAGGCGATTTATGATTCGTTCAAAGAAAATGACGTAGACAAGTTTGTCCCGTTATTTACTATTGTGGAAAAAAATAGAAAAGAAAATTGGGACATCAATATCAAATCAAACGGGAAATTATTTCAAAAATTAGAAATATTAAAATGCTTGTCCGCGAAACTGAAAATTCCCCACTTGTTACCTCAGCGAGTAATAATACTTCAATGGACAGGTAAAATTCTCACTATACATCGACATCTATAAATACCTGTTGAACAGGTAACGCGCGCTTACTCAACCAGAACCAGGTTTTTAATCAATAACGCGGCATTAATGGACTACACGGAAGTATAGTACTTTTGTGGGGTGGGTTAATTTTTGGTGATTTTATTCCTTTTTTTTTCATTGTTAAATCAAGGAGTTAAAAAAAATAAAGTCAAATGGACAGGTAAAATCAGCATACTTGGTTAGGTATCAAAGTGTTAAAACGGCACTGATACCCTTAAAGTTTAGCTTGTGTTAATACAATATGGGTCAATCACCTATTTAGTATTCCTATTAACTCTTCAACACGCAGGCAAGAATGAACATATTGCATAATTTGATCTCGACTACAACTAATCACCGTTATGACATCTCGATCTAACTGTTGTATTTGGTCGCCTGTCAGTAGAAATTTTTCATTACCGAGTCTGTCTAACAGGAGATCAACGGAAAATCTTTGATTTGAAAATCCATAGAATTTTCAGAATTAGAAAAACACTTTTTGATAGCATATTCGAGTTTATCCTTGTCGTAAATGAATACTCGTTCGTGTTGATACATTATATATAAATCTGTACGGGTTCAGTGTTTAATGGGGAAAGTCTATGACGAAAATGGAAAATCTTCGATTTTCACGATGAAAATCGTTTACGATTTCACATCTAACGTCATTTGTAATTGTTCCCCTCGAAGATCAATTAAGGAAAAGTTCTGGTCGGTTATTCTAAAATTCATCCTCGTGATAAGATTATTAGTGGTTTCCAAGTAGGTTAAATGAAGCGGATTCATCACAATTAAACTCCCTGGGGAAACATTCGGGGAAAACGTGTATAGGATGTATCCTAGATCAGCGTTATCTGATTTTGAGACGTCAATGGCATAACACCCTAACACTGCATCACAAATAACGTGTATGGCAATCGTGGATGATATATCAACGTTGCCGGGTGATCTGTTTGTTATTGTTGAATACTGAATTATTCGACCGTAGAATTTCCGTGGGGGGATTTATTTTAAACCATAACGCGTGAATGTGTGGGAAAAATTCGTCAATGAGATCCCTCAGCGACTTCTTCATCGCTGCTACATCCCATCCTGGAAATTTCATAAAGACTAAGTCATTATCAGTGCGTGAAAATACTTTTCTGAATTTTTCCTTAGTGGGAGATTTATCTTCATACACCAACGAGAGTAATCTATCATTGAGGTAGTTCATATCGGAGATAATTTGATTTAGTTGTTGTTGTTGTTGTTTGATTGTCTCACGTGAAGTTGTTAAATCGAGTAGCAGAGATCGTTGCAGATAATCTCGAAGCTGATTTAACTTTGTTTGAAATAATTGTTTCATCGCGTTGAAGATCACAAATAAACTTTTCTCTGTTATTACAAATACACCTTGATCGCCAAGAGCAAATCGCCATATTATTCTACCATACTCGTTGTATTGGTATTTTCCAAGTATATCAGTTTCTGTTATACGAGAATTTTTGATAGATATCACTTGGTCGCAGAAAATTAATGTCAAAATTGTACTTGAACTTTAGATCATGAGTAGGTAATTCATCAGTGAAGAAATCAGATTTTTTAGATTCAGGTAACTGAAAATGAACCGCAGGAAAACTATTCAACCATCCTGCGTGGATCCTTGGGAAGAATTCGTCGATGGTGTCACTGAGTTTTTGACGCATTCATGGTACGTTATATCCTGGAAATTTAAAACCAGGGATATCTTCAACGCGAATTTTATGCCTCGCTGCAAATATTATTCTCGTTGCGGGATGATTATCACCGAGAATAAATTGAATTATTCCCAAATTGTAACGTTCCATATCGGCAATAATTTGATTACATACATCCATGTATTTGATGACGCTATTTGGGTTGGGTGGAATTGTACTGATTGCTGTTACTATATGGCCGTTAAATCGCTCAAAATCACTATGCATTAATTTAAACTGATTAGTAATAAATGGTTCATTTAATTCAAAATGTTTATTATCAGCTTCCCCTAATGCCTGTAAATGTTTAAATAATTGTATCTAATGGTAAATCATATGTTAACTTAGATGTAAGATTAACATCACTACGATCATAATTATGATAATCTTCTTACGACAAAGCAAAGTCGGATTTTAATGGTTCGCGTGGTAGATCTTTTATGTCAACGGTGCCTGGGATATACTCAGGATAACCCAACAAGGTTCTAATTGAGCTGTTATATATATCCACGGCGTACTTAGGTGAATTTATCTCGATGGTCGTTGACAGCAACGATTCATGTCCGTATATTTTAATGGGAGATTTATCAGGTCCATCTTCGACGACAATTATATTTTATCTTGTGATTGCTTCAATGGAATTTTTTATTTCCGCATTGATATCTTCGATGTCATATGCCCCCGTGGGTAAATATATTGTGTGCCATTCTGGTTCACCTGTGATACCATCTGGTTTGACTTTATTTTTGCATGAAAATGTAAAACTGTTATTGGGTGGTTTACCATTAAAAGGTTGTGATCGCACATTTGGCCAGCTGTAGTAACATCTTAATTGCGTTAGCGCTATCTCGGATGCTGCCAGCGGAGGATTAAATTCAACCCTAAACTCTGGTGTTTTCGTTACCAGCGATATAAATTTTGTTTTCGTCGTGGCGGTATTTTCTGCTATTCGTTGAAGCAGTTCTTGTAATGATGACGTTGTCATTGTTGTTATTGTATTTGTCATTGTTGAAATTGTTTACAATTTCCAATTATGACATCGTTGAATCATACAACCGAACCATCTTCGAGAATTCATCATCGGATATACTTGTATCATCGATGGATATTGAGATCAACATTGATAATTGCGAGTATGCATTGGATACTGTAGCGAGTTTAACAGTGTAATCTTGTAGTTTTCGCTGGGAACACGATCATATTTTTTTTGTTATTATCGATAACACCCCCGCGATGGTTGTCGCAGCAGATATACAAATTGGAACAACGATCGGGGCAACCATTGTAACCGAAGATAGTATTATTTCAGCACCAGTGATTACACCAGATACACGGTTACGTCAATGACGTTGATTCTTCGTCGGTATTTTTTATTTTTACGCGGTATTGTTCAGCGAGTATTCCTAGGCTAGTTTGAAACTCTTTGACGGTATCATAACGGTATTGAGATACTGAAGGTATCGTCGGCAATGACATTTTATTTATTACAACAGTGAACACTTTCAATTGAAACCTATGGATGCTCAGTTTAATTGTTTACTTAAATCCGCTACGAATTCCACATACCATGTTACTGAAACCCTAGCCAAATTCTTATCAGTGGATGTTACTGTAAATTGTTCAATTGTATCGTTGTTGATGATTGCTGATATCGTATTGTTGACCCCAGATGAACTCGACGATGATATACTAAATTGAGTTGGTGATACTAGTGTTAATCGATAAATACCCTTGATGGTTGCAGGGATGCTTAATATGTTATTTAGTGGAGTCCACGCAAATGATCCGTATTGACTCGTGTATACTACGTTGTTGGTTTTCTCATGAGGAATTTTTGTTTTTTTAACGATTGCTATCATCCTTATTGCATCCTCTTCGATGGCATCGTTGACCGTTTTGAGATCATCGATGGATTTTTTAATAACCGCGATTGAATCTGAAATTGATCTCTCTTCGCGAATAACACCTAATCGGTTATTAATCGCGGTTATTTCATCGAGTTTTGTAATAATACTTTCAAGGGTTGTTTTAATCTCTTCTGGTTTCACATCCTTAAAAAAAATTTGTCGATAGCATCATCAGTTTTTCTAAAATTTTACGCAAATTATTAAACTGACCGAGATGAGAATCAAAATCAGCTCGTAATTTTGGTAAATTGTCAACGGTGGCTTTTACTTGTGCGATATGTAAATCAGGGTGTGCACGGGGCGGGGGGGGGGGCACCAAAGAAATTATTTATGGGAGTTTCAATGGTGTTAATGATATCCTGTTGGAGTTGATTAAATTCGGTTATATGATCGTTATATTCGTCACGTAGTTTTTTCATAGCAGTGACGTTGTCACTGGCAGAGACTTTAACGTCATCGACGGATTTTTGTAAACTCGTTAGAATACTTATTTGATCGTGTAATTTTTTTAATTCATCTAAGTTTGCTATCGATGTGATAGCTTTGTTGATTATTTTTTTTACTTGTCCGACAGTAACTCCTTCTTCGGAAGGACGTGGTACTGATCTCCCAAAAATATCTGCCATGTTATATTACATGTTTCTCTTTAAGTGATTTTGAAAATCTTTTGATTTTTCATCATCGTGTATTCGTGGATGGCTTTGTGAGGTAATTTAGAACTCGTCGAGATAGCTGTCAACGCGTTAAGAACCTCTCGTCCACATATTGGAGGATCGGTTAATGTCTGCGTGGGTAACGTTGAATACCAAATTGGGATTTTCTTTGAAATCATAGATACATACCTGAGAAATTCCATCGGTGGTGGTAATCCATACGAATCAAAATAAATAATCGACGCTGGATATATTCCGTAACAAACCCAATGAGTTCCAGGCCCAGTGTTGTCATCTAGATTAATTATACCAGTTTCTGTGATATGTGGTTGTGCTGGTAATTGAACTTTCATGAATACACCTCTGAAATGTTTTATTGGAAGTTTCTTTACAGCATCAGCGAGGTCAAAATTAGACATGGGAATCTTCGATTGTTCAACCAGAGAATTTATCCGGGTCTGTAATGCCTTGTGAACCGACTTCCCGGTAATCTGAATCCCTTTCCCTTTTTTTATATGCCTGGCCAGTTGCTTTCTTTACTGCAATCCCTGCCGCGGTACCAATAGCTCCTAACACTGCCGCTTTAGCTACTGCTGGGGCCGCCGCTGCAATTAATGCTGGAATCGCAGCTAACAGCGGTAATATTCCACCGGATTTAATCATATCTTTGATTGCAGCTTGTGAAAAGGTCAATTTGATTCCTGTGCCAGCTTTTAATGCTTTATTAAAATGATTAAGCTGAGTTTTCGTCAGCGATAATTTATTTGATCCACCTGTTATTTGTTGTTTTTTAAGTGTTATCGTTATGCCACACGCAGTAGAATTTTTTGATTGTATTTTTTTTTTACCTGACCAGGTGTCAGGGTGACATTAACATGACTATATGACATTTTATTTAGATAGCGATAATCTAATTATCCTGTTACATATTTTCTATTGGTGCATCAATGACTCGCATTTTTCTACCACCACCATCGAGTGTCATAGATTTATCACTGAGAATAACAGCAATTTCTCTAAACCCTCCAAGAGCATCGCCAATACGAGCCTGAAATTTTACATCAACGGTCGAGTGTTTAGATGGATCAAGATGCTGCAACGAAAAGTAATAAATTGGGCACAATTCTTTAAAATCCCATTGTGATATTTGTAGCCCAATATCAATGTTTTGATCACGCCCCATATAAGACCACAACCGATTATATACTCGTGATATTTTATTGTTACTGTAATCGAGAATACGTTGTTCTGCTGGTTCTTGCTGATTACTTATTCGCAATGATACCTCACTAACGCCAAATTGATCAAATATCATATGAGACCGTAATTGTAAACTGTCATTATCAATCCCAGTTCGCTTTTGAGTTATATTAACATTTTGTAGCGCAACAAAGACATGTCTTGGCGCGGAAACATTTTTCGTAAGTGCAAGTTGCCAAGTAAAATCCCAACAACGTTACTAGTTAACGTAGCTGTTGTAATATCAGACCAGCTCAATAATGATTTTCCTCCATGGTCCATAAAAGATAACAACCGCGTCTCAACAGTCAACGATGGAGTCATAATTGGCATCCATAACGCTAATTTTGTTAATTCTACATGCCCGTCAGTAGCATAAGCAGCACCACGCCAAAGAGCATAATCATCAGTTGATCTTCATGTTAACACTACAGTATGGCTAGCACCAAAGATAACTCTTCTAACATCTCTACAAAATCCAAATATATGAGACAATGGAATCACACAGGAAAATCTACCAAGGTTGTCTATATTCTTTTTTCGTGCTGCAAATCCTGCGTTGTAAGTATCATTTTTACTAATAATTATATTCTCAACATCAGCGTTAGCGTTTTTAGCATTATTTTGTGGTCGTATTATAACAAATTCATTATGATTAGCGCTATTGATAGTATCCTTCGCAAACATCATTGAATGACCAGCAGATTTAATAAAATCGTCAGAGTATTTAGCTAAACCTATTATTGTAGTTGCAACATCAACTTCGTTGTCAATGGATTCAATTCTAGTAGAATTAATTATATACTGCGCGCTGCTAAATAACGCTATTATGCCATTGTTGACAAACCCAACTGGGATATTTTCGAGATGATCACCATCAACAAATCCAGTATGATCATTTTTTACTAGTCTCCCCTCTACCTCGATGAATGCTTCAAACGGCAAGAAGTATTTAGATGTGTCATCAAATCTAAGTTCAATTCGTGACCTTGTATTTGGATTCTGAGCATTATACGAAAAATACTGATAATCGCGTATAGAGTCATTTTTTCGTACAGGAGCATCTACATCAAAAGCATCATCTATCTCATGTTTAAACATTTTATTATATAGTCGTTGATCTAAATTATAATCGTTTCAGACCTGAACCAGCAAATAATCTCAACCGCGCTTTTGCTATTTTATTAATTGCGTTACCTACCTTAGGTGGCATTTGATTCGTAGATTGTTATTTTACTGGTTTTTCCCCCTTGCCAACGACATAAGCTTCTCTTTTGCGGAATCAAACGCGTCAATAGCAAGATTACTAGCCCTGCTACCAACTTCTGTACCAATTTTATCACCGAGAACCCCAATAGCTTTTGACGCTATTTCTTTACCGATCGGTAGCAGTTTTGGAGCGACTCTAGTAAATAATCCAGTGACAACGTCACCGATACCATCTCCGTATGTCACCTTATACACTGGTAATCGTGAATTTACGACATAAACAGGTCTTGCTCTGCTCATACTACGATGTACTATCATTTTATTTAAATGTTATTTATCTAATCGATGATCAATCGCTGTAATAATCATCGGTAAGTTCATCGATGAAACTACGATATAGTCCAATATCCATTACACGACCTTGAAATAACCGCTGACAGATTTCAGCCGCTTCGTTAATTATCTTCCGAGAATTATTTCCAGCTCGTTTTCCTCCGATGAGAACTTCTAATCGTGATATATCATCGAGGATACTTCTTGAACATGGTATATTACCACCGTGATATCCCAGACCTAATTTTTTTAATACATCTTCTTCAGGTTCTTCTCGTTGAGGATCTTCCATAACAGGGTCTTCTTGTCTTCGTGGACTTGTTTGTACACGTTTTTTGTTCTTGTTTTAATCGTTGTTGTTCTTTTTCTTCTTTCTCGTTTTGTGGGAGTTGGTGGTATAAGTTTTTGTTGAGCTTCTCTTGTTTGTTCATTTTCAAAATCTTTAAATCTAACAGCGGCATCAAATGCACTATACCGTTTATCGACTTTGCTAACTTGGTTTAACCCTGTACTAATCTTATAAACCACATCAATCCATTTTTTAAAATCACCGATAAAACTTTTGTTTTGTTCTGGTTTTAAATAATTATTTATATCAACAAAACTAGCAGCTGTAAATTTTATCAATTCTTCAAGATCATCTTTTTTCTTATCGATAAGTGCTAAAAAATCTTCAGTAAATTTATTTTGTAGCTCTTGATTTCTACTATCAATTTTCTTTGTCGGTTTTTCCTCAGGTTCTACCTCTGGTTTTACCTCTGGTTTAGATTCCTTTATCGCGGTTACAACTTCTCCAGTTGCCGCAGTTATAGGCTTAAATAATTGTTCAGTATCGGCGGTAAAATCTAATTTTGCTTGTTGTCGAGCTTGCAAATTATCTCTGAAAGAATCTCTCACCGGGAGAAATTTCTTAATCGTAGCCAACCGTTCTCTATTAATCTAGTTATTTTAGCTTCTCCGACGTTTGCCATTTATATAAAAATTATACTGCTAATTCATCATTGTTAACCCGTTAGCAGCAGAGAGAGCGCGACAACAACATTAACGTCGTTTTCGAGAAAACCTCGGTTTGCCCGTGGACGCTTCTATTAAGCATTTACGACGAATGAGACTATGTCGTTGTAGCAGCCTTTTTTGTGAAATATTTTTTCGGTTTGAAATAGTTTCGGTTTGTCTGAATAGTTCGGTTTCTGTAGAAGCCTTATTTTTGTTTGAAAACTTAGTCTGATCTCTCTCTATTTAAGGAAACTCTGTAGCAGCCTTTTTTGTGAAATAGTTTCGGTTTCCGTAGAAGCCTTATTTTTGTTTGTGAAATAGTTTCGGTTTCCGTAGAAGCTTTATTTTTGTTTGAAAACTTAGTCTGTTCAGCCTCTCTGCTGCTTTCTTTGTTATTATCAGTACCGACCAGAACTGTACTTTCAATATGGAAAGGTATTCGTGTAATAAGACTGTCAATCAAGAGACCGGGTTTACTAGAGTTAGACCAATATAGCAGTCCCCATCATCTGGCATAGTAGTGTTTTTCACTTGCATTATACGCAAAAACCCAACGTATATTAACATTAGCGCTAGTTATATCTTGATTAGACTTCGTGCAGCAAGACCATTACAACGCAATAGCTCATTACCATCTCAGAGGCCCCGAGTGGTCTAAAGCGCTGTCCTTTACTGATCACTGCGTTACGGATCGTGGGTCGGTGGTTCTTTTCGTGGGAATTCCGGGTTCTTCCTCCACCATTAATACTGGCCGCCATGTATAGCCTATATTGTGCTGAAAAATGGCGTTAAACCATTAAAAAAATACCATTACCATCTCAAAGCCGTTGTCCATTGCGCGAGCAATACATTATCGAATTTCATTGGTTTTGCTCCTTTAAATGCATTATACGTGAATATAATTCCCATGAATATTTAAATGACGTTTTAAAAGTTAATAGTATAATACTTTAAACTCATTAAGTACTATTTGCGATATCTCACTATACCATATCTACTCAACCGTTAATCCATTTCGTAAACCAATAGCCCTTAGAAAGATGCAATTTCCATCCCACCCCAACACGCAACCACTCGTATTAATCTATTAGAACCATAACCATAATTAATGACACGAGTGGCTATAATGGTGGGAAGAAGAAAAAAAAACACAATGTACTGTAATTAACGCAAAAATAGAAAAATATATTTAGCACGTGAGCTCGGCTATTCTTGTAAGTCTTTTACACGGGTGAACCAAGATATAACAACGTGCACACAACGTAAATTGCCCAAAGGGAAAACAAATTGCAGCGATATAATGCAAAGTAGTAATTGACATTTCGACATTCAAGTTCCTTTTCAGTATACTGATCGTAGGTAAGACATTCAAATTCCTTTTCAGTTTGCTGATCGTAGGTAAGACATTTAAGTTCCTTTTTAGTATTCTGATCGTAGGTAAGACATTCAAGTTCCTTTTCAGTATTCTGATCGTAGTTGAGACGTTGAAGTTCCTTTTCAGTACTCGGATCGTAGTTAAGACGTTGAAGTTCCTTTTCAGTATGCTGATTATAGGCAAGAGATTCAAGGGAAATTATCTGGGGAGTTTTAACGGGACAGGTAAGGTATTGTGAAACAGGTATAATATGCATTGCCAGATTATGATTTGTTAACGGCTAATGTCAATTTCTATGTCAGAGTTAGTTTGAATAATCCAGATTAAAACCCCATTTATCAATTAAATGAACAAGGTTCAATAGGAAAAGGGCAGCTCTAGTTTTACACTTTAACCATCCAAATGTGGACAGCTTTCTGACAAGTTGTTATCCGATATATATATAGTGTTACTGTTTGACTTGACTATTCGTATCCTCCTTATGGTGCAATCCACGCCTAGAAACCTCAACGTTGCCCGTGCAGCAATGGTTGAACCGAAGTCTGTATTTTGAAATAACTTCAAAAAGTAAATAAACCATACTCTATAACGCTGTTCACGGACACGCAAGCCGTGCACATTTTAGTTCTGGTATGATGCATGAACATCAAATACATACAATTGTGACAGTCGGATCTTTTCAATAAATATTTCATACCCTGTTAATTTTTTTAGAAGGTCGTTTTTTTAAATTCGAAAAGCAAATGAATTTTTATTGCTATTTCTAAATGCATAGAGAATTGCAACGCGTAATGCTTTAAAAATAAATTTGTTAAATGAGCTGAATAATGTCCACCTTTTAAGAGCATTAAACATCCATGGTCGGCTTTTCTACTAAAGCAGAATAATGACTTAGATCAACTGTAAATATATTAAAATATTTTAATTGCCTCTTGTTGGTTCATCATTTTGCTCAGTTTTTATTCCACATTAATTTCCATGAGCAGGTTGGTTAACGTTCATGTGAATGATGTAGCTAACCAGGTGTGCGTAGTGCTCCAGTCCGAAGCGGTCATATGGGGGTAATGGGGGTATTAAACTACCCCAACCAAGGAACTGGTTTAGCACCAAGTGATGTTACTCCATTTTGGTTATAAAGTTCGTGCTGTAGTATTTTCAATCAAACTTGTTTCATTATATTTTTGGCACGTTGATATATTTTGTTTGAAAGCGTTGGTGTGTAAAGTTTTGTTGGCACTATTATTTAATTATATGTTTAGAATATTTTGGTGAACGTGAAAATGTCTCTGACCAGCATAAAGCATAACAAATATGCATGCACCCCGACTGACCCTCCCACCAAACACCCGTTTTTCAAAATACTATACAGTAAATTACAAACCGTAAACCTGCGTTTGTACTTTATTATTTTATTATTTTTTTTATTTGGTTTTTTTGGGGTTGGGTGCTGGGCGAGTGGCATATTTATTAAATTGTTCTAGATACTGGATGACGTTTAGTTGAGTACTATATTAACATAACTTCAAGGAAGCTTGCTGACAATACGTCAAATACCTCGACTAATCAGAGCATCGTTCAGCTATTTCCTTTACTCGAAAACCTCGAGAAAAAAACTCCAACTTGATCGAAAAGATTGAGAACGTTTCGCTTCATTTCCAGCAAGCCTCTAGCAGTTTTACCTTGAGCAAACGTATTTTACTCCACCCGTCGAGTCAACACCGCTCATTTTTTACTTCTGGGCACAGACAGCACTGACATATGACAAATATTGGATAGTTTTAGTGTAATTTCAACAATATGGTGTATTCAGTGTTATTTTAATATCATTCACCACCAGTCAAGAAGCTAATAAGTACAGTTTGGACATTATTTCAAGCAAGAAGTGTTTTTATTATGGCAGAAGCACAAGCCAGTGAGAGGAAACAGTGGCATTGTCCTTTATGTTTGGAACCCTTTAAGTCGCCTAAATCCTTACCATGCATGCACACATTTTGTGAGATGTGCATATGTAAATATGTGAGTGATCTTACTAGGAACGGGACACAGCCGGAGACGATCTTATGCCCTGTGTGTAGGATTTATTACCTAAATCCCACGACGAATGTGAACCCGATAGAATGGGCCGTCACACCGCCTAACAATTTGGTTCTACTATCAGGTACTGCATTATATCCGGGACAACAGTATTTTCCCATGTATTGCCAAAGGTGTATTGCGTATGGAATACAGCACCACTCAGTGGCATTCTGCTTCACATGTTCCGAGTATCTGTGCCATATCTGTTACATCTGTCACCAAAGATTCAGTGCAACAAGTGGTCATCAGATCGCAGTTAGCTCAGCACTAGAATACCAGATGTCGAATGTTATGCAACCAGCTGTGTATCAGTACCAGAACTATAATAAAAACTGATTCCTGTTCACGAAGCCCTTCGAAAGGTGTCCTTAATGATCACGGAAAATGTAAAGAATTGTAGTCTGTCGAAAATAGTGTAAATCATAGTTATATATAAAAGACGTCAATCCAGAGCTGCAAAACCTGGATGTTCCGAGGAAGAGGCTTGTTTTATTGATTAATAATATAATGAAAACTCGTCAAATATTCAGCTGAATTAGCTGGATGTTATGAAGTTAATGAAACGTTGGTCATAGTGTTATGAAAGATTAAATGGACAGAACTGATGCTAATGCAATTGACGAACTAGAGCGGATATGCAAAGAAGGAACTTTTACAATCTCTGGACAAGTTGTATAATGTGAAAGTGCCATTGCAACCATTGGAACTTCCAACAATGTTTGTTGAATCCAAAACAAAATAAAGATTCCAGAGTCCAGATAGAAAATTGACACGTACCATAGTCTACTAGAAACTTATAAAATACTAACAAAAGTATGACTGGAAAAAAAATGGATCCAAAGAGATTAAAACTGAATTTCAGCGAATTAAAACAAAACTTCGGCGTATTTATAAAACTGATAAAATAAATGGACTGTTTGGTGAGGGAAATTTGAAGATGAAGTTGTTTGGTAAATGAAACTGGATGAAGGAAGGCTTTTCACAACTGTTTATTGTTGATCACATTTGGATTTGTATGTCATGAGTAACGTACATATTGAAAACAACTCTGGCCATTGCTGCAGGGTGCATCATACATTCTTTTACCGACTTGTTTCAGCTGGTAAGAAGCATTGACGGCACGCATTACTGCTATGAACTAGTTATTGTTGTCACCTGAATATGGACTGAACACCTATTAGGATATGCTTGAATTACAGGAATAACGGACTAATAGTGCTTAAAAGTAATTCATTGGAGGCTAAGGCTTTTACACTAGATGATTTTCAAAATTTATCGGAACGTTCCCTTCATTCTAATGGTTTGTTTTAATTACGGGAATGTGTCAAAATAAAAAGCAGATATTAAGGGTTTTTACATTATTTTTTTATATGCAAAACGTTCCCTTTAATGTAAATATTTTCATCAATATATCGGCAAGCGGGAATAGCTGCTTCACTTAAAATATAAAGCTGTAACAGAAGTAGACACTAAAGAAGCACAGAGATGTACACTTTTGAAGTCGTTGTTATTCATAATCACTAGAATGATTTGCTTTTATATCCTACAATATGTTGATTATGATTTATTAAATTTTAACTCCCATCTTAATATCATATCCAGTTAAAGGTTAACTCGGATAATACTCATTTGATACTCTTTCATCGCATTTATGATGTATTTTTAACCACGAAGCTACCTCAATACATTACATTTACGAATCATTGTGAAATTTTAAAAATAAAGTTTAAAAATATGTATTGAATCTGTTTTATCTACCAATTCGACCATCCTAGTTTCTGTCTATCTTCAACCGACCCGTGTTTACTCTTTGTATTCTGCATGTGTGGTGGTGTTGTAAATGTTGTTTTACAGCACTGCAAATTAAGTTGCAAAGTTTAGAGAAAACTGGGATAATGTGCTTGCCGAATGACGTGCCACGATTTCCAACCTACTGATCGGACGGTACGGTTCGAAAAACTTCTGTCAAGAGTCGCATGCTAACCACTGAGATGCTACGATTACTTTATTAATCGATTGTTACAACATTTGGTATTGGATCTGGTCTACATGTCCGAACGCGTATGGATAGAAGAACGTTTGTATGCAATTATCAATTATTTTTTCAACTCAAAGTGCATTTGTCATTGCAAGAATTTGGTCATTGAGAAAATTTGGTCATTGATGGCCTATTTACGTTTAGATTTTAGTACGTTTGAATTCAAATATCATACATGTCTGTCATAAGTAAGCGTGCAACTGAATATCCACAACTATCAATCCAGTTACTTTCTTTTTTGATCATCTATTAATGTTTTAAATCCTATATGATATTGACCTTCTTTGTTTCATACAATCAGTTTGAACGGTGGACAGAGCATGGAGAATAATCAGACGTAATCACACACATCCTCACATGCCTGCAAATCTTAACACAAAACTATGTAAATGAACAATGATTAGTTTTCAATCAGTTGGACAAAAATTCTGCTAAGACAAAGTTTGTCAGCAGTAGCCGTAGTAATAAGAACAAATGACTGTCATCATCTCATAATCTGTATCAATGACAAACAAGAAAAATTGTAGCAGAATTGGATATTATAATCTTATTGGGCTGGGGCCGAGACAAGAAAATCCCAGTCAAGGGTTATACTGTTGGTCTGTCTCCTGGGAAGACGAATAATATAACCCGGTAACTGGGATTTCCCTGTCTTGACAGAAACAGACATTTGACTGTTTCGCTACCAGTATTTCTCGCAGATAGAATAGAACAATGCACCCTTGCAATTTAATTAGCTGATTAAAAACAGTATTTATGTGGTATTAATGCATCTCAATCTATATAACGTTATTCCGATTTATAATATATATATGTATGTCTGTGTGTGTCTGTGTATGTATGTATGTATGTATGTATGTATGTGTGTGTGTGTGTGTGTATATGTGTATATGTATATGTATATATTATAATGTGTATATATATATATATATATATATATATTATAATGTATATATATATATATATATATATATATATATATATATATATATATATATATATATATTATAATGTATATATATATATATATATATATATATATATATATATATATATATATATATTATAATGTATATATATATATATATATTATAATGTATATATATATGTATATATATATATGTATATATGTATATATATATATTATAATATATATATATGTATATATATATATATATATTATAATGTATATATATATATTATAATGTATATATATATATTATAATGTATATATATATATATATATATATATATTATAATGTATATATATATATATATATATATATTATAATGTATATGTATATCGTTGCGTTGTTTGATTAAACTAGAGAGCGGCGATTGTGCGCCTCTGTCAAAGTTTAAAAGAAACCAGTTTGACATACAATTTCAGGTTTTTGCCGTCTTTGCAGTAGCACTAGAGACTAGATTTGTGGCCAGTGATATGTGTATTGCTTGTGTGGCTTGAGCTCGATCAAACAGTTTGCGTATGTATGTCAGAATATTGTGTGTGGTTATCAAAGCTGGAGAGACTTTAAGTTGCTTTATGCTGACTTTCTTTTTCTTGTATATCATTTGTTTTCTTGATGGATTTAATGACATCAGAATACAGCTTTCGTTTCGTATTAAAAGTAGTTTTTAGCTTATGACCACGATGACTGAGACAACAAGTCTGGGATTACTAGACGGAGATAGGAAAAGTAAGGTTAGCAAATTTCTCTATCGCATGGGTGAGAACATAGAAGTACAATAAAGCAGCAGAGAGGGTGAGCCGGACAACATTTTTAGACAAGTTTTCACTGAAATCAGGCTTAAAACAATGAAATCAGGCAAAAAAATCAATGATCAGGCAAAAAAATCAAGGAAATCAGGCAAAAAAATCAATGAAAAATCAATGAAATCAGGCAAAAAATAATAATGAAAAATCAATGAAATCAATGAAATCAAAAAAATGACTAAGCCTCCATTCGTAAAAATCTTCGATTTTCAACCGAATATTTGATCCAGTCCGATACGATATCGTGTTCGAGGGACGAAAATCACTACGACGAAAATCCCCTTAGGATGAAAGTCTTTATGACTTTACAAACAGACTAATTTGTAAAACCTCCTCTTGTAAATCAATCAGATTATTAGACTGGTCAGTGAGTTTGAAATTAATTCTGGTTAATGAATTATTATGACACCTCATATAGACTGGATTCACCGGGGACTCAATTATTAAAAACCCTGGAGGAGCTATTGGTGCAAATGAATAAAGAATATATCCTTGCTGAGCTTGATTTGATCGTTCGAGATTAATTTGATAGCTTCCTTCGATCACATCACATACTAAATTGAGCGCAATCACCGTTGAAATATTCACGTTGAACAGAGCGATATGCCTGCCACCACCGTCTGGGTCATTATTGTGTGTCAGGATTTTTATTTCCGGTGATGCTGTTTTTTTCCACGTATCATGAATTATTTTGAAACCAACATCGATGGCATCATTGAGAAGTTTTTTTAGTTCTGGTACGTTATATCCTGGTAGTTTGACTGTGGGAATATCTTTGACGGGGATGCTCTTGCCTTCTGCAAAAAATGTTCTTGTTTCAGGATAACTGTCATCCAATACCTCTTGAATAATTTTTGAATGAAATGTTTCCATATCGTCGATAATTTTATCGCATGTTTCTACGACGCTGATAAATTCATCTCGGGTGAGAGAGCCGGATTTAAGAGATATTAACAACAGTGAAAAATCATTATTCATTGCTGTGAAATTTTCAGCGATTTTAAGTTCGTTAGTAATAAGAAATTTCCTTTTTCTTTTTATATCGTCAAAGGGAGTAAAAAAATCTCTATTATTCGTGTGATCTCTATAACTCTTTACTGGATTATCAGATTTTATCCTGTCTGTGACATAATCAGTTTTTTTTGGTTCTGGTAAATCAACGGTTTTCCCCCCGGGTGGGATTTCAGGCCATCCCAGTACGGTTCTAATAGAACTTTGATAGATATCTCCGACGTATCCTTCTGTGCTTATTTCAATGGCAGATGATAGTGTCGGCACATGAACTGTTATAGCTATTTTTGACTCTACTCCAGTAATCGATTTTATTCTACGCGCGAATTCATCATTGATTTGTTCAATTTGATATGATCCGGTTGGTATGGAAACAACATTCCAGTCTGGGGTACCGTCGGGTTTATTCTTATTTGCAAATACCAGTGAATTATTGGGTTGTTGACCACCAAATGATTTTGACCTAATATTTGGCCAACTGTGGTATACTCGTAATTTTGCTAGCGCTATCTCCTTCACTGGGACCGGAGAGGGGAAATTCACACTGAATTCTGGATTCGTTGAGGTTATTGAGATCATGCTTGTTTGTACTGGTTTTGTGTTCTCCACTATTTGTTGAAGTAATTCCATCTGTGTTGTCATTGTTATTATACTCATGTTTTTGTATTTCTAATTTTGACATCGCAGAATCATATATATCTACCATCGCTGAAAACTCTCTCTCTGATATAATTGTATCATCGAGCGATGACGATATCAATGAGGATAATTGCGAGTATGCAGTAGACACAACATGAAATTGAATTATGTAGTCTTGTAGTTTCCGTTGGCTGCATGAGGATATTTTTTTTGTGATTATTGAAATAATTCCAGCGATTGTTGTTGCCGCAGAAATGCAAATTGGAACAGCTATCGGGGCCATCATTGTCACTGAAGACAGTATAATACCGGCTCCGGTGATTACACCACTCACTGAATAAACAGTAACATCAATTGCGGTAATTCTCCTGCGATAGTTTTTAATTTTCATTGCATACTCCTCAGACAGGGTTTTGAGTCTAGTTTGATATTCTCTGACCTGATCATAGCGATTTTGCGATGATGAAATCATTTTTTATTTTAACAACGCTAGCGTTTTCAATTGTGAAATCCCTTCAATTTATTTACTTAAATCCGCTACGAATTCCACATACCATGATACCGGAGTTTTAGTCAAATTTTTATCAGTAGTTGTGATTGTGAACTTTTCAGTTGTATTCTTGTCGATGATCGTTGAAATCGTCTTATTGACCCCAGATGAACTGGACGATGAAATACTAAATTGAGACAATGGTGTTACTAGTGTTAATCGATAAATACCCTTAACGGTTGCAGTGATATCTAATTTGTTGTTTGTAGGTGACCACTCAAATGATCCGTGTTGGATTGTATATACTATGTTGTTAGTTTTCTCATGAGGAATTTTTGTTTTTTCAATAACTGTTATCATCCTCGAAAAATCACCTTTGACGGCTTCGATGAAAGTTTTCGTCTCATCGATGGATTTTTTAATATCAGGGAGTTTTATTTCAATTTTATTCAACGGGGTTCCAATAAATTTATCCATGATATTTCTACGAAATGCGGTAAACTGTTTTCCGTTTTCTTCAATTCTAGATTGAAATGTTGTTAGTACAACCACAGAATTGTTTAACTCATCGTTGAAAATTTTTAATCGATCTGTAATCGTCGAAACGAGTACACCCGGTTTGAGTTTACCCTGATCGGAAAATAGCGCGATAGTATTTTCGATTGCGTTTTGTTGTTTAACTAAAATATCATCCAGAGAAATATTACTGGTTTTCAATTTACCCTGATCGGAAAATAACGCAACGGTGTTCTCGATTGCGTTTTGTTGTTTAACTAAAATATCATCCCATGACACATTACTGGTTTTCAATTTGCCCTGGCGATCTTGAAATACAACTATTTCATTGGGTTCAACACTTTCTAAATTCAACGTCTCAGCTATTTCATCTTTAATTTTTTTGTTATATCCTTGACAGAATCAGGGGTTGCAGTGCCATCGGGTTTGGGTTTCAAAGATCTCCCCCAAATATCAATCATGTTATTGTAAAACTCTTTCTCTCTCTAAAAAGCGATTGCTGGTGTAGTCATTTACGACAATATGAGGTGGTTTTCCCCTTGGGTTACCCAAGGAGTTAGAAATAGCGTCAAGGACATTTAATACTTCACTGCCGCATATTGGTGGGTCATTGATTTGTTGTCTTGGTAGCGTAGAATACCAAGTCTTCATTGGAAATTGTTTTATGTAACGCATAAATTCTTTTGGTGGGGCTAATCCATATGAATCAAAATAGACAATCCCACGTGGATCAATAGCGTATGCAACCCAGTGAGTTCCAGGTCCGGTGCTGTTATCGAGATTAATAATACCTGTTTCAGTTTTGTTTGGTTGATGTGGTAATTGATCTTTCATAAAAACACCTCTGAAATGTTTAATCGCTAGTTTTTTAGCAGCATCCATTAAATCAAAATTGGACATTGGAATCATCGAAGATTTCTGAATTAATAAATCGTTCCTGGTAGTCTCAGGCCTGATCCGTGAACGGATCTCCCGCTGTACCATGAATACGGGGTCCCTGGTAGTCTTAGACCCTTTCCGCTGTACCACGAATACGGGGTTCCTGGTAGTCTTAGACCCAATCCGTGAACGGATCGTCCCTTTTTTATATCCTTGTCCAGCTGCCTTTTTCAACGCCATTCCTGCTGCAGTACCAACGGCTCCTAACGCCGCTGCTTTAGCCACCGCTGGGGCTGCTGCTGCAATCAATGCTGGTATTGCAGCTAACAATGGAAATATACCACCTGATTTTATCATATTTTTAATAGCAGCCGCAGAAAGAGTAATCTGAACCCCTTTTTTATCCTTGAAAGCATCATTGAAATGTTTCACCTGACGAGTTGTCAGCGATAGTTTATTTGCACCACCAGTCATTTGATTAGGTTTCAACGTGATTGTGGTTCCACATTTTTTAGCCGATTCTGATTGCAATTTTTTGATTTGACCAGGAGTTAACGCAACACTAATAACACTATATGACATTATACATAATAGATTGATTCTAATTCAATGAAAAATCGAGAAAAATCGTTCAAAGATTTTCTACTGGGGCATCTACCACTCTCATTCTTCCACCAACACCTTCGAGTAGCATTGATTTATCACTGAGAATGACAGCAACCGCTCTATAATCAGCAATAGCAGCACCACGAGTCACATTAGCTCTAAAGTGTATATCAACAACTGACTGTCTTGTCAAATCGAGATGTTCCAGTGAGAAGTAATAGATCGGATACAAATTTTTAAAATCATATTGTGATATTTGCAAACCAGTATCGACATTTTGGTCGCGTGCCATAAATGACAACAGACGATGATAAACTCGTGCAATATGATTTTCTGTGTAATTAAGTTGTATATCCTCGGATGGTTCCTGCTGGCCGTTTATTCTCAGTGAGACGTCTTTCACACCTAATTGATCAAATATCATATGGCTTCGTTCTTGATTACTAACTCGTGCGTTATCCTGTAACGCTACGAATATATGACGTGGCGCAGAAACGCCTTGTTTTGATGCTAGGTTCCAAGTGAATAACCCGTTGATATTTGATTGTTTCACATCTGTACTCACGGTTAGCCAACTCAACAACGACTTTCCTCCTTGATCCATAAATGATAGTAATCGTTCTTCTGCGGTGATTGCTGGAGTCAACACTGGCATCCACAATGATATTTTTGTTAAATCGACTCTACCGGCATCAGCATTGGGGGCTGCAGCATCTACTGGAATCCTCCAAATTGCATCATTATCATCACTTTTTCGTACAAGCGATACTGTATGCTTCGCCCCGTAGATAACTTTTCTGACCTTTCTACAGAATCCAAATATGTGATGCAGTGGAATCGCGCATGAAAATGATTTACGCTCTCCTTGCAACATTGCGTTTCGTGTTGCAACTCCTAGATTGAAATTAACATCGTTGTTTATAATCATATTCTCGACATCAGAATCACTATTATCACGTTTTTTTGGTCGTCTTACAACAAATTGATTTCCTCCAGCGGTATTCTTACCATCTTTTGCAAACATCATAGAGGGTCCTGCTGATCTTGTATAATCATCAGAATATCTCGCTAACCCGATTATTATTGTAGCCACATCAACATCACGATCTATGGACTCAATTTCTTTTCCATCAATGAGATATCTAGCACTCTCAAATAGCGCCATAATACCATTATTGACAAAACCGACTTGAGTACCAGCTGGATACGGTGCTGGTACAGCAGTAGTATCAGCAGCTGTTACAATTTCTCCTTCTACTTCAATAAATGCTTCACAGGGTAAAAAGTATTTACTGGTATCATGGACTTGAAGATCAATTCTTGCTCGACTATTTGAGTTTATGGCATGATAGGCGTAATATTGATAATCGCGTACAGAATCATTCTTGGGGACTGGGGCATCTATATCAAATGCTGGATCAGATGACCTTTTGAACATTTTATTCTATTTATCAGAGTCTAAATCGTAAAATCGTAAACGATTTTCCATTTTCATCGTGAAAAACGCTAGCGTGAAAATCCATAGGATTTCATCGACGTGGTTTTTTAAAGCCACTTCCCGCTATCATATTTGCAATATTGCTTTGGTCCCCTTGATTTACCATCAACGCTAGTTTTTCATCTACTGCGTTATTTATAATTTTACTAACACTTGCAGGCATTTCTTCTGTAGACGGTAACGGTTTCTTTTTTCGCCTCACTAATGATGTTATTTTATCCTTCGCAGTTGAAAACGCCTTCCCGGTAAGATCTCCAACAGTACTAATACCCTTATCACGAATAACATCAATGGCTTTCATTGATAACTGTTTAGCTAACGGCATCACTTTTGGGGCCATTCTTGAAAAGAATCCTAAAATGGTATTGCCGAGGCCATCTTCATAGTATGCTTTATAAACTGGAAACCGTGAATTAACTACATAGACGAGGGTTGGTTTATCATGATTGTAGTGTACGATCATTATTATAAAAACAATAGTGTTTTCAATTGTTATTTAATCACTATGATACCCATTTGCTAACTCGTCAATGAAATCTCGATATGTTTTGATATCCATGATACCGCCGGCAAATAACCGTCTACAGATATCAGCTGCTTCATTAATTATTTCGGGTGAATTATTTCCAGCTCGGAATCCTCCTACAAGAACATCTAATCGTGATATATCATTGATAACACTATCAGGACATGTCCCTAATCCACTTCCGCTATAACCAGCTGCTTCATCTAGTTTTTCTAAATCATCATCATCATCATCATCATCATCATCATCAGGTGGTAGTTGTTGTTTTTTAGGAGAGTGTACTTTCTTTGTAGGTTGCTGTCGCTGCCTTTGCAATTTTGGTTGTTTAAACTCTTCGTATTGATTATACACTAGATCCACCGCATCGATATATTCGATGTATGATGCACTATCTGTCTTTTTTTGACTTTTTCCAGTTTTGATTTTGTAGAATATATCAGCCCAGTGAGTGAAATTCTTAACATATTTATGATGTTCTGGTTTCAACATTTTTTTTCTGTTTTCATAAGAAGTAACAACAAGCGTAGGAATTTCTGTTGAATCAGTCTCATCAATTGCTGCTAACCCTTCTTCGTTAAATCTCATGCGTAAATCGTCTACTGTTCTTTTTGATCCCATTTGTTTTGTTTGTTGAGTTTTCGCTGCTATTTTTTCAAGTTCACCACTAACGGAATTTCAAGTCTCGGGAACATCTCCCAGTAAAGCACGCTCTACCCCTTTCGTTGCTGTGGTTACTGGTTTAAACAATTCTTCAGACCCCAGAGCAAAATCAGTCTGAAGACTCTGTCGTTGTTGCAGTTTATTCCGTACAGAGTCATGAATTGGTACAAATCTCCTGATTGCATCCAGTCGTTCACGAGCCAATCGGGTTGTTAATGCTTCATTGACCATTATTTGAAATCAGAAACCATTTTTCAATTGTAAAACACTTTTTCCCACTTTTGTTACATGTCGGATGATTTTTTAACACAGTCATGGAAGTGTTATTTCATCGTGAGACACCTTCTATCACTGATGGAGAAAGTGTCATAATTGTATATAAAATAAATAATACTGACAGTTTCTCCACTTTTTTGACATGTCGGATGATTTTTGATACGGTCATGGAAGTGTTATTTCATCCTATAACAGCTTCTATCAATGATGAGGAAAGTGTGGAAATTGTATATAAAATAATTAACACCACAGTTTCCTCATTCTATTTTTGACATATCCTTTGAGGGTCGGCTAAAAAAAATGATAAATGATCGGGCAATCAAAAAATGATAAATGATCGGGCAATCAATGGTCGGGCAATCAATGGTCGGGTAATCAATTTTCCTGAATTAATGCTCGTCTGCATGATTTGTTACACGGGGTTACATTTCCCATCATGAGCCATTTGCAGTGATTCATTATACATAAATCTTTCATTTAAATGCTTGTTTTATATATAGCATGAAGGAGTTCAAGAGATTGACTTCAAAAATGCTAAATTCAATGCCGATAGAGAGTTTAAGAGATTATTGAAAATCAATCCTAGATTTAATCTCGATAGACCAAAAAAACGTCCAATAGACGGAAACATGAAAGAGTTTAAGAGATTATTGAAAATCAATCCTAGATTTAATCTCGATAGACCAAAAAAACGTCCAATAGACGGAAACAAACGTAACAAACGTCCAAAAGACGGAAACATGAAAGAGTTTAAGAGATTATTAAAAATTAACCCTAAATTTAATATCGATAAACCCAAAAAACGTAACAAACGTCCAATAGACGGAAACATGAAAGAGTTTAAGAGATTATTGAAAATCAATCCTAGATTTAATCGCGATAGACCCAAAAAACGTAACAAACGTCCAAAAGACGGAAACATGAGATCACCATGGAAGGATGCTCAATTCAATCTTGATATAGTTTCTAATACACCCAAGAATAAAATTCTTGATAAACCCATCAGAGACTGTTTTAATGAATTCAAGCGTGATGGAGCATCTTATTGTTGGTCAACATTTCGAATTGATGGTGTTGTTGACGCTACCATGAATGATGAAAAAGCAGCAGTGATAATCTCAAATGTTGGAGAAAAAAGTCATTTTTTCCGAATCAAATTCATTATCCGTGAGGATGGCAAATGGATTATTAGGGATAAATTTGAACCCATTCTCAGGGGTAAAAAAACTGTCACCGTGAATCAGGATTCAAAACCGGGAATTTTGACTGGAATTGATAAACCCTACTACGAAAGATCTTATCCTGTCACAGCAGTTGTTTACGGGATCTATCCGCTCAATGAAAAACCTGATATTTCAAAACTAGCACCCATGAAATATTCGACAGGACTCAATTGTGTAGCAGAACGAATAATAGAACACTTCACAAATGCGTCCCGGGGAAATAAACTAACTGATCTAAGACGAAAAAAAATAACCGAGTGGGAGTTCACGGTAAAAGAGCATGGAGCAACAATTCAGGATATAACTAAATTAGAAAAATCATTAAGATTTCCAATATCGGTAAGGACAATCACCGGAGAAGTATTATACGAATCGAAATATAAATCAAAAGGGACTCCCATTGAAATTATTGATCATAACGCGCACGCGTGGTCATCTGCAGTAACAATATTCCCACGGGATAGAACCGTAAAATATCTATCCCAAACTCTGTTTGGAACCGAAGAGTTTTTTCAGAGCAGAAATTATTTGATGCTATTTACCATTTGAGTAAAAACGATCCTGTGTCAGTGTGGCTATTTCATAGTAATTCAGACGAGGAATGCAGATTTGATCAGTTTGTAAGGCCTAACGGAGAATTATACCGTACTGAAGAGCTGCAGAATCAAATGAAACAACTAGCTAGTGAGTTTTCTGAGGGGGAAATCGAAGATCAATTATTAGCAAACTGTTTCACAGTACCATCCATTGCAGCACATTTTGCTAGAAAGAAAAACGCGTGGAAACCAACACGAAGTGAGTTTTTATCAGATGTTAAATTGTCCTGTCTTGAATACAGCCACGGCGGATTATGGAACACAAAATACACCGCTGATACCGTTATTTCAGTTGATATGATTGCGTGTTATCCAGGAAGTTTTCTTGGGTATGGAGAGTGTGAGAAATATTTCAAACGATTTGGACACCCCACACACGAAATGACCCGTGTTGCTATTAATGGACCACTTCCTGATTTTGATTTAACCGGATTCGCTTGTGTAGTATCATTTGAAATGGCTGAAGGACTTCATCCGTGTAGTTATCTTTGGATTGGTAAACACATGTCTGAAAAACACTGGATGCCAATAGTGTTATTACGGTATATGCTTGATTGTAAGATGTTAAAATCATTAATTGTCAGTGAAGCAATTATATCCTATCGAGCACAGAAATCAGTCTGGTTACCACAACCTGATCTAGAAAAAATAATTAGCGAAGAGCGAAAACTGTTTCCTGATTTTAATGAACAACAAATCATGGATTGGTCCCAACAGTTATTTGAAATCAGAAACAATGAAGCAAAAAATCTTGGACGAAGAATAATCGGTAAATTTACCCAAGGCGGCAAAGATGATAATACGAAATATTCTTCACGATTGATTATAGACAACGCTGAATACGATTTTGTAATCGCGGATCTAACGAATAGGGGCCTATATGTCAATCGTAAGGACGCATTTCTGTCCGATGGAACCAAATTGGGTACAATTGTTACCTACAATGATGGATACCATCCGCAGTACACACACTTAAGAGCTTCTATGCTTGGTTATGCTTCTATCAATCTGTTTTCAATGATCAATAGATTTCCTACCACCGCAGTTAGAGTTGCTACTGATTCATTTTACATAAATAGCAAAATGGCTGATTTTAAGGCTACTGGCAACGAGAAATGGGGATCATGGAGAATTAAGAAAGAAATGATTCATGATTATATTCAATCAGCAGATGTTACCATTGAAAATAATTACTTAGAAAGCAATCAGTGTTCAGAATTTTCTAGTGCACCACCGATTTCTGATCCAATATGCCTGTATAAAACAGTTTATTTAAACGGCTGTGGTGGGTCAGAAAAAACAACCCGGGCAATTGAGTTATTTCGTGGGAAAAATCCTACGGATTTCACAAAAATGATTGTACTAACACCGACTCACAGACTTGCAAGAGAAATGATACAGAGAGGGGTAAATGCCTGCACTTATCACAGCTTTTTCCGATGGAAGGGAGATAAATGGACTCCTGAGCGCATGGGAGAGAAATTTATTCCTGAAATCATGATTTGGAATGAAATAGACACAGTGTCCGAAGATGTCTTAAAAATATTTCTTGAGTGGTTGTTATTGAAGAATACAAAAGTCGTCATGTGCGGTGATCACGGGCAACCACCACCATTTGTCGGTGCATCCCCCAATGAATGGCTAAAGGGTTTTGTAGACTATTATGAAGAAATTGATACCGATCATAGATCACTTGATGAAAAATTAAAAGAATTGAAGAAACTAATTAGATTACAACCGGATAGAATCCAGTGTGAAATAAACCGTGAAATAATTTCGGAAACTCCCATGAATGAGTTTTGGGAAGCGTGGAGACCAAATGATTTAATCATTGCAAGTAGAAAAATAGTCAGGGACACACTTCAGATGAAGTTATTTGAATTGCATAAACAAAAATTTGCAACACTTCCAGTACCGTTATGTTATAGGCCATCGGATACGCGAAAACAGAATATTGAAGTTGATATTCCAGGCCTGACAGAGTCAGGGCGTGAAAAGCAGATTCTTGTATTAAATGATATTGTGCTGGTTGATATCAATGTCGTTGAAGATGCATTGCGTGCTAATAAATCCCCATGGACGCTAGGATACGCAGCGACGATACATTCTTCACAGGGATTGACTATATCGGATACAATTGTTTGGATGGTAGATAATCGCATAGAATGGTCGAATTTAGTCTTTCTTTCAGTATCCAGAGTACGAAAAATAAATCAACTTCGAAGAATTGTCTTCGATGATGAAATCATTGGCGATGATGAAATCATTGGTGACGATAATGATATTATTGATAAAAAAAACTCTCCGGTTACAAACAACAGGACAAAAAAAAAAAACAACGAGAATTTGATATTGATGCTGAATTAATAATCACTTTGAAGAAACAACAGAATAATCACTGCGCGAGTTGCAATTGTATAATGCGTTGGCAGTATTCGGATAAGGATCCTCGCCAATTCACCGTAGACAGAAAAAATAACAATCTCGGTCATGTCAGAAATAATGTGATGTTGACTTGTCTTGAGTGCAATAGACGCAAGGGTGCTAGTTAAGACCATGCGGTGGTAATTGAGTATCGTCAGGAATTACTTGTAGTTGTTGTCTAGTAAACCCACGCTGAGGGGCACTTGAATCCAGTTTATAGATTGGAAGTCTACCCGTAGATCGTGTTATACTAGATATCTTATGCGTAGTGACGCTCCAAATAGGATCAGTAGCCCTTTTTGTACCACCCTCAAGCTCTCCTGGTTCATATAAATACCTCACAATGACATTACTACCAAGAATTGGTTCTTTGAAATCTTTTTGTGGTTTTTCAGGTATCGACTTCTTTTTAATCGCGTTGATAGGTTTCATGTTGATGGTTCTAGTAATCTCGTTATTCAGTGCGGTAACTACACCTGGTAATCTCTTAACCCATTCACGGGATCTTTTTTCTTGGTTGAATTCTTTTGCATATTGATATCCAAATAACCGCTCAGCAAGAATCCGATTAAATCGTTCTACAATGGCCTGATCACGATGCAGTGCAGTATGCCCTCGTCTGATAGCGACATTGTGATATTTCATTGTAGATAACACTGCACCCTGAAATTCCTTGCCCGGGTCAACTTGTAACAGATTTGGCCAGTGCAGAGGGCTCCTTCGATAAATCCTTTCAAATGCAGAAGCCACTTCAGTGGCCGATTTTGTTTTTAACGGTTCTGCTTCTTTGTATCGACTTGCAATATCAACTACGGTTAACGCATATTTGTAACCACGATCATGTGGCAGAAATAATAGATCAGCCTGATGAACTTCATTAGGAAAGGTCACATCAAAATGCGAAAATTGAATTTGTTTAGGCGGTGGTAGATAAATTTGCCATAGTGCCTGTTTGGATAACCAATGAGCCGCAGTGGTTTTTTTCACTTTTGCGGCGCTAGCGAGTTTACTGATTGCAGCGTTACCCTTCCAGTATCCTCTTGGGGAATAATAAATAGATTCCATGCTGCTATTAATTACCAGCACCTAACATCAATTTACTTTTCATAGCCGATTTTATCAAAAATGAAGCCAATTTTTCTTTGAAGGATTTATCAGTGATAGAATTCAACGCATGAATTAATTTCACATCTGCTAGATGCCTGTGTTGCAAATTGCTACTTTTATAAGCAACATCATGAAGGTGACAGGCCTTATCAATAGCGTTTATTGGTTCCTCACCGGGTCGGGGCTGATTTTGATCATTGAGTCTGATATCAAGTCTTGTTCCCGGTCCACAATAACTATACCCTGGAAGGTGTTTTTCTCCGGGGTATTTTGCCCATGGGGTTCCAGGGAGTTTTGCTAATTTGGCAGCGATATCACCTCCTCGTTTTTTTTTAAAGGTTCCTTGGGTTCCTTGGGTTTAGAAACAAATCTAAATTTCTTTGTACTACACTGTACGCATTTACCAGAAAGCGCTGATCGGTTATTTTTAGTTGTAATCGTCGTCAAGTCATCTGTGCCAGTACGCGCCTTACACTTCACGCAATATAGATCCATAATTTATGTATAGAGATATGAATATAATTGATTTTTCAGCGACTAAAACAAGAGAACCAGTGAAGCATCATGCAGCGCTACCAAACTCTATCCGCGCAATTATAATCGGGCCATCTGGATCCGGCAAGACGCAATTGTTGCTCAATTTAATAATGAGATGGATGAAGTGGGATAAGTTGTATTTAATTGCCCCTAGCGTAGATGATCAACGATGCTATGAAGTGCTAAAAGATTTTAATGAAAACGCTTCAGAGATTGCTGGCGAGGATGTTATTGAATTTATAACCGATATTGACGAGGCGCCATCCGTGAATGACCTCGATGGAAGTATCAACAATTTAGTTGTATACGACGATGTCATGTTAGATAATCAAAAAAATCCTGCTAGAATATTTTCCAGAGGCAGGCATAAAAACACGGATGTGATCTATGTCACTCAACGCTACACTCAGATTCCAAAAGTGATTAGAGATAACTGTAATATGCTTGCTGTATTCAACGGCGTTGATACACATACGCTACGAAATATTTGGCAGACATGGTGTTCTGATATGGACTTCAATCAATTTAGAAATTTCTTTAGTCATGCTCAGTCTGCCCCACACGGATTTGTAACAATAAATTTACATGACCCTCGGACACGATATCGTATCGGACTGGATCAAATATTCGGTTAACCCCAACTGAAAGTTCTAGCAGCAGAGAGGGTAAGTGACAACGACGTTGTAGTCCCTTTTTCCCAAAAAATCGATGGAGGATTTCATTAATTTCATTGATTTTTTCATATTTTTTTTTGGGACCTAATCCATGATTCACACACACATTGGGGCCTGATGTCATTGGTTTCATTGTTTTTAAGCGTGATTTCAGTGAAAACTTGTCTAAAAATGTTGTCCGGCTCAACCTCTCTGCTGCTAATAATCTTTATACTTTTTTCATACACTATTAATACATATAAATTAATTAGAATTACTTGAAGGCCTCTAAGCTTAGATGGTTGCTTTTGATTTAACGCCATTTGCAGCTTGTTATATAAACTAGTGGAGGAAGAATTCAGGAAAAGAACCCCGGTTAAGAACCATCGACGTACAGGAAGCTCCTTACATACGTTCTCACATACAATATTGGTCGAGCCCAGAACGCGGACAAAAGTGAGATGGCATTAATTAATGATTTCTGAGGCCCTCTATAACTTTTTAACATATACAATTGTGTTGCGGATATTTTGGAAAATTTAAATATGAAGGAAAGTCATATTTACTTTTTTAATATCATATATAGAAAAAAAGTAATTAAACACCGACAAAACTGTTATTTTCAAACAAATATATATTAAATCAGTAATACGTTACACTTACCCTCATACAAACTAAGATTTATATGATAAACGTTTTATACATGCGCTTTAAGAAAAACACACAAAGTACTCTTATGAGTTACAGTGTACATGAAATACATCTCTTAACACGGAACAAGGCATATGCTATTAAATTCCTGTAATAATAAATTCTACCTTAGTGGCTGAAATTATTATGAACAGGAACAGGGAATTTAGAGATAGCCATGACCTTAGTATCTATGGGTTTAACTTGTATATGTCCCCCGATATGTCTTAGAAAAGTTACATTAGCACGACAGAACTCACTTTAGATAATTTAATTGTCAAATTTGCACTGGTAAGTTTGCTAAATAATTTCCAAATAGGTGTTAAATGTTCTTTCTAGGTATCGCTGTAGATGATGACATCATCGATGTAACATCACAATTATCTAGACCAGATGTGATCATATTCATAAGGCGCTGAACGGTACTTGGCAACGCTTTCATCCCAAACGGCATTGCTTTATATTGGTCAAGTTCATCTGGAGTCACAAATGCCCAAACTGCTTTTGAACTTTTCGCTAGTGGAATTTCCCAAAATCGTTTTAGAAGGTCGCATTTGGTTACATACTTGGCATTTACGATCTTATAAATACAGTCATCGATTCTTGGTAATGGAAAAAAAATCTGTCTTAGCCATACTATTCATTTTTCTATAATTAGTGTCCATATGGAAATTTTTATTTGGTTTTGGAACAGGTATGCAAGGTCAACTACAGTCACCATTCCGGGGCTCTAAGAAATCATTCTCAAGCAAATAACGAATATCTTTATTTCACGTATTCCTGTAGGAGAGGCTTCATCCCGTACTTGCGTTGTTTCACAGATATGGAATCTATAATTTAAACGGCATGGACAATTTTTTTGTCCTTGTAGTAAAATCTGAATTTTTTTAATTTTGAGAATTTTCACTCCAATGTCAGTAAAATCAGATAGTATTCCTTTACTTGAATCTTCACTGAATGGGACAGGTACAACTAGGTGAATTGCAATTTTAACCTTGCGATCTATTTTCATATATATACTGGTACTCGTATCATTAATTTCGATCATATGAGCACTAATTTTATAATTTAATTCATTGATTTTCTTTTTAATTTTGTAAGGATCATATGGTCAAATCTGAAGCAAAGTTTAAAGAATGAGCAAGAGAGACAGAACTCCATTATCAGACTCAAATGTTTTTCCATGGTAGTTCTGTCAAACCGTAGTTTCACTTTTAACTTAAACTGCTGAATGCCAAATTCAAGCATAATAGGCTGGAAAGTTTCAGACCTAAAATTTGAAATTCGGCCTAATTGGACAGACTTAAGAAAGCGAAATTCGGTAAAACAAAATTTTATCAAAGCTTTTGCTAATGTTTTCGAATCAAATTTCCTCAAAGGAATTGCCTTTTGAAATCTTGTTGACGCACACTTAATGGTCAACATATATTGGTTATCTGACTATGTCTAAGATAAAGGATCAACACAATCTACCATCGTTCTACTAATTGGTTCGTCAAATGCAGTAAAACGCAGAGGAGCCTTAGGTATTTTCTGATTGGGGTTTCCTACAATTTGACAAGTATGACAAGGTCTATGTATTTGGCAACATCATTTTGAATCTGTGAAGAATAAAAGTGAGTCAATATCTTGTGATAAGTCTGTTTAATTCTTAAATAACCAGCCAAAAGGGTGTCATGGGCCAGATTAAGTATTTCCTGCCTGTAAGGTTTTGGAACTACAATTTGATAGTTTACTGACCACCCATCACCAGCAGGTACCTCGAGAAGTCTCCATTTTCTCGTCATAATTCAATGCTTACTGAAATAACATGTACTTGAGAGGCTTCAGTTTCAGTAATGGCCCTATGAAACAAACAGGAATTCTCAGATCTTTTTCCTGTTCAACGACACGTGATTGACCCCAAATAAAAGACTCTGAGAAGTTTGTGTCCCTTAAAGGTTTAATAGGGATGGGATCGGCGGAATCATTCAAGAGTGATATAGAACCCTTCGATATGAATGGTTTTTAAGACTCCATAATAAAATCAGACTTAGTTTTATTAGACTTAACACAGGTATTGCTATCAATGCATAAGCGTGACCTTGACTCCTTAAAAAAAAGAGCATTTGGAACAGATCTTTATTCTGGTTTCCAATAACCTCGAATCAAGGTCAGGAACTGGGTCAACACTACTTGTTTACCAAAGAAAATTCCGTAAACCGATTTTCTGAAATAACATTTATATTACAATAGCATGTACTGGAAAGTAAAAAGTAATTTAAAACTGCCAAACACTATTAAATTAAAACAAATATATATATATATATATATATATATATATATATATATATATAATAAGATATACGTAACAATTATTAACACTTTTATAGAAGCTTATTTCTTCTTTCTTAAACATGCATCGATTTCTGGACGCATTTAAAAACGACTAATCATGCAGTCGCTTCGCATGAACAAATATGTGCAGTTTAAAGCATCTGGTGTGCTGCTGTAAAGTTAGCCTGGTTCGCACAAGAATTTCAGAAATTCTAACAAGAAACCCGGATCCAAATCAAACATAGATTTGCTTCAATTATCCAGATTTTTCTGCAACGATCGTTTTGCAAGTGTGCCGTAAGTCCGTATTTTAATTTTACTTTTCGTACTTTACGGTGAAATTGTGAGTGAGCCGGTCTGAAGTCTTAATAAGTTAAAGACCTAAATAAATCTCAGTACAAGTCTAGAATAAATCCAAACACTGAAGGCGATAACTTGTATGTTATAACTCCTAGTGTGTTGATGATCCAATAATTCCAGGTTTGAATACATCTAAATTCCAGTGAATGTTACTTCACCGTCTCCAGTATGTATTTGGCATTCAGAATATAGCCTTACATTTTATCAGCAAATGCAATACATTCCAGCCTAGTTGATTTATGTTCAGGTGTTCTGTTCTTGGACCTGTTTCTTCATTATATACACTCAGCCGCTCTCAAGTATTATAGATCATCACCCAGTGTCTCACCAATTGTACGCTGATGACACCCAACTATACAAGTCTTGTCACCCAACTAAGTTGATGCTCCATCCATGGAGTAGACAGGTACATTTCTGATGTGAAATCATGGATGACATGCAACAAGCTGCAGATGAATGATCTCCCTGCTGATTCAGGATTGTAGAATTTGCCTGATGTGCCTCACTACTTGTCGTATGGGGCGACTAAGTAGAGGCAAACTGTTTGCCGTGGGTTACAACCCGTGTCGGGGGAGGAAATGATCCTGGTAATTGAGCGGAGGCTTTTCCGATGCAATGCACTGCTTTGGCCTCTATTTCTCTTAGACGGGATGGGCCCGAGCTCGACAAATCGGCTGGTCACGCCGAGCCCTAGGAAGTCTTTATTTACTTGCTCACCTTCTCTATCTTTCTTGTATCTCTCTTGATACCACCGTTGCCCCTATATTCTGTCCCTTTTGTCCAAGTTTTAGAATATTTCCTAGAAGGCGGTGGCTTAACGGGTCAATCGCAAGGTAACTTTACCGACCCTTGAAGGAAACTTCACGGGTTAACCCCAGGTAATGCTATCTACTGAGTATAGCATCTCTGTATCCCTGGCACTTGAATAGTGTCCCCTCGTTGGGCTCCATGGTTGGAGGGGAGTATGGGTGCTGAAAGTTTAACAAACAATCATGGAAACGTCCAAAAAACAACAACAAACGAACCAAACCACTGTGTGACTCTGATGAAGAACCTTGCCGAGTGGAATCATTCCCACACTTCATGGTTATTCAATCTAAGGATGATTCTAAACCGCTTTCTGTACTACCTCCGTTTGTTATTGATAAAACCCATTTCGGGATCCATTGGCACACCAAAAAGTGTCAAAAAACTAAAATCGGGTTGCCTTCTGGTTGACTGTGAGCGAAGGGGTCAAACAGATAATATCATGAAAATGAAAACCTTTTCCGATATTCCAGTGACCTCATTCGCCTACACTACACTGAATGCGCCTAAAGGCGTAATGCGCTGTCGTGACTTGACTGGAGTCACCTACACAAATATCATCGAAGGGATGAAATATGAAGGTGTCACTGCAGAGGTAGAATACGTATTAAACGTAATAACAATCTGCAGGACACCAACACATTTGTACTCACTTTAAATAAAACAACAGTGCCCAAAGTAGTCAAGGTTGGGTTTTTGCAAGTAAAGGTCGAAATATTCATGCCAAACCCTCTTCGATGCTATAAGTGTAAAATAAATACGGGAATCACGTAGACCGATGTTCCAAAGTCAACGTATGAGGCCGATGCGGAGACCATTCTCATCAGGAATCTGATTATAGAGCAACTCCGCATTGTGGCCGATACGGAGACCACTCTCATCAGAAATCTGATTGTAGAGCAACTCCGCATTGTGTCAGCTGTAGCAAGGAACATCATGCCAATTCCAAGGATTGTGATACTTGGAAACAGGAGAAGAAAATTCAGAGGGTAAAGTTTACATCAAACATTCCCTAACTAGAGGCCAGAAAACTTGTCAATGCAAAAACATCCTGGCCCATCCTTCTCCACTGTCGTAAAACACAATCCAAAAATCACGAAGGACGCACAAACAGATGAATAAGTGTCAATATCCCTCATTACCAACCACACAAAAGCACAACATCAACTAAAACTACATTCAATAACAACCCAAAAACAAAATCACCAAGGAATAGACACAAAGCACAAACAAATAAGCAGCAATAGGGGTCAGATGATCCCATTAAACTTTACAACAAGTTTGGAGACTTTGAGCGCATTGATGCAGACGACACTACTTCATTTACTCAAAGTTGCTCCAAACTTAGTAAAACCAAATTTACTCCCGTACTTCCTCCAAACAAATAACAACACAAATTTTCTCCGTAAATAGTCTAATCTAGCTCCATAATCTCTAGCATAACTTGATAATGAAGAAAACCATCACACAATGGAACTGTCGAGGACTTAAAGCTAACTACAATGCTATTCTTCTGCTTTGAAATGAACACGATCCTGCAGTAGTATGTTTACAGGAAACATTCCTGAAAGAGATAGATAAAATTACATTTAAAAACTTGTCCCTGTTTAACACGTACTTTCAAAACGCTGACAGGGCCTCAGGAGGAGTCTCTGTTGTTGTGTACAATAGAGCTCCTTACAGAGTCACCCCTTTAAATACAAATTTACAAGTCATTGCTGTAAGCGTCACTCTACATCGAGTGGTTACCTTATGCTCCATTTACTTACCACCAAACACCAACATAGTACCAAACGAATTAGACAATCTTGTTCAACAATTTCCCGCGCTCTTCGTGTTACTCGGGAATTTTAATGCCCATAACATTCTATGGGGATCAAATCACATAAACGACAGAGGTCATAAAGTAGACTGTTTCATTTCTAGATACGATCTGTGTCTATATAACACTAACTCACCGATATATTTACACCCAGGAACGGGTACATACACGTGCATAGATTTGACAATTTGCTTTCCTTCCCAGCTTTTGGATTACGAATGGAAGGTTGCTGATGACCTTCACAGCAGTGATCACTTTTCAAACAACCTTGAAAATATCTTTAAAATTTATGACTCAATTCCACCATGAAATATGAAGAAGGCCGACTGGCTATATTTGAAACGCTATGTAAAACTAGACTAAATAATGATACAGTATTCAACGCTGTTAATCCTATACAGCATTTTATAAAAAGATATCAACAATCGTCAAACGCCCGAATATTTAAACAAATATCGTATTACCCGGACTAAAACTCGACGCACAATCAAACAATGTAAACGTGCATCATGGAAGAAATATATTTCTTCTTTAAACTCTCGTTCCTCAATTAAAATGTTTGGGATACTATTCGAAAAATAAACGGAAAGAGACAAAACAGTTCTCTCCGACACCTAAAAACAAACAATAACAATTTTAGTTCGAAACGTGACATAGCAAATATTCTCGCAGACAGTTCCTCAAAAAACTCCTTCTCATCTAATTATTCAGAAGCCTTCCGAAGATTAAAAACTCAAAAATAAAAGTCACGTTTAAAATTCACATCTAACAACTCTGAAAGCTAAAACCAGCTGTTTTCACAATTGGAGCATAGGGAGGCTTTAGACAAGGCCCATGATACATCCGCTGGGTCTGATGAATAACATTACCAGTTCTTGAAACACCTCTCAGAACCATCACTAACATCTCTTCTAAAATTATTTAATGATATATGGATTTGTTGTAATGTACCTAAGAGTTGGAAAAAAGAAACAGTAATACCAATTCCCAAACCAGGTAAAGATATCGAATATTCTAACAGTTATAGGCCCATTGCACTGACAAGCTGTGTGTGCAAAACAATGGGACAAATGATTAATTCGCGGCTTGTATGGTGCTTGGAAAGTAATAATTTAATATATTCTTTCCAAAGTGGCTTCCGTTCTGGTCGTAGTACCAAGGATCATCTGGTTAGACTGGAAACATTTATTCGCGATGCATTTATCAAGAAGGAACATTTAGTAGAAGTCTTATTTGATTTAGAAAAGGTCTATGGCACAACATGACAGTACGGGATACTAAATGACCTGCACGACCTGGGTCTAAAAGGCCATCGGTCCTCTTTCATCTCCAATTTTCTCTCCGACAGAGAATTTAAAGTACGAGTGGGCTGTACCCTCTCCGATATGCACCAGCAAGAGATGGGTGTGCCCCAGGGCAGTTTTTATATGTGACGCTATTTAATATAAAAAGCATCACCAAGTGTTTAGCTCCCGGTGTGAATGGCACATTATATGTTGACGATTTTTTAAATTTGTTATCGACCAAAGCACATGCATACAGTTGAAAGGCAACTACAACAAAATATGAACAAGATCCGAAATTGGGCCAGTAATAACGGTTTCAAATTTTCAAAATCAAAAACAGTATGCATGCATTTCTGTCAGTTGCGAAGACGTCATGATGACCCTAAACTCACGCTGGACGGAACACATATTCCAGTTGTTGAGGAAACAAAAGTTTTGGGTATTATCTTTGATAGAAAACTGACTTTTATTCCACACATCAAAAATTTGAAAGCTAAATGCCTAATAGCTTTAAATCTACTTAAATTAGTTGCGCACAATGACTGGGGTGCTGATAAAAAAAAGTCATCCTCAATTTGTGTAGAACATTTATCCACTCCATGCTAGACTATGGATGCGTTGTTTATGGTTCAGCTAGGAAGTCATATTTGAAAAGCTTGACCAAGTCATCATCAGGGAATAAGACTCGCTCGCTCTGGGAGCATTTAAGACATCTCCATGTGAAAGCCTTCTCGCGGAAGCGAATGAACCACCTTTATCACTTCGCAGAGAAATGCTCTCTGCACAATACGCTCTCAAATTAAGATCAAACCCTCTGAACCCTGCTTTTTCGGCTGTTTTTCAAACAAAATGCAAAACTGTATATGAAAAAAACCTAATGCCATACCTTCATTTGGCATAAGAATATCATCCAGCCTTGACAGTCTCAAAATTCATCTCTCTACAGTTCATATAACGTTTGTCTCAGAAACACCACCTTTGCTCCTTAAGCAACCCAAAGTGATTTTTACGTTACACGATGGGAAAACATACCCTGCCATCTTCCAGAAATTTTATCATGAACTCCTCAACGAGTTTAGAACCTACACTAAAATTTATACTGATGAATCAAAGGTTGATGAAAAGACTTATGCAACCTTCGTTAATGGCAAACACATAACGAAAGTTCGTTTGCCAAATGATGCCTCCATGTTTTCAGCCGAAATCAGAGCTATAGACCTTGCTCTGAAGTGTATCGAACAGAAACGTATTTTAAATAGCATTATTATCTGTGCCTCACTATCAGTGCTTCAGTCACTACACAAAAGAAAACTGGAGAATCCATTATTAGTCAATCTCCTCGTCAAAAATACGGAGCTTAGTTCCTCCTACAATATAGTATACTGTTGGTTACCTAGCCATATTGGTATAGAGGTAATGAAGAAGCAGACCAGGCTGCTAAGATAGCTCTATTCCAAGAACCATCGGATTTTAAATTAACGTTTCCTGATTTTAAACCTAATATCAAAAGTATTTACGCCAGAAGTGGCAGGCAACATGGGATGATGCAGTGAATAACAAACTCCATGCCATTAAACCAACCTTGGTAGAATGGACTCTTTCCTACAGAACCATCCGTAGGGAGGAGGTAGTCATTGCAAGAATCAGAATTGGTCATACATACAATATCCACTCCCACATACTACATGTAAAAGGTGAAGATCCACCAGTGTGCGTGTCTTGCAATGAACCATTCACTGTTAATCACTTTATGACCGAGTGTTCCGACCTGCAACCTATGCGTGATGTGTACTATAATGTACATGACATAAAGGAACTTTTTGATACTATACAAATCACTTGTATTTTAGATTTCCTGAAGGAAGTAAATCTTTATTTTAAACTATAACTTGTATACCATCATCTAGAGCATTTTTATCTAATGCAAATACGGCCTCTTATTTTCAATATCTTTTCAACATACACCATTTACTTCTCCCGTTGATTGGGAGGCTTAATATTTTACTGTTACCAACATCTTACCATTTTACTTTGAACTATTTTGTTTTCTATATCGCTGATCGATATTAAACCTTTTAGTATTTTTAAACATGTATAACTATAACCTACTGCATGGCGCTAAATAGCCTAAATATGCTGGTGCGCCGTTAAAAAGCAATCAATCGTCAATCAATGCAGATGAATGATGATAAAACTGAGGCCATTCTTATCACAACACAAAAGACTTTCTCATTCACATCCTTTACCTTATACAATAAATATCGGCAACACCAACACTAAATTTTCAGTCAGTACAAAACCTAGGTGTTACTCTATACAGTACTCTCACATTGCACCAACATGTCATGAACATATGCAAGGCTGTATATCTTGAACTGAGAAGCATCAGTTCCATTCTCAAATATCTTTCAGTTGATGCCACTAAAACATTTGTGTGTTCATTATTACTTTCAAGACTGGACTATTGTAACTCAATTCTCTCTGGTTCGTCACAATATCTACTCCAGAAACTTAAAAACACAGCTACTCAGATCATCTCTAGAGTACCTCGATCAGAGCACACCTTACCACTGCTCTGTACCCTACACTGGCTATCAAATCAGTATAGAATCAAACATAAAATTTGTTCTCTGTGCTATGTTTCACTGACAGACTCCAGTCCAATACATCTATCTGGCCTCACTCATTTGTATACACTAGCAAGATACATACGCGCCTCTTATGACAATGGTATACTCATTGTGCCCACTATGAAAACGAAGTCATATATATGGACAACGTTCTTTTGCATACCAGGGCCCAGCGAAGTGGGACAAAAAGACACAGTGGTCCCTTTTAAGAGTGCTCTTAAAACTCACCTTTTTCGACTGCGCAAACAAACTTAGAGACCTAATAGAGTTTCGCATCCTAAATATTTTCAGCATGATTGTTATGTTTTTCAATTTCATGGTTTTTGTTATTTGTTTTTTTGTAGTGTAGTCATATCATTATAGATGTTGTAAAGCGCTTAGAGCGTCTAAAGATTATGCGATATACAAAGTCCTCATTATTATTAATATTATTATTGTCTGTATCCAAATATTTTGTAAGAGCACCTATGTATTTCCAGAGAAATTATTCGCTTTAATTGAACATTTTTAAGAAATCTGGCACAGCATAATACAACTTGAAAATGCTAGATTTGAAAGCAGATTGATACAATTCTCTCAGTTACAATATGTACATTTCGACGATTGACCTGGGTTGAGAAAAAACATTTTCTAAAGCAAAAATATTGCCAAAGATCAACGATTTTCTAGAATGAAACTGATGTTTAAAAAATCAAAAGTATAATTTGAATTACCCTTATGTAATTATAAGACTTAGACCCAAATAAGCATATATACTTATTCTTTGAATAATTATACTGATAATTATTTAGTTTTGTATTAGTTGTTGACAATCAATTAAGTAAAATGGTGAGTTTTGGTCAAGCAGAAACGAACTCAGCATAGGACAAGGTCAAGTCCAGCATATATGTTACATTACAATAACATATAATGAAATCAAATGAAAAAAAATTATCATACAAAACAAGTTAAAAATACATAACGATCTGACCACCAGAGTAAATGGTTCCACAGACTGAACTTTTAACAGAAAATATTAACTCGTTCACCACATCCTGTATATGCAAATTTTCACCTGATCTAAGACGTAATACAATTTTCTAGAAAACTTCACGAAGTTGTAAAAATCAGTCTTGAAAATGGTCGGGTTAGCCGCCAATCTGCCTCCAAACACGACAGAGATCAAGCACACAATATAATTAATATAAATAAAAATGACGAAGAAAACGAACAACAGGCAGGAAACGTCAAAAGCCATGCAAGCACTCTTAACAATGTGTAATTTATAGTAACACATACATCGAATTTATGCTCCAGACGGGGTCTTAAGAAATCGCAGCCATTCTGGGAAAGGCCTGGATACTTTAGTTTGTGTCATTTATGTTGCAAACAGTTCCAAAACTCTGCTGGTGGAGTTGTATTGGTCTCTTTCTAAACGAAAACAAGACTAATGTATTAACTGTTCACAAATTATGTACATACTTGCGTGTATGATGGGACAAGAGTCAAATGCATCAAATTATGACATCATAATAAATGTGTATGTTGTTTGCTATAAATATCGTTTCATAAAAGACAACTTTCAAATATAAATGTATAGAAATAATATAAATTTTCCCAAATGTCGATAACTCGAACACGAGATATAATGCTGACATATTCTATTATATCTGTCATGAAGAGACAGAAATGCGTTTGACTACAGACACTCAATCTTTCCCCCATACTCAGGGAGGGAGATTTCCCTTGGTCCACTTTCAGATGCATTTTTTAAATTACCCCTTCATGCCTAGGAGATTTATACTTGAAATAGTGTATGAATTGTTTCTATGATACGTCCCACAGGTCATTGTATGGGGTGAGGATAAAAATAAATCATTGAAGAAACCTTTATTGCATATCTGAATAAGTCTTTATACACCAAAAAAGGTGTGCATATAATTGTAGTGGGGATCTTAAAATTCGCAGGTTCATGCCTAACTGGTCCAGCTAAAACTCATCAAACATTTTGTCTCTCAGGTCAGTAACCTCTGGAGTCGATTCTGACACAATTTAGTTTCATAATTAGAAGCTGTTTTGAATTTATTATATAACTATTCCTATCCTGATCCACTCAACCAACAATGCCTCTACCTATGGAACATTTCAAGATGGTAAAACCGCAATTTACAGCTACATACACGTCACGCCCATTCACAGTCATTTCCCAATGATTAAGGTCTCTATCGAAAACAGTGTATGATTAGTTAAGCACTATAAACCACCCACACATGTATGAAAGGACAAGATTATTACCTAAATCCGGGGGGGGGGGTATAAATGCACGAACCTTAAGTGCAATGCATCCGATTGTTATGCAAGAAGCCGTCATCTTTTTTTTCCATCAATAACTTAAATATTTTGACAGAATTCTGAAGAAAACTGACTATATATTGTGTTCTCCTGTTTGTAAGTCTGTTCTGACACAGAGTATACACATGGACGCCAACATACATTTTTGTGGATGGCACCCTTGATTGGTCAGCTATTATGTTTGACAAAATGTAGGCCATAACACATTTAGAGGTGAAATCGGGGGTGGGGGCGGAGGATAAAGGATCACGTACCAATTTATTCTGGGAAATGCTCCTGCAGACGTATCAGTCTGGGTGGGATATTGTGCCGATATCGCTGGAGCAAGCTTGAATCATAATACTGAGTCGGTCTGAGTAGGCTAACGTGCTGGAATCGTGACGAGAGATAGCTTGAATGATATCACCGTATCAATATGTGTGGGATTAACTTGCCGGAATCGTATCGGGAGCTTGCTTTAATCATATATAGCGTTTCAGTCTGTGCCGAATAACATGCCATAATCGTGGCGGGAGATATCTTGAATGATATTACCGTATCAGTCTGAGTGTGATATGTGCCGGAATTGCCGGAGCTAGTTGAATCATATTACCGTATTAGTTTGGGCCACATAACATGCTGAAATCGTGTCGGAAGCTTTGCTTGAATCATATGAACATATCAATCTGGGTAGGATAACATGCTTATATCGTGTTTGGAGATAGCTTGAATCTTATTACTGTGTCGGTCTGAGTAGGCTAACGTGCCGGAATCGTGACGGGAGTTAGCTTGAATCATATTCCTGCGTTAGTATGGGTAGACTAACGTGCTGAAGTCATGGCGGTAGCTAACTTGAATTATATTACCGTATCAATCTGCGTGGGATAAAGTCCCGGAATCGTATCGGGAGCTAGCTTCATTTATATTACCGTATCAGTCTGGGCCGGATAACATTCTGGAACAGTGACGGGAGCTAGGATGAATCATATGAACGTATCAGTCTGGGTAAGAAAACATGCTTATATCGTGTTTGAATTTAGCTTGAAGCGCTATACTATCAGTCTAAGTAGGATAACATGCCATAAGCATGACGGGAGTTGGCTAAATGACTATATCAACTGGGTAAGTTACATTGTTTCAGCCTTTAAAAAAAAAGACATTATATTCCATATGTCTCAGAACCAAATGACCACGTGTGTTGCAGTGCCTTTAAAATCTAATTAGATTTAAAATCTAATTAGAACAAATACAATTGGCCGTTCTTTTAAAAAATTGTTTTTTTTTTCTTTCTCGTGTAATTATTTGTATTTAGTAATTTAATTTGGTATTCACTTTATTGCAGCATTATAAATGAAATAAAAGCGGCTAAAAAATAAATAATACAATAAACGAATAAAGTAAAACTCCATATCAACTGCCATGAATCATAGAATAATTTCAGGACCTGAAGGTTGAACTGCCGGGTTTGTTTGTTTGATTAGGATTTTTAACGTAGCTTTAACAATTTGTCAGTCATATCGCTACGATGTCTGCAGTAAGGCAGTTTATAGTGATGTATAGCAATGGGACATCATGCTGCAGACATGTTGCATGATGTTCCTGTCAGTAACATTATCCTGACACCAGGCCGACAAGTCACAACACGATCGTCTTAATGCTGAGCGTCAAGCGAGGCAGCTGTTAGTACTATTTTTGTAAGCCTTTGGTATGACTCGGCCGGGGATCGAAATCACGACCTGCCGCGCCCGCGGCGGACGCTCTAACCACTAGGCCACCGGAGCGGTTATGGCATATTTGTATTATGCCATAATAGGCATGGGTTCCCTAATTTGTGTTCCGAGAACAAAGCCTTTTTAGGATAAAGACCGAATTATGGAAAAAGTTAAATAGTTTCTGAATATTTTGCCCAACCATTTAATGACTAAATTTTGTAGGAGATGCTTTGATTTGCAGTTGGCAGAAAAGATGTACCTCTTGAATACCTACAAAAAGTGCATAATTTGGATTTAAAAATTCGTTTTAAAAATATATTTGATTTATGAATTTATTGTGTATATGTTTCCAAGCACTGGGAAAATTTAAGTCATAATTTTGTATTTGGGTTTTATAGCAAAATTTTGAAGGTCGATAAATGATCTTAATGTGAGCTTGGTCAGAATAATTGCGGGATTATTTTCATGAAATGTTGAAACATTTCCATGCACGTTTTATTGATATAGGGTATATATAAGGTACGAATATATTTCTTAAGCAATAAATCGAGGTTAAATAATCTTAATTGCAAACCATGTCCAATAAATTGCAAGCTATTTCCATGAGACTGAATATTCATCATCAATTAATTTCTGTATGTTAACCAATTCATCTGTGCGACAAAAAACCGTGAACAGCTTTCTCACAAAACTTGGGTTTTGATTCTATAGTTTAACTTGTAAGGACCCAGCACATAATATACAATCCACGATCACAAAGCTTAAGTTAATCGGGTTTCTCACTGCGAGCACTTTTCTCGTGCAGCGTGAGATGACCCAAACTTTGTATTTTTTAACTAACTTAGACATTATAACCACTGATGGGTAATGAAACCTGATCACACTTTAGTCAGGTCTAATGCATAAACATGAAAATATTAGAGGTTCTTTCACTCTCTGTGTGTAAAATACTGATTCAATTTGTTTCTTAGCTGTGTCAGAATTTCACTCACATATATGTTGACCGAAAGCTGTATCCTCTCTGGGAAATATGCAATAGACATAGAACGCAGTACGCATGCACAAAACAAACAAAGGCGGTTATTACAATTGTTGAATTCTGCAACATTAGTACATGATTTCAAATAAGTAATGATTTAAATAATCAACTTATTAAACGAGTTGATAAATGTCCAGCATTTGTTATCCTTATCTTTTAGAAACAATAGAACATTTGACACAGTCAATATAATTATCACCATTAGCTCTCTGATGGAATCAAATGGACAGATATCATTCACATAAATTACAACGTTATGTTAGATGTGCTAGGCGCTTTAAACCGATCTCGAAGAAAATATTTATAATGTTTGCTGGAAAGATCTTTTACTACAACTAAGCATTCAAGTTGTTGGATATTCATCGGAATGAATGTGTTAACATGCTGACATATCAAAACGTCAAACTGCACACAATTTACGTAATGTGTATTATGTAATGAATGTAATGAATATACAAATATACAAATATACAATTAATTACTGGGGCCCCGGCCCCCGAGAGACCGATTGGTCTATAGCGCTCTCCGTTGCGGATCGCTGCCATCTCACCTCAGTCTGCGTGGGTTTGAGTCTCAGATTCAGCGAATGTGGGTATGTGGGAAAGCCTGCCAGTAGCTTCTCGTGGATCAATAGTTCTTTCCAGGGTTTTTCCTGGGTTCTTCCTCCACCATTATTACTGGCCGCCATGTATATATCGTGTGTTCGTGTAGCGTGAGATGAAGTTAAACCCTACAACAGCAACAACAAAAACACCAATAACAATTACTTACTAGGTCTTTATTTATCCAGATTAGATTTATTCCTTTACGGTCATTCTGTGCTAGTGATCAACTTATTCGAAATGCAGATGTCGCTAACCTTGTATACTGCGAACCAAAAGACAACGTACCAGCTATAACATGCATCTGTAGCAAAGTATAAAACACAATTACGACTAATGTTTGTTTGTAATTATTTTGTATCGTCGTATTTTCTAGCAAATTATATAAGTTGTAAAATCCATAAAATGTTGGTACGTGGTTCCCTAAATTTTGATATATGATAATTTGATCTTAATTAATAGCATTATAAATTAAATGTTGTCGACTTTGATATGAGTACATAATTCACACAATTTCTAGAACGAGTCACATGAAGATCTTTTGATTTGTACAGCCAGTCACATAAATATATATATTGATTTCTACTGCGTGTACAGCGAGTTACATACAGATCTATGGATTTGTACAGCGAAGCACATAAAGATCTATTGATTTGTACAGCGAGTCACACGAAGATCTATTGATTTGTACAGCCAGTCACATATAGATCTGTTGATTTGTACAGGCAGTCACATACAGATTTATTGATTTGTACAGCCAGTGACATAAAGATCGATTGATTTGTACAGCCAGTCGCATTAAGATCTACTGATTTGTACAGATAGTCACATAAAGATATATTGATTATAAAAAATCAGCTCCGATTTTTGGTAAGCAAATCTCTTGAATGTAAAAATGATAACATTAAAAAAAATCCAATGATTTCTATCGTTTAAAAAAATTTATACGGCATTCTTAAGATGAAGATGAAGGTCTGACTACTGAATAACATACAAAAAGACCTTAGGTCTTTTATTTTCAGGATTATCAATTTCGGTTGACATTTATATTGAATATATTATGCTAACAGACGTACGCAAAGATCATGTAAGCATCAAACTGACACAGTGTAAGCAAAAGGAAACAAACAATATGAGGTAGTATGCCATATACAAACAGGCCCTAGAGCAAGTCGAACGAGGCAACCGCCTTGGTCCCCGTGCTTTCTGGTAATGCAATTTGTGTTTGTTTGGGCTCCGCATATCCCAGAGCCAGGTCTGCATACAAAATGTGTATCTTAGCAGATATCTCTATACATGTACGAATTATCCAATTAGTTAGTTGATTTAGCAATTAAAGTGCACGACACCTTTCTAGTCAGTTTATTTGCAATAGCAGATTATAATCATAATGACAATAAAAGCTCGTAGTCTTGCATCATCGATGTAAAAATGAAAACGGAAAGAGATTTGTTGTTTTGCAAAAACGAAAGTAACTGTATTTTTACAGGAAGATTTAATGTAAAATTGAATTTGATCTGTTTGACGAATTTTCATTCCATTCCATGCCACTGGTTTTAGATGCATTGCATACCTTTCACTAGGTCTCTCTTTGTCAAGCTGTTTCTCTTTTGTTTCACTATCTCTATGTATGTCTATGCACACACACACACACACACACACACACACACACACACACACACACACACTTTTTACTCTTGCTTCTGAATGGATAATTGTAAACGTTAGATCGCTTGTAAAATACTATTAATATCGCTGTTGATAAAACCAGGCATTGTACTAATTACATCGATGTTCTATATTTTAATAACCATGCGTTATTCTAATTACATCAACGTATTATATTCATTACCATGGACCATTCCAGTTACGTCAGTTTGGTATATTAATAATGAGGTGTGATTCTAATCATATCATTGTACTATATTAATTACCATGCATAATTTTAACTACATCAATTAGGTAAATTCATTCAAATGTGTTATTTTAATCATATCATTGTACTACATTAATAACCATGCATAATTCTAACTACATCAATAAGATAAATTCATTTAAATGTGTTATTTTAATCATATCATTGTACTGTATTAATGATTAAGCAGACTTTTAATCTAATTACAATGGATTAGTATATTAAACAAACAAAGGAACGAGTTGAGCTTGAGCTGATGGTATTCCATAATTGTGCTTTGATAAAAATCGTACTGTTGTATTTGCAATCCAAAGAAATTTTAATAGTTTAAGTTTGTTGATATTTCATTAGAATGTGCGAGTGTATAAATTATGCTGAAACTAAAATTGCTTTTATTCCATAATTGTGCTTTGATAAAAATCGTACTGTTGTATTTGCAATCCAAAGAAATTTTAATAGTTTAAGTTTGTTGATATTTCATTAGAATGTGCGAGTGTATAAATTATGCTGAAACTAAAATTGCTTTTATTATATGTTTGAGGCATGTTTTTTTTTTTGTTTTGTTTTTTTTTTTGGGGGGGGGACACTACGGTCGCTGACCAGCATATAGTATATAAATATGAGTATACACCCTGACTGACCCCCACCAAACCTTTGTTCGACAAAGCGATGTACCATATATTACAAAGTGTAAAACTGGATGCTTTATTTGTTTCTCTTTTTGTTTTTTATTTGGAGGGGAAGGACATTTACTTTTTCTCTCTTGGGGGCACCAGACAGATGCCCCCTCCTCCTATCAAAAAAACTAAGAAAAAAGTTTCATGTATGTGTGTGTTCCCCCTGATATGTAGTTTTGTGTTTTTTATAATTTTCCTTTAAACTATCCTAACCTTAAATTTGTCCCATCGGGATTATATAATGATAGGAGGATATTTTGTCCTTAGTGTTATCTATGACATTTCCACCCGAACCATAAGGCTCATCATGGGGGTCTGTCCATTTCACAAGTTAACCCTGGCTAAGGGTTTCCTAAATCCTGTGTATGCTATTTGTGTTGTGCTATATGTATGATGCTATATATTCAGTTGAATATTGTATATTTGTTAGGATAGCCATTTTTTTCAAATTTTCCCAGTTTCCTGACCATAAAAATACCTTTAAATCGGTATTTTTCAGTTAAATACTTTTATTTCCATATGTACCCAAGAATTTAGAATTTAGTACAAATATTGGTGTCTTAAAGAAAAAGACCCTATTGTTTTACTGTTTGCTCTATGATGTTCCATATTCGTAATTTCCTTATTTATATATTCTAGATCACTTGGATCGAAGTGGGATTCATGCAATTTTTTTATTATTATTTGCACTTCACCCATCTCGATCTATTTTGTAATCTTTATTTATTTTATAATTATAAACCTTATTTCATTCCAAAAATGTTTATATTCCTCAAAAACGGACTTTCTGTGTAGATTCACGATCTCCACAGAGTAAAACATATTCTAACCAGTGATTTCATATGATAGCATGCTTCCCGTAAGAAAAGAACATGAATCATAACTCTATAATCTATCTAAGCCGTGAAATGTTGTAATGTATATATCTCTCGGTGAGCTTTGTTCCAAACTCTTTCACGGGCCTTTCCACTTCGCGTAGCGCCATGTGATATAGCCCCATGCTCTCATTGCTTGTACTTTTCTCACCCGAGTTCCCTGTTCCCTCCCTATCTAACATCCCTCCTAGGTATTATCGGTCCACATGCTATCATAGTCTTTATAATAAAATCTCTAATTTTTGTTAAAATATCATTGGTTAAGATACCATCTAAATATAATAGTTGTTTCTCTTCATATGTCTGATAAATTCTAATATTTGTGATAATTTGATTTCTATCAGCTTCAGTCTTAGAACATTCAAGTATAACATGTTTTTTTGTAAATGAAAATCCTTTACACAGTGGACATTAGGGCGATACTTCGATCATTTGCCGTCTCACTGCTATTTCTCCTGTCAACCATGCATCATGCATGTATTTGAACAGGGTACTTTTTTTCCTAATTGATTTGATATTTGTCCAGTTTCCCCAGGCCCTATCCCACTGAATATTTATGTATTTATGTTCAATCCTATTTTTTTCCTTATTTATTGTTTCTTGTGTTAGCCATTTGTATGTGCATTTTGTATTAATGTCCCAAAATTCCTTAACATCCCTATATTTGAAAAGTAAATCTTTTATATATCTTAATTTTCTTGGCACTTCTACAGTTTTAGTTAATCTATTGTTCCTATATATATCGTTTCTCTGCTTCATAGAGAAACCAAAGTAATATATATAAAGCCCTTGCCAAGCTATTTTAGGCTCTTCTTTAATTTCCTTAAATCGATTCAAAATGTTGGTGTATTTAATAAGGATTGGATGAGGAAGACCTACACCTCCTCTCATCCCTCCCTTATATAAAGTATTTTTGTTGGTGTAGTGTATTTTATTACCCCATAAGTATTTAATAATATCGTTATCTATAGTTTTTAGTGTAGTATCTTTAATGTCTACTGTTTTTAATTTATAATTAAAGTGCACATACATATAGTTCTTTGCTATTTGTGCTCGTTCCAATAAGCATATGGCAAAGGTGCCCAGGTTGCCACATTTTTTGTAATTTTTTCTTTGATTTCTTTCAAGTTATTTACCATTTCGTCCTTTCCAAAATGTATTCCTAAAGCTTTTATATTATCTTTAATATGAGGAGCAGGTAGATCATGTATCTTACCCCTCCAGTTTCCTATTAGTAAAATTTCAGTCTTTTCAGGATTTATCTTAGAACCTGAAACTTTTCCAAATCTTTCAAATTCCTTTATAAGTTCATTATAGGATTTTTTATCTTGTATAAAGTTTGTACAATCATCAGCATGTTGTAACATCTTTACTTCATCTCAAATATTTGGAACTTTGATCCCTTCAATGTTTGAGTTATTCCTAACTTTGGTACTAAGAATTTCTATTGCTATTACATATAATAACATCGATAGTGGGCATCCCTGCCTCACCGATCTTTGAATTTCAAATTTTTCCGTTTTAGCTCCGTTAACCTGTACAATCGAGTTTATATCATTATACAGGATTTTGGTCCAATTTTGGAAATTTTCTCCAAATCCAAATTTCTCTAGTGTCTTAATTATATAGTTATGTTCAATTCTATCAAAGGCTTTCTCTTGATCAATTAGTACCATAGCACTAGTAGTACCAGTTGTATTTATATAATCAATAATAGTCCTAATATTTAAAAGGTTATTCTGTATGTTTCGCCCTTTCGAGCCACTAGTTTGATTTATATTAATAATTGGGTCAAGACACTTTTTGACCCTTTCCGTTAAAATTTTACTAATAATTTTATAATCTACATTAAGGAGTGAGATGGGTCTCCAATTTTTTAGTTCTTCCCTATTCCCTTTCCCCTTATATATTATTGTTATCATACCCTCCCTCATTGTGTTTGACATTTTGCTATTCCTAAGTGCGATATTGTTATATAACCATTCTAAAATTGGCGACAATTCCTTACAGAATTTTTGATAGAATTCTGCAGAAAGTCCATCTCTCCCTGGTGATTTATTTTTCCCTAAATTTCCTATTGTCTCAGCTATTTCGTCTTGTGATATAAATTCCTCACATTTGTCTCTATGTTCTGAGGTAATTTTCTCACAATCTGTCTCTCGTAAGTATGTTTCTATATCTTCGTCCGCTATTCTCTGTGAAGTATATAGGTCCTTATAGTAATTCCGTATATATTCTATTATTTGAGTTTTGTCGTCTAGTATTTCCACTCCCGTATTTAAATTCTCTAAAATTTTCCCCCCCCCCTTTTTTAATTCCTCCCGTTTATAAAGTCCCTCTGCATTTTCATATAATTTGGTGAATATCCCAACATTTATACCCTTCCCTTTATTAAAAACTTTCTTTAAATTCTGTAATCTTTGTAGTAAAGTGTTTTTAATGTCTTGTATTGTAGTTGTGTTTATCAAACTTTCCAAGGCAGCTACTTCTAATTTAAACTTCCGAATCCTGAATTTTGAATGTTTAATAGCTATTTTTTTAATTTTGACTTTTAAATTATCCCATTCTTCAATAATATTTACGTTCCCCCTATTTTTAAAATCTTCTATTTCCTTAGTAATTTCATCTATAAATTCTTTTGTATTTAATAATTGAGTATTTAATTTCCATGACCCCCTACCCCATTTAGTTCTTTTAAAAATCCCTACTTCTAAAAAAATTAATTTGTGGTCCGAAACTTGGTAATCTAAAATCCCTGAATTAATATACTTATTTGTGCCAAAACATGTACCTAAAAATTTATCTAACCTACTTGATGTATCCCCTCTTATCAAAGTATATCCCACCCTTAGTAAATTAAACCGTCGATATATGTCAACCAAATCTAATGAATCTATAATAAGTCTCATTGTTTCCCTAATCATTAAGTCACCTTTGCATAATTTCATTGTCGTTCTGTCTATTCCGTCTTCAATCCAGTTAAAGTCCCCCCCCCCCAATAATCAAATTTTCCCCAAGATAGTTATTTAAGTATTCTTTTAAACGTGTTGCAAAAGCAATTTTCATATTACATACTGGCATATATATATTAATAAAATGACATTTCTCTATTTTTAAATGAATCAATCTCCCTTTAAAAAAAATACCCTCCTCTATCCTTTCCCATTTAATCCCTACTCTATTTTTAATCATAACGGCTACCCCTCCCCTTATATCTCTCCCATTAGGATCATTTTTTAAAATAATACAGTCCAGTTTCCGTTCAAGTTGTTCTTTAAGTTCATCAGTTAGTCCGTAATGTGTCTCTTGAAGAAAAAGTAAGTCAAAGTCCCCTATTGTTAGTAACTTATTAACTTTGTCTTGGTTTAGACCATTAATATTTATGGACTTTAAAAGGAAGTTTTGTTCTTCCATTTTTAGTCTATCTCCAGGTGGCCGCTAATTTCCAAATGGATATAATTTATTTATCTAATGTTAATGATTAATACTGTTGTCTTCCCCGTTTTGAGGGGAACCTGGATCTATATCAACCGATGCATTTTCAGATTCACTTACTGATATTTCGAAATCACTGGTTAGCTTCGACGTGTACATTGTATCATTAAATTTGTCCTTGCTAGAGTCAGAGTCAGTATCACTATCAATGGTCGTAGTTAGAGTGTCCATATTTGCATTGGATGCTACATTTTCACCCAACTCAGACTCTTCTGAAACAACTAGTTTGGAATTGTCAATATCATGTCCATCATTTGCTTTATCTGGTTCTACCACTGTTATTCCCACCAGAGAAGAAGAAGGAAGTTCCTTCTCATACTTCTCATTGTTTAGAGGAATATCCTCATCAGAGGATGAAACCATTTCCGCTTTCCTCTTTTTTTTTTTGGGTTGGCATTTTTTTGAGCTAGATTTAATTGGAGTGGATGTGGATATGACTCTTCTTGGTTTTGGTCCTTTTCCCTTTGGAGAATACCCCTCACCCTCTTCTTGTGGTAAAATGGCAAAAGGATTGGAATGCGTAAACGCAGGGAATTTAATTTGACTAGGTTTAGCTGCATGAACTACTTTTGCCCAGGTGTTAGGATTGTTATCTTTATGAACATCAAGCAAAGGTACATTTGCTATAGACGTCCCTTGTTGGACTACTCCCATGCCACAATCCCAAGGCCCATGCCCAACTTGCCCACATTTTGAGCATTTCCGGTCCCGTTCACAATTTCGATACCATGCTCGAAGTTTAAACCCCAATACATAAAAAATGGGGGAATTTTCTTTTCTTGTCCTTCATCTACTTTAACAATCCGAACTGCTGAAGTGACTCCCTCATAACCCCAATAATCTGCATATTTGGTTCCTTTAGCCTGAATCCCAAACCTATCCTTTAGTTTTTCCTCAATTTCATGAGTATCAATATAGAAAGGGAGCCCGTGGAAGTGTACATCCACCATTTTTGGCCCTAATTCCCTCTCTATTGGTGGGGCAGCATGAACATGCATTGTTATATTATTGACTTTGAATTCATCTACATCTAAAACAGGTGTTTCCTTATCTCTGGGGTATAGCATAAAAAGCTTTGGTCCAGCATTTTGCAAACAGACAATTTTTTCATGTCTATCCCCATTGCTTTGAACGTAGCCAGAATTTCTAGTTGTTTAGGCGTGTCATCCGATCCAGATATAAGAATCTGACACCCTTTGGGATGATGTGCTACAAGCACATTGTCATCCACTGTGCACTTATAATACAAGTGCAACCTTGACCTCGATCCCCTGCTATCATGAGTTTCTTGGTCCTGATGTGCCATTTTGACACTATGAAACAAATTAACAAAACTATATAAAAATGAAAAAAGTAAATTAGAAAACTAGAAAAGTGCAGTGAAACAAATTGAAAACAAAGTGAGTATAAAGAAAACGTATTCCTTTGTAGACAGAGAAAATGTATTCCAATACAGTCTTTGAAACCAGCCGCTTGTTGACAAAGCCCGTAATGCAGAAAAAATAAATAATTTTGAAAAATCTCAATGCTGTTGTATTTAACATCTGAGATGATATTGTGTTATAGTTGTTAATTCACCATCTGGGGCTTGTATAATGAATGGTACTGATACAATTATTGATTGTTGCAATTGAGTCATGAAATATTTATTCAGTGTGATGTAAAATATTTTTTATTTTTATTCAGTGTGAAATATTTTTTTTTATTCAGTGAAATATTTTATGGCAGTTTTGGTGGTTTTTTGTACCATTTTGTGTCATTTTGGTAGTTTTTTATGCCATTTTGATGGTTTTCAGTTGAAAATGTCATAGAGATTTTACGGTCAAGTAGTCGATTTTGCATGGAAATTCTCGTAAAGAAAAGCTGTTAGGATTGATTTTCATCGATTTTGAGCCAATTTTTGATGATTTTTGCCTGTTTTCAGTGATTTTTAGTCATTTTTTGATGATTTTTGATAAAAAACCTCGTAGGGTCAAGTAGTCGATCTTGCATGAAAATTCTCGTAGAGAAAAGCTGTTAGGACATGCCAGACCACCGTGGAAGTGTTTTAACAGCTCTATCATTGATGGGGAAACGATCGTGAGACAGTCATGGAAGTGTTTTAACGGCTCTATCAGTGATGAGGAAAGTGTCATAATTGTATATAAAATAAATAATTCTGACACTTTCCTCGTTCTTTTTTTGATCAATCGGGAAAGGCCTTGTTGTTGTAGTTGTTATTGTTATTTGTTATATATAATGCCCCATCGCAGATTATTAACCCATGATGATATAACTGCGATAAAAGCCTCAAAAAATATTGTACCGTTATCAGAAATCGCTGATAAGTATAAAATCAGTTATCAACGCATCTACAAAATATGGAAATCTGATGAAGTTGAAAATAGCATTCCCGTTGAAAGAATTATTGATACTGAAGTTGAAAATGAAATAATGGATTTTCTAGACGGTAAAACACAAGATGTGGATGCTGTTAGTGACAGCATTATTGATAAAGAAACAATTCGGTGCTTACAACAGCAAGTATCCAATCTGACTAATGAAAACAAATCATTGCAGGGAAAACTATCTATGTTACAGCAACAATCTATTAATAATAATAACCTACAATATCGGTGAGAACGTCGTAATGAAGTAATTCAGGACCGTGAACGGTTAAGGACTGAACTCAATGATGTGCGATGTGAATTAAAATCTCTCACTGAAGAGTATTCGTCGCTAACTCACAAATACAATTCTTTATTATCAGAGTATAATTCTATTGCCGTGGAAATTAATGAAGTGTATTCAAGGATTCCTGTGGAAAAGGTCACTAATAATGGCATAGCCATTAACAATGACAGAGTCATTAATGGTGACAAAGTCAGTGATGGCAGTGGCAAACGAAAACGAAAACGTAAATCACGTGATGACAGAGCCATCGATGATGATTCATGGAAAATGCATATTCATGAACAGGATCGTGAATTTTTAAATGAAATTGAAGAAGCTCTTGGAAAACGAAAACAAATAGAACCTAAAAAAGAAATAAATCATGAAAAATTTAATCATGAAAATAGATTAGCAACACAAAAATATGAAGAACTAGAAGAACAGACCCGAAGAAAACTAAACGGGAAATAACTCAATTTAATCTAGTCCCAATCGATCCATTTCATAGATGATGTCTTGTTCTGAGGCTCCATTTTGTATCATTTTGTTAAGCCTTTTATACTGCAATCGTCGCCGTGCAGATTCCGATCGGTTCTCAATCAATTTAGTTATAAACTTCCCTCCTTGAGGGGATTTTTGTGTTGCTTTTATTTTTCCATTATTGAATTTCACTTTCACAGCTGATTTTGGATTTATTAATAGTTGTCCCTGAATAATTCCGGGTAATCGATCTATATCACATTTCACGTATGCCATTTGTAATATCAAATTATATTTTTTAATTGATGTTGTTACTGATCACTGATGATAAAATCGACTATTCCTCATAGTTGAATTATTGTACTTGACGGTTCTTAAGGAATTCTTCAACGGTGGGTGGTTCAGTTCTTTGGTAATACTTCGGAGACCTTTTATTATAATGTTCGATATTGTTTTCCTCATAACTGATATGGTCCTTTAACACCCCGTTGACAAACCAAACAGGGCCTTGGACCTAATCGAATAAGCATGACTTCCACAGTAATCACCGAAACAATTTTTCCCACAACGGGTTATAGCACATTTGCAACAATCAGGTGCAGGTAGAAAACCCATTAATAAATATCATACCATGTTCCCAATGGAGTAATGACCGTGTGCAAACGTGTTGATACCATCACGGCAATATCGCTTATCATCAAAATTACATAATCCTGATTTAGTTATTCTATCCGTGAAAACTGTATGATAATAGGATCTAAAGCCATATGTGGTTACTGTCGGCAAATTTTCCCCTGGAGATCTTTTTAATGCTGTCAAATAATCATTGAATTTCAATTTGTTCTTTACATAATTGTTATTGATTCCTTTTGCTTTATTGATGGAAACTCTATCTGAATCAGTTAACACCGAATACATTTTAGACCGAAGTCCTACAAATTCTCTGACGGGGAGAAATGAGAATTCATCTTTCATTTTCCCAATAACTTTTTTGTTGGTTTTATCATAAAATCTTCCCATAACCCCGTTAGGATCTATATTGGATAAATCGAATAATTCACGGTGATCATAGATCTCCTGATAAATATCATCGCTGGGGATTTCATAAACTAATGAATCAGTGTCCGTGAATAACAATCTAGCGTCAGACCATTTCTGCTTAACAAAACCGTAATGAAATTGATACATTATAAATTTCGACATTTCTAGCACTGCAGCACCGACGTAGACGGGTTTATCAAGATGTAACCGAGATTGCTTCAAAGTGATTAATGAGAAATGATTTGTTATTTTTTTAATTCCAGCAAATCGATTTCCACGTACTAGTTTGTCCCGTCGTGCTCTGTTGTTTACAATTTCGATGTTAACCCGTTTTCTGATATTTTCCATAGTCTTTCCGAATACAGAATTAATCATCAGTTTAAAAAAAGTCTCTCTCAAATTCATTCTTTGCTTCCTTTCTTCTGGTTGTATTAAGATCGATATAAGATTTCATCCATGTGGAGTGATTAAACTGCAGCACTTTATGCACTTTTTTAAGTATCAATCCTGCCTTAATAGCCTGTTTTAGCACGGCTATATGACAAACATAATTGCGTTTGTTATACAGATTGGGTATCAATTTCGCTATTGGAGTATATTTCGTTGTTCGAAGTGCTAATTGTTCCGGGGATAACATTTCATCGGTGACTATCATTTTTTCAACAAGAAATGGATAATCATTGTGTGCATCATGAAGGTGTTCTGGATAGTCTACATCACATTCAACGTAATAACCTATTTGGTCATTATTGTGAAATACTATGTCGCTAAAATCATTGCCGGATTTCCAATTTGATGCAGCAGATAGAAAATCTTCTGTGGAAACCCATTTGAAACCTCCATAGGGCATCAGCATTAACATGCCCCCACCATAGAGATTATTTATGTCCCAATAACCAATATATCGATTAGGTTGATTTATATCAGATTGCTTGAGGTATTTATTATTTGCAATAGAGTGTTTTTTCGTAATCACGCTAATTCCCCCTCGAATTGCTTTCTCAATAAACAAATACATGTTCACATCGGTCAGTAATTCTAATTTTATTTTTGTTGATTTCAATAATGCATCCCAGGATAACCCTGGTGCTGAGTAATAATGAGCTGGATCCAATTCATAATTGTTCATCGACATTACCCTGAAACCCTCAAAAATGTCTGACAGCAATAACACGTCCACGGTGAGATAAATATCATGATAGTCGCCGAAATTGTTACACTTGAAAACATCCCATGTGGTTAGTGCCCGTTGGTATTCTTGGTCAGTAATATCCGTGTCTGTCAACGAAGAATAGAACTTATCAATGGATGGCAGAGATGTTTCTGAAAACCGTTTTATGCTGTTGAAATATTCATATGGAAATATCCCCTTCACGGTGATGTATTCTAGCATTTCCCGTTTAAAATGTTTTTCAGTGATGAGATAACTAGTACAATTCTTTGCTAATTGTTCCAAGGAGGTGTTCATGAATTGATAGCTGTCTATAAACCTCAATTTTCCAACCGTGATAGACATCAATTTTTCAGTGCTGCTTGGGATACATTTCAATGATATATGATTGTCATTGCAATATTGTAATATTTCAGGGTGTGCTAACGCGTTAATAATAAAATGACCGTCGTATCCTCGCAAATTGTGAAAAACGACAGGATAGAATTGTTGAAAAGATCTGCAGCGCTTATGGACGGTTCCGATGTATTCGCCTGTAGTAATATCGTAGAAGGGGACTTTTGGATTATCTATAGTGAATTCTTTCTTACACCTGAAACATTGTTTTCCCATGGCAAAAGAATCCAATCTGGTAAATCTATCATCGTGTAACGGTAATAACGCTTCAATGTTTCGTTGTTGTTCAAACAGATATTTCAGCATGTGAACTTCTGCTGGTAAATCAGAATCTTTTTCCAATCCATAAATCGGCGATAGTTTTGAGTATCTATCATTGGTACAGATTGTATTGATCTGATAACTCGCTGGAACATGTTTGTGAGTAGATAACGTTTTAAACTGACATTCACAGACTGATTTTTCACAACCACATTTATGGGCTGTCAGAATAAAAAAGGAATTGCTTGCTTGTCCTTTTTAAAGGAATTTGGCTATAGTAACAATACTACAACTGATGTAGTATTAATACTACAAAGCTATCCCCCCAAACCCATGTAGTAACATTACCCTATGTTCAGGCACTAATTTTATGATCTCCAAAACCTGATGTAGTAACAATACTACAACTGATGTAGTATTAATACTACAAAGCTATCCCCCCAAACCCATGTAGTAACATTACCCTATGTTCAGGCACTAATTTTATGATCTCCAAAGCCTGATGTAGTAACAATACTACAACTGATGTAGTATTAATACTACAAAGCTATCCCCCCAAACCCATGTAGTAACATTACCCTATGTTCAGGCACTAATTTTATGATCTCCAAAACCTGATGTAGTAACAATACTACAACTGATGTAGTATTAATACTACAAAGCTATCCCCCCAAACCCATGTTGTAACATTACCCTATATTCAGGCACTAATTTTATGATCTCCAAAACCTGATGTAGTAACAATACTACAACTGATGTAGTATTAATACTACAAAGCTATCCCCACAAACCCATGTAGTAACATTACCCTATGTTCAGGCACCAATTTTATGATCTCCAAAACCTGATGTAGTAACAATACTACAACTGATGTAGTATTAATACTACAAAGCTATCCCCCCAAACCCTTGTAGTAACATTACCCTATGTTCAGGCACTAATTTTATGATCTCCAAAACCTGATGTAGTGACAATACTACAACTGATGTAGTATTAATACTACAACACTATCCCCTCAAACCCATGTAGTAACATTACTCTATGTGCAGGCACTAATTTTATGATCTCCAAAACCTGATGTAGTAACAATACTACAATTGATGTAGTATTAATACTACAAAGCTATCCCCCCCAAACCCATATAGTAACATTACCCTATGTTCAGGCACTAATTTTATGATCTCCAATACCTGATGTAGTAACAATACTACAACTGATGTAGTATTAATACTACAAAGCTATCCCCCCAAACCCATGTACCGGTAGTAACATTACCCTATGTTCAGGCACTAATTTTATGATCTCCAAAACCTGATGTAGTAACAATACTACAACTGATGTAGTATTAATACTACAAAGCTATCCCCCCCCCCCCAAACCCATGTAGTAACATTACCCTATGTTCAGGCACTAATTTTATGATCTCCAAAACCTGATGTAGTAACAATACTACAACTGATGTAGTATTAATACTACAAAGCTATCCCCCCCAAACCCATGTAGTAACATTACCCTATGTTCAGGCAATAATTTTATGATCTCCAAAACCTGATGTAGTAACAATACTACAACTGATGTAGTATTAATACTACAACACTATTCTGCAGCTGTTCCTGTGTAGCTGTGCAGGGTCACCTGGATGTAGGCTTTTAAGAATTAGATTTTGAAAATAAAAACTTTTTAGCACAATTAAGTAAAAACAACTGGAGAAGACAGCTTATATATATATATATATATATATATATATATATATATATATATATATATATATATATATATATATATATATATATATATATAATTGACCCAATTAGATGTTCGGGACATTATAACCTCATTGTATTGTTTTACTTTCCACACTTTGTACTTGAACATGCTATCTTACAACAATTCCAAGTCCAAGAAATGCACAATATTCTGTCTATATCATGATTGGCTATGTATGTATTTATATAAGCGTATTGTAACTGTGCATGGGAAAGTATGTATGTATGTATGTATGTATGTATGTATGTATGTATGTATGTATGTATGTATGTATGTATGTATGTCCATGGGTGCGTGCATGTGTGTGTGTGTGTGTGTATATATGTATTTATGCATGCATGTATGTATGTATTTATATATGTATCCATGGGTGCATGCATGTGTGTGTGTGTGAATGTATGCATGCATTTATGTATGTATGTATGTATGTATGTATGTATGTATGTATGTATGTATGTATGTAATTTCACCTAGTAAAACAAGCTCAGTTGACAGGGAATCAGACTAGTAATCCTAACATTCAAGCTTTGACAGGCTGGCTCAAACCAGCATTGAGCTAACTGCTTTGGTGTGTCCTTGGGAAAAGTATTTGGTCATAACGGTGGTGACAAAACCAGCAAAAGCAAGAAACAAAAAGCAAATAGTAAAATCCGGCTCAACAATATAATAGCTAATGAAGCAGACTCTAAAAACAAATACTTACAATAACAAGGAAAACAAAATTAACCTCTTTATTTTTAGCAACTCATTATAGTACCTACTTTTATATCATTTAAAAGAAAGTTATTTTTTGACATGCCCTAAATTATCACTTTGAACAGCATTTCATTGTCAAGATAACTTATATCTGAATTTGTTTTCTACTTCAAAATTCTTGTTCACAGTAGCATCTAGAGACTACTTTTCTAAAATATTTGCAATGGTTCTCTGGCTTATGTAAAGTAACAAATGGTTACATTAATTAATTTGTCACATTAGCATAAGTTATCAGCTGAGTAATATACCATACCTTTATTCCAATTCATTGTAATTAAAAATCTGACCTTCTTCATTCTACATTCAGAGTGATGCTCTTTTCAAAAGGAGTGGGTTAACATTAGAGGCAGCATTAGGTTCAGACACTGACTGTTCACCACTAACCCTTGGGAATTAGTTAATGAAGATAGCTTTGATATGCAGTTGTTAGGCTGAAAATTATTTCATCTGTTAGTACAAGTGTTCTATAGCTCTTCTTAATTACAGTCAATCACAATTATCTCTTATCTGTGTTACTAATCAGATTTGCTGGTCCTGGTTGTCCAATGATACATCAATCTCTGTTAATTATCAGAGCACCTGCCTAAGTTGCATGGTCTTCAAAGTATCAGAGCTTGTAGTTCAGAGTCAGCCTTTGTTTAGAGAAGATGGCAATAAAGATCTAACCATAATCAACAATTTCATGTGCATGACTCCCCTACATCTGTGTAAAAGTGTACAATAAATAACAGAATGGAACTTACTATTTAGTAAAGGCACACAAGTAAATAAGGAGAAAAAGCTACCAGAACCATATTGCTTGAATTTATTTTAAGCCAGTATGTCAGGCATAACCTCTTACATATAGAACCATGTCTAATATGATTATCATACCAAAATGAATTTTAAGCCAAAAAACATTCAGCCCTCACAAGTTTTGTGTACCCATTCCTCTCTCTCTCTCTCTCTCTCTCTCTCTCTCTCTCTCTCTCTCATATACTGATATATGCTCCAGTAAAAGCTATATGTGTAGTACTCGAAGCCTTGATGCTGTCACTATTATTTTTTCAAACTGTATGACATTTTCTGCATCAGTGTGCTTCCAGCAAACATGCTTATAAGTATAACATCTTACTACAATAAACGATTTTGTATAGTAACAATATAGTACTTTTGATTGGTTCCATTTATTTATAGCATCTATATGTAGCAAACAGTATCTTTTCCTGTAAACAGTGCTGATGTTATAAACTATCATAAAAACTAGGTTTAAGATTTTGTCTTGTCAGTTTTGAAAAAAAATCATAGATCACCTCTCTATCCAGGTGTAAAAATTATATGAAAATATATTCCAAGAAGGTCAATCTCATGATGGCTTATAACTATGTTTAAATATGTGGTCTTTCTGATGCATTGAACATTGAACAGAAACCTAATCTCAACGTCCTCTAATCTGTCAATCTTGAACCCAAATAAAATTCAATTCAAAATGTTTTGGTTCTTGTGGTGGCTACTTTATGCCATATTTATTAGTACTGTGTTGATTACCCGGAATGACTGCTGATCATTCCGATATTATTGGTGACCATTTACAAAAATTGGTAACCAGTTACCCCCAACCTTACTTCATAACACTTAAAACATATTTATCTAGCTGTACAAATTTTACATAAAAATTTTAAATTTGCATAAATTGTCTCACTCACAGTCTGGATTGCTTCAAAAGCAAGCTTCAAACATGAATTGAAGCAATCTAACTAATATATCTACCATGGATTTAGCCAAATGCTATATATGTCCCATTGTCTGCTATTCTTAGATATGATACAGAGTAATATTAATACCATCTTTGCAGACATACTTTATGCAATAGTATGTAGTAATATATCTTAAGGTTTGTGTGTCTAAGTCATTTTAAAACTAGACATGCACAAGTTTTATAACTTGTCAGTTTTATAACTTTGCAGTGATTCTGGAAATCATGATATCATTGATACTGATTATTGCATGCAATGGTGGATAATATGGGAAACTAATTAAAAGTATTATACATGCCTGAACTTCATGCAAACAAAAGAGGAAGCTACATCTGTGTCAGTAGAAGCAACATATATGTTTTACTTGATTTTAGAAATTGAATTTGCTGTAATTCTCACCAGTACACAGTAAATACATGCTTTGTAGACTGCAATTCACCATTGATTGTTTTCTCATGAATTATGGGCAACCAGTTTAGAATTTACTGCAATGTGACTTTTACTTTTGGTGCAATGTGACTGTCACTCTTTACTGCAATATGACTGTCACTCTTGGTGCAATGTGACTGTCACTCTTTACTGCAATGTGACTTTTGCTCTTGGTGCAATGTGACTGTCACTATTTACTGCAAAGTGACTGTTACTCTTGGTGCAATGTGACTGTCACTCTTTACTGCAATATGACTGTCACTCTTGGTGCAATGTGACTGTCACTCTTTACCGCAAAGTGACTGTTACTCTTGGTGCAATGTGACTCATTCTTTAATGCAATGTGATTGTCACTCTTGGTGCAATGTGACTCACTCTTTACTGCAATGTGACTCTTGGTGCAATGTGACTCACTCTTTACTGCAATGTGACAGTCGCTCTTGGTGCAATGTGACTCGCTCTTTACTGCAAAATGACTGTTACTCTTGGTTCAGTGTGACTGTCACTCTTGGTGCAATGTGACTGTCACTCTTTACTGCAATGTGACTATCACTCTTGGTGCAGTGTGACTGTCACTCTTGGTACAATGTGACTCACTTTTGGCAGATACACATTCCTGGTCATAAATTTACTTAAAATAGCTATCATTTATATATGAAAATTACAAAATTCATTGAATGTATGCTCTGTGTAGCATTCTTGAAAAAAAACGAAAAGAAAAACTGAAACAAGAAAATCAGTGGCAATATCACATATTCATAGCTCCATATCTTCTAAGGAAAACCATCTTTATAATGCTTTAAATAGATTTGTATATCTGTATATTAATACAGAAATCATTGTGTCCATTAAAAACTATGTTCATCAAACTGAGACTGAATTTCAGCCAAAACTTGATAAAATATAACCATTGTGTACACTTTTCCAAGGACAATCAAGTTTTAAACTTACTTGCAGGTTTTATCAGGAATATATTGAGTATGTTCGTACTATGAGGAATCACTAACAAAAATTACACCCAAATGAGCATATTTAGTAATTCTTTGCATGTTTGTTTCAGCCATGTATTAATATTTGGTTAGTTTGAGTACCCATTTCATGATACTGTATTGGATTTAATTCAGTCTTCTATGAATTCAATGTGACCAACTAAATTTGGGACCATTTCTATATCCTTACACATTAGCTGAGTTTAGGTTTCAAAACAGTGATTTTCTTTTATTTAGGAAGGAGAAAATTTTCAGATAAAATCTACTGAAATGAAATGGCTAAGTATAGTGGATTGGGCTATCTCTATACTAAATTAAAGTTGCTCCTAAACAGCTATGTTATAATTGGGTGATCTTTATATTCCTGCAGCTACTACCTTCTTACCTGTATTGTTTAGTTCTATCTATGAACATTCAAGGTCAGAAATCTCCAAGACACACTGTAGAACAGTATGAATGTTTTTTTAATACTTGATTCACACTCAAGTGTAACCTTTCCTTCCTGTATTTCATCATTTAGAACAGCGGTTCTCAACCTTTCTAGTGCCGCGACCCTTTTAATGCAATTCCAAATGTTGTGGCGACCCAACCGTAATTTTTTTTTCATTCATAACTGTAAAAATGTATATTTTCGATGGTTGTAAGCGACCCCTGGCAAATCGTTGTTTGACCCCTGATGGGGTCGCGACCCACAGGTTGAGAACCGCTGATTTAGAATACTATGCTTAAGCCGCATCTCAGCAAAAATCACTACATTAGTCATAAAAAAGAAAAGGAGAGAGAGTGCAAATAAAAGAATAGAGTGCGAGTAGAAAAAAGAACATATATTTATTGTAAGCATTTTTTTACATGTACACATATTTAGTATACACACATATATATAAACACAAATACTTAGACATATACACATATATGCATGTTATCACTAGATTCAACATTTGCTTGTTATTACAAGTTTTATACTGTTGTCAATATTTGCATTTTGTTACTATTTTAAATGATTATTTTCTCTTATTACCAATCTCCTATGAGACAAATAGCACTTAAAAAAATTTACTGCATTATTACCTTTGAAATTACTCTACTGATGTGTATATACAACTGCTACGTGTTTCTTTTCCTTTCAACAAAAGCATTAAATAAACATGGCCATACCGACAACTGTAAAAGTAATTATTTAACTTCGCTAAATTTGCTTTCATAATTAAGCTGACCATATCATCTAACTCTATAGAGAATGTAACACATGTACCTACATACATAAAATAAGATGTATTCCAATCTAAATGATATTCTTCACAGTACCATATTGTACTTCCAGTTATATTTTATATAATAAAGACTTTATTTAGAGAATGCAACTCAGTTAGGTACAGAACTAATCTATCTTGAGGCCTTCTATCTGCTATGTACAATATATACAGTATATACAACATGATGTGAAAAGTCTGGCTTGACACTAAATAATTAAGTAATTGTAAAATTCAAAGTATCAAGCCCGGAACACATGCACAGGCATCTGTGTAAACATAAACATATATAAAACATTAAATATCATCCTGCATTGAAAAACTCAGCTTTGAAAATGATGCAAAATTACAGAAAAGCAGGCAGTATATTTTTTGGTACTAGAACTGTAAATTTTTTTAAAGATTTCATCCATTTAAGACATCGATTATGAAAAGAAGAAATGCTAGGAGCCAGCCTTATGTCACTGGGAATGTTGTTCTATACCAGTGGACCAGTATATTGAAAACTTTTTATAAACAATTTCTTCTTTGGCCTTGGTATAATGTAATTTTTTCTTCTAATGGAGCTTAAATTTGGAGTACCATCAGCATCTCTTTTGGTGAAAGATATTGCTTAGATAGACAGGAATGGCTTTTCTGAAGACTTTATACATCAATTTGGCCTTTCTAAAAAATATTATTTCATGTATTTTCAAAAACTTTATATTATTTTATTGCATCCTGAAACTTGTCTATACATTGATCTAGAATTAAATGGCAAGCCCTCTTAAAAGTGCTGTTATGTTTGAATTAGAGGTATTACCCCAAATTACATTACAGTATTCCAGATATGGCTGAATATAACTTTTATAAAAAATGACCCTATATTGACGAGGAATGTATGTTTTGATTTTCCTCAGTAGCCAAAGATAAGAATTAACCTTTTTGAAATGTGTTTAATGTGAATAGACCAAAAATTATTGTTACCTATGAATACACTAAGAATTCTATTTTGAGAGGTCATATTTAGGCTCACATTGTCAAATAGAACCTGGAGTTTGTCACTATCTAGCTTGCTCGGTTTTGTTGTGTTGTAACTAGTAGGGCTTTTGTTTTTCTGTATTCATGATCATACTATTTTCCTTGCACCATCCCTGAAGTCTGTTGAGACCATCTTGTAAGTTATTTTCAAGTACTGTTTTGGTTTTACCAGTCTCAGACAGTGTAGTATCATCTGCATAGAGGTCAATGGAAGAACTTGAAGTTCCAATCTTAAGAGGTAAATCGTTGATAAATAGAATGAATAAGAGAGGTCCAATGATAGAGCCTTGTGGTACTCCACATTTAATATTTTTAACTTTCAGATAGTTGTTCATTTAAAAAAAATATTTTGCACTCTATCGGTTAAGCAAGAAGTAAACCAGTTTAGGTAGTTTTTCACTGCATTGATTATATAAATACACATTGTTTTTTTTCACTATTTACACAGAGTCCTAAAAATGTACAATATTAGCAGATAACATCTAGTGTTCACTTAAGGGATTTCTTAAAGTCATCCAGGGTAAGAGTGGTGTCATCTGCATACTGTGAAACTATATTGTTATTTGTTTATAAGTGTATACCTGTGATTCTGAGCTGAAATATTTTAAAACTATCTTGTTGCCATTTACATCTGCTTTTACTCTGTGTATTGCAAACTGAAAGTTATTGTTCAGTAAAAAAAAATTATTCAAATTATTCCCCTGAATTGGATGCAACAGAATTGAAGATACATTCATAACCCCAACATGATCTAATATATGTTTCCCATTGTTTTATAATATGCGAATCTTGCAATAGATATATTAAGTATTACCTTATTTTTCTTGCCATCCCTTCTTTTAACTGGGTTCCCCAAACCCATGAAGGCATTTCTCAAGAATTCATCCATTTTCCATATTTTAAAATCAATGATATTTGACATTGCTAAGCACTTTACTTCTAGTATTTGCAGAGACAATCTTCTCCAAAACTGCAATAGTGAACATTTGATTTGTTATTCTTTGGTTACATATAAAACAAAGGTTCATACTGTCAATAAGATAATGAGAAAAGAGGAAAGAGAAGAAGTAAACAAAGTGACAGGTGAAATCTAAAACACAAATTGTCAATGTTGTTAAGAGAACTATCTTAAATGTTGCAGAAATATTTTTAAAATGGTAAAACCAATGCCCTGTAATTCAATAAGAGTATTGTTGTGACTATTGTTTTGTCACTTATCTTTTAACTTTGCTTTTTATTTTTACTTTTTATCTAAAATATCTACAGCAATCAAAATGATGCAGCCTGTGTAGTCTGCCGCATTGCTGTTCATATGGTATTAGCAAAAACTCTTTTGCTTTTGGCTTTCCAATGGATACCCTTCACCAACCTCCAACACCACCCACAAGATATTGTAGATGGCAAATTTCTTAACTTAAGGCTATGGCATGACTTTTGTTTAGATATTATAATTAAAGATATGGATATATTTGTTAATTAGGTCTTTTAGGTTTGTATTATTCCTGAAATTGATGTGAGGCATGTACACCTCATATAATCTCTGCACAGTATGTAGCCAATGAAATACCAATAGTCCGCTAGGAAGCAGAGCTAGCTAGTTATAGCAACATACATGTTGGTTCAAGGCAAGTATAATATCTCAAAACTGCATGGATGACAAATATTTTGACTTACATCTAGCTATTAAGTAGACAATGTTTTGTGCATTATTACCCAGGGAATGGGTTAGTGTTTGCACTGTGAGCATCATGTGCTCTCAAAAATGGCAGGCCTTCGAACATGAAAAATGCATGTAAAAATTTGGGGGTGGGGTGCAACAACTTTTTAGTCTGTGAACTTCCATTGACTGATTAGGCCAAGTGAGTGATATTCTTATGTTTTGCTTTATTAAGCCTATCCAAAATCATGGACCTTTTTGACCTCGTGTATTGTTTATTGTTTAAAAAATTTATTTGACAGATGTATGCAACATTAAATTTGATCATACAAACTGTCCCTTGCACCCTAAGACCAGTTTTTGTACTACATGATCCACATCATAGATGTGAATTTTAGATGCTCTCCAAGTAAGCCTTTAGATGATTTGGTTTTCTAACTCTCCTTGTAAGTACACAAGCTAGAACTCCAGTTATACTAAATAATAATTGCTAAAAATAGGTAATTTGGAAACATCCTTTACAGTTTTGCATGGTTAACAATAGTTATCTTCCTTGTCAAGATAGAAAGAAGGTTAAATGTGCAAGTGTATGTGATTTGGATTTTTAGCATAGTTTTAAAAAAATTCAGTAATATCGCTATGATGTCTGAAGTGTAGCAGTTTATAGTGATGTATAGCACTGGGGTATCAAGCCGCAGACATGTAGCTTGATGTCCCACCCAGTCACATGATCCTGACAATAGGCTGACCAATCCTAACACTAACCTCATAATGCAGAGTGCGAGATAGCTGTTAGTACCATTGTTAGAAGTGTTTGGTATGACTCGGCCAGGGTTCAAACCTGCAACCTCATTCATCCGAGGTGGATGCTCTAACCACTAGCGGTTAGATAGGAAAAAAGTTATTTTACAAACAATTTAATTAAGTTAAATATCGAACATAAGACGAACATTGTAGGAAAGGAACACTTCCAAATATTAAATTTTAAAAAAGTTATATTTATAAGTTTTGCTTACATACTTGGTCAGTGGTCTATTAGTTTTGAGAGGTTTGATCTCATCCAGAATCTGAGGTTTTTCATTATTCATTTTTCTCAATATTCTTCTATTACAAAAACAACAGTTTCCAAAGATTCATGTTTTACTTTTACCATGAAGTCATGTGTTGCTTTCATTATATCTTCCTTTATCACATAATTTGAGTCCTTAAAAATCTTCCTTGTGCATTTTTAAAAAAAAATTTTGCTTGTGTCCTTCAGGAAATTTATGTCCTTATATCCATATATCAGTATGCCCATTCCAAATCCACTTTAGTGTGATGGCAAAAAAATTTTCAACTAAGAATCATAAAATTATATACATAAATAAATTAGTTAGATCACCAGGATATTACAGCAGTCTTTGAAATGCTTTCATACCTTCTTTTAACTTTTTGGAGGGACCCCGAGAGGCCGAGTGGTCTAATGCGCTCTCTGTTGCCATCTCATCTCCGTCTGCGTGGGTTCGAGTCTAGGATTCGGCCAATTTGGGTATGTTAGAAAGCTTGCGAGTAGCTTATCATGGGTCGGTGGTTCTCCCCAGGGTTTTCCCAGGTTATTCCTCCACCATTAATACTGGCCTCCATGCATAGCTTATCGTGTGCTGAAAAATGGTGTTAAACCCCTTAATAACAACAACAACAACAACTTTTTGGATGTTGACCTTTCGATTACAAAAATTCTTACCTCAATTAGCAGTCACCTCCTAACATTTTCACATGATTAGCTTATTCTTAAATAAATATAAACTCATTGGCAGTAAATTGTTCAACAAAAGTTATCAAAAGGGATTATTATTATTATTATTATTATTATTATTATTATTATTATTATTATTATATCTATGTGCAACAAATTGTTTTCCAGCAGTAACAACATAGACACTTCTAAGCCATTATGGTCAGATAATGCTATTGGGTTTCAATATATTTAGATAATTATATCTGTAGAAGAGAGCAAATGGATTAGTATATTTCAGATTAAAGATGAAGAGCATACACCAAGCTATCACTGTAAACATCTGATCCATGCACTCTCCTTACTGAGGAATTTACTAATTGTGAGCCCATACTTGTTTAGCAAGCTGGTGATAGTAGTAAAACACAGTCATATGCACAGCAGGTGTTAACAACCAATTAGGCCTTTATACATTCTTATCTGACAAAACAGAGAGAGAGAGAGAGAGAGAGAGAGAGAGAGAGAGAGAGAGAGAGAGAGAGAGAGAGAGAGAGAGAGAAGAGAGAGAGAGAAGGGTTGTAGATATTTTTATTTCCTACAGGGTAATTTGCTTAACAGAAGGGCAGGCTAGGTTAGCAATTTTTTTTTGGTGGGGAGGAGGGGCAGCGGTCACAAAAACATCACTAGTTCCCCAGCAGGAGTGTGTGAAAAACCACTGTAGTTGAAACATATTCTTAATTATGAGAGAGAGAGAGAGAGAGAGAGAGAGAGAGAGAGAGAGAGAGAGAGAGAGAGAGAGAGAGAGAGAGAGAGAGATTCATTAAGATGTAAAACCAAGAGTAGTTTCTGATTGAATAAATATAACTATGTCCAGACTTGGAAATGTTACTGTTTTCCCCCAAAAAACAGAAAGTAAATCTACTTGTTCCCTTGAGTATTTTGATGAAAATTTAGGGATTATACGATCCTAGATACATGGATGGGTTGATTTATTAATAATATTGCACATGTCCTCCAAACTGTTCAAGTCTCTAGGCTTAGAAGCTTAGGATATTATTGGAGATGGTCTACATATGTGTATAATAGTTTTATAAACCAACCCCGACTATTAGAGCTTGATATTGAGCTTGGAAGCTGTTTCAAAAAAAAAGTAAAATTAAGCTCAATTAGATCTAAGAGCACCCACATGAATTTGCGCAAATCTGAAGAGTGGCTTATCTCATCAGTTACAATTATTAGCAAATTAAACTCATTCATACATACATACGTACATACATACATACATACATACATACATACATACATACATACATACATACATACATACATACATACATTTTGCTATGTATATCTGATTTAATATATCTTTTAATTTAATTGTTTGTTTGTCAGTTTTCAATTTTTTAATCTGTTACATGCTATTATAATATAAATTTATTCACTGGAGATGATATTTTTCCAGAAAATCAGTTGACCCGAATCATTCTTTTTGTAAACACCAGGTGTAGGCCTGGATCCTGACCTTGATTTAAAATTGGTAGCAGCCACGTAAATAAGTTCTATTTTTATTTTAAAATGATTGGTTGTTGTGAAGGTCATGATGGGACTACATGATTTAAGATGTAAACAATTTTTTTTATTCTTGGAGTAAAATCATTCGTCTAATCAAGGCCATATTCTGTGTACATGTTTTATATGTAAACACGATCACGTGTCCTCCCTCTTCTGATTTCGCAACTTGGGTGATTTTCAAAACTGCATCTTAGAATACGATATAACCTTTGTTTTAGAGAAATATTCTCAGTTTCTGGCTTTTACACTTGGAATCAAGTTGTTTTCTTTTGTTTTAGCCAGATTTTTACTTATAATTATCTTCAGATCATTTGGATTTCAAAAGGATTAATTCTTTTTCTCTGAAAATATTTGAAGAGTGCTCATATAGAATTTTTGGAAAGACGTTGCTTACAAATTTTATTCGGATTTCAAACACCGGAACTGTAAATGACCACACTGTACAGACTACAGCATATGTCATCGTCATCCATCATGGATTTTCCATCAGGACTCGAACTTGAATTCATTAGAACATTTTGTTATTAGGACTTTTGTAATTTAATTCATGGATTATTCTTGGATTATTTTTGGATTTGATTCTTGAAACTAAGTTCTTATTTTTTCATTTTTACAGAATTTTTCCACAGATATAAATTATTTGTTAAATTATACAAAGCTTTTTGTTTTCACTTTTTCTGTGTTACTGTTTATTCGAGCCTAAACATGTAACAATACATACATACATACATACATACATACATACATACATACATACATACATACATACATACATACATGCATGCATGCATGCATGCATACATGCATACATACATACATACATACATACATACTCAAAGTTCTTGTCCATATGATGTAATCATTATTCTGTAGGACAGAAATGCAAGCCTATTTCTGTCTACATCCATTGTAATAAGTATACCACTTTTAAATATACTTTAATCAGAATGCATGCAAGGAAATTGATTGTTTTAAGAATGAAGGAAAGCATAATATCCCCCACCCACTTGTATTATGGAGAAACCTGGGGTTTGGTAAAGTTATTTTATAATTACTTCAAATAGAAGGACAAATCCCTTGTGTGAAAAGAACAAAGTTGACAGCTGTTGATAGCAGTTGCAGAGAATGGCAGTGCAGTTCTTTTGACTGACATAGCAAGGGGAGTGGGGGGGGGGGTTGTTGGACTATAATTGTAAAATTTGCTAGTGTCTGAGATCTGATGGTTGGAGTATAAAACTAAATGTCAGCACCTGTTGGGCATTGAATGGGATCCCAATGGCTCTCTAATTAATGTAGAAATGTTTTGACTGGAGAGAGTCCAATCACTAACATTAGCTATGCTAGATGTTCATGTAATGCGAATGCTTTGTTTTATAACTGTTAATATCTAGCAGTAAAAGTAAACATATGGCTTATTAAAGGTGATAGTATTATAAGCTGCCTGAAGTATATCCTTGAATGAATTGCCATATAAAGCTGAAATGGCCAGTGAAACAAACTTTGCCTTTGATGAACTTGGCAATTCTATGGAAAAAAATTATGATAATACTTTAGGAACCTCATTAATGGACAATAATGTGTGGCAGGATAATGATATATCCAAAAGTTTTGAAGTTCTGGGTACATCACTTATTGACAAATTGGGAAGTTCTTTGAAAGAAGATCAGTCAAAAAGTCACGATGCTTCAGATATATCAGTTGCAGAGGAAGCCATCACTTTTCAAGATGATAACATGACAAAGAAAGATGATGTTAATGCATTTGGATCATCAATAATGTCTACAAAACCAGCAGATTCAAACAGTTGCTTCCTGGATAGCCAGATGGAAAACCCATCATTTACTGAAAGGACCAAGGTATGTAGCATCTTAAATGTTATACCACAAAATATTTATAAACCTTAAAATAAATGCAATGTATTTGTGAATTCTATATTTTCTGCTTGTAATTAATTGTAATATCTACCATTTTTTTCTCAGATGTAGGAGTTAGCAGTTACATTATTTTATATGATTCTTCAATATCCTACTTCTCATTAAAAACACAAGCGGAGAAAAGGTAAAAAGAAGATTGTGACAAGTATGCTCAGTTGTGAAACAAGTATGTATATCTAGTAGAAGATGCACCAATATAAGTACAACAGAAACGTAATAGTTATGCCTGGAATATTAATATGAAAAATTAAGTAAAATAAATCTGAATGCTGATGGTAATATTATTGCTCCCCACCAACTACCATTTCAAATCAGAAGCAAACATAATTGAAACTACTTCCTAGAGATATGACCTAAGTAGCTTTTCTATGATTAAACATGTTAAATGTGTTTTATTTAAATAATATAAGCAAATATTGCAATATCTGTAGTAGTTAAGCTAAATATAATAACGGGAATTTTAAATTATTGAAGATCATTGATTCAGATATTGATAGTATATGGTTAGAATACTTGTATGAGATGCGTTTGGTGGATCAAAGTAGTATTAACAAAATTTCCATGCTAGTGTCTGCAATGTTTTCAAATAAACTATTTTGTCTTTTCAGAAAATTGATAAGGAAAACACTGTATTAGTGGAGACAATGACTCTCTGTTTAGGCTATATGTTGAAAAGAGATCAATGGAAGAGCAGAAAAGAATTTATATGAAACTCAAACAATCTCCTAATGAAAGAATTACCAAATATCTGCCTTATATGGAAGAACTACCAGAAATAACAGCAAGAGATGCTACTGACATTTTAATTCTATTAAATGAGAAAGAAATTGTGCCTTACATTAGTGTTGAAAATATCTATATTTTATGATGATTAAAATATTGTGTACAAGTACTTCAATATACTGAATATCTTGTATAAGTAGCACCTTCAACAATTTCATCTAGACTGTATTATTACTGGCCATACTATTAAACCAGGCTTGGTGATGAGAGCTTCAGAGGCAATGCAGTCTCCTTGGAACAGCATTATTACAAAAGGATTTCAAGTTTATCAATGTAGAAATGCAGCAAGTAGCATTATGGCATGGGTTTAAACTTCAGCTTTATAGTAATAATACCTACTAATGGTTTTGCAGATTAAAACAATGGTACTCAAGAATGACCTTACAAATATGGTGATATTACTGCAAGAGTTTTGATATAACAAAGTAGTAAAGAATTATTATCAAATAACATCATTACAACAAGGCTGTCAGGAGTAACAATATAGTAATATTATCACATTAACTAAAAACATGAATGCATATCAGTAAACTTCATCTCTGTAGCAGTATTACTGTATTTACCATATATGTTAGGACACCATATTTGTTGGGACACCATAAATTAATTTTTGAAGTAATTTCTTTGTGCACTGTATGTTCTGGAGCACATCGTGTTTTTTTAGTGGTAAGTTTTGGGACATCTTATAAATCATTCCAAAATTACATGTCGGAAAACACACTCCAACTTTAATGTTATTGTAAAAAATATAAAACTGTGCAATTGAGATAAAACTCTCTAGTCCACTGCATCATCATTTCATCTACACAACCCTTCTCCTGCACATGTATGATCCATTAATTCGGTGCATGAATATTTGTTAACCTTTCTCATGTCATGAATAATTATCGTTGGAGGCAACACATCTCTTGAAGTGGAAACTGTAAGGAACAAAGTCAGATTTTTTTATCAATCTGCACCAGTCATGCTAATTCTCACACATTTAACCCCCATTTTATCATCAGTCCATCAAGATCAAAGTACACTATAGATTTATCCATGTTAATCTCCATATTGTCGGCAAATTATGTAGTATTGCTACTACATCAGTTGTAGTATTGTTACTACATCAGATTTTGGAGATCAAAAAATTATTGCCTAAACATAGAGTAATCTTACTACATGGGTTTGGGGGGGGGATAGCTTTGTAGTATTAATACTACATCAGTTGTAGTATTGTTACTACATCAGGTTTTGGAGATCATAAAATTATTGCCTGAACATAGGGTAATGTTACTACATGGGTTTGGGGGATAGCTTTGTAGTATTAATACTACATCAGTTGTAGTATTGTTACTACATCGGGTTTCGAAGATCATAAAATTAGTGCCTGAACATAGGGTAATGTTACTACATGGGTTTAGGGGGGATAGCTTTGTAGTATTAATACTACATCAGTTGTAGTATTGTTACTACATCAGGTTTTTGAGATCATAAAATTAGTGCCTGAACATAGGGTTAATGTTACTACATGGGTTTGGGGGGATAGCTTTGTAGTATTAATACTATATCAGTTGTAGTTTTGTTACTACATCAGGTTTTGGACATCATAAAATTATTGCCGGAACATAGGGTAATGTCACTACATGGGTTTGGGGGGGATAGCTTTGTAGTATTATTACTACATCAGTTGTAGTATTGTTACTACATCAGGTTTTGGAGATCATAAAATTAGTGCCTGAACATAGAGTAATGTTACTACATGGGTTTGGGGGGGATAGCTTTGTAGTATTAATACTACATCAGTTGTAGTATTGTTACTACATCAGGTTTTGGAGATCATAAAATTATTGCCGGAACATAGGGTAATGTCACTACATGGGTTTGGGGGGGATAGCTTTGTAGTATTATTACTACATCAGTTGTAGTATTGTTACTACATCAGGTTTTGGAGATCATAAAATTATTGCCTGAACATAGGGTAATGTTACTACATGGGTTTGGGGGGATAGTGTTGTAGTATTAATTATACATCAGTTGTAGTATTGTTACTACATCAGGTTTTGGAGATCATAAAATTAGTGCCTGAACATAGGGTAATGTTACTACATGGGATTGGGGGGATAGCTTTGTAGTATTAATACTACATCAGTTGTAGTATTGTTACTACATCAGGTTTTGGAGATCATAAAATTAGTGCCTGAACATAGGGTAATGTTACTACATGGGTTTGGGGGGATAGCTTTGTAGTATTAATACTACATCAATTGTAGTATTGTTACTATAGCCAAATTCTATTAAAAAGGACAAGCAAGCAATTCCTTTTTTATTCTGACAGCCATTATTTGGCACTGACTGGTACCAGAAAGGATTCGAAATCTCCTACGAAAATGAAAGGCAGTTTTTTAGTTCTTTCATGTTTTTTAAAGTAACATAGGTTATCCGGAGCTTCTGGTGTGGTTACTGCTTTTACTTCAAAACAATACTTGTTGTGTTCAGTTAGTTTTTCCTGTGTTGTAAACCCACAAAGACAACTATAGCAGAAATACATTTTTTGATTGTATCCCGACATTTTTGAACTCATTAATCGACTGAGGTCTTTAATCCAAACATAGTGCTCATTATACCATAATAAATTCACTGTAGTACCATCCGTGATGTGTTTACTGGCTGGGGAAATCAGATATGGAAACACCCGTAATTTATTATCCAGTGAAAGCACATTAATTCCAGATCGGAACAATGTTGGGTTCTGCTGTTCTATTTTCGGTATTTGTTTGGGTGAGGTTGGAAAATCAATCCCTGTCATATTAATTCGGCACTGATACGGCTTGTAGTTGTTGACTCGGTCCACATGGTGTTGTGCTGAAAAAACTGCTGATAATAGCGCCCACAACAAACATTTATTGTCATCATTTTTCACATTGATGCATGATTTCGTTGCCTGGATGCTTTTAGGTAACGGCTTATAAGATGCTCCAGTGGCGGGTTTAAAATCATGGACACTTAGCTGGATATAATTAATCTTTTTAAACACTAATCCAGTTTTCAGTGATGTGAACACTTCGTACTGTCTTGATAATACCGCAAAGAAATCTTTTGCTGCATCCTCAAGGTTAGTAGACCTCAAAATAATCTGTGGTTCCGCCCGTAATAGAACGGTTATAATGATATCAGGATTGATTGTCAAGTACATATCAAGATCATAAGTGACGTTTATTTTCAATAGAGGCCGTTCAAGTAACACTGTCGGGATAACACTATTGAAGATTTTAATCAGATCACCCACCACAAAATGATTATACTGCTTCCCTCGTGGAATGAATTTGATATATTTATCAGCACCAGAAAAAGCTTCATCGATGATATATCCTCCTTGAAGTATTTCCTTGTTGATTTTCTTCTTTTGTCGCAAAATTGTAATTCTATCTGTTAATTCTGCTAATTGTTGATTTGTTCTAGGCCAGTTGGGTTTTGTTTTAGTAAGTTCATAGTATTCATTGATAAGTTCCCTCGCAACTATATGGCGAGGCTTTTTTGTTGTCTGGATCGTTTTCAGGTCCATTTTTGATAATGACATTCCTATATGTTTTATCATATCTCTAATTCAGTTTTACTGTATGTTTAAAGCAAATATAAACTATACGCAAAATTATCATATTGTTAAAGCAAAATATAACATATGTTAAATATGAATTAAAGAAATAGTTAAATATAGTATAGAACTATGTATAAACTGAGTTCATGCCGTTGGCTTTTGAAAAATTCTAATAATCAATGCGGAAAATCTTGTTATGGGGAAATCTGTGGAGTTCATGCGTATTTATTGCGAAATAGTTCCCGCGCTGGTACAAATCCCTGTATCAATTGTGGTGTTGGTGTTACAGGAAAAATCCATCTTTGTGGCAAATGTGGGAAAAATGCCTATCGAGCTATTTTGACGTATTATAAAAATAGAAAAAATAAGCATCATATCATCATGACTGAAAATCCACCTACGATAGAAGAATTCATTGCTGGGTACAGACCAAGAAGTAGTTCAGCAATACCTGTAGAAGTCTCCATTTAACAAACTGATACTAAATTGGTACCCCTTTAGGATTTTCTGTAGAAACCTCCATTTGACAAAACGATTGGTCCAGCGATAGAAGCGTTAATTTAACAAACTGGTACTAAATTGGTACCCCTTAGTAATTTTTTTAAAAGTATTATTTTGCCAATCTGACACTAAAAATAAAAATCAAAGTGGTCTAGCGATAGAAGCGTTAATTTAACAATCTGAGACTAAATTGGTACCCCCTTAGTAATTTTTTTAAAAGTGTTATTTTGGCAATCTGAGACTAAAAATAAAAAATAGAGTGGTCCAGGGGTGTAGAAGCGTTATTTTGTCAATCTGACAATTAAAATATTTTTCAATAGAAGCCTTAATTCACTGATTTGAAGCTTTATTAGGTACCCTTTGTGAGTTTTTGTATAGAAGCCTCCATTTGTCAATCTGACATTAAAAAAAAAATTAGAGTGGTCCAGTAGCGAAGCTTTCATTCAGTGAAAAGAAACTTCTATGAGGCATTTTATTTTTTTAGTCTCGGATTTACAAATGAAGGGTTCCATGATGATTTTTATTTTTAATTATTCTGCGATAGAAGCGTTATTTTACCATTTTGAGGCTTTTTTGGTACCTCCCTTTTTTCAGGTTTTTGTCTAAAATTTAAAGTGTCAGAATGGCAAAAGGAGAAATCACCTTCCATAGAAAATACATTAAAGTGGGCCAGAACCCGGCTTCTTCTATACTACTCTTGCCACTTCCAGATGGTCTGATTATAATCATTCTAATTGAATTCGGCAACATCGCATGATGTTTGATAGGTTCCCGTCGCCGAGTAGCTGAATAATCAGTTACATTCATCATGTTATTATATATAAATTATGGATCTATATTGTGTGAAGTGTAAGGCTTGTACTGGTACAAACGACTTGACGACGATTACAACCAGCAGTAACCGATCAGCACTTTCTGGTAAGTGTGTACAATGCAATACAAAGAAATTTAGATTTATTTTCCTCGATAAATCAAAGAAATTTTAAAAAAAACGAGGAGGTGATATTGCAGCCAAGTTAGCAAAACTCTCTGGAACACCGTGGGCAAAGTATCCAGGAGAAAAGCACCTTCCAGGATATAGTTATTGTGGACCCGGAACCAGACTCGATATCAGACTCGATGATCAAAATCAGCCCCAACCCGGGCGTGTCATGCTCATGATGTTGCATATAAAAGCAACAATCTGCAACATAGACATATCGCAGATGTGAAATTGATTCACGCGTTGAATTCTATCACTGATAAATCCTTCAAAGAAAAGTTGGCTTCATGGTTAGTAAAATCGGCTATGAAAGGTAAATTGATGTTAGGTGCCGGTAATTAATATCAACATGGAATCTATTTACTATTCTCCAAGCGGATACTGGCGGGGTAAAGCAGCGATTGGTAAACTCGCTAGCGCCGCGAAGGTAAAATATACCACTGCGGCTAATTGGTTATCCAAACAAGCGATATGGCAAATTTATCTGCCGCCGCCTAAACAAATTAACTACTCGCATTTTGATGTGACCGTTCCTAATGAAGTTCATCAAGCTGATTTATTATTTTTTCCGCATGATGGTGTTTACAAGTATACGTTAACCGTAGTTGACGTTGCGAGTCGATACAAAGAAGCAGAGCCATTAAAAACAAAGTCGGCCACTGAAGTAGCTTCTGCGTTTGAAAGGATTTATCGACGAGGTCCTCTGCGTTGGCCAAATCTATTACAATTTGATCCTGGCAAGGAATTTCAGGGTGCGGTGTTATCAACAATGAAACATCATAATGTCACCATCAGACGAGGGCATACTGCTTTACATCGCGATCAGGCAATTGTTGAACGATTTAATCGCACACTTGCTGAGCGATTATTTGGATATCAATACGCGAAAGAATTTATTCAACATAAACGATCTCGTGAATGGGTTAAGAGATTACCAGGCGTAATTACCGCGTTGAATAATGAGGTTACTCGAACAATCAACATGAAACTTAACAACGCGATTAAAAAGAAGTATATACCCGTATAACCACAAAAAGATTTTTCAAAAGAACCAATTCTTGGTAATGTCACTGTAAGGTATTTATATGAACCAGGAGAGCTCAAAGGCGGTACAAAAAGGGCTACTGATCCTATTTGGAGTGTCACCGTGCATAAAATATCCGACATAACACGATCTACGGGCAGACCAGCAATCTATAGATTGGATTCAACTGCTCCTCAGCGAGGATTTACTCGACAACAACTACAAGTGATACCCGAGGATACTCAATTACCACCGCGTGGTCTTAACTAGCACCTCTTCGTCTGTTACATTCAAGGCAAGTCAGCATCACATTATCGTTAGTATGACCTACGCTGCTATCTTTTCTGTCTACGGTAAATTGTCGAGGATCCGACCAACACCAACGCATTATACAATTGCAACTCGCGCAGTGATTATTCTGTTGTTGTTTCAGTGTGATTATTAATTCAGCATCAATATTAAATTCTCTATTATTTTTTTATTCTGCAGTTTATAACCAGATAGTTTTTTTCGTATTATGTCCTTAGTGATGAAAGCACCAGCGACAATATCACTTTTTGTAGTGTCATTATCGTCTCCTGACTCTGTTAGGACAATTCTTCGAAGCTGATTTATTCTTCGTACTCTGGACACTGCGAGATAGACTAAATTCGACCACTCGATGCGATTATCCACTATCCAAACAATTGTATCGGATATAGTTAATCCCTGTGAAGAATGTATCGTCGCTGCGTATCCTAGCGTCCACGGGGATTTATCAGCGCGTAATGCATCTTCGACGACGCTGATATCAACCAACACAATATCATTTAACACTAAATTCTGCTTTTCTCGCTGTCCTGGAATATCAACTTCAGTATTCTGCTTTCGTGTATCCGAAGGCCTATAACACAACGGTACTGGAAGTGTTGCAAATTTACATTTATGCGTTTTAAATAACTTCATCTGAAGTGTGTCCCTGACTATCTTTCTACTTGCGATTATCAAATCGTTTGGTCTCCACGCTTCCCAGAAATCATTCATGGGAGTTTCCGAAATTATTTCACGTGCTATCTCACATTGGATTCTATCAGGTTGTAATCTGATTAGTTTTTTGAACTCGCGTAATTGTTCATCAAGCGCTCTATGATCGGTGTTAATTTCTTTATAGTAGTCTACAAAATTCTTCAGCCAATCATGTGGAGATAAACCGACAAATGGTGGTGGTTGACCGTGATCGCCGCACATGACGACCTTTGTGTTCGCGTGCAATAACCACTCGAGAAACATTTGTAATACATCTAACGACACCATGCATATCTCATACCAAATTATGACATCAGGGATAGATTTCTCACCCATTCGATCAGGAGTCCATTCGTCACCTTTCCATCGAAAAAAGCTATGATAAGTGCAAGCATTCACCCCTCGTTGTTTCGTCTCTCTGGCGAGTCTGTGTGTTGGTGTTAGCACAATCATGTTTGTGAAATCCGTAGAATTTTTTCCACGAAATAACTCAATCGCGCGAGTCGTCTTTCCTGACCCACCACAACCGTTTAAATAAACTGTTTTATATCTACATATTGGATCAGATACCTGCGGTGCGTTAGATAGTTCTGAACACTGATTGATTTTCAAGTATTTATCTTCAATCGTAACATCTGCTGATTTGGAGTAATCACAGGGTATTTCCTGCTTAATTCTCCATGATCCCCAACTCTCGTCGGAATTTGTGAATTCGGCCACTGCGTTGCTGTGTTTCATGTCTATGTAAAATGAATCAGTGGCGACACTAACTGCGGTGTCAGGAAATCTATTTATCATCGAAAATAAATTGATAGAAGCATAAACCAACATAGATGCCCTCGGATGTGTATACTGAAGACTGTGCCCATCGCTATAAGTAACAATTGTTCCCAATTTGGTTCCATCGGACAAGAAAGCGTCTTTACGATCGACATATATACCCCTTGATGTTACATCCGCGATTATAAAATCGTATTCGACGCTATCCATAAACAGCCGTGAAGAATATCGTCCATTGTCGTATTTACCACCTTGAGTAAATTTACTAATTATTCTTCTACCGAGATCTTTTGCGTCTTTGTTTCTGATTTCATATAACAGTTTGGACCAATTCATGATATATTCTTCGTCGAGATCCGGGAATCGTTGTCGTTGTTCACTGATTATACTATCTAGATCAGGTTTTGACAACCAGACTTCAGTCTGTGCTCGATATGATATAATTGCTTCACTGACAATCAGCGATATCAGCATGTTACAATCAATCATATACCGTAACAGCACTATTAGCATCCAATGTTTCGCAGACATATGTCTACCAATCCAAATATAACAGCACGGATGAAGTCCTGGAGCCAATTCAAATGATACCACACGAGCGAATCCGGTTAAATCAAAATGTGGCAGTGGTCCATTAATCGCAACACGTGCCATCTCATGAGTGGGATGTCCAAATCGCTTGAAGTATTTAGCGGTTTCTCCGTATCGTAAACTCCCTGGGTAACATGCGACTATATCAACCGAAATAATAGTTTTGGGGTTATATTTTGTATTCCATAATCCGCCGTGGTTGTATTCGGTGCAGCTTGATTTGATGTCAGAGAGAAATGAAGCTCGCGTTGGTTTCCATAAGTTTCTCTTTCTCTCAAAATGAGCCGCAACCGACGGAATTGTAAAGCAATTTGTTAGTAATTGTTCATCGTCAAAACTCTTCACGAAACTACTAGCTAGCTGTTTCATCTTGTCATGGAGTGCTTCAGTACGGTATAATTCTCCATTGGGTCTTACAAACTGATCGAATCCACCCCCGGGGTTTTCAGCACTGTGAAGTAACCACACTGACACCGGATCGTTTTTACTTAACTGGTAAATAGCATCGAACAATGTTTTCTCAGAGAATTCTTTTCCCGAAAATTCCACGGGTATATACTTTAATGTTCTATTTCGCGGGAATATTGTTACCGCAGGTGTCCATGCGTGTCCGTTATGATCAATAATTTTGATTGAGGCTCCTTTTGATTTATATCTTGATTCGTGTAATATCTCGCCGGTTATCGTCGCTACGGTTATTGGGAATCCTAATGATGTTTCTAATTTGGCTATATCCTGAATTGATGCTCCGTTCTTGTTAACTGTTAATTCCCATTCCTTTATTTTTTGGCGTCTTAGATCAGTCAATTTGTTTCCCCGGGATGCATTTGTGAAGTGTTTTAATATTCGTTCTGCTACACAATTCATTCTTGACGAAGTCGATGACGAAGTCAACAATGACGGTTTCATGGTTTTTAGTTTTTCAATACTCGGTTTATCATTTAACGGATATATCCCATAAACAACTGCTGGTACAGGATAGGATCTCTCGTAGTATGGTCTGTCAATTCCAGTCAAAATTCCTGGTCTGGAATCTCGACTCACAACGACGGTTTTTTTAACCTTCAAGATGTGTTCGTATTTATCCCTGATAATCCAATTTCCAGTGTCTGAACGGATAATGAATTTCACTCTAAAAGAATATCTTTTCCGGGTAAGATGTGAAATTATCACTGCTGCGCGTTCGTCGTTCATGATAGCATCAACGTTACAATGAATTCGAAATGTTGACCAACAATGAGATGCTCCATCATGTTTGAATTCATTAAAACAGTCACTGATTTTACTTATCATAGTTTTATCACCTATTAGATTTTTTGGTGCTACGGAGACTCTATCGAGATTAAATCTAGCATTTTTCCAGGGCTTAATTTTCAATAATCTCTCGAATTCCTTCATGTTATAATTAAAACAAGTATTTAAATAGAGAATTTATTATATAATGAATCATTGCAAATGGCTTATGATTGGATCAGTAACCCCGTGTAACAAATCATGCAGAAAGGAGTTCTGTGGGTATCATATGCAAAGCGTTCGACGCGGAAGCCTTGGTCCGATTCCTTGTATAAGATGTGGAGTAGGGGTGTTAGGGATATCACAATTGTGTCTCGGTTGTGGTGGTAAACGATACAGAGAGTTGAAGCGTTATTATGATAAACGAATTAAGGATTCCATTAAAAACTCCACTAAGAATTCCATCAATGACTCTGACAGCGTCCTTGACTCTGTCAACGACAAAGTCATTAGAACACTTCAAGATTACATTGAAAGATTTCCAAGTAGTGTTATCATTCAACCATATAATGAATTAGACAAATAATAATATAGTATATAAATGAACCAAGAATTTAGACCACATCCATAGATTCCAAACTATGAGGCATCCAGTGATGGTACTGTCAGACACTGCAGATCGAAGAAGTCAGTCGGTGTTGACAATAGTGTGGGGTATTTGGCGTTTACTGTTTGGAGAAAGAAGAGATATCTTAATCATCGTTTCGTGTATGAATGTTTCCACGGATTGATCAAGGATGGTTTTGTTATCGATCACATTGACTCTAATGTTAAGAACAATTCTTTATCGAATCTACAAGCTATTACACAAAGTGAGAATTCCAAAAGAGGAAAGACTGGACAATACTCGAAAAAAGCGAGACCTGTAAGATCTTTTAACACAACAAATAACGAGGAAATAGTAGTTCAGTCTATGAATAGCGCCAGTAGGTATTTCGATATTTATATATCCTCGGTACGACGTGTTGCAGAGAATATAACCATGACGGCGATTTCCAGAAGGAATGGACAAAAGATTCGATTTTTGTATGTCTAAATCATGTTTTGCATTATTCTATATAACACCAAGGGAGCTGCTGTTATATGAATTCCAAGAACTGTTATGATATAAATTCCAATAACTGTTATGATATGAATTCCAAGAACTGGTGTTATATGAATTCCAAGAACTGTTATGCTATGAATTCCAAGAACTGTTATAATATGAATTCCAAGAACTACTGCGATATGAATTCCAAGAACTGTTATCATATGAATTCCAAGAACTACTGCGATATGAATTCCAAGAACTACTGCGATATGAATTCCAAACACTACTGCGATATGGATTCCAAGAACTACTGCCATATGAATTCCAAGAACTACTGCGATATGAATTCCAAGAACTACTGTGATATGAATTCCAAGAACTACTGCGATATGAATTCCAAGAACTGCAGTGATATGAATTCCAAGAACTGATATGATATGAATTCCTGGAATTATTATATAAAATTCCAAGAACTACTGCGATATGATATGAATTCCTGAATTATTATATAAAATTCCAAGAACTGATATGATATAAATTCCAAGACCTATTATAATATAAATTCCAAGAACTGATGTTATATGGATTCCAAGAACTATTATGATATGAATTCCAAAAACTATTATGATATGGATTCCAAGAACTGATGCTATATGGATTCCAAGAACTGTTATGATATGAATTCCAAGAACTGATGTTATATTCCAAGAACTGATGTTATATGGATTCCAAGAACTATTATGATATGGATTCCAAGAACTATTATATGAATTCCAAGAACTGTTATAATATGGATTCCAAGAACTGATGTTATATGAATTCCAAGAACTGTTATGATATGGATTCCAAGAACTGTTATGATATGAATTCCAAGAACTATTATGATATGGATTCCAACAACTATTATGATATGATTTCCAAGAACTGTTATGATATGGATTCCAAGAACTGCTATGATATGATCATTCAAAATTGATCCCAATTTTTTTTGTATTAGAAATATGTATTCTCAATATATAAATGCGGAAAATATGAATAGGATTATAGCTGAAATTTCAAAATTGAAAAATCAAGAAATTAAACTATCTGACAATTTGAACCCTGACCAAATTATGTCTGACTTTCAAGATATAAGCAGCAGAGAGGGTGAACCCTACAACCGAACTTAAAGCGTCGAATCGAACAAAAGCGTCGACAACCAACGCACAAGACAACCAAAGAAAAGCGTCGAATCGTAAAAAAGCGTCGACAACCAACGCTTCCTCGTCTACGCCAGCGTCGTTGTCATCCACCCTCTCTGCTGCTATGGGTTAATAAAAAATAATAAATGAATTCAACCGAATATTTGATCGAGTCCGATACGATATCGTGTCCGTGGATCATGTAGATTTATTGTTGCGAATCCGTACGGGGTTGACTGAGCGTTACTAAAGAAATTTCTAAATTGATTATGATCCATATCACCGCAGCACCATGTCTGCCAAATATTTTTAAGAGTATGAGTATCAACTCCGTTGAATACAGCAAGAACATTGCAGTTATCTCTGATCACTTTTGGAATCTGAGTGTAGCGTTGAGTGACATATATCACGTCAGTGTTTTTATGCCTGCCTCTGGAAAAGATCCTAGCAGGATTTTTTTGTTTATCTAACATTACATCATCGTATACGACTAAATTGTTAATATCTCCATCAATATCATCAATGCTCGGTGCTTCATCGATATCGGTTATAAACTCAATAATACCCTCGCCGGATTTTTCTACCGCGCTGTCGTTAAAATCCTTTAACACTTCATAACATCGTTGATCATCTACGCTAGGGGCAATTAAATACAACTTATCTCACTTCATCCATCTCATTTTTAAATTGAGTAACAATTGCGTCTCGCCGGATCCAGATGGCCCGATTATAATCATCCGGATAGAGTTTGGTAGCGCTGCATGATGTTTAACCGGTTCTCTTGCTTTAGTCGCTGAAAAATCAATTATATCCATATCTCTATACATAAATTATGGATCTATATTGTGTGAAGTGTAAAACGCGTACTGGCACAGATGACTTGAAGACGATTACAACTAGAAATAACCGATCAGCGCTTTCTGGTAAATGCGTGCAATGTGGTACAAAAAAATTTAGATTTATTTCTACAAAATCCGATTTTAAAAAAAACGAGGAGGTGATATCGCAGCCAAATTGGCAAAGCTCCCTGGAACCCCATGGGCAAAGTACCCCGGAGAAAAGCACCTTCCAGGATATAGCTACTGTGGCCCCGGAACACGACTAGATATCAGACTTGATGATCAAAATCAACCCAGATCCGGCGAGTATCCGATAAACGCCATTGATAAGGCCTGTCACCTTCATGATGCTGCTTATAAAAGCAGCAATCTGCAACACAGGCATCTAGCAGATGTGAAACTAATTCATGCGTTAAATGCTATTCCTGATAAATTTTTCAAAGAAAAATTGTCTTCCTTTTTGATAAAATCGGCTATGAAAGGTAAATTGATGTTAGGTGCCGGTAATTAATAATATGGAATCAATTTATTATTCCACAAGAGGATACTGGAGGGGTAAATCAGCAATCAATAAACTCGCTAGCGCTGCAAAAGTGAAAAATACCACTGCGGCTCATTGCTTATCCAAACAGGCACTATGGCAAATTTATCTACCACCGCCTAAACAGATTAATTTCTCGCATTTTGATGTTACCGGACCCAATGAAGTTCATCAAGCTGATTTATTGTTTTTACCACATGACAACGGTTACAAATACGCGCTAACCGTAGTTGACGTTGTGAGTCGATACAAAGAAGCAGAACCGCTGAAGACAAAGTCAGCTACTGAAGTAGCTTCTGCATTTGAGAGGATTTATCGACGAGGTCCTCTGCGTTGGCCAAATCTGTTACAAGTTGATCCTGGCAAGGAATTTCAAGGCGCTGTTTTATCAGCGATGAAAGATCACAATGTCACCATCAGACGGGGGCATACTGCGTTTCATCGCGATCAGGCAATTGTTGAACGGTTTAATCGGACGATTGCTGAGCGGTTATTTGGATATCAATACGCAACAGAATTCATCCAAGAAAAGCGATCCTGTGAATGGGTCAAAAGGTTACCAGCTGTGATTATCGCACTGAATAACGATATTACTAGAACGATCAACATGAAACCTATCATCGCGATAAAAAGAAGTCTATACCTAAAATGGGGATTCAAGGGATTTCACAAAAAGATTTCAAAGAACCAATTCTTGGTAGTAATGTCACTGTTAGGTATTTATACGAACCAGGAGAGCTGGAAGGTGGCACAAAAAGGGCTACTGATCCTATTTGGAGTGTCACTGCACACAAGATATCCGGCATAACACGATCAACTGGTAGACCAGCAATCTATACACTGGATTCAACTGCCCCTCAGCGAGGATTTACTCGACAACAACTACAGGTAATTCCCGAGGATACTCAATTATCACCGCGTGGTCTTAACTAGCACCCCCCAGAGGCATTGTGCTGGCACCCCGGTGTCTATTACACTCAAGACAGGTCAACATCACATTGTTTCTGACATGACCGAGATTGTTATTTTTTCTGTCTACGTTAAATTGGCGAGGATCTTTATCCGAATACTGCCAACGAATTATACAATTGCAACTCGCGCAGTGATTATTCTGTTGTTGCTTCAGCGTAATTATTAATTCAGCATCAATATCAAATTCTCTATTATTTTTTTTATCCTGTTGTTTATAACCAGAGAGTTGTTTTCTGATTATATCCTTGATGTTGTTGGCGCTGATTGAAGTGTCATTATCATCACCAATGATTTCATCATCGCCACCAATGATTTCATCATCGCCTGACTCTGTCAGGACAATCGTTCGAAGCTGATTTATTTTTCGTACTCTGGATACTGCGAGATAGACTAAATTCGACCATTCGATGCGATTATCTACCATCCAAACAATTGTATCCGATATAGTCAATCCCTGTGAAGAGTGTATCGTTGCTGCGTATCCTAGCGTCCATGGGGATTTATTAGCACGCAATGCATCTTCAACGACGCTGATATCAACCAGCACAATATCATTTAACACTAAATTCTGCTTTTGTTGTTGTCCAGGAATGTCAACTTCGATATTCTGTTTTCGTGTATCCGATGGCCTATAACAAAGGGGTACTGGAAGTGTTGCAAATTTTTCTTTATGCAATTCAAATAACTTCATCTGAAGTGTGTCTCTGACTATTTTTCTACTTGCAATGATCAAATCATTTGGTTTCCACGCTTCCCAGAAATCATTCATTGGGGTTTCTGAAATCACTTCACGCGCAATTTCACACTGGATTCTATCCGGTTGTAGTCTAATTAGCACTTTAAACTCGCGTAATCGTTCATCAAGTGATCTATAATCAGTGGTGATTTCTTCATAATAGTCTACAAAACCCTTTAGCCATTCGTGTGGGGATTCACCGACAAATGGTGGTGGTTGGCCGTGATCACCGCACATGACGACTTTTGTGTTTTTGTTTAACAACCACTCGAGGAATGTTTGTAGTACATCTAATGACACTGTGTCTATTTCATCCCAGATTATGATTTCAGGAATGAATTTATCATCCATTCGATCAGGAGTCCATTTGTCACCCTTCCATCGAAAAAAAACTGTGATAAGTACAGGCATTTACCCCTCGCTGTATCATCTCTCTGGCGAGTCTGTGAGTCGGTGTTAGCACAATCATGTTGGACTTCCCACGAAATAATTCAATTGCACGAGTCGTCTTTCCTGACCCACCACAACCGTTTAAATAAACTGTCTTATATCTACATATTGGATCAGATACCGGTGGTGCATTAGAAAATTCTGATTGAATTTCAATACGGTTACATGAAAGATATTTATCATCCATGGTAACATCTGCCGATTCACAATACTCATGTAGTTTTTCCTTTTTAAATCGCCAACGTCCCCACGCTTCCTCGGGATCTGTGAATTTAGCTACATCTGATTTGTATTTCTCGTGGATATAAATAGAATCAGTGGCTACTCTAACTGCGTTATTAGGAAATCTATTTATCATCGAAAATAAATTGATAGAAGCATAAGCTAGCATAGAACTTCTCAGATGTGTGTACTGGGAATTATATCCATCACAATAGGTAACAACCGTACCCAATTTCTCACCATTGGATAGAAAAGCGTCTTTACGATTTACAAGTTTTCCCTGTTTCGTTAAATCCGTTACAATAAAATCGTATTCAGCGACGTCTATGATCAACCTCGAAGAGTATTTTGCGTTGTCGTATTTTCCACCCTGGGTAAATTTACCGATTATTCTTCGTCCAAAATCTTTTGCTTGTTCTTTTTTACTTTCAAATAACTTCTTAGACCAATTCATGATTTGTTCTTCATTGAAATCAGGGAATTGTTTTCGCTGTTCGCTAATTATACGATCTAGATCGGGTTGTGGTAGCCAAACTTCTTTTTGAGCTCGATAGCATATAATAGCTTCGGAAACAATCAACGATTGTAACATCTCACAATCGATCATATATCGTAGTAACACTATTGGCATCCAGGCCTTTTCAGATATATGTCTACCAAGCCAAACATAACTACACGGATGTAACCCTGTAGCGAGTTCAAATGATATCACACGAGCGAATCCGGTTAAATCAAAATCGGGTAATGGCCCATTAATCGCAACACGAGTCATTTCATGCGTGGGGTGTCCAAATCGTTTAAAGTATTCAGCGGCTTCTCCATATCCAAGAAAACTCCCTGGATAACACGCAGCTATATCAATTGAAATCATACCATCACGTGAGTATTTTGTATTCCACAGTCCTCCATGACTAAATTCGACGCAATTCAATTTAACATCCTCGAGAAAATCACTTCGTGTTGGACGCCACGAGTTTTTTTCACTTGCGAAGTGAGCTACCACTGATGGAATAGTAAAACTATCCGTGAGTAGTTTTTCATGGAAACTCTCCGGTGAAAAATCATTAGCGATTTTTCTCATTCTGTTATCTAATTCTTCAACGCGATATAATTCACCATTTGGTCTTACAAATTGATCAAATCCTGATTCGGGATCTTCATCACTTCTAAGTAACCACACTGACACAGGATCATCCTTACACAACGCATGAATAGCATCGAATAATTTCTCATTATAAAAAACATTCCCGACGAATTCTTCGGGGATATATGTCACGGTTCTATCTCGTGGAAATATGGTTACTGCAGGTGTCCACGCGTGTTCGTTATGATCAATAATTTGTATTGGAGCTCCATTTTTGTTATATTTCGGTTCGTATAAAACTTCTCCGGTTATCGTCATAACGGTTATTGGGAATCTTAATGATGCTTCTAATTTAGCTATATCAGAAATCTTTGCACCGTGCTGTTTCACTGTCAGTTCCCATTCGGTTATTTTCGTACGTCGCAGATCAGTTAGTTTATTTCCTCGGGATGCATTTGTGAAGTGTTCCATTACCCGTGTTGCTACACAATTCAGTGAACTAGAATATTTCATAGGAGCTAGTTTTGCGATATCGGGTTTATCATTTAACGGATATATCCCATAAACGATTGCTGTTACAGGATAAGATCTCTCGTAGTATGGTTTGTCGATTCCAGTTAGAATTCCTGGTTTGGAATCTCTACTCAGCGTGATTGTTTTTTTATCTTTGAGGATCGGTTCAAATTTATCCTTGATAATCCATTTGCCTTCGACTTCGATAATGAATTTTATTCTGAAAAAATACTACTGTTGCAATTTACTCTTGGATTTCCAGCCAAGATGTGAAATCACCTCAGCTGCTCTTTCATCATTCATAGTAGCATCGATGTTGGGTACATTGACATCCTCGTGTATAATTCGAAATGTCGACCAACAGTATGCTGCACCGTCTTGGTAGAATTCATTAAAACACTCCTTGATTTTACTTAGTATAGTTCTGTCACCGATTAGACGTTTTGGTGTATCAGAGACTCTATCGAGATTGAATTTAGTATTTCTCTAGGGCTTAATTTTCGATAATCTCTTGAACTCCTCCATACTATAATTAAAACAAGCATTTAAATGAAGGATTTATGTATAGTGAATCACTGGAAGTGGCTCATGATTGGATCAACAACCCCGTGTAACAAATCATGCAGAAGCGAATTCTGTGGGTATCATATGCAAAGCTTTCGTCGTGGAAGCCTTGGTCCGTTACCTTGCATACGATGTGGGGTTGGGGTTAGGGGAAAATCTCAGTCGTGTTTGAATTGTGGTGGCAAACGATACAGGGAGTTGAAGCGTTATTATGACAAAAGAATCAAAAAATGGAAAATCAATCAAAAATTCTGACCCTGAAAAAGTCCCTGACGCTGACTCTGTCAAGGACAAAGTCAGTGTCCCTGACAAAGTCCTTGACTCTGTCAAGGATAAAATCATAAAAACCCCTGAAGACTACATCGAAAGATTTTCCAGTGATGTAATCATTAGACCAAACAATGAATTAGACAAATATTATTAGTATACGAATGAACCAAGAATTCAAACCACACTCAGTGCTTGTTAATTATGAAGCATCCCGTGATGGTGTTGTAAGAAACCGCAGACTGAAGAAACCAGTTTGGTGGGATAATGGTATGGGGTATTTGAAGTTTACTGTTGGGGGAAAGAAGAAATATTACTGCCATCGTTTCGTGTATGAATGTTTCCATGGATTGATCGAGGATGGTTTTGTTATTGATCACAAGGATTCTAATCCATTGAACAATTCTTTATCAAATCTAGAAGCCGTTACGCAAAGTGAGAATACCAAACGAGGAAAGACTGGCATTTGCTCAAAGCGAGCGAGACCAGTAAAATCTTTGAATACAACAACTAACGAAGAAAAAATATTTTCATCTATCAATGAAGCCGGTAGGCATTTCGATATTTGTATACCCTCAGTACGATATGTTGCAGAGGGAATAACCAAGACGGCGATTTCAAAAAAGACCGAACAAAAAATTCGATTTATTTATGTCCCCGGTGATAAAATCACCAGTGATATCATCGGCGCGTCATAATTTTTATTTAGAAATATGTAATCACCATAGAATATGAATTCTGAAAATATGAATAGCATTATATCCGAGATTTCAAAATTGAAAAGTCGGGATATCAAACTATCAGAAGGTTTAAATTCTGATCAAATCATGTCTGATTTTCAGGATATAGAATACGGATTTAGCACTAACAAGTATATGCTGCCAAAGAAATACGCGCTCATCAAGAGAATTCAGAATTCTATTCGAAACTCTCTTACATTTTCCAGCGACGTAAGTGTGTTTGTTCCGTTGTATACTATCGTAGAACGAATACGAAAAGAATTAGGTAACGAATACGAATTGAAAAAGGAGGTTAATTCTAAAGTTAGAAACCTACGGGCGTTAATTCAAGAAAATGAACAATTTTGACCGTGACCGACCCTCAAAGAGATTTTGTCGTTTTTTGATTGTGACCGACCCTCAAAGAGATTTTCATTTTTTTTAGCATTTTTTGATTGAAAATGTCAAAATCAGTGAATAAAAAATAAAAATATTTCACAGCAATAAAAAATATATTTCACACTGCGTAAAATTAAAATCAAATCCTAACAGCTTTGAAAGTTCTTTTAAGAACTTTTCCCTATGGGAAATCCCATGCAAATCGACTACTTTACCCGACGAAGACTGATCAAAATGGTATAAAAAACAGTGAAAAATAGGCAAATCAGTCAAAAAAATAGGCAAATCAGTCAAAAAAACAGGCAAAATCACTGAATAAAAAATAAAAACTATTTCACACTGAATAAAAAATTGGACCGTTAATGAATGGTTCCGATTAGTTAATCATCGATGGGAAAAATTGTTTTACAATTGAAAAATTGTTTCTGATTTTAAATAATGGTCAATGAAGCATTAACAACTAGATTAGCCCGAGAGCGGCTATCAGCAATTAAAAAGTTTATACCGGTTCGAGACAGACTTCGTGAAAAACTTCAACAACGACAACAAGCGCAGACTGAGTTTTCTGTGTCAAGTGAACAACTGTTCGCCCCGGTAACTAAGGCGACCAGCGATGTGAAAACAGCAACTGAACGAGCAATATTTGGAGATATTCCTGAGGAAGGCAAGCGACGAGAAGTGCCTGTTCTTGGTGTGCTTGAAAAGATAGCAGCGGAAACTGAAAAGACATCAGCGTTGTTACAAAAAACCCCACCTGGTCCGAAAAAGACCAATGATAAAATAGTAGATGAATTACGCGCGCAATTTAACGAAGAAGGGTTAGCAACAATTGATAAGACTGACCCTACAGAGTTTCCTGCACTTGTTGTTACGACGTATGAAAACAGAAAAAAATTGTTAAAACCAGAACAGCACAAGTATGTAAGAGGTATACAACATTGGGCTGATATATTCTACAAAATCAAAACTGAAAAAAGTCAAATTAAGACAGATAGTGCATCATACATTGAATATATCAATGCGGTGGGTAACGTGTATAAACAATATGAAGAACAAAAATCACAAAGAAAACCACAAAGACTGCAGCGACGGCGACAACAAACTGCCAAAAAAAATATATTTTTCACCTAAACAACAACAACTACTACCACCTGATGATGATGATGATAGTTATTTACAAGAAACGGATTTAGAAAAACTGGAGGAAGCACCTGATTATAGCGGAAGCGGATTGCAAGATTCCAGTGGAATTGGAAACGCTAGCGTTGGAAACTCTTTGAGTTTCTGTCCTGGTAGTGTTCTCAGTGATATATCACGATTAGAAGTTCTTGTAGGAGGGTTCCGAGCTGGAAATAACTCACCGGAAATAATTAATGAAGCAGCTGATATCTGCAGGCGGTTATTTGCCGGCAGTATCACGGATATCAAAACATATCGAGATTTCATTAGCGAGTTAGTGGAAAGTGGGTATCACAGCGACTAAATTCACAATTGAAAACACTAGTGTTTTTACAATAATGATCATACACTACAATCATGACAAACCAACCCCCGTCTATGTGGTAAACTCACGGTTTCCAGTTTATAGAGCATACTACGGAGATGGTCTCGGTGATACCATTGCAGGGTTTTTTGCGAGAATGGCTCCAAAAGTGATGCCGTTAGCTAAACAATTATCAATGAAAGCCATTGATGTTATTCGTGATAAGGGTATTAGCAAAATCGGAGATCTTGCCGGAAAAGCGTTTTCATCTGCGAAGAATAAACTAACAGCGCTAGTGAAATCACGGATGAAATCCAAAGGATTTTCAAAACCGTTACCGTCTACAGCGGAAATGCCTGCAAGTGTTAGTAAAATTATAAATAACGCAGTAGATGAAAAATTAGCGCAATTGACTTCAACCTCTGACCAAAGCAATATTGCAGATATGACAGCGGGAAGTGGCTTTAAAAAACTACGACGATGAATGGAAAATCGTTTACGATTTCACGATTTAGACTCTGATAAATAGAATAAAATGTTCAAAAGGTCACCTGATCCAGCATTTGATATGGATGCCCCAGTTCTCAAGAATAATTCTGTACGCGATTTTCAATTTTATTCTTATCACGCAGTACAACCAGATCTCCGATCGCGAATTGAACTTCAGGTTCATGATACCAGTAAGTATTTTTTGCCGTGTGAGGCATTTATTGAAGTAGAAGGAGAACTTGTAACAAATGATGCAGCTGATACCCCATATGACAATAACGCAAATATCCGAGTTGGTTTTGTTAATAACGGTATTATGGCGTTATTTGAAAGCGCTAGATATCTCATTGATGGAAAAGAAATTGAATCCATTGACCGTGAAGTTGATGTGGCTACAACAATCATAGGGTTAGCGAGATATTCTGATGATTATACAAGATCGGCTGGTCCGTCTATGATGTTTGCAAAGGATACCTCTGATAACGCTGACCACTTTCAATTCATTAAAGTGTTAACAGCACAAGGTACTGCAGAAGCAGATCAACAACTAGCAGCTAATCCAGAACGTCGAACTAGACCCGGAGCTGCGTTTGATATTCTCGGAGGCGTTAATGGTAATCTCAATTTAGGATTTGCAACACGCGTAGCAACGTTGCATGGACAGCGTCGACGATTTTCATGTGCGATTCCACTGCATCATATTTTCGGATTCTGTAGAAACGTCCGAAAAGTTATTTATGGAGCCAAACACACAGTAGCGCTTGTACGAAAGGGTACTGATGATGATGCAATCTGGCGTAATGCTGGGGTTGCTCCCGGTAAAGTCATTTTAACAAAACTCATTATGGATGCCAGTGTTAACTCCATCAGTCACCGAAGAACAGCGACTACTAGAATTTATGGACCAAGGAGGAAAGTCGTTGTTAAGTTGGTTATCAGTGACTACGGATATTAAACAAGACAGTGTTGATGGTACATTCACATGGCACCTGGCATCAAAACAAGGTGTTTCAGCTCCACGTCATATATTCGTAGCGTTACAGAATAATGCGCGAGTTGGTAATCAAGAACGAAGCCATATGATATTTGATCAGTTAGGTGTTAATGAAGTCTCGCTGAGAATAAACGGACAGCAGGAACCATCCGAGGATATACAACTTGATTACGGTCAAAATCATATTGCACGTGTCTATCATAACCTGTTGTCATTTATGGCACGTGATCAAAATGTGGATACTGGTTTGCAAATATCACAATTGGATTTTAAAAACCTCTATCCGATTTATTACTTTTCATTGGAACATCTTGATTTAACAAGACAATCTGTCGTTGATATACACTTTAGAGCTCGTGTAACCCGTCCGACTGGTCCACCAGTTGGTGGGATACCCCCTATCCTCATCCCGAATTATAGAGCGGTTGCTGTCATTCTCAGCGATAAATCAATGCTACTCGAAGGTGTTGGAGGAAGAATGAGAGTGGTAGATGCACCAGTGGAAAATCTTTGATTGAAATCGTAAACGATTTAGAATCAATCTGTTATTGTATAATGTCGTATAGTAATATCAATGTGTCTTTGACACCCGGTAAATTAAAAAAACTACAATCCAAATCGGCTAAGCAATGTGGAACCACAATCACGTTGAAACCCAATCAAATGACTGGTGGTCAGAATAAGTTGTCGTTGACAACTCGTCAGGTGAAACACTTCAATGATGCACTTGTTGCAAAAAAAGGTGTTCAGATTACTCTTTCTGCGGCTGCTATCAAGAATATGATTAAAACAGGCGGTATATTCCCGTTGTTAGCTGCGATACCAGCGTTGATTTTAGCGGCTGCCCCAGCGGTGGCTAAAGCGGCAGCGTTAGGAGCCGTTGGTACTGCAGCAGGAATGGCACTAAAGAAGGCAACTGGGAAAGGATATAAAAAAAGGGAAAGGGTCTAAGACTACCAGGAACCCCGTATTCGTGGTACAGCGGAAAGGGCCTGAGACTAGGACCGGTTTACTAGTTGGAGAGGAACCGGTTCCTATGTCCAATTTTGATTTACTCGATGCTGCTAAAAAACTGGCGATTAAAAATTTCAGAGGTGTCTTTATGAAAGATCAATTACCACATCAACCAAACAGCGTTGAAACCGGAGTCATTAATTTAGATAACAGCACCGGACCCGGAACTCACTGGGTTGCATACACTATTGATCCACGTGGGATTGTCTATTTTGATTCATATGGATTAGCCCCACCAAAAGAGTTTATGCGTTATATAAAAACCCTTCCAATGAAGACTTGGTATTCTATGCTACCAACACAAACGATGATTGACCCACCAATATGTGGCAGCGAAGTATTAAATGTCCTTGACGCTATTTCAGCATCTAGAAAACCACCACACATTGTCGTAAATGAATACACTAGTAATCGCTTTTTAGAGAGAGAAAGAGTTTTACAATAACATGATTGATATTTGGGGAAGACTTCTGAAACCCAAACCCGATGACACTGCGACGGGTGATATAAAAAAAAATTAAAGATGAAATCGCTGAGACGTTAAACTTAACAAGTGTTGACCCCGGGGAAATTGTTGTATTTCAAGACAAACAGGGTAAATTGAAAAGCAGTGATGTGTCGTTGGATGATATATTGGTTAAACAACGAAACGCAATCGAGGATACCGTTGTGCTATTTTCCGATCAGGGTAAATTGAAAAGCAGTGATGTGTCGTTGGATGATATATTGGTTAAACAACGAAACGCAATCGAGGATACCGTTGTGCTATTTTCCGATCAGGGTAAATTGAAAACCAGTGATGTGTCATTGGATGACATTTTGATACGGCAGCGCGATGCCACTGAAAACTCTATTGCGCTGTATTCCAACGGTGGACAACTTAAACCAGGCGCACTTGTGTCTACGATCACCGACGCGATTGCTACCCACGGCAACGAGATTGCCGCCCACGGCCGTGAGCTGGATGATCATATACGAGGTTATAATAGTTTTCGCAAAAATGTCGTACATAAATTCTTTGGAACCCCGCTTGTGGTTGGCATGACTCTCGCTGAAATTAAAAGCGCGCTTGACGAACAAAAATCCATCAACGATGTCGTTACCAGTTTCTTTGGAAACCGACTTGCGTCAGGCATAAATCTCGGTGAAATTAGAACCATTTTATGGCTATTCTTTTTTAACAATAAGACGAAGAGGGTGATGAGTGAAAGTGACTTCACGGGAACTTATCTCGATATTTTTAAACGAATAGAAGATCTTGAAAAGGTAAGGTTTCCGCACAAAGACTTTAAAAATATCGTGTATACGATCAAACATGGAATCGTGGATTGGATACGAGACGAAGATATTTCAAGCACTACTATTCTTCTCGAGTGGAGTAAGGAAGCGAAGGTTGATGGTATCTATAGGTTAACGTGGACCTCTATCGATCAATTTAATATGATTGCGGACGGTAAAACCTACTCTGGTGGCGTCGCGACGTTCATTATCAAGACTGGCAAAACACCAACCTTTCACTTCGTCGCGGTTGATAGCTCCACCATTAGGTCAAAAATAGCCTGGTGTATAGAACTCGTCAATGATTTTTCCGGCTGAAGTACTAGCAATTCCCGCTAACGATGGCAAATAATTGAAAACACTACTGTTTTTAGAATAAAAATGATTTCATCAACGCAGTGTCGCTATTATCAGGTTAGAGAATTTCAGACTAGACTCAAAACCCTCGCCGAGGAGTATCAAATAAAAATTAAAAAATACCGACGAATAATCACCGCAACTGATATTACTATGTACTCGGTGTCAAGCGTTCTCGCTGGCGCCGGAATAATACTCGCATCGGTTACAATGATTGCCCCGTTCGTGGTTCCAATTTGCATTTCTGCGGCGGCTACAATCGCGGGTATATCAACCGGGATAACAAAAAAAATATCATCATGCAGCCAGAGTAAACTGCAGGATTATTTAGTTCAATTTCATATTGTATCAACCGCATACTCGCAATTATCCTCGATGATATCGTCGTCACTCGATAATACAATTATATCAGATAGTGAGTTCTCAGCGATGGTCAGTATTTATGATTCCGCGATATCAAAATTAGAGCGACAACAACAGTATAATAACAATGACAACACCGATGGAATTAGAAAACACGAAACCGAAAACCAGAATGATCTCAATAACCTCAACGATATCAGATAGTGAGTTCTCTGTGATGGTCAGTATTTATGATTCCGCGATATCAAAATTAGAAATAAATCATGAGTATAATAACAATGACGACACCGATGGAATTACTTCAACGAATAGTGGAGAACACGAACCCAGTACAAACAAGCATGATATCAATAACATCAACGAATCCTGAATTCAGTGTGAATTTCCCTAGCCCAGTCCCCGTGAAGGAGATAGCGCTAGCAAAACTACGAGTGTATCACAGTTGGCCTAATATCAGATCGATAGCATTTGGTGGTCAACAACCGAATAATTCACTGGTGTTCTCGTATAAGAATAAACCCGACTGTACCCCAGACTGGAACGTTGTTTCCATACCAACAGGGTCATACCAAATCGAACAAATCAATAATGAATTGCAACGTAGAATAAAATCCATTACTGGAGAAGAATCAAAAATAGCTATAACGGTTCATGAGCCGACGCTATCATTCGCAATTGAGATAAGCACAGAAGGATACGTCGCAGATATCTATCAGAGTTCTATTAGAACCGTACTAGGATGGCCTGAATTACCACCAGGGGGGAAAACCGTTGATTTACCAGAACCACAAAAAACTGATTATATCACCGACGGAATAAAACCTGATAATCCAATAAAAAGCTACAGCGATTATGATAAATTGAATTTTTTTAATGAAGTGACAGATCCCTTCACTAAGAGAAAATGCTACTTAATTCGACGGGATAAAACCACTGAAAATTTCACAGCGTTCAATAATGATTTTTCACTGTTGTTAATATCTCTTAAATCAGGCTTTCTCACCCTAGATGAATTTATCAGCGTTGTAGAAACATGTAACAGAATCATCCATGACATGGAAATATTTCATTTGCAAATCAATCGAGAGGTATTAGATGACAGTAGTCCTGAAACAAGAAATTTATTTGCAAATGGATATAAAATATCCGTCAAAGACATTAAAGCATTCCAACTACCAGGATATAACGTACCAGAACTAAAAAATTTCTCAGTGATGTCATCGATGTTGGTTTTAAAATAATTCATGATGCATGGAAAAAAACAGCATCACAGGAAATAAAAATCCTCAAACATAATAATGACCCAGACGGTGGCGGCAGACATATCGCTCCGTTCAACGTGAATATTTCATCGGTGATTGCGCTCAATTTAGTATGCGATGTTATCGAAGGAAGCTATCAAATTAATCTCGAACGATCAAATCAAGCTCAGCAGGGATATATTCTTTATTCGTTTGCACCAATAGCCCCTCCAGGATTTTTAATAATCGAGTCTCCGGTTAATCCAGTCTATATGCGGTGTCATAATGATTCATTAACCAGAATTAATTTCAAACTCACAGATCAGTCCAATAATCTAATTGATCTACAAGAGGAGGTGTTAGCGATTAGTCTGTTTGTGAAGTCCTAAAAACTCGATCAAATATTCGGTTAAACTCGTAAAAAAATTATTAACCTGTAGCAGCAGAGAGGGTGGATGACAACGACGCTGGCGTAGACGAGGAAGCGTTGGTTGTCGACGCTTTTTTACGATTCGACGCTTTTCTTTGGTTGTTTTGTGCGTTGGTTGTCGACGCTTTTGTTCGATTCGACGCTTTAAGTTCGGTTGTAGGGTTCACCCTCTCTGCTGCTATATAGAATACGGTATTAACACTAACAAATATATGCTGCCAAAAAAGTATGCTCTGATATAAAAAAATCCAGAATTCTATTCGAGACTCTCTTGTATACTGTAGTGACGTGTGTTTGTACCGTTATTTACTATCGTGGAAGGAATACGAAAAGAATTGGGGCGAGATTATGAATTGAAAAAAGAGGTTAATTCGAAGATTAGAAATATAAGATTGTTAATTGAACAAAACAAAAATCTCCTTTCGGACAGTGGTTTTAGTCAACAATAGCGGTGAAATTATATACTGGTATTTATTGTTTTACTACAAGAGTTGTAAAATATTTTTTTATTACTGAAAATTTCATAGTGAATATTCTTTTTGTCTGTGCTGGTGCTTTTTTGTCTGATTTTGGTGCTTTTTTGTCTGATTATGGTGCTTTTTTGTCTGATTTTGGTGCTTTTTGTCCCCGCTGATGGTTTTTCGACGCTTTTTTTGTGGTCTCGGTCGGGTCAAATACCCGATTTTGCATGGGATTTCCCGTAGACTTTTTCATTTAACGCTGAATTCGGCGCTTTTTTGACAAAATTTAACAAAAATTTAACAAAAATCGGCAAATTCGACCAAAATATCAACACGGATCACCAAAATATCAACACGGATCACCAAAATATCAACGTAGTCTCGGTCGGGTCTAATGCCCGATTTAACATAGGATTTCCCGTAGACTTTTTCATTTAACGCTGAATTCGACGCCTTCGAGATTCAAATTGGAAAATTGTTTACGATTTCAATAATAGTAAATGAAGCATTAACCACTCGATCGGCGAGAGAGAGACTGGCGGCTATCAAAAAATAAATACCTGTCCGCGATTCTGTCAGGAGTAAATTACAAAATCGGCAGAGTCTTCAGACTGACCTTTCCGTGGGATCTGAACAGTTATTTCAACCGGTTACTATAGCAACAAAGGAAGCAGCAAAAGGGATAATATCAGCTACTGAGCGAACTATATGGGGGGATGTTCCCAAGGACGAACCAAGAAAAGAAAAGCCTCTTATTGGTGAACTTGAAAAAATAGCACAAAGATCCAAACAAACAAAAAAAATCTTTAAAAACACTTCCTGGTGATATAATAACCGCTGTAAAACAACAAGAACAACAAGAACGAGAACTTCAACAAGAACAAGAACAACAAGAACGAGAACTTCTTGAAGAACTTGAAGAAGAACTTGCTAGTAGACCATCACTTATCCCACCAACTGAATTTCAACAACAAGAAGAAGAGAGTAAATCATGAACATTGCAGCATATAGAGATTTCATCGACGAGTTAGTTGAAAATCCTACGGGTCACCATGGTTATCATAGTGATTAATCATCATGACTGAAAATCCTTTGATTGGAAATCATTTCCACATTAGATAAATACCATTTAAATAAGATGATCATACACTACAACCATGATAAACCAACCAGCGTCTATGTAGTAAACTCACGATTTCCTGTTTATAGAACATACTATGGTGATGGCTCGGTAATACCATTGCAGGGTTATTTGCAAGAATGGCTCCAAAAGTAGCGCCGCTAGCAAAACAGTTATCGATGAAAGCCATTGATCTTATTCGTGATAAGGGTATTAGCGCTGTTGGAGATGCTGCCGGGAAAGCATTTTCGGCAGCTCGGGATAAACTAACAGCGCTAGTTCGACGGCGAAAGAAACCGGGACCGTTACCATCTACAGCGGAAATGCCCGCGAGTGTTAGTAAAATAGTAAATAACGCAGTAGATCAGAAACTAGCGTCGCTGATGACTAACACCCAAGATAACATAACCGCAAATATGATAGCGGGAAGTGGCTTAAAAAAACCACGACGACGTCGATGATTTAGACGCTGATAAATCAAGGAGATATATATAATGTTCAAACGGTCACCTGATCCAGCGTTTGATATGGAAGCCCCAGATGATTCGGTACGTGATTATCAATTTTTTGCCTATCAAGCAATAGATTCAAATAGTCGATCAAGAATTGAACTTCAAGTTCATGATACCAGTAAATACTATTTGCCTTCTGAAGCATTTATCGAAGTACAAGGAGAACTTGTGACAAATGTCGCAGCTCATACACCATACGCAAATGACCAACTAATCCGGGTGGGTTTTGTCAATAATGGGATCATGGCGTTATTTACTAGCGCTAGATATCTAATTGATGGAAAAGAAATTGAAACCATTGAGAATGATGTTGATGTTGCCACAACAATAATGGGGTTAGCAAGATATTCTGACGATTATACAAGATCGGCAGGTCCATCTATGATGTTCGCTAAGGATATTACTGATCACCCTAATCACTCTCCGTATATTAAAATACAGACACCACAAAACACTGCATCTAATCCACAACCCGATACCTATGAACACAGAGATAGACCAGCAGCCGCCTTTGATATTGTCGGAGGTGTTAATCTTGATTACAATCTAGGATATGCAACACACAAATTAATGCTACAAGGAGAGCGTCGACGATTCTCATGCGCGATTCCACTGCATCATATATTTGGATTCAGCAGAAATGTCCGAAAAGTCATCTATGGAGCAAAGCATACGGTAGTACTCGTGCGAAAGGGTACCGACGATGATACAATTTGGCGAAGTGATGGTGTTGCTGAGGGTAAAGTTAGATTACTTACACTATCACTGTGGATGCCAGTGTTGACTCCATCAATCATCACAGAGGGGAAATTACTATCATTTACGGACCAAGGAGGAAAGTCGTTAATGAGTTGGTTAGCGGTGTTCACAGATACCATAGATTCTAATATCACTAATACATTTTACATGGCATCTGGAAGCGCGACAAGGTGTTTCAAGTCCGCGTCATATATTTGTTGCGCTATAGAATAGAGAGCGATTAAACAATCAAGAACGTAGTCATATGATATTTGATAAATTAGGTGTTAGTGAAGTCTCGCTGAGTATAAACGGCCAACAGGAACCATCCGAGGATATACAACTTGATTACGACAACAATTATATTGCACGCGTGTATCATCGGTTGTTGACATATATGGCACGCGATCAAAATGTTGATACTGGTCTGCAAATATCACAGTATGATTTTAGGAATTTATCCGATCTATTACTTTTCGTTGGAACATCTTGATTTAACAAGACAGTTCATCGTTGATATACACTTTAGAGCTCGTGTAGAAATCCCTGGTGGTGTTAATTATAGAGCGGTTGCTGTCATTCTCAGCGATAAATCAATGCTACTCGAAGGTGTTGGTGGAAGAATGAGAGTGGTAGATGCACCAGTGGAAAACATGTAACAATTAGATCAATCTGTTATTGTATAATGAAATACAGTTATATTAGTGTTGCGTTAACTCCCGGTCAACTCAAGAAATTGCAATCAGAATCAGCTAAAAAATGCGGAACTACAATAACACTGAAACCTAATCAGATGACTGGTGGTCAGAATAAATTGTCACTGACAACTCGTCAAGTAAAACACTTCAATGATGCTTTCAAAGATAAAAAAGGCGTTCAGGTTACTCTCTCTGCAGCTGCGATCAGTGACATAAAAAAATCAGGCGGTATATTCCCGTTGTTAGCTGTGTTACCAGCATTGATTGCTGCGGCTGCCCCAGCGGTAGCTAAAGCGGCGGCGTTAGGAGCCGTTGGTACCGCGGCAGGAATGGCACTAAAGAAAGCAACCGGGAAGGGATATAAAAAAAAGAAGGGAAAATGTCTAAGACTACCAGGAACCCCGTTTTCATGGTACAGCGGAAAGGGTCTAAGACTACCAGGAACCCCGTTTTCATGGTACAGCGGAAAGGGTCTAAGACTACCAGGAACCCCGTAATCATGGTACAGCGGAAAGGGTCTAAGACTACCAGGAACGGTTTATTAACCCAGAAATCTTCGATTTCCAAACCGATGGTTGTGAAACCTATATTGGTTCCTATGTCCAATTTTGATTTACTCGATGCTGATAAAAAGCTCGCGATTAAAAACTTCAGAGGTGTCTTTATGAAGGATCAGTTACCGACACAACCTAACAGCGTTGAAACAAATATCATTAATCTCGATAACAGTACCGGACCCGGAACCCACTGGGTTGCATACGCGATTGATCCACGTGCAATTGTTTATTTTGATTCATATGGATTAGCACCACCGAAGGAATTTAACCGCTATATAAACCGCTTAAAAACTCCTCGTTGGTATTCTATGCTTCCAACACAACAAATGAATGATCCACCAATACGCGGCAGCGAAGTATTGAATGTTCTTGATGCTATTTCAACATCTGGAAAACCACCACATGTTGTCGTGAATGAATACACCAGCAATCGCTTTTTAGAGAGAGAGAGAGAGAGAGAGAGAGAGAGAGAGAGAGAGAGAGAGAGAGAGAGAGAGAGAGAGTTTTACAATAACATGATTGATATTTGGGGAAGACCTCTATCAGCGCTGAAGAAACCAACCATGGAAACATCTGCGAGCGGTGATATAAAAAAAAAATAATCGAAGATGAAATCGCTGAGACGTTGAACTAAGCAAGTGTTGACCCCGGGGAAATAGTTGTATTTCAAGATCGTCAGGGTAAATTGAAATCTAGTAATGTTTCCCTGGATGATATTTTAGTTAAACAACGAGACGCAACCGAAGGCACTATCGCGTTATTTTCCGATCAGGGTAAATTGGAATCTAGTAATGTTTCCCTGGATGATATTTTAGTTAAACAAAGTGGCATACCCGAAGGCACTATCGCGTTGTTTTCCGATCAGGGTAAACTCAAACCAGGTTGTTTCAACTATCTTGGAACGAATTAACAATATCGACTAGCCGTTGTTAGATTTTATTGGAAATCCTCCAGTGACTACACCGAAGCTCACAACGATAAAAGATTCTATGTTGGAACTAGCAACACTTCAAAGCAAATATGCAGATCACGTTGAAAAGTTTACATCATTTCGTAAAAATATCATTGAGAAATTTTTTGCAACCACACTGGATAAAATTGATATAAAACTTCCTGATATTAAAAAATCCATCGATGAGATAAGAAACACCATCGAGGCAATCAAGGAGGATGCAACGAGGATGATAACAATCGTTGAAAAAACAAAAATCCCTCATGCGAAAACCAATAACGTAACATACACGATCCAACACGGATCATTTGCATGGACACCCACAAACAACAAATTAGATATCACTGCAACCGTCAAAGGTATTTATCGATTAACACTCGTGACACCGACTCAATTTAATATATCATCGTCGAGTTCATCTGGGGTCAACAATATGATATCAACAATCATCGACAAGGATACAACCGAACAGTTCACGATAGCATCCACTGATAAGAATTTAGCTAGGGTTTCAGTAACATGGTATGTAGAGTTCGTAGTGGATTTGAGTAAACAACTTAATTGAAATCGTAAATGATTTGAGAATAAAATGACAACGTCACAACAATATCGCTATGATCAGGTCAGAGAATTTCAAAATAGACTCAAAACCCTCACTGAGGTGTATAAAAAAAAAATAAAGAAATACCGACGAAGAATCACCGCAGTTGATGTTACCGTGTACTCGTTGAGTGGTGTAATCGCTGGGGCTGGTATAATACTCTCCTCGGTGATAATGATTGCACCGATAGTTGTTCCTGTTGTAATATCAGCGGCGACAACAATTGCGGGAATTATTTCGATAGTAACAAAAAAAATATCATCATGCAGCCAACGTAAACTGCAGGATTACTTAATTAAATTTAATGTTGTATCAACCGCGTATTCGCAATTATCCTCGATGATATCGTCGTCGCTCGATGATACATTAATATCAGATAGTGAGTTCTCAGCGATAGTAAGTATTTATGATTCCGCGATATCAAAATTAGAGCAACAATATGATTATAATAACAATGACAACACCGCAAGAACTACTTCAACGAATAGTGGAGAACACAAACCCAGTACAAACCAGCCTGATCTCAATAACCTCAACGATATCCGATAGTAAGTTCTCAGTGATGGTAGTATTTAATGATTCCGTGATATCAAAATTAGAAATGCAACATGAATATAATAACGATGACAACACCGCAGGAACTACTTCAACGAATAGTAAAGAATACCGAACCAATTCAACAAATAACGGAAAATACCACACCGATGAGGACCAGCATGATATCGATAACCTCAACGAATCCTGAATTCAGTGTGAATTTCCCGATTACGATTCCCGTGAAAGAAATAGCGTTAGCGAAACTACGAGTGTATCATAGCTGGCCTAATATCAGCATTTTGCGAATAAAAATAAACCCGATGGAACTCCAGACTGGAACGTTGTTTCGATACCATCTGGGTCATACCAAACCGAACAAATCAATGCTGAATTTCAACGTAGAATAAAATCAATTACTGGAGCAGCAGAATCAAAAATCGCTATAACGGTTCACGAGCCGACGTTATCATCTGCCATCGAGATAAACTCACCTAGTTATGTCGTAGATATCTATCAGAGTTCAATAAGAACTATACTGGGATGGCGTAAAATCCCACCTCGACAAGTTAATATACCACCTGAACCACAAAAATCTGATTATACCACCAAAAGAATAAAACCTGGCAATCCAATAAAAAGCTATAAAGAATACAGTAAGTGGGATTTTTTCAATGGAATAGTAGAAAATAACGTTGTCAAATTCACACCCCGACGGGATAAAATTACTGAAAATTTCACAGCGATGAATAATGATTTTTCGCTGTTGTTAATATCTCTTAAATCCGGTACTCTCACCCGAGATGAATGTATCAGTGTCGTAGAAACATGTAACAGAATCATCTATGACATGGAAATATTTTATTTGAAAATTATTCAAGAGATATTAGATGACGATAATCCTAAAACGAGAACAGAGTTTGCAATGAAAAATAATACACGCGTAGAAGATATTCCTGAGTTCAAACTACCAGGATATAATATCTCAGAACTACAAAAATCTCTCAATGATGCCAATTTAAAATTAAAATTACCAACATCTACCATTTTACTTTGAACTATTTGGTTTTCTATATCGCTAGTCGATATTAAACCTTTTAGTATTTTTAAACATGAATAAATACAACCTATTGTATGGCGCTAAATAGCCTAAATGTGCTGGTGCGCCGTTAAAAAGCAATCAATCAATTAATCCTACCATTATTGTTATATGATATAATTTAATTCGTAGCAGCAAGGAGTGTGTGATAACAAACATGTGTCTCGAAAGTTAGAAGCCTTAGTTCTATTTTTTACACTATTTTTTCGGTTTCGTACGAGACCTTGGTTTGACAAATAGACATCTCTTATGAAACCGAAACTGTCATTTTCTAGTTTGTCTGAATTAGTTTTGGTCTCTCTCTCTCTCTCTCTCTCTCTCTCTCTCTCTCTCTCTCTATATATATATATATGTGTGTGTGTGTGTGTGGAGTCTAACTGGAGTGATTTGGATTTCATTATGTACAAATTTAATGTTTAAGTACATTTTGACAATTTGTGTAATTTATATGTCATCAATATGAAAAACAATTCGTTAATTGGATTTTTCACCTTCAAGTTTCAGTTCAGTTGGCAGTGGATGTTAAAAATATTGTGTGGTACAGTATAGGAGAGTTATATATAAAAATGGTGGCGTAGTAAATATTTGTTTCTTCATAAGTTCATGTGTTTACCATCTAAGAATTTCTAAAATTATTATATGCTTTTGTGTATGCTTTAAAATGCACATTCTTTAATAAATTTATATATACAGTTGCATCATTCTTTGATGCTGGCAAATTACAACGTGGGATGTAACAACATTTACATTTACTATTCGTAACACCATTTAAAATGTTCATATGTGGCTGTGAAAATAAATGAAATAATAAGCCTTCATAGTAGACTGAAATGCATATAAAATGACGCTCGTTATATTGTCACAAACATCTGATTTAATGGCATGTTTGGTGGTTATGTGAACTGATAACTGGGTGCATACAGTAGATTACACCAGCCTGGAGGACTATGTGTGATAAGTATTATAATGTACATGACATGATAGAACGTTTTGATGCTATACATATCACTTGTATTTTAGATTTCCTGAAGGAAAAAAATCTTTATTTTAAACTATAACTTGTGTGCCGTCACCTAGAGCATTTTTATCTAATGTAGATACCGCCCCTTATTTTGAACGATTTTCATCAAAGTACACCATTTAGATCTCCCGTTGATTGGGAAGCTTCATATTTTACTATTACCAACATCTTACCATTTCACTTTGAACTATTTGGTTTTCTATGTCGCTGGTCGATATAAAACCTTTTAGTATTGTAAACATGTACAAGTACAACCTATTGTATGGCGCTTAATAGCCTGAAAGTGCTGGTGCGCCGATAAAAGTCAATCAATCAATCAGTTTGGTTTCGTTGAAGCTGTCTCTACATATGTATATACGTATGTCTGTGCTTTTGGTGGACCCATGAAAGGTTTTCGTAGCCGATACAAGTGTGTTAACCCAATCAGAAGAACTGTGATATCTGTACGTAAGTGTGTATGTTTAACAAGCTTTCTTGTCGTCTGTTCGTCTATATTGATATGGAAGATTATCTAATCTCTAATTTGTAAACTTGTGGGCATGGTTGATCCATGAAGGGTGTGGGCGGCCGATGTTCTTATTGCTGTTGTTGTTGTAGGGTTTAACGCCATTTTTAAGCACACGATAGGCTATACATGGCGGCCAGTATTATTGGTGGAGGAAGAACCCTGGAAAAATCCCAGAAAGAACCACCGACCCACGAGAAGCTACTGGCAAGCTTTTTCGCATAACTACATTAGCCGAATCTTAGACTCGAACCCACGCAGACAGAGGTGAAATGGCATTGATCCGTAACCGAGAGCGCTTTAGACCACTCGGGGCCCCTATATGGGCGGCCTATACAAGCTGGGGCCAACCCAAGACTTATGGATAACTGTAGGGTTTGCTGGTAGTCACAATTTAAATTTTAACATATATGTATGAATGTGAATTTCACTTTCATTGTACGAAATTGCGTGACGTTATATGAATCTTATTGTCATACATTTTTATATGAGCCATTTTTGTTTCCTAGTTGTGAATGTTTGGATTAAAGTAATTGAATGAGACATGTTTTAGAGCGTGAAAGAATCACTGTATTTATATTAACCCATTCCTTAAAATTCCATCTTTCACATTTGATCCAAGCATAAATTCAGGTCAATCCGATTTCAGTATGCTAGCTGTGCACATCACGCTAACTCTAAAGCTTTCGACGATCTACCCAACCAAAAACTTTCAGGTTTTATTGTTTTGTTTTCTTTCTCGCAGTTAGTGAGTGAATTTGGAGTTACTATTTGAAAATAAAAATAGCGTCAAATTATACGCTGAATGCAAGACGTCAAATATGCCAAAACATTAGGAGACCTAAATTATAGTTTATTACTCTTATAGTAGTATAGATGGATTTTGATGTTAAAAGTGATAACAGACACTTTCAACACAGTCATGACAACAGCTGCCAAGGACATCATTGGCCTCCATCGCCTTACAGAAAAAAACACTGGGTTACAGGAGATTATGAAGCTGTGCGATGCCCGAAGAGGCCTCAAAAACACCAGACACAAAACAGGGGCAGTGGAGTACCGAGAAATAAACAAATATCAGGAGAAAAAAAACTTGAAAGCAAAAGAAGGTTGGATTGGACAAAAGTGCACAGAAATAGAGAATAGTCGGATAAGGAATAACAGCAAAAAGGCATTCAAAATTGTTAAAGACCTCACCACCAGACAGAAGTAACCAAGAGTCAGTACCATTCAAGACGAAAATGGAAAATGCCTCACAGAAGTAAGTGACATTGCAGATGGACCGAGTATTGCAAAGAACTCGACAACCATCCGTCCCCAGAGGTGCTTGAAGTTTCAAACTGCACAAATGATGATTTCCTCATTCTTAAAGAAGATACTGAGTCAGCAATAAGAGCACTTAAGAATGGGAAGGCAGCTGGAGTAGATACCATACCAGCTGAACTTAACAAGAACGGTGGGGAATCCTAATTAAGAGCTACTAACAAACATCTGCAACAAGATCTGGTAGACAGGCGAATGGCCAACACTGTGGACCCAGACACTGTTTATAACACTCCACAAAATGGCAGCTGTGCCAAAGATACAGAACTATCAGTTTGATCAGCCATGTTAGTATGGTGATGCTGAAGATCACCTTGAATAGACTGAAACCACAAGCAGAAGAAATAATCGCTGAAGAACAGGCAGGGTTCCAGAGTGGAAGAAGCACAACAAAAGAAACATTCAATCTTAGGGTTCTGTGTGAAAAAAACTCACATCATCAACAATACATCTATCATGTGTTGATATATTTCAAAAAGGCTTTTGACAGTGTGGCTTGAGGCATTGTGGGCCACAATGAAGAAGTACGACATGAGTGAAAAGTTGACCCAATACCATCAGGCAGCTGTACGCCAAGGCTACCAGTGCAGTAATATGCTCGAGATTCTGTGGGGGATTGGTTCAAGACAACAGTTGGAGTACAGCAAGGCCCTCTCCTATCAACCACGCTTTTCAACATCTACTTAGAGCGCATCACGAGTGAAACCTTGGAAAACCCCTGTTGGACAGTCAGCATTGGAGGGTGTAAACATCACCAACCGACGCTTTGCAGACAACACTGATGGGCTGGTAAGCAGTGAAGTTGAGCTTGCCACCTTAGTCAAGAACCTGGATGAAAACATCTTCCAGGTTTGACATGGAGATAAGCGCCGAGAAGACAAAGCCGATGCAAATTGTGGCAAACAAATCTCAACCAAAATTAAAGTCAAAGGACAGAAACTGGAAACAGTGGGCCAATTCAAATATCTTGGTTCCACAATCACCGAAGAGGGATCAATAGCAGAAATTGTCACGAGGAGCACAAACAACAGCAGCTATTTGAAAGCTTAAGACCCATCTGGAGAGACAAGAATATGTCTGAAAAAATAAAATCAGACTTTAAAAGCACTAGTCATCTCAATCTTTCTGTATTCATGTGAGGCCTGGACCCTGACAGCAGAATTACAACGAAGAATCCAGGCACTTGATATGAGATGCTACAGAACCATCCTTGGCATCTCTTACATGGACTATATCACAAATGAATTGTGTAACACCATCAGGCACAATGTAGGCCATTATGAAGACCTCCTCCTTCTGAAAAAACTTTAATGAGAAATTTGAGCAAATTTTTATTTTCTTTATTAAATTATATTGTGAAATAGTTAAAAAGTCAAATGTTTATTAGAGGGAAATGAAAAGTGTTGTCTAATTGGATTGTGTTTTTTTGTATGCATAAAGGTACGACATGGGCTAGCCTTGGCATGTATCAAACCCACAGCCTTTGGATTACAAGACAAATCCACCAGAGTGCGTTGCTTGTGATGAACCATTCACAGTTGAGCACTTCATGACAGTGTTTCGACCTGCAACCTATGCTTCACAAGTATTATAATGCGCATGACTTGAAGGAACTTTTTGATACTATCCATATCACTTGTATATTAGATTTCATGAAGGAAGTAAATCTTTATTTTAAACTATGAACTGTATGCCATCACCTTGAGCACTTGTATGTAATGTAAATACCGCCCCTTATTTTCAACATCTTTTCATCTGTCCTCATTAACATACACCATTGATATGTCCCATTGATTGGGAAACTTCATATTTTACTCCGTTAAACAAACAAACAAATGATGCAAATGCTTTACCAACTGAGCTACTGTGGGTCCTAAAAGTAGAATAGTCTTAAGATATTTTAGAAGGGGAATTCCAATGTGTTTTTAATGACTATATTGCAAGGAAATAAATGAAGAGTGGGAAAAGGACAAGTCTAGAGCAACTTTTATTAAAATATGAACCACATCAAAATGAAAATCTGAGGGGGTTATAATCGCCTATACAATACAAACTACAAACAAGGAATACTGTTCACAAAATCCTGAATTTGTGTAGGTGTTATGAACTTGAATCAAATTAAAACTTCTTGGAATGGAAAGAAATGTCAAAGCTACACATTTGCGTAAGAATTTTACAAGTGAACAAAATAAATTCCTTCCAATTAATGCATATGTCTTAATGACATTCAATCTGAAATGTGTGCATATGTGAAAAGTTTCAATTCACAAAGCAAGCATGGATGAAGAAATGTTTTCTTTCCTTTCAACACTTGCTTGGGCATATATGGAAATGTTTCTAAAAATAAACATGTTGTTTCCGTCTATTCTCCTTTTTATTGCCTGAACAATGAAATTTATCACAGCATACTTCAAATTGTGAGAAAATATATCCACTGCATTCAATGTTTTTTTCTTCTATTACACATACAGCAAATTAGTCTGGTTGTACAGTGACCCCATTCTTCAAGAAGCAGCCCATCCTGCGATGCACATTTTAAATTTATACATGTAGTAGGGTATATGTCAAGGAATACAAAACAAAAACAACATATGTACACTTCGATGTTGGACAATGACTTTATATAAAAGGAGTGGCCTTTCTCAAGAGAGGCCTGATGGGGCCACTGTAGTTCAGCTGATTAGACTCAGTACTTTTGGTTGTTTCTCTGTAAATTTTTACATAGTCAGAGCCACATTGTATCATAATTTCATATATTGGAATATCTTTGGATTCATATTCTTGTTCAAGTCTTGAACCAAATTTAGTGCTTACATGATTTTTGGAACACCTAAATGGCCAGGTCAACTTAAAAATACAGATATAAACACAATCCTATTTCTCACAACAAACATTTAGAGAGAAAGTATAAAACCATCTATTTGGGCAAAAGATTTCATGCTGAAAACAATCCAGAATGTATTTGAAAGTACATAATTTTCTATTTACAATCGTATATTTTAATGAAAAGAGCAATTTTAGCAGACAGAAAAAACGGATTATACAAACTTAACAAACACAATTGTCATGCATCCTGACAAAAATATTACATTTTTCTTACTGTCTTAATATCTTACCTACCTTAAAGAAGTCTTCACAATCACACATAATTCACTGTATTATTCATATTAAAATAACAAAATGAATACTCAATGTAAATCCTGTCAGTTCTTTTTACTTATCTTACATCCATTAATTGTACCAAAAAGGGTACCTTTAAAAAAATAACTTAAAACTCAATTCTTGTGTTAAAAAAATTTGTTCCTAATTTTTTTATCCATACACAGTAGCTTTTTTATTAAAATAATGTTACCTTTGTAGGTAAATATTTGTATTGTGACATCAATTATTAAATTTTTTAATTATCATCCTGGATACACAAAACTATTTTATTATGTAAAATGTTGCTATGTTTTCCCAGTAAAACACATGAGCACAAGTTACAAACATACATTTATTTAATTTGCTGTTGTAGAAAATATCGGTTGATAAGTAAAGGAAAATAAGCATACATGTATTATATTTGGCTGATGTTGCCTTTTTTTATGCTTGGATAGGAATATAAATGTTACTTTCTAATGAGTAATCTCCAATACAAAAACTTTTGATTTCCTTAAAATACTTTTCCATGCATCAGTACATTAGTGGATATAAATGCTGAGCAATATAAACATAAAATTATTGCAATGAAAGTTAAAATAATGGAATTTGTTTCAATATCTTTTCAGTCAGTGAGTGCCTATACTTTACCTACATTTTGATATTCCTAATACTACCTCCTGATGTCTTCCATGGTGTAAATGAGGTAAAGAATTTATAAACTTTGCCCAAGGCAATCCTGAAAGACAGCAAATGCTCTGCAGAACAAAGTGTTGTTGCTGTTGCAGTGTTTAACAACGCCATAATGGGGCCCTGAGTGTCCGAGTGGTCTAAAGCGCTTTCCATTATGGATCACTGCCGTCTCACCTCTGTCTGCGTGGGATCGAGTCTAAGATTCGGCTAATGTAGTTATGTGAGAAAGCTTGCCAGTAGCTTCTCGTGGTTATGTGGTTCTTTCCGGGGGTTTTCCCCAGGTTCTTCCTCCACCACTAATACTGGCCGCCATGTATAGCTTATCGTGTGCTGAAAAATGGCGTTTAACCCAAAAACAAACAAACAAACAATGCCATACATTAGGTCATACATGTCAGCCAGTATTAATGGTGGAGCAAGAAACCCAGAAAAACCGACCCATGAAAAGCTACTGGCAAGCTTTCTCACATATCCACATTGGCTGAATCTGAGACTCAAACCCACTCAGGTGAGATGCCAGTGATCTGAAAAGGAGAGCGCTTTAGACCACTCAGACACTTGAGGGCCCCCAGAACAATGCATCTTGTGTCCATTTATATTTATACATGCACGCCTCCCCATCACCACATACTAAGCTCATACATTTAACACAAGATTTTAACACTAATAATGGCATCATTACTGCTGTGACAACATTTGGTCTTACGATGCATGCACAACCAAGGCAAAATAATGTAGTCCCTCACTGTAAAAGACCTCATTATACAGCAGCTCCTCACACATAAGTATAACGTGCTGTAGTTCTCATATTGCTATTTTGCTTCATGTTTCTTTGAGTTATGACAATGCCATTAAAATTGTTAAATTAATTACTGCTTTTTTTCTCATTGTTTTGTGTGCAACAAACCCAATAAAACCTAGCTTTGTTTATATTGTTCCTCGTTAGAATGCAACTTCTGTCACAACACAATTGTAAAGCTGACATGAATCTCTTTAACAGAAACATGGCTTTTTATGTACTATACCTCAGTATAAAATGACCTCACTCCTAAGACAACTTTGTTCTAAAAGTTTCTATGAATTACACTATCAGAGTACCAGCTGTAGCATTATAACAAACAGCAAAACAACTTTAGAATTAAACATGTAAATATGAAAAAGTAAACCAAGATTAGAGCTAAAAAAGTCAGTAATTTGAGAAGAATTTACTACATGTTCTCTTGGGGTAAAATAAGGTGTTTAAATACCACAAAAGAAATGTGAACAATAAATATCACAAACAATACTGGCTATTATAAATATCAATGTCAGAGCGTTCATTATTAACATTTATTAATGACAGAACTATTAGCAATGAATAATGGATTGACAATAATTCATCTTCCATAGAAGGGGTGTTTATAAAAATATTTAATATTAACCAATCAATTACCAGATGTTCTTTAAAAAAAATAATTTTGACGTTTCAATGGAGTTAAAAAATATATTTGTTTCAATAGCTATCAAAAGACAAGGACAACATTATAATCAAGAAGCTTGCGGTTATTCTTTGATGCTATGTAGTGAAGTAGGACTGCTTCTGTTTAAAGATAAACTGCAACAAATTATTTTTTTTCTTAATGTGCATTTTCCTTTTAAATTGGAAAGAAAATTTTGTCAATCTTTAAACTTTCTTTGCAAATAATCACAGTGAACCACTCTTATCACCAGATACTTGGTAAGACATCTGCTACTTGTTTTATCCATGTTCTAGGCAGGAGTACATCTTGATTTGAATACACAATTTAAATATTTGGCTTGCCAATGAATGTATGTTCATAAAAAAAATAATGGCTGTCAAATTTACATATACCCAAAATTAAAATGTGCCTACCAGCATTTACATAAAAATTCAAACTCTGAATTATTCCAGAGAAGAACCCCAAAACTTTACTTTCTTGTATAAATATTGTTTTTCGTTAGCATAGGTATTTTAAAGATGTCATTAAATCTGAATGTTGGAAGATATTTTCAAATTTCAGTCATTTATTGATAGTACTTGACCAAAGTTTTTTTTACTACATGTGTACCATCTTTTGTAACCACTTTTATCTAAACACTCATAATAAATGTTTGACAAAACAGGAAAGCCAAAACAGGGTCTACATGATTATAAAATCTGGACAAACCAAAATCCTTTCATTTATTCTTAGCTATATTTGATACCTGAATTTACTTACAACAAAATTGACAATGTTATTAAATCAGTAAAGCTGGTTAATGCCAATTATAATACAATAAATGAATGTTCTTTAATAACCCCTTGTAGTATGCACTTAAGATCAAAAACAGTAAAGCTGGTTAATGCCAATTATAATACAATAAATGAATGTTCTTTAATAACCCCTTGTAGTATGCACATAAGATTCTACAATATGCACAATTTTAAAGCAAAAACCTACAAACTTAATTTCATGCTCAATCACTTTTATGTACACAGTCTTCATAAAATTTACAGTAATTTGCAGTATAGGAAAAAATATACACAAAATGTGTAAAAGTTTAAAGAAAAGACAATATAAATAACTCTCAATAAATCATTTTAGAACTCTGGTTAAACTTGTTATATTTATGAAATATTGCATCTACAGGATATCAATGTAATGTACAACAAATTATTTTTTTTTAAAAACTGACATAATAAATATCAAATAAATAAATACCCAAATATTTACACATACACTGACAGTCTTGTGCAAAAATCTGTTGACTGCTTTAAATAATTATGGACCATTTTCAAATGTCTTCACACTAAATGAAACTTGTACCATGCACTTTTAATAACAAAACAAAAAGATGACTAGGGCTTACCATTGTCAAATTAATTTAATGGGAATTAATAACTGAATATGAAACCACAACTCCTCTCTAACAAAACAGTAAATTCCAAACAAAACATTGAAGAACATGTTTGATTTTAAGGGCCCAATTGTAAGATTTGAGCTGACACCCTTTAAGTCTCAATGCCAAAATGCTGACCACAAAGTCACCACAGTTCCTACCCCAATAGTTGTCTCTTACATGTGGCTGGCAAATCAGCCCTATATGTACCAGAGTTGTTAGGGAGTCAATGTCTATTGTAGACAATTATTGTCACCAGAACTGTCCTATTCTCCACTTTAACATGTATGTCAAGAAGTGGAACAAAATGGCCACCTTTACTTTCACTTGCTTGGAATCTACTCTTAACACCCAAAATAAGGTAAACATGCTAAATTTCATTGTTGTATAATACAAAAACAGAATTATTGCTTATTTGATTTAAATAACAATGATTTCACCTGCATTCAAATAAATAAAACAATGTTTCATCATAGTGGTACTTAAAGCAAGTCTGTATCACAAAGACAATACTTTTAACAATATCCTAACCATACAAGATCTGTCAGCACAGGTTGACTATTTGAAATGAATTAATACAATTACCAAAACTGGTAGGATGATAACTTAGTAACATAAAATTTCATACAATCAACATTATGTATTATGTGCAATTATAAGCCAATCTCTTTACAACTGGCCAACTCTTGATTTTCATTTGAAGTTACACTATATGTTGTGCCAACTAGTATAGTGGTTTCTCTCTTATAAGGCCATTCCTTATGCAGTCCAAAGGTAGCCCTATAAATATAGTGGTCTCTAATACACAGGACAAAAAGGTGGACTTATAAAAGAGGTGGACCTGTATAAAAAAAAAGGGTTAGGGATCCCAACGTTCTAATGACTGTTTCTCAAAACTTAAAAGTGGTGGCACTCTGTGAAATTGGCTGTTGCTTCACCACAAGTGATATTCTTTCATGTTTCATCTCTTTAACTACTTATAACAATCTTTTTGTTTCACAAACGTTTATCAACAGCATTTTCAGTTTTAAAATTTTAATTTGTCATTGATCACAAGGCTTATTACCTTGAAAATACAACACCCAATCTATGGAAATTTCCAGCCAAGTCTGACAGTAAAGTCTTGTTTGTTTGACTAGTTCCTCAAATCTGTTAAAAGACATAATATTAAATAGTTGTTAGCATTTTTATTCCTTATAATTAGAACTGCGGCTAATATTTGTAAAAAAGAAGATATTAAAGATGCTGACTCATCACCATTCTAGTTGTAAAGCAGATGAAGTCCAGTATGTCCAGTATTTACAATTTTATGAAATACAGCCATTTTACAATCTCTAAAATTGAAATATTAACTGATGAAAATTGATATGGGAAAACGCGATGAGGTTAATTATATCCAAGTTTCTGACCTTCACACTTTTCCCTATGCAAATTGTCCATTGATTCCTAGTCAAAATAATTAAGAAACATGCTGACATAGAATAATGAAGTGTGAATTTAACAACTTCAGCTTGCACAGACTTCACAATTTACTGAAGCACTGAAAGTAGGTCAAGGTAAAAAAAAAAGAAATTACAGTCATGTAACATTTTTCCAAATGATTCTTTGTATAATGTCCAATGTGATGAAGAGTATGAAAGACATGTAGCTAAGGATAAGATCACCCCAAAACAGGATTTCCTAATTGCCTTTCCCTTCTCTCTTTATCCAAGGTGTAACATATTCAATGTAGTCTTTATTAATAAGTAACATCCATGAAAAGAATGCATGTCATAACCTGGTGGTTTGGTGAAAGGAAAGGTCATATTAATAAAATAAAAACACCTAAGCCTGAAATTAAGTGCCCATATATAATCTGTAAGACCATAAAATCCAATAATAAATCAAACATCTTTTGGCAAAATGCAGATATAGTGACCATCAACAATATTCTATCATAAAGCACCCATCTGTAATGATAATGAATAAACATAACCTGCCACAAAACTTTGACCAGGGTGGGATAATGACTCTATTACTTATGTTGACCATGTGATTTCTCTATTTCTTGCACAGTCAAGTAAACTGTCATGCAGTAACGAACTGATTGAACAATTATGCAAAGTTCCATCAGCATGGAAACGTCTTTGAATATTCTTTAAAAATTTGATACAAAAATGCGACTAATTTGAAAGTTCAATACCACTCCATCCATGTAAATAAGTTAGTCCAATATATTCATTCTAGCACCACCAGCTGCCAACTGAAACATCCAAAAAACTGTTCATAGTGTATCTGACCTGGTTCTGATATACTTCCCAAACATGCATAGAACTTGTCAATAGTGTATCAGGCAGTGTATAGTCTAAACATCCAAATAACTCAATAATATATCTGACCATCTGTATCATCATTTACAGTCTAAACATCCAAAATAAATGTCAATAATGTATTTGAACATGCAGTCTAATCTCAGTGATGTAATGAATCTGTTGTTTTGAGCGTAACCGGATTTTTGGATAAATATTAACCATCATCAACTTGTAATGCTGATTTATGTTGATATGGGTGCAACTACATAACAATAATAAATGGCATTAGAAAAACAGTGGATGAGATACATTTGTACTTGGTTACAAGTCCAATGGAACTGCCACATAATGCACCAGCAGATCTGGTTAGGAGTTATCAGTAAAACAAACAAAATACATCCCATTTACCCAGTGCATTATGCTATGGAATACCAAGTTCAATGCCGTTTGCACTAGATTCAACTCTTAAGCAAGTATATATATATATATATATATATATATATATATATATATATATATATATATGGTACTAAAATTATACCAACATACCTAACAACTGCACAGAATACACAATGGTCTTTTGGGGTATTATAATCACAAGACACATCCTAACTTGTTCAATTTAAAGATTGGTTTGAACTTATGCAGAAAATAATTACACCAGATTAATGAATAAATAATGTATATATTTCAAACATTTTGTATCAAAATGAGATTTTTACTGATCACATCCAAGTTAATGTTAAACACGGATAAACAGTTTCCATTGATGTTCCAAAGAAATCAACACAAGTAACTTGCACTTCATTTACTTTGCTTGCATTTCTTTCACATATTAATTTCTATTTCTTACTGTAATTGGTTTCTAGTGTCAGACATTCATCACTTTTACCCCTTTTTTTCCTGCTGTTTCAATTGTTTAAAATGAAATATATATGCCTCTACTTGAGTAGTCAAAAAGGGAGAAACCTATGGCTTTCTTGTTTTATTAAAAATTGCTGTAACAAAATAGACAATACACAAAATGCAAATGCTGAATGAATTTATTATTAACTAAATTATAACCATATCTTCAGTGTCAAACCACAGTTGTAGATTATTTGTCATCAAATTTTGTTTCTAATCTCTTTTCATTTAAATAAAGATTGTACACAGTAAACACATGATGGCATCACAGCTATTCTTTCTGCCTGAACATTAACTGTCGTGGATTTAAATGGGTGAAAACCTGCCTGGCCATGCAATGACTCTAATCTAATCCTGGTTTATCATGTGAAAGGATTTTCAACTATGGCAATTGTGGTACCCTAAAAAAAATGGATTTTTAAATCCATTTGTGAAATGTAATGGTATTCCAGTCTATTTGGATTGATCAATTATCATTCTGCATTCTGAATTTGTGCCATTTTCTTTGGACAGAAAAAACCTTCAAGATTCATCATTTTTTTTGTATTACTGTGCATTCCATTTCATTTGTAAAATATAGTACAAAGCAGAACAAAGCAATTCCAGTCAACAAGACCATACTTTTTAAATGTCTCTTCAATATTGATTTTGCTGATGTCTGTCCAACATTTCGACAACCAAAAAAGACACTAAAGGAAACATATCAACATGCAGATCTGTATTATCTTGGTTTCAATGCTAAGTAATATTCATATTAACTGATGAGCATGTCAAGATTCTGTCATACACAAATATTATCAATCATAGCACACACTTCCCAAACGTACGATTAGTCTATTACTAAAAGTAAACATTGCTGAATTTAGAAGAAACAATTTTTCTGCATAAAACCTTTTGTCAAGATCGTATTGCAAAAAAACTTTCTTTTCTAAGTTTCAGTTAGAGGTGATACACATTTAATTGCTAATTAATTTGGTTTTTACTTGGGAGAGAATACATTATGACAGACCAGTGTCTGAACCCACTGCCTGATTTTCAAATGACTCAAGTTAACACTAGATGAATCTATTACAAACAGCTGTATCATCCTGCTTTATCTCTAAATTCTTTCTTAGAAACTCTGTGCAACAGACATGGTTAACAGCTATGACTATGGAATGACTGGAGGGTGACTGAGGTGTTTTACTGCAAGCAGGAAACTGCTGTCGGGTGGGGCAGATTTTTCCCCTGGCAATCACCTGCACTGAAACCAGTTTCTCTGACGAGCAACAAGAACTGAAATCAGTATAAGAAGTGGAGAGACATGGTGTGTTCTAGGACCACTGCAACGACTTGTGTCCTCCTGCAAAATAGACAAACACAATTAATCTGGATCAAAGTGAAATATCTTTATAAAGTCCAATCAAAATTACCTCTTGGCATTTACCTATTACAAATTTCAGCCAAATTAAGAATTAACAATTTCTATTTCTCAGTTGTTTTGACATCAGATAACAAATGGTAATAAAATGTTTGTTTAAAAGCATCAAATATTTCTCAGATGTTGCTGTTACTTTTAGAAGGCTTTAAGAATATTGTAAGATCTTCAGGACCAGTCTATTATGCTTGTATGAAACGTTTTGCAGTACTTATGACATTTAAATTAAGGCATACTCTGCAACATTATTTGTTTAAGAACACACCATATATACATATTAAAAGTCAAATTACAAACTGCACAATGTACTTGCAGATGAAGGTCTATGCATTGTGTTAAAAACAATATAAACCCAGATCTGCCTGCACTTTATACAACAGCTGATCAGTCTGTTGTTTGCAGTTGGACTCCACAAAGTGAGTATATATGGTGCTACATTTATGGTTGAACATACAGGGAAGACTTAGATTTGCAAACACATTATTTAATTGGGATGTGAAAAGTGTAGGTCTTTATCTAGATGCAAATTATGAGATCCAGATCCTGGTCTGTGCTTTATATAAAAGAAAATCTGCTATACACATGGATGGTAACCCAAATGCATACACCTGCATGTGGGTGTGGGTGGTGAAACCGCAATAACTCTATAATAAATTGCCTACCGGTAATGCTTAACCTGTTATACAGGGTTCAGTCAGTGTTTGAATGTTAGCTAATACTAGAGAACTTTTTAAAGTTACACAGCTTATTTGTTTGATGTAGCCAGGCATTCAAAGTCAGCGGAATATCTCTGTTATTAAACACATCAATATTGTTAATCACTGATTAAATATATGCTGCTCTATAGAATTGTATGTGTGCGCATCAATCATACATACACAGGTGGGAGGAGTGTGTAAAAAAAAGTATGCATGTGTATGTGAAGAGGTGGGAGGGGTCAAGCATTGCCAGATTTTTGTGTATATACTAAATGGATGGCCCACAAATGATACACATTTAGAAATGGAAACAGATAGGAAAAATGTACCTGTACATCTGAATCCCAGCAACCCTCAGGCCGTTTCCTGTAACGGGGTTCCATATTACAATAGTCTGGCTCATCTACCACTGGAAAAAAAACAAACAGAAGGATGCATATGTATTTCATCAAATTTCTCTTAGACCTCCTGATCAAAATATAATATGGTCCGATATATGAGAAAGAAAGAGATGGTTCATCTGTTCGTGCCCCACCACTGCTGCTGCTTTTGTCAGAGAAAACATTAATAAATGAAACAGTAAATGTCAACAATGAAAAATACATAACATAATCCTTCTGAGTTCAAATATTCACAATAGTTACGGTATATCCATATAGTCATCATTACATTAAATCCCAAGAATGATAATTTTGCATGCTGTCTCATTTCCTTCCATAACAACCTCTCATTTCCCAACAAATAAAATTTTGTTCAAAGTACATGTACTCTTTCTGTACAGCAATTGTTTTATTAAATCTTTTTGCTCGTGCTTTAAATTGCTGTAGGTTCCATCACAAGTTAAAAAATCTCCCTGGCTGAGAATCTTACAGTACTAACCACCTGGCATTTCCTTTCATTATATGTACGGTATTCCTATTATCCATGTGTAGCCTCACTAATCGATCTGGTCTGCAGAATCTTGATCTCAAACAGGTGTTAGCTTTGGAATTGACTGAATACAGCCTTGGCATATTTAATTAGCATGTAAATAACACTACAAAGCCATGTGATTCTTTTAATGCTGCGATTGGCAACAAAAACTAAAAAGAAATTGCTTACGTAGTGGTATTAATTGGTAATGGACTTGTACATAGTAAAATCAATCAGGTAAGTGAACAATATAGTTTTACAATCATGAAGACATCTATGTCTAGCTGTCTCTGAATGGTGCATACATATTATATGATCATTCGTGCAAAAGGAAATTGTGATGGAATTTGTTTTTGTCATGGTTATTCATATTCTAACTTGTAAATTACAAACATGTAATGGTGCATGCCACTTTAGCACAATTACATCTGATATGTTAATTTTTAAAACTGACATTATGTAAGTGTTTAAAATACTCAATGTAGGATCCTACATTTATTCATACACATCTATTCCCCAACAGGATATATTTTTTTACACATTATTTTTCGTACTTATGTAGAATTATTTTCTATTCAAATTATATCATAAAGCGATTCAGATGACATATTCCATATATAAGTTAATAGGAGTACAAGTCAGCTAGGACTTTCTGGTGAAAAAGTAGAGTACACAAACCATCAATCACCTAATAACCAAATGAAAGACCAGTTTGCCATTAAATCTGGGCAAGTAGAATGCTTTCTGTTGAAATTCTTCCCATGCATATGCTTTGAAAATGTTTATGGTTTCTCTAGGTTTTGTATCCTCATCCATGTCTGATGGCCTCTCTTATCTTATAGCTTTGCATCAAAGATTACCAAATTCTGTGAGGCAGATTCTGAGATTAGGCCTGTCAAATCAGGTCAAATTGTGTTCAGTATTTGTTAGTTTAATTATTGTTCTCTTTTTAAAAACAGTAGCCATATTGATCAATTAAGTTAGAATATGAATAACCATGACAAAAACAAATTCCATCACATCAATTAAACAAACCTGAGAGCTCTCTATTGATCAAATTCAGTTTGTAGTTCTTGAGATGTTGGTTAAATAGTATTTTATTTTCAGTAACAGTGACCAAACTGGATGGTTGATCACCATCTTTTGTAAAGAGCTGAAAGGTCTTTATCCCAGAAAGCTTTCTTTCAAGTTTCTATTAATGTCCTTTTGTTTTCTCTAAGCACCAGTGGCCATATTTGCTGGTGGATTGGCTTCATTTCTGCAATCCTGAAAAGTCTATACCAAGATGCTTTCTGTCAAGTTTGGTCAAATTCTATTCAACAGTTTTCAAAAGTAAGCATTGAAGATTTTCCTGCTTTTAGCAACTGCACTCATTTGAGAAGGGATCAGTATCACATGTACTATAAATGTAAAAGGTCTTCATGCCAGGATGCTTTGTTATATATGACAAAACTCTGTTAAGCAGTTTTTGAAGTAGTAGTTCAAAACTTGTTCTATATTTTTATAATTGTTGGCATATTTATTGCCAAATCCATAGCAGTAGTACAAAACTGAAAGTCCTGATCTAGGATGATTTCAATCACATTTATTCAAATTCGCTAAAGGATTGTTCCATTTAAGCATGCATGGTATCCATGAAAACAAGAAATATATAAACATGTTATGTTACTATGATCACTCAAAGATATAAAAGCAATGCAAATTTTCTAACTATATAAAATATTAAAGTGCTTTCCATGTTTGCCGAGTATATGTTTATTGCAACAGCTGTAAGTGATTTTTTATGATAAATTTGTTTTTTAAAATTATATTTAAACAACTGTAGTCATAGCTGATGGGAAAACAGATTCTTTAGTACAGACTTGAAAGATCTTCATGCTTGGTGCTTTCTGTAAAGTTTGGATCAAATTTGTTTTGAAGAAGTATTTGTTCAAAGCTTTTCCCATCTTTAGAAGCAGTGGTCATATTGGAGGATGGGTCATCATTTTATAAAAAAAAAACTATATAAAGGTTTTTGTACCAGGATGTTTTCAACAAACAGTTTCAGAGAAGTATGTTAAGGTTTTTCTAGTTTTAGCAATGGCAGTTTCTTTGATCATCATCAGTGGTAAAAAATGGAAAGCTGTCTGTGTTTAATAAGTTCTCAGTTTTCTACATTTAGTAAACATTCATATTTGACTGAGGGTCTACATGTTTGTAAAAATATAAAAAGTCTTCATGCAAAGATGCGTTCTATAAAGTTGGGTCAAAATCGATTCAGCTGTTTTACAAGAAACTCATTTCAAGTTATTTCTGTCTGGGTTTTTTTAATGGCATATTGGATTCATTTTGTACAAAACTGAAACCTCTTAAAGTTTGGTTAAATTATATTCAGTGGTTTTGGAGTCAAAGTCACATAAAGGCTATTTCCACTTTTAGCAAATGTGGCCATACCTGAAGATCTGCATAATTTGTACAACTTAAGTTACTGAGACAAATGATTGTTTTAGCATCATTGGTACAAATATGAATGCTCACACCAGGTTCCAATGGATGGATGGACATTTACATAGAAACCAAAGTGATCATTAATAATACCAATCTTCTGCAAGATGAATTCAGTAAAATATATATTTGTGATCAAAAGTGAAAACTATGTGTGTAGATAGATCTTGACTCGCTGAACATTTAAAACTAGTTTGCAGCAAGCAAAAATTCACATAAATTAATAAAAGTGGAGATTTTCAATATCCTATTTCTCCTATGATAAAACCAGACTTGAAAACTAAGCCATTTTCCCATTACACATAGTTCTAATGTAAATACTGAACTAAAAAGATATGCAAACCTTCAACAGATTCCTGTATAAGGATGGATGGATCAATGTAGCGCATGCAGCTCTCACAAACCCCTTTCAAATGTGGTTCTGTCACTAACAGCAGCAAGTTAGTCCCCTGTACACGCACTGCTGTGAAATCCCTATAGAAATAAAAGTTCACTTTACACACTTCAGAAATCAAGTTTCAAAACATGATATTCAAAATGTTGTGGATACATGCAATGGGCTTTCCTTATCAGCCAGGAGCCACGTGTTTTACCTGGCAACAATAAAAAAAAATATGCAGTCCCCCAAACCCCTGGCCTACTTTGACAACTCACCCTCCAACTTTAAATCTAATGGAAGGCAATGCACCGCATACACATACAGCTGCAGGATCTGCTGTTATATGGCAGATTGAGGTCTATATTAATCATTCTACTAATAATTATAATCCAAAAGTGTAATCCTGATCTGCATTTTATGGAAAATCTAAGTTCCCATGGTGGACCTTGATCATTTCCAATGTGGACTGTACACATTGTGGTTTATAGTAGATGAATTAAGTCCCAATTAGAAAGCAGCACCAATATAATTATGTAATAGTGGATGTCCACAACACTGCGTGGAACTTTCATGTTTTCTCAGCTCCAGTACACAGTGAAGCTGAACACATGTTTAATATTTCAAGACTTTAACACTAAATGCATTTGCATACACTTACTGCAAGAGATAAAAGATTAAATTTGCCGAAAATACTAGTGACACAATTTAGGTGCGTCACCAAATGTACAAGTTTAATTATAGTAATTTTATAGAGACTGGGCGAAAGAGAGATTATAATTTTAATACACAAAAAAAAAAAAGAAGAAAAATATACAAAGTATTTGTGAGTTTTGTTCCATTATTAAAATAAAAGAAGTAAAGAAATGCCTGTTTAGTAGTGGTGACCCAAATACACATGTTCATATGACACTTTTTCTCATGAACAAGATGTATTTACTTTTACCATAGACCTACTGCTTTTACACAGACTTTAGAATAATTCCCTCCCAATCAGAACCAGTACAATATATCTAGTGAGGAAACCACCAGCAAAAATAAACATACAGAAGAATGTAATAGATTTGCGATGATAATAAGGTGGCAAGATACTGATCATGGGATTTTGGCACTGTTTATGCTGGTTTAAGTGTGTATGTGTATTATGGATTTTTAGCATCGCTTTAAAAAGAAATTTAGTCATATTGGCTGCAGTATGGCAGTTTATAGTGATGTCTAGCACTGGGGAATCATGCCACAGACATGTATCATGATGTCCCATCCAGTCACATTATCCTGACACCAGGCCGACCAGTCCAAACACTAACCATTAGATGATGAGTGCCAAGTGAGACAGCTGTTAGTACCATTTTGTAAGTCTTTGCTATGACTTGGTTGGGGATCGAACCCAAAACCTCCTGCTTCCAAATTGGACAATCTAACCACTAAGTATGGGGGAGGGACACTTGTTTTAGTAACAGTAACACTGATAACACAGCAAAGAATACAAGCCTTCTCATAAACTGAAGAATCTTCTCATCTGTAAACTACAAATAACATATTAAGAGAAAATAACATATTAAGAGAACACAAAATGGCTTGTTCCTTTCAATAATTGCATATTTTAACTCCAGTTGCAGACAAATCATTTATTGTAGATCAGAGCCAATTATACTACACTGAAATCAAGTGTAATATCTCTATTATTATATTACTGTATTTTGGTGTGTATAACGCGCACCCCAATTTTCGACCCAAAATAAGTGGAAAAAACGTAGTTCTGCCATATAACGCGCATGTGATATAATGCATTTTAAAATTTTAACTACCGCTATTTCGCTCCGTTTTCATAGTGCAACAACAGTTGGTCATTTTAGATAGTGAATGAAAAAGTGGCAATATTGATATTGTATCTTTCCGATTTTATTGTTGGCCCTTAAAAGGGCCCTTTAAATGTTCGTCTAGTTGACGCAGTCTATTGCATCAAATCCCTCAAATTCCACTTTTTCTTCATCACTTTCGAAAAGTCGCTGTATGTCCTGAATCAATTAAATACTGCTCACCGAGACAAAGCATTGTAACTATGTTGAGCGCATCAAAGCTTACCTGGCGCCAATTACCGTGAAAAGACCACACCGAGTCGATGAAGCATTGAAGCCATTGATCACTGTATAATCGCAAAGATATCTCAAATACTATGATTTAAGATGAGAAAAAAAACTAAGTAACAAGCTTATTTTCCAAAGAGGAAAAAAATGTTTCACGACTTCATACATTGATTATTTTGTTCCACAATGTATCAGTGTTCCCGTAAGAAAGAACCCGTAGTCGCAAAAATATATATGCCCCCAACAGATGCTCTGATGAGAATATTAACACTAGTTGAATTCTACACATATTATATTTCAATTCGACCAATAATAAATGAAGAAAAATTCGATTAGATCAACAATTATGGAATACGGTACTGAACATTTACGGAACAAGTACGGTAATCCACACAGTGGTATTTGTTCCGCTCCAATGCGGCACTTTGCACAGCTTTTGAACAAATTGCCAGTCGTTATGTACATGTATTTCCGGCCGTGGCACAGAACAAAACTTGACACAGTGACGTGAAATGAAACCAGTTTATTAACATAAGCAATCAAAGAACAAGACTATTTGTAAGCGTTATTTATTTCTTTAATACGGCTAGTACCGGTAACATTTTAGTTACAATGCAATGTACAATGGATTTAATATTTCACAAGTAGTGAGTGCCTTCATCCTCTTCAGATCGACCTGGAAAAAATCTTTTTTTTTTAGTTCTTGTATACAATGCGCACCCCCAACTTAAGATAAGAAAATTAGGTAAAAAAAGTGCGCGTTATACACAACAAAATACGGTACTGCTTTTGTGTGGGTTTGAACAAGATATGAATATCAAACAATAAAATCTTTGAATTAAGTGCATTCATTATAAGGATTTAGATGATTAGAGCACTACAATGGTGGTTTGTGACAATAAATTAAATCTGGTTTATGATCTGTAACACTAAACTTTAGCTAGTACACATGTGCATATCAGTTCATAACAATCTACACTGCCTGCAGACTTTTAGCAATCATGGTTACATTAACAAAGGTCTGAAGTGCCTTTGCAATGCAGTCGTTATAACCATGTAAAAACATATTTAACCCAATGATCATGGCAGCTTTTAATATACTGCAAGTGCACACATACACACACACACACACACACACACACACACATAGATACGTGTACAAAAATGCTGATCACATGTAGTTAGTAACCGAAGAGGTCAATCAAAAATTTTTTTTACTGTAGGATGTACCTATGCATGGATGAAAGCAACTGAAAAACTAAATCTATTTATTATTTTTGGACAACATGATCACCAGCCATGAATTTAACTACCCCACCTCTGACTACCTTCCTGCATTTTTATTAGTTAACACATCATGTGAATGATACTAATTAAAACATACCAGGCCTTGGTGCAAGCACCCTGCCTATTATGCTTACTTGGTCACTTACAGACCATTACCAACCACAAATACTTACTAATAAATCTACCTTATTTTTACAGAAAATTTGATTTATAGAGAGAGGAGGTCATCTTACATTTGTATCATAAAAATAACATTAAATTCTAATCACCGTACAGTAGTGACATGTCCATCAATGATGTCCTGACAACCTGTATTTGTATTACAGTAAAACCTGTCTTGAGAGACCAGGTTCTCCATGAACAGATTTATTGATTATATAGGGCTATGACCTGTTATGAGAGACCATCGTGTTTTGGCAGAAAGGGTTCCACTGTAATATGTGTTCTTCTGTATAAACACTGTGATTATGGTTAGCAGCGTTAGGAACCAGCTTCGCACTGCTAAAAGACATTGCCGTAAAGCAGAGTGGCTTTGGCTTTCCTCAAGACTCACTATTCACAAACAAATCAATGAAGCCACTATGAAGACCATCACAGACATAGAACATTGAGCCATATTATCCCACTACAGTACTAACATCACCGAAAGTTCCAGTTGCAAAGAGCTCTTCGAGATAACTAAGAAACTAATGTCAAGGAACAAATGTACACTACTTCCAACTACCTTCTCTCCAATAGACCTTCAGGACCAGTTTGCAAATATTATCTTCCATGACAATGTACAAACCATTAGAGATATGCTTGACAACACAATTTCATTGTCACCATACAGTTATGATACAGAATTTCGGTGACAAACATTAGCAGCATTTGAACCTGTCTATCAATTTATTACAGACAATCATGATGACGAGTGCACCAAAGTCTTGTGAACTTGATCCAATTTCAACATCACTGCTGCTTGAGTGTTTTGACCCAATATTACCTTCACTAAGTGACGTTATTTAAATCTCTCTCTCATCCGTGAAATTCCCATCGTTTTTCAAAACTTCTATCGTAAAGCCTCTGCTGATGAAACAAACATTCATATAAAAAATATTTGAAAAAGTTGTTCTATCCCAAACTCTGAATACAAAGTCTTTTTAGCAATTTACAGTCTGCATATCACCCTTGCCACAGTACTGAAACTACTCTTCCGAAAGTAGTTAATGACATTCTCTCTGCTTTGGATAGCGGAAAGATTACAATCCTCACCCTCCTTGATTTGTCTGCAGCATTGGACACAACAGACCATGATACAGTACTTCACCATTTCAAGCATGTATTTGGCATTCACAGTGCAGCCTTACAGTGGTTCAAGTCCTACTTAGTCAACAGGACACAAAAGTATCTGCAAATGGAATACACTTCAGCCTGGTCAATCTACGTTGTGATGTTTTCATTTTATACACTCAGCCGCTCTCAAGTCTTGTAGATCATCACACAGTGTCTCACCAATTGTATGCTGATGACACCCAAATATATAAGTCAAGCCACCCAACTGAAGTTGATGCTACCATGTAAGGAGTAGAAAGGTGCATTTCTGATGTGAAAGCATGGATGACATGTAACAAGCTGCAGATGAATGAAGATAAAACTGAAGACATTCTAAACATCCACATCCTTTACCTCAAATAATAAATATCAGCAACACCATCACTAAATTCACACAGTCAGTATGATACCTATGTGTTACTCTAGACAGTACTCTCACACTGCACCAACATGTCATGAACATGAACAAGGCTGCATATCTTGAGCTGAGACATATCAGCTCCATTCACAAATATCTTTAAGTTGATGTAACACTCGTGTGTTCATTAGAACTTTTAAGACTCGACTCAATTCTGTCTGGTTCATCTACTCCAGTTACTTTAAAAATGTTTAAAACACAGCTGCTCGGAGCATCTTTATAGAGTACCTCAATCAGAGCACACCTCCATTCTGCTCTACACTGGCTATCCATTCAATCCAGAATCAAACACAAAATTTGTTCTCTGTGCTATGTTTTACTGATGGACTCCAGTCCAGCATACCTATTCACCACCTCACAGATGTGTACTCACCAGCAAGATACTTATACTCCTCTTCTGACAATCGTATACTCATTATTCTCACTATGAAAACAAAGTCATATTGACAATATTCTTTTGCATACCAGGGCCCATCAATGTGGAATGAATTGCCCATTGAAATTAGACACAAAGACAGTGATCCATTTCAAGAGTGCTCTTAAAACTCACCTTTTTCAACTGCAAGAACAAACTTAAAGAACTAAGTGTTTCCAACCTTAAATATTTTCAACATTTTTTGTTTTCCAATTTCATGGTGTTTGTTTTTGTTTTTTGTATTCATATCATTATAGATGTTTTAAAGTGCTTAGAGCTCTCAAGATTAGGTGCTATAAAAAGTCCTCATTATTATTATTATTATTATTGTAATACAAGTTATGATCCCAATTGTATTTTCCTTTTCGAACTTAAATTTAGTATTCCCAAGTGATAATTTGTATGTATTCTGCCAGTGCAGGTCAGTGTAAAAGCCTGTTCATTGATGCATGCTTAGTGCCAAATAACAGAGGGTGGTTATTTGAACTCTTTGTAATCTTGTCACACAACCGACACCTGTTCTGTTACAGCCTTCACAAACTGATCAGTGTTACTTCCAGAGCACCAGCATATGACAGTGAAGCAGAGAAAATAATGTATAGTGATAAGACCATGACAATTTATAATGATCAGAAGATGATGGTGGATTTCAGAACTTTATCAGACAATGAGATAAATTCTTGGACTTTATACCAGATGACATTAGATAGTGATATTTAAAAGACACTGTTAATCACAAAAATATGGATTTATCTGTCACTATTTATTTGTAAGACGAGTGGTATTGACATGTTATGGGATATTGTGAATTGGATCATTCTTTCATATTTTTTATACCTCTATGTGACAAGTAATTAAATTCATGGATTTATCATATAAATGGATTTAAAGTGTCAATCATTATGGATTTTCATGAATTAGGATAAACTGTCAAATTATTTGTGACATATTCCACTCAATACTTAAACTAAGTTTTACATTGGCTTTGTAGCTATCTATGCATGTATCCATCCAGTTGGGCTTGTTCTATTTTCAAAAATGCATCTGACTCACTGATGACCTCCAACCCTAACTAACTGGACAATCAAAGAGAAATTTGCTTTTTATAGAACAAACATGGGGGAAGGGGTTGATTTTTAAGCGAGTACACACGTTAATAACAGTCATCACTATGACACCATTACTGTTTACACAAACTGGTATAAACTAATCAATGAGGGAATGAAATTAAAGGTTCATAAATTTAACTCAACATCTAAAGCAATATTTTATACCAATATTCATTTCACATATTTATTGCAAAGGTGGTCTAATATTAAAGATTGCATTCATGATGAACAGACTCTTTCTGTCAAGCCTTTTATTCAGCTGTAAAGGATCTTTAAAAAATACTCTTGGGTTAATACTGAACATTTATGACATACAGATGTATGAAATTAAAGGTAGCTATCTATGCATGTATCCATCCAGTTGGGCTTGTTCTATTTTCAAAAATGCAACTGACTCACTGATGACCTCCAACCCTAACTAATTGGACAATCAAAGAGAAATTTGCTTTTTATAGAACAAACATGGGGGAAGGGGTTGATTTTTAAGCGAGTACACACGTTAATAACAGTCATCACTATGACACCATTACTGTTTACACAAACTGGTATAAACTAATCAATGAGGGAATGAAATTAAAGGTTCATAAATTTAACTCAACATCTAAAGCAATATTTTATACCAATATTCATTTCTCATATTTATTGCAAAGGTGGTCTAATATTAAAGATTGCATTCATGATGAACAGACTCTTTCTGTCAAGCCTTTTATTCAGCTGTAAAGGATCTTTAAAAAATACTCTTAGGTTAATACTGAACATTTATGACATACAGATGTATGAAATTAAAGGTAGCTATCTATGCATGTATCCATCCAGTTGGGCTTGTTCTATTTTCAAAAATGCAACTGACTCACTGATGACCTCCAACCCTAACTAATTGGAAAATCGAAGAGAAATTTGCTTTTTATAGAACAAACATGGGGGAAGGGGTTGATTTTTAAGCGAGTACACACGTTAATAACAGTCATCACTAAATTAAAGGATTGTTGCTAAGACAGCCTTGCTAGTAATTGTTATAGATATAACAGCAGAGGGGGTGAACCCTACATTTGTCCGAGACATCATTTGCTCTAAATCTAACAAACATCTCGAGAGAATTAATTTGAATCCTTCTTTTTCAACCAAAAAAAAAGATTACTTGCTCGAAACATAAGTTTTTCGCAAATTATACTCAAAGGCCGTTTTCATCGTTTAGTCAAAATACGGTCTCGTCGTGATGTCAGCATCGATTTGCTCAATTTGGTACGCATGTTTAGTCAAAATACGGTCTCGTCGTGATGTCATCGCCCCCTCTGCTGCTATGGGTTAATAATTTATTTCAACCAAATATTTGATCAAGTCTTTATGATTTCACAAACAAACTAATCGCTAACACCTCGTCTTGTAGATCAATTAAATTATTTGACTGGTCGGTGAGTCGGAAATTAATTCTCGTTAACGAATTATTATGGCATCGCATGTAGACAGGATTAATTGGGTTTTCAATAATTAGGAATCCTGGAGGAGCTGTTGGTGCAAACGAATAAAGAATATATCCTTGCTGAGCTTGATTTGATTGCTCTAGATTAATTTGATAGCTCCCTTCAATTGCATCACATGTTAAATTGAGCGCAATCACCGTTGAAATATTTACATTATGTGGGGCAATATGCCTACCGCCACCATCTGGATCATTATTATATTTGAGGAGGACAGATGGATCTGGTTTTTGTATCGTTTTGATAATATACCTAACAAAAATTGTTAGTTCCTTAGCATTGTATCCGGGAAATTTGAAATTACGCAGATTGTCTTCTGTGATATTGTAATCCTTTAGGAATCGTTGTTTATTGTCGCTGTTGTCATTAATTATTGTTTGAATAATTAGTTCATGGATATATTCCATGTCAGATATAAGCTGATTTGATATTTCAACGTGTTTTTGTAAGTTTGTTTGCCGTAGTTGTTCTAGTTGTGTTTTATGTAATTGATTAATTTCATTAAAATAACCAGTGATGTCAGTTAGCGTAAATGAAATAGTAACAGATGAGTCAGCTGTTCTTTTAATGATAAAATCCCATTGTAATGTGTTTTTGTTGGTAAGTAATAAATCTATTGGCGATTTTTCCTTTTTTTATATCAGATAAATTATCTCAATATATGGGATTTATTTCATGATATGATTGTACGTCTGTGGTTAAGTCGGTGGCAGATTTCTCCGGTGGTTTTTCAGGCCATCCTAACACTGTTCTTAACGAGCTGTTATAGATATCTACAATGTATCCCTCTGTGCTTATTTCGATCGACGACGAGAGCGTCGGTTCATGAAGTTTAATAGCTATTTTTGATTCTTTTCCAATGATTGATTTTATTCTACGCTGAATTTCAGCATCGATTTGCTCAATTTGGTATGATCCGGTTGGTAGTGAAACAGTTTCCCACGCTGGAGTACCATCCAGTTTATTCTTATACGAGAACACCAGTGTGTTATTGGGTTGCTGACTGCCAAATGCAACCGATCTGATATTAGGCCAGCTATGATATACTCGTAATTTTGCCAGCGCGATCTCACGCACTGGAATCGGAGAAGGGAAGTTCACACTAAATTGTGGGTTTGTTGATGTTATTGATATCATGCTTGTTCATATCGGGGTGGTATTCTCCGCGATTCGTTGAAGCAGTTCGAGTGACATTATTGTTAACGCTGTCTTCAATTTCCAATTTCAACATCGCGGAGTTATACAACTGGGTCATCGCGGAAAATTCAACATCGGATATGAACGAATTATCTATCGACAGCGAGATCAACTCGGATAATTTTGAGTACGCGTCAAATACCACCCTTTATCGAGCTGTATAACTGGCGAGTTTTTTCTGAGAACACGATAATTTTTTAGTTATCGCGGTGGCGACTGCCACGATTTTTGTTGCCGCGGAGATAGCGATTGGAACTGCAATCGGAGCCATCATGGTCACCGTCGACAAAATAACCCTGGCGCTGGCCATCACACCGGATACCGAGTACATGGTGATGTCGATGATTGCTACGCTGCGTCGGTATTTTTTCATTTTTTCACGATAGCGCTCAGAAAGTAATTTCAAATTCGCGGAAAATTCTTTCACGGTATCATATCGATATCGATGCGATTGTGATACCTCTGGGACTATTATCGGTTCAATTGATTTCGTCGATGTCATTACTATTTAAAACCCGCTAGTGTTTTCAATTATTCGATTGTGTACCTGGATTTATGGTCGATGGGGGGAATACCGGATACAAATTCTAGCGTCCAGGGTAGCGACTCCCTAACCCCTGCCGCTGGCCCGTCGGGTGTAGTTATATCAATTCTAATAGGGGATCTTATTCGGTCGGGCGCGTCGGGTATCATATCGTTTATATATGTTACTGTGTTAACTCCTGTTATATATAATGGTCACGGACCGACTCTCAAATCAAATTTACGGCGATGTATTATTGTAAATCGATAACAACCCGGTATACTACCATATTTGCTATGAAAATATAAACTATTTTCATTTCCTTGGATCCAATCAAGGGTTCCACTGGCAACTGTGTATACGATGTTATCAACGGTTTTTACGCGGTGTGGAATTTTTACCTTATCGAGTCGTTCGATCATTTTTGGAAAATCCTCTTTGACGGTATTAACTGTTGTTTTACTTTCATTGATAGCCGCTTTAATTTCAGCGAGAGTCATACCTGCCACAAGTGGGTTTCCAAAGAACTTACCAACGATGTCGTTAGTGGGTTTTTGTACCTTTTCAAAATCTTCTTTAAGTTTAAGAATATCGTCGTAAACGTCGAGATAGGTTTTTTTTATTTTGGTATATTTCATCATCGTTCCATCACGGCGTTTAAAAAATGAAATCAAAAGTAAGTTAGATTCTATACCTTTTTGGGTATTATAATTCCCGTTGAGTTGAGAATATGTTGTCGTGATATTGTAACTTTTAGAACCCTCAAAGAACGTATTAACAATTTCGCTGGTGAGTTTTTGTTCGTCAATAGCTTTTTTAACTTCAGCGAGGGTCGGGCCTGTCAGAGATGTGGTTTCAGACACAGGTGTTCTCCCTAAAAATTTATCAACGATGGTATTAAGTGTTGTTTGTCTCACCATAAACATATTAATATCTCTGAGAGTCATCATAGATGTAACGGGGACACCAAAGAAACTATTAGCAATGTGGGCATTGTGAGTATGCTTGCCAATAAACTCGTTAATTTCAGCGAGAGTCATACCTGCCACAAGTGGGTTTCCAAAGAACTTACCAACGATGTCGTTAGTGGGTTTTTGTACCTTTTCAAAATTTTCTTTTAGTTTAAGAATATCATTGTAAATCTCGAGATAATTGGCCCTGATATCGGCGGAACCCATCATCTTCCCATCCCTCTTGAAAAAAAGTGTAAACAAAAGTCTTTCGAATCCAAACTGTGATTGGGTTTTAAAATAAAAGTCGATGTTAGAAAATTTCGTTGTGATATCTTGGAGTGTACTGCCCTCAAAGAACTTATTAGCTACGTCGATGGTGATCTTTTGTTTGTCAATGGCGCTTTTAATTTCAGCGAGAGTCATGCCTGCTACAAGCGAGTTTCAAAAAAACTTAACAACGACGTCGTTAGTGGGTTTTTGTATCTTTTCAAGATTTTCTATTAGTTTAGAATATCGAGATAATTTGCCTTGATTTCATTTTCATTCATCATCCTTCCCGCGTCCTTGTTAAAAAAGAATAAAGATAGAAAGTTTTTAATTTCAGCGAGAGTCATGCCAACCACATGCGGGGTTCCAAAGAATTTATGTACGACATTTTTGCGAAAATTGTTATAACCTCGTATATAATCATCCAGATCACGGTCGTGGGTGGCAATCATGCTGTCGTTGGTGGCAATCTTGTTGTCGTGGGCGGCAATCATGCTGTCGTGGGCGGTAATCCTGTCGGTGATCGTAGACACAAGTTCGCCTGGTTTAAGTTGTCCATCGTTGGAATACAGCGCAATAGAGTTTTCAGCGGCGTCGCGCTGCCGTATCAAAATGTCATTCACGAATATATTACTGGTTTTCAATTTACCCTGGAGATATTGAAATACAACTATTTCGTTCGGGTCAACACTTTCTAAATTTAACGTCTCAGCGATTTCATCTTCAATTATTTTTTTTACATCCTCGATAGACCCCGCAGATGTTTTCGCGGTGGGTTTCAACATTGACAGAGATCGTCCCCAAATATCAATCATTATTGTAAAGACTAGTATTTTTAATTTATTGATTCTCTAAAATTACCTTGTAATTTCCCACTCATGTATTTATTTACAACCAGATGAGGTGGTTTCCACGGAAATCCAAAGGATTTTAATGAAATCTCCACGAGGACACTTAATACTTCACGGCTGCATATCGGTGGATCATTTAATTGTTGTGTTGGCAGCATGGAATAAAAAATCGGAAACTCTTTGAGTTTCATCGAAGAATTTATATACCGCATAAACTCGCTCGGTGGGGCTAACCCATATGAATCGAAATAGACAATTCCACGTGGATCGATCGCGTATGCGACCCAGTGAGTTCCCGATCCGTTACTGTTATCAAGATTGATGATACCGGTTTCAGCGCGTTTAGGTTTTCTTGGTAATTGATCTCTCATAAAAACCCCTCTGAAGTTTTTTATCGCTAGTGTTTTAGCAGCATCAATTAAATCAAAATTGGACATAGGGAGAATTGGGCTTTCAACTAATAAACCGTTCCTGGTATTCTCAGACCTGATCCGTTCCTGGATCTCCCGCTGTACCATGAATACGGGGTTCCTGGTAGACTTAGACCCTTTCCCTTTTTTTTATATCCTTTCCCAGTTGCCTTTTTCAACGCCATCCTTGCCGCGGTACCAATGGCTCCCAACGCAGCCGCTTTTGCCACCGCTGGGGCAGCCGCTGCAATCAATGCTGGTATTGCAGCTAACAATGGAAATATACCACCTGATTTTATCATGCTGGCGACTGCAGCCTTTGAAAATACAATTTGAACCCTTCTCTTATTCTTTAGCGCATCATTGAAATGTTTTAGTTGACGATCCGTCAGTGATATTTTATGTGTACCGCCAGACATCTGCGCTGGTTTCAACGTTATTGTGGTTCCACATTCTTTAATGGATTTTGATCGCAATTTCTTGACCTGACCATCAGTCAGCTTGACACTAACAACACTATATGTCATTTTATTGTAAAACATATTTATGCTTTCAATTGATCTATTTGGAAACTCTTCAAGTTTCATTTACATATTTTCCACTGGTGCATCAACAATTTTCATTCGTCCGCCAGCCCCTTCTAACAACATTGATTTGTTGCTGAGAATGACAGCAACCGCTCTATAATTAGCAATAGCGCCACGAAGGACATTGGCTCTGAAGTGTATATCAACGACGGATTGCCTTGTTAAATCAAGATGTTCCAGCAAAAAGTAGTAGATCGGATACAAGTTCTTAAAATCATGTTGCAATATTTGCAAACCAGTATCAACATTTTGATCACGGCCCATATATGACAGCATACGATGGTACACGCACGCAATATGGTTTTGACCGAAATTAAGTTGTATGTCTTCGGATGGTTCCTGCTGGCCATTTATTCTCAACGAGACCTCAGTAACTCCTAATTGATCAAATATCATATGACTGTGCAATTGTGATTCCACTCTTGTCATATCCTGCAACATGATAAATATATGACGTGGAGCTGAAACGCCTTGTTGTGATGCCAAGTTCCATGTAAATGTACCATTGATATTTGATTGCTTAACATCTGTTGTTGTTGTTAGCCAACTTAAAAATGATTTGCCACCCGCATCCATAAATGATAGTAGTCGCTGTTCTGTGGTAATTGATGGGGTCATTACTGGCATCCACAAGACCAATTTAGTTAAAATGACTTTACCAGCGTCAGCATCTGGATTTGCAGGATCCGCTGGAATTCTCCAGATTGCATCACTGTCACTACCCTTTTGCACAAGTACTACTGTATGCTTCGCTCCATAAATAACTTTTCGTACATTTCTACAGAATCCAAATATATGATGTAACGGAATCGCACATGAAAATGATTTACGCTGTCCTGCCAACATTGTTATTCGTGTTGCAGCTCCTAGATTGTACTGGGGATCAGTATTTATAATCATATTCTTGACATCAACAGCAGCAGCGCCAGCATTATTATTTGGTCATCGTACAATAAATTGAGTGGGTCCAGCAGTGTTTTTATTATCTTTTGCAAACATCATAGACGGACCTGCTGATCTTGTATAATCATCGGAGTATCTTGCTAACCCAATTATTGTTGTAGCCACATCAACATCACGTTCTATAGACTCAATCTCTTTTCCGTCAATGAGATATCTCGCTGATTCAAATAGCGCCATGATACCATTATTGACTAAGCCGACTTTGGTACCATCTGAATACGGTGCGGGTATAGCAGGAGTATCAGTAAGTCGTACAAGTTCTCCTTCTACTTCGATAAACGCTTCAGCGGGTAGAAAGTATTTGCTGGTATCATGGACTTGAAGTTCAATTCGCGATCGAATATCTGCTTGTATTGCATGATAGGAATGAAATTGATAATTGCGGACGGAATTGTCCTTGGGTACTGGGGCTTCCATATCTAACGCGGGATCAGCTGTTCGTTTAAACATTATATTAACATACTAGTATTTTCAATTGTGAAATTCTTTGTAATCATCGTCATTTTTGTTTTCGTTTCAAACCACTTCCTGCTATCATGTTTGCAATATCATCTTGGTTACTGTTCGCCAGCGGCGCAGCCACGGATGACAGAGTCACCGAAGCAGCCAATGACGCTAATTTTTCTTCCACTGCGCTATTTATTGCTTTGCTGACACTTGCAGGCATCACTGTTGTAGATGGCAGTACAACTGGTTGCTTTTTCCATCGTCGCACTAATGATGTTATTATATCTTTCGCGGCAGAAAATGCCTTTCCGGTAAGATTTCCAACGAAATCTCTGATTTTGCTGGTTCCCTTATCACGAATAATATCAATGGCTTTCATTGATAATTGTTTAGCTAACGGGGCCATTCTTGTAAATAACCCCGCAATGGTATTGCCGAGACCATCTCCGTAATATGCTCTATAAACAGGCAATCGTGAGTTCACCACGTAGACGCTTACGGGTTTATCATGGTTGTAGTGTATGATCATCTTGTTATAAAACTAGTAGTTTTTCAATTAGTGATCAATCGCTAAAATCCATAGGATTTTCATCATAACCATGGGTGTCTCTGTGATTTTCAACTAATTCAGCAATGAGTTCTCGAAATACATCAATGCCCATGATACCGCCGGCAAATAATTGTCTACAGATATTAGCTGCTTCATTAATTATTTCCGGAGAGTTATTTCCGGCTCGTTTCCCTCCGATGAGAACCTCTAACCGTGATATATCACTGAGGATGTTACCAGGACATGTCACAGCTGCGTTGAAATCCAAAGGATTTTTAATTGAATATCCTTTTCCGCTTGTTTTCTTAGAACCGGCTTCTGCTTTTATGTCTATTTCTTCCGGGATTGGATCCTCCGTATAATGTGGTGGTTGTGGACCGCCTTTAACCGCAGCTAGAAAGTCATTATAACCAGGGTGCTGCAATGCCGAGATTTTATTCCCGCCGCGTTTCACTAAATATATTTTTGATGCCCAAGTGTCTTTGTTTTTTATAAAACTTTTAAACTCGTCTTTTAATAAATTCTCTCTTTTACCCTTTGGAAAATTGTCTCTAGCAAAATCAGCTAATTTGGAATCCGTATGGTTTCCTTTAATTTCATTTAATGCTGCGACTGTAAATCTATTCTCAGGTGAATAGTCTTTTCCTCCAGCTGCACCTTGTTCTTCTTCTTCGAGTTCTTCAATTTTGCGTTGAGTTTTTATATCACTGGATAGCTGTTGTATCCCTGCGCGCGTTTGTTCGGTCTCTGCTGCTATCTTTTCAAGCACACCAAGAACAGGCATTTCTCGTCGCTTGCCTTCCTCAGGAATATCCCCAAATATTGCTCGTTCAGTTGCTGTTTTCACATCTTTGGTCGCACTTGTTATCGGAGTAAACAGTTGTTCACTTGACACAGAAAAGTCAGTCTGCGCTTGCTGTCATTGTTGAAGTTTCTCGCGAAGTCTCTCTCGAACCGGTATAAACTTTTTAATTGCTGCTAGCCGCTCTCGGGCTAATTTAGTTGTAAGCGATTCACCTACCATATATTGTTTGTGAACTGAATTTTCAAATGTGAAACTATCACAGTTAAAAGCTGAGTTATTAAATAAATGTACCTTCAAGCTAGCGTATCCATCTCCGACAAGGTTAAACTGTACGACGCTATCCGCGAGTGTTTCAGAAATAACATCGCTGGGGGTTTCAGAATTGTAATATCTGAGAACGGCGATGAACGATTTTTGTTAACGACGCGGCAACAACAACTACGTGAAAATGGAGGCGTCGCGGTGATTACTTGCTACCACAACCAGATCATCCAGTACGCACATAACTGCATGAGCAAGTCCAAACTGCTGAGTATCCTTTCAGGAGAAAATCCCATGCAAGTGTACAAAAAACGCTAAAAAAAAATTTCAGTAAAAAATACTGAAAGCCTATTTATTATAGTAACGCTCACGTGGTTAGGATACTGGTTTTTCCTTGTTTAACATTTTTCTAAGATCACGAACCTTAGAACTAATTTCAGTTCGTTTTTGATACTCTTGGCCGAGTTTTTGACGTATTGCTTCAACGGTGCTAAATAGCGTTATAAATGCATTAATGTCGTTACCGTACAAAGAAGCATTGATGGACTTTTGAATTCCTTTCACGAGTCTGTACATCTTAGGTAAAACATAACGACCCTTACTAGACTGATAATCAATTTCTTCATATTCCGAGGCAATCCTGTCACAGTCGAGACCTTCAGATAATACTATTCCTCGATTTTTTAAATCTGAGATTTCAGCAATTATAGAATTTACATCTTTGATATCCATATTTTTATAGTATACTGTATCTCTAATTATTAAAAAAATAACACTCATTTGGCAATCTCGCTGGCGCCCTATGACGTCAGAGAGACTCAGAGGTTAGGACAGCACATATATGAAAACCCCATTTGGAAACCCCTTTCGCATCAAATAACGTGAAAGAGACCCAGAGGTTACATATACGACAACACATCTTTGGAACTCCTTGGTTGCCTTTACATCCAAGTAAGCCCAAGGGGACCCGAAACATATATCTCCGGCGGGAGGCCTAAGGTGACAAACGTCATCTTAGACCGCCCAGAAGATATGCTTGGGGTGACGTCACAACATGTACTTAATTAACTTAATTAAGGACGGCACAATGCCATATATATCTCCACTCGAGTGTTGTGGCAGATTGTAGGCGTAACATATACTTAATTAACCTAATTAAGGATGGATATATTCAATGAAACGATGATGGAATTTGTGATGTAATGATGTGGGACGGCACAAGACAGCACAAACATGAAACGACGGGGCGGATTTTCTACGGCCAACCAACCAATCAAAGGCAACCCAATTAAATTAACCCGGTTGCATGATTGTGAACAAAAGACAACCACACGCCCGAGTTAAATGGCGTGGGTTAGTTTTGATCGGTCGAACTGGCCGTCGAAAGACCCAAGCTTATTACGAGTCAAAACGTATATAAGGTGACTAATACAGCAGCGTTGATTCACGGGTGTGTTATTTTATTTCCTTGAATTACTTATTAATGCTGTTTCACAACATTTAAATGAGACAAAATATTTGAATAAAACACTAAACAAAATAATACAGTTGTTAGATAACAGCGTGTATTTCATTAGTTTTCATCGTAAAATGAATAATTAATCGTAATATTAATTGGACTTCAAGGGGCGTAACTCTGTCATGCGACTTTATTATTGTACGATTTATCTCTCTTGATATATGAAAATTGTATCTTGTGTGCACGTAGTAGTAATTGAACTTCAAGGGACGTAACTCTGTCATGCGACTTTATTATTGTACGATTTATCTCCCTTGAATCGTTTCAGATGTATATGAAAATTGTATCCTGTGTGAGTTTTTCTTTGACAGAGCCGATTTTTGAATTCCTTCTGCAACAAATCGTATTGAAGACCTAAAAATATCGAAATATCTACTGGCTTCATTCATTGATTGAAATATTTTCTCCTCGCTAGATTCTGTATCAAATGATTTGAATGTTTTGCCTTTTTTGCGTGTTTGCCGGTTCCACCTAATTTTGTATTCTGACTTTGAGTAACAACTCGTAAGTTATCCAATTTGTTATTTTGAGGGAATCCATCAACATGATCAATCACAAAACCATCTTTGATCAATCCATTGTGACATTCGTATACGAATCGATGACAATAATATCTCTTCTTCCCAGCACTAAACGTCAAGTATCCTCTATTATTTACCCATCCAACCGGCTTCTTTAGTCTGCAATTTTTAACAACACCATCACGGGATGCTTCATAATTAACAAGCACTGGGTGAGGTCTAAAATCTTGGCTCATTTGTATAATAATACTATTTGTCTAATTTATTATTTGCTTTAATTATAAGTCTCTGTATATAATCTTGAGGGGTCTTTATGATTTTGTCGCTGACGGAGTCATCGGTAGGATCAATGATTCGTTTGTCATAGTAGCGTTTTAATTCTCTGTATCGTTTGCTGCCACAACTGAGACACAACTGCGATTTTCCCCTTACCCCCAACCCACATCGGAGGCACGGAAGGGGGCCAAAGGAACCGTTGTAAACACTTTGTAAATGATACCCACAGAATTCGCTTCTACATGATTTGTTACACGGGGTTGTTGATCCAATCATAAGCCATTTGCAGTGATTCATTATACTATATTTTTCTATTTAAATACTTGTTTTAATTATAACATGGAGGACTTCGAGAGATTATCAGCAAATTAAGCCTTTCAAAAATGTTAAATTCAATCTCGACAGAACCCTCAAAGATGTGCCAAAACGGGCAATAACGGATAGAGCCCTGATAAATGAAATACGCGATTGTATTAATGAATTCAAACACGACGGCGCATCTCATAGCTGGTCAACATTTCGAATTGATGGCGCTGTTGATGCCACCATGAACGACAGCAACGCAGCGTTGATGTTATCACAACTTGGCAACAAAAAGTATTTTTTTAGAGTGAAATTCATTATCCGTGTAGAATCAGGTAGTTGGATTATACGAGACAAATTTGAACCGATTCTCAAAGACAAGAAAACAGTCGTTGTTAGCCGTGATTCTAAGCCGGGTCTGTTAACTGGAATTGACAAACCATACTATGAACAAGCGTATCCTGAAACAGCAGTTGTGTATGGGATAGATCCGTTAAATGAAAAACCTGATATAAGAAAACTTAAACCAATGAAACAGTCGTCGCCGGCGACTTCGTCGTCAGTGGCTTTGCCACTCAATTGTGTAGCAGCACGAATAACAGAACATTTTACAAATGCATCCTGAGGGAACAAACTTACCGATCTACAGCGTAGCAAAATAGCTCAATGGGAGTTAACGGTGAAAGACCGCGGAGCGACTATTAGCGATATAGCAAAATTAGAAACGTCGCTGAGATTTCCAATAACTGTTACAACGATAACCGGAGAAGTTTTATACGAATCAAAATATAACAAAAATGGAGCCCCAATTAAAATTATTGATCATAACGAACACGCATGGACGTCCGCGGTCACAATATTTCCACGAAACAGAACAATAAAGTATATACCCGATGAATTCTTGGGAGAAGAATTTTCCAGGGATGGTTTTCTCGTTGAAAAGAAACTATTCGATGCTATTGGGCATTTGAGTAAAAACGACCCCGTGTCGGTATGGTTACTTCGCAGCACTGAAAACGACATGGATACGTTTGATCAGTTTGTAAGACCAAACGGTGAATTATACTGCACTGAAGCATTTCACAACAAAATGAAAAAAATAGCTAGTGGGTTTTTAATGGTGGGCGACGGAGTCGCCAATGGCGAAGGCAACAACAATGATGAAATCATCAACGATGATGAACAATTATTGACAAACTGTTTTACAATCCCGTCGGTTGCAGCTCATTTTGCAAGAATCAAAAACGCATGGAAACCAACACGCGTAGAATTCTTGCCAGACATTGAGGCTAGTTGTTTAGAATTTAATCATGGCGGTTTATGGAATAACAAATACGACAGTGATAATATCATTTCAGTTGATATGGTTGCTTGTTATCCAGCGAGTTTTCTTAGTTATGGAAAGTGTACTGAGTATTTTAAACGATTTGGACACCCCGTACATGAAATGACTCGTGTAGCAATTAATGGGCCGCTGCCTGATTTTGATTTAACTGGATTCGCTCGTGTAGTATCATTTGAGTTTGAAGCAGGACTTCATCGCTGTTGTTATATTTGGATTGGTAGACACATGTCTGAAAAGAAGTGGCTGCCAATAACGCTATTACGGTTCATGATTGATACAAAAATGTTAATTTCGCTGACGGTCAGTGAAGCAATTATATCATATCAGAAACAAACCAATGTCTGGTTACCAACACCGGAACGTCTTGATAGTATAATTGACGAATTCAGAAAACATATTGATGCCAACGAAGAATATATCATTGTGTGGTCCAAACGGATATTTAATCAACGAAACATCGAAGCAAAAGATCTCGGCAGAAGAATAATCGAAAAATTCACTCAGGGAGGAAAAAAATGCGACTATAGACGATATTGTTCACGGCTGATTATGGATAACACCGAATACGACTTTGTAATCGCGGATGCAGTATCTAAAAACATATATGTGGATCGTATAGATGCTTTTTGTCTGATGGAACAAAATTGGGTACAGTTGTTACTTATAGCGACGCTTACAGATCCCCGTATACACATTTGAGGTCGTCGATGCTGGGTTATGCTTGTATTAATTTATTTTCAATGATAAATAGATTTCCTGACACTGCGGTTAGAGTTGCCGTTGATTCATTTTACATTAACAGCAAGTACAGTTGCGCAGTTGCTGAATTCACTAATTCGGATGAAAGCTGGGGATCGTGGAGAATTAAAAAAGAAATGCTGCGCGAGTATTCTGAATCAGCAGATGTTGAAATTAAAAGTAATTACTTACGCGATGATAATTTATCAGAGCGTTCTAATGCACCATCGATATCAGATCCAATTTGTAGATATAAAACAGTTTATTTAAACGGCTGTGGCGGGTCAGGAAAGACGACGCGTGCAATCGAGTTATTTTGTGGGAAAAATCCTACGGATTTCACAAACATGATTGTGCTAACACCAACACACAGACTTGCCAGAGAGATGAAACAACGAAACGTTGAAGCTTGTACTTATCACAGCTTTTTTCGATACAAGGGCGATGAATGGACCCCTGAAAGAATGGGTGATAAATTCATCCCTGCGGTTATTATTTGGGATGAGATATGCACGGTTTCGGTAGATGTATTAAAAATGTTTCTTGATTGGTTGCTGCAAAAGAATACAGCGGTAATAATGTGTGGAGATCATGGCCAACCACCACCATTTGTCGGCGTGGGTCCACATGATTGGCTAAAGAATTTTGTTGACTATTATGAAGAAATCGATACTGACTATAGAGCACTTGATGAACAATTACGTACACTTAAGAATTTAATTAGACTGCAACCTGATAAAGTCCAATGCGAAATAATCAGGGAAAAAATTCCTGAAACTCACATGGAGGAATTTTGGGAAGCATGGAGACCAAACGACTTTGTAGTGGCGAGTAGAAAGATAGTCAGAGACACACTTCAGAAAAAGTTGTTTAAGCTTCACAAAGAAAAATTCTCAATGCTTCCAGTGCCGCTGTGTTATAGACCCTGTGATACACGGCGACAGAATATTGAAGTTGAAATTCCAGGACGAAATGAAAGACAAACACTAGTGCTAAATGATATTGTATGCGTTGATATACAATTTGTTGAACGCGCATTGAACGCTAAATCATCGCCGTGGACACTGGGTTATGTAACGACGATACATTCCTCGCAGGGATTAACCATCGCGGATACAATTGTTTGGATAGTCGATAATCGCATTGAGTGGTCAAATTTAGTCTATCTTGCAGTGTCTAGAGTACGGCGAATAAATCAACTTCAAAGAATTGTTTTCGATGATGACACCACAATGGATAATATTGATGTTAGCATCATTAATAAAAAAACTCTCCGGTTACAAACAACAAGACAAAAAAAAAAACAACGAGAATTTGATATTGATGCTGAATTAATAATTACGCTGAAGCAACAACAGAATAATAACTGCGCGAGTTGCAATTGTATAATGCGTTGGCAGTATTCGGATAAAGATCCTCGCCAATTTACCGTAGACAGAAAAAATAACAGTCTCGGTCATGTCAGAAACAATGTGATGTTGACTTGTCTTGAGTGTAATAGACGCAACGGCGCTAGTTAAGACCATGCGGTGGCAATTGAGTATCGTCAGGAATCACTTGTAGTTGTTCGCGTGTAAAACCCCGCTGAGGTGCAGTTGAATCCAATTTATAGATTGGAGGTCTACCAGTTGATCGTGTTATAGTAGATATGCTATGCGTAGTGACACTCCAAATAGGATCAGTAGCCCTTTTTTTACCACCTTCGAGTTCTCCTGGTTCATATAAATATCTCACGGTGACATTGCTGAGAATTGGCTGAGAAACGCTATCCCGCTGTGGTTGTGGTATATACTTTTTCTTTATTGCGTTGTTAGGTTTCATATTGATTGCTCTGGTAATCTTGTTATTTAGCGCTGCAACTACCCCTGGTAACCTTCTGACCCATTCACGGGATCGCTTTTCTTGGATGAATTCTTTTGCGTATTGATATCCAAATAACCGCTCAGCAAGAGTCCGATTAAATCGTTCTACAATTGCCTGATCGCGATGTAGTGCAGTATGCCCCCGTCTGATGGTGACATTGTGATCTTTCATCGCTAATAAAACAGCGCCTTGAAATTCCTTGCCAGGATCAACTTGTAACAGATTTGGCCAGCGCAGAGGACCTTGTCGATAAATCTTTTCAAATGCAGAAGCAACTTCAGGTGATGATTTTGTTTTCAGCGGTTCTGCTTGTTTGTATCAACTCGCAACGTCAACTACGGTTAGCGCGTATTTGTAACCGTTATCATGTGGTAAAAACAATAAATCAGCTTGATGAACTTCATTGGGTCCGGTAACATCAAAATGCGAGAAATTGATTTGTTTAGGACGCGGTAGATAAATTTGCCATTTAGCCTGTTTGGATAACCAATTAGCCGCAGTGGCCTTTTTCACTTTTGCGGCATTGGCGAGTTTATTGATTGCAGCGTTACCCCTCCAGTATCCCCTCGGAGAATAATAAATAGATTCCATATTATTAATTACCAGCGCCCATCATCAATTTGCCTTTCATAGCTGATTTTACCAACCACGAAGCCAATCTTTCTTTGAAAGATTTATCAGGAATAGCATTTAACGCATGAATTAATTTCACATCCGCGAGATGCCTGTTTTGCAGATTGCTGCTTTTATATGCAACATCATGAGCATGACATGCCTTATCAATAGCGTTTATCGGATACTCTCTGGGTCGGGGCTGATTTTGATCATCAAGTCTGATATCTAATCGTGTTCCGGGGCCACAATAGCTATATCCTGGAAGGTGCTTTTCTCCGGGGTACTTTGCCCATGGGGTTCCAGGGAGCTTTGCCAATTTGGCTGTGATATCACCTCCTCGTTTTTTTTTAAAACATCTCCGGATTGTAAAATCTTTGATTTTATAGAAACAAATCTTAACTTTTTTATATCACATGTTGCACATCTACCAGTTAGTGCAGATCTGTTATTTTAAGTTGTAATCGTCGTCACATCATTTGTGCTAGTACGCGTTTTACACTTCACACAATATAGATCCATAATTTATGTATAAGGATATGGATATAATTGATTTTTCAGCGACTAAAACAAGAGAACCAGTTAAGCATCATGCAGCGCTACCAAACTCTATCCGCGCAATTATAATTGGGCCATCTGGATCTGGCAAGACGCAATTGTTGCTCAATTTAATAGTGAGATGGATGAAGTGGAATAAGTTGTATTTGGTCACCCCGAGTGTAGACGATCAACGATGCTATGAAGTGTTAAAGGATGCTAACGAGAGAGCAATGGAAATGAACGGCAAGGGCATTATTGAATTTATAACCGATATTGACGAGGCACCATCCGTGGATGACCTTGATGGGAGCATTAACAATTTAGTCGTATACGACGATGTGATGTTAGACAATCAAAAAAACCCAGCTAGAATATTTTCCCGAGGCAGGCACAAAAACACTGACGTGATATATGTCACTCAACGCTACACTCAGATTCCAAAAGTGATCAGAGATAACTGTAATATTTTTGCTGTATTCAACGGCGTTGATACACATACACTACGAAATATTTGGCAGACATGGTGTTCCGATATGGACTTCAATCAATTTAAAAATTTCTTTAGTAAAGCTCAGTGAACCCCGCATGGATTTATAACAATAAATTTACATGATCCTCGAACACGATATCGTATCGGACTTCATCAAATATTTGGTTGAAATAAATTATTAACCCATAGCAGCAGAGGGGGCGATGACATCACGACGAGACCGTATTTTGACTAAACGATGAAAACGGCCTTTGAGTATAATTTGCGAAAAACTTCTGTTTCGAGCAAGTAATCTTTTTTTTTTAGGTTGAAAAAGAAGGATTCGAATTAATTCTCTCGAGATGTTTGTTAGATTTAGAGCAAATGATGTCTCGGACAAATGTAGGGTTCACCCCCTCTGCTGCTGATATCTTGCTGAATGTTTATAGAGTCCAGAAATCATACTCCTTACCAAGTGCAGTTTTTTATATCACACTCGATAGTGCCACTGTAATTAGTAAATTCATCTCGGAAGTAATACTGGGCCCGTTTCTTGATACAACTGCGTGGAAGATCTTTGTTTGATGCCTCCACTGATAAAAGAAACAATAATTACAAGATGTGTGATTATATTACAACACTGAATTGTATTGACATAATCAAATAACAAAATTACTACTATACCTTTTTCAAAAGAAAACACTGCTTATAAAGAAAATGAACATGCTAATGAATAGAATGACAGGTCATTCATCCTTTCCACTGCAAGAACAATATTTACAGTGTGAAATAAAAAGACTATTTTGACATCATTTACAAATGATCCATTAAAAAAAGCAATTTTTCGCATTTTATGTCAAAGAATTTGTTTTACTGACACAAATATGTTATAATTTTAATGTAAACAATTATTATCCATATGTTACAGTACTAACCTTGGTTTAAACGAGATCCAAACAGCCAACTGAAACAAATAAAACGAACCCCAGCTATATCAAACTTTATTTATCTGCACAGTCTGTTTGCTAGAAACTTATGAATTCAGTCATCTTCTTGTTTTGCACAATACTCATACATTTAAGAATAATCGAGTTGAATCAAATTGTTACAAGAACATGTTCCTTTTTAATTCTACATATTTCACAACTAGATCAATAATAATACCCTACTGCCATTTTGCTTTTACAAAAATTAATAATTAATTGCTGGCGAGAAATTACAATGATTGATGCATAAACTCTATTATTAACAAATGGACAAAGGACTTGACAGACCATACCTTTAAATATTATTGCTAATTAGTTCTCTTGATACAGTCTGTCACCGTAACAAAACAAAACACCATGTGCATTTTAAAATGAGTTTGGAAGCACTCTGATGTTTACTTAAACAACAAAATTTAAATCCCAGTACACGCTAAAGTGAAGACCACAGACCCTTGGTCAACTAGTCTTATTGTTTAGTTATAGTCATACAAATGTAAAAGAAAAAAAATGATTCATTTTCTATCGTAAATTTGAAAGTCACGGACTCCATTAAATTGTTTCATATATATATATATATATATATATATATATATATATATATATATATATATATATATCTTTAAAGAGTTTGTTATGTTTTCACTTGGATATAATTAATGTTTTATTGCAAATCTATTCAACTATATACCCCTCTATTATCTTTATTGATGAGTTCGAATAACAAGTAATGCGTATGATCATTTGACCTTATAACAAATTCTGTATGGACCAAAGCTTCAGTGACAGATTTTCATTTCCCTAAAGAGAGCCTCATTTCCCTACTGGCAGCCTCACTGATTTGACCTTTTCTGTCATTCTTGCCCTTAATTTAGTTCAAAACAAAAATGAATTGTTGATTTAGCTGTGTTTATTAATAATTGAATGTAGCAGGGTCATAATACATGAGGATCTCACAATCGACAGGCAACTCAAAATAGTCTTTTTTTTCTCTTTGCAAAAACAACAAATAAAGACTGCTCTGAATAAATAAGGTCCTGTACACAAAGTTTTTCCATCTCTCTCTCTCTTTTGCACACACACATATGTGTGCACATGCACTCACATGCATTAACTTAACAGTTATTTCAAATTCTTTATTTTTTTACTTCAATTTGATGAGATTATTGCTGCTATAAAAAACACAAGTTGCACAGAATTTCCTGACAATGTGGACTCTTATCATTGCATACAATTTACATACAATAATACCATCTACTAATACATGTTCAAACCAAATTTTGCTAGTACTACATGTAAGACCTTGATGCTGATATTTATGTCTTGATTTGTATGCGCACTAAAAGATAAGAACGTGATAATCTAACAGATAGGACTATCGTTCTGCCAACATCACACAACATAACAGCTACATATGATCTAAATGCAGATGAGCTTTTACACTAAGACACAATCCTCTCTCTCTCATTCCCTAATAAAAACAAAAATCTTTTTTGAGTACTTTTATGTTTATTGTAATTAGATTCTTGAGTTGAGAGCAGAATGAGACAGAAATTATGTTTACTTTGTACATTTATACTTTTAGGTTGTCGAGTAGCATGTGTTCAATAGAATTTGTTCAGGTATGATCCCTTTATTTTTCATAGTGTCATAACCACAAAATGATAATTATGTATTTTAAATATAATTTTTCATACACTGAAATTAATATTTATGTTTTCATGTATGAAAATCTACATGAAATAAGGTACAACATAAATCAAATAGTTTGCCCTTTAGACTAGTTCTAAGAGTAGCCTAACTGGATTGGAGTTCCAAGCCCAATTGAACCCGTTTGTGCCATCAAATTTTAAGACTCCAAAATACATTTATGTGATTTGTTTTATTTCATTAAGTGCATTTTTTTAAACACTGTTACCTAATACCCTGGTGGTGATAATTATCTCATTATGCACCACTGATGTAGAACTGGCATTGAACTTGTAACAATGGCTTCTAAATTTTCCCAAACTGGATGATCTCAACATAAAATATACATTATTTATGGAATGAATGCAACTGCCACACACACACACACACATATCACTCATTTGACTCTTAAATGTGTTTATTTGGTTACTTAATGGTTTCTAAATTACATTATGTACAAGTATAATGATCTGTGATTATTTCTCTTCATCTTTGTCTTCAAATCTTTGGCTTGGCAAATGTGGGTATGTGAGAAAGCTTGCCAGGAGCTTCCCATAGGTCTGTGGTTCTTACTGTGGTTTTCCCAGGTTCTTCCTCCACCAGTTTTACTCGCTGGCATGAATAGCCCATCTTGCGCTAAGAAATGGTATTAAATCCAAAACAAGTGTCTCCTATTGTGATACATCAGCTCAGCAAATGTTTCCCCCATGCAAGGCAATGCGAATGAGATGGATTCATTTAATATACCATTTGAACCGTTATGTCAATTTTGATTGCTGCTCTTCAAGCAAACTTTGAAAATTAACTAGTTTGAGAAAAAAGAATTGAAATTTCACACAACACAACATGTATATGCCAAACATTATTGTGGTATATTACTGGAAATACAACAAAGAGAATGACATGATATGCACAGTGATTAGAATGCCAGACTTGTGACCAAATGGGCATATTAGAATTCTACTATCAGATCAGCCTGTGTCATGGTGTGTCTTTGGGTACTGCACCTTGCTCATACTGTCTCATTACTAAATTACCTACTTTTGATGTTGTGCTATAAAACACCCAACCATCATACGGTGTGCTGTAAAACACCACTATCAACATGACATGCTACTGTATTACAATACAATAAATAAATTGTTTCCTGAGATTCCTTCGAGTATCAGTCTGGAAAATCTGTATGGGTTTCAGTGAAAATCTTGCCATTGACTGCAGCTGAAATCTACAGTGATATTGGCCATCATTCTGTTGAATACTATTTTTTTAATAGAAATAATCATTTGCCTGGTATAGGAATGACAGAATGATGAATACTTACTTGTACAGATTAAAATTATAAAGTGACCTGCAAAGATAAAAAAACATGACTTTATTGAAGATGTGTTAATACTTACGATGCAATATATAAATAAATTCCTGGAGAGACAGAGTGAGATTGGTAATGTCAATTCAATGTAACATTTTTTGACAGCTGTAGCAATCAGTGACAAACAATATTGTCTAAACAAACTAACAAAATCAATGCAAAGTCCATTTTGTACTGCAGCTTATTATAGATTAGTCATTAAAATTATCCTGTTTGTTTGACTGTATCTGAAACTTGTAATTCTCAAAACAATACTGAGATCTAACCTTACAATTAACATAGGCACTTGCCAAGTCTGACTGCAAACAACAAAGACCCTGACTGGTCATTAATTCATGTTACAGCAGATCAGGATCTATGTTGTATGATCTACTGACTACACCTAACAAACTGTAGAGACCCAGATATGCTGATGATATTGGGTTATCATTATAATTTGTTATTTGGAATTGTTATTAACTAATACAATGTTTGAAATTTACAAAATATATTTTTGTCATTGGTACATATTCTAAATATGTATAATTTCATCAGATGATAACTGTCATTGAGCATTAACACAATGTTGAAACCATATTATCAATAACTGCTGGGGCTGGGGGGGGGGTATCTCTAGTTTACGGTTACGGTCACTAAGCAAGAGCTAGTCACTGCTATTTGACACATGGTGATCTTGCCAATTATATAATTTGGAAAACAAAAACATTTTACTGTCTTCAAGGTAATGCCCTTATATTATTATCCTAGTTTTAAACTTGCCATGTGACTGCAGTTTTCCACCAGTTGAATGTTAAGACCTCATACAGCAGATTAAAAGATGGCTGAAACGTGAAAAAGATTGTCTATATATGTAATACCTGACACAGCAGATTCAAAGATGGCTGTAATGTGAAAACGATTGTCTATATATATATATATATATATATATATATAAAATACCTCATACAAGAGATTAAAAGAAAGCTGTAATGTGAAAAAGATTGTCTATGTATGTAATACCTCATACATCAGATTAAAAAATGGCTGTAATGTGAAAAAGATTGTCTATGTATGTAATACCTCATACAGCAGATTAAAAGAAAGCTGTAATGTGAAAAAGATTGTCTATGTATGTAATACCTCATACAGCAGATTAAAAGATGGCTGTAATGTGAAAAGGATTGTCTATGTATGTAATACCTCATACAGCAGATTAAAAAATGGCTGTAATGTGAAAAGGATTGTCTATGTATGTAATACCTCATACAGCAGATTAAAAAATGGCTGTAATGTGAAAAGGATTGTCTATGTATGTAATACCTCATACAGCAGATTAAAAAATGGCTGTAATGTGAAAAGGATTGTCTATATATGTAATACCTCATACAGCAGATTAAAAAATGGCTGTAATGTGAAAAGGATTGTCTATGTATGTAATACCTCATACAGCAGATTAAAAGATGGCTGTAATGTGAAAGGATTGTCTATAAATGTAATGCTTCATACATCAGTTCCAAAATGGCTGAAAAGAAAGGATCATCTAAATACAGATTTAGCATTGCAGCAATACAATCTTATTTGGAAAATAAATACAACATATTATCACACTGGTCACCATAAAGTGAGTCAAATTTTTAAAAAAATTATTATGATTCCTTTTGTAACCAGTATAATAAACAAAATGACCCTGATCAGCAAGCACATTATGTAATGGAAGATCAGCATTTATGGTGCTGTAGTACAAATCAATGTATAAGTGAGCAAATGTAGATCTATGGATGTTTGTTATACTGATTACTCCTGATCAACTGTATAAACCTTAATCTTCAGGAGATTACATGATGGCTGATGAAGACAGCTCTTGGTCTGTGTGGTTTTCAGTTGGACTATACTTTTAAAAGTAGAGTATATACTGTAGCCATCACTGAAATGTATCAAGTTAATCAAAACCTACAGAAAAGTGTTTCCCAACAGATGTATGCAACAGCTAGTCTAAAGTCCTAAATGTAGTCCGAGACTTTATTTCTAACTATACTCTTTTTTTTTTCATCTAATAAGGTATACAACTTACAATCCTGAAATTGGAAGGTCCTGCACTAACAATGTCATCTATGGGATCACAGAGACCCTGGTAATCATACTGCTCCAACCTGTGCAAATTAAAATTGACTATTATAAGATTAACAAAATCACAATTAGTGGCAATGGGATACTAAATTTGGAAACATGTAATAAGCTGAGGAAATGCAAAACAAGAACCCCCTGAATTTCTCACTCTTAGACTTTTCCTAAAAACAAACCCAAACTAAAGGCCTAATGACCAATTTCTAACGGCATTAGAAGTCTTACCAAAGCCACACTCAAGTATAAACAAAAATGTAAAACCATGAAAATAAATGCATGCATATCTGTCCTGGATTGAAGACAATTCTGAATTAATGCATCTAATTTCATGATGTAAGTTAATTTAAAACAGTGGACGTTCTTAACCACAGTAAACAAAGCTTTTGATTTAACTCAAAATTTAAATTTAAATTTAAGCCCAAACTCCAACTCACCTGTTATATGTTCTGTTGTAAAGCTCAATCATTATATATGGATCCACATGACCAAAGAACCGACCAACCTATAAAAAAATAAGTATAATTTAATTCAATCTAGCAAAAAAATAATCTGTATCGTTCTTCATTTGTAACTTAATATAGCTTTTAAGAAAACCAGCTTTTTCTCTACCATCCTCTTTTTGCTGAAACTGTTGCCAAACATTGTATATAATATCAGAACATTCATGACATCAGACAAATAATTTTTTTACCATAAAAGTTCTATTCTGTTTTGTTTCCAAATCTACAATTTTTCAATGGTTAAAAAAATACTTAATTTAAAAGAGCTCAAGAAAATCTGAAGGTTGGTTACAATTCCAAATTCCATTTTGAACTATTCTAATGGCTTGCCAATATTTTGGCAATTGCCGATAGAGAACAGTTTTCTGTATATGACTAAATAAGAAGTGTCACAAATACATACACCATTTATATTCAATCTCTAAAAATATTTTCTAATAAAGGTCATTTTCTAAAGAAATATAAATGCATTATATTATGTATTTGTGTGAAGTGTCATTTCAATGCAACAGTAACCTAATGCTGAACAGGAAGTGTACAGACACCTGTAATTGGTTAAATTTGTTATTATGCATTTTGTTTGTATTCCATTCTTGTCTTTCATCCATCATTTCCTTTTGTTTTCACTTCTTTGGGATGAAATGGAAACACATTAATTAGAAGTTAAGCTTTCCTTTTTTTTTAAATATCAAATAGTAAAGCATTGCAAAGATACAGAAAAGAATGTTTGATAACTTGAAATACAATTGTACCTTCAGTAAGTGTAATAAAGTTGTTCAGTATTTGTCTGCCAATTTTACTTCATCAAAAAACCAGAAACAATCATCAGTGTGTTATCACATCAATGAGGATAATAATTTATGTCTGCCTTTACAAAGAAAAGCAAATATTTAAGTAACTTATACTTACCCAATTACATTACATGAGGAATATTAGCCTGCTACCTCATGATTCCATCCTCTCTATTCTAAATAGACAAAAGCAGCAACTCTTGCCGATTATTACCTCCCCTCGATACCACCAGGTGTTGTCAGTGTTTAGTTAAGTAAGTTACAAATGAGAATGTTCGCATTGCAGGATGGGTTCAACGACTTTTAAGTAACGTGATTTGGCAAGTTTTCTCAGAGAAACATAATTTACTTTAAATTTGCTTTCTTCCTTGAATATGTTCCCTATCACAAAGAGAGTAAGTAAGAGGAGAAAGAGATGCTGAGCATCCGACCTCTACCTTGGGTATCCTTCAGTGGGTGAATAGATAGATTCTTAATGTGAAAGACAAACATGTTTTGCTTCCTAGGGATCATTATTGGTGCACACTGGACTGTCCTGAGGTGCTTAACATCCCTTCACACTGGTGGGGCTAAGTGGTTCTGTCGACTTCAGTCGAGCAAATCAGAGAAGGAACCAGAAGGATGGCATCTCTTACTCCTCAAGATCTACCAAGTCTTTGGACTAGCAGTAGGGAGTGGAGAACATTCTAAAGTAGTCAATATTCTATAAATGTCTTTGATGGCAGCTTGAAGACTAAACTTCAGTCCATTCCATGGTCTGATCTGAGCATGATGTGAAGGATGGTGGATTTGAAGGAGTGCATTGTGGATATGAAGGAGAGTGTTGAGGCTCATACTTGATCTACTTGAAGCTCTGGAGAAGATATAGCAGCTGGCATGAAGACTCAATTCCATCCCTGTGAAATGTCACTATCTCTCCCTCATGGACAAGTAGTGAACATATGGAAGTCCAGTATTGCCAGATGGTTTACCTAATGAATGGTCAAGCCAGGAAGTGGTAGTATATAATATGGCCTTGCTATCACTGGTACCAAAAACTGCAAAGGCCTGGTTGGATAGAAAGATTTTGTCTGAAAATTCTAACATAGAAGTGGCATGTCACCAACCATATGGTTATATGGACCTGTCACTAAGATTCACCAAAATCATAGGCTGGGCCGATTCATCAAATAGGTCCCCATGTTGGAATGGATGGAGTGATGGCTGATGACAGTGCATTTGATTATGCATTGGTACCAATGCATCTTGACATAGAGGCCCTGAGGCTATCCTTTGACTTGCAAGGGGACTTGCTCACTGGGTTGCCACAAATTCTGGAACACTCCTTCATTGAGTCAGAAATGTAAGAAATGAACCAGTTGTCTTTGCCATCTTCTCAAAAGGTCTCCCATGCTGAGATGGCTGTACAGACAGTGATGGCTGGTAAGCCAGTAAAGGTGCAGTGGTATAAGGAGTTGTATCAAACTGACCCAGTATAAACTCCAAACGCCAAGCATGGACATGTGGAGGAACTTACATCCACTGGCCTGCCTAAAATTTGGGTACTCCCCAATGAGTAGGTATTGCAAACAAACGAAACTTAGGTTGTCTTCCTAGATTTATTTAGCCTTTCCTTCCCTATTGGGCTATTGCTTTGAACATGAATTGCATGCATTATAAATATATCTCTTGAAACGACACATGGAGAGAAAACAAGGCATAGATTAGCAAATAAGTATGTGACTAACTAGCTAATATTGTATCGCAGATTTCCTTTGACCATGTATTACATACACTGCCTGAAGCAATAGCAATTAGATGATAGCAATAGCAATTAGATGATAGCAATAGCAATTAGATGATATTCTGCTGAAATGACATGAGGAATCAAAGCTTCAGTACTTCATTGAGTTACTAATTCACTAATATAAATATATTCCCCTTTACTAACAAGGAAACTAAACACTCAATATCACATTCGAAACTTAGACTGCACTTCAATCTTGAGCATTTCAAGTATTTGGTTGATTGTTCACACAAAAAGGGAGAAAAAAACGAACATGCTAAAACCAACCACATTACAAAAGGAACAATGGAAAAAGTCAAAGTTGCCCTAACTTGTAGTGACCTAGCATAAGTCAACAATAGAGATGTGTAACATGGTCTTAAATGGACAAAGGCTGTAAAGGATCAAACTTGGCAGAAATTGTAAACAAAAAAAGGTATATATCAAGCAGCAGAACGATTGACACATATAGTAAATCAAAAAGGAATGTTGGATATCAATTAGAACACAAAAATGAATTGGACTGTCAAGATAAACTGTACAATGTTATCCAGTACATCAGCAAAGCTAAAGGCTAGTGACACCTAGTGAGGTAACTGGCAAGAGTTATTGCCCTTCATCTCTTGAAATAGAAAAATGATTTTTGTCTATTAGTATGACAGGATTAGTGATGTATCTCAGGCTATTATTTCTAATGTAATATGATTGGGGAATGTATTTGAGGGAAAAACAAAGATCCTGATCTGGCATATCATACTCTGCCAGCAGAATTGGGTCTGTTTTGTTTTGTTCCACTAATTAGTCCTAACAAATTGCACAGAACCAGATCAACTGGTTACCATTTTCATTTAGGACCAATAAGGTACTGGTGAAAACCCTATGCTGATATAGTCATCCCTCTGCGAGTATTAGAGATTATGTGGCCACACAATGTCATTTGAATCATTTTCATGTAGGAACAACTAAACACCATAAGAAATCTTCTTATGAAAACTCCATGCCATAGAAATTTTCTATTTATGAAGTTTTCAAGATAGCCACCATTGTGGCATTAACACTATTTTAATTTTGAACTGACAAGACATTATCAGGAGTCTTCTCATGAAAACACAATGTTGGAAAATTACTTCTTGTTTTGGAGGACTAAGAGTAACAAGATTTTCAAGATGGCTGCCAAGGTGGCTATATTAAATTTCAGATTGGCACCATTTCCATTTAGGACTAATGTGATATCGTATAGTATCTTTTGGTGAAAATTCAATTTCAATAAGACCTACTGCAGAGATACTGTAGAAACAATTTCTTCAAGATGGCCAGTGTGCTGGTCCTTTTGGACATCAGACTAGAACCAGTTTAAAACCAATTAGACATGATTCATAAGACATCTTCCTATGAAAATACCATGTCAATTATGACTTTAAATATTGTTCTGAAGTAACAGTGACAAGATTTTTATCATGACTGCTGTGTTGGCCTTACTGGACCAAGGATCACCACCATTTTCATTTACGATCAACTAGCCATTATAAGAATTCTGGTGAAAATCACATTTCAGAAAGACTTTCTGTTCAGAAGGAAGAGAGATAACATGATTTTCAAGAACATTGTACTGGCCACATATTTCTTTTACAACCAACTAGACATCATAACGTCTTCTGGTGTGAGCCTGATATCAATTCATGACTTTCTGCTCAAGAGTAGTAATAACAAGATTCAAAAGATGGCCATTGCGGAAGCCATATTTGAAATCAAGTTGCACTGTTTTTGTACAGGCCAAACAACATCATAAAGAAGTATTTCTAGTGTCCAAGCATTTGCATTTAGGATGAGCAGGACCAAGGCAAGAATGAGAATTACATTTCATGCCAATCCTCTAAGTAGTTTCAAAGTAGTAGCAGTAACCAAATTGTGCTAGGCTCAATGGTCTACAACTTTTGCAACTACTTTCGTCCAACTTTTCACTACGGTATGATGTAGTCAATGTAAAAACATACATTTAAAAGCTTACAAGAGTGAACTGAGACTAATTTAGTGATGGCAAACAATAAGTTCAACTGAAATAATTTGTAAAATACAGTAAGACCTTAATTACCTCAAAAATGGTTTATATTGAGCAAATTAAAAAGCTTCTTTCTAGGTCTCTCAACTTCATGTAATCTTCAGGTTTGTTTTGCTTTGTTTATTTTTTAATTTCAATATGGTAATCATCACTCCTATCATGAGACATGCCCTATGTCCAAGAAACACAATTGATGCCCGTTTGATTGCTTCTGTTAATACTACTGTGCCGTTAACCGACACTGCAGTTTTGACTTTTGCATCAAATGAATGTGTTTTGATGAAGGTGCAAAATCTTTATTTTTTTCTACGTTTTCGGTTTGTTCATGACTGCTGAACAGTTCATTTAAATAACCTCTTTTACATCTCTAATTTTACAAGAACCTTTGTAAAAGCATGATATACAGCCCAATCATTTTCCTTAAAATGGCTTCCTCATGCAGAATATAAAAAGCATATATGGCTTGTTTTATATATATATATATATATATATATATACAAATCATCCTTAAACTACTGCTAAGAAATGTATGTGATTCTACATTATTTGTAACATAAATGCTAATAAACTGTATGCATTAACAATTCATAAATTCAACTGTATGCATTAACAGTTCATAAATTATTAATCACATAATTTATATCATAATTCCTAATAGTGTTCCAAGATTTCTGAAATTACAACACCTAATATTTATACAAGGGCTTTGCTTAATTTTGTTCCTATTCCTGAATGAATATTCCAGTGAAACTAATCTCCAGGGCAAGATATCTATATGCATAGACTTGTGTGTGTGTAGTCACCTCTTAATACATTCTGCAGTGAGTTGAGGGTGTGTGTGCACTGGGCCTAGTTTATATCCCTGTGCAAACAGAAGCCTAAGCTGGAAAGATCGGACTTGACTGCACCCCGCATATTATCATGGCCTGTGAAATTAATATGGGGTCAAAGTGGTGTGAAACATGTATATATTCATAATGAACATTACAGGTTTTAGAATAGCTTACATCACCAAGTCTGTCCTTATGATTGGTGGCTATAATGAATGCTCCATCATCGAGAAGGTAGCAGATCAGAAAATCGGAGTCAAGGCAATTCAGCTCTTGCCCACTTGCGCTGTCCAGAGATGCATCCTGCATGCAATTATGAACACTATCATGGGTAAAGACAGCTCCAGCAACTAGATGTAGAAAATTTCCATAATGAAACAAAAATCCTACTGAATATATATATATATATATATATATATATATATATATATATATATATATATATATATATATATATATATATATAATGTGTGTGTGTCTCTCTCTCTATACAAATCTGTCTTGCATTTAGTCAATCTACTTTATATAAATTGCAAAACTGGACACAAAGAGCCTTAAATGTTTTATTATTTTCATTCATACAGCCCTGCATGCATTGGACAGTAAAGACGTGAATGTATGTATGTTCCGTAGTTGTCTTTAGATTTAAAACTGTAAATCCATAAGGAAAAATATAAGAAATTATTATACAATAATACTACCACCATTAATAATAATAATAATAATAATAATTATTATAATAAAAATAATTATAAAAATATATTTTATTCAGTAATTTAGGCCAACTGCCCATATTACAAAATACAAGTCAAATAGTTCCTACAGAATCCAATCAATTTGCCTGAACTGCTTAACAATTTATTCCAATACTGGAAGCATATAAATTTCACACAAATTGACATGAACTTTGAATTTCAATGTAATTCCTTTTAACAGCAGCAAACATATCTACACTGGCCACCTAAAACAACTCTTTTTTGTTTTGCCCAGTCTTGTTTTAATAAGATCTTGGAAATGACCTGTGATAGGTCTTCCTTTAGTGAGTCATATACATACAATAGTACGACAAATGGTAGGTGGACAGACGAGGATTTAGCCAACTCAATGTCTAACCTGGCAGCAGTGTTATGATTGTGCTTTTGCAGACTTGACAGAAATTCCTACCATTCTGATACTCATTCTTGAGAAGTAAAGTCCTCATTTATCATTGACAATGGCACATACAAAGCAAACAGCAAGAAAAACCGCTGGATAATAATGACAGAAACCATGGACTACCCTTGATGCCAGAGCAAGAAGTGACATATAAGGATCACAGAAAATAAAACTAAACTTATCAACAAAAAAGCATTGACAATTTTGGCTAACTAGGTGAACTCAGTGCACATGAAACATGAGGAAAAATGGCGGCAGCTAGAAAAGAATTGAGGAAGTTGGGAAAATTCTTCAAGATTAAAGGAAAATTCTTCAAGATCAAGAGAACTGAATCCAGTGAGGAAAAGTTTCTTGAATGTGCTTACAAAGATGGAATACAAGAGCTAGACATGTCTCATATACCATGATATAAAGTACTGGGAACAACTTTAAAAACTTAAACTCAATCAACCCCATTGGATATAAAGAGTATACAATCAGACCCACAAGGGGAAACAACCAATTTTACCATTTTGAGAGACTCACGTGGGAAATGAGAAAGTCATAGTAAAAAAACCAACACCTATACTAAGAAAAGAAGAAACAATCAGGAGAACTCCATCTGTCAGACATGCCCTTGGAAATCCCACTGAAGGCAGTAGTAGAACAATTTGAGAAATAAAATTAAACATCAAAGTGATATCATCCAGATTGGCGACAATCTCCCTTACAACAATGGAATACGCTTACTAGAAGTAAAAAACTAACAAATTAACGAAAGCATTCTTTATATTTGGATTCTTAGCAATATTATGGTATAAAGTGTGTATCTATGACAGAAAATGTAACAGATGTGCATATTGAAGCAACAACAGCAAAATAATACCAACCAGCAACTGGGAGAGAAACAGACTCGCACTACACAGTGAATAATAACTGGTAAAAAGCATCATCAGGAAGTAAAACAAAACCCTTAACCAATAACAAAATGAAGCAAGACACCCACCAACAACAACTAGGAACATGACCAAGCAACCCCAACAACAGCAAGGAAGGCAACAAGAAATGCAGGAACAAGAAATGGGAAAACAACAAGACAAATTATGCCCAAAACACAGCCAAGAGTACCAAAACATCATCAATTAGGACCAAAGCAATCACAAGAACAACAAGAGAAGCTAGAAACAGGAACAAAAACAAGAGAAGGCAAACGAAATCTAAAACTACCACAAAAATACAATCAATCCTGATGGAAAACCAAAGAATAGAACTAGAATGAGATAGAAATAGAAGAAAAGAAACAAAGCTTCTAGATGCTGATTATTAAAAGCTGGCTTAAAAACTATGTCCATTAAGGATAGCAAATTTACCATTGAACTATTAATGTAACCTTACTGCACTGTCTAATTTTGGTAGTCATTGCCATATTTAATACTTTTAGATCTCAAGTTGTAACTCACAGTAGAAGATCTTAATGTTTTCATGATGAACATTAAATGTTTCTGTGTTTTTTCTCAGAGGAACAAGTTATAAATGAGAAAAATGAATCAGGCATAATGTATACTGCCACTGTTAACCAACTTCATTTCCTGGGTTGATTAATGAATTTTTAAGACTAATCAGTCCTTGTGCCAACCAAAATAAAATTATACACAAGGCCCCGAGTGGCTGATTTGTCTAAGTGCTCACAATTACGAATCACTGTAATCTCACCTCTGTCTACGTGAGTTTGAGTCTTGAGTTCAGCCAAATGTGGGTATGTGAGAAAGCTTGCCATGTAGCTTCTCATGGGTCGGTGGTTCTTTCCAGGGTTTTCCCCTGTTCTTCCTCCACCATTAATACTGGCCTCCATGTACAGCCTATCTTGTTCTGAAAAATGGCATTAAACCCTACAACAACATATTATGCACATATATTTCAAACACAAAGTTGATACCTAAAAGGCAGGATGATAAAAATACTAAAGATGACACTGGTATTTACTGTGGCTGAGGTAAACAAATGACAACAGCTACTGATTATTTTTCCACATGCCAAATTATGTAAGTTGCTAATGAGATATCTAGACTTTTTATTACTCTATCACTATCACAATGAAAATACTATATGAATACATCACCTGCTATCTTGTAATTTTTGGTCTCTAAGCTAACTGCTTTGACAACAGTGATGTGTGGAGCTGTACCATTAGAATCAAACTGACTGGCATCTATAATGAAGAAATGGATGCTACTTAAGTAAATTAAAACATTTAATTTGGACTGTCATTATATTTAAATGAAGGTATATATAAATAGACTGAAACAGTCATGGGCTTCTTGGACAAAGAAAAGCAAAGGTACTCGGAGAAAAACAGGCCATGATACCAGAAAAAATAAAAACCATGGTACTGGAAGGAAAAAAACACAATGGTATTAAATTGAAATACATCAATGTACTCTTCTAATATAACCACTAATACGGTTAAATTATATCAATACATTCATACTTCTTTGCGTTGCGACTATTAATTGTAAGATCAATGACAGTGCTGAGGGCTGTTCCATTGAAATATACATGGAATCGGCACTGTTTTTTTGTTTTTTTTGGAAGGCATTTTTTTTTTAAATCTCAGGATACCCTGATTGTATACAGATCATATTGAACTGAAAAGAGAATAAATTCAAACTGCATCTACGCCACAAATTTCATTTCTCTAAAAGATGGTTCTTATATATAAAAATCACATTTAATACCAAGTTGAACAAATTTCAATCCAGGATATAACAGTACAGGATATAACAGTACAGGAGGGAAAGTGATATGGGAAGACTAATCAAAACATCATGAGTAAAAATATTAAAGTGTTGGGACAAAAGCAATGGAAATATCAAAACTGATCATTATGATAATGTGAAGCTGTATGACCTCATCATGGATAACGAGATTCATGCTGGATTAGCTAAATGTTGCAGACAAACCTTTTGAGTATGGTACACTGAACAAGAAATCGGTTGAATCAATGGCTCTTCGGAAGTATTCTGTATCCCATAGATTTCTCTTGTCCTCAAATTCATCTGCCAAGCTGTAAGAGTAATATCAGCATATAAAAACCACCAAACCATGTCTTGCCTATGGCAAACTAACATGTAATGTATCCCACCATACAATGCCTTGGGGAGCCCATTTAGATAGAGCCCCATCTTGAATCTGATGCATATACGAACATATAGGCATGGGGATTGGGTGCATGCATGCGCACCCAATCAGGAATCTGTCTTGATTCATCCACCAAAGCAAATGGTCATGAAAAACCAGTCCTAGAAGGAACTGTAGCGAACTGTAGAGGACATATATGCTAAGCAATAGTGACAGGATAAGTAATTGGTGCTATTAAAAGATATTTTAATGAAAACCAATGTTGATATAACCACACCATGCCTTGTAAATGGCAAACCAAACATGTATACCACCACCCCCTGTCTTTCTAATGGCAAACCAACATGTATACTACCACCCCCTGTCTTGTTAATAGCAAACCAACATGTATACTACCACCCCCTGTCTTGCTAATGGCAAACCAACATGTATACCACCACACCTTGTCTTGCTAATGACAAATTATACTGGATCTTTGATCAGCACAATGTTCATTCAGATCCAACTGGGCATCATACTTTTGAAAATCAATGTTGATATGACTATCCTTACTGGAGGACTAACAGTAAGAAGACTTTCAAGACGGCTGCTATGCATAACATTACAGAGGATTTCCAAAGCCCACCATTTTCAATTTAGGACCAATTGCACCTTGTAATGAATCCATGAGTTCATTGCAATCCTTCCAGTAATTCAGATGCAGTAGTGATAATGTGTGCTAATGGATGGATGGCAGGTCACAGCATATGCTCTTCTGGTCAATGACCAGCTGAGGTTCAAATATTAACAATTTTCATTCAGTGCTCAACATTAAAGGAAGCCAATGTTGCCAACAACACTAGGCCAATAGGTTATTAAAGTACATATGAATGATCTCTTACTTAAATCACAAGTTGCACCATCAGTACTTTCTGCCGATCATGGCATTAACAAAGTGGCTTAAGAGTGGTAAAATTCAACTTAGACCCCCCCCCCCCCCCCCGGTTCCTGGAATTCCTAACCCATAAGAAATTGCGAACATGGCACAGACACTTGTTTACCAGGCAGCTAATGACACAGTAGAACCTCTGCTTCAGTCACTGTCCAGGAAAAGAAAGCGAGGAGAGAATAAAAGAGTGGTATGCTAAATAGGTCATGGAAGCCATTATGGAAAAAGATGATGTCACTGGTTACAATCAGTGCATAGTATTAGCAAACCTTGCAGCTTCATTAATCAAGCCAATTCATGCTGAATGTATAATGGCAGTTCATGAGTGAAAGATTGGACTTATTATCAGTGGTACTAAGAAAGCTGGACTTGTTTAATTCAGCAATTTGGGGATTATCTACCTGAGAACCATTTGTGAGTACCATGAGACTCGATTGACATGATGTTGATACAGTGGCTTTGTCCAAAAATCTTTAATACTCAGCTGTAATTAGTGTATATACAGTGTTTCCTTAATAACAGTGTTTCAAGAAATATATATAGTATTTTACAAGATTATAGTTTTTTCTTGGATTAAAAAAGCATGGATAAAATGAAATGTTTTTCCAGAAGGATTTAAATGTTTCAACAATAGTTGTACTCGAATAAAGGATTGATTATATGCATTAAATTAAATTTTCATATACTGTTACTTTGTATTTTAAAAAATTTCATTTTCAGCATTACTATTGTTTGAATGCTTATACTTTTTCTCTATTTTCTCTCTATCCTTACTTACCTCACATATCGATTTAAGGCAGTGAGTTAAAATGACAGCTATCGGATAGTTTATCAAATGTGTGCATTGAAACAATATAAAATGATTCATAATTTTTGTTTGAAAAGGTTAAAAGAAAAGAAGAAGAAAAAATATGTAAAAGCTAATATTTAATTACCGGCTTACAGTATTGACCTTGATTTATCAAATGCTAGTAGCTGTGTTAATTTGTAGGTGGGGGGTGTTAATTGACATGGCTCATTTTTCGCTGGGAATTTAAATTCGTGGTTCAGGGCAACAATGAAAACCACAAAAATTGATCACCATGAAAATTGATGATTCTACAGTAATTGATGGATAAATGAACAAACATACATTAAAAATACTAAACCGAATAAATGCAAATAGCAAAAGACACATTCACACAAACAATCTAATTTGCGTACATTATTTCACAGAGACAAGTTACATGATTTTGGAAATTTGCCCTTGTCATCACAATGCTGATAATAAATGAGTAGGTGGACTGACAAATGGACAAGAATGTTCAAGCAAAACAAACTGGGGGAAACTTTTGTCCCTTGTGTAGTATGAAGAGGTCATCATCTATAAAGTCTACCAAGAAAAGAGAGTTGATGGGAAACTAAGATGAGTAACAAAAAGTACTCATCTGTTACCTTTAAGGTCAATACAGCTACCCCAATGCTATGTGAATGTATATGCCAAGTTTTATCACCTAATCTCAGATTACATTAAAGCTATAGAGCACAAGAGAAATTGATGATAACAAGCTTCATTACTTAATTTAAAACGAGTTTAATATAATAGAAAGGAATTGAAAAGAGTACCGGTAATAGAAAACTGTAAACAGTGATCATTGAAGTATGTGACAATCATGTAAAAGTACACAAAAATTTACTCCTTATTAAATAGATTCAAATTGAAAAGAGTACCAGTAAAAGAAAACTGTAAATAGTGAACATTGAAGTATGTGACAATCATGTAAAAGTACACAAAAATTTACTCCATATTTTCAAATCTTTTAAGTTATTGAGTAGAAGGAGAGTGTCAAGGAAATGATAAAATACTGAGCTGTGACCTTGACCTTGAATGTAATTGCCCAAAAATTGGTACATGGCACATTATAAGAACATCTTTGTCTCTAAACAAAATGGCAAAAACTTCATTTATTCTGAATGTCCATTTGTCTAATTGACTTTGTATCTGCCAACGATTTCAGATATATATTCACCTTTTAGGGAATACTCTTGTCAGGCCACCATATGTTCCAATGAAGGCTCCAATCATGCTGAAAAAGACGGAAATAAAATCTTATGAAAATGAAAATGTCATATTCTCTATAAAAAAACATCAAAAAGGGAATATGTCTAATGATTGTAAGAATTATTATTGTACTATTTTCATGTAAAAGACAACTAACCATTTCTACGTTTATATCAATATCATATATTTTCATAACTCTCAACAGATGTGGTTTTTTTTAAAACAAATTTTCATCAATACATAAATTGTGTGTCTATGGCTTTGTTAGTGAATAATGTCCAGTTATCATCATCATGTGACAACCATGAAATGAACCAAATTTAATACCCAGAAGAAATTGGCAACACCACAAATAAAACCCGATTCAGAGTAGGTCTTGCTTTGAGCAAAATGACTTGTTGCTGGCAACACAAAAAGTCAACCTCACTACTTTATTCTCAGGTTGACAATCTAATAATGAAAATGGACAACACTGGGAAAATCGGTTCATTTCCAAGATTATTCTAGGCCATATTTTACAACAGAATATGCTAATTCACAAGATCACACCAAAAATCCAACCCAATGCAAAAGATCACATTATATTTTCGAGTCCCACCTTTACTGTTTCAATAAATTCCACTCACATCCATGTTTATCAAAATAAAGTGGTTCCCTCTTCCACCATCATCACCTGACAGAGAAACAATGCCCTGAGTATTACTGTGGTGGTAAGTTATTTCAATTCATTAGAGAAGAACCTTCACAGATAATAAAATGCAAACTTTATATTGTACTTCTGCATTTTTATACTATTTAAGTACACACACTGTAGTCATATAAAGCTGGTTAAAATTTCTGTAAAACATCTTCAGTACTTCAAAAGTTACAATCTTGAAAAAAATATAGTTTCAATTTCCCTTATATATTTGTCATGTTATATATATCTGATTTAATTTATATTTATTTTAGTTTAATTCTTTTTGTCAGCTTTAATTTTTTTAAACTATTACATGCTATTATATTAGAATCTTGTTTACGTGATTTGGACATTTTTTCCGAAAATCAGTTTGACCTAAGTCTTTTTGTAAACATCTAATGCCGACCTAGATCCTGACTGTAATTCAAAATTAGTAACGGCCATGTAAAAAAAGTTCTTTGTTAATTTATTTTTATTGTGGGATTCATAAGAGTGAGATTGAGGCTGTATTAATATGTGACCTTTGTCTTGTGGATGGCTTTTACCTTGATTTAGAATACAATCAGAGAAGTGAACAACTTTTTATATTTTATTTGTAGACTAAAATTATTGTTTTTGTCAGGGTCATGTTGGGAGTATGTGATGCAAATGTTACTAGGCAGACATATCAAAGGACAGACATTGGCACAACAGAGAATGATAAATTTCAGATGTAAGTATAAAAATGGTGATATTGCAACATTTGGAAATATGTTAATATGTACATTTAGTTTCAATGTTCCTAGAGGTTATATTTTAGGTCAACAGAATATAAAACGTAAAACTAATAAATGAAAACTAATATTTATATCATGTATATAAAATGTTATCAGTGGAAACTACAGTGAGTTAGGCCTCAAAACGATAATTAAACCATTATAATTTTTTTTTATAAACCACTAGAGACTGTACGAAGGTAGAATTTTTTTTATATACAACCTTTACCACAAAATGTGCATTTTCACAATGTGAAAAAAAACATTTGATCATTGAATTCAACTTAGAACTTTCTAATTGTATTAAATTGTTTAAAAGTTGGTTAATACTATTTAAATGCACTCGCCTGTTCTTTTTCAATCAAGAACACTAATAATGTGCTATGAAGTTCATTGCACAAAAATCTACAATGCACTTTTAGCTGGCACAAGAGGAAGTGCAACGTACATCCCCATATCTTGATCATTAAAGCGCAAAAGGTCCATGGTGTCTCAATCAAGGTGCAGGATTATATGGTAAAAGTTGCCCACAGTGACAAAAATATGAATTTCTCAAACAAAAACATCCAATGGAAAAAACATACACAATTGCTTTTATATTATTTTCATACTACAAAAAAATCTATGATGAGCAATTAGTCTTTTGACTGCCTAAGTTATGAAGTATGGCTTTTATTACATACCAAACCATCTTGCCTCAACAAAAACATTTAGTAGTCTCCTGTAGCCATTATAAACATTATCATGCTGAAAACAAATTCAGATAGTGTTCTCAAAATCTGTTTCAGACGCTACTGTCATTGTCCATAAAAAAGCCATATTTTATTGGATCAAAATAATGTGCTTTAAGCAGACTTTGATTGACAGAAAGCAAGATTACTAACAGAACCATAATTAATGTATCAGTCACTACCTTTATTACCCACTAAGGCATGCATGCAATCTTCTCATCTAATTCCAATACTTATTCACCAATGTATAAAAAGAAAGTTAACCTGCTGAGAGTAACATATATATTTGCTGTTAAGACAAGCCTAACTGCAAACTGTACAGATCCAGATCTGCTGTCACATAATGCTCTGGCAGACCTGCATAAGTGCAGTTTGTTTGGAGTAATCAGTATTACAAACAGCACAGACCCTGATCTTCAGGTGCAATATGCCTTGGAAGATCAGGATCTTTGTGTTTTTACAGTCTGACTCAACTTATATAACAAGTATACATGGTAACCTCAGTGTATCTCCCCTAGGGGTGCAAGACTGAGAGTAACAAACCTCCCTGATATCAAAACTGGGGGTCAGGCTGAGTAAAAAACAAACTTTGGCATAAAAAACTGAGGGTCAAATTAAACAAATTGGGGGTCTCTGAAGCGCAAATGAGGGTAAAGGAAAACAATGGGTAATCTATCATACAAGGTATAGCTGTTAATAAGGAAGGTAGAGCAATGCATAAACATATTCATTTCCACTTCAAACTGTACTGGTGGTTGAAAACGGCCCTCTGTATAAGCCAGCTAGGATGCATAGTGCATACAAATCTATCTGACCATGAGCTAAACAAGTACATAGGTAAACAACCATAAAATGTAGACCACACTCTTTGTTGCATCTAAGTGTGTAGTACAAATAAAGATTCATCAATTTATCAGGTTTCATACTTATAAACAGCACACAAAATGACCTTTAAACACAAAATTTTGATAGTCACTAAAGCTTGATATACAGTATCATAATTCTTTGGCAATAATGCTGTAATTCTTGTCAAAGTGAATCCCTTCAACAAATGTCATCATTCTAGTTAGGATAATATGCACATAGAGTGCAATTTTTTTCATGGATATCTAGCAGACAAAAAAAACCCTTAAAATATGGAGTGTGACCATGACCTTTAATTTTAAAAAAATCTCAAATTATAATGCACTGCTCCATCTTTTGACAGTATAAAAGTACAACAAACCATCCAATTATCTTAAAATGTTGTTAAGCAAAAGCAGAAAAGCCAATGTGACTGAAACCTGGCATAATCTTGACATTTGACCCAGCCTTCATCTCAAATGGGTCTAACATTATAGAGTGGGAAAGGAATGCGTAATAGAAAATGTCAATATACAGCACTATGATAATAGATCACAAAACACCTGCTTATTATAACATATGCATACACCAGATTGCCTCACTCGATCTGAAACAGCTCTAAAGATAAAAAAGATAAAGAGATGAAAAGAAAGTGTGATGAAGAAACAAAAATATTGAACCATACATTTTTACCATGCTGAACTGACTCTCAATGTGATAAACAAAACAGTGTGTCAATATATATGAAGTTTCATCCCAAATTGGAAATGGCTCTAAAGTTTTAAAGCCGAAATTAAAGCAAGGTGAAATCCAAAAATACTGAACTGTGACCCTGACCCTGAAGAAAGGATGCCCATTGAGGGATAGATGATGACAACTAGGGATAATGTACAAGTATGCCAACATTTTGTGTCTTAATGTCAAATGGTTTAAAAATCATTGAGTGTGATATAAACATGCTCAGCCATAACTATGATTGTGAACATAGGTCCCCTAATTTGGTACACAACCCTTTGTAGTGATGATATAGAACTATAACAAGTTGCATCACTTAGTCTCAAACTGCTTTAAAGTTATAAAGTGGAAAAGAGAAAGAGTGATAGAAAATATTAAATACTGAATCATGACCTTGACCTTGAAGATAGAAACCCCAATCTGGGTACAAGAAACTCATGCTAGTGATTAAAGCTGTACTGATGTAACTTTTTGCCGATTATTCAGATACCGCATCTCTCTCTCTCTCTCTCTCTCTCTCTCTCTGTCTCTGTCTCTCTCTCTCTCTCTCTCTCTCTCTCTCTCTCATTTTACGTCTTAGTTCCCTTAATCAGATGTCCGACGTTTTCTGGCAGTCAGCAAGCCCAGTCACCAGGCATCACGGTTTTGAGGATCAATTTTGGTCATCTTCCATGTCTCGCAGTCATGATTGATTCTTTACTTCCAAGTTATCTTGGGTCGTCCAGCTTTCCTTCGGCTTTCTACCTCCACATTTCTACACCTGTTAATCCAAGCATTGCTTCTCTCTACATGGCCGAACCAGCGTAACCGGTTGGCCCTTAGGAGTTCCTCAATCTTTGGTAGGTGCAGCTTTTCCAGTAGGGTATCTGACCTGGTATGCTGGGTCTGGTCTGGCTTGACATTACAAATCCATTTGATCATGGCTCTGTCATTGCGTTGTAGACAGGCGAGTGAGGACTGAGTGAGTGCCCAACACTCGCTGCCATATAGCATCACGCTCCTAACACAGCTGCTATACACCTTTCCCCTGGTGGTGACGGGGACAACTCTTGATGTTAGTACAGGTAATAGATCACAAAACTTACCCCATGCTGACTTTACCCTTATGGTTGAACTGAGTTCACATCCACCTCCAGCACTCAACATATCACCCAGGTAGCAGAAGGAGTCTACTACCTCCAGAGTGTAATCATCCACTTTCACCTCATTGTAAGGTCAGCCCTCAAGTGGGCGTGTCTGCCCCTGACACCTCTTACACTTGTAGTTGGGGTCTGGTACCAGTTTTCCACACAAGCCACTACACTTTTTGTGCACCCATAGGTCACATAGGCTGCATTGTATGGCATTGGACCTGACACCATTCCTGCACACAGCACATGGGTACTGACCGGAATCTTTCAATGGTTGTAATTCTGAGCCACAGACCATCACTTTTGTCTTTGACAAATTCACTCTCAATCCTTTAGCTTCCATACCACTTTTCCACATTTTCAGCTTCTCCAGTAATAGTTCCATAGTCTCCTATGATGGCCAGATCATCTGCATACAGTAACTCCCATGGGCATCCTGTCCGGAACTCTCTGGAGAGGTCTTCAAGGACAATGATGAATAGCAGGGGGCTGAGGACCGATCCCTGATGGACTCCGACTTTTACACTGAATTCATCACTGTATGTGTCATTCACCCGTACTCTGCTCCTGGCATTAGTGTACATGCATTTTACCAGTCGGATGAGCCATTCCTCTACTTGAAGTTTCCGCATTGTCCACCATAGCACATCCCTGAGAACCCTGTCAAAAGCTTTCTCCAAGTCCACAAATGCCATGTAGAGTCTTCTGTCTGCACCAACATACTTCTCCTGCATCTGATGCAAGATGAATATCGCATCAGTTGTGCCCCTTCTAGGTATGAATCCAAATTGCATTTCATTGATGTCAACTTGCTGTCTGATGATACTGTCTGCCACTCGCTCAATAACCTTCATTGCTTGCTCCAAAAGTTTCAGGCCTCTGTAGTTGCCTCTAAGCCGGGCGTCACCTTTGCCTTTATAGCAGTTGATGATATAGCTCTCTCCCCAGCTCTCTGGCACAAAATCTTCTCTTATGATGGCATTTGCTAGGTCTGACATGATCTGACTGCCTTCATTTCCTGCTGCTTTCATCATTTCTGCCACAATACCAGAAGGTCCTGCTGCCTTACCATTTTTCATTTTCTTTAATGCCTTTTCTATCATGTCTGGGCTGATTTTTATTGGTGGGCCTTGCACCAGTTGTTCTTTTGATAGGTGGTCAGGGTTCCGAGAAAATTCAATATTGAGCAATGATTCGTAGTGTTGTTGCCAGGCCCTATGTTTGGCTTTATCGTCTAAAGAAAGCTGACCCTCATCATCTATTATGCATTTTTCACCTAGGACATCCTGATTTTCCTGCCTCATCTGCTTTGCAACCTTGAATATATCACTACCTTTAAGGTCAATGTGGCTGAACTTGGCTGTAGCGGCAGCTTGCTTGGCATATAGCCGATTATTAAAATTGCCGATAACGATTATGAGACCAATTATTTCATTATCACAGTATATACTCGCGTATAAGCTGAATAATTTAGGAGAAAATAAAGGCCTGGAATAAGGGGGAGGGTAGTCGGCTTATCCACGGACCAATGTCTAAACTTTACCGTTTTTAGGCCTTTTTGTTGACTACTGTAACGAATGTAAATTTTGGGACATGAAACAATAATTTTTTCCATGTCCTAAGACATAGGCACGTTAAAAAATAACTTTCGGTGAACTGTTATCAATTACTATCATTGATTTAAAAGAGAAAAGTTACAATTCGTCAGCAAAGTGTGACCCGTCAGTGAGTAGCATTTACACTTTGGGAAAAAAATGGAAATTTTGAGTACATGAAGACAGAATCAGTGTGAAATACACTTGTATATGGACAAATTACATCCTGATACGAAAAACAGTACCATATGCAATGTCAGCATTAGCACATGGTTGAAAAGTTGTTATTTACATGCTTCATGTACATGTACTTAAATTGGCCTTGATTTTGGTCAGTATCTTTCCATCTTATTGAAACTACTAAGGGGATGGTATTATTCACAGGGAAATGAAAAGCTGTTAACATTACATGTATTCTCCACAAAATTGCACAAATACTTTTGTATCGGATGCTATGATGAATATTAAAGCGACTGAACCAACCACTTGTTGCAGCGAAGTTCTCCACACTAAGTTTTTTCGCAAATGTTTCATTGAACCATTTTGTGGATTCCTCCACATCTTCAAATGTAGCAGTCGTTTGCTTCTTCCTTTTGGGAACACAGTTAACCTTTCTGAACTGGTGTTATTTTTATGCGAAAAAAATTCACAGACCTCTTTGCGAGATTTTTCGGCCCTCAATTTTCTTAACAGCCAGATATTTAGTTTCCAGAGACTGTTAATTTAATTTGCGTTTTACACTGCTGTTAGTAGCCATCGTAAACGTAAATAAAGTTAAAAATGAAACTTTCACAGCAAAATAAACTTGTTTTAATCACCGATCACTTTCAAAGGTCTTGGAAAAGCGTAATTACGCGTATTTGGACGCATTTTTTATATCTGGGATTCAGACAGTAACGTATACAGGAGTCCTCAGTACGCATCAATTTGCTGGACGGCAAATTTAAGGGCTTGCTAGTCCTGCTTCGACCACCTGTTGAGTGGGAAAATGTGTTGATCAATAAATTGATCATTTTAGCTGTTTACAATCAGAAAATTCAGTGGCTGAAAGACCCACAGATGTACATGTTGTCATTATAAGAGTACATCTGAAGAACATGACCCACAAAGTAGGCGGCAAGATCAAAGATTGGACTAGCTGCAGAGTGGTGGGAAAATGTGCTGATATTTACAATTACTGATTTCAGATTTAGAATGACCCAAAATGCTGTTTGCAAATTTTAACAAGACGGGTTAAACTGCTAATTGGCGAATATTGTAATGAAATTCAACAGTGTTTGAAGTTGCTAGAACTGACATTTCATGTGGAACACTATGCAGGATGCCTAACTAAGTGCTTGGAATAAGACCTTATCTTGACCTGACAATTTACTCTCACTCTAATGGACAAACAAGGGCTACATGTCAGTGCTGTAAAGAAGTTTGAAAATGAAACTCGATGGCAACCGATGTTTCTTCTCGTCTGGAAATACAGCCATTTCAGGTATGCCCAATTTGCTTCTGGTAGGGAACTGCAACATTTACTGGTGGTACTCTTGATCTCCTAATTTTAAAATCATAGCTATATCTCTGTGCATTCGTTGGAAAATGCTAGAATTAATCAGATTTCACTTCTTTTCAGTTGCCGCGAGAGGCCAGCTTTATCGGCCCAAACAAAAGCCTGGGGTGGTTGTCTTTTTTAATCCAACCGTGACATTAAAGCCTGGTGGCAAGATCAACTAATTGTTGAACAGAGTATGGGTTGGAACTGGCAGCTTGTTGACATAAATGGTTAGAAAAAAAAGGATTTGTTCAAGCTAGGACCAAGGGCTTCTGTCGACATGTACGTTTATCTTTTATCTCTACGTTGACATAAGCATGACAATTTTGTAGTAATAGTAGACCAAGGGACTGGGAAATTGTTTTTTTTTGTCGACATAGGCGGCTTGTCGATATAAGTGATGTCAATATAAACAGGTAGGACTGTATTTAATTCTGATTTAAAATTCAAGCCATGCCAAGATGAACGTTATGATTGAATTTATATTTCTGAAATTAGTTATTTTTTAAATTTGTTTACATCGGCACCGATTATTTCTGCTGATACTGATTATACCGATTGTTCTAATAATCGGCCCGATTATGAGTACGGACGATTAATCAGTACAGCTTTACTAGTGATGATGTATAAAAATACCAAGTCTCATCCTTTAATCCCAAATAGCTTTCAAGATAAAAAACAATAGGGAAAGTGTGATCTATGGATGAAAAGAAGTGCTGATTCTATGTCCCCCGCTTTTGTTTGAAAAGGATAAAGTCATGATGAGTTGCTTTGGTGATAAAAGTGTGGTACTAACAGAGGTACATCCTCAATTTCACAATTCTAGCATGAACTGTGACTGATCCACACACCCTAACAAACCCAGTAAGCCAAGTCAGAGATACATAAATATGGTCAAAGTGATTGGTTTCTGCAATGAGTTAGTGGTACTCATGAAGATGTATCCCTTCTCCAAATTTGAAAATATCCTGATTTCAGATGGGACAATGTGTACACAGCCTTGCCAAAAAACACATGTGGTCATAATGCTATAAAAATCTTTAACAGAAATTAGTGAAATATGAAAGTGACTGATAAAGACGAACTCAGTCATCTAGTATAGTGAGTCAAGCATGAGTTAAAACAAAATGTAGCCACTCAATGAAGTGTGAAATATGATGGGTCATAGGGTGTAACTCTCATTATGAAAAATATAAAGTTTCAAGATTCCTGGAATAACAGTACAGTATGTACAGTGGGACCCCGCTATAACGCGCCCCGTTATAACACGAATTCGGATATAATGCAGTCGTGGCATGGCTCCCAAAATTTCAGGTAATTTATTACAGGTATTTTTCTCAAAACCCCAAAAAAAATCTTTTAAGTGTGAAAAATAAAATATGTCAAGAGTTTAATTATCATTCTCATACTCATCTAAAAAGTGAGAAAAAGAACATGTAGAAAATGTATTATCATTTTGGGGAGGAAATCACACAAATTCGAATATAAAATAATCGTTGTATGGCTCCTAAAATTTCAAAAATTAACAAATTTGTTCTAGTTTTGTGCCAAAATAAACATCGGAAATACGAACCAATTGCTGGGCCTACTGAGAACTTTGATCTTTGTTTATTGTTGAAAAATGACAGCTCATAATGGCAATATTATTATTACTGATCCCTGAGCAATGAAGCCATCGTGTCTACTTTGTGTTTGTCTTGAATGCATTTTGAATACAATTGTTGCTCTAATAATCTCCAAAATATGTTCTATTAATTTCATACACAACTAAGCAACAGCCAATGCGGCGGTTGATAAAAAATTCTCACCAGAAATTATAAATCAATTAATTTAAGTACATTGTTTATCATCAAAGTGAACTGCCGAGCTAAACTTGTTCAAATCAGGAGGCAACGATTTATACAGCATCAAAGAAACAAAAGCCGCCAATATGTGTGCGTGGCTTGGCGGTGTTGTTTTATGCAATCTGTTGACTAGTAAATTCGCATTCTGCAGCTGAGAACTATAATTGACTTTGCCAAGAGCAAACGTGACATTAGCAGAAAGCAGCTAAAAATCACAGAGTTTTTCAAAAAATAATAACTATTGACAGATGAGAAATGTAGTGGTATAAAATATATACAGACACCGTTCATTATTCTTCAGACATACTATTTCATCATTCATTACGTACACCCGTTATGTAATTTTTGTTATTTTCTTTTCATTGAATTCAGTCACATAATGATCTGTGACAAAATTATTGAATATTTTACATCTGTGTGTGGATATTTTCGATGGAAATATTTGTATTATGGATTCAATGTATGTTACAAGATTAGCTGGTGAGTACACGGTGTTGATACTCTTTTCATGCAATAGATAATACATGTATATATAAATTAGACATGTATGTACCAATGCATGGTTCTCTGAATAAAGTAATATATTATATCTGCAATTTCTGTTACCACAGCAAATGTTTTTCTCATTTAATATATATTGATCAAAAATGGTAATTGTGCCATGCATTTTCGCACCCATCTTTATGTACACCCCACCCCCAATTAAATCCAAAAATGTGTTAGCATTGTACATGGTTGCTTATAACACGGTTCGGTTCATAACACAGTCGGATTCTATGGCTCCCAACTACCATGTTATAGTGGGGTCCCACTGTATCTAGGATGCAAGATTCCAGGAATAAGTCGGTATACAAGATGCAAGATTCCAAGAATGATATGTATACAGGATGCACGATTCCAGAAATAACATTCAGTATTCAAGATGCAAAATTTCAGGAATAACAGTATGTATACAGGATGCCAAAAGTCATATATAGTTTTGAGTTAAAGAAAGAAAAAAAGCTTATGCTGTCATGAGCTAAATGAAATGATATTAAACCTAAACCAATGAATGTAAAACATAGGTGAGATAACGTCTTTTAAGACATTGTGTGGTACTAGTAAAGATTCAGTCATCAAGTTTGATGATCTGAGCATGAATAGTGAGAACTAAACTTAAATCTGAACTTTAGCCAATGAAGTGCAAAAAACAGTTTATACAAATAATTTCCTCCCCAAATTTCATGATGAGTGGTTTAAGACTATGTATACAGAGTGTACAATCTAAGGTAAAGGCAAAAACTTAATCAACTAATGCATGTAAATAGTTAGCTGTATTAGCCCCATTATCAAGGAGTAGGCATGTAAATAGTTAACCCTGTTAGCCCCATTACCAAGGAGTAGGCGTGTACATAGTTAGCCCTGTTAGCCCCATTACCAAGGATTAGGCATGTACATAGTTAGCCCTGTTAGCCCCACTACCAAGGAGTAGGCATGTAAATAGTTAGCCCTGTTAGCCCCATTACTAAGGAGTAGGCATATACATAGTTAGCCCTGTTAGCCCCATTACCAAGGATTAGGCATGTACATAGTTAGCCCTGTTAGCCCCATTACCAAGGAGTAGGCATGTACATAGTTATCCTTGTTAGCCCCACTACCAAGGAGTAGGCATGTAAACAGTTAGCCCTGTTAGCCCCATTACCAAGGAGTAGGCATGTAAATAGTTAGCCCTGTTAGCCCCATTACAAAGGAGTAGGCATGTAAATAGTTAACCCTGTTAGCCTCATTACCAAGGAGTAGGCATGTACATACTTATCCCTGTTAGCCCCATTACCAAGGAGTAGGCATGTACCTAGTTATCCCTGTTAGCCCCACTACCAAGGAGTAGGCATGTAAATAGTTAGCTGTGTTAGCCCCATTACCAAGGAGCAGGCACAATGAAACCATTCCAAATTTTAACTATGACCTGGGAAGAGAAAATTGGTTGGGATGCAGTGCAACATTTAAAGCCAGCATTTTGCTTTTACATTTGTGGATGTTGATGCCAGGGTCAATACTATGGCTCTCCAAAACTTGTAGATGCAAAGTAAAATAGCATAAATCCATGCATCAATGAGACCTATTGTACTTAACATGCTGTCTTTGTAAGCTGGTATGTTTCAAAAATGTTTAAATTTTTTTAATTTAAGGAAAATAGCATCTTTTAACCAGCTGAATTATTCGACTAATAGGTAAGCAGTTAAAAAATGCAAAAATCTCAATTTTAGTAAATGGGTAGGGTGTGTCAGTCAAAAATTTTAGAAAGGGGAGTAAATATGCAGTTTAAAAACATTTTGCTGTTTACCTTGGCTCTGACCTGTGAAAAACAAAAGATGCATACTAAATAAAATCTCTTGTCTAAACACTTCTCAACACAAAATAACTATGTCAAGTTGATAGGAAAATTCAGTCAGGAAGGATAAAAGAAAAAGACTGGCACATATTCTATGCAGTGTCTGTAAACTATGCAGCAAATGCCATATTAAATCTCATAAAACTGGTGCTTTGCAAATCTCATTGAATTTGTGTTCCCATGGAGCTGGTGTTTTGTAATCTGACATAGTAAGTATTTTGTAATCTAATATAATTGTTTTCATAATGCATACTATTACTAGAATTTGGCCTATTTAATACTAACCCACTACTGACATGAAAAACAGGTATGGCAGCAATAACAAAATATATGACTACCAATAGATTTGATGAATGAAGAACTCTGAGTAAATTCCAGGAAGAACCACCAACCAATTGGAAACTATTGACAAGCTTTTTCACCAGCCCACATTGGCCAAGCCAAGATTCGAACCCACATGGACAAAGGTGAGATGTCAGTGACCTGTAAAGGCAAGTACCTTAAATCAATTGGCCACCTGGGATTATGTTATTTGTATGACTAACATGACCGAATTCAGCCTTTTAATATGGTTTGATTGTGGGTGGGGGTGTCAGTATTTACTAAAGCATACCCAAAAATAGATGAATTTATTAACACTAATAAATAATCAAATCCTATCTGAACTCATTGAATGCATTTCAGCTCCAGGTGTACAAGTACATAATGAAGAAACACATGCATGCAAAATAATGGATAAAATCACCTCCCAGTTTCAGTGTATGTATGTGATTTGGATTTTTAACGTAGATTTAACAATTTTCCAGTCATATCACTATGATGTCTGCAGTGATATCTAGCACTGGGGCATCATGGCACACATATGTAGCATGATGTCCCACCCTGTCACATTATCCTGACACCAAGCCGACCAATCCTAACACTAATCTCATAATGCTGAGTGCCAAAGGAGGCAGCTGTTAGTACCATTTTTGTAAGTCTTTGGTATGACTCAGCTGGAGTCAAAGTCATGACTTCCTGCAACCGAGGTGGATGCTCTAACCACTAGGCCACATGAGCGGTCTCTCTCTGTATGTTGTCACAGGGATAAATAGATATGATGGGATATTGCATCAAAGCTCATACCCACTCAGATTTTTCTCACATATAACCAATGAAGTCTTTAGGTAATTTAGAATATTTGCCCTGTTGTTATTTACTTATAAATCTGTTTTCACAAAATTTATTTTAATATTCACAGCACAAAACTGATCCAATATACACCAAAATATGATTGAAATGCAGCATATTTCCTAGCCCGTCCAATTTTTAAATTGTTTATTTCTGAAATAAACCCTGCCTAACATATTAGATTCAGTGCCTTACAAAGGCTATTTTTTGCCATAAATCATCGTATAGATGCAGGCAATGAATGATACTTCTGGATCTGGCAGTTTCTAAAACTGGGATGGATTTGATCTAGAAGTCTTATCTGAAATTTACACTTGATATTGTTACTGTGATAAATCCTTGCATTTAAAACAAGGCAGATGTAGACTTAGTGCCGAAAGAGAAACTTACCTAGCAAGAGATCTAATTCACTTTAAACAGTTTGAAAATTGCACACCATGATGTTGATTTGACATACATGGCTGCAGAACCAACAGTCAACAGAAGTATTTCAAAAACTTGAGACAATCTAATTTACATCTGTATGTTGGCTTAAATATATACTAGGAAGCAACTAATTGTTCCAGATAAAAAGCTTTAACAACATCATAAATTATTTTTACTCTGAATTGAAGGCTAGAAAAAATGTTATATCAATTAACTGGTTTGTAGACTTCAGAATCGATCTCTCACCTTTACAATTTACTATTGTGATAACAAATTTTCCACTGTATTAATTAGTCTGCAATAGTGTTAGAATCTGTAATCAAGAATTATTGAATACCGATTTTAAAAAAATGGTTATCCAAACTTTAAAAAGTTTATATATTAATTAGTTCATTCAAATATATGTAGAAATTCTGTTTCGTTTAAACTGTCCCCATCACCTAAACATTGAAATGTTAGTGGAGGCCTTTTCTGCAAATCAGCACAAAATTTACCATTACTAATATTTACTAGCATTTCTAGTATATATTGTGTAGCATATAACCTTACCCATTTATCCCCAGTTCAGTTTTCTTTTCCTTCTCAGTGTTGAACAATGTCTTCCAGTAGCCATCAAAAGAGTCAGTTATGTTGATGTCCCACAACAAGTGCTTCAGCCGGTACTCATAATCTTTATCTGGAACACAATATAATAATTAAAAGACAAGCACGATTTCACATTTAAACAAGAGACTGGTGCACTTCTGGTCAAAAAGTATTGCCAGGAATTCAAGAAAAGGCAAGTTCTTCCTTTCAACTGCTAAGTGTAGTAACGATCTGATATTCTCCAGTGATAACAAGTTGTTCCATTCAACTGCTATGCTGGACATGCTGGATTTCAGACTGGAACCATTTTCATTTAAGACTAACTAGACATCATACATTTTCTGGGGGTGGGGGGGGGAACACACTTACTGATATGGTCAATCAATCAGAAGGATTAGTGATAACAAGATTTTCATTAAATTCAGATCAGTATCATTTTCCTTTAGGTCCCGCAAGATATCATAAGAAGTCTTGTGGTGAAAAAACTATGTCAATATAATGATATAATGTTCCTTTGACGATTATTAGCATTACCAAAATTTGCAAAATGTTTGCTGTAGAGGTAATATTATACATCAGATCAGCACAATTGGTCATCTTAGACATCAGATCAGCACCATTGGTCATATTAGACATCAGATCAGCACAATTGGTCATATTAGACATCAGATCAGCACAATTGGTCATATTAGACATCAGATCAGCACCATTGGTCATATTAGACATCAGATCAGTACCATTTGACATATTAGACATCAGATCAGCACCATTGGTCATATTAGACATAATATCATTACCATTGGTCATATTAGACATCAGATCAGCACCATTGGTCATAACAGACATCAGATCAGTACCATTGGTCATATTAGACATAATATAAGCACAATTGGTCATATTAGACATCAGATCAGTACCATTGGTCATATTAGACATCAGATCAGTACCATTGGTCATATTAGACATCAGATCAGCACCATTGGTCATATTAGACATCAGATCAGCACCATTGGCCATATTAGACATCAGATCAGTACCATTGGTCATATTAGACATCAGATCAGCACCATTGGTCATATTAGATATCAGATCAGAACCATTGGTCATATTAGACATAATATCAGTACCATTGGTCATATTAGACATAATATCAGTATCATTGCTCATATTAGACATAATATAAGCACAATTGGTCATATTAGACATCATATCAGTACCATTGGTCATATTAGACATCAGATCAGTACCATTGGTCATATTAGACATCAGATCAGTACCATTGGTCATATTAGACATCAGATCAGTACCATTTGTCATATTAGACATAATATCAGTACCATTGGTCATATTAGACTGTCACATCAGATTAGCACCATTGGTCATATTAGACATCAGATCAGCACCATTGGTCATATTAGACATCAGATCAGTACCATTGGTCATATTAGACATAATATCAGTACCATTGGTCATATTAGACATAATATCAGTACCATTGGTCATATTAGACATCAGATCAGCACAATTGGTCATATTAGACATCAGATCAGCACCATTGGTCATAACAGACATCAGATCAGTACCATTGGTCATATTAGACATAATATAAACACAATTGGTCATATTAGACATCAGATCAGTACCATTGGTCAATGGTCATATTAGACATCAGATCTGCACAATTGGTCATATTAGACATCAGATCAGTACCATTGGTCATATTAGACATAATATCAGCACAATTGGTCATATTAGACATCAGATCAGTACCATTGGTCATATTAGACATAATATCAGTACCATTGGTCATACCAGACATAATAATATCAGCACCATTGCTCTCATTTTGCTGAACATGGCAAACATTCCACTATTTCTTTGGAAAACATCTAAGTACCTGGCACACATAATAAATAATACTCTGAGGAGGAAAATAAGAGCAACTATTGAAATCATGAAGGGGGATCCAGTGTTGAACCATGATGCTGGATTGGAACTTCCACCATTCTACAAAAGGATTTTGTCATGTGGTCAACATTTAGTTGATCACACGACTCCAGTTCAAAAGTCATTTTTCCTAAGAAGGCCTTGTGATAATGTCAAAAGTCATTTTTCTGAAGAAGGCCTTGTGATAATGTCAAAAGTCATTTTTCTGAAGAAGGCCTTGTGATAATGTCAAAAGTCATTTTTCTGAAGAAGGCCTTGTGATAATGTCAAAAGTCATTTTTCTGAAGAAGGCCTTGTGATAATGTCAAAGTCATTTTTCTGAAGAAGGCCTTGTGATAATGTCAAAAGTCATTTTTCTGAAGAAGGCCTTGTGATAATGTCAAAAGTAATTTTTCTGAAGAAGGCCTTGTGATAATGTCAAAAGTCATTTTTCTGAAGAAGGCCTTGTGATAATGTCAAAAGTCATTTTTCTGAAGAAGGCCTTGTGATAATGTCAAAAGTCATTTTTCTGAAGAAGGCCTTGTGATAATGTCAAAAGTCAAACACTTCTTAATGACAAATGCTCTGATGGCTTATTTAAAATAAAAATAATTGTTACCATAAGATTATGGAATCAGTGAGAATAGTAGAAACAAATATACTTTGAATGAAAAATACTGCTGCACAACAAAACTGACAGGCCAAAAAGGCAGATGATTCTGAATCTCCCTGTCTAACAAGAGTAATTTACAAGGCATCACAAAAAGCACTTTTTAAAAATTCATTTTTCACTTGTCCAACATTTCATTCTATGCAGATCTAAGGATTAATGTATGTTCTATACATATATTTGATGGAATAAACTCACATATTAATGGTAAAAAACTTGCAATTACCTATTTCTGTGTTTTCATTATTCCCTTGGACTAGGTCACTCAGCATTTCTCTAAGATCTTCAGCTCTTCCTTGTTGGTTTTCTGTTTTCGTAAAATTCTCATAATTCCTGAAAATTAACAATGCATTTCCATATATGAAATGTACGCTCACACATGTTGATTAGACTGTTAAAAACAATATTCATAATGGCATTTGGTCCTTATTAGGAATTTGGCAACTAAAAAAAAATATTATGCTATATTGTGCTGTACATAATCATAATGTACATGTTCATCGACTTTTCACACCGGAAAGAGACTCAATATTTTGATTACATATGATGTTTTGTAAACTAAGAAAATGAGACAACTAGAAGGAGGAATGTATGTTTACTTTTTAACACAGATCTAAACAGTTTGTATACCGTGTGTTTAACTTTGGTCCATGACTGTAGAGTGTAATCTTTGATAATGTAAATATGTAGACATGGCCTTTTTACCATAGAAGGTTCTAAATGGTGTACCTGCTTTTGTACATTATCAAAAAGTTGCTGTTTGAGTTCAAAGTCTAGTCTAAGAATGTTCTAGAAGAGTACTTGTTCACAAATTTGATGGGAAGATAACCCATATCATGGTCATCCTATTGCAACTTTAATATGTTTTTATACAATTTTGAAGTAATCAAATTTTGGGTTCAGATATAATTTAAGAGGAATTATCTATTTAAAAAGTATTCACTGTAATTACCAAAAAGCTAAATGACTATTTGGACTGAAGTCTTTTTTCATGATTACGAATTCATTCAAGAGCATATTAGATTATATCACTGTGATACAACATGACTATAGGCACATCAGCACATTCAATACCAGAACACTCTATACTCCTGGACTTGTAAAAGAACTTTCAGGATTATTTGGGACCTGATAAACAATACTACAAGTTCCTGTTCCATTTAAAGTTTTATTTTGTATTCAAGGATAATCAATTATTTGTTGAATTGTACTACACTTGTTGGTTTTGCTTTTCTGCTAGTTAGTTTAAGACCACAGAGTTGTAATATATGCTTAAACTGTTTTTTTTCTTCAAATTTTTAAAAGGTGTTAATTTTCAGGAAGCTAAAATGTCTAGGTTTTCATATGCCAAACTATTAAGATAATTTGCTATAACACAGCTAGTTTTTAAATTTGATCATATCATTGCAAAAGTAGCAAGAGTATCTTCATATTAAGTTAAAAAACCTCATAAAAATTTTTTTTAAAATTTAAAATAATAACATATTAAAATTCAAGTGGCCCTATTGCTGCTGCCTTCACTGCTATCAAAATATGCAATTTACGGACAAGCAGTTATTGGTTATACATAACAATGAAATTCCATTCACTAACTAGTTGTCTTGATGCCCAAGTTGCAAGTTTGAATTAAATGTGAGATTTTATTCTGAATGAGTAAAAAATAATTGTTAACTTGATGTACGCAAAATTTGTTATTTTACTTCCTTTGATAGCTACGAATGTGCACTAAATGTAAAGAGGAAAAACAGATTATATGACTTAAAGTAAGCATGTGGAAACCATATATTTTGGTAAATGGAATCTTTACTTACATGTCTGCTATCAAAAGTTCTGTATTGGATTTATTCAACATACTTAGATCTGGAATAAACATACAACAAAATCATAAGTTATCTTCCATATATAATTGCTTAAAAGTCAAGTCCAACTGTAAACTACCCAAACTCATATCTTCCATCGCAGAATGCATTGACAGATCTGGGTCTATGCAATTTGTTAGTAGAAATTTGTAGAACAAACAATATATACCCTCGCCAACAGGTGCATTATGCTCCGACAGATCAGGTACCCTTTGTTAATTTGCATTTTGACTTGTCCTACAAGCGATGATATATACATCTAACTGAAAAATGTTTGCATTGAAATAGATTATGATATTAAACAGAAATGTGGTACAACATATTTTCATGCTAATGATCTTCCTTAACATATGATTCTGCCCTTAATGCAAAGAAATTGTGGGTCCTACTTAAAACAGTTACACAATCGATAAAAATTACAGATATAAACTAACACAAATATCTCCTTTATTATTTGCAGAACATCAGCAACATGCACTTATAATATGAATACTGAAGTGGGTTTGTCTGTACATCTGCCTATTTTTGCCATAAATGCTGCTTCTGTCACAAGACAAGTGTAAATATTAAAATACACCTATCCCTTGATAACAAGTACATAATAGGGTACAAAAATACTGAGCACATATTGATATTTTGATTAAGTCACTGATAGCACATTCAATAATCAAGTTGGTAATAATTATAATTAAATAGTTTTTTTTAATGAAGATGTTTTCTTTTCTGTATAAATTATGATTATTTTCAATATATCCAATTTCAGCAAAATCATTTCAAACATTACATAACATGGTTTCAATACACTAACAATGAAGAGTGACAGGCACTAAAGAACAACATTTTTCTTGTAAAATGTGTCTATTGTTTATTAGCCAAACACTCGGTTTATAATGACATTATGAATAATTATTAATAAAACCCTTGTCTAATGAAATTTTTGTTTTCTGTTTAAATTACCTTTTCATTCAAAAGGCCCAACCTCTGAAAGATTGTTAACATTATTCCAACTGGTTTCAACAACTTACATGTTCATGAAAACATTGTGTAATGTATCACTGCCTTTTTATGCTGTTGATTTAATTCATACCAAACAAGATTCCATTTTTCAAAAACTAGGGACATTTATTTCTGTCAATGTAGAATTTTTGTTGTTGTTGGTCCTGCTAGTAAAATATTGATGCCATGACTTCATTACAATAATCAAATTCTTCTAATTTCTGAGGAAATCTTTGAGAGCCATTTCAGACTTTTAACTACAAATTTGGAAACTTGCTTCTCCAAAATGAACTGTATCCAAAATGCAGCCTTTTATTCCACCAAGTTTTTGCTTCACTTGTTTTCCTTGCTATTGTAAATCAAATCTGTGAATGAGTAGACTAATGTAATGTACATGATAATTTATATAATGGTGTTTGCTGGATCAATTTAATTGACTTGACCAGTCCACATGACCAGTCCACTAGCTCTTACACAGGTTGGATTTGTATGCCTTTTAACGTTTCTTCCACTGAAACCAATGACATAACTATGATTTCACATAAAACAATTGAAAACATACATGCCATACTCCTGCATAATTATTGCTATTAGAAAAGGCAAACAAAGCACAATTTGGGTTTAAAAAGTGCAATCTATAATATGTGCTGTAATACATGTCAGAATTTGGTCATCTATGAAAAAGATACATTACTACTAACCTGGTTCTTCAACTTCTCCAAATTCCATATAAAAAAAATGGCAAAATCCACATGGATTAGAACCAGAATACAAACAAAAGAATACACTGAAATATTATATATATTCAACACTCACTTCAATTTGCCTACATGTTTAACTTTTGCTGAATGATCATGAACTGGAATTCTGCAATGATATTGGTCATGTGCTCAGAGTGTTGTATTACACTCATATTCTTCTTTTGAGTCTGTAAAGCAGTGTTCATTTGTCACTTTTTCTGACAAGTTTGGAAAGATCCATCTGCTAAAATATTTTCCAACATTATATAACAGCCACAACTCACACCATAAAGTATTTCACTTAACATCCAGTGCCATAATCTTTACATATATAGACTGGTTCACTACTAATTTAACTTCTCAAAAAAGTGAATCTGTTAGGCCAAGTACACTTTTGAAGAACCCGTCTGTTTTCTTAGAAAACAGTTGCTATACATAGCAAAAAAGGAAAGTACTTTAATGCTATTCTAATGCAGCAGTCACCTTTTTAAGAATATTCTCAAATCCATGCGAGTGGAATTAAAATGACAATAAAAATTACAAAAACTTTTAATTGCTTTATTTAATTTTTTAATGTAGCAAAAAGGTAATCCATATAGAGTCTTAGAACAACACAATTTGGTGAAAAAGGCTTCCACAATTACACCAAAAGCATCCAAGTGATTTGGCACCAATACCTTTATCAAGGGGAGATCACCCTATTTTACTGACAATGCTGGCCTGGCAACTATTAGCTGTCTTGGCTAAATGTTCAGCCTGTGAGGGCTGTATTTGGAAAGTAGTAGTAGTTCTCCCAAGGTAGTAGGACTGGTAATTTTAACTGATGAAAAATCAACAATGGTGAAACTATTGTTCTTTTAAACGTTTTAATATTAGTAAAATATTGCTGATATGATTTCACAGCAAATTAGCACACGTTCTGCTCATCCTTGTGTAAGCCTCTGGGTGTTTGTGGGAATTTTAAGTTGACTATAACCATTGGCACCCACTTGTCCATAATGAACCCTATCAGTGAAACTAAACTTGTCATGCACCTAATGTAACTTTCGCTTGGTTCCTTTTCTATCATTGATGATATTTGCAAATGAGTAAGATAAACTGAAATTTATTAAATATTTGTATAGTTTCATACATAATACAGGATAAAAATATTGACCTTTCAGTAAGTATCCCTGTATTGTTATGGCTTTACAACATGTAGTGGAAAAGTTAACAAAAGAAAATTGAAGCATTATAACATGTTATTGCAAAGATTCTTCCTAAAAATGAAATCCTGACCGGCTAAATGTGAAAACCAGACCAAGTCAATTAACTTACCAAACTTCCTGAAGTCCAGTTCTACCTTAAGGTGATACTTTTTGTCTGATGGTAAGCAGATTCCAAGACTGCAAAGACAGATAAATACAACAGATGTTTTCCCTCACTTTGTCTTCATTGCAAACTGAAATTAATACTCTTTTCTCCTGTGATAGTTGAATGTTTTGTTAAGAAAATTTGCTTCAACCTGCCATGACAAGTGTACTTTTTCAGAGCTTGCACATTTCTGTAAGTCACTGACTTCTCAGTAAGGCAGTCAATTCTTTTTTAATGCAAACCACTTCTTTTGCAATGTGTAAACAATGTCCAGTGATTCTATCATGGAATACCTGCATTTTAAATGTTCAGCAGTTATATTTGAGACAGATGAAGCGACCGTAAACACTGTTGTGTTCAACTAAAAAGTTTGTAAAGTACATTTTGACCTTAATTACCTCCAGTAAAGCTTCACAAACTGAAGTTCCAAACCCTGGCTCTTCTTGCTATCTATAAACTTAACTCTTAGTTTATTCTTTTCTCAATTCCACATATGTTCTGCCATGAGGCATACTCAAATCAACACATGTCCAACAAAACCAATTGATGCCTTTCCTTTTTCTTCTAAAAATCTGAGTATTCTTTTTTTTTCTTCTGTACTGACTATTAACACTTTTTAAGAGGTTTATTTTCATTTTGTCTTGAAAATACATCACTTGTTTGATGCCAATTGTTCAAAAATCTTTAAGGAACTGCTTGATTATGCCAATGTTTTACATGAAAAATTATATGTAATTAAAAGTGTCCAGGGTACTTCTGTAAATTTAGCCTGGTTCCCTGATCAACACAACTTTATTTAATAATAAACCAACACTAACAAGTTAGTTTACAGATTTTACAGCAATAATCGCGATAATTGGGGTCCAAGAAATTTGATCGCATTAATAGTGCAGTCACGTTATTGCTGGGTGTTTCAAGCAAACACCGCATTGGCATATATACGTGTACTCGTGTCAAATGTAAGAAATTGGAGTATTATTGGATGAATATTAAATGGAATGCAGTAATAAGACTTATTTAAAATAATGGACAGTTAATATATTTATAGGTTATTAATTTTCGTTAAAATAGTTGTACTAATTTTTATTGTTTTTTTTCCGAAAATACACATTGATCGATAATCCCCCAACTGACTTTATATAATGAATAGGGTATAAACATCGTTTACTATCGTGCCATTATTGGAAAATTGCACAGATTTAAAATGTTCAATAATTTTGTCTGAATTCAATGTCCAATATATAGCATGAACAGAATATAAACACCGTTTACTTAATGTCTGATATAGTACCGTCGTTGCATGCAGCTAATCCATAATACCCGTAATTCCATTGCAAAAATTGCAAATGTATTTAAACTATTGAATATTTTTGTCACAAATCATTATGTGTCGGAATTCAATGGGAAAATATAACAGAAAATTAGGTTAAGAAAGACAAAGCACGTGTACATTTCATTAAGTTCCAGGGTCTATGAATGTTGTCTATACAAATTGTAAACTTGATTTTCTATAACGGTAACATATTGTTTTTATATATAAAAGATAGGAAATTAATGACGAGTTAATAAACAAACACCAGACACATAAAATTCCAGAACTAAATGCAGTGAGTCTATAATGGTCACGCGCCACTGATGTGTTTTTTAAAAAGCTGTACGCTTTGGTGTTTTGATGTTTATTAAACTGTGAGAAGCCTTCAGACCCTTTCAATTTCCAGCTAACAAAGCCGACATTGTTTACTAGTCAAATGATTCCCTCTAATAACACTGCCAAGCCCAGAAAACATGTTGGCAGCTTTCGATTTTTTATGTTTATTTATTTATGAGAATATTGTATCAACCACCACATTGTCTGCTGCTTGGTTGTGTATGCAGTTAAAGAGCATGTGTCTTTACCCTTGAATTAATATTATATTTCCGATAATGTTTATTTAGGCATAACAATTCAAGAACCTAGTGAAATTAATACATTTCAGAAGCTGCGTTTTACACACTATTTCTCATACTTTATCATATTATATATCGTAATAAATTAGAATTCATACACGATCTCTTCCCCAAAATCAAAATAAAATTTTTTCTCACAAAGTGCAAAGAACGACTTCCATTTGTGAACTTGCTTTTCCGTCACGGTTTAATAATTTTTTAAATTAAAAAAAGGGAAATTAATAACGATTTCATAAGCAAACCCCATACACATGTAAAACCCGAAAACTAAGTGCAGTAAGCCTGCAATGGTCACAACTCACTTTTATAATAGTTTTAAGCTGAACGCATGCACAATTTCATACCCTCTCAATTTCCAGCTAGTAAAGCGGATATTATTTACTGGTCAACTAATTGCATCTAATAATACAGTGAAGCCCAGAAAAAAATGCTGGCGGCTTTGTTTTTTGATGTTTATTAAACTGTGAGAAGCTTCAACCACCGCATTGTCTGCTGCTTGGTTGTGTGTGCAGTTAAAAAAGAAACACACATCGGCTATTGTTTGAGCAACGATTGTATAAAGAATTAATTGAAGACAATCACAAAGACCACATAATGTTTATTCTGGCATAATTCAAGAACCTGGTGAAATTGTTAAATTTAAGAAACTACGCCATGATCATATTATATTAAAATTCATACGCGAACTCTTCCCCCAAATGATAACAACCGTTTTACACACTATTTCTTGTACTTAAAATTTAAAAAATGTCCCGGTACGAGAAAAATACATGTACATATATTTAAAATTTCACGAACCATGCCACGATCATATTTTATTCAAATTCATATGTGATCTCTTCTCCATATGCGACCTATTCCCCAAAATGAAAAATTCTTAATACACATTTCACATACTTTGAAGAAGAAATAAAATAGTGTGCGAATAAATATACAAAAGTTTGGAAGCCACGCCACGACCGTGTTATATTTGAATTCGTGTTAACGCGGGGCGCATTATAGCAGGGTTCCACTGTATGTTCATTCAGATAAGATTCTTTTCAGATGTACATATTTTTTAATAAAACCATCAATTTTGGAGCAACTGAAACCATTAATTAAACATAACCTCTTGTCCTGATGAGTAATGCAGCTACTATGAGCTGTCTTTTTCTAAAATGATACAATAAAACCTGATTTTAAAGACCTTTGCTGTGGGGGAACCACCTTTCATAAGAGACTAGACTCTTTGTTGCATGGATCAATTTGTTATATAATGTGAAAACCTCTAATGACAGGCCACATCAATTATTCACAGTAGACTGGTTTCTCAATATAGGTTTTATTATGCTGCCATCTTCTCTTTTTCTCTAAGCATGTCTTGATAATAATCTCACCTAAATGTAGTTCCTCTGATGCCAGTATAAGAGTAAACTCTGGATTCTCTATCCACATGGCGCTGCAAGAAAAATATTTAAACACCATCTTTGTACATGCATTTGAAATTAAGTTTACAAATGACAATATGTGACTTGTTCATCTATTTCAATACTGTAAAAAGAAGTAGTGACTCTTTCAATACTGCAATATGAAATTGTTACTTATTCATCTCTTTCAATACTGTAATAAGAAATCGTGACTTGTTCATCTGTTTTGATACCACAAAATGTAATTGTAACCTGTTCATCTACTTAGATACCATAATATATATGTGACTTGTTCATCTGTTTTGATACTGTAATAAGAAATTGTGACTTGTTCATCTGTTTTGATACCACAAAGTTGTGACTTGTTCATCTACTAAAATACCATAATATGAAGTTGTGACTTGTCCATCTGCTTAAATACTCTATTATGAAGTTGTGACTTGTTCATCTGCTTAAACACTGTATTATGAAGTTGTGACTTGATCATCTACTTAGATACTGTAATATGAATTTGTGACTAGCTCATCTATTTTGATACTGAAGTATGAAATTGTGACTTCAACTATTTTGATACTGAAGTATGAAATTATGAATTGTTCATCTATTCTGATACTGTAACATAAGCATACATGTGGTATCCTCTGGTGTGCACCTTGAATAGGAAAACACAAACTAACTTAACATTTATGACTCAATCCAAATTAAAATAAAACTACTGTACACATTTGATAATGCTGTATTAATTAAACTTGTGCTTCGTAAAATATAGATTAACCCAAAAACAAAGAAGTTTTGATATATAAAATTTACTCATGTAGTTTCTGTCTGCTCTTATGTGACCATGGATATAAATTGCAGTCAATACAAACCAACAGAATCTGAAAATTTAGTAACACCAAGATATAAAAAAGAAGAAAAGCAAATTCTGTTTACAAATTGCTGTATAAACACGTTCCAACTAACTTCTCTCCAGTAACCCTTACAGACCATTTGCAGATTTCTTCCGTGACAAAGTACAAACCATTAGAGATAAGCTTCACAACACAATTTCAATTGACTTGTCATCACCATACAGCTGCGATATAGAATTTCAGTGACAACCATTAACAGCATTCAAACCTGTCTCTATCAATTTAGTACAGACAATTGTGATGAAGAGTACACCAAAGTCATGTGAACTTGATCCAATTCCAATGTCACTGCTGCTTGAGTGCTTATATCCAATATTGCCTTCACTAACTGATGTTATTAATAAATCTCTCTCATCCAGGGAATTCCCATCATTTTTCAAAACAGCCATTGCAAAGCCTCTGCTGAAGAATTCAACACTTGACCATAATGATTTATAGAACTATCAGTGCCACATTTCTCATCTCGTGTTCAGAAAGTAGTTAATGACATTCTCTCTGCTTTGGATAGCGGAAAGATTACAGTACTGACCCTCCTGGATTTCTCTGCAGCATTTGACACAATAGACAATGATATATTACTTCACCATTTCCAGCATGTATCTGACATTCACAATATAGCCTTACTGTGGTTCAAGTCCTACTTAGTCAACAGGACTCAAATTGTATCTGCAACTGGAATATACTCCAGCCTAGTTGAACTATGTTGTAGTGTTCCAAAGGGGTTTGTTATTGTACCTGTTCTCTTCATTATATACACTCAGCCACTCTCAAGTGTCATAGATAATCATCAAGTGTCTCAGCAACTGTACATTAATGACACCCAATATACAAATCTAGCCACCCAATTGAAGTTGATGCTACCATCTGAGGGGCAGAGAGGTGCATTTCTGATTTGAAATCATGGATGACATGTAACAGGCTGCAGATGAATAATGATAAAACTGAGGACATTCTAATCAGAACACAAAGACTTTTTCATTCATATCCTTTACCTCAAACAATAAATATCAGCAACACCAACATTAAATTCACACAGTCAGTATGAAACCTAGGTGTTATTCTAGACAGTACTCTCACACTGCACCATTCACAAATATCTTTCAGTTGATGCCACTAAAACACTTGGGTGTTCATTAGTACTTTCAAGACTGAACTCAATTCTGTCTGGTTCGTCTCAATATCTATTCCAGAAACTTCAAAACGCAGCTGCTCTGATCATCCTTAGTGTATCACAATAGGAGTACACCTCCCCTCTACTCTGTACCCTACACTGACTATCCATTCAATCCACAATCATGCATAAAATGTGTTCTCTGTGCTATGTTTCACTGACAGAAAACAGTCAAACATACCTATCTGGCCTCACCCATGTGTACACACCAGCAAGATACTTACGCTCCTCTTATGACAATCGTATGCTCATTATTCCCAGTATGAAAATGAAGTTATATGTAGTGTTGTTCCGATTATCGATTATAATCGATCATCAGTTGGTTGAGCAGATAATCGATTGTGAACTCCATAATCGATTGTGTGTAAAGGGAGACTACTTTTAGGTGTATGCAAAGCACAATGGTTAGTAAAACTTCCAGCCACTAAAGTTGATTGGAAATTTATTAATATTAATTCCCATCACAACTACAAATATGAAACCTTATGATTCATAATTAGGAACATATAGCCATTATTACATGGTCAAGTTGCTAAAGTGTTGAGTTAATACATTTAAACACATTTTGTTGATTTGTTTCAGTCAAATTGCAACATCTTTTGTAGTATTTATAAACAATGACAAACAAGAAAAACATGTCATTCTAAATTTTAAATTATAGACACATCACATTTGAACGAAAGAATTTTGGGGCATTGTAGCAGTATTTCAGTTACATATGACTGATCAGCCATAAAAAGTTGCTTTCATTTAACAAAGTTGTAGAACAAAAGTAATATTATTGTCAGGTTAAAGTATCCATGTCATTAAAAGAGATTACTCCTGTACCTTTGTAAATATATTGAACTCTTGATCAAAGATATAACTGTTTAACAAAAATTAAAATTTGCTCTTAGCAACCGATTATAATCGATGATCAGTTGGTTAAGGGGAACCGATTATCGATTATGAATTTCTGACCGATTCCCATCACTAGTTATATGGACAGTAATCTTTTGCATACCAGGGCCCAGCAACGTGGAATGAATTGCCAATTGAAATTAGACACAAAGACACAGTGATCCCTTTCAAGAGTGCTCTTAAAACTCACCTTTTTTGACTGCTAGAACAAACTTAAAGACCTAATAATTTTCAGCATGTTTTTATGTTTTATAATTTCATGGTGTTCTGTGTTTTGTAGTCAAATAATTATAGATGTTGTAAAGTACTTTGTGCTTCTAAAGATTAGGTGCTATACAAAGTCATCATTATTATTATTTTATTATTATTAAACAGATTAAGAAGGTTTAGATCCAAATATCATGACCAAAAAGTAATGCTTAAAACATGTCACCTTGACAACAAGGCAAAAGGTTGAGTGAGCATGTCAGGGTGTATCTTGGTTCATGATGTCTCATCCATGTTTGAATACCGCTTCATTAGCCTAAGGTGTTAGAGCATCCCCCTTGGATGCAGCAGGTCACGGGTTCAAACACTGCCAAGTTGTACCAAAGAATAATAAATAAAATGGTACGAGCAGCTGCCTCACTTGGTACTCAGAATTAAGCAGTTAGCATTAGGACTGGCTGGCCTGGTGTCAGGATGTGACTGGGTGGAACATCATGCTACATGTCTGTGACATTATAACCCAGTGATAGACATCAATATAAACTGCCATACTGCAGACATCATAGTGATATGACTGGAAAGTTGTTAAGGCTACATTATCACACACACACACACACACACACACACACACATGTATGAAAAATATTCTACCAAGGGTTTATAGAAAATATAAAAGCAAATGAAAGAAACCATAACTGCAACACAAAATTTATCTGGTGAAAAATCTGCCATTCATTTTGACATAGTGTGTGTGTGATCTGGATTTTAATGTAGCTTTAACAATTTTTTCAGTCACATCCAGACCTGTCTACATCGAAAAAAAATCAAAATCAGGAAAAAACATTAAATATCAGGAGGCAGGGTAAAAAATCAGGAGGTACAAGAGTAAGGTGCATATATCTTGATAATGATGTCTACTTTTGTTATTTCAGTCCATTGAATGTTGCTGATTTGCATTTCTGCAAGAGTTCATCATTTATTTGTCCTTGGGTGCAAAGTTGCTAACAAGAATAGCTTGCTGGGTTGATGCTGACAGGCTGTCTCTTTGGCTATTGACAATGCTCTCTCTGCATTGTTGTAGATGTGTGGTATTGAATGTATTGATAGCATTACTCTCACATAGGTTGGAAACAACAGTTGGCCAGATCCATCCTTTTTTATCCTGAGAGCAACCCACTGATGATCTGCTCTTTTCACATTCCATTCTGCATCTATATTTTAGAATTGGTACAGCTGAAACTCTATGCTAATCATGTTGATTCCTTCCATTCGGCTGGAGAAATAGGCCCTGTCCTTAAACAAAACTAGAAATTGTTTAAACACATCTGCAATGCTTGCACTGTGTTATTAATGTCATCTTGACCACCACATTGTATTGACAGATGTTGTGAGCAACACATGCAGAATGCATGATAGGCCCCATGAGTCAATGGATGAAAGAAAGCCAACTTGTTTTTCATAATCACTCCTATATTTTTGATCCCATTTCTATCTTTTAATTGATGAAAATTCATCAATTACTTCCTTTTTTCACTTCTTGCTGAGAAATGTATCCATTATGTTGCTTTGTTTGTTGATGGGTTCAGATAGAAAGAACCACACTGTGAGACAATCTATGGAAACTGGAAATCAAGCTCGATAAGGTACTAAGAAACATACCAGACATAAAAAAACGAATACTAAAACAGGTTAACGGAAAATAATATGTTTGTAAAACAAAAAAATACAGATTTTGTTTCCCTCGAGGAGTTGAAAAATTAGGACTGTTTTCTTACTAATCTGGGCATTGGGAGATAAGTTCAAACATCGGTAATTCTCCCAAATTGTTCAGTAGGGTTGACAGGTCTGCATAGCACTATGTCTGCAGTGTGGCAGTTTATAGTCATGTGTAGCACTGGTTTGATGTGATGGCACTTCATCACTAATCACTATATGTAAATGATATTCTGAACTGAAAATGAGATATTTTATTGATAAAAAAGGCTCAACATTACTCAGTGCAATTATTTCTGATAGATATCCATTTAGTTTTTTAAAAAAGAATGGAGCTTTTAACATCAGAATGCATTGGCCTCAAGTGCAACCTAAATTTAAATCATCTGTTTTGGAGAGTGATTTTATTTTTTTTATTGTTCTAAATCACTTTACAGCTGATGCAGCTGAAGATAAAAATTATAACTGGCAAGTATAGTTATTAAAATTAGGTGCTTACATTATTGTTTTAATGTTAATATGATCTGATCTGTCATGTAAGACATAATGGGCTGAAAGAAAACATCCTAAAGCTTGATATTTTGTTTTAATTCACTTTTTAAAATATTACTATCAGACGCAATTAAATGTATAAATACCATGCAGTGAAATAAATCCTAATTTACGTAAATAGTTTCACTATACATCTGATCAGACTTTTTGTTTACACGAATCCCTTCCCCATCACACAAGTACTCTCACAATATTTAATCATTTTTGCTATATTGCTGTTTAGTACATAATATGATTGCAGCTATAAACCCTGATGACCATGTTATAATGGGGTAGAGCTGTATCTAGAGGTCAAGGCCTTAACATTTCCTATTTGAATACCATTATATATTTTACCTAGCAGACTGGACCTTAAAATTTCCAATTCTAATACCACTGTATCTTTTACCTAGCAGACTGGGTCTTAAAATTTCCAATTCCAAAAACATTTTATATTTTACCAAGCAGACTGGACCTTAAAATTTCCTTTTTCAATACCATTGTATCTTTTACCTAGCAAACTGGGCCTTACAATTTCCCATTCCAATAGCACTGTATCTATTTATCAAGCAGACTAGACCTTAAAATTTCCTATTCCAATAGCACTGTATCTATTTATCTAGCAGACTGGGCCTTAACATTTCCAATTCCAATACCATTGTATCATTTACCTAACAGACTGGATCTTAAATTTCCTATTCCAATAGCACTGTATCTATTTATCTAGCAGACTGGACCTTAAAATTTCCAATATTCCAACAGAAGGTCAGGCAGACATGTTATAATTGTATACCTATATAATTCATTCACCAGTTCACCATGTACAAGTCCGACTGAATTTTCCAGTGGCCCACCACCACCACCACCCAAACCAGGCAAATATATATAAAAACAGATGGAAAATCTGTATATAACTACCTCTCCTGGGGAAACTTCATAGGTTACAAGAACATCCTGTCCTATTTTGCCTGGAGTAATATCAATCATATTGGTCCTCAACTGAAACAGAAGAAACAATTATAAATAACGGGGAAAATGTTTTATTCTGGTTTCCCCAGTGAAAATTGCTAGCCTCTGTATATATAGCTAAAAATAGGAATGTATCCATATGTTAAAGATGCTCATGCCAATATGAAGCAACTAAAGGTCAAAGTTCTAAGTCAAGCAGGGGCTGTAATTCGTTACTAATTTGTTAATAGAGAAAAGAAAGCAAAGTATCTTCATGTCTAACCCCTCTAAGAAAACAAACAACCCACACACTGGTGTAAAACATGTGGCTTCATTACATTACAGCTTCATAATATCAAAACTACAAACCAAGGGAAATGTAAGCAAATTAAAAACTTTATCCCAAAAATTTCAACTGTGATTCCAAACTCAAAGGGACAAGCAAGCAAAAAACAAAATGAATATTCCTAGCTTCAAAAATAAGAAGTCACATTAGCTCAAATGGCAGAACATCTGACTTGTAATCCAGGTCACAGGTTCAATACCTGCCTTGGTAAGCCCAGGTCAGCTGCATCAGTGTGTTTGTAGGAAAGACATGTAGCTCTAAATCTATGATATAACCAATAATGTATTACCCATTAACCACTGGAGATTTTTGTCATTTTTACCAGGATTATGAGTAGGCAAGACTTTTTGGGGGCTTCGGTTGGAAACAGCAAACAAGACCTTTAACCCAAATTAAACAGGGTTCTATCTTGCCCAAAGAATAAACCATTACCAAAACACTGTCAAGAACTAAGATTATGCAGCAACCTTTGTAATTGCTCAGCAACAAAGATAGCTGAACACCAGGCTTCTGCCTTACTCCAAGTACCATACAAGCTAACACAGATCTAAAGTTATTATACAAAAAACATTTTTCTTCCTTTAGTCATAGTGATCTGTACCAATGAACTTGTGGATCAAAAATTAATATTTGTCTTCCTTGTCCCAAGTGTGTGCCATCTGCAAAGATTGGTCTAGGACTGTGATATGGTAATAATATTATTGTGGAACCCATGTTTATTCTCTAAATCACAGTGACCTTGATGCTTGATTCAAACAATACTAGCCTTCAACTCTATTCCAAAAGCAAGCAATTCATAAATAATTGATCCAAGCTTGTGCCAGTACCATGTTTCTATTTTTGGTTAAAGGTACCTAACATTTAATTTCTTTTCCTTAAATCTAAAGGTTTCTCCCCATCAAAACTGCACATTATTTACAAAGTTTAATAATGGTAGATGGCAGAAAACTGGAGTTATCGGTGGAAAAAAAGGAAATAGATGCATTGATGGAGAAGTGTCTTGACATATGCTCTGTTTTATAACAGACATATATATAAAAAAAAAAGTCTCTTAAAGGGAATGATGCAAGAGGTACTACTGACTCGAAAACTTTACATTACTCACTCTTCCTTTTAGGACCTGGCAAAATGTTTATGCTAAACCTTATCCACTTGAATTACAGATTTGAAAAACAATTTCTAGGTTCCTTCAAAGTTTAAGCTATCAAGACTTTTCTCAGTATAAAAAAAAAGAAGAGCAAGATCACTTGTCAAAAGTTGTTGTATTTTGCGTATTTCATAATTTTTTACTTTGCCATTTATACCTAGTTAAGGGTTTATGTAACTGAATATCACAAACAAATTTATAGGCTACTGTTCCTATTTTTCTACTCTCAGTTGAATTTCTATAACAATGTAATGGTAGTTACATAGAAAGGTACTGGAGAAAAAATTGGCCTCCAACTACCCATCAAATAACAGCTAAAAGAGCATTTAAAAATGCATAATATTTTTCACGGATTGAAGAACTTAAATTCCTCAGAAAAAAAAACAAAAACAAATAGAAATCAAAAGTGTCATTTCATGTCCAATCATTAAGAGAGTTCTTAAAATTAAAATACACCGAAGAAAAAAGTAATATCTTATCTCTGACATAATGACGTAACAACTGTCAGTTCAAGTTGGCTAGAATGTGATCTGCCAGACACTGATTTCCTTAACAGAGAAAGAATTGTTTTTAATCTAGAGAGGTCGAGTGGTGGGACCCCTGAAGGACAGAGGGTAGGCACTTAGGGACTGAGGGTGGGTGGCAGTAACCTGTATTTATCATCAGATGAAACAGTTAATAAAGATCAAATCTCTCCTCCAAAGTCTCCATAAGCCTAACCATTACAATGTCCCTTGACAAGCTGGCTGATCAATTTGCTACCATGCCTTCCCCATATCAACAAACTTACAGAAATGATGTGTAAATATAGAAATAGAAAAATTCAATTTGGGGTTGGATTTCTTTTTGCTTTGTTTTAAATATAAATTAAACTATTTGATTACTTACTTCAACTTTTCTTTTATTCTCCACCTCCACTTCAAGGAAGTCAACATTGGGAGGTTCACTGATATTGCCCTGAAATAACAATTGTAAAAAATCTATAAAAAATGATTTGATTGCACACAAGAAAAAAATACAGAAAAAAATCCAACAGCAAATAATGTTCAGGAAGGTCTGACTTCATCCATACAAAATTTTACTTATGGATTTATTTCTTTACTAATAAACCATAGTTCAATGAAAAGAGTTTATGCTGATGTTGTTGCTGCTGTTGTTGTTGTTGTTGTAGGGTTTATCACCATTTTTCAGCACAAGATAGGCTTTACATGGCTGCCAGTATAACTGGTGGAGGAAAAACCCCGGGAAGAACCACCGACTTACAAGAAGCTACTGGCAAGCTTTCTCATGTACCCATATCAGCCAAGCCTGAGACTCGATTCCATGCAGACAGAGGTGAGATGGCTCTAATCTGGAATGGTAAGCACTTTAGGCCACTTGGCCACTCAGGGCCCCCTATATGAAGAGAGAATATCTATCTAAATCTGTTCTGGCTAGAAAGAAGAAAAAAAACTTTTTTTAAGCAATTGTTTGGCTACAAAGGAAGTAGAACAAATTTTTTTATAAAAAAACTGTAAAGGTTATCTAAGTTCCATGCTGATAAGCAAATACTGTGAATTCCTTTGTTAAGTACCTGGCTTTTGTTATTACCATCAACTACAAATTTCATGACCCAATAAAAAAAATAGCCACATGTGATAAAGATGCTCCCCACTTCTTACTAATAAAAAACTAGCAAACAAGTTTTTTTTTATAAATCAACTTTGCTGTATTTTAACCCTTATAAAAGAATAATTATAAAGTATTTTATATTGTTTTAATATATATGCATATAGTATCTGGCAGGTGTAATTTCCACTCACTAATTACATTTAAGTATTGAAGTTCTGACTTCTAAGATTTTCTAACAACGTCAAGGAACCAACAAGAAACAAGTCACCTGGCACACACAAATGTGTCAGAGAAAAAATGAAAATGTTGAATTAAACAAGTTGAGTTTTTATCCATGATAATTAATTTTAGTTTTCACACAGTTTTAAGTAATCTGCAATTACCCATTAACACGAATTGGCTTAATTGATTAGGTTTTAAGGCCAACTAATAATACACACTGATCCTACCACTGACATCTTCCTTTCCCATGATGGTCTCCATGACCTATTAGGCATAGCAGTTCTGAAAGAGTGATTTTATTTCTTCTTTACAGTGCTGATTAATTGTCAAGTCATGTTTGTTTATGGAGTGATTACACTGTCTTAAAATTCGTTTGTTTAGCACTTGGATTAATAAACAAAGTGTAAATGTTTGATCCTGACATGTGTTTAGAGTTTTACACATACAGATAGTTGTATTGTTTTAATCATTTAATCCACTGATGTTTATTGTTAGCATGCTTTTGTTTTTTTACTATTCATTATTGTGGCTGTCTTAAGAGATTAATGCATGAAATGAAATATCTACAAATATACAAGCTCTGACAGAAAAATCCACCAATTTGAGGTACCCATTAAAACATTAAATTTTTTGAATCAAATATTTTAAGACCATAAAATAACTGAAACCACATTACTTTGGATATATATGTTCCTGGTAACTAGTAATTTTGTACTAAACATGAGATTAGATTTCTGAGGATACATTAATTTGACATTCATAAAATGGGATCAAATTTTAAACAGTAGGAACGGTGCAATATCAAGTCATGTCCACCAAACACATATATGAGGGACAATGATATAAACTGAGTAGGGTCCACAACCATACATTTGTTATATAAGGGACAGTACTACACTGAATAGTCAACAACTATACAAGTTATATATGGGGCAGTGCTATATAGAGTTAGGTCTACAATCATGTGTTATGTGAAAGACTGCACTATAATGAGTATGGTCCACAACCATATGCATTCTTTTGTTATACGAATGACAGTGCTATACTGAATGGGTTCTATAACATACATTATATGAGAAATAGTACTATACTGAGTACCGTCCCAACCATATACGTGTAATGTGCGGGACATTATGTGGTTTAATATACAGTGCTATACTCAGTAGGGTCCACATCTGCAGATGTGGGACTCTACAACCATACATTTGTTATATGAGGGACTGCACTATAATGATCAGAGTCAACAACCATATAACTCATGTATGGGTCTGCAACCATAGATGTGTTTTATGAGGAAACTGCTATACTAAGTAGGATCCACAACAATAGGTGTATATTATATGAAAGATGGTGCTAACTTGAGATACTTAATATATAGGAACTACTGTATGTACTTACACTAATTTTCAGACCAGGGTGAAAGATGATGTAGCCATTGGAGTTGATTGCAAATGAATAGCCATTAGGTCCAAGCTGTAATAAAAGAGTTATGATTTGAGAACTTCAGATTCAAACTATTCCTTACAAGGTGTTGGTTGAATACATATTCTATACCATTAATCTTGGAATCTTTATTTTTCAATTCTTTTTAATCCACTGGGTGTTTGGATTGACTAAACAAATGTTATGGCAAGCACCCAAATGGTCCATACTGCAACTTCAGAATATTTGGGTCGGAAAATGATAAATTTAATTTACGATCAGTTTTAGTTACAACTCGATCATGTAACTGTTTCTGACATCAAGTGGTGACAGAAAATTCATGAGTTTTCCCAAACTTCCACTGGTATTTGCAAAATTCAAAGATATTTTGTGGTTGGGTAAACAATTATCATTTCTAACGACTTTTTCCATGATTTCGCGGTAGCATGGGAACTCTGTCTTTAGCTTAGTTACACAGTCAGTGTAAAATATTGTTTTAGCTCTTATAAAGCAGCACATCTGATTTGTAAATTAACCAATTCAAAACAACGTTGATCGATTTGCATGTAGGAATTTCATTAGAATATATAGTGCATTTGATGGCGAACATTTTCTTTATTATTATTTACAAATTTGGCATGGAAATCAATGTGCAGAATAAATTTTCATTGCCTCTGCAATTTTAAGTGAAGTATCTTCTGCTAAACATATAAAACTATTAGATGATTTTATTCCTGCACCTGCATATTTTCTGCAATTTTGGAATCAGGAAACATTCATTGGATCAAAGGACCAACATAGTCTTCTACCGCTAGAGACAGTCCGTGTTCTATGAAGAACTCGGTAAAATGCCTCTATATTTATAACATTCATATCCACAAATGAGTTCTGCTTTAACAAAGAAGTTACCTTGGTAATGAAGTGAGTAAATTGAACTAATTTGAGGTTTCTTTGTTTTACCATTATTATTTATTGGTATGGCCCATCACAGAATTAACATCATTTGACACACCCCCAATTCCAAAACTTTACAGGATTTTATGTCTTTTTGTATTCTCCTGCAGTATGTTTGTTTTATTTTATTAGAATTTTATTTTTATTAAATTTGATCAATATTTAAAATCCTTTCCAAACAGCCTGCTATGGGTGTAAAGTGGCCCTAGAATGGAATGATGTATTATGTAATTGATGCATTCATCTCTAGATTGGTTTATCAACTTTTTCTAATCCATCTGTGATATTATTTGAAAAACATTTTTGGTCCACACATACATCGACTAGAATAAATCTGAATTTTAGTGCCCAATACCTACAGACTGGTTCTGTATCAGATATGAATTACAACAAAGAATCTGCAAGTAAAGATTAAAAATTAGAAAACTAGTCTGTGTTCTCCTGACCAAACCATACAGCTGCTATAAATAGAAACTGTGATCAAAAGTTTTAAAGTAGAAACCAGCATGTTTCATGGAAAAATGGCAGCTGCTATAAATAGAACATAATACTGTTAGGAATGTGCATTTAAGTCTACGGAGAAGCATACTCTTATGTCGTACTTATGAAGAATACAGTCTGGGGGATAAATGGGATGTTAATAAAATTAATAAAACAAATTATTAATTTTTGGGGAGGGGATATACCAAAATGTGTAACCTGAATACATTTACGGATAAGGTGTAATTTAGTGAAAAAAAGCAAAATGATTACACCAAATGCATAATGGTTGCCATGTACGGTGTATATGAATGATTCCTTTTAGTGTTCTGTTAAAATCATCAAAGGATATCAATTAAACTGATATTCTTTATTTAAAAACATGTTTGAAAATATTTTTTCCCCATCAGTACAACAGATTTTTAAAAAGATATTATAGATTATTTACAATTTACTCAAGACATTTGTAAGATACCAAGTATCTAAAAAATTCAAACGGCCTTAATAATACTAACCTAGAGGTTCTGTAAAATGTAATAGCTTGACTTTTATGTATGGTATGGACTTGAACAAAAATACCAACACTGTGTTGATGTACTCTGATATATCAAACCCCAAATCTGTGACAGTAGTGATAGATGTGGATTACTAGTCATCAAACATTGGATTTGATATGTAAATATCAGCAAAATAAACCCTTTACCTGACAGTAGCTCAACAGCTGCAAGAACTACCTGCAAGTGTATAAAGTCTACATTAACATGTGCTGAAGAATCTATCAGCAAATAATTGCAATTTTTAATGAATAAGAGATATCAGCCCCTATCATTATAAGTTTGGGGATTATTTATTGACTTGTATTGATGCCACCACTGATATCAACACTGCTATGACTTGAATGTTTCTCCATAAAAAACGAGATAATAATGTCTTACCTTTTCTGTAGGTGAATATTTCTGCATTTCATCAGTGGTCACATCTATGCCCATCACTCCAAGAATGGTCTGGTTGGACTGTAATGAGAGATAAAGTTGTTATAAAATAAAATCAATGCATTTTCCTGAAAACATTTACTCCAAAGTTACCTATGCACAAGTTTTATGTATGAAATCTAACTACATATGTGATGCAAAATTATCACACAAAACACAACACGCTATTTCAAAACTGCAAATATATAGAATATTTCGATCATTTTATTATAAACCAAACAAAAATTAAGGTGACACTTAAAACACAAAACATGAGATTGTATTAATTTTTGGACAAGAGCTTGTTAAATGGTATGCTTCACTTGGATTAAAATAAAAGGGATTACAATAAGATGTCTGTTAAATCTTATGTTTAGAGTATTCTACCCAAGAATATTATTTTTTATACTTTTTTAACCACCAAAAATATGAATACTTACAGATCCTCTGGTTCTGTTGTAAACTGGAAGTGTCACAGTTGTCATCATTCCAAGTCCCTAGCAATTACAATTTAGTATATTAAGTAGTGTACATGAAGACAAGGTTATTTACAAATATATTTTTTCTTTTGTTATTTGAAAACTACTTAGCAAACATTAACATCTGACAAATAATGACATAAGTGGGATGCACAAAAAATGCCTGTATTTTTCAAATTTTCAAACTAGATTAAATATTAAAATGTAAAACCATCTGTAGTAATTGAAAAGATTTATAATAAAAACCTTTATAATAAAAACGAAACTAGAGATACACACTGTAAAATGAAGAATCATTTTGATTAAATCCATTTACTTTTTTTGTGTGGTAAGATATAAAAACAACACACAAGTCTGGCTATAAGGAAACTTCTGCTGTTAATCCAGTGAGTAAACTTTTATATCTACCAAAAATTGTACCTTTGATACTATAATATTACTTAGTAATATCATGAGATGCAAGTATTGACATTTCATACTAATATCATGAGACATACTGACATTTCATACTAATATCAGGATATCAGTATAGGCATTTCATACTAATATCATGAGACTTAGGTATTGATATTTCATACTAATACGAGATTGATATTTCATACTAATATCATGAGACATAGGTATTGATATTTCATACTAATATGAGATTGACATTTTATACCAATATCATGAGACACAAGTACTGACATTTATAAAAATTATGCATAAAAAGATTCAGGTCTTCAATTATGTGAAAATTACATTAAGGTAAAAATACTTTTCAACATCATTTGTCTGTAAATATTTCCGACAAAGCAAATCTAGAAATAATAATTTAATACTAAGGTCATTACTTAATTGCTTCTAAAATATCACATCATGCTCTTGAAAAATTCCTTTAGTTGCATGATTATTTGTAATTCTGTAAAATGAGTAGTTCTGAAATTGTTTACAAAGGGAAAATATATGTAGATGAAAAGAAAATACTTGAAGTAACAAAATAAAGCATGCTAAAGCAGAAATATTACCATCATGATATACATGCATGTAAATTTGTCATGACATATACATGCACATGTAATAATCTATGGTGTGGATGATTATTATGATTATTTCCTTGGTTTAGACTAAGAAATCACTAACTGATGCAATAATGGATAATGCATATTCCACTGTAGTCAGACTCCATCCTTGTGTCATATAATGTTCTTGGAAATCAAGTCTGGAGATCATACAACTCTAAGCTGGAGTTTTCTCTCTGAGCCAATCAAAAGAGATGTTACAAATGTAAAGTAGTTTGTGACTGGATAACACAAAATCTCAAGCACTGAAGGTCAGAAGTTTATGATTTCCAAGTCAGGTCTGAGACTGAACACTTTACACCACACACAGAATTAACAGTAAAGACTGGATATGATGGATAATTACACCATGACAAATCTGTTCTGGGTCTACACTGCTAAAGGTTTTGTTCTGCATTATGTATGCTTAAATACTCTGTTACCTCTGAAATTTTGTTTGAAATTATATTATGATAGAAACTTTGTTAATCATACATATATAAACAAGCCATGAAATATATATACAGCCATGAAGAGTAGATAAGCCATTCTAGATTTTTGTAAGAAAGCCTATCAGGATTGTAGGAAAGCCAATCTAGATTTGTAAGAAAACCAATCTAGATTTGTAAGAAAGCCTATCAGGATTGTAGGAAAGCCAATCTAGATTTGTAAGAAAACCAATCTAGATTTGTAGGAAAGCCTATCTGGATTTGTAGGAAAGCCCATCGTTTCAAATGGATACAGATATGGATCCTTGGCATTGAAATACAAAAGAAAAGCTTGAAAATTCAAAATGTTTAAAAATAATTGCATCATTTTTATCCATTTTTTAGCAAAAATTGTGCTTTTTCTTTAAGAACCAATTTTCAATTCTTACAATTTTTAAACAAGCCTTCTATATTTCAATACCAAGAATATCACATGTCTTAATGTAAAGAAATCAGTTTTCTAGTGTTTCCATTTGAATTAATTGGTTTTCTTAGTGTATCCATTTGAAGTGATTGGTTTTCTTAGTGTATCCATTTGAAGTGATTGGTTTTCTTAATGTTTCCATTTGAAGTAATCGGTTGTCTTAATGTATCCATTTGAAATAATTGATTTTCTTAGTGTATCATTTTGAAGTAATCAGTTTTCTTAATGTTTCCATTTGAAGTAATCAGTTTTTATAGTGTATCCATCTGAAGTAATAAGTTTTCTTAGTGTATCCATTTGAAGTGATTGGTTTTCTTAATGTTTCCATTTGAAGTAATTGGTTTTCTTAGTGTATCCATTTGAAGTAATTGGTTTTCTTAATGTTTCCATTTGAACTAATCAGTTTTCTTAGTGTATCCATTTGAAATAATTGGTTTTCTTTATGTTTCCATTTGAAGTAATTGGTTTTCTTAGTGTATCTATTTGAAGTGATTGGTTTTCTTAATGTTTCCACTTGAAGTACTTGTTTTTATCAGTGTTTTCATCTGAAACCAAAAAAAAACAAAGAATATATATCTTTTTGCAGCATAATAGGTTATGACTTCTTAGCTTGGAACCTATCACAATGTATTCATCAGAGGAATGATTTCTAGATTGGAGTTATGCATGATCAACTAAATGTGGTTCACCTGACAAAACCCTTCTATACAATGGCATGTTTCAATCCAGAATCACAGTTCAACACTATACTATAGAAAGGTATCTATTCTTAGTTTCAATGACTGCAAATGGCTGTAGCAGATAACAATAATTCTCGAAAACATTTTAAGAGTTTGACTTTTATATGGTTTCTATTTAAATTGATCAGTTTTCCTACTTTTTCCATTTTAAATTATTTACTTTCCTAATATCATTATTTGAAGTGATCAGTTTTCCTATTGTTTCCATTTTAAGTGATAGGTTTTCCTACTGCTTCTGTCAGAAGTAATGGAATTTCCTACAATTTCCATTTCAAGTGATATACTTTCTTGCTTCCATTTTAAGTAAAATGTTTTCTGTTTCAATTGTGATGTGATAGGTTTTCCTACTGCTTCCATTTTGAATTAATTGGACTTTTTGAGGTGATTGGTTTTTCCTACTGTTTCCATTTGAAATGATTGGTTTTTCTAATGTCTCCATTTGAAGTGCATGGTTTTCATACTGTTTCCATTTTAGGCAATAGAATTTCCAACCATTTCCAAATGTGATAGGCTTTCCAGTTACCAGTTGAAGTACAAGTATTCTCACTGTTTCCATTGCATATTATAGGCTTTCCTACAGTTTCCATTTATGAAATGATTGGTTTTCAAACTGAAAAATCTAATGCTATCAAAGACAATGTCCCATGTACATTTGTTCCGTATTCTTCTATTTTGGAACAATTTAATCAGTTTGTTCACATAGAATTAGGCTGCTTTATTCCAGCTCTGCATACATCACTAAGTGATCGTTAAACAAATTCACTAAGTGATCGTTAAACAAATTCACTAAGTGATCTTCAAACAAATGGGGTCTTTAGGATAGCATTCATCCAGTCACAGAAATGAACTCCTTGATCACACAATCGGATAAAGCTAATTCAGATCACAAAGATGCATGTCAAGTTCCAGTCCATATTTCTACACTGCTGTTGTATTAATATTAGGATGAGAATCTAATTCTAAGTAGAAATGAATATTATCTGCATCAAGAAATTGAAGGTCTGCTTTAGAATCTAAAATATTATTAAGAAATGATTAATTCACTGCATTTTTCAGCAATATAATGTTTTTATTTAGATATCAATATTGGTTACAAACTACCTCACCAAGAGGCCTGGAAAAACACTAGTCAATTTTACCTGTATAAGAGTAATATTTCTATATATTTTACATTATTAATAACTAAAATACACACACACACACACAAACACACACACACACACGTTTCTTTCGCAGAAAAACATCATACAGATCTTGTATGATCCTCCATCAAAACCAAGACCCATCTTATCTTATAGTTAAGAAATACGAGTACTCAAGATACAAACATTTGTAGCTATAAGTCAACCTAATTAAAAACTGTAGTAGCCACATGCCAACCTAATTGAAAATTTTAGTAACCATAAGTCAACCTAACAGAAACTTTTAGTAGCCATATATCAACCTAACTGAACACTTTTGTAGCAATAAGTGAAACCTATTTCAACATTTTAGTATCTGAAGTCAACCTAATAGAAAACTTCTTGATCATTTTTGTGCAACAAGTGAAAATACCATATTTACAGTATATATTTTTAATCCATCATGTGACCATATTACCAGCAACTTGGAATATTGTGAACATCTTTTTTCATGATACATGCTCTATATTGTGACTGCTTTTGGACTTGACTTATAAGCAAGTATATATGGCATTGCTTTTGCCATCCTAATATGAGTGTGGGACTTGAAGGAGACTGAGATACTGGGATAGACACATAGATTCAGACATGGTAATGGGGATCATCCTCAGTAAATATTTTGCGTATGAAATTTGAACAAATCAAACTCTTTTAAACCCAATTATAACAAATGTTTTAAAAAGAAATGATAGAACAGTGGCACAGAAAATTGTGCATGTAGAGCACTAGAATACCTGCTTCAAGTTTTAAGCATAATTTTGTTCTAAAAAGTGTTTAATAAACAACAGTCATACTACAATTAAATGTGCAGATGGGAGATATCAATCAACATCACCTGTTCACTATAGTAAATGTGGTACACTTATGTCTAAAAGCATTGTATCATTCAACCTTTTTTCAATGTTAAATGTTAATTTAACCTGGAAATAAAAGAAGCACTACATACAAAAACTGCTACTTTTTACTTTCAATTAAAATAAAGCTAAAATATCACAATACATGACATTACAATACAATATTGGAATTTCCATGGGAGACATTGATTATACCAGTTTATCTCTATCAACATTTCCCCACTCAATGATTTTGATGTTCTTGATTGCTGTAGGTCTACCAATCACTGGGACATATTCCTAATTGAAATAAAGGAACCACAAGACCATTAGCTACAATTAATTACCTGTAAAAGTAATAAATATTGTAGTGTTGCTCTAGTTTTCTAACATGTAATAAATTTGATGTCAACTTCAATGATCAACAATTTTAAAAGAGGTTGACCCCAAAATGGTGACACTTTTACTGCGAAAGTAGTATTCAGATCAGATCAAAATTTGTCAGGACTTTTTACCCATCGGGTGACCATTGCTGGAAAAATTCTCAAAACTGCCATTTTAAATTTATTTTCTGCAAATTTTAGTAAGATTTGTTAGAATAATTTCTAGATGAGTAGTTAATTTTATGCATAAGATCTGATTCCTCATGATTCCAAGATTAAAAATATTTTTTTTCTTCTTCAGACATGGCATCCATACTAAGTTTTAACTGATGCAGTTGCACTAAAGAAGCATGCTCAATTGTAACTCAAATGAAACCAGATTTCTGAAACTGCTAAATAAACAATCAGCTTGGACATCGTCCAGTAGTGCCAGAATGTAATGGATAAAATCGGTCACAAAATATTCAAACCTACTGGCTTATAACTGTTATTTCTGAATAAACTATTTGCTCATAGCTAAAACTTTGATGACTGAAAAGTTTTATAACACAGAAATGCATGCAAGTTAATAAGAACTAAGGCACCTGGAGTAGAGTGCAATACCTAAGGACCTGTCCTGGTCATCAACCTGGACTGACCAAGTGGTAGGATTCAAACCCAGACCATTTTGGTTGAGTTGATCACACTGCTCATGCATCCCCATGTTACCCCTTATGACATACTGAAGATAACATTAGGACTATTCTATATCCCTGAGCCCACAGGGTTTTTTGTTTAATGATACACGTTCTTCAATGACAAATAACTATGATTATGATGCACTCAGATGCTACACAATACTATACTTTCATCTACTGCAGTTAATTAAGTATTCTTACAATCATCATCTGAAACCAACCAATTATTCACACTCATGGAACAGCATTGAACTGCCATGCATGTTTGATAATATCTGATAACACAGAAGCACAATCTCATACTAAAGTGATTGTGAAAACAGACCGCTCACGAAACATGCTTTTAATGGTCAAAACATGATCAAGCATACTTCACTAAAAAAGATTATGAGAGTATCCTCTGACTTGTCATTTCTTCAGTAGCCTTTAAAGTACAGTGAAAAAATTACATCCTAAAGCTATTACCAAACTAACCAGATTAGTTTAGATGACATGCATAATTTTAGTATTCCAAATTCAATCAAAGGTTTAATCTCATTAGTATCAAGAGATCACACAAAACAAGCTTATATTGTTGGTGGAACTGGTCAAAGGAAACCTCTTTCCTTAACTACTTGTCTATATCTTGTAAAACAAATGTTTTTTGGTTCTGACTGCTTGCTTTTATGAAATGAATATTTTACTTAATAAAACAATATATTTACATTTTATACCACAACATGGGAGCAAGTTTTCAAACTTGACTTTCTTGCTGCATTATATATCATATCAACTCACTGTTAGTAAAGAGTATATGTAGCTTTTAGATTTCAAATCCCACACTTGATAAATTATTAGACTGATGCAGCTGCTTTAAAAGAGTCCTAATATAGTGTTTAAAAAAAGTCATTTTCTGTGAGCATTAGTTACATTTATCTGTAAACTAGTCTGTCAATTTGTATTAGTGAAGTGTATTATAGCCATGCCACTCACAAACCCTTCACAAAATCAAGCGTCAGCCTACCCTTGGATCAGCAGATATTGCCCATGCAATATCACTCACATTGTTATATGCCTTATCCTCTATGAAAGCTTTCATATATCCCTGCAAATCATACAAACTGTAAACTTGAGGAAACCTTCACAAAAGAGGAATCAATATTTTGATTTTCAAAACATGCTTTGTTTGAATGCATCATGAAATAACAACAAGAATAAGATCCTGAACAAGAAAAAAATGGCATGGTTCACAGTATTTCTATCTTCACTAACCAGATAATGTTAATTCACTTCACTCCAAATCAAGCTTGACATTTATTATGCCAGCTAAATCTGGATTTGGAGCAAGTGACCTCTTATGTGTGAATGACTTCTTGCCATCAGCAAGCAAGAGAAGAAAAAAAACCTGATAACTGAACAAACTCATTATGTGTCCCATTTGGAATTCAGTTTTTTTACTTCTATTATGTGCACATGCTGTGAATAGAAAAAGAAAAGGTCAAATTGGAGTAACTCAATCTGATGTGTTATTGAATACAGAATCTGCTTAGATTTGTCTTGGTAAATGTAATAAGCAATCTGATTGGATCAGTTCCTGTCACCTGCATTAAAAAGATACCCCAAATGCAGATCCTGTGTCCGCAAGTAAAATATGCCACAGGCTGGCATGAAACAATGTGCATTGATCATCACTGGCTAGTAAAGATAAGAAACTACACATGACCAAGGAATTCAGAACAAGAATTCAAAGGAACACTATACCTATGAACAAGGTGAAAACAGTTTACATTCAAAACTTTATATTGAAATCTAAAAATACTGGGAATTAATGACCATCCTAAAATTATCATTCATAGTACCACTGTCATCAATGTAACAGTGCTCCATAAATTTGTAATTTTTTGGTAAATTTTGTGAGGTTTTAATGCATCATAAAAAGCAAACATTAATAATATGATAAACAATCTCGATATGCACCATATATACTTGCCTGGATTCAACTGCAAATCGCACAAACCCAGATCTAGCATTGGATAAATTGCCAGCACATTTGGGTCTATAACTCATCAGTAGAACAAATAATTCAGACCTTTATCTACTAGTACATTATGCATAGGTGTATGAGGGTCTACGTAGTGTACAGCTGCACTTGTCTTATAGGTGAGTACATATGGTATGTTAGCACCACACATCTGCACAAGGATCTCACTGTTTTAAAGGTACAATGCCTCTCCCAATACATTCAGGATGACAAAGTTATGCAAGATATTTTTGAGCATCGTTTAATCCATTAAATAAAATGGAAAAAATACATCAGACATACAGTCTGAATTTGCTTATAAGTCATATTCAACTTCAAACACAGACCCAGATCTACCATTGAAAAATGCACTAGCAGATCAGGGTTTATGTTGTTTGTTCTATTGATTAATCCTAACAAACTGTATAGACCAAATATCTGCAACACCATATCAGGGTCTGTTTTGTTTGCCATTGCTTCTGACCTATAAAGTACAATGTCCCAAGATAAAAGTCCAGTATTATAGGCGTGCTGCAGCATCTGCTTCCATTGAACATGACAAGATGGGATTGAAAGATGTGCACTCAGTACAGGAAATTCTGTGCAAGTTTTGCCCACAACACAGCACATATTAGGGCACAGTATATTAAATACACTATTCATTTATTTACAAATGCAAACAAGAAAATAATTTATGAGTCGACAGTAATCAATTCTGGGCATTACACTAGGCTTAGTTTCTAAAACCTATACTGACCCGTCAAGCTCTTCATGATTTAAACTGCATGCAAAAACCCTATGTTCAAAGTTTTTAAAAAATCTTCTCAGACATATTGACTCAATATCATTTCTTGCTGGAGAAATGTTCTTTGGGATGGCATAAATATTAAGATCTTCACTAAAATTATAAAATGAATAATGGTATTAAATAATAAATTGATAAAACACAAATTAAGCAAACAGAGGTAAGGAGACAAAAAAATGAATAAAATGATAAATGCATAATCCAAATTCTACAGAAACAGTCAAAAAAAGGGAATAAAAGCAAGCAAAAGGTTCAATATTTCATAAACCAAGCCCTGATTTTTTTCATTTTATTTTAGAGGCTATAATTTGTATTTTACTGTTTCTGTGTGTTAAATTTGTGTACTTAGGTTCATTAAAATCAGACAATTTCAACTTATATGTGAACAATAACAGTCCATAATCAGCTTTATATATTTATTAATAATCTTTTATAAGTTACTGAACTAAGTACAGCTGGAACAAAACTCTGTTTAGAAAATCAAATCCAGTTTCCTCAGTTGTTTAATACACTGAGTAACCCTTTTTAGATACTAATTTGATTCATCAAATATCATAATAATAGTAATAATAATGCTTTATTTATAGAGGGTAACTCATTAGTCAAGGACTATTCTCCATTGAGGCCCTCTTAACAATGCACATTATATGAAGATAGCAATAATTAGTGCTTATTTTAATATGTTTAGTATTAAAATACTAAATTCCATTATCTATTAGAAACACATCCATGCTCATGATATCTCTTCTTTAATACTGTAATATTTTCAGCAGATTTTACATGTAGTGGAAGCTTATTCCACAGAACTGTACCAGAGTACTTAAAACTCTTTTTAAATTGCTCTGTTCTTGGTTTTGGTACTAGGTTTCCATGTGATATTGATCTCAACTGGTATTGTGTTGAAAAAGGCCTGAATAAGTCCTAAAGATACTATGGTGCAGTTCCATGTAGACATATAAAAGAGCTGCCTTGTGAAAATCTATCCTGTCATATATTGTGAACCATTTGAGTTCTGTAAATAATGCTTTTGAGGGATGATCAAAAGATGCATCTAAAATTACACATGCTGCTCGTTTCTGAAGTTTATAAATCCTGTCAAGCTCAGGTTTAGCACTGTTTCCCCATACATTAGAACATTAATCCACTGTTGGAAGAATATATGACTTGTAGTATATAGATTGCGAGTTTCCATTTATAAATATTTCTTCATTCTGCTGAAAGATAATTTTTGGAGGACATAGTTTTAAAACTTATCAATATGGTCATTCCATAATAAATTATTATCAATGGACACACCTACAAGCCTTTCATGTTTGACATTTTCTAATGGATGATTATTTATTGCAAGAGATAGTTTTGGGTTCCCTGACTTGTGTAGTTTTTGTGATGTCCCCAAAATCATACATTTTGTTTTACCTTTATTAATTACCATCCTATTTTGGTGTGCCCAGTTTTGGACTCTAATAAGGTCTGAGTTTAATCTTGTTTGGATAACTTCAGTATCAGAACTAGATGTATACAAGGTTGCATCATCTGCAAACAAATCTGTATTTGTGGATTCATTATTTAATGGTAGATCATTGATATAGATAAGGAAGAGGAAAGGGCCCAAAACTGAGCCTTGAGGGACTCCTGAATGAATAGTGTGAGTTTGAGAGCTAATATTGCCAATGTTTACTTGCTGAGACCTTTTGTTTAGGTATGATCTAAACCAGTTTAAAGAAGGATTGTCAAACCTGTAACAATTCAACTTTTACAGCAGAATTTCATGATCAACAAGATCAAAGGCTTTCTTGAAGTCAAGGAAAACAATCCCAGTCATATGTCCATTATCCATTTCCTTCAGCCAAAGATCAATTAAATTGGTAAGTTCTGTTTGGCACGAGTAGTACTTTCTAAATCCTGATTGCACTTTTTGAAATAGAGAGTATGTTTCAAAACATGTATAGACCTGAATAGCTACATGCTTTTCAAACAGTTTTGACAATACAGGTAGAACTGATATTGGTCTGTAATTTCCTGGATCCTCCTTTTCTCCTTTCTTAAAGATAGGTGTAACCTTTGCACATTTCAGTGCTTCTGGAAAATTACCACTCATACTTAAATTTATGATAGGCATTAATGACTTTGGTATTACTGGTGCAGCAATTTTAAGAATTTTTGATTTTGCCACTTCTATTAGTAATAATAATAATACAATTTCCTTTGATTGGGTACCTGTGTAACTGATCATTAGGATAGATGGGTATCTGGTATAAGTTTTCTAAAATTCTGACAGCTTTATCCAGTATATAATCTAACTGCAAGAAATAAATATTCTTTAACTAAATGAAAATTTTACCATTTTCAAATCTAAACTTAAGCAGACCAAGTCAGTTGAGGAATCTAAACTTGACTTCTACTGAATCCTATATGCTATGTTACGGTACCTTTAAAACACTTTACATTTCAAATTGTTAAACACTATTTATCCAGTCTTCTTCCCACTGTAGGGATCGATGCACAATCCATATAAACAAATTACTTCAAATAATAATGAATAAAATATGTTCTTGGAAGCTGTCACACTTGTGAAATGCTGCATGTTTGACATTTGAAAACGCCAGCAAGATTTCATAGCAATGCATTCAAGCTATCCCAATTCCTTAAATTTAAAGGCTCAGGTTTATTTTCTTGCTCTAGCATGAGTTGAACATCTATTTACAAGTAATCACATAGAAATATGTGCAATAAAGTACCCTGACAACAGAATAATACTGTAATTTAAAAATTCATCAAATCTGCGAACAATGTGGATCAATGTTTTTTCTTATCAAATTCTGAGGAAAAAATGTATGCTAGTTATGGATTTTTTTTCTGCATCACACCACTGTCAATTTTTTCAGAACAAAAAGCCTGTGGGACTGATTTATGCTGTGCCATAAATTGCAAATTTCCTAAGATTTGTTATGCTTCTCGTTTTATAAAAATTTAACAAGGATTTTACTGATTTTATTATTTAAGACTTATATATAAGACCTTGGGGTTTTTAAGTCATTCATTACATGTGAAGCAAATGGATAAAAGTCAGTAATAATAAAGAATGGAAGGAAGTTCTGATGATCTGCATGAATTTCTTTGTGTTAAATTGTGCTATGTAAAAACTAAGTTTATAAATATTCTTGTAAAACAGATCCTAACAGTACTATTTCAGACTTATTTTCTTTTGTTTTGATTTAGTTATATTATTTAAGTAGGAGTTAATTTTGTTACTATGGAAACTGTTATAATGTTTAAATTAGAAATATAATAGTGGCTGTATATAAGATTCCCCCATTATCTATATTTCAGTTCATTTGTTTAGACTCAAACCATGCCCTAGAAAGTTAACATCCCTAAATAATGAAATATCAATTATCAAGATAAATAATTTTATGGAAAAACAATATTTTTCTATGGATTCAAACAATCAGCATTTTACTGCTCCAGTGTTAATATTAAAAGTCAACATTAATTTAGTAAAATGAGTTAAATGTTACTGGATGTTTACCAACATGAAATTTAGGTTATCAAAAGTAATTGTACTAGTTCAGTACTATTATATATTGTATGAAATTGTTATCGTTTCAAAAGTAAGAATACTGGAACTTGTTAATGGACTTTCTCACACCCAGTATTGAAATGCCTTTTCGTCCAAGTATTGAAATTCCCAATTTTCAGCTCAGGCAATCAACATATAACAATATAAAAGGGATTGCTCCAACTAACTCAAATAAGCCAAACAAATAAAATCAATTTTTCCAAGTACAACATCTTTCTCCAAGAATATGGACACAATCATAATACCATAGGAGAACTACTGCTACCTCACAAATCCAGCCCTCCAAGATACTATTTTAAGCCAAGGAGAGCTAAAAATTGTCTTCCAACCTATGTGGCAGTTGGGCCGAATATCTCCCCTTATGTATACAATTTGTTGGCAACGTATAATAGTTTCTCTGTTACTACTCAAGTGGAAGGCATGTTCTCTATGGATGTAACTGCTGGGAGGGTGTCTGTGTATTATTATTGGGTAAATACTCTTAAAGAAACATACGGTACTAGGAAAAGTTGGTTTCTTCTTTAAAAATATGTAACCCAATCATATTACCATAGGAAAATAGATAAGAGGTGGAGGGAGGTACATCCCCTTACCCTTAAGATACTATCTCAGGTAACCTTTGGTAATGTGAGGCATCTAAGTAACCTGACTGGAGAGGACTCCATCTGTCAGGGCATGACTTCATATAGAAAAAAAATCACCCCACTCCCCAATCCAAAGGAAGTCATGAAGCCACATCTGGATGGGTGACCTGTTGAGTAACGGATATAGTTCCTAGCAGATTGAATTGGGCTCTTTGGGGTGACAGATCTTGGAGAAAATAGCTATAGAATATGGATTTCCATCCAACAGCCTGAATGATGTCAGTTAGCAAACATGTCCTGATGAATGATATGCTGGTGGCAACTGCTCTAATCTCACGAGCTGAAGTATGTAACAAGTTCATTTAAAGTTGAACTGGGATTTATTTCTCAATATGCAGAGCAAATACCCCACTTAATCCAGGATAAGATAAGTGTTGATATAGCTTCCTGTTCTTCTTGAGGTAAAAAAATAGGCGTGATCTCCATCGACACAGTAGCTCAGTTATATTAAGTACCACTTCAAAGTCTGAACTGGGTCTTGTGGGTGCTCTTGAGCTGATGTGTCCAGACTAGATAGAGGTTTCATGACAAGTATGGTTACCCATGGAAGGCAGCCTGTTCTTGGTGATGAAAGAGGAATCTGACATGAGCAAGACTGACCCATTTTGTTGGAACTGCATGTTATCGGATCTGTTGATAAGGTATGTATTTGTTAATTCTACACACCATCACTAACGCCATGAGGATGCAGGTCTTGCATGAAAGGTGTGCCAGAACGCCCTTAAGAGTGGTTCAAAAGGTGTTTTGTTGAGCCAGGTTAATACTTAAGATAGGTTCAACTTTGTGCAGAGAGCTAACATTTTTAGTCCTGTATACTAAAAGACAGAGAGAAGGTCAGACTAATACTTATTTTGTCCAATACCCTATCTTCTGTTGGGACAAAATGAGTCAGTGTTGATAGAGCAGTAACTTTTTATCTTACTCAGTGAGCCACAGAAGTTAGCTATTTGCAGTATACCGGTAGATGTCTGGAAAGGAATGATGTGTTATTTGTGCACCACTTGGTAAAAACATGCTATTTGACTTCATATGCTTTAAGAGTAGAGGGCCTTATTGCAGGAGCAATTCTCTCCACAAGTGGTTGTGAGAATTGTTTATTTCTGAGGGCCTGTTTAATATAATCCTGATGTGCAGGTTTGAGTACAAATGAAATAACTGTCATTTTGGTTGTTCCGGTGGCTTGGTTCCTCCTTGTTTAAGATAAGTCACTACTGTAGACTGTATGATAACTCACTTGCCATTTAAATATTCCTACCACCAGTGAAAGGCTTTCACAATGGTATTCATCTCCAGAAGATTGATATGCAGATGACATTCCTGGGGAGACCATATATCACTGGCTTCCCGAAAGGATGGTAGTAAGAGGGATCTTTAGTCTACAGTACTTGCCTTAGTACGGACTGTAATCACAGGCAGTTGTACATGCAGAGTTATACCTGCTGTGGGGCAAGTTGGATGCCTCATTTCCACAGATGGTGCCTCAAATGTGTGCAGTTGGGGAGAGGTACTTCCAGTGGGCAAACTGTTTGGTCTCCATTGGGACAGAAGAATCATTAGCAATGTTCACACAAAATGAGGTCACTGCTGCATTAAGCGAGACTAAAAGGCCAAGGAATTCCCGTAATGATAGAATTTTGTTCAAGAGTGAAGAAGCCAACATGGTTCAGATTTTCAATGTCCAATCCTGAGGGAGACAAACAATGTTGCCTGTGTACTGAACTCCATACCAAGATGAACAAGTTGTTGAGATGGTACTAGGTCAGATTTTTCCTTGTTGAAGAGAAACATAGGCTGGTAAAAAGAGTCACATGGCTTATCATGTCATATTTAGATATAACTCACCTAATGTTTATGCAGGATGTCAACCAGATAACTTGTTGCTGCTATAGAAATAGTCCAGATATGTGCCATTACTCAATTCATCTTGCAAGTGAAGACCCAGGGGCTGATGTTGTGGAAGTGCCTTGAATTGGTATACGATGATGTAGGTGAATCACTGGAATGTCCTGGAAGCTTTATGAATGGGGGCATTAAGATGGATGTGTCTTTCCAATCCACACTAATGGTGAAATCTCCCTCTTGAGCAGCATTCCAAATGTACCATGGTGTTTCCACTGAGATAAAAAAGGGCAGGAGTGAACTGATTGAGGATCCTTAGGCCAATGCAGAAGGTGGAGTGCTGTTACTTTTGGGACCATGAAAAGTATGGGATAAAATACTGGATAAATGTTGGAATGAAGGATAGGACCCTCTTGGTGCTTGATCCACTTTGGCAAGCAAGAAATGTGGGCATCACTGGGTGGAGCTTTGATAGGATGGTTTACAGAGGCTTTTGTTCTGTATGTGGCATTTGGGTCCAGTTGTTGATTTAAGTACTATCCCTGTATCAATGCTGTGGTAGCTGATGAGGGAACTTGGTCTCCTTGGTGGTTGTTTGCAGTCTTCTTCAATCTGGCCATTAAAATAATGGTTAGGATAAAGGTTGTGCTCTTAGCTTGGCCATGTTGGTCCTTTAGGAAGTGCAATCAGAGGGCACAGAGTCATGTTCCACCAATTGTAAATTAGTAGCTGTGATTACAGTATTGGCCAAAATGTGTTAAGAGAACCCTGTTCAGTACTTGGACCATTTTCAAAGACCGATTCCCTGCACCGAGGTATTTGTTGTCAGAGGAAGAGAAGGTATGTCCCACAAGTTAAAAAAAATAGACCACAAAGTCCAAGATCAAAGCCATGACAGCGATATAGTGCACTAATTGATGAATATCAACATTGAATGCTGGAGTTTCCAAATGAAATATGGGTGTATTGCCAATATAGAACAGCCATGAACTGATTATTATAGCAGATCAGAAGGTCCATGGCTATCCCAGACTGAGGAAGTAAATGAAGCTCAATTCTTCAATTTCATCATAAGATCAAGAGATGCTGGAGTTCTGGACCAGGTTGCTGATGGAGCAGGAGAAGGAGACCAGAACTAAGGGGCTCAAAGGAGAAAAACATCTGATTGCAAGAGATGAAGCTAATGCCTCACTAAACTTGTAAAACGCCTTGAATTAGAAACTGTGACTTCAAGACAGTGCTGAATAAAGAGTTTTCTTGTGGAAGAACATAGAGAAATTTCGATGTGAAAGCATGAAAAACTATTCTTGCCATCTTGCCAAATAAGTGGTCTCAATTGGTATGGGGTAAGACTGGTCCAGACCTACCAAGCCTGACAAGTCTATCTCAGTTGCAATTGATGTTTTGCATCAATTAAGATTGACCAGTTTTCAGTAAGGTGTAACAAAATATCAATAACTGCTATTGTAAAGTTGGAAAACAATTCAAAGTTTGACACATCAATAATAAACATTATGTTCAACATTTGTTAAGTACACATGGACTTTATTTACCAATAGTACAGTTGCACAAACTCTAATTCCAAACCTTATCCAACTCAATGGCTTTTTGCTATCTCACAACTTGACATAATTGTTAGAAATTCTTTCCCATTTTGCATGATGACAGCAATCATATCTTCCACCACAAGACATACTCAAATCATCAAATGTTGTAAAATAAACGTAAATGTTTCCTTTCCAGCTTTTACTGACAAGAATCTGAAAATTCATTTTTAATCTTCTGTGTTGATTTTTAACCCTATTCCTGAAGCTTATTTTTTCTTTTGTCTTAAACATGCATCACTTTCTGAACCCCCTTTTTAAAAATTCTACAGTCAACAGTTTGATCATGCAGACACTTCACATGAACAAATAGGTATAGTTTAGAGCATCTGAGGTGCTGCTGTAAGTTAGTCTGGTTTTCTGACTAATTTCATTAATTCTGAGATGAAACCCCGATCCAAATAAAACATGGATGAACCAATTATCAAGATTTTTTTTGCAAGGATCATTTTTGTGGAGTTTTTGCTAGCATGCCCTTAGCCCATATTTTAACGGTAATTTGTAAGACTTACAGCAAAATCGTAAGAGTAGCAGGTCTGCTGGTCCCTGCAGACATCTTCAAAGTTAGGTTCAACATACAGTACTAGAAGCCAGGCTGTTAGTGATTTAGCCCATAATATTGACGTTTTGGTCCTTCATGATCCCTAGTACATAGCCTAAGCCAGTCACAAAAGAAACAGACCATCCAAGTGGGGAGGATATCATTCGGACCATCAGTCTTGGACAGGTTATGGAATGTTTGAGCCATGTAACCTGTTTGTATGTTTGCTGAGTGAGAGAAATAATAGCTGTTTGTTAGTTCTGTCACTTATCTTTCTGCAATAGGGATAAAGTAGCCAGTAATGCTGAGTCCTGTGCTGGTTACTTGGGTGCCAGAGCTGTTTTAGAGCATGTCAATGTCCAGAGCTTTGTGGTTGAAGAGTAAGATGATTTATCTCCCTTAACTGCCTGAAATTCCTTCATAGAATGTAGATTTATGTTTCTGTAAGGTCTCTTGTGATGAGAGCAGTGTGTGTTTTGGCATAAGTAGAAGTAGGAACTTAAAGGTTCTTAGACTTTGCTGCCAATTCTTATACCTAAGGGAAGATAATCTGCCTGACCATCACATAGGTCAGCAGATTACATTTAGCTTCCTTAAAGCTAAAAGTAGTTATCTGAGAGGCCTGGATTAGCAAGATAGTAGTTCTTTTTGTTGTAGGGTTTAATGCCATTTTTCAGCACATTTAGGTTAAAACATGGCAGCCAGTATTATTGCTGGAAGAAGAACCTGGGAAAGCCCCAGAATGAACCACCAATCGACAAGAAGCTACTGACAAGTTTTCTCACATATCCACATCAACAGTATCTGAGACTTGAACCTATGCAGACAGAGGTGAGATGGCAGTGATCCAAAACAGAGGGCGTTTTAGACTATTGGTCTATCAAGGCAGTAGACGTTCTCCTAAAGTATTATGATTGGGTAACATATTTAAAAAAAACTGAAACAAGGAAAAGTACAATATTCCAAAATAATATGTAGCTCACCACTAGTCTACACATAAAGGGTTGACATCAACAAGGAACAAAATGTATGACTTGAAAAATCATGATGCCACAATCTCTACAAAAGCATCAAATTAAGCATAACCTTTTCACTGCTTATTAATTACTCTGTATACTTACACAAAAGTAAAGTCTGATTGCAAACAAAACAGACCCTAATTTCATGTCACATAATGTATTGCAGACCAGGGTCAATGTTGTTTATTTTACTGATGACTCCTAGCAAACTTCAAAGACCCAGATCTGCTAACACATATTGTGATGGTCAATCTGGGTCTGACCTATAAGCATTCTATACAGTAAAAGCAATGATCATTTCAAAAACATATATTTTCATGTCATTTTCTTGTACAATACAAGAGTATAAAAATATAACCTCTCAGATAATACACATGTAATTAATAAATTCCATGGCGGCTAAAAAGTATCCAAAACTTGATTTAAATAAAAAATATCTAGACTGACTTAATTCTGCTGCAACTGGATGAAAATCACTTATATAATGATTTATGCAAAGCAGTGAAAGTTAAATGGGCAAAATATAAGACAAAAATTACTCAGGATGATCATTACAAAAAATTATTGAACTGAAAATTAACCATAAACTTCAGCCATTACATTTCCATGCCAATAATATGACTAGCCATGGAAATATTTTTGAGAAATAGAACATTCCCAGCCTTGATAATGGATCCAAGAATAGTTTAAGAAGGCAAAACTAAAACTCCAATTCAGACATTCAGATTTGAATATGCAATGTTTGATTTCCAATATGTCAAGATTCCTATTCCAAAAATATTGATTTTTATCTATGATTTCTTTAGTGAGAATTAATTTTGGCATCAATATATATTGAAGGGGGAGATGTAAAACCTCTTCAAACACATTACTGGCTATATCATGCTGAGCAAATGGAATTTAATTGCCCTTCACATGGAATGGCATTTTGGCAGAGATCTAATATGCTAACCTTCACAGACTGTTCACAACTCACTTCTGTCCATGTGCTTTTGAGCCAAATGAACAGACTGTCCTCTCAGAAAAGTGGTCAACATGGTGGACACATGCTTACAAAATTGTCCAAGCAATCTATTTTCCAAAATTTACAAATTTAAACTGTACCTCTTCGAAGATTAACAAAAAAAACTGTTAATCACCTTTACAAAATGTATATTTATTTGATCCATTATACCAAGTACACAAATCTATGTAAGTCAAATGTACTAAATTCAAGGTAAATTAACAGCATATCTAGATTTTCAAATTCTCTGTTTTAATATAGATGTCTTGGTTGGCTAGCTCTCCAGAGAATAAAACAAAAAACAAAAATTTGTATTCAGTTTCATGTTATGTTTCTCAACTGCTTAAGTTACTGAGCACCATTTCCGAGCAGCCTGTACTGTGAATTCTTAATGTAGTGCTACCTTAATGATATCTAATGCAATCTTCATTGAATGCACCTGTAATATGGTGCTACCTTAATGATATCTAATGCTAGCAATTTTGAATGCATCTCTTGTATGGTGCTACCTTAATGATGTCTAATGCTGGCCTTATTAAATGCAGCTCTGATCAAATTAATAATTCATATTGGAGAGAAGAAAAACTCTTGAATCCGCTGACCATGAATTAAGCCAACAATGTGGTGATATATTTATTCACAAACCTTACTAATAAAATGAAACTCTAGATTCACAATAATTTGTTATTGTTGTTGTAGGGTTTAACGCCGTTTTTCAGCACATGATAAGGCTATACATAGCGGCCAGTATAAATGGTGGAAGAAGAACCTGGGAATCCCCAGAAAGAACCACAAAACCAAGAGAAGCTACTGGCAAGCTTTTTCACATAACCACATTAGCCAAATCTGAGACTCAAACCCACGCAGAGGTGAGATGGCAGTGATCCTTAACGGTGAGCACTTTTGACCATTTGGGGCCCTAGATTCACAATAAAACAGTAACAACAACATGATCCTCAACCCTTTTGTTGATGATCAACCTTTTGGTTCTCAAAAAACATGCCTGGCCACAGGTCAAAACCCAATCTGCAGGCAATTTGTAATGATGAATCTGAAATTTCACTCTGCTGGATTCCATCTTGAATGCAGGAATGCATTACCCATGAGTTTTTCAAATTTCAACACATTCTAATAATGCAAACAAGAGATGATAGGCCATAAATAAATAGTCTTAATAATAAAAAAGATTTGAAACTATTCTGACACAAGCATGCAAAATGGATAGGAAAAATAAAATGTTTATACTGTAAACAAAGTATCAATTAAAACCAAATGGATAAAAGGACCCAAACCACCATCCCTCCTTCTATACGACTATAGTAAATATTTATGAAGGATATTTCGATAACAAGCCCCCCACCTACTATATGACAAATATTTACAATTGCACATATTTATCAGGCTGCCCCCCCCCCCATGATCTTATCATGGGAGAGATACCATACATAAATTATTCAATCCAATGTTTTAAAAGTTGACCTTTTTTAATTTAAAAATATTAAATGAACATTTATAATCCCTTTCTCTTCCTGTTCTTAAACAGGAAATTAAACACTTACCTTTTATCTCTGATCACATAAAAGTGTAAGGATTAGTGAAAAATTTGTTTTTGAGAGAACAAAAAAATGGAAAGAAAAGAACAAAAGTATTCAAAGTACTGAACTCGACAACAAGTGATGAACTATGAAATGACCTTTGAAATCATGACAGTACAGTGATAATGATAATGAAAGAATTGATATTGTAATAGAAAAGAAGAATTTTACGAGCCAGTCAGAAAAATATACATCCATTCACGGCAAGAAAATGTGCTCCTTATAATAAAAACCACAACCAGTCTAAATGTGTAAAGAGAGAAAATGGAGGAAAAAATGTCACCAAGTGTCCAAGACAATCATTTCTAGTAGACAGGTCATTTGCAAGGCATGTTACTACATTTGCTACTTTACGAAATGTCTGCAATCACAGAATTTACCTGTCTGTTACTATTACATCCATCATGCTAATATTAAATTAAATTGGACTGACTGACAAGTTAAAACAAGTACTCCAAATAAAAGGGTTTTGTCCTTTCTCAAGTCTTAGAAGCAGAGGTGTGTGTGTGTCTGTGTTTACCATGAATCATTGACTGTTTTTAAATGGCAGCAAAGGGAATATAAAAGTTAAATACTCCAAGCAGGTACATTATGAGTCACTGCAGCACAATTTCTAGCTCAGGATTCTAATGATATCTAAAATTGTTTAATATAACTTGACAATAAGTGAACATACCATATATATGTTTGTATACAAGTCAGATATGCCTATAAACAACACAGCCCTCATCATCTGTCACATAATGTGATGGCAGATCTGCAATAATCAAGTCTCATAAATGATCAGTAAACCACATACAGATCATGATCTGTTATTGCACAATGCAATGGCAGATCATCAATAATGATGTTGGTTTATTAGTAAAAAAAACAAAACAGACCTTTACCTTCTGCTCTACAATGCAATGGCATATCTGAGTTAACACAGTCATTAGGACTAATCAGTAGAATAAACAACACTGACCCTATCTTCCACTGCATTAAGTGACAGCAGATCTGAGTCTGTTGTTTTTGCAGTTCAATCCATCTTGTACATGAGTGTACACAATAAGCAAATGCCACATTAAGTAAATTCCCATAAACTATTTGCTTTCAATAGGCTAGTGTTACCTAGTTCTGTCAGATCCATTTACCTTTGTATTACAGTAAGGAACACCCAGAATGAGCAAATCTTGATTCTATACAATTATCCCAACAAACATAATAAAAGTATAAAACAGATGTTCCAAGAATAAAGTCATATTTTTGGTAAGGAATTTCATCAGCTCTGAGACAGTGTTCCTTTAAGTTTATATTATTAAATTGGGGATTAATTTATATAATGGCAGTAACACTGATGGCAAATGACCCTTTTAGATGAAAGTCTCGGCACTCAGTGGCTGTCCTACCATGAAATAGTTGACTGATATGTTACCGGTGCTCTATAATAGTTCTGATAGATGCTCGTCCACAATGTTAACTCAAGTTGCTTTAAAGCAAGGGGGCGTGCTATCACTTCTACATGTTCCTGAAATCCAAGCACTCATACTTTAGGTAATCAATGTCATGAAAATATTTGAAAAAAATAAACAGTTTAAACAAACTTTAAAAAAAAAGAGTTACGTGACACTTAACATCTCTCCCAAAAAATGTTTTCGTTATTTCTTTAATATTCCAACTACAAGCATAAAAGGTCTTAATGCTGACAATGATACAGCTTCTGCCACAGCCAATACAGTGCCATATGTATGTCTTTTTTTCTCTGCACACACAGGTAAGGAAAAAAATGTGAATTAAACTGAATGATGGTTAGCTTGAAACATCAGCACCTGCTGTGATTGGAATGCATAGTCTGTACAACTGAACATTAGCAAGGGAATACATTTTAAATAAATGAACTTTATACCTCTATTTGTAGGTACATTTTGCAATATTCCAATGGAAGGCAGTGTCTCACCTGTGCACAATGTTAACATTCATGCCATTGTATCTCACTGGCAATAAACTATAAAACAGAATGTTATCCCACATCTTGCCATCCACATGTAGGCTGTTTTGTTTAAAAGACCTGCCAACCCTGACGAGTCCGTCTCAGAAAGGCAGTTGATTTTTTTCCCATAAGATTGACCAGTTTTCAGTAAGGTGTAACAAAATATCAATAATTGCAATTGTAAAGCTGGAAAACATAATTAAAAGTTTGATGCAGTGACAATACACATTATGTTCAACTGAAAAGTATGTAATGTGCACATAGACTTTATATACCATTAGTAAAGGTGCACAAACTCTAGTTCCAAACCCAATGCAACTTAATGGCTTGTTGCTATCTCTCAACTTGTAATTCTTTGAAAATCACTCTTTTTCCATTTCACATAATGATGACAATAATATATCTCCCACCATAAGACATACTCAAATTAGCATGTGATGTCCAATACACGTAATTGTGTCCTTTCCAGCTTCTATTCACAAGAAACTGAATACTCCTAGATCCAAATCAAACACAGATGAACTAATTATCTGGATTTTCGGAAACGATAACAGTTTTTGTTGTTTTTGCTTGTATGTATTTTAAGGATAATTTTCATTAGGACTTATAGCAAATCATACGGGTTGGCAGGTGTGTGTTTAAACACACATGGCACCCAGGGAAGGCAGCATTTTTTAAAGTATATGGATAAATACTCCATGCTAAAAGTGCCTTCCATGGGTCCCATGTACGTTTTGCTTGAGCCCTACAGTCTCTTTCTTTAAAACCCAAAACTTTAACATTATTGATGATAATGATGAAAATGCAGTTGATTTTACTGCAAAAAAAACCCTGTCTGACCATGCTTACGCAGGTGAGATAAAAATCGAATCAAATAATTTATGAAACATAGAGTAGTGTGCTAACTGAACTATGAATTAATTACCTGCACTTTGGACCTAATGGCTCCCATTGCTGGAATCTGTGAAAAGTATCCTGCAAGGTATAGTACATTCAAATCATAAACCATGAAAACAATGACAAAATGTCCTTTAAAAACTTAAATTTTATAGTCTTCATGTGACAAAATCATCCAAAACTTGTCTATAGACATTCAGTGGAACACCTAAAGTGAAAAAAAAATCCTTAAATTTCTGAAGCTGCCAGATGTGTCCATTAGATTTATTTATCCCTTATACTATCATACCTTAAAAAAACCAAAACATTAATTAAAGTTAATGCATCAAGTTTACAAATTGTTTCTTTGTCAATCAATTAAGGTGCCACAGACAAAGCTTAACTCAAAGATGACTTTACCCCCATTTAAAAATTGTTTCTTTGCCATGCCATCTAAGCTTAACTCAAAGATGACTTGATCCCCATTTAAAAAATGTTTCTTTGCCATGCCATCTAACTAAGCTTAATTCAAAGATGACTATTCCCAGTTAAAAAAAAAATATTATTCTTTGTCAGGCAATCAAGAGGCACTGCCAACTAAAGTTGTCTGATCATTGTTTTTGTTAGTTTATTAAACTCTTTAGAGTTGTAAAACCCATTATAAAAGTGGTGTCATAACTTCTCTCCTGGACAGATAAAAAAAACATATATTAGAATAATTGTACCAGGGTCTGTGCTACAAACATTACATCAGTCTCCTGCACCACCCAGTTTGTGTTAAACCGTCAGCATTTCAAAACTTTTAGAAAGAAAAATGTGAAGCCTAGGCAATAATTAAGAAGAAGAAAAAACATGATAGCAACAAAAATTAACTTCTATCATCCTCAAGGACTTTTATTTGGGGACATGATTTAAAAACAAAACTTAATCAGCCTACTTTATTGGAAATTATAAGTAACACATGCGTGTGTAAGAAGGAAGGCAGCTTTTTTAAGACATTTGGTTTTACTGTTACTCATGGAAGGATTTTACTAGCACTCAGCAGCAAATCTGGAACTGAAAGTTAGTGGTACATTTATTAGTATATCCTCGTTTGTTTTCTTTTGGGTCACAACATGTCATATCTCTTCTGAATACCTTTAGATTAAATTTCACAAATATATGGCCTCCACATTTAACTGTCTGACAAAATAAGTTCTGCAGGAACTCATAGTATTAAGATGAATACAGCAATATCATGCTTCATTCATTCCCAGGGAGCTGTTTTGTCAAGGACTTTTTAAGGAGTTTGTCAGGACATTTGCAAGTTTGCAAGAAGTATTTTTCCACATAAATTTTTTAGCTTTATCCATGTTACTTTATCACTGTATAAATACATAAAAAGAAGACAGCGTGTAATGAAAGCAAAGGTACACTAATCCTTTGGTGACCAACCATGTTATGTGGCATTTTATTCAACCAGTTTTATACCAATATATTTTTTGGGGGAAATACCTAAATAACTGAATTTTTAATGATTTGTACTTCAGATAAGTTCAAGAAGTTTGGGAAAAAATTTGAATTTTTCAACGAAGTGAACAACTTCTCAGGAATAAAATTACTTTTTAAAATTTCAAAGAGATTTAAAGAAAACCCACAAAATACAAGATTTTTTATGGTTGTCCAAAATGATGAAGAAGGGTCAAACTTACTCAACAAAGTTAGGCAGCAAACCATTTGATTTCATGATCTCCAAAAACAGTTGAATCAGTCTCTAAATGACTGAGAGAACAACAAATGGAATAAGCCCTACATTAGTTGAAAAATGTTGATAACAGTGACTTGAACAAATGCACATTTAAACAGAAAGTACAGTGGAACCCAGATATAACGTGATAATTGGGGTAAAAAAAATTGGATTGCATTAATAGCGGGGTCACGTTAATGTGGGGTTTTACAGTATTTTACTTTTCTTTCAGAAAACATCACATTGGCATATATAAGTGTATTCATGTCTAATGTAAACAAATCGGGGTATTATCAGAAGAATATTAAATGGAATCCAGTAATAAGACTTACTCAAATAATGTACAGATAATATATTTATAGATTATTACTTTGCAGTAAATAGTTTTACTAATTTTTATCATTTTTTCCCCAAAAATACACTCAATAATACTCAAACTGACGTTATATCAAGAATAGGATATCAACATCATTGACTATCGTGCCATCGTGGCACGCAGTTCATCCATAATGCATATAATTCCAATGAAACATTGCACAGATTTAAAATATTCAATACTTTTGTCCAAGATCATTGTGTCTGAATTCAATGTGTTAACAAGAATTTTGAAAGAAAATTGAAAATTGTCACGGAAAAATGTTTTTCATTGGTTACTTTGCTGTTGCAAGAGCAGAAGGTAAAAAGTTGGAGTTCTTTTTCTCTTTATTTTGCTTCACAGACCCATAATTTTCATATGGAGAAGATTCTTTATTCAAAATGTCCACCTTATCCTTTTTTTTGCATAGGTTCATCTGTCTGTGTGTGCTTCAGACCGGTCTGCCATAGATCTGAGGCCAAAAAAATCTAAAATCTGGACACAAAATCAGATTCCAACCATGGGTGAATTTTGGGTGGAAAAAAAAGGTCCAAAAAATTAGGATTTCCCTATTTGTATTTTGTAGTGCAACGAAAATGTCCATATTATTTGATATCATTGTAGAGCTAAATCTGTCTACCTTTCTATAATACTACCCACTTTAGTGTATCATGCATGACCTTGACGCTACAGACCTTGGAAGTAGGCTACTACCTCATGCCCCGTAAGCTCGGCGCTAGGTGTTTATGTGTTAAGACCCAGGAGAGACCCGTGACCCATGACCATGTTAAATATCCAAATTCCTGTTTCAACAAAACATGTAATAATTGAGTTTTCATTAACAAGTTACTAACTGCGAAAGATTGAAGGTTTGAGAAGCTGGTCACTTCCAATAACAACTGCTTCTACCAAGTGCTTCTAAATAAAGCAATAGTTTTTTTCACAGGGCTATTTGCTTCTTGCATGGCAAATAAACATCCTATTTTATGTATCAATACATACTGTTTAAAATGAAAATTATTTTCAATGAAACCTTCATCACACAAACCTAATTTACTTTTTATCTGTTGTTACGATTATTTATAGAATCTGGAGTGATATCAGTTATTTAAAACATCTGAGGTGATATCCTGGTTGTTTAAAGCAAATGGAGTGACACCATCGTTATTTAGAAGCACCTGGATGATGATATTGTTATTTAAAGCATATGGAATATCATGGTTATTTAAATCATCTGAAATGATATCATGTTTATTTAAAACATCTGGAGTGATATAACGATTTTTTAAAAGAAGCTGGAGTGATATCATGATTCTTTGCAGCAGCTGGAGTGATATTATGGTTATTTAAAGCATCTGGAGTGATATCATGCTTATTTAAAGCATCTCCAGTGATATGCTGCTTTGAAGCATCTAGGGTTATATCACTTCATTAACAAGCAAATACTAACAGATGGAGAACAAACAATACACCAGGGCTGCATCTAGGATTTAATAAATGTTTAAATGTTGGTCCTTGCCCACACTGAATCTGATGAAGAAAAAAAAGGGGAGGAGGGGCGCAACATAGCCATAAAGGGGGCCTTTCAGTATGGTGTAAACAACCCTCAATGTATTCTAAAATAGCAATAGCAAGAATAATAAGTGCATTAAATGCATATCATGTCTTCTGTATATATTATAGTATAACACTTAAAACTGAATTCAAAGTCTTATGTTTTCTAATAACAATATCTTTCTACACACTAACCATTAAAGACTCAAACCATAGACTGTAAATAGTGTCACTCCACTGGCCAATCTTAAAATTCAGTGTCATGTTCTTCTGTGTGTCAAATGCGCAATTCTAATTGGTTACAGATCCATACTAAGAAAGATCAGAAGAGCACATATTTTCCTTTCATGGATGAGAAACATTAATTTTTAAGAAAAAGTCAAAAGCTCAAAATGAATTAGGAAAAGTATATAATTATACAGTTTCTATAAAATTTAACTCTTAACTTAATACATCTCAGATCTGCATCCAGCTAGACTGTAATTGTGACTGCATTATTATGCAAATATGATCACTATTTCCTAAATAGCCTCCTGTCCTTCCTCATCTTCCACAATACCAATGCCTTGTTAAAGTTTAAGTCTCTCTGAGAAGGTCCTTCAACTGAAATCATCACCAGTCTGTTGATTACCCTTTCTTCTAGACGGCTTCTTCCTGCTGTTTGATTTGATTTTGATTGCTGAATCCTCTCTCACAGTAAGTGGTTTGGTATAGCATAACCATGGCCACTGATGCTAACTGAAGAAGATTTGGAAATGTGTCTTGCGTGGTGTTGATATACAATCTGCCAGAATCAGCACATTCTGTCTCTAGGGTATATTTCTCTTTTAATGATAGTCTTAGCAAGAGACCACTCTGTCAAAACATGTTTTGGGTCACACAAAGGAGACTAATAGCTTCTTTTGATTTCTTTTCCTGACCAAAATGATCACAGAGAATTTTTATCTGGTCATAACCATACATTTCTTGTTCTTCAAACAAAAGGAATGTGAGGTTACGTAGATTAAGAACCTCAAATGCTGTTGCCACCTGTGTCTTGATCTTTGGACATTCTGCAGCCATCTCTACCTGCAAATCTGTAACAAACTCGTGGCAAAGGTTAGACACATCATCTGAAACATTTTTCAATGTGCTCCCATGAACTTAAGTTCAATACCATTGTAAGTGATTTTAGTTTGTCTCCATCCATAGACGATTTCAATTTTTCAGATATACAGGTGTGGTGAAATGATTTTCCCTTGTCTGCTTTTTGTAAGGTAGAATTCAAAATATCAAGAGCCGGTGACACAGCTCCTATATTTAAGTCAGATTTCTATAAAAGCATATTTAGCTGTGCTATGTGAGTATGATATCCATCATGATATTCATGAATGCCACAAATCTGTAGTCTTTTTGAGTTTATTTTACAAGTCTTGACACTCTTTTGTCTTGTTATTCTTTTTGAAAAAATTCACGAGAGCCCCCCCTCCAAAAAATAAAGCTTGATGATAAATTATAGTATAAAAGCATTTTATTATCATTATCATTATTAATTTATTAAAGCATTTGAAAAATGTAAAACAAATATTTATAATTTTTAAAACAAAGTAAAATGACCAAAATCAGATGCAAATTGTGCAAGAACCGTAACATAAGACCATAAAGTGTCCAAGGATGTTGCCTTGTGATAATTTGGTCATTTTAAGAAATCCCATCAAGGTGTTTAAATGCTAAAATATTATGGCACTACATTCTCTCTCTGTTAATTAATGTCAGGGTCAATGTCATTTGATGCAATGATCATCAGAGCAAATAATAATAATAACTTATTTACATAAGCATTATATAAATTTCAAGCAGTGGGATTTGTCTGACTACTGTACGGAAGTCAACAGCAACTCATTACAGTGATACTGAAAAACCTGTCTAGACAGGTACAAATCTCATGACAAAAGGAAACAGGTACCAATAATCCAGATTAATCCAATAATCCAGATTAAATTTTAAAAAAAGAAAAACATTATCCACCACAGGTACCAATAATCCAGATTAAATTTTTAAAAAAGAAAAACATTATCCACCATTAAACTTTGACAGAAAGTTATGATGACGAGCTTCATTCATTTCCAGACATGGTCAATTTTGTTTCCAGTCTGAATTGAAAGAGTACTTTTTTCTTGGCATTACATGGACCCTTAGTTTTATCACCACTATCTTTAAGCACATCACTAGCTTTGTCCAATATGGGATTAGCCTGAGGAAGTGTTTGTTTGCTGTCATTGTGCCTATTGACAGAAACTTCTGCACCCTGACTGTTATTAGAAGTGTTACTGTTAAAACAATGAAACTGTGTCCAACTTTTAACTGATTCTCCCATATATCATGCTGTCTTGCCAAGCCAGCCTCTGTATCAAACATGCTATTCTGACCTTTCTTATTAACCAATCAGAACTGAGCACATGACACACAGAAATATGTGACATATTTACAACTATACAAGTACAACATAATTGCAGCGAGTGACAACAGGGAATTTTACAGCAAAAACAATAAAAAAAATTATGCATTCTTCACATAAAAATGTACACAAGTCTTATCTTTTCTGGCATGATTTTGCCTGCATAGGATTAAAAATGTTGCAGGTAATCTTGAATTTGCATGTGATTTGCACAATTGTGCATCCTAGATTCAACCCCGATATATATTACATGAAGCATTGAGCAACAAATGGCAGGTTCAAGGTGATATCTTAAACCTGTCTAGCTTGTGGCTAGATAAACTAACAGTTCTATGATAATATTTTGTTACACATTGAGAATCAGACCTTTGTTGGCACAAGCCATCCATCTAATGGCACTCACAGGGCTTGCTGTGGGTCCTACTGCATAGGTGAAAACTCGTACCTGAAAATATGAAAACATATAACAATTATTATCCACTAATTGTCAGAGATTATGAGAGGATTCATTCTCCCAAATGCTTGTACCACCTGGGCTTGGAAAAATTGCAGCATGATGGCTTTTTGTACCATAAGGCAGTGACTTCAAAATCAATTCTTCATCAATTTTACTCAACCTACTTACCCTATGCTTAACACTGAATCAGCTTAAAATGCTAACAGCTAATCAGACAAGCATGACAAATAAGCAACTCGTCCTTCCTGAGCCAACTCTCACAAATAGAGACTGTACTTGGCTGGATTTAGGAAGTAGCAGGCTTCAGGGAATGTATATGAAGGAGAAATATAGTACTAGGACTTGTCAGCAAATTTGGTTTATTTCATGCAAATAAATCTTATACCGATACAACTTCCAGTGATTATGTCATCACATTAATAATTATGATGATATGTGCTTCCTTGGTTTACAAAATTGTTGAAAACTGTCAGTGTACAGAATCTTAACCAGACTTGTCATTGTCATTTATCATTCATTGCCTTGAAGTGCAGGGCATTTATGTATATGCATCCAACTAGTTCATCAATAAAATTGGTCTGATAAGTGACAGGTTGTTTCAACAAAATAAAGCAGCCCCATATTCATCATTTTGAGATAACAAATTACTTGTTTGCTGTGTTATCAGTGACCTGATAATGTAGTTTTATTATTAAAAACAAATGACTCAGCAGTCTGTTGTATGGTGTAATCACTAATTACTCCTACTCATCACAAAGTCACATTAAAAAATGGGATCAAATTTATCTTTAAATTTATTTTACCAAAATTGCATATAAAATTTTCCACAGAGATTCATTACAAAATTCAACATTAAAAGGAAATAATTTTAGCATTAAAAATTAAAATCAGAAATAAGATTAATAGTTTCTCATAATTATAACTGTCATGGCAATATTGACCATCCTGAAAAAGTGTGTGTGTGTGTGTGTAAGTGTGATTTAGATTTAAAAAGTTTTCAGTCATATTGCTATGATTTCTGCAGTGTGGCATTTTTATAGTGATGTCCAGCACTGGGACATCATGCCGCTGACATGAAGCACTATGTCCTACACAGTCACATTATCCTGACACCAGGCTGACCAGTCCTAACAATAACCTGTTAATATTGAGCCTAGTGAGGCAGCTTTTAGTACCATTTTTATAAGACTTTGGTTTGACTCGGCCAGGGGGAAAAACTGTTTCTAAGTGTACTCATAACATACAAGACATACAAGCTGTGCATTTGTCTGGCACTATTTCAGCAATAAGTATCCATTTTTAGACTGATTACACATATCGTTACACCCTGTAATGGTAATGATCATAACTGACATCCAATTTTCTTCACACAGTTTAATGCCTGGCACCAAAGTAAAAGTCCACAGTGTGTAATAACTTATCAAACTTTGTGAAGATTACTCAGCAATCAGCAACGAAAAGAATTTGGTAAAACACTATTTCTATGGTGTTAAATTTTATGATTCACTTTTAAGATCAATAAAGGCACCACATGACTACAATGATACACAAGTTCAAATACTTAACAGAGCAGGGTTTCCTCAACACTACGGAAACTGTAAATATTCTATCTTATGCATTTGATTTTACCTAACAGAAACCATGAATTCTGTCTAAAGAGTAATATAGATTACTGCATGGGCTCCTTGGGCATATAACAATGAACATAATTCATATTTCCTGCCCTGAATGTATAACTCTCAGGTCCATCCTCATTGTTACATGAAAATGTTATTGTTGCCCTTTCAAGCATTTTGCCAAAGAATTCTAAAAATTCTTTTTTACTCTTCTGAACTGACTAATTAAATTTTAACATTTCAACATGTATCATTTATTAGATGCCATTTTTAGAAACAGCCTTGCAACAGCATGAGCATAAAAATGTTTTATATGAAATAAATATGCAATTTAAAGTGACTGAGGTAGTATTGTAAAGTTAGTCTGGCTCCATGACCAAATCCATTAATTCTAATATGAAACCTGGATCCAAATTAGACAAACTAGTATCCAGATTTTACTGTAACAATTGAATTTCCATCATTTTTACTTTTATTTTACAAATCTTTATATTAATGGTAACTTCCATTGACTTGTGGACAAATCATGAGGATTGGCAGGTCTGTAACCCAAGCATTAATTTTAAATGAAATGAGCTGAATGATTTCAATATTTTGCATCCCATATATGAACCAAAGGTAAAATACTCAACACGTTCATTCTGTTTTTTTTAAAAAACAAAAAACAAATGCAAGATTTTATTTATCACATGAAAGCATTTCTTCTCAGCAAATCTACTGAAAGTTTTACTGGTTTAACCCAACATTTAATACTAATATTACATGGTTACAAAGCATACATATATACATATTTCCTGCTATTATATTGTATAAAAGTTCTGAATCAAGTCTAATGTAACTTTAAATCAATTACATCATTTGATAAAGCAGTCATATTTCATTAGATGAAAGAAAGCAGTGAATGGCAAGATATACCTTTTTCTCAGGCCAGTTGTATTTCTTGAAGACATCTTCAACTGTGTCACTTCCCCCATCAGTCAATAACATGATCAACTTGTTACAGTTAGCACCCTGGCCATTTTTGGAACCATTGTCAAACTGGAGAGATAATGGAAATATGGTATCTGATAAGAAGTAGATAAATGGTATAGTATTATGAGAAATATATTAAAAACAAACAATCTAACAATAATATTTTGCAAGCATATATAAATGTTAGAGTTTCCAACATGTGATGTGAAAATGCATTTCTCCATAATTAAAATTAATGGATGATTCTAAGATTCATGCATATGACTACATTAAGCATAATGGAAACTTGTTACTAAACAAATAAAACTCATGGTTTCCTGCTATCCTTGACTAATATAAATATGTTTTCATTTTTAACTGACCATTTTGTTGCTTTTGGCTCAGGGTACTAGCAGGGTACTGGCCAAAATCATTGCCCAGCTAGCTTGGATGAAAAAAATCTTAACTGCCCAAGTAGAATTTCATCGTTTCCTATTTTGCATAGAAAAAAGATAAATTTAACTTATGAGATTATTTTCTTCAAATCAACCTTGCTAGGCTACATTGCCAAAACACAAATTGTCACTTGCCATCTCCCACTGAATACAAAAAAATGGAAATATCTTCAAAATGTAGATTTTTCATGCTTTCTAAAGAACATAATGATTAGATTTAAAATTATTTTATACATAAAACATATACTACAACTGAATTTCTGAAATTTCATGTTACATCTAATTAAGAACAGATTGTCCAATATTGCCTCCTATAATAAATCTCTTGTTAAGGCTCTGTTATGTGCAACGATGTTCTTGAATGAGCCAACCAGCTAATAATGTCTGCTGTACAGTCATTTCTAGTAAAAATGTATGGACTGATTTGTGCAGTATACAGTTATAAATTGTGGCCAAAAACATAATAAAGGTACAATGAAAAGCACTTTATATGCCCAACCAGTATTTAATAGTCCTTTATGCAGGGACTGGTTGAGCATGGCTGAGATTGGTGATCCAGTAGTATCAATGACCTTGTCAATGTAAGTGGTCTTGAACGAAACTTCATACACAGATTTTTATTTAAGTTTAATTATACTTACTATAACAAATACCTCAGACCTCTGGACACCAGAAGCATTAGATTTGAAACAGACCTCAAGTAAATCAAACTATGCCTTCCATCCTTAAATCGAAGGTTTGAAACATTTCTACTTAAATTATCTTTTCTTCATTTACCTTTGTGATAGACAATTTGACAACAAATGCAGACATTTTTTAACATGTTATAATTAGACAAATTTTTTTATTGTAAGCACTTAGTCTAAAGATGCCAGCACACAGCTCCACATCACTACTGAATAAATGTGAGTTTGATTTAAGCTACTGATTCAGGTTAATAACGTTCCATGTATGTTTGAAATGACAGAACTTGCTTATTGTAAGAATACTTAAATAAAACCCTTATGAGAACACTCAAATAGAGCCATACAACCCTTATGAGAATACTCAAAGCTATACAACCCTTGTAAGAATACCCAAATAGAGCCATACAACCCTTGTAAGAATACTCAAACAGAGCCATACAACCCTTATGATAACACTCAAAATAGAGCCATACAACCCTTGTGAGAACACTCAAACAGAGCCATACAACCCTTGTAAGAATACTCAAACAGAGCCATACAACCCTTGTGAGAATACTCAAATAAAGCTATACAACCCTTGTAAGAATACCCAAATAGAGCCATACAACCCTTATGATAACACTCAAAATAGAGCCATACAACCCTTGTGAGAACACTCAAACAGAGCCATACAACCCTTGTAAGAATACTAAAACAGAGCCATACAACCCTTGTAAAAATACTCAAATAGAGCTATACAACCCTTTTGAAAACACTTCAACAGAGTCATACAACCCTTGTACGAATACTCAAACAGAACAATACTACCCTTGTGAGAATACTCAATAGCGAAATAAAACCCTTGTGAGAACGCTCAATTACGGCTATACTACCCTTGGGAGAATACTCAAACAGAGCTATACAACCCTTGTAAGAATACTCAAATAGAGCTATACAACCTTTGTAAGAATACTCAAACAGAGCCATACAACCCTTGTAAGAATACTCAAACAGAGCCATACAACCCTTGTAAGAATACTCAAATAGAGCTATACAACCCTTGTAAAAATACTCAAACAGAGCCATACAACCCTTGTAAGAATACTCAGAGCCATACAACCCTTATGATAACACTCAAAATAGAGCCATACAACCCTTGTGAGAACACTCAAACATAGCCATACAACCCTTGTAAGAATACTCAAACAGAGCCATACAACCCTTGTAAGAATATTCAAACAGAGCCATACAACCCTTATAAGAATACTCAAATAGAGCTATACAACCCTTGTGAAAACACTTCAACAGAGTCATACAACCCTTGTACGAATACTCAAACAGAACAATACTACCCTTGTGAGAATACTCAATAGCGCAATAAAACCCTTGTGAGAACGCTCAATTACGGCTATACTACCCTTGGGAGAATACTCAAACAGAGCTATACAGCTCTTGTGAGAACACTTAAACAGAGCCATAAAACCCTTGTGATAATATTCAAATAGAGCTAAACATCCCTTGCGAGAACACTTCAACAGAGTCATACAACCCTTGTACGAATACTCAAACAGAACCATACTACCCTTGTGAGAATACTCAAACCAATACAACCCTTGTCAGAACACTCAAACAGAGCCATACAACCCTTATGAGAATACTCAAAGCTATACAACCCTTGTAAGAATACCCAAATAGAGCCATACAACCCTTGTAAGAATACTCAAACAGAGCCATACAACCCTTATGATAACACTCAAAATAGAGCCATACAACCCTTGTGAGAACACTCAAACAGAGCCATACAACCCTTGTAAGAATACTCAAACAGAGCCATACAACCCTTATGAAAACACTCAAATAGAGCCATACAACCCTTGCAAGAATACTCAAATAGTGCCATATAACCCTTATGATAACACTCAAATAGAGCCATACAACCCTTATGATAACACTCAAATAGAGCCATACAACCCTTATGAAAACACTCAAATAGAGCCATACAACCCTTATGAAAACACTCAAATAGAGCCATACAACCCTTGCAAGAATACTCAAATAGTGCCATATAACCCTTATGATAACACTCAAATAGAGCCATACAACCCTTATGATAACACTCAAATAGAGCTATACAATCCTTGTGAGAATACTCAAATACAGCCATACAACCCTTGTGAGAATACTCAAATAGTGCCATATAACCCTTATGATAACACTAAAATAGAGCTATACAAACCTTATGATAACACTCAAATAGAGCCATACAACCCAACCCACCTTTAATTAGTCTTCATCACAATGCTATATGAGGCATTCAAAAAGACATGATTAACTTCTTGATGAAAAAATCTGAACTGGAAGTGCAAGTTTGTTTTTCAAAATGTTACACAAAACTACCACACTTAATTTAAAATTGCATTTAGTTCCGAATACTCAATTTATTAAATTTTGATCTACAGTCTGAATGTTTATATTAATTTTATTTGTGTACCTATTGTTTCTAATATAAGAAAATGTTATGAATATGTTTAACGAGATCACTTATTGTGGATGTAGATATACCACATCACCCCTATACAATCACAACAGTAAACATGTGGAATGATTGTGTATTACTATAATAGATAACATAAGGGTAAAAAATGTTCTTAAAGTCAATCCTTGCAAGAGTTAGTTACAACAACAACAAAAAATATCAAAAACTTTTAACATTTTATTTAAGCTGAATCGACTAAAGAACTTGGATTCTGTTTTCTAAGTGAGAAAATAAAATAGTATTTCTGCAAGGGATATGACTAGATAAGGTGTGGACCTGGGTAACACCTGACCAAAATATCTGTAGTGGTTAAAAAGTGACAGCCTTGATAAGCCAATGACTTGCATTATTGATTGTTACAACCCTGACCTACAGATTAGTATGACTGTGAATATGCAAGACCCTGTCAGGTCAGGATAAAGAAAAGGCTGAAGTTTCAATAATATAGCTTTATTTGTTCAATAGTTATACCCACAGGACCATTTCAGGTTATTTCCTAGATAAAACCTATTTTGATAAAGGAAACATAAGTCGGACAATAAACCTTTGAACTACACCAAAAACCTCAAAATAATACCAAAAAATTCATTGTCTTTACAAATTTTCTTTTCATATCAAGCTGATGGCAAAACCTTACTTAATACAAGACCATGGTGTCATAATAATAGCTTTCAAGTTAGTCAATTGTAGGGCTCTTTTGGTTATATAAACATAATGCTTTTGGACCTAGTCCTACACATGAAAACTTTTAAATCCATGTTTAATAACACAACCTACATTGGCCATTTGGAATTTCATGACTACACATGACTGTTCCTTCATTTGCAGCAATGAATCAGATGTGACGGCTCATTTGTTCATTTTCAAATTATGAATTGCTTTGGTCTTGTGACTCTACTACAGTATCAATGGTCATTGATATGCAACTGTCACAGGATCCAAGAAAAGGCAAAACTACACAATGGACAGATTGACTGACAGTATACTGAGCAATTTACCATGTCAGTTAAGTTTGTTTAACTGATTTGCACCCAGGTCAGCATCAAAAAGAGAATAAATATTAGTCACCCATGTTTTTCTTTTATTATTTATTACAAATTACATGCACTGAAAAATAAATCCACTATAGCATGTAAATTGAAAAATTCTTACACATGTACTTATTCTTTCACGCTCATACAATTTAATAAATTGGTGAGATCAGACCCCAAACTGTTAAGCAGCATCAAGACAGGTCAGTGGGCTGATTTATCAGAATAGTAAGATAATTTATATGAATTTTTTATGTTTTCCACACAACAACAATTTGACTCTAATGAGTTTTCTTTTGAACTCCATGTCTAATTTAAATCAAAGTTTAGAGTATCATCAAGCTAGATATTTAATAGCCTGATGTTATTCTGATGTTGAAGTAAATTTTAAAGCCCCATGTTGACCTGATGGCACATTACATTTTATAGCCCCATACTGGCCTGATGGCACAGTAAATTGTATAGCCCCATACTGGTCTGATAACACTGTCAATTCTATAGCCCCATATTGGGTCTGATGGCACAGTAAATTATAAAGCCCCATACTGGCCTCATGGCAAATTAAATTTCATAACCCTATGTTGGTCTAATGGTACAGTCAATTTTACAGCCACATGTTGGTATGATGGCACAGTACATTTTATAGCCCATGTTGGTTTGATGGCAATGTAAAGTTTGTAGTCCCATACTGGTCTGATGGCAAAGTAACAACATGCATAAGTTTAAGTTTTTATAAAAAGATGACAGTGGCTATGAACAAATTCAAGGGCTGTTCCATTAAAATATATATGGTACCCAAAAAAGACAGTTTTAAAAAAAAAATTACATGCATGGGTACTATGATTTCACTGAGTTCATAATAAAATAATAAGAAAATTCTAATTTGCATCTACGGGTGAATACGCCACTGTAAAGGTGCCTTCCCTGGGTCCCATATATGATTTAATGGAACAGCCCTAAACATAAAAAGTCTGTCATGAACAACAATGGTTGCATTATTATTCATGCACTCTCAGGTGGCATATTCAGTCTGAGCACTTAATACACTTACATCCTACAATCCATGTTTAGAATTTATGCCTGTTTTCCATGCAATTAATGGATCAGTTCATGATTAACTATCATCAACATATTCATGTTTGCCGAGTCTGTACCTACCACCAAGTCTGTGTATACATGTAATTATAATTTCTTGTACTTACCTTTTCAAACTGCTCAAAAGCAAAAGTGAAACCGGCTGAATAATCTGCTTGATTCTTGGCCAGCAGCTTATCCACTTTTGCACTCAGAATCTGTCCATAAAAAAAAATCATCTTCATCTGAACCTCTTTAATGTAATTAAAACAAACACTTCTAAGGCATGGCCATTTTATTTTACCTATCAGAAATGGCTCATCTTTCAAAATATTAACACAACTGATGAGAACATGAGACTGTACACTATGTCACAACCCTAAATATGCTATGCAACCTTGACCATTATATTTTAACACATCAAAGCTCCAAGCTAGATTTTGTGTATAGTTCTCAATTCTAATTTTTCTCTTTTGAGAAATCAATGTCAGATTATTCAAATAGATTTCTCTACCACATTAACATAATTGCATAATGACCATATGATTTTTAAAAAAAAACAATGTGCTTACACCAACTGTTCAGTGCATCCCAGGTAGCCAAGTTGTCTCAAGCACAAGCCTTGACCAATCACTGCCATTTCACCTCTGTCAATGTGGATACGTGAGAAATCTTGCCAGTGCTTTCCTCTGGGTCCGTGGATCTTACCAGGGTTTTCCTGGGTTCATTCTACACCAATTATACTGGTCACCATGTATAACCTATCTTGCTATAAGAAATAGCATTAAACCAGGAAAAAACAACATCAACAGCTCACAAAGCTCTAACAATTTATACAGTTTACTGAAAATCTTGAAGAAACTACTGACATGGATAGGCACTTATGAAATAAAGCATGAACCAGGAACCATCTGGTTGCAAAATGAGTGCATTACCAATTTTTAGTTTATTGTGAACTTGAAGCTGTTGAAATATCAGCTGCTTTTTCACAATATTGTCAGAATAATATCATGATGTTTAGGAAAGCAATGGGCCATTCTATGCATGGTTAAGAGAAAAGGATAGAGCTTAAAGAAAGTTCCAGTTTTTCTAACAGTAATCATTGCCTAGCTGCTATATATATCTGGCAAACAGGCATCACTTGAAAAAACAATAATGCTGAGGGCAGCTGATGCTAGTAAACTTGCTTCACAGTGTTAACGTTCATAATTGCTGAAAGCTGGCAACAGATTAATTTAGGCTGAAGGTGAATATGATTATTAAGTCTATGACAGAACAAAATCTGCAGTAAATCAATAAATCTGCACAATAAATCCAAAATTAATGCTGGAGGACCCAAAGGAACACAAAAACAGCTGGATTGTTAGAGAATGAACTTTATGATGTGTGGTCTGTACAATAGCAAAGCTAAAAACTAGCAACACATGGCAGTGCCGTATGGAAGGTAATGGTCAAGAGTTATTGATCTTTGCCTATTGATACAGATGGAAAGATTATTTTCTTTAAGTAGGGCTGGATTTGTGAGGAAGCAGTCTAATATTCCTAATATAATGGGATTGGGGAGCAAATCTGAAGGAGAAATGAATTTCTCAACAATTATACTTTTTGCCAGGATACCCTTACCTCTTTGTTCCTGTAATTAGCTTGCACAAAGGTCTTGAAACAGCTAACAAAACTGGCTTTTGTATCAAACTGAAAATAGAATGAGATATGTATTAGTTATTATGATTAATACTATCAAAAACAAAACCTTAATCTTAAATATAATAGATTATCCAATTAAAAGTGGGAAAAAATGGAATAAGAGCTACCTCTGCTCTTTGTATAAAGATGTTCAAAGTTCATTCGTTCATATAATGGTGCATCAATCATTTGCTCATCTGTGTGCCGAATGGTCTAAGGCATTCAACACTGTACATATAAGTTTGAGTCTCAATTTGACCAAAGTGGGTATGTGGGAAAGCTTGCAAGAACATCACATACGTCTGTAATTCTTCCATGGGTCTTTATGGATTCCTCCTCCTCAAAATATATTGGCTATCTTTTATGGCCCATTATGTGCTACAAAATGGCATTCATCTGTGAATATGCCTAAGGATTAACTCTTCATGAATAAAGTTTAAGCCTAACATTCTTACAGGTAAAATATTGTCTGAAGATAAATTTTTTCAAACAATATTCTACATCCCTAAAATTAATTTGTTTGCAAAAAGTCAAAAAGTCATAAAAATGCTGCAAAATATTGTTCTACAAATTTGAAAAGAACAATCTATTGCTGCAGTTTCAATGAAAATTCTGGGTCTTAAAATTCGCCTAATCAAGAGAAGTGGAGAAGTTTATCTTTATAATCATGTCTGGATTATAGTGTCTGTACAACTGTGGATGAGACCTACTAAGTTTTAAGGCACATGTACTATGGCATGACCAAATATATGCAACATTACTAAAAAACCTACTAAATTTATTTATTACATACTCTATTTATTAACACAATAAATAATTGAATACCTTTTCACAAAAATAACATGAATATAAATGGCTTACAAGAGTAAGGTGAGCAGATCACTTTAAACCCATTCAATGTTGAATATTCCTCTATGTAGATTACTGAAATGTTTGTTCAGAAACTGCTTTAATTCGGCTAGTTTGTTTTAGGTTGTCTCCCATGAAAGGTCATACCATCATATGCATCAAGAATGTAGTCAGTCTCTCAGGACAGGTGGTCTCTCATAGCAATGGTCTTTCTTTTAAGACATGTTTTACTGTACTGTACAATGTAAACAATGGGGTCTAAAAGTTATGATGGATATGGTACAGAATATAAGGTCATAAAATGAGTGTTACACCTGTGAAAATGTTTGTATTTCCAGTCAGCAGCACTTAAAGCCTGTCTATACATGGGCACCAGGGAAGGTACTTTTAATGTGGAGTAGTCGCTCATAGATGAATTTAGAACTTTGTATAGTTTTCATTCAAGTTCTGAATAATCTGAGTATCCTGGTATTTAAATTGTAAAAAATGCTGTCTCTGGGTAATATTTATATTTAAATGAACAGCCCTAAGTAAAATAAGTATAAAAGACCACATATTTTCAATCAGAATGTTAAGTACATTCCCAATGGTGTCATAATTAATGCCATCATAAGAGGGTCATCATAAGCATTGAAATTATTAAGACAGAGAAGTAATGCATATTCAGACTCATATAAAAAAAAGTCCTTAACAAGCTAACAAAATAATTGATCAAATACTTTTTCAATCCTGTCATTAAAAAATATTCTAAAATTGTTGCCATGTCCCAAAATTGGATAAATTTTATGCTGATCTCATCAGTTCTGAACCATGTTTGACCTTGCAAGAAAGTATGTTTGTTGACTTAATTCATGATAAAGGTCGTAAAAAGAATTTCTGACAGCTGTCATAATTTTTAAAATCAGTTTCATGCCAAGAGGTTACATCTCAGATTCTCACAAAATATTGCCAGTAACTGAAACATCAGGCAGTGCTGATTTTTTACATCAAAATGCAACCCATTTATATCATACAATAGAAAGAGAAGTATAATAGTTTAACATGTATGGAAGTTTTGCTGAGTACTGATGGAAAACAGCATATCTAGTTATAAATTGGTGAACAATTTATATTTACATGGTATTTCATTTGAAATTCAAGCTGAAATGGTTAAGAGTGTTTTAAATTATTTTCAAGAAACAAAGTTTTTCCAGTCTCTGTTCATCAGATAACCAGTTTCCATTTAATTCTAACTGGCTCCTCTGAAGACAACCCCGTATAATTTTCTATTAAAGAGTAACAGCAACATATTCTCAAGATGTCCACTATTAATTGTGGACCAAACAAACGTAATAAGAAGCATTCTGGTGAAAACCCACATTGATATGACTTTCTCTTTTGGAGGGGTGACAATAATTTTTTCAAGATAGCTAGCACAATGGCCATATTGGATATCAGATGTACACCTTTTCTATTTAGGACCAACTAGACATCAAAAAATGTTTTCTGGTGAAAGCACATATTGATATAACTGTACATTCAGAAGGATAACATTATTCTCAAAATGGCAGCTGTTACAGCCAAACTGGATATACAAGTAGTACCGTTTTCATTTAGAACCAACTCCACAACATAATACATCTTCTGTGAAAACCCATGACAAGATTATTTTTTGTTCAGAGTGAGCAGTGATGGGAAGATTTCAAGATGACTATTGTGGCAGCCATTTTAAACACCAGATCGGCACCATTTTTCATTTAGGACCAACCAGACATCATTAGAAGTCTTTCAGTGAACATCACATGTTCATATTACCATTCATCCAGGAGGAATAGCACACGGCATACACCTTCCTGCTATTACTGAATAAAGTTTGGCTAAAAACATGGTCATTGCACATGAAATATTTGCACATCTGACCTTTGACCCCTACCAAGGGAGCCTATGAGCAGGAGCTTTAGATGACTCCCTTTAGCCAGATTATATTATAGAGACAATATAAATACCAAGTTCCATGAATTTCTACCTATTGTTTATGAAGACATGGCAAAAGGCAAATGGACTGACCAACATGAACTGCCATAATATTCTACTTACTTTGGCTATGTTGACAAAATCGTTCTCTCCCAGTGTGTCCAGTAAAGACCTTACAGTAACTTTCATCAGCTGCAAGGCTTGTCCATGCACACTACCACTCCTGAAATATGATAAAATTAATTTGAATTTAAAGCTTTATTGTTATTTATGTATCAGGTACACATAACTGCCAGCAATGTAGATTCAGAATTTACATCACATAAAGTGAGGACAGATCAGGATCTACCTTGTTCCAATAAAAAAATAAACAGAAAATGGTATGACACATACATGCAGTTCATAGATGAGGAAATCAATACAATAGAAAATACTGGATGTACATTTGTACACTGGGGGGAACAGAAGTTTATGGCCATGTACATCCTGCACCAAAAGCAAGTTTGCATGGATTTCAACACTCATACACCAGGTAAACTAAAATGTTGAAATTTTATTACCTCATAAGTTTAAATGAACTTATTTGTTGAATATAAGCAACTTTCTTGCTATTGTTGGAAAAACAGTGCATAAGTTGCAATAGTTATCTCTCTTTGGCAAACAAAAAATCCTGCCAAACAACAGACAAATCAGTACTATGTAATTCAAATCTAGCAATGTTATGGGAGATAATGTACTTTAGATAATAAACACCACATGAACTAATTTCTACAAATAAAAACATTTCCCATAATTAAATCATACATAGGACAAATGCATTTTAGCTTTTGCACAGAAGGTTTCTGCAATGTTTGTTACACAATAAGTAGACATTTGACTTACACTATATTTTTTAAATGTGAGCTCGAGTTATGACCGTTCTGGAGTTAAAACACCCTGTGGTAATAATTTTTAAAAAAAAACTACTGTGCTTTATACTGTGCTTTATACTGACCAGTTATACCAGGCTTTATGCCTTAATAATTGAGCATCATACACAGTATTGTACCTTAATAAATGGCCAATCATATTCCAAGAATTTTATTTATGTGGTCATAAGAACTATTACTTTTGACCACCACTCCTATGACATAGTGGTTAAAGAATCTGCCTCCTATGCTGGAGGTCACGGGTTCGAACCCCAGCCAAGTCATGCCAAATACTTATAAATATGGTACTAACAGCTGCCTCACTGCCTTGGCATTAGGTTAGTGTTAGGACTGGTCAGCCTGTGCCACTATGTGACTGGGTGGGACATCATGTTACACGTCTGCAACGTGATGCCCCCATGCTCAACATCACTATAAACTGCTACACTGCAGATATTGCAGTGATATGAACGAAAAATTGTCAAAGCTACATTAAAAATCCAACACACACACACACACACACACACACACACAAGCACTTCTGATCCAACAGTTCTTGCTTAAAATGCTTTAGAAACTCTTTTTCTGAACTTAATTTGCTCTCATAGGTATAAGAAAACATAGACATACTTAAAAAAAACTGGGGCCCCGATTGGCCAAGTGGTCTAAAGCGCTCTCGTTACAGATCACTGCCATCTATAATATTGGCCACCATGTATAGCCTATCCTGTGCTGAAAAATGGCGTTAAACCCTACAACAACAACAACTTAAAAAAAAACTAATTTAAGTCACAAAGCATGTCTAGTTTTATTTTAATTTCTAAAAAACAATTTGTACTTCATAGTGCTAATCGAAGTATCTACTGAAATAAATAGTAATGAACAAAATTTACACAATTTCACTAATACACTCAACATACGCATACACAAAGTCATCTTTTTTTTATACTTAGAAAATCACGATTCCAGTTTGGAATTTAATTAAATAAGCATTCAGCTTTAGTATTTTCCTATATAATGACAATTCTATGAAACAATAGCAGTGTGCATAGATCTTCCATAAATGGCAGCCAGTCAAAGTTATATCCTAATACTGAGTTTGCCCCAGCAGATGGTGAGACCAATACAGCACAGCCTATGCTTTGAAACTGGAACACCACACACCCCTTTCCCTAAAAATTAGTTCAAGTTAGATGCAATTGGTCATCATGGTTTTTCTTGTCAATTATAAAAAAATATAATGTAATCAATGAAAACTAGCTTATTAAAGTTATTACTTAGTGAATAAATTGCATATAATAAGAAACAGTGTAATCTGTGAAGACTAGCTTTTGAAAGTTACTAGTGAATAAATTGTATATCATAAGAAACATAGTGTAATCTGTGAAGACTAGCTTTTGAAAGTTATTACTTTGTGAATACATTGTGTAAAGTTATGTCATACTTAAAATTAAAAACAAAACAAAATGAATTTATTCACACTAACATGTTCTCATTTATTAACACCTATATTAATTCTGTCCACAGATATATAAAAAATTCCAAGCAAATTTCCTAGCAAATACAAGCACTTACAAAAGGCTAGAAATTTTTTTTTTGAAGACATACAAATTGACAGCAATTCTGTATGGCAGAAAGTCAAAAAAATTTCCATTTGGTCAACTTACGTATCTATGATAATCATCATGTCTTTTGGTGAACTGGATCCCTGGATGTACCTAACAAAATAAACACACATCATGAAAGCTATGAAAAAGGTGCAGTTTTAATTCTTTTATTTATTTTACTTAATATGCACATATAAATATTTAAATACTAGCATTGTTAAGTCATAGCTGGTATAAAGTAAAATTGGCCACAAATATGTTCATGGCATAAAAGATGTTGATGAAATTATTAAATATTATGTTTTATATGAAGAATGCAACTCATGAACCACCAAATAACTATAATAAAAAGCAAGTCCAAGTTGGAATCTGCAAACAAATGAAAATGTTGTCACAGTATGCATGAAATCACAGAATGTATAAGAATAGAAAAATTAATTAACAATAACAAGAGGCCCAAACAGGTCAGATATTTCTAACCTGAGTGACAACTACCTTGGAACATTTGGCCAAGAAATTTGGCTTTGATTGTTTGTTCAGGACATTCAAACTTTTGCTGTTGTTTAATAATGGTAGCCATATTGAATGACTGCCTGGCATAATTTGTGCAAACCTTAAAGTTTTTGTAGATTTTGCCTTAATTTTGTTTTGCAATGCATAGCTGCCAACACTTTAGGCTTGCAATTTGTGAAAATAGGGATACAAAAATTAGTGAACTTTTACATGAATTTGTCAGAACAAACGTTTCTAATTTTCCCAACCAATTATTTGTGTTTTTGCTACTAATGTGCTTTCCACACATCGTCTCTGCCACCATGCCCAATGCTAAAATTTGTCGCACACTGTGTGCAAAAATGTTTGATGAATATTGGTGTTTGATGGCTGAATGTACATCCAATTTTTGGGGCCCGTAGTGGCTGTGTGGTCTAAAGCACACTCCGTTACAGATCACTGCCATCTCATCTCTGTCTGCAAGGGTTCGAGTCTCAGATTCGGCCAATGTGTGTATGTGAGAAAGTTTGCCAGTAGCTTCTTGTGGGTTGGTGGTTCTTTCCGGGGGTTTCCCATGGGTTCTTCCTCCACCATTAATATTAGCCTCCATGTATTGTGTGCTGAAAAAATGGCGTTAAGCACTACGACAACAACAGAATGTTCTCAATGAATTCCAATTGTCTTGAATGCCTTGATGTACCCATCACCTTGAATGTCCTAACGTACCAATAGTCTGGGCACACATGGCTTGCAATTCAGTAATTCAAAGGTTTTTCTTTCTTTTATAACACCATCTGTATATAATTGCAAATTGGCATTATGTGTTCAATCTATCTTTATAAATGGATGCTTTCTGTCACACTTTGTCAAATTCTTTGCAACAGTTCTTGGGATGGTGATAAAATACATGAAGAATATTTTATGAAAGATCAGCAAAATTTGTATAAAACTTCTTTATGACAAGGACAATTATTGATGATGATATATGCTTGCTGGATACACATTACCAGATGCAGGATCATACCAAAAGCTCGCTTTGTCTCATGGCCAGGTGAGCTATAAACAGAATTGGAAGCATTTATGTATGGACAGACAATAGCCATGCTTGTGATAAAATGAACACCTTGTATGCTTCATAAAAGTTGGATTCAGCTGCAAACTTTACAGAGCCTGATCTGCCATCAAAACTATCCTGTCAGATCCAGGTCTATGCAATTTGTTAGGAGTAATCAGTAGAAGCAATAATACAGACCCAGACATACTGTATTTTCCAGCTTTTACGTTGATGCAGCGTATAAGTCAAAATCACTAATTTTGTAAATTTTCCATCCTTCATCCATATATGTCAATCCCAGCGTATACAAAGAGGCCAGGTCAATAACTTGGCTTAGTTGTTTACACTGGTAACTTCCGGTTTCATGAATATTAATGGTTTCATTGTATGATATTCCATATTACAGCGAATCATAAAATTGCATCACCAATGCCAACATGCTTGTGATTTTACTGCACTGTTATATTCTGTTATCAATTGACACAGCGGAATAAACAGTACATGCTTGTTTTAATTATGATATCGCAACAAGAACCACATGACTGCATGATATGTAAATGTTAATCAAAGGTCTAAAGATTTAACAGATTATTCCAGTTGAAACCAATCTGAGTGCAAGATTCAAGAGATGAGATGAAGGTCTCGATTTTTAGATTCCAAAGCCATATACATTTTATACTGTTGTCGTGGATTCATTAAGAAGTGGATCTCTCTTCCATTTCCTTTTCAACCTGATTGCAGAGAGAGACAGACAGACAGAAACAGAGCAAAATGAACTTCACAACACAAAGAGTATCATGTTTTTCCACTCCTTTTTCTTCAACTTTCAGAGGGGCAATGAAATACATGGAGTCAATAACTATCTATCTATCCCTTAGTCTTGCCAACCGTTGGGACACCACTGATGACCCGACAACCAGCTTCCTCCATTCCAATCTGTTCTCTGATAATCTCACTGTGTCACTCAGCTTCAGTCCTGTCCACTCTGAGATGTTATCCTCCCATCTTTTCCTCTGTCTTCCTCTCCTTCGCCCTCCCTGCACAGCACCTTGCATGATTGTCTTAGCAAGCCCTGTTGATCGTGTGACATGTCCATACCATTTCATTTTGCGTTTCTTCACAATGGTCAATAGCTCTTCATAGGGCCCAATGGCTTGCCTAATTCTGTTTCCCACTTCCTCATTCGTGACATGATCTCTATATGAAATGCCAAGCAATCTTCGAAAGCATCTCATTTCAACAGCTTGTATCCTCCTTTCGAGATCCGCTGTGAGGGTCCATGACTCACAGGCATATAGGAACACAGATGCAACCAAGAAGCGCATCAGCCTGATTTTGAGCTGACTGAGGTGTTTCTGTCTTTCCAAACTGTCTTCAGCCTTGCCATTGCTGTTATTGTCAGCGCTATCCTGGACAATATTTCTGGTTTCGATCCCTCATCTGCCACGATGGCTCCTTAAGTACTTGAATTTATTAACTGTTTCCAGTTTTTGGCTTCTAATCATGATGTCAGTGCTGATGCCACTGGTGTTGTTGGTCATCAATTTGGTCTTCTCTGCACTGATTTCCATACCAAAAGCAATAGCTGTCCTGTCCAGTTTTTCCACCAACCGAGCTAGCTCCTCCTCATTTCCTGCAAGGTCATCGATATCATCAGCAAAGCGCAGATTTGTTATTATTCTGCCTCCAATACTGACAGTTCCTTCATGGTCTTCCAGTGCATGTCATAATTCTTTCAAGGAAGATGTTGAAGAGAGTAGGTGAAAGCAAGCAGCCCTGTCTGACTCCCACAGTTGTCCTAAACCAATCTCCTATTTGACCGTTGAAGCAGACTGTGCTGGTGGCCTTGCTGTCAAAGCTTTCTATGACTTTGATCAGGTTGGCATTGATGATGTACAGCTTCATGGTGGACCAAAGGGCCGCATGCCATACCCTGTCAAACGCCTTCTTAAAATCTATAAAGACATGATAAAGGTCTTGTTGGTTCTGGAGGTATTTCTCACATAGTATTCTCAGGTTGAAAATCTGTTCGGTTGTGCTTCGCCTTGGTCTAAAGCCTGCCTGTTCTTCAGCTATGATTTCCTCTGCCCGCGGCTTCAGTCTGTTTACTATGATTTTTAGCATGACTTTGCTTGGGTGCATATAAGACTGATTATAAGACTGATCGTATGATAGTTCTGACATTGCTGAAAATTGTCTTTTTTCGGGAGAGTTACTATTTGTGACTGAGTCCATGATGTTGGCCATTCCCCTGTCTGCCAGATCTTGTTGCAGATTGTTAGTAGGGCACTTATCATGGCTTCACCCCCTTCTTGGACTATTTCTGCAGGGATGTTGTCTACTCCTGCTGCCTTCCCTTTTTTCAATGATTGCACTGCAGCCTCTACTTCTTCTTGGAGGATGGGGTAGTTGTCAATGATGGTCACTGGTGGGGTGTTGAGTATGTCTGGGTCCCCTTTAGGTCTGTGGTTGTACAGGTCTGAGCAGTATTCTGTCCATCTCTTAAGAATGTCTTGTTCTTCTGTAAGACATTTCCCTCCCTTATCTTGAATGATGGAGAAGCGTCCTTGTTTTACACTGGTCAGGTCTTTCACCAGTTGGTATGCTTTTTTGCTATTATTTTTCTTTAGATTCTTTTCTACATCTTTACACTGGTCTTCAATCCATGTCTCCCTTGCCTTTTTCATGCTTTTCTTAATAACCTGGTTGATTTCCCTGTATTGTTTTGCACCTTCTACTTCTGACTTTTTCTTCTTTAGCTCTCGATGCTTGTCACACAGATCAAGTATGTCAGTTGTAACCCAAGGTTTCTTTGGTCATCAATGTATGTCAAGGATCTCACTGGCTGTTTGGGTCACTGCTATGTTAAATGTGTTGATCAATGTGTCTGTAACTGTGTTCTCTGCACTAAGAAGTAACAGTGGTGCAAATTTTCCTCCTATCTTTGCCTGGAAGACTTAAGATACCTCTGGGTCTTTTAGCTTGTCAAGATTGAACTTGATTCTTGTGGGGCCCTGTTTGTCGACTTTCTTTAGACGTAGTCGAAGGGTCATCATCACTAAGTCATGGTCACTTCCAATGTCTGCTCCTAGGAAACTTCTTGTCTTGGTAATGTTTACACTGGTGTGGAAACGTCTCTTCACCATGATATAATCAATCTGGTTATGGTGTTCTCAATTCGGGCTATGCCAGGTCCACCTTCTGGATGCTTTGTGTGGACCAAACGTGTTCATCAGCTTCAGATCATTGAAGCTGGCAAATTCCAGAAGCCTTAAGCCTCTGTCGTTGGTCTCTGCACTGCAGTAGCATCCACATGTGCCTTTCCAGTTACGGCACTCTCTCCTAATTTGGCATTCCAGTTTCCTTGCACCACAAGAATGTCTTTCTTTGGGGTCTGGTCCAGGACTTCTTGCAGTTGGTCGTAGAAATCCTCTAATTCTTCATCATCATGGTCTGTAGTTGGAGCGTAAGCTTGCACAATGGTGATATTGAGTGGTGTTGCCCTCAAGCGTATGATGATAAGCCCGCTGGAGACTGGCCGACAACTCATGACAGTGTTCAGTGTCTTTGTGGACAAGAAATCCGACACCATGTTCATGTTTATCATCTCTGCCAGAGTAGTATAGTTTATGGCCATCCTGTGTTGATGTTTCCCCAAGGTTCTTCCATTGTACTTCGCACAGTCCCAGGATGGTCCAATGGTATCTGTTCATTTCGTGTGTCAGTTCCTCTACCTTTCCAGGTGTTCTTAATGTTCTGATGTTCTACGTACCAATGCTGATGTTCTTTCTAGGTTAGAGTTTTGGTGGTGATCGTGCACCAGTAGCACACTTGACACCTCTGCTCTGGTGCAAGACAAAAGGCGTGGTCCTTGTTCCAGGCGACGACCGATCTGGTATGGGTTGAGGCAAAGTTGTCATTGCATGTGGTGTGTCATGGGCAATGAACCTGGCAGAGCCCATCTCTCTCCAGGCTGTTGACCACAGCCGAACTCCATGTTACTAGTGGCTCGCCTTGGTCCTGGACACATGGCCGTTGAGTCCTTCTTGGGACTCCTCCACCCTGGGCAGTGACCTTAGTGAGGAAGTTCATATGCCCAATCAGGTACTGTGTCAGCACCCTAGCTTTTGGTTATCCAAAGCCTAACCTGCAATGCAGCAGGGGACTCATGGAGGGCGAGGTTGTCTATATCCCATGCAAAAGTGAACATCTGCCCACTGCCCAATAATTGACACCCCCCAAAAGAGTGGTTGGTTAATTGCAAGCTCTTTACAGTTCTCACTTGATGACATAATGTATCCCCCAATATAAAAAAGCTCAGTACATGACAGACTCATTGATAAATAAACCTGGCCACTTGTTTAAGCTCACTTTAGTTTAACGTTAATTTGCTACTGTATATGGCCATGTCATAGTACTTGCATATCAACACATGATAAAGTCTGAGCAATTGAATATGAACATATGCTAAACTCCTGAAAAAAATTTCAAATTTGAAAAATCCAGCACATCGCTTTTTATACACATCCACAGAAAGTTCTAATGAACTTTGATTCTAATTATTAGGACTACTCCTTACATATATATGGTAATCAGTAGCAACTTTGATTCTAATTATTAGGACTAGCTCTTACATATATATGGTAATCAGTAGCAACTTTGATTCTAATTATTAGGACTACCCCTTACATATATATATAGTAGTCAGTAGCAATTTGTATTCTAATTATTAGGACTACCCCTTACATATATATGGTAGTCAGTAGCAACTTGTATTCTAATTATTAGGACTACACCTTACATATATATGGTAGTCAGTAGCAACTTGTATTCTAATTATTAGGACTACCCCTTACATATATATATGGTAGTCAGTAGCAACTTGTATTCTAATTATTAGGACTACCCCTTACATATATATGGTAGTCAGCAGCAACTATCTATAAGACAGATGTGAGACTGCAACTACTGTACAATTACCATATTCTTTCCATCAACATCGACTGCTGTCAACAGATTTTCCCAGTCAGATATGTGTTTGTTCCCAGATTTTCCCAGTCAGATATGTGTTTGTTCCCAGATTTTTCCCAGTCAGATATGTGTTTGTTCCCAGATTTTCAGTCAGATATGTGTTTGTTCCCAGATTTTCCCAGTCAGATATGTGTTTGTTCCCCAATTTTCAGTCAGATGTGCGTTTGTTCCCAGATTTTCCCAGTCAGGTATGTGTTTGTTCCCAGATTTTCTGTCAGATATGTGTTTGTTCCCTTCCTAGATTTTCCCAGTCAGATATGTGTTTGTTCCCAGATTTTCCCAGTCAGATATGTGTTTGTTCCTAGATTTTCCCAGTCAGATATGTGTTTGTTCCCAGATTTTCAGTCAGATATGTGTTTGTTCCCAGATTTTCCCAGTCAGATATGTGTTTGTTCCCAGATTTTCAGTCAGATATGTGTTTGTTCCCAGATTTTCCCAGTCAGATATGTTTGTTCCCAGATTTTCCCAGTCAGATATGTTTGTTCCCAGATTTTCCCAGTCAGATATGTATTTGTTCCCAGATTTTCCCAGTCAGATATGTGTTTGTTCCCAGATTTTCAGTCAGATGTGTGTTTATTCCCAGATTTTCCCAGTCAGATATGTGTTTGTTCCCCAATTTTCCCAGTCAGATGTGTTTGTTCCCAGATTTTCAGTCAGATATGTTTGTTCCTTGATTTTCAGTCATATATGTGTTTGTTCCCAGATTTTTCACAGTCAGATATGTGTTTGTTCCCAGATTTTTCCCAGTCAGATATGTGTTTGTTCTCAGATTTTCCCAGTCAGATATGTGTTTGTTCCCAGATTTTCAGTCAGATATGTGTTGGTTCCCAGATTTTCAGTCAGATATGTGTTTGTTCTGCTGATATTTTTTTTGTTTTTACAATGATGTAATGCCATTATATACTGTACTATTTATCAGATGTGCTATCTCCCTGATATTATTAGCACATGACTAAAGACTGGCCATCCATATAAATGTCACTGCCATGTGCCATAAACATATGGTATCTGCACACACGTGACAGTTAACAATATTATATGGTTCGCACATGCAGAGCTAGTCTACATCATCCGTAATTATAGGGATCCCACATTATCAGGGTTAACCTAATAATTTCCATTACTTAATGCTATATTTCTGAATGTCTCTTCCATAAAAAAAGTTATTTTGTCATAAATTCAACCTCAAAATAAATGTTACACTAGCATCCAACAGTAATTTTGCAATGCATCCAGGAATACAATAGGACCATCCTTAAAATCAATATCCAAATTTGTTTCTTTCATTGATTTGAATTTACATTAACAAAAAAGGTATCTGATCCCCATTGGTAAATTTGTGATCACTCATGCAAACATAGTTTAGTTTAACCAGATATCACATTTGGTGTAACCTTGTTGTTAAATGTTTGAGACAGTAGACAAAATAATTATGAAATATACATTTTCACCTTGACTGCATAAACCGTTATTCATCAATATCATCTACTGGCTTACTTGGTTATTTCTTCTCTAAAATAGCAATATCATTCTATATGGCAACATTTTAGGTCTGTACAGGAGATGCAACTTTGAGAAATCTTACTGTTTCCCTATTGTTTTCTTAAGGATGCAAGTCCATCTGATTTGACAACTTGAAAACAATTAATGTCCATTGGCAGTGTTAATGTGCCTGGCATTGTAACCGCTGACACATAAGCTTTGATGCAATTTATGACAATATGCCAAAAATGGGACTACGTTGCAAACTCCAAATTGTATTCACTGATTTTAGGAATTACCATGGTCTTCTGCGAACATCATACAGATCCACTTGTCCTGGGGGTGTTCGCCACTGGCTCGCTGAAAAAGAAATTTAATTGATGGTCACAGCATATATCAGCCAGGTAAAGTGTCAGTAAATCTGTGATACTGGTTTTCTCCAGATTGCCTTGCAGCCTCTTCCTCCTCCCCCACCTCATGCTACCTTGATATGACCAAGTATAAAAAAATCATACACAGTCAATTTACTGAGAGCGTAATGAAGCCTGTAATATGTATGATTATCCTTAATCTGTTTAAGAGTTGCATGACTGTTAGATCAACCAGTAAAAACAAGTGCTGACTAAGGGTTATTCCAGTTCAATATACTTGGTACCCAGGGAAGGCACTTTTAATGTGGGGTGGTCACCCATGGATGTAATTTCTGCATATTTACTTGACACTACTGGACATCAGCAATTTCAAAGCAAAAGTAGTGCAGACAATGGCACAAGCACTCAAATTTAAAATTGTTGTTTATATTCAAAAGAAATACCTTCTAAAAATTTGATTTCTACTGGCAATTGTGGTAGTTCCTTGTTCCAACACAGCAACACATGCCCCTCTGTAGCACCGTCTTTTTCTGCAGCTTTGTCCCAATTTGCAGACCTGTATAAAGCTGTTCTAATGTTGACTAAAAGTTTGTATACTGGCCAAATTCAGAAACTGGTTAACTACCCCATTTAGAGAAGTTTCCCTCCAGTAATAATACAGTAGAGATGTATTATTTTTTTTATTCTACAACTTCCCACCATCTTCACCACACATGGGAAGGTAGTCAAATTATCAACATTTGCTCAACTATTTTTCATTATGGTCTTCTAACCCATAGAGTAACATTTCACTACAGTTTACAGTTTAAATTGCCCACTGTATTACTGTGTACAAAAGTAAAACTACTGTTGTTTCCCTACCTTTAAGGCCTTGGAGAGTTTCAAACAAAAGTCAGGTATGCAAAATTTTCTATTACACAGACTAATTTTCTAATGTTTTCTGACATTTTTCATGCAATCAGGGTTTATAAAAACAAGACTTTAGAGTGAGATCTCTGGGTCAGGTTACTGACAATGGAGGGAAGAAAAAAGCAAAGGCAATGATGCCATATTAATTTCTGTACTACGTGAAATGTCAAGGTTTTCAAAACAACAATATTATCTCTGCTTGCATTAAGTGCATAAACAACAAAGTAGCAGTTCTCAAATATACATACCAGGTAGTGTCCTCAAAAATCCTGTTTGACTGCCAAAATATTGCCATAGAATGTGTGGATCATTATCAAAATTTTCTCTAAAAATCTGATCCAATGCACCTGACCACTTCAGTCCATTTAAAATCTCTACATCTGAAAAGAGATTAGAATTAGTACTTCATGTACATGTTGTCACACCTCGTGCAATTAAAAGTCTCTTTTATTTCTTTTTTTATTGAATTTATCTGCTTCAAAAATTGGGTCTGTGTTCCTGACTAGTCATCCAAACTAGGTTTGTCATTTAAAGAATTTTCATTGTCTCATAATTAATAATGATGAAATATGATGGTTCCTGTTAAAAAATTCAAAAAGGAAAAACCTTAACAAATAAAGAAAATGAGAGAGCAAGTGTCGATTGATACTACTTATAAATACATGCAACAATCCACAAAAAGTGGACTGACCATATTTTACCTGTTCTGGTGTAGGGTGTGCTGAGTGCTATACCATGTTAGACTTGTATTGGTGTGGGGTGTACTGAGTGCTATACCATGTTAGACTTGTATTGGTGTAGGGTGTGCTGAGTGTTATACCATGTTTTACTTGTCCTGGTGTAGGGTGTGCTGAGCGTTAGACCATGTTTTACTTGTCCTGGTGTAGGGTGTGCTGAGTGTTAGACTTGTCCTGGTCTAAGGTGTGTTGAGTATTAGACCATGTTAGACTTGTCCCAGTGTAGGGTGTGCTGAGTGTTAAACCATGTTAGACTCATCCTGGTGTAGGGTGTGCAGAGTGTTGGAACATTTTAGACTTGCCCTGGTGTAAGGTGTACTAAGTGTCATTCAGTGACAAAAGTTATGTTGTTCAAATGCTGCACATCAGTTTTTGTCCAACACTCCTTACCACAGTGTAGCAAATGCCTGACTGTACCTATCACACCTGAATATTAATGTAACAGGGTGTAAATCAGTGGCAGTCATACATATGCAAAAGGGGGTGGTTCAAAATGGCCTGTACACTTTACATATAATGGAGCTAGAATTGTTATTATAAAGAATAAATACAAAAATTATTGCTACAAAACAAACAGGTCATGATGAATCAAGGTCATGAAAATAAAATTCCAGCAGATCAAGTGATCTCAAACAAAATTAAATTCAACTTATTTGGAAAAAATACTATACATCTCACATCTAAAATAGATCTGTAAGCAGCAAAAGGTCAATTCAGCAATGGACTAATTGAGTGTTTACAATAGAACAAATCGGCTTAGTTTCTTTGGGTCTCTGAAATAGTGTTGGCTTTCTAATACAATTTATAAATGAGTGGTAAAAAGTTTTTACCAAATAAAGTGGAAAAAACACATTGTATCTAAACTTTTGATCACTGCAATACTGTCTACACTTCTTGGGAAAAATGTGCTATTGTCACAGCTGGTAACAATCATGGTGATTAAGTTTTATTAGCATAAACATTCTAACATTTTCAGTTTCCTCAAATAACACAAACGAATTCTTTAACATGAAATAGGCTAGTTTGGTAGAAATGTCAGTTTAAAAATATGACTTCGAGAATGCAGCTCAGTGCATCAGATGTGAGAATACCTCCAAAAAATATGTGGATTCAAGATCTTGATAAAAGCCCATACAACAAGACAAACAAAGGTCTGACAAAAACAAATGGATCAGATCTAAGGCTATCAGACTTTAAACATGTTTAGTCAATCAGATGCAAGATCATTTTCTCAGCATAAATGAATATAATTGCTTATTCAACTGCCAAGAGTTTAATGTTATAATTATATATTCCAAATTAAATCAAAACTGGACAAGTAACATTGCTTCCAGAGTGACAACATGCTCAATCAATTAGATACAAGATTACCTCATTAATACGTACTGAGTCCACTTGTCATTAAATCCAAATCTTGATTATGTAAACCCACTGACGTATTTCAAGCACAATAAAAAAAAGATTGGAAATATGGCCTAAAAAGGTGTAACAAGTTAATGAGTCAGACAATTAGATGTAAAGACTACCTCGTTAAAACTTATCAATTTCACCTTTTATCAAACGTGTAAAAGATCTTGATTACTAAGTAAATGAGGACTATGGAGCAGTAGCAAGCTTGGCCAATCAGATGCAATATTAATTACTATGGATAATATTTATTATCAAATTTGTATGAAATAAAAATGACATAAGCATATATTTCATATATATAATATCTTATCAGAAATATGACCTACAGATTGGTAACAAATGTATGCAAGCAGATGAAAGATTGCCTCATTAATAGCTATGATCTCAATCTATTCAAATTTGTCATATATATATATATATATATATATATATATATATAGATGATAAGAACCTACATTCATAATTTGGTTAAAATCAGTTGTTTTTTTTAAAATGTAACCTTCAGAGTGGTAAAAGCAAATGTTGACAGACAGACAACTGACAATGCACACATGGCCAAACCATAAGCTCATCAGGTCTTACAACCAGGCAAGCCAAAATGAGAGACTCTACAGTAGGTACAGAACAAATCCAAAACTTAACAAGATAATTCTGTGTGACTTTAAACTTAGTATGTTTCTAAATGACCAAAAAAGTGCAAACCGATGAGTGACTTAAATCTGAGTTAAAACCGCTCCGGTAACCTAGTAGTTAAAGCATCCGCTGCAGAAGTGGGAGGTCGTGGGTTCAATCCCCGATCGAGTCATACCAAAGACTTACAAAAATGGTACTAACAGCTGCCTCACTTGGCGCTCAGCATTAAGAGGTTAGTGTTAGGACTGGTCGGCCTGGTGTCAGGATAACGTGACTGGGTGGGACATCATTCTACATGTCTGAGACATGATGCCCCAGTGCTAGACATCACTATAAACTGCCTCACTGCAGACATTGTAGCGATATGACTGAAAAATTGTTAAAGCAACATTAAAAATCCTAATCAAACAAACAAACAAAAATCGGAGTTAAACACTAACTCAGTCTACACTCTATCTATTATAGTGCATTACTATTCAGTACCAAACTGCACTCCAAGAAAACTCATAAATAGAAATGTGCTACAGTCACTGTCAGAGTGAAACTGAAGTCAAAATGGTAACTGCAGTGCACTTGCATTCATCTTGTGATACATATCACATGTTTAAGCAGAAAACTATTGCATGGAAATGTGTATTTTCAATGAAGGATATGACATGAAAGCATTTGTTCAACTAATAACACTGCTGGCTACTTACTCTACAAAATAATGTAAGTTGTGCAAATGAATACTGGCACTGCAGAAAGATCACTATTGCATGCTATGGCAGCCAAATTAATCCATGACTACACAACAGTGCAACTCCATAGTATCAACTTCTTCCATGCAGAAAACTTAGTCAAGGGCAACGATTGGTATATCCTTGGTGTCCCCGATCTTTTCTGGCCATGTCTATCTACTATACTCATCAAAGATTTTATGTTTCATGGCACAGCAACAATGTAGGTTTTTTAGCCCCAGGGTCACAGGTCAGGCATGCTAACCATTGAGACACATTACCTCCTCTATCATTCCAAAGGCAATAAACAAACTCATCTGTTTCTGTTCTTAAATGAGTGGTCATGATATTTATCCAGAAATGGTCCATTATAATACTGGTTACTATTAGCAATACCTGCAAGTTTTCTGGATAATATCCAACTGATAATAATGTCAAAGGAATCACTAGTACACTGGCCTGGTAAATATAAAAGTATATGTACCATGCTATGAACAGGGTTGCTTTATATTAAGATGGCTCGAATATCCAAACTACATTCATTAAGAAAAAAAGGAATCCATCACAATATCTTGTTTCATACGAGTGTATGTATGTATGTATGTATGTATGTATGTATGTATGTATGTATGTGTATATATACACACACAGACACACACACACACACACACAGAAGATTAAACTGCATATCAGCACAAATATAGGCTATATCATGCCAAGTAAGTTTAAAGGTAATAATAGTAATGCACCTTTATACTATAAAAAGCAGAGATATAATTAAGACAGCACTGAGATGGACTAAAACCACTGCCAGAGTGCTGATTGCAAGAAAACAAAACCATTTTGATATCATGCAATTGCTAAAATCATGTACCATGTGAAGCATCCATGGTTTGAATGCAATGCTGTAAATCTTCCAACTTACACAGAAAATTAATTTTTGGGGAACACTTTAACGATCGATATCGTCTATGTTAGAAAGGAGTCTAATGTAATAAATGAAGAAATGGCAAGCTTATACTAAATCCTGCATCTATTCTGCCAGAAGAACAAAACAAGCTTAATTCTAAATTTTTAAAGTGCTGGCTTTGGACATGAAATCTTTGGTAAATTATCATAAATTTGATCATATTCTTTGATTCTTCAGCGATAAAAATCATAATTTCATACTTCACAACATTACCGCTAAATATTCTTTTTGCATTCCCATTTGTTGACAGTTTTCTTGAACAAGTTTTGTGTGATAATGGAAAGTATATCCCCAAAATATTACATATTTTACTAACAGTTTTGAGTTGCAATACAATGTGTAGTGATGAATAGATATCAGGCACTATTTACAACATAAAAATTTGTGTAATGCATTCAATATGTCATACCCCTTGGAACCTTTTTCTGAGATGTCCATTGTGGAATTAGTTTAACTGGAGGAAAATAAGATATAAAGGGTATTGTAGTTTATTTAAAGATAGGATGATGTTGGCATAGGCATATCTTTATTTCAAGCTAACATTGCACACTTTGTAAAGCAACCAGCATGCTCTTGCAATCTGACCTTTTATTTCATTGACTGCACTTGAAAAACAGGTAAAGAAGAATATGGGTGTATTCATAACACATGAACAAAATGAAATTCTGCATGGTACACAATTTAGTATCCTAAAATTCATGTTATATCTCAAAGTTTTCAAAACATTTAATAGTTACCGTATATACTCGCGTATAAGCCCGTTCGCGTATAAGCCGACTCCCGCAAACTGAATTGGTAAAAGTGGTATAAAGTGCATGACCCGCGTATAAGCCGACTCATAATTTTTATACAAACGCACAAAGTGAGTTCTGAATACGTTTATTTAGGTAAATCACATTATTAAATAAAATAAAAGAAAGAAATCTAGTTTATATGTTGAAATAAAAACAATTCTGAAGTGTTAAGTCTTAATGGAAATTTAATTAATCCTCATTCTAAAATCATGAAATATAAAAGTTCGATCACTTTTAGAATCCTTCAAAATCGGGCTCTGTATTAGACTCGCCAAACAGTTCACGAAACTCGGCTTCTGTTACGGGCGTGCTTTCATCATATACGTCGTTCCCCCCCCCCACTTGCTTCTTGTTCACAACAAATTCACGTGCTGCACATACATGCCAACCCCTGACGAGGAAAAAGTGTAATCCAAGTGGTCAAAAAGAGGAATCCAAGCAGAAAAAGAGTAATCCACATATAACATACTACAATTACAATTAACAATGATTTATTTGCTTTTCTCGTCTTTTATCATTCATTAATGGTTCAAGTGTTCATATGTAGCACTTTAGCTTTAGAAAGCAACAGATTGTCATGTTGCATTTCAAAACATTTTGTACCAGCTGAGGCCATGAATGTTTTGCATACCAGTAGAGCACTCATTACTGGGTTACTTAGCCTGGACCTGAATTCAGTTTTATTTTTGTTAACAACACTGAACAATCTCTCACAGTCAGCATTAGAATGGTAAAGAACCAATATTCCTTTCATAACCTGACAAAGAAGAGGAAATTTATTTCTTCCAGTGATAGAGTCTTTTAGCTGGGAAATAAGGTGCCATTGCACATCAACTCTATCTGCATTAAGTATATTGTCAGGTAGAATCCCAACTTGATACTTCAGGAATTCTTCTTCCAGATGATCCAAGTTAGACAAGGGTGGCAATAGAAAGGGATATCTCTTGACAAAGAATCTAACACTTTTGAAGCTTTTTGACTGTCTCTCATTTACATAAGCAACTGAAGCATTTAAAAGCAGTTCATCTCCATATGGGAATTTATGGAGCATGTAATCACAGGAAGAGTAGAATTGTGTTCTATGAATTCTCTTGCTTCTGCACCAATAGCTTGATCTTCATTATCTTTCTGGTTTGCATGGTCATGAAAGTCAATATCAGTTAAAAGTTTGGCTGATGCGATGATTTCTGGCTTAATAAACCTTATTAGCAAATCTGACAACTGGTTTGACAGAATCTTGTGCATAATATGAATGCATAGTTCTTCTTTCTGCAAGACATTTGCTGCATCAAACAATGGAATGGCACTCTTCATAAACAAGCAGTACAGTTTTGTAACTGGATCATTAAGCTTTTTGTAAACCATCTCACATGCTAGTTTTGCCCTTGGAAGTATGAGAAGATCCAGTAAGATTTTTAACAGATTCATACTCTGAAGAACCTGATCCAGATGGCTGATGAAATTTTATGTCAAAAGATTTATCTTTCACAGTCATGGTCTGAGCCTGGAGGCCCTCTAGCTGGATAGATAGAGGCCTCTCAAATAAAAATTCCATGGATTTAAATTTCTTTCTTTCTGCTACACCAATCTCTTTATTGTTAGTATGTCTGTCTATACTTTCATCTCTTGTTCTCTTCTGACTTGCAATAACAGATTCTGCTTTTGTACCACTCTTCTTCACTTTTCCACCATGTTTTCTCTGTGCAGATTCACTTTCAGTTTGAAAGAATGCTTGTAATGCATCCCAAAGCTCAAGTAAACGGCTAACACATTTGCCAAAGGATAACCATCTTGTACACACATGCTTTATAACTTTATAGTCTTCAAGATCAAACTGATCTTGTAACAACATTAGAGCCTGTTTCCTTTTACTATTTTTCTCCAAATAATAGTAGATATCTATTAATAAATGGCCAATATCTACTTCTAATTTATCAGCAGCCTTACCAGCAGCAAGGTGCATCAAATGACAGGGGCAACCTGTTATGAACACTGATGGAGACATTTTCAAAATATAGGATGCAACTCCTTTATGAATTCCAGTCATCACTGATGCATTATCAGCTGCAAACCCCATACAGTTCTGCCAACTTATGTCATGTTTCTTCAAAATATTGTCAAGCAAATCAAAAATGTTTTGTCCAGTGGAATCTACTGTTAATTCTGGTAAAGAAAGAAGAACACTCATGACTTTGCCTTTTTCACTGTCAAAGTATCTAACACATACTGGGTACAACTTTTTAACATCATAATCACAACTCCCGTCTGTGGCAATACTAAACGGCCCAATTTTCATTGCTTCTGCAATTTTAAGTGAAGTATCTTCTGCTAGGCACCGAACAATATGAGATGATTTTGTTCTTGCACAAGCATATTTTCCCGCAATTTTCGAATCAGGAAACATCCGCTTCAACAAGGGACCAACGTCGTCTGCTACCGTTAATGGTAGTCCGTGTTCTATTAAAACCTCGGTAAATAAGAAGTTACCTTAGTATTAGAGTTCGTAAGGCGAGCTAATTCGATGTGTTTCCTTGTTTTCACGCGTTTTTCCACATCAAATTTACCACCATGACCAATTCTAAAATCGTTTCCGCAGTCTGCAATGAGCATTATGCTGTCCTAGAATGGAACGCTGTATTATGCCATTCATATATTCATCTTTGAATTTTTGGAGGACTCGTTGTTTTGCTTTTTTCTGATCCATCTGCGAAATTTTGGGGGGAAAAAATGTGCTCTAACATACACAAAGACTAGAATCCATCTTAACATCTGAAGCCATTTAGCGCCAACGATTAGACGTCACGTGATGATGCCCTCGTCGTGTTTGGAGGATTGATTACATTTTGCTTTGTTTATTATTGACTTTTTCTAACCCATCTGTGAAATTATTTAAGAGATATTTTTTGCACTCATAAACGCATTGAGAATTTTTTAATACTTTTTACATACATGCCAACCCCTGACGAGGAAAAAGTGTAATCCAAGTGGTCAAAAAGAGGAATCCAAGCAGAAAAAGAGTAATCCACATATAACATACTACAATTACAATTAACAATGATTTATTTGCTTTTCTCGTCTTTTATCATTCATTAATGGTTCAAGTGTTCATATGTAGCACTTTTAGCTTTAGAAAGCAACAGATTGTCATGTTGCATTTCAAAAAATTTTGTACCAGCTGAGGCCATGAATGTTTTGCATACCAGTAGAGCACCCATTACTGGGTTACTTAGCCTGGACCTGAATTCAGTTTTATTTTTGTTAACAACACTGAACAATCTCTCACAGTCAGCATTAGAATGGTAAAGAACCAATATTCCTTTCATAACCTGACAAAGAAGAGGAAATTTATTTCTTCCAGTGATAGAGTCTTTTAGCTGGGAAATAAGGTGCCATTGCACATCAACTCTATCTGCATTAAGTATATTGTCAGGTAGAATCCCAACTTGATACTTCAGGAATTCTTCTTCCAGATGATCCAAGTTAGACAAGGGTGGCAATAGAAAGGGATATCTCTTGACAAAGAATCTAACACTTTTGAAGCTTTTTGACTGTCTCTCATTTACATAAGCAACTGAAGCATTTAAAAGCAGTTCATCTCCATATGGGAATTTATGGAGCATGTAATCACAGGCTGTAGCATAATAATCTCTAACATTATCATAGAACATCTTCACAGGAAGAGTAGAATTGTGTTCTATGAATTCTCTTGCTTCTGCACCAATAGCTAGATCTTCATTATCTTTCTGGTTTGCATGGTCATGAAAGTCAATATCAGTTAAAAGTTTGGCTGATGCGATGATTTCTGGCTTAATAAACCTTATTAGCAAATCTGACAACTGGTTTGACAGAATCTTGTGCATAATATGAATGCATGGTTCTTCTTTCTGCAAGACATTTGCTGCATCAAACAATGGAATGGCACTCTTCATAAACAAGCAGTACAGTTTTGTAACTGGATCATTAAGCTTTTTGTAAACCATCTCACATGCTAGTTTTGCCCTTTGAAGTATGAGAAGATCCAGTATGCTTTTTAACAGATTCATACTCTGAAGAACCTGATCCAGATGGCTGATGAAATTTTATGTCAAAAGATTTATCTTTCACAGTCATGGTCTGAGCCTGGAGGCCCTCTAGCTGGATAGATAGAGGCCTCTCAAATAAAAATTCCATGGATTTAAATTTCTTTCTTTCTGCTACACCAATCTCTTTATTGTTAGTATGTCTGTCTATACTTTCATCTCTTGTTCTCTTCTGACTTGCAATAACAGATTCTGCTTTTGTACCACTCTTCTTCACTTTTCCACCATGTTTTCTCTGTGCAGATTCACTTTCAGTTTGAAAGAATGCTTGTAATGCATCCCAAAGCTCAAGTAAACGGCTAACACATTTGCCAAAGGATAACCATCTTGTACACACATGCTTTATAACTTTATAGTCTTCAAGATCAAACTGATCTTGTAACAACTTTAGAGCCTGTTTCCTTTTACTATTTTTCTCCAAATAATAGTAGATATCTATTAATAAATGGCCAATATCTACTTCTAATTTATCAGCAGCCTTACCAGCAGCAAGGTGCATCAAATGACAGGGGCAACCTGTTATGAACACTGATGGAGACATTTTCAAAATATAGGATGCAACTCCTTTATGAATTCCAGTCATCACTGATGCATTATCAGCTGCAAACCCCATACAGTTCTGCCAACTTATGTCATGTTTCTTCAAAATATTGTCAAGCAAATCAAAAATGTTTTGTCCAGTGGAATCTACTGTTAATTCTGGTAAAGAAAGAAGAACACTCATGACTTTGCCTTTTTCACTGTCAAAGTATCTAACACATACTGGGTACAACTTTTTAACATCATAATCACAACTCCCGTCTGTGGCAATACTAAACGGCCCAATTTTCATTGCTTCTGCAATTTTAAGTGAAGTATCTTCTGCTAGGCACCGAACAATATGAGATGATTTTGTTCTTGCACAAGCATATTTTCCCGCAATTTTCGAATCAGGAAACATTCGCTTCAACAAGGGACCAACGTCGTCTGCTACCGCTAATGGTAGTCCGTGTTCTATTAAAACCTCGGTAAATAAGAAGTTACCTTAGTATTAGAGTTCGTAAGGCGAGCTAATTCGATGTGTTTCCTTGTTTTCACGCGTTTTTCCACATCAAATTTACCACCATGACCAATGCTAAAATCGTTTCCGCAGTCTGCAATGAGCATTATGCTGTCCTAGAATGGAACGCTGTATTATGCCATTCATATATTCATCTTTGAATTTTTGGAGGACTCGTTGTTTTGCTTTTTTCTGATCCATCTGCGAAATTTTTGGGGGAAAAAATGTGCTCTAACATACACAAAGACTAGAATCCATCTTAACATCTGAAGCCATTTAGCGCCAACGATTAGACGTCACGTGATGATGCCCTCGTCGTGTTTGGAGGATTGATTACATTTTGCTTTGTTTATTATTGACTTTTTCTAACCCATCTGTGAAATTATTTAAGAGATATTTTTTGCACTCATAAACGCATTGAGAATTTTTTAATACTTTTTACATACATGCCAACCCCTGACGAGGAAAAAGTGTAATCCAAGTGGTCAAAAAGAGGAATCCAAGCAGAAAAAGAGTAATCCACATTTAACATACTACAATTACAATTAACAATGATTTATTTGCTTTTCTCGTCTTTTATCATTCATTAATGGTTCAAGTGTTCATATGTAGCACTTTTAGCTTTAGAAAGCAACAGATTGTCATGTTGCATTTCAAAAAATTTTGTACCAGCTGAGGCCATGAATGTTTTGCATACCAGTAGAGCACCCATTACTGGGTTACTTAGCCTGGACCTGAATTCAGTTTTATTTTTGTTAACAACACTGAACAATCTCTCACAGTCAGCATTAGAATGGTAAAGAACCAATATTCCTTTCATAACCTGACAAAGAAGAGGAAATTTATTTCTTCCAGTGATAGAGTCTTTTAGCTGGGAAATAAGGTGCCATTGCACATCAACTCTATCTGCATTAAGTATATTGTCAGGTAGAATCCCAACTTGATAATTCAGGAATTCTTCTTCCAGATGATCCAAGTTAGACAAGGGTGGCAATAGAAAGGGATATCTCTTGACAAAGAATCTAACACTTTTGAAGCTTTTTGACTGTCTCTCATTTACATAAGCAACTGAAGCATTTAAAAGCAGTTCATCTCCATATGGGAATTTATGGAGCATGTAATCACAGGCTGTAGCATAATAATCTCTAACATTATCATAGAACATCTTCACAGGAAGAGTAGAATTGTGTTCTATGAATTCTCTTGCTTCTGCACCAATAGCTAGATCTTCATTATCTTTCTGGTTTGCATGGTCATGAAAGTCAATATCAGTTAAAAGTTTGGCTGATGCGATGATTTCTGGCTTAATAAACCTTATTAGCAAATCTGACAACTGGTTTGACAGAATCTTGTGCATAATATGAATGCATGGTTCTTCTTTCTGCAAGACATTTGCTGCATCAAACAATGGAATGGCACTCTTCATAAACAAGCAGTACAGTTTTGTAACTGGATCATTAAGCTTTTTGTAAACCATCTCACATGCTAGTTTTGCCCTTTGAAGTATGAGAAGATCCAGTATGCTTTTTAACAGATTCATACTCTGAAGAACCTGATCCAGATGGCTGATGAAATTTTATGTCAAAAGATTTATCTTTCACAGTCATGGTCTGAGCCTGGAGGCCCTCTAGCTGGATAGATAGAGGCCTCTCAAATAAAAATTCCATGGATTTAAATTTCTTTCTTTCTGCTACACCAATCTCTTTATTGTTAGTATGTCTGTCTATACTTTCATCTCTTGTTCTCTTCTGACTTGCAATAACAGATTCTGCTTTTGTACCACTCTTCTTCACTTTTCCACCATGTTTTCTCTGTGCAGATTCACTTTCAGTTTGAAAGAATGCTTGTAATGCATCCCAAAGCTCAAGTAAACGGCTAACACATTTGCCAAAGGATAACCATCTTGTACACACATGCTTTATAACTTTATAGTCTTCAAGATCAAACTGATCTTGTAACAACTTTAGAGCCTGTTTCCTTTTACTATTTTTCTCCAAATAATAGTAGATATCTATTAATAAATGGCCAATATCTACTTCTAATTTATCAGCAGCCTTACCAGCAGCAAGGTGCATCAAATGACAGGGGCAACCTGTTATGAACACTGATGGAGACATTTTCAAAATATAGGATGCAACTCCTTTATGAATTCCAGTCATCACTGATGCATTATCAGCTGCAAACCCCATACAGTTCTGCCAACTTATGTCATGTTTCTTCAAAATATTGTCAAGCAAATCAAAAATGTTTTGTCCAGTGGAATCTACTGTTAATTCTGGTAAAGAAAGAAGAACACTCATGACTTTGCCTTTTTCACTGTCAAAGTATCTAACACATACTGGGTACAACTTTTTAACATCATAATCACAACTCCCGTCTGTGGCAATACTAAACGGCCCAATTTTCATTGCTTCTGCAATTTTAAGTGAAGTATCTTCTGCTAGGCACCGAACAATATGAGATGATTTTGTTCTTGCACAAGCATATTTTCCCGCAATTTTCGAATCAGGAAACATTCGCTTCAACAAGGGACCAACGTCGTCTGCTACCGCTAATGGTAGTCCGTGTTCTATTAAAACCTCGGTAAATAAGAAGTTACCTTAGTATTAGAGTTCGTAAGGCGAGCTAATTCGATGTGTTTCCTTGTTTTCACGCGTTTTTCCACATCAAATTTACCACCATGACCAATGCTAAAATCGTTTCCGCAGTCTGCAATGAGCATTATGCTGTCCTAGAATGGAACGCTGTATTATGCCATTCATATATTCATCTTTGAATTTTTGGAGGACTCGTTGTTTTGCTTTTTTCTGATCCATCTGCGAAATTTTTGGGGGAAAAAATGTGCTCTAACATACACAAAGACTAGAATCCATCTTAACATCTGAAGCCATTTAGCGCCAACGATTAGACGTCACGTGATGATGCCCTCGTCGTGTTTGGAGGATTGATTACATTTTGCTTTGTTTATTATTGACTTTTTCTAACCCATCTGTGAAATTATTTAAGAGATATTTTTTGCACTCATAAACGCATTGAGAATTTTTTAATACTTTTTACATACATGCCAACCCCTGACGAGGAAAAAGTGTAATCCAAGTGGTCAAAAAGAGGAATCCAAGCAGAAAAAGAGTAATCCACATTTAACATACTACAATTACAATTAACAATGATTTATTTGCTTTTCTCGTCTTTTATCATTCATTAATGGTTCAAGTGTTCATATGTAGCACTTTTAGCTTTAGAAAGCAACAGATTGTCATGTTGCATTTCAAAAAATTTTGTACCAGCTGAGGCCATGAATGTTTTGCATACCAGTAGAGCACCCATTACTGGGTTACTTAGCCTGGACCTGAATTCAGTTTTATTTTTGTTAACAACACTGAACAATCTCTCACAGTCAGCATTAGAATGGTAAAGAACCAATATTCCTTTCATAACCTGACAAAGAAGAGGAAATTTATTTCTTCCAGTGATAGAGTCTTTTAGCTGGGAAATAAGGTGCCATTGCACATCAACTCTATCTGCATTAAGTATATTGTCAGGTAGAATCCCAACTTGATAATTCAGGAATTCTTCTTCCAGATGATCCAAGTTAGACAAGGGTGGCAATAGAAAGGGATATCTCTTGACAAAGAATCTAACACTTTTGAAGCTTTTTGACTGTCTCTCATTTACATAAGCAACTGAAGCATTTAAAAGCAGTTCATCTCCATATGGGAATTTATGGAGCATGTAATCACAGGAAGAGTAGAATTGTGTTCTATGAATTCTCTTGCTTCTGCACCAATAGCTTGATCTTCATTATCTTTCTGGTTTGCATGGTCATGAAAGTCAATATCAGTTAAAAGTTTGGCTGATGCGATGATTTCTGGCTTAATAAACCTTATTAGCAAATCTGACAACTGGTTTGACAGAATCTTGTGCATAATATGAATGCATAGTTCTTCTTTCTGCAAGACATTTGCTGCATCAAACAATGGAATGGCACTCTTCATAAACAAGCAGTACAGTTTTGTAACTGGATCATTAAGCTTTTTGTAAACCATCTCACATGCTAGTTTTGCCCTTGGAAGTATGAGAAGATCCAGTAAGATTTTTAACAGATTCATACTCTGAAGAACCTGATCCAGATGGCTGATGAAATTTTATGTCAAAAGATTTATCTTTCACAGTCATGGTCTGAGCCTGGAGGCCCTCTAGCTGGATAGATAGAGGCCTCTCAAATAAAAATTCCATGGATTTAAATTTCTTTCTTTCTGCTACACCAATCTCTTTATTGTTAGTATGTCTGTCTATACTTTCATCTCTTGTTCTCTTCTGACTTGCAATAACAGATTCTGCTTTTGTACCACTCTTCTTCACTTTTCCACCATGTTTTCTCTGTGCAGATTCACTTTCAGTTTGAAAGAATGCTTGTAATGCATCCCAAAGCTCAAGTAAACGGCTAACACATTTGCCAAAGGATAACCATCTTGTACACACATGCTTTATAACTTTATAGTCTTCAAGATCAAACTGATCTTGTAACAACTTTAGAGCCTGTTTCCTTTTACTATTTTTCTCCAAATAATAGTAGATATCTATTAATAAATGGCCAATATCTACTTCTAATTTATCAGCAGCCTTACCAGCAGCAAGGTGCATCAAATGACAGGGGCAACCTGTTATGAACACTGATGGAGACATTTTCAAAATATAGGATGCAACTCCTTTATGAATTCCAGTCATCACTGATGCATTATCAGCTGCAAACCCCATACAGTTCTGCCAACTTATGTCATGTTTCTTCAAAATATTGTCAAGCAAATCAAAAATGTTTTGTCCAGTGGAATCTACTGTTAATTCTGGTAAAGAAAGAAGAACACTCATGACTTTGCCTTTTTCACTGTCAAAGTATCTAACACATACTGGGTACAACTTTTTAACATCATAATCACAACTCCCGTCTGTGGCAATACTAAACGGCCCAATTTTCATTGCTTCTGCAATTTTAAGTGAAGTATCTTCTGCTAGGCACCGAACAATGTGAGATGATTTTGTTCTTGCACAAGCATATTTTTCCGCAATTTTCGAATCAGGAAACATCCGCTTGAACAAGGGACCAACGTGGTCTGCTACCGCCAAGTGTAGTCTGTGTTCTATTAAAACCTCGGTAAATAAGAAGTTACCTTAGTATTAGAGTTCGTAAGGCGAGCTAATTCGATGTATTTCCTTGTTTTCACGTGTTTTTCCACATCAAATTTACCACCATGACCAATGCTAAAATCGTTTCCGCAGTCTGCAATGAGCATGATGCTGTCCTAGAATGGAACGCTGTATTATGCCATTCATATATTTATCTTTGAATCTTTGGAGGACTCGTTGTTTTGCTTTTTTTCTGATCCATCTGCGAAATTTTTTGGGGAAAAAATGTGCTCTAACATACACAAAGACTAGAATCCATCTTAACATCTGAAGCCATTTAGTGCCAACGATTAGACGTCACGTGATGATGCCCTCGTCGTGTTTGGAGGATTGATTACATTTTGCTTTGTTTATTATTGACTTTTTCTAACCCATCTGTGAAATTATTTAAGAGATATTTTTTGCACTCATAAACGCATTGAGAATTTTTTAATACTTTTTAGCGCAAAAAAAACTTTTAGACTGGTTCTGCACTATACAAAATTAGAACAAAGAGTATGTGCATAATGATTTAAACAAAATAGAAACCAGTCTGTTCTCTCCTCACTAAGCCGCTATAAATAGAATATGAGGTCGAAAGTTTGAAAGTATCTTAGTAACATGATAGTTGCTATAAATAGAACATGAATATTAGGAAAGTCCACGGACAAGTATACTCGTATATCGTAGTTATGTAGAAGCGGGGTATTTTTTAATTAAAAATAAAACAGTATGTAAAAAATAAAGTAATGCTAATAGAAACGAAAATTTTTTTTTTTTGCAAGATGGATATATCAAAAAAGCGTAATCTATAAACGTTAACGCGTAACGCGGAATTTAGTGGGAAAAAGCGTAATGATTACGCCAAAAGCGTAATGGTTGGCATGTATGGCTGCAGCACAGTTGTTATTTGCTTCTGCATATTCAATAACTTTAAGTATGAATGCTGCATCATAAGCAGACCACTATCTTTTACTTCCAACACTATTCATTTTATCCGATTGAATTGAACATAACTTCTACAGAGATTAAACTGAAATAATTTCTTTCAGTAGTAGTATACTATTTATATACCTTATCCTGTAATTATTTCTATGTGTGGTTGGTTTTCAATTCGTATTTGATAATTATTTATCATTGTTATTTGTGTTGTGTTTTTTAAACTACGGGTAGTGTGATTCAATCGATCAAACTATGATTGGTTTCAGCGTGGACATTATTCAAGTATTGTGACAGTTTATAACTTTGAGCAGAAACCATGTCCACTACCATATCTCATTAAACAATACATCTGAGAGTTGGCATCTATTAGTTAAGTCATTGGTATTGTGCAACAAAACAAACCTATTATCCACAAGGCATTTACCACAGATTAAGCACATGGTAACTATTGTACAACAATCTTCCGCTAACAAACCACTTTGCTTTACAAACAACTAAACAACAGTTGTATATAAACTGTGACTCCCGATTACTTCTAAAACACCTGTCAAAGAAATCCAACAAATTATATTGTTTTACAATTATTCACGCTGACTCGTATCTTGCACTGTTATTTGCCGTTCCTAAGCGTGCGCGCAACAAAACCCTATGGAGCCTCTCGCTATTGTTTCTCGAAGACTGTCATACATGTATTTCTACCCTCAATCAAAATGTTTGTCGTACATACCTTCAGTATCGTAATTCTTTTATTTCTTTTTACGTAGATTCTTTTCATATTTACACTGAAATAGGCTAGCATGCATTTCTACGAAACCGTAGTTTAATTATTACTGATTAGCTGAGGGATAAATACTTGACCAGAGATTATTAATATGGCGGTTCATTTGGAAAATACACGTATTTCCATAGTTCAAATAACACGTATGGCTGTATACCTTCAGTATCGTAATTCTTTTATTTTTTCACGTAGAGTCTTTTCATATTTACACTGAAATAAACTAGCGTGCATTTCTACGAAACCTTAGAGTTTAATGATTACTGCTTAGCTGAGGATTAAATACTTGAATAGAGATTACTAATATGGCGGTTCTTTTGGAAAATACACGTATTTGCGTGGTTCAAATAACACGTATGGCTGTATTTTATGGTGGATGGACATCTGTCAAATAGATGTCACGTATGTTAAAAACATGTTTTTCATTCATTATCCTACCACTTATGTTAGAAAAAAAATATTTGTTTTACTTCACATCAGGACAAATCTTATCAGCCATGTGGCATCATTAGGCATGTGATCTCATATTCGGCGATCGACGAAAAAAAAATAATATTGGAAATCGAGGGGAAAAAACATTATAAATTTCAGGTTTGGAACCTGACCCGCAGATAAGCCGACCCCCCTTCTTCCAGGCCTTATTTTTGTCCTAAATGTCTCGGCTTATACGCGAGTATATACGGTACTATAAGCTGTAGGTGCTACTTAGTTCCGAAACATCATATCTGGAGTATATTTTTCCAAATGAATGGAGACAGTTCCTCATAAGTACTTTCTGACAACAGTTTCCCCATAAGGGTGCAAGAGTTAGGGTCACAAATTCCTTAAACTCAGAACTCATGGTCTGAATGAGTGAAAACTTGGAGCCAATGATGCAGGTCAACTTAAAGACTTTGGATCTGAGTCTCCAGTGCACAAATAAGGGTAAAGGAAACAATTATTGCAAAAAATTAACGTTTTTCTTGTTCAGCAAAAGATGTAACCCAAGATACAAATGGAATTTTTGCTCAACAAGTTCATCAAAATTGTTAAAAATGCCCGACTGATGTTGTGTGATAACTATATTAAACATTTAGATAAGTACATTATACACATAGAGATGTAACAGGATGCCATTGTTGCTTTTTACTAAGATTAGGCATGCATTTCATACAGATTTAGTTGCTTACACAAGATGTAACTGTTTGGAGAAAATAGACATCCATTTCATCTGCCAATGAACAAAAAAATCCAAAGACGTGTTTTTAATAACATCAGGCTACTATAAACAGGGAGTAAAACAAACACTTCCTGATCTACAAAATGTCAGTTCTTAAGTTGCTGCCAATATTTATTAAGATTCCAAGAAGTAACATTCTGACTCAAAACCAATTCACAAAATCTACAAAACTTGGCATAAAATTCAACCTATTTTTGGACACAACACTTATGACACAATGTTACAGCAACAACTTGGGTGAAAAATAATCAGATTTTTTAAATTTTGTTCCAAAGATATCTGATTGAATTTGAACATGTAAAATTATATTTTCTCCTTAACCTGAATACTGGTGATCCCTATCCTAATGAAAAACTGGGCATGATAAACCCTGGGACTGTCTTCAACATTCTACTTGAAAATTTCACTTTATAAATTTATTTTGCTTGGGGCCATTATGTTGTCTAACACACTCTTCTTTACCACTTAATGCCATATCACCTCTATCCACATGAGTTTCAGGCTCAACCAATGTGGGTATGTGAGAAATCTTAACAGTAGGTTCCCAATCGACAGTGGGTCTTAGGGTTTTCCAAGTTTCTTCCTCCACTAGTTATACTGTCTGCCACATAACCTTTCTTGCACTGAAAAATGACATTACCCCCTGCCACCATGAAAAATTAAATAAATTTGTAATCATATATTGTTTGTTAAATGTAAATGACAAAAGCACACTGCAAGTTTTATGTATTGTTTCTTGAAATACTAACATCATCTACAGATGACAAACATATTTTATGACATTAAATTCTGTACCATATGTGTATTTGTCAAATGGACTGGACAATATATTGAAAGATAAAGACACTGGGTCTTATTTTCACCAACAGAACTGTGAGTCTTGTATTTAATTTGAGTTTAGAATCCAGTAATATGATTAGCTTAAATCATTTGTTTTACAATCAACCAGTCATGTTGGAGAAATTGAGATTAAAACACTCTAACTGATAAAGAACAATCATTTATACATTATGAGATAGAATGTCATTCAATTTAGCAGTCTGTGAAGTAATTAGCATGAAATTAAATGATTAAAATGTATACATTTCATCAGATTCTGTCAGATAACATGCATGCAAAAACTGTAGCTGAAAAAGAAAATAATGAAAACTAGCAAGCCAAAATCTTTAATATTACACTCCAATATATATAAATTGTAGCAAACATGATAAAAGTTCAACAATGCCAATGACACCAACATCTTTGCAAAGTGAGTCAATATAATCAAACTCTACTAATAAAACTACTCCCCCTACTAATAAACCACTCAGGGGACTTGAAAAATGCTGGTCTTAAACTGAGGTTAAAATCAGGGTAATCAATTTGCATGTTTTCATGTATATATATAGAACAAGCCCCATGAATCTCTGATATGTTTGCAATGAACTATTATCTCAATGATACTATTAAATTTAACAAAAAGCAAATACACGGTATATCCCTACTTAAAACTTTTTATGTACATGCAATAACAAATGTATATTCCTGTGCTTCAGACATTATTTTTCGTAAAGCCTTCAGCATCACATGTATACATAGCATATTACTCTGTCATTGGCGGAAACGGTGCCTGTATACATGCTCAGCCTCTGGCTTTACTCCAATAATGCCCCTCATCCTTCACAAATGCTTGGATGAGGGGTCCATTTTCCTGTCTCTATCAATAAACTGTCATCTCACCTCTGTCTACATGGGTTTGATTCACTGACTTGGCCAATTTGGTTATGTGAGAAAGTTTGCCAGTACCTTCATGTGTGTCAGAGGTTCTTCTCAGTGTTTGCCTGGGTTCTTCCTCCACCATTTACCCTAGCTGCCATGTACAGCTTATAATGTGCTGAAAACTGGGGTTAAAACAACAACAAAAGTGCTCCTCTGTATATGTTTTTCATATGAGCATTAAGGATCAGAATATTTCCAACACATCTGTGAATGTCAAGCATCGATACTGCAATCAACTGAATATACACCAAACAGACAGGATTTCTCAAAACTCATGTTTCTGATAATGTTTCAAGAAATTCTGCCCAAATATGGGCCAGAGAAACAAACAAAACATTATAGTCACCTAAAACAAAGCCTTCCAAACTCCAAACGTCAACCAAGTCTGGTGACAGTGATATGGAAAATGAGGGCAGTAACCCTCATTTACTGTAATCTCACAAGTGTATACATCCTACTCAAAGAATTCATCAATGTTAATAACTAAAATTCAATAAGCTCCTTGCCTTTTGAGCAAAAAAGAACAATTCCATCTGATTTCTCTTCTTGGAAAACGGGACTATATATCTGAGTTTGTCTTGTCACATCTCTGCTCACAAGGGTGGGGGAACTTACCACTTACTCCTGTGTTGATGGAGAAAGGGACTGATGAGACTGAAGAGGATGTTGTCACTAGATGACAGCAAGATAACCCATTCATCAACAGGTGGTGCAAGTCACCAAACCATGAAGGGTTGAATGGGACAATCAAAACAAGGAGTAATGTCGATCTTCATATTTTATCAAAATTGGATAAGAAATGTCTTCTGAAGTGGTAATAAACTCAGCCAATTAGATGCAAGATTAACTCATTAATATGCAAGGATCTCATTTACTATCAAAAATGTCCAAGGTCCTAATAAGTATATAGTACAAGTCAGATCAAAATCTGATCAGAAAATCAGCCTTCAGTATGGAACAGTATGCTAACTGAATGTAAAATCAGATTAGTAGTATTCTGGGACCTCACTAATTTTATAACTCGTCCAAGATGTTTATGATATAAACATACAATTTCAATCAAAACTGGATCCAAATATGACTTTCAGAATGACAAGGTTTGCTGATGCAATGTCCAAATTCAGAAACTAGCAGTTTATAACTGTTTAATAATATAAAGAAGTTCGTTTTTATAAACAGTGGAATTGGGTAACAGAATGTGCAGTGAATTGCAAACATCTTACACATGGTGGCATTATGATTCGTTCATGCACTCAGTTTAGCTCCCGCAAATCTATATAAAGATCTACAATATTCCATCTTTAAAATCGTGTGCGACAAATCCCCAAGTGCAATAAATTTAGTGCAGTGTGTATAATTTGTTTCATAATGGTAGAGCAACCATTGAGAAGTATGGAACATGAAAAACATGCTAATCAATCTGAATTTGATTTACATACAATACCTGTCAACCTGCCATCCACTTACTCAAAGACAGTTGATCCTAAAACATGAAGATATGTTATAGGTACCTAAGTAAGAAAATCCACTGAAATTAAATTTTTCGGAGTGCTTGATAAAAATATTTCTCAAAATGGCTGCAAGGTGCACAGTTTGCATGTATCCTTGCTGAAAGTAATTTCTTGGGCCATCCCCAAATTTGTAAAGGAAATATATTTACAATGTGTGGAACCTCTATGTGCCATCAAATCTGGAAATGTACCTTTCAATCTGTGTAATGTACCTTCAGATCTCTGTATACTTGTATCCTGTATAATCTTTCATAATGAGCCGAATGGATCCTGACACTAAGTAAGTATATAATGGGAATACAGAGTGATTGTTTAATCATTTTAATTTCTGGGTCACCAAGGAAATGTGACTTCTATACACATATAACTATCTTCTCGACTATATTCCATCCATTTCTGGGGACACTTGCTTAGTTGAGAGAATATAAATATGTGGTACATTCAGGCAAGGTGACAAGTCTTGTAAGTTGTGAATCCCAGTCAAGTTCTCAGCTGAGGACCAATTATATTTCTCTAACCTATATAATATTATTCCTTGATGTTATTTCACCTCATACTGTCACACTCTCAGCTCTGTTTCAAGTATATTTGTAACTTACAATAATATTTTCTATATGACCAAACTTCAATTATAATGATTGGTTGCCAAGTGTGTCTGTCATGCCTAAATATCTCCAACCCAGTTCCACTGTTTTGCTGATGTGACTGGGTGCTTTATATATTCTCTGTGCTATTTTCCAATTATTGTATCTTTATACAAGTGTACCAGCGACAACTCTGGGCACTTTAAACAATACATCATCATAGAAAAATGACATTAAAAAATAATTTCTCCACTATAAAGTTCTTGCATTAAGGATTAAAACTACTGCATTTATATTAAAAATCATCATTATATCTTCATGAAATAAATGCATTACCATCAGGAATGGTTGTTCTTTTCAAAGTATACTAAATCTGAAAATGTCTTGTATGCACATGTTACATGCTTTTTTGTGGTCCACACACACACACACAGACACACACACACACACACACTATGATAAACAAAAATAGTAAAGTGGATGGGACAAAGTGAACACAGCCAGCATGCATGCAAGCAGTGCTGTACTTCACGCTGTATACATAATGTGATGTTTAAATACATGACTCACTTCCATCATAGATTTCCACTGGTATGTGTACACTAGTAAAGTTGGGGCTGACCCTCTGTTTGAATCTCTCATGATACACAAGGCGGATATCATTATCCAACAGATCCTTGGAATTAACATACTCCACATCTTCATTCTGAAAAAGAAAGGATATTTCTTAAACCTCTCTATTTGTACAACAGTTTTTGAAAAACACTGTAAACAAATATATATAGGACCCTGTTAGAGATAAACAATGCTCTTTGTGTTATGTTTAGGTTTTAAACTCTACAAATACCGGTAATCAATTTCTCTAGGTTACAAAGTGAAAATTTAAGAGACATGTACAATATTGTGAATTAAATCTCAAATAATCCATTATGACCTATCACAAGTTGAAAAATACATAAGGTTCTCAATGCCCCGAGTGGTCTAAAGCGCTGTCAGTTATGGATCACTGCCATCTCACCTCTGTCTGTGTGGGTTGGAGTCTCCGACGTGGGTATGTGAGAAAGCTTGCCAGTAGCTTCTTGTGGGTTGATGGTTCTTTCTGGGGGTTTCCCATGGGTTCTTCCTCCACCATTAATATTAGCCTCCATGTATCCATACATGCCAACCCCTGACGAGGAAAAAGTGTAATCCAAGTGGTCAAAAAGAGGAATCCAAGCAGAAAAAGAGTAATCCACATATAACATACTACAATTACAATTAACAATGATTTATTTGCTTTTCTCGTCTTTTATCATTCATTAATGGTTCAAGTGTTCATATGTAGCACTTTTAGCTTTAGAAAGCAACAGATTGTTATGTTGCATTTCAAAACATTTTGTACCAGCTGAGGCCATGAATGTTTTGCATACCAGTAGAGCACTCAGTACCGGGTTACTTAGCCTGGACCTGAATTCAGTTTTATTTTTGTTAACAACACTGAACAATAACTCACAGTCAGCATTAGAATGGTAAAGAACCAATATTCCTTTCATAACCTGACAAAGAAGAGGAAATTTATTTCTTCCAGTGATAGAGTCTTTTAGCTGGGAAATAAGGTGCCATTGCACATCAACTCTATCTGCATTAAGTATATTGTCAGGTAGAATCCCAACTTGATACTTCAGGAATTCTTCTTCCAGATGATCCAAGTTAGACAAGGGTGGCAATAGAAAGGGATATCTCTTGACAGAGAATCTAACACTTTTGAAGCTTTATGACTGTCAGCTGCAAACCCCATACAGTTCTGCCAACTTATGTCATGTTTCTTCAAAATATTGTCAAGCAAATCAAAAATGTTTTGTCCAGTGGAATCTACTGTTAATTCTGGTAAAGAAAGAAGAACACTCATGACTCTGCCTTTTTCACTGTCAAAGTATCTAACACATACTGGGTACAACTTTTTATCATCATAATCACAACTCCCCTCTGTGGCAATACTAAACGGTTTAATTTTCATTGCTTCTGCAATTTTAAGTGAAGTATCTTCTGCTAGGCACCAAACAATGTGAGATGATTTTGTTCTTGCACAAGCATATTTTTCCGCAATTTTCGAATCAGGAAACATCCGCTTGAACAAGGGACCAACATGGTCTGCTACCGCTAAGGGTAGTCTGTGTTCTATTAAAAACTCGGTAAATAACACCTCAGCATTTATAGTATTCAAGTCTGCACTTGAGCTCTGCTGTAAATAAGAAGTTACCTTAGTATTAGAGTTCGTAATGCGAGCTAATTCGATGTGTTTCCTTGTTTTCATGTGTTTTTCCACATCAAATTTACCACCATGACCAATGCTAAAATCGTTTCCGCACAGTCTGCAATGAGCATGATGCTGTCCTAGAATGGAACGCTGTATTATGCCATTCATATATTCATCTTTGAATCTTTGGAGGACTCGTTGTTTTGCTTTTTTCTGATCCATCTGCGAAATTCTTGGGGAAAAAAATGTGCTCTAACATACACAAAGACTAGAATCCATCTTAACATCTGAAGCCATTTAGCGCCAACGATTAGACGTCACGTGATGATGCCCTCGTCGTGTTTGGAGGATTGATTACATTTTGCTTTGTTTATTATTGACTTTTTCTAACCCATCTGTGAAATTATTTAAGAGATATTTTTTGCACTCATAAACGCATTGAGAATTTTTTAATACTTTTTAGCGCAAAAAAACTTTTAGACTGGTTCTGCACTATACAAAATTAGAACAAAGAGTATGTGCATAATGATTTAAACAAAATAGAAACCAGTCTGTTCTCTCCTCACTAAGCCGCTATAAATAGAATATGAGGTCGAAAGTTTGAAAGTATCTTAGTAACATGATAGTTGCTATAAATAGAACATGAATATTAGGAAAGTCCACGGACAAGTATACTCGTATATCGTAGTTATGTAGAAGCAGGGTATTTTTTAATTAAAAATAAAACAGTATGTAAAATATAAAGTAATGCTAATAAAAACGAAAAAAAAAATATTTTTTTTTTTTGCAAGATGGATATATCGAAAAAGCGTAATCTATAAACGTTAACGCGTAACGCGGAATTTAGTGGGAAAAAGCGTAATGATTACGCCAAAAGCGTAATGGTTGGCATGTATGTGTATCGTGTGCTGAAAAAATGGCGTTAAGCACTACAACAACAACATAATGTTCTCAATCAATTCCAATTGTCTTGAATGCCTTGATGTACCCATCACCTTGAATGTCCTAATGTACCAATAGTCTTGAATGTTTTCAAAATAATCCCTGTTTTGTGTTAGTCCAAATGTCAATCAGCATTTTGCAATTCCAATGAACAATTTAAATATTTATTTCAAAATATATCTGAGCACAAACTGTAAATGATTACAAAGACTGATCTTAAAATAGGAATGAATAATTTGTTTACTAACAGCCTTTTTTATATGTATGTCCCGTGAATTAAGAATCAACAGAATATTATAGAAAACTGGTGGAAAATTCAACTAACTCATAAATATGGTTATGCCTTGAACTGAAATTCTAGTACGGTAAACATCCTATTTACCACTTATAATCATTATAAAAGGTCAAGTATGCAAAAACACTATTGATAAGATTCAATCACAAAAAAAAGTCAAGCACACAAAATAAATTAAATATATGTAACACTTTTTAAGAGCATGTAACTTAAATAGTTTAGTGCCTAATGGATTCTCAATGAGGAAATGTAAACCCACAACACATTAACCACTGAAAGTTTTTGCTGTTTTCGCATGAAATGTGAGTAGGAAACACATTTTGGGGACCATTTCTTAATACATCTTAATACATCGACTTCATATGGTGAAGACTGTTTATTCAAAAAGTCCACCTTATCTTACTTTTGCACAGGTTCACCTGTCTGTGTGTACTTCAGACTGATCTGCCATAGATCTGAGGCCATAAAGTCTAAAATCTGGACACAAAATCGGACTCCGACCTTGGCCGAATTTTGGGTAGAAGAAAAATGGGTCCAAACAATTAAGGTTTTTCCCTCTGTATTTTGTAGTGCAACTAAAATGTTCTTAGGAGACTTTACTGAATGTTGCTGTGCTTTAATGCTTCCAAAACTATTAACAACTGTTGCCATCCATTATAGATACCATGCAGGAAGAACATGTGGGGGGAAACAAGTGGTTGAATTATGATTTTTTTTCCCCCAGATATAGAACACAATTGCTACAGAAAATTGTTTAAGACTGGAGTTACCTATTATCTTTTCTTACTTCTTATTTTTCATTACTTTTCTCACTCACTCCATCCACAAGAAATTGTCTAAACTAACAAGAAGATAAAAACTAAAGCAAAGAATCAAAATAAAACAATCGTTCTGCATTTCTCCTACATGACAAACACATCTTTTAAAAGATGGTGACAGTTAGTAATAAATTTGGTGGTATTTAATGTACCTTCTGCTTTCACATCCATCCCTTGCTTTCTCATAGAAATATGATCATAATGCCATACTATGTCTCTTTTATCCTTATGGTTTCACTCCAGATTTCAATTTTCCCCAATGTGTGCAAGACAATTATTACCTTTATCTTTGGATTCCATGTATGATTTGCAGCAGCCTCTTCTGCAGCAATGACATGTCTCTGAGAAGCAGAAAAATATGAAGAACCTTTTCAAAACTATAAAAAATTGCAAGAATGTTTTCATACATGTGAACTTGTGGCAAACTTGAACTTCCTCGATTGGTAAATTTGTTTTTAAAACTCTTGCAAATTGTCAGCAATTAATGAGGCACTAAAGACTGTCTTATCTTTTCTCACTATAGAAAATACTTTTTCACTGTCAGTACTGCTGTACTCAAAAAGAGAAAGGCAGGTTATGTTCAACTAGAAAAGTCACAAACAATGCAGGTAGCTTGCAGGATTTGAGAAGGTGACTTCAAGTATTCCAGCACTGAAATCTGCTGGGTGCTCTTAAGTTTTTCAATATCTATATGATTTTTGTTACAAGTGTGCTTTCCCACAACTTTCTGCCACATGCCCACAGGGGCTCGTACCTGTCATACATGTACTATATAATATTATTATATAATGTTAGTACATGTATAATAGGTAAACTGTAAGTAGGATACAAGCCACTGTGCACATCCCCAATTCTAAAATTCATGGAACACTGTGCAAAAAAAAGAGCATAATTTACAGTGTTTGATGGCAGCTGAATGCAAGGAATCTTTTGGTGTCTTCCTATCTGTACTTCACTTTTTGTGGAATACATTTCTGTTTCCTTGGAGGTGAAAACATTTTAACTGAAGTGTAGCTTAATTATGAAATGATATTAATCCAGAAGATGAGACATTGAATGGTTAGCAATTAGTGGTGTCAGCACATGCACTGAAAAATATGAACTCAAGTAAATTATGATAGATGATAATCTTTCAATATCCTAAAATTTCATAAAATCGAAAAAGCTTTCTTCATTTAGTGTTTGTTTTAAACACAAAATTACAGTTCTTATGAGTATGTACATATACCATTTTTTTGAAAAGTAAATTTGGGAACCAGTTTTCTTAAAAAGTATTTTTAAAACTTCTGTTCTAAATAAAGATTAAAGAACTTTAAAATGGTTGCTAAAGTGAAAAGTGCTACAACTAGATATAGTTCATCTAACATCACGTCTAGCAATATGGGACTATTATTGGTGTCAGAGACCACTGTTGATGTCGTGACAAGCACATAGCAGAATAAAAGATCGTTTATTCCTGATTTCAATGCATTAAAAATTGGGGAATTTGTGGATTTATTTGGCATGCAGTGTGAATCCATGAATAAATGCCAAAATCATGAGGGCTGAATACGTCATAAAAGATAGCCATCTATATCATTCGCTGTACTGTGGTCTACATCACAACTATTTGACAAGTCCACGCAGTCATCAGGATGTATGATTTTATCAAGTGTTGTGTTGCAAGCTTCTCAATCATTAAGTTTTGTGCTTTGAAAAAGCTTTACACAAGCAAGTCTTAAAGACTGTCTAGCTTGTACACAATGACTATTTAAGTCACTATGTGGTAACAACTGATCATCTAATATAAATGCAAGCTTTATGAATTTAGAGATCACAGGAAATATGAAACTGAAATAATGACAATGTCAATGGGGCCTTTCCATTAGCACTGGATACCAGAACCATAGTGATTGTTCAACAGATAAAGCATTAAGAATGCAACAGAAAGTAGAATCACACTTCTTATATCTCAAATAAGCGTGATGGTTTCAAAATAATCTAAATTTAAAGTAAACTTTTATTTTGCTAGCAATTGTGTAGTAGCTAGTGTATAAATTTCTAATTAAGAACATATCATAGTTTTGAACAATAATTTTGTATAGTAGGAACTATTCCTAAGAATTTACTGCAGACTTCATTCTGGAAAGCAAATTTTTAAGTAAATTATGTTTCTCCGAGAATACTTACCCAATCACATTAACATTAGGATATAAGCCTGCTACCTCGCAAATCCAGCTCTACCAAAAGACGAAAATTCATCTTTTTGTCTATGTCCTATAGACAAAGGGCAATAACTTGTGCCCCTTGCCTCCCCTTGCCACCCACTAGGTGTCGCCAGTTTTTAAGCTGAGCGATAAATACCATACGAGGATGCTTGCATGGCTGGTGGTTGGGAGGGTTTATAAGTAATGTGATTGGGTAAGTATTCTCGGAGAAACATAATTTACTTAAAAATTTGCTTTCTCCTTTGAATACGTTCCCCAATCCCATTAACATTAGGAGAATAGGTAATAGGAGGAGGGAATGCTGAGCATACTACCTCTACCCCGGGTATCATTTAGGGAATGATGGCTGGATTCCCCATTTGAACAATAACCCGTTCTCCTAATTTAATCAGCAACACAGCACAGGGTCATGTGATATGTGACCCCTTTATACGGTTTAGAAGATAGTTATTGAAATCTTCTTACCTACAAAAAATCTTTCTGGCGAATCCAGCGAAGCTAATAGGCTGTGCTGATTGTTGTAAATGGGTCTGGTGGGCATCTGGGCTGCCAACACCAGACCTACTAGATTCAAGGTTTGCCTCTGCAAGGACAAATCTTTGAGATAAAACTGGAGAAGGTTGACTCTGCATGACAGCCAACAGCTTCTATTATATCTCGGATAGACACATTGCGTTTGAATGCAAGGCTCGCTGAGATGGCTCTAATCTCATCAGCGGTAATCTGCATGAGGCGACTCTGATCTCGTGAAACCTCAGAGTACGCCAAGCGTATAACCCACTTCAGCCATGAAGCAAGGGCTTGAATGGTGATATCCCATTTCCCAGCTATCACCAGAAGAAAGAGGTTCTTGCATGTGACCTGACTCACCTCTGTGCGTTTAAATGGTGCTAGAGTGCACAAACAGGATCTTGCATGGCTGCTGCTTCTGACCTATCTATAAAAGAAGTGAGCTAATGATGACTTTTTGATTGCCAATGGATGGTAACCTATTTTTTGGCTATGAAGCCTGGCTGCGTCAAGAGGACCACCGAACCATCTGATCTGAACTGAAGAAAGTTCGGGTCACTGGAAAGGACATGTAACTCACTCACCTTGCATGCTGAATCTAAGACTATCAAGAAACCCGATTTGTATGATGGTAGCTTTAATGAATTGTGGGCTATAGACCCAATAATGTCTGAATTGAGCCATGTTAAAACCCAATTCCACCTTGTTGCAAAAGATCGATCATCAGACGTCCCCAAAGTGTGCAGATTGGAAGAAAGCCAGATTGATGGAAAGACCATTCCATGTGAATGACTGGATAGAGTGTCAGCCAAGACATTGAGTCTGCCGGGAATGTGTCTGATTTGTACATTAAGGTGTAGATTGTCGCACCAATGTAGAAACTGCCAGATCAGATTGCACAGGTCTGGTGATTGGTGCCCCCTTGTTTTGAGGAGGCAAGACACCACCACAAAGTTGTCCGATATAAGAAGGACAGTTTTGAATAAGAGTTGATTATGCCAGAAATGAAAGGCATTGATGACAGTCTTTATTGCTGAAAGGTTGATGTGGAGAGGGCTCTCACCTGGCACCCACGTGCTGCTGACGGTATCGAAGTCTGGCAACAGGTGGGCACCACAACTGTAGGTACTGGTGCATGAACATACCGTTATCTCCACCTGGGTATCTCCAGAGGAATCCCTGTGGACAGCCAAAAGGGGTTGTGCCACTGATGCAAGAATGATCTAATCATGGGCATGATCATTATTGTGTGATTGAGGGGACTGAAAAAAGGACGTCATTATCCCAGTAACGTCCTTTGTAAGGGTTCTTTCTGGGGGTTTCCCATGGGTTCTTCCTCCACCATTAATATTAGCCTCCATGTATCGTGTGCTGAAAAAATGGCATTAAGCACAACAACAACAACATAATGTTCTCAATCAATTCCAATTGTCTTGAATACCTTGATGTACCCATCACCTTGAATGTCCTAATGTACCAATAGTCTTGAATGTTTTCAAAATAATCCCTGTTTTGTGTTAGTCCAAATGTCAATCAGCATTTTACAATTCCAATGAACAATTTAAATAATTTATTTCAAAATATATCTGAGCACAAACTGTAAATGATTACAAAGACTGATCTTAAAATAGGAATGAATAATTTGTTTACTAACAGCCTTTTTTATATGTATGTCCCGTGAACTAAGAATCAACAGAATATTATAGAAAACTGGTGGAAAATTCAACTAACTCATAAATATGGTTATGCCTTGAACTGAAATTCTAGTACGGTAAACATCCTATTTACCACTTATAATCATTATAAAAGGTCAAGTATGCAAAAACACTATTGATAAGATTCAATCACAAAAAAAAGTCAAGCACACAAAATAAATTAAATATATGTAACACTTTTTAAGAGCATGTAACTTAAATAGTTTAGTGCCTAATGGATTCTCAATGAGGAAATGTAAACCCACAACACATTAACCACTGAAAGTTTTTGCTGTTTTCGCATGAAATGTGAGTAGGAAACACATTTTGGGGACCATTTCTTAATACATCTTAATACAACGACTTCATATGGTGAAGACTGTTTATTCAAAATGTCCACCTTATCTTACTTTTGCACAGGTTCACCTGTCTGTGTGTACTTCAGACTGATCTGCCATAGATCTGAGGCCATAAAGTCTAAAAAAATCTGGACACAAAATCGGACTCCGACCTTGGCCGAATTTTGGGTAGAAGAAAAATGGGTCCAAACAATTAAGGTTTTTCCCTCTGTATTTTGTAGTGCAACTAAAATGTCCTTACGAGACTTTACTGAATGTTGCTGTGCTTTAATGCTTCCAAAACTATTAACAACTGTTGCCATCCATTATAGATACCATGCAGGAAGAACATGTGGGGGGAAACAAGTGGTTGAATTATGATTTTTTTCCCCCAGATATAGAACACAATTGCTACAGAAAATTGTTTAAGACTGGAGTTACCTATTATCTTTTCTTACTTCTTTTTTTTCATTACTTTTCTCACTCACTCCATCCACAAGAAATTGTCTAAACTAACAAGAAGATAAAAACTAAAGCAAAGAATCAAAATAAAACAATCGTTCTGCATTTCTCCTACATGACAAACACATCTTTTAAAAGATGGTGACAGTTAGTAATAAATTTGGTGGCATTTAATGTACCTTCTGCTTTCACATCCATCCCTTGCTTTCTCATAGAAATATGATCATAATGCCATACTATGTCTCTTTTATCCTTATGGTTTCACTCCAGATTTCAATTTTCCCCAATGTGTGCAAGACAATTATTACCTTTATCTTTGGATTCCATGTATGATTTGCAGCAGCCTCTTCTGCAGCAATGACAGATCTCTGAGAAGCAGAAAAATATGAAGAACCTTTTCAAAACTATAAAAAATTGCAAGAATGTTTTCATACATGTGAACTTGTGGCAAACTTGAACTTCCTCGATTGGTAAATTTGTTTTTAAAACTCTTGCAAATTGTCAGCAATTAATGAGGCACTAAAGACTGTCTTATCTTTTCTCACTATAGAAAATACTTTTTCACTGTCAGTACTGATTTACTCAAAAAGAGAAAGGCAGGTTATGTTCAACTAGAAAAGTCACAAACAATGCAGGTAGCTTGCAGGATTTGAGAAGGTGACTTCAAATATTCCAGCACTGAAATCTGCTGGGTGCTCTTAAGTTTTTCAATATCTATATGATTTTTGTTACAAGTGTGCTTTCCCACAACTTTCTGCCACATGCCCACAAGGGCTCATACCTGTCATACATGTACTATATAATATTATTATATAATGTTAGTACATGTATAATAGGTAAACTGTAAGTACGATACAAGCCACTGTGCACATCCCCAATTCTAAAATTCATGGAACACTGTGCAAAAAAAAGAGCATAATTTACAGTGTTTGATGGCAGCTGAATGCAAGGAATCTTTTAGTGTCTTCCTATCTGTACTTCACTTTTTGTGGAATACATTTATGTTTCCTTGGAGGTGAAAACATTTTAACTGAAGTGTAGCTTAATTATGAAATGATATTAATCCAGAAGATGAGACACTGAATGGTTAGCAATTAGTGGTGTCAGCACATGCACTGAAAAATATGAACTCAAGTAAATTATGATAGATGATAATCTTTCAATATCCTAAAATTTCATAAAATCGAAAAAGCTTTCTTCATTTAGTGTTTGTTTTAAACACAAAATTACAGTTCTTATGAGTATGTACATATACCATTTTTTTGAAAAGTAAATTTGGGAACCAGTTTTCTTAAAAAGTATTTTTAAAACTTCTGTTCTAAATAAAGATTAAAGAACTTTAAAATGGTTGCTAAAGTGAAAAGTGCTACAACTAGATATAGTTCATCTAACATCACATCTAGCAATATGGGACCATTATTGGTGTCAGAGACCACTGTTGATGTCGTGACAAGCACATAGCAGAATAAAAGATCGTTTATTCCTGATTTCAATGCATTAAAAATTGGGGAATTTGTGGATTTATTTGGCATGCAGTGTGAATCCATGAATAAATGCCAAAATCATGAGGGCTGAATACGTCATAAAAGATAGCCATCTATATCATTCGCTGTACTGTGGTCTACATCACAACTATTTGACAAGTCCACGCAGTCATCAGGATGTATGATTTTATCAAGTGTTGTGTTGCAAGCTTCTCAATCATTAAGTTTTGTGCTTTGAAAAAGCTTTACACAAGCAAGTCTTAAAGACTGTCTAGCTTGTACACAATGACTATTTAAGTCACTATGTGGTAACAACTGATCATCTAATATAAATGCAAGCTTTATGAATTTAGAGATCACAGGAAATATGAAACTGAAATAATGACAATGTCAATGGGGCCTTTCCATTAGCACTGGATACCAGAACCATAGTGATTGTTCAACAGATAAAGCATTAAGAATGCAACAGAAAGTAGAATCACACTTCTTATATCTCAAATAAGCGTGATGGTTTCAAAATAATCTAAATTTAAAGTAAACTTTTATTTTGCTAGCAATTGTGTAGTAGCTAGTGTATAAATTTCTAATTAAGAACATATCATAGTTTTGAACAATAATTTTGTATAGTAGGAACTATTCCTAAGAATTTACTGCAGACTTCATTCTGGAAAGCAAATTTTTAAGTAAATTATGTTTCTCCGAGAATACTTACCCAATCACATTAACATTAGGATATAAGCCTGCTACCTCGCGAATCCAGCTCTACCAAAAGACGAAAATTCATCTTTTTGTCTATGTCCTATAGACAAAGGGCAATAACTTGTGCCCCTTACCTCCCCTTGCCACCCACTAGGTGTCGCCAGTTTTTAAGCTGAGCGATAAATACCATACGAGGATGCTTGCATGGCGGGGTGGTTGGGAGGGTTTATAAGTAATGTGATTGGGTAAATATTCTCGGAGAAACATAATTTACTTAAAAATTTGCTTTCTCCTTTGAATACGTTCCCCAATCCCATTAACATTAGGAGAATAGGTAATAGGAGGAGGGAATGCTGAGCATACTACCTCTACCCCGGGTATCATCTAGGGAATGATGGCTGGATTCCCCATTTGAACATGGCTGGATTCCGTAATTTAATCAGCAACACAGCACAGGGTCACGTGATATGTGACCCCTTTATACGGTTTAGAAGATAGTTATTGAAATCTTCTTACCTACAAAAAATCTTTCTGGCGAATCCAGCGAAGCTAATAGGCTGTGCTGATTGTTGTAAATGGGTCTGGTGGGCATCTGGGCTGCCAACACCAGACCTACTAGATTCAAGGTTTGCCCCTGCGAGGACAAATCTTTGAGATAAAACTGGAGAAGGTTGACTCTGCATGACAGCCAACAGCTTCTATTATATCTCGGATAGACACATTGCGTTTGAATGCAAGGCTCGCTGAGATGGCTCTAATCTCATCAGCGGTAATCTGCATGAGGTGACTCTGATCTTGTGAAACCTCAGAGTACGCCAAGCGTATAACCCACTTCAGCCATGAAGCAAGGGCTTGAATGGTGATATCCCATTTCCCAGCTATCAACAAAAGAAAGAGGTTCTTGCATGTGACCTGACTCACCTCTGTGCGTTTAAATGGTGCTAGAGTGCACAAACAGGATCTTGCATGGCTGCTGCTTCTGACCTATCTATAAAAGAAGTGAGCTAATGATGACTTTTTGATTGCCAATGGATGGTAACCTATTTTTTGGCTATGAAGCCTGGCTGCGTCAAGAGGACCACCGAACCATCTGATCTGAACTGAAGAAAGTTCGGGTCACTGGAAAGGACATGTAACTCACTCACCTTGCATGCTGAATCTAAGACTATCAAGAAACCCGATTTGTATGATGGTAGCTTTAACGAATTGTGGGCTATAGACCCAATAATGTCTGAATTGAGCCATGTTAAAACCCAATTCCACCTTGTTGCAAAAGATCGATCATCAGACGTCCCCAAAGTGTGCAGATTGGAAGAAAGCCAGATTGATGGAAAGACCATTCCATGTGAATGACTGGATAGAGTGTCAGCCAAGACATTGAGTCTGCCGGGAATGTGTCTGATTTGTACATTAAGGTGTAGATTGTCGCACCAATGTAGAAACTGCCAGATCAGATTGCACAGGTCTGGTGATTGGTGCCCCCTTGTTTTGAGGAGGCAAGACACCACCACAAAGTTGTCTGACATAAGAAGGACAGTTTTGAATAAGAGTTGATTATGCCAGAAATGAAAGGCATTGATGACAGCCTTTATTGCTGAAAGGTTGATGTGGAGAGGGCTTTCCCCTGGCACCCACGTGCCGCTGACGGTATCGAAGTCTGGCAACAGGTGGGCACCACAACTGTAGGTACTGGTGCATGAACATACCGTTATCTCCACCTGGGGTATCTCCAGAGGAATCCCTGTGGACAGCCAAAAGGGGTTGTGCCACTGACGCAAGAATGATCTAATCATGGGCATGATCATTATTGTGTGATTGAGGGGACTGAAAAAAGGACGTCATTATGCCAGTAATGTCCTTTGTAAGGGGTGCATAAAAAGACGGCCGAGCAAGATACAAGTCCACCGCCACATTGAATAATCCGAGGAGTTGCAAGAACTCTCTCACTGAAATGCACATCCTGCTGGAAATGGACTCTACGAGTTTGACTATCCGGATGATCTCGAATGCGAGGAAGCCTTACCAGATTCAGATCGGTGAGAATCTCCATACCCAGATGGACCAAAACTCTGGGATGGACAGAGATCAGACTTTATCCAGTTCACAAGAAAGCCTAGATGATGTAAAAGTGATATAAGATTGTTTCTGCCTTTGAGCAGATGTTTCTGGAGGATGTCGTCCAAGTATACTGCTATCACTATAGATGAAGTCGAGCAGAACAGGGCGATGATGCAATCCATAACCTTTCTAAAAGCCCAAGGGTTGATGTTGAGGCCAAAAGGTATGACCTGGAACTGATAAGCCGAGTCCCAATAAGCATAACAGAGAAATGTCCGTGACTCGGTGGATAGGGATGTGAAAATATGCATCGGTCATAACTAGACTGACGGCATACCCATCCCATCAGATGGAATTACGGATTGATCACACCATTGACACATTGAATTTCAGGGATAAAATGTATTGGTTGAGGTGACTCAGGTGGATGAATGGCCTCTGGATAAGAAACAACCATGAATAAAACCCAGGCTATTGCAGGGTTTATTATTATTATTATAATTTTTTTTTTTGTCTATTTTTCAGAAAGGCATCCTTCTCCCGATCTGACGGTACATCCGTGAAGAGGGGAGAGGAGGACAGGTGAGGAGATGGATAAATGAAGTCCAAAGTGCATCCGAAATGACCTGAATCACCCAAATGTTCTGAGGTAATAAAGTGGTCTAGTGGTCCTGAAATTGCAGGAAGTGGCCGCCCACAGGTAAGCAGTCCGCTGGCGGTGGGCAGGGTATGTCAACATCTAGAGTTAGGAGGCTTGAAGGCGGAGAAACTTGGGTTCTTGCCGCCTCTGTATTGTTGCCTCCTAGCTTGATTAAATTGTTGGTTCCCAGCAATGGGTTGGGATCTATACTGCACATTTGATTGTAAGGATCCCTTCTTCCCTGGTGCGCCTATCATCCCTCCGCGGTGGCAGGGGATGATTGTTTCGAAATGCCTGCGAAAGTTGGGCGGCAAGTTGGAGGGACAGTTCCGAGCTGCCTGCCTCCGAACTTTTTCAATTTTCTGCCAAAGAGTAAAGGTGACCCAAATGGAGACATCCGTAAAGCCAGAGTAGGATGGGACTTGAGCGACGTGGACCGCCAACGTGCGTCACGTCGTTTCAGGTCGAAGTTGGCAGAAGCAGTCAACGCATTCGCCATGGAATGGTGAGCTGCCCTGTGAATAACTCTAGCATTCCAGGCCGTCGCTTCACAAGCGTGGTCATTGCCGGATTTGCCAAGGAATCAAAAAATGGCTAGTGAAACCAAGTCTAACATTGAAGACGTAGCGACTACGTTTCAGACTAGCTTTGAAGGCGTCTGATTAAGTTTTGTACCAGTTACACTAGAACGTTCATTGCTGGAAGTTAGCTACCTTTTTCCTTTTTTTTTTTTTTTACCAACTGGGGAAGAAGCAGGAAGGACATTGTCTCTTCCTCCCTTTCAAGATCTACAGATGCCTTAACTTTGTAGTCTTGAATGGCGGTAGGAGGTGGTGGGCATTCTGAAGTTCCCAACACCCTATAAATTCTTCCCCTGCAGCCTTGGAGATAAGCTCAGTCCGTTCCATGACTGGATCTGTGTACGGCTGAAAGTGTTTCGTCACACTCACTGTGTGCTGAGTCATGTTCTGGTCAACTCAATCATCCACTAGCAGCTGAACTGTCAATTTTTTTTTCTTTTAAAATTTTCAATCCAACTTTAAATTTTTTCTCATCTCCGTAATGCTTACGCAGTGCAGCAAGCACTGCACGCACATCTACCATTCGCTCAGAGGGAACGTTGATTCTGGTACAGTTTGCATATCTGTATAGCATACCAGGTGACATAGATGTCATAATTGACACTTTCACTAATTCTCCCTTGAGGAGAAGCCTTGAACATATGGACGGCTGGCACTGCCGGCTGGTTTATCTGGCGAATGGTCGGTCTGAATGTCGGCGACGGTCCGGCTATTGCCGGTACCGGCCGCTCAAATGGCCTAGCTGGACAGACAAATTTCTCACTAAAATCTCCATATAGTATTGGTATGTTGCCGGCGGTACGGCTTGACGGACGGATTTGTCACTAAAATCTCCATAAATCATAGTTGGTCAGCCCATTTGATTAATAAGGTCCCCATACTGGGACAGCACTGCTGGCTGGTTTGTCTGGTGTGTGGTCCACCGGTATGTCGGTGACGGTCCAGCTATCACCGGTACCAGCCACTTACATGGCTTGGCTGGACGGATAGATTTCTCAGTAAAATCTCCGTCATAGTATTGGCATGTTGCCGTCGGTACAGCTTGACGGGCAGATTTGTCACTAAAATCCCCATAAATCATAGCTGGTCAGACCGTGTTAGCAATACGATGGGACAGCTGGACGGCCGGTGCGGTGATGGCAAGATTGCATAATGAAATGGATTCGATGGAACCGGTAAAAACCCCATGCGTCCTGACTTACAGGCCCGAAAGCCATGCTTGGACATGCGGGGGGAGTGGGCAGCCTGAAATTGGGGGAACAATTCCCAAAAGATGTTAATAGCTACGCTGTAGTTTCCTGTACCTAATGACGCATTTGTTCAAAGGCGGACTGTTGTACCATGTCAACACCATTTTCCTCCATTGCCACATGGCCAACACCATTTTTGCCGTTCATGCATTTGCTGTTGACATCTCTACTGAAACGACAAAGAAGATAAAACAAAGCACAAATTAGCAATTCAGCATGTTATTAATTCACTAATACCATAACCGTTACTAACGGAGGAAGCAAAATTATTCAGTGCCGCGTTAACTCGTAAATGACAACACAAGTACTGCCATTAGCTAGTCGTAACTTGGTTGTCCAAAGGCGAAATCTACTGAAACGACAAAAGAAGATAACAAGCACAAATTAGCAATACAGCACGTTATTAATTCGCTAATACCATAACCGTTACAAACGGAGTAAGCGAAATTATTCAGTGCCACGTGAACTCGTAAATGACAACACGAGTACCGCCATTAGCGTGCTCTGTCCACATTGCAACATGGTCGTCCAAAGACGAAGTCCATAAAGGTGACAAAGTCACTCAAAATTTGAAAATATTGTAAAATAATGTCTACAACCTGTAGAAGAATGATTATCCAACACAATAATTCCAAATTTAACTTCGGATGGTTTGAATTTTGCACTAAGATGGCTTGGATTCATGGAGGTCTAATTGTACATGTTTGCACAGTACAGCGGAGCTTAAAAACTGGCGACACCTAATGGGTGGCAAGGGGAGGTAAGGGGTAAGAGTTATTGCCCTTTGTCTATAGGACATAGACAAAAAGACGAATTTTCGTCTTTTGGTAGGGCTGGATTCGCGAGGTAGCAGGCTTATATCCTAATGTTAATGTGATTGGGGAACATATTCAAAGGAGAAATGAAAATATGGTGACCAGTGGCCACTACCAGATCAAAGAGAGAGGATACATAGAAGCTAACAGGATTTACAGATACCCTTGTATCTATCATGTTAAGCAGGGTTCCAGGCGGCAATGTAGTCTAAAAAACTTACATGAAAGGATCAATGACATCACACTTCTGTCCGCATGGGTTCAAGACTCAGCTCAGTCAACATGGGTATGTGAGAAAGATTGCCAGTAGTTTGGTCATTGGTCAGTGTCTATAACTAAAGTATCCAACTAAAACATAGGGTCTCACATTCACATCACCATGACAGCCACGTGAGAACCTGTGTGATGGCCAAGGGCTGCATCAATGAAATAATTTCCTACAGTGAAAGTGCTCAAAGTCATACCTAAGACATAAATATAGTACTAACAGCTGCCTCTCTTGGTGCTCAATATTAAGAAGTTAGTTTTAGGACTGGCTGGCCTGGTGTCAGGAATAACGTGACTTTGTGGGACATCATGCTATATGTCAGTTATATACTATGATGTCTGCAGTGACAGTTTATAGTGATATCTAGCACTGGGGCATCATGCTGCAGAAATATTATCCTGAAACCATGCCAACCAATCCAAACACTATCTTCTAAATGCTGAGTGCCAAGCAAGGTAGCTGCTAGATCTGAGATTTCCATTTCTGAGGCAGACACTCTAACCAGTAGGCCAACTAACATTCAAGCTTGGAAAAGACTGAGTGTCAAGCTTTGAAATGATGGATCACCAAGATTGGAAAATATAGCTACCCAAGCATAGAAAAGACAGACTACCAAGCTCGGCAAAGATATATTGCCAAGTTTAGTAAAGACAGATCTGGCAAACTAGCTCATAAATGATTAAAATCACTTAACACATTTCAAATAATGACTATTACAAAGTCTTTGTAGTTTCTGTCTTTATTCTCCCTTGAAATGACCTACACTAACTTCCAAACATTACAAGCAAAGTTGAAGAAATTGACAATAGTAAGTAACTGAACTTCCATAATCAACAGGACAGAATTCCTCACTGTACTATAACATATTTTAACTTCATCATATACTTTCATTTCTGTGAAAAAAGTATACCCAAATCATGTTAGGAATTAAAATAAATAAATTCCTATTTCTAATTATAAAAGGACTTATTTCTCATTTCTGTTTATTCTTATATTGCCCAAAAACATGATTATTTGTAATATAAGTAGAGAGCCTTGACCATTGCTTATTTTTAATGCTCATGTACAAGTTCTGGGAGAAATATACAAACTATGACTCAAATCCACACTTCTCATAAATCTTTTATCAGAGCTATTGTATTTGACAAAATGATGCTGACCTATACCAACAAAATTCTATGAACACAGTATTTTAAACTTATAATTGCAAAAAATATATAAGCGAATATTTACATTCAATGCTCTCATCTTGTTTCCCAAGACAACTGCCAGATTTTCTGCCATCTCCGCCACCAGCACTGATCCATTTATAGACTCGAATGATAAACGACCTTTCTCATTGAGCTGTTCATTATAGGACTGCAATAAAAGAAAATATTGCATAAGCTTCAGACAACTGCAGCTCTCCCTAATTATAACATGACAGTCAGGGTCTATAAGCACAGACCGTGTTATGTACAGAACTGTTTTATACTGAGTACCATTAAATACTGAGCCATGATATAGTGAAAATATCACAATACACAGAAGTATGGTATAATGGACATGGGCGTTTTCTTCCAGCCCTTACTGCCGTACATTGGATTGATTTTTGTTCATTATAGTACTGCGTCATATATGGAATCATGTGACAATTAGGGGTGAAACGATTCATCGATACATCGATGCATTGATACTTTTGCCATTTCGATACACATATCGATACACAAGGCGAGGAATCAATACAAAACGATATCTACCTTATAATAGCTACATAAATCTTCAGCAGTTATGATAATTAAATTAGGATCTCATTAGACCATACTGTCGCGGTAGTTGTTTTGTATACACTGGAAGTATAGCGTGTGAGATTCAGTTAGTCATCTCCGTTCCTGCACCCGGACCAGTTCTATAGATAAGAGTTTCCTTGTACTAGGAAATTACATTATTTTTTGTCTTTTTAAATAATAACCATAATTTAAAAATATAATCAAAGACATAAATTAATAATAGTTTCTGAAGGAAAATTTTTTTTCTTAAAATTATTATAATAATGTAAGTGTCAATTCTTTTCTCTTTGCGTGGGACTAAACTATCCGTATGGGTGTGGAACCGGTGATAGAACTTATGATTATTCTTAATCACTAAGACGTTTGGGATGCTTTCATGCAATGAACTACAAACAGCAGGGTAACCAAGGTGATTCCAACATCTGGTCAAATGGAGCAGACGCAAAAGGCCGAAAAAATTGAACTCAAATTACCTTTGATTAGAAGATCATCGGCCTGGAACTATTTTGGATATCCTGTGGAGTATGAGAATGGAGTAAGAAAAGTAGACAAGTCCAGGTGTGCTTGCAATCTGCGTTTTACAGCTCTTAGGAATACTGAAAACACCACAAATATGTCTTCACATTTAAAATGGCACCACCCAACCATTGCCATTGGAATTCCTTTAAAAGATGACAAGATTTCAGCTCCCAAGGTCAGTGTTTCTCCTACTCCTAAGCCATCACATCCAACAACCACAGCTCAGATTGACTGCAGTTTTTCAGTCTCCATTAATTCCATCATCGCAAAGATCAAAGACAATCACTAAGCATATAGCGATGTTTATTGCACATGATATGCACCCTTTCTCAGTGGTTGATTCGCTAGGTTTCAGAAATCTGATTCATACCCTGGAACCTCGCTACATCATCCCATCAAGAACAGAGAAAGTTATCCCAGACCTATACCTTCACACCAGACAAGAAGTGCAAAGCACCATATCAGAGGCAGAATCAGTGGCCATTACTACAGATGGTTGGACTTCAAGGGCTACGAGAGTTACATAACAATCACAGCTCACTTGATTGATAAGGAATGGTGCATGAAAAGCTTTGTTCTTCAGACCAGACCTTTACACAAGTCTCACACTGGTAAAAATATAGGAGCAGTACTAGTTGATGGCACTAAGGAATGTCAACTGGAAAGGCCCCACAAGTTACTCCCCATAGTAACAGATAATGCTGCTAACATAGATGTTGTTATTCAAGAGGCAAAGTTCACACCACATATCAAGTGCTAGATAGCAGATAGCAGATCTCAGGTTTGACACTGCAGTTGGGTGCTTGTATGTGTTATAGATAGATATAACAGATCTAAGTTTTTACACTGCAGTTGGGTGTTTGTGTGACATAGATTGATATAACAGATCTCAGGTTTAACACTGCATAATTATTATTTCTGAATCCCAATAATTTTAAATTTATTATGTATTTTTGTGTTACATGTACTTTTTAGTGTGTTATTGTGTTGCAGTATGTTATTGCATGATGAATCAGACACAAAACTTGTAATAGTCCTGTGCATCTGTTTGGCAGAATTATCTAATTCAGTTCATTTATGCCATTTACAGTCATCACAATTGTCAGCTAGTTTTAGAACACTGAGTTTGTGACTTAAGAAGATTTATTCATTTGCTGGAAGATGCATTTAAGTTGATGAGGATATCATCTTCAGTTATTAGGAACTTTCTTTAATTCATCTATAGACTTCAATTACACACATGACAATTTATGTAAAATTAATTAGTGTTTGCTGCAGTGAAGTTTATCATTTGTGTTTTCTAAGATGATCTTTCTTGAACTGAAGAAAGGAGGAAAGTATACAGCTTAGAAAAGGTTGCATAATTATGATTTCCTAATCCTAAGCATTTTAAATTTTTGTTGTATTTTTTGTGTTACATGTACTTTTTAATATATTATTTTGTTCCAGTATGTTGTTGCATGATGAATCAGACACAAAACTTGTAACATTTCATTTTTATTGAACGAAGGATAAAGAAACACATCAAAGATTTTGTTATATTTTATTTGGTTACACAGAACAACAATGTTAGTAGTCGTAACATTGTATCTTGATTCAATTTTTTCTCTGTTATCATTATACATAACAGGTTAATAAGGTGACTCACTGCTGATACATTGCATATTTGACACTGTTTGAACTTGAAAATACCATTCAACATATACATTCACATGATTAATCAAATGTACTGTGATAATCCCATTTTCAGTTTGATAAATGTATCGATATGTATCGTATCGTAGGCTGTGTATCGTGTATCATATCGATACGTGGCACAGGCGTATCGTTTCACCCCTAGTGACAATGTTGCACATTATAATGTGGAGGAGCTGTACATGCAGTACATGCTCAAATTTGCTATCATCTAATGCACTGGCAGGTATAAATCTACAATGTACATTTGAAATTTTTTAGAATGATCACTTGTGAAATGCTTTTAAGTATTTCACTTGTTTCCACATTATATTTTTACATAGCTCCAAGCAATCCAAAGTCACTAAACAATGTACAGGTTGGTACACATTATTTTTCCACACTTGGATGAATATATCTAACCCAAACATGGGTAATTTCACAGGTACCTGATGCAAACTTCATATTAAAATGTTTAAAAAAGCAGCAGAGGGGGTGAACCCTACATTTGTCCGAGACATCATTTGCTCTAAATCTAACAAACATCTCGAGAGAATTAATTCGAATCCTTCTTTTTCAACCAAAAAAAAAGATTACTTGCTCGAAACATAAGTTTTTCGCAAATTATACTCAAAGGCCGTTTTCATCGTTTAGTCAAAATACGGTCTCGTCGTGATGTCATCGCCCCCTCTGCTGCTATGGGTTAATAATTTATTTCAACCAAATATTTGATCAAGTCTTTATGATTTCACAAACAAACTAATCGCTAACACCTCGTCTTGTAGATCAATTAAATTATTTGACTGGTCGGTGAGTCAGAAATTAATTCTCGTTAACGAATTATTATGGCATCGCATGTAGACAGGATTAATTGGGTTTTCAATAATAAGGAATCCTGGAGGAGCTGTTGGTGCAAACGAATAAAGAATATATCCTTGCTGAGCTTGATTTGATTGCTCTAGATTAATTTGATAGCTACCTTCAATTGCATCACATGTTAAATTGAGCGCAATCACCGTTGAAATATTTACATTATGCGGGGCAATATGCCTACCGCCACCATCTGGATCATTATTATATTTGAGGAGGACAGATGGATCTGGTTTTTGTATCGTTTTGATAATATACCTAACAAAAATTGTTAGTTCCTTAGCGTTGTATCCGGGAAATTTGAAATTACGCAGATTGTCTTCTGTGATATTGTAATCCGTTAGGAATCGTTGTTTATTGTCGCTGTTGTCATTAATTATTGTTTGAATAATTAGTTCATGGATATATTCCTTGTCAGATATAAGCTGATTTGATATTTCAACGTGTTTTTGTAAGTTTGTTTGCCGTAGTTGTTCTAGTTGTGTTTTATGTAATTGATTAATTTCATTAAAATAACCAGTGATGTCAGTTAGCGTAAATGAAATAGTAACAGATGAGTCAGCTGTTCTTTTAATGATAAAATCCCATTGTAATGTGTTTTTGTTGGTAAATATAAATCTATCGGCGATTTTTCCTTTTTTTATATCAGATAAATTATCTCTATATATGGGATTGATTTCATGATATGATTGTACGTCTGTGGTTAAGTCGGTGGCGGATTTCTCCGGTGGTTTTTCAAGCCATCCTAACACTGTTCTTAACAAGCTGTTATAGATATCTACAATGTATCCCTCTGTGCTTATTTCGATCAACGACGAGAGCGTCGGTTCATGAAGTTTAATAGCTATTTTTGATTCTTTTCCAGTGATTGATTTTATTCAGCATCGATTTGCTCAATTTGGTACGATCCGGTTGGTAGTGAAACAGTTTCCCACGCTGGAGTACCATCAGGTTTAATCTTATACGAGAACACCAGTGCGTTATTGGGTTGCTGACCACCAAATGCAACCGATCTGATATTAGGCCAGCTATGATATACTCGTAATTTTGCCAGCGCGATCTCACGCACTGGAATCGGAGAAGGGAAGTTCACACTAAATTGTGGGTTTGTTGATGTTATTGATATCATGCTTGTTCATATCGGGGTGGTATTCTCCGCGATTCGTTGAAGCAGTTCGAGTGACATTATTGTTAACGCTGTCTTCAATTTCCAATTTCAACATCGCGGAGTTATACAACTGGGTCATTGCGGAAAATTCAACATCGGATATGAACGAATTATCTATCGACAGCGAGATCAACTCGGATAATTTTGAGTATGCGTCAAATACCACCCTTTATCGAGCTGTATAATCGGCGAGTTTTTTCTGAGAACACAATGATAATTTTTTAGTTATCGCGGTGGCGACTGCCGCGATTGTTGTTGCCGCGGAGATAGCGATTGGAACTGCAATCGGAGCCATCATGGTCACCGTCGACAAAATAACCCTGGCGCTGGCCATCACACCGGATACCGAGTACACGGTGATGTCGATGATTGCTACGCTGCGTCGGTATTTTTTCATTTTTTCACGATAGCGCTCAGAAAGTAATTTCAAATTCGCGGAAAATTCTTTCACGGTATCATATCGATATCGATGCGATTGTGATACCTCTGGGACTATTATCGATTCAATTGATTTCGTCAATGTCATTACTATTTAAAACCCGCTAGTGTTTTCAATTATTCGATTGTGTACCTGGATTTATGGTCGATGGGGGGAATACCGGATACAAATTCTAGCGTCCAGGGTAGCGACTCCCTAACCCCTGCCGCTGGCCCGTCGGGTGTAGTTATATCAATTCTAATAGGGGATCTTATTCGGTCGGGCGCGTCGGGTATCATATCGTTTATATATGTTACTGTGTTAACTCCTGTTATATATAATGGTCCCGGACCGACTCTCAAATCAAATTTACGGCGATGTATTATTGTAAATCGATAACAACCCGGTATACTACCATATTTGCTATGAAAATATAAACTATTTTCATTTCCTTGGATCCAATCAAGGGTTCCACTGGCAACTGTGTATACGATGTTATCAACGGTTTTTACGTGGTGTGGAATTTTTACCTTATCGAGTCGTTCGATCATTTTTGGAAAATCATCTTTGACGGTATTAACTGTTGTTTTACTTTCATCGATAGCCGCTTTAATTTCAGCGAGAGTCATACCTGCCACAAGTGGGTTTCCAAAGAACTTACCAACGATGTCGTTAGTGGGTTTTTGTACCTTTTCAAAATCTTCTTTTAGTTTAAGAATATCGTCGTAAACGTCGAGATAGGTTTTTTTGATTTCGGTATATTTCATCATCGTTCCATCGCGGCGTTTAAAAATGAAATCAAAAGTAAGTTAGATTCTATACCTTTTTGGGTATTATAATTCCCGTTGAGTTGAGAATATGTCATCGTGATATTGTAACTTTTAGAACCCTCAAAGAACGCATTAACAATTTCGCTGGTGAGTTTTTGTTCGTCAATAGCTTTTTTAACTTCAGCGAGGGTCGGGCCTGTCAGAGATGTGGTTTCAGACACAGGTGTTCTCCCTAAAAATTTATCAACGATGGTATTAAGTGTTGTTTGTCTCACCATAAACATATTAATATCTCTGAGATGTAACGGGGACACCAAAGAAACTATTAGCGATGTGGGCATTGTGAGTATGCTTGCCAATAAACTCGTTAATTTCAGCGAGAGTCATACCTGCCACAAGTGGGTTTCCAAAGAACTTACCAACGATGTAGTTAGTGGGTTTTTGTACCTTTTCAAAATTTTCTTTTAGTTTAAGAATATCATTGTAAATCTCGAGTTAATTTTCCCTGATATCGGCGGAACCCATCATCTTCCCATCCCTCTTGAAAAAAAGTGTAAACAAAAGTCTTTCGAATCCAAACTGTGATTGGGTTTTAAAATAAAAGTCGATGTTAGAAAATTTTGTCGTGATATCTTGGAGTGTACTGCCCTCAAAGAACTTATTAGCTACGTCGATGGTGAGCTTTTGTTTGTCAATGGCGCTTTTAATTTCAGTGAGAGTCATGCCTACTACAAGCGAGTTTCAAAAAAACTTAACAACGACGTCGTTAGTGGGTTTTTGTATCTTTTCAAGATTTTCTATTAGTTTAGAAATATCATTGTACATATCAAGATAATTTGCCTTGATTTCATTTTCATTCATCATCCTTCCCGCGTCCTTGTTAAAAAAGAATAAAGATAGAAAGTTTTTAATTTCAGCGAGAGTCATGCCAACCACAAGCGGGGTTCCAAAGAATTTATGTACGACATTTTTGCGAAAATTGTTATAACCTCGTATATAATCATCCAGATCACGGTCGTGGGTGGCAATCTTGTTGTCGTGGGCGGCAATCATGCTGTCGTGGGCGGCAATCTTGTTGTCGTGGGTGGCAATCATGCTGTCATGGGCGGTAATCCTGTCGGTGATCATAGACACAAGTTCGCCTGGTTTAAGTTGTCCATCGTTGGAATACAGCGCAATAGAGTTTTCAGCGGCGTCGCGCTGCTGTATCAAAATGTCATTCACGGATATATTACTGGTTTTCAATTTACCCTGGAGATCTTGAAATACAACTATTTCGTTCGAGTCAACACTTGCTAAATTTAACATCTCAGCGATTTCATCTTCCATTATTTTTTTTACATCCTCGATAGACCCCGCAGATGTTTTCGCGGTGGGTTTCAACATTGACAGAGATCGTCCCCAAATATCAATCATTATTGTAAAGACTCTAGTATTTTTAATTTATTGATTCTCTAAAATTACCTTGTAATTTCCCACTCGTGTATTTATTTACAACCAGATGAGGTGGTTTCCACGGAAATCCAAAGGATTTTAATGAAATCTCCGGCCGCATATCGGTGGATCATTTAATTGTTGTGTTGGCAGCGTGGAATAAAAAATCGGAAACTCTTTGAGTTTCATCGAAGAACTTATATACCGCATAAACTCGCTCGGTGGGACTAACCCATATGAATCGAAATAGACAATTCCACATGGATCGATTGCGTATGCAACCCAGTGAGTTCCCGATCCGTTACTGTTATCAAGATTGATGATACCGGTTTCAGCGCGTTTAGGTTTTCTCGGTAATTGATCTCTCATAAAAACCCCTCTGAAGTTTTTTATCGCTAGTGTTTTAGCAGCATCAGTTCAATCAAAATTGGACATAGGGAGAATTGGGCTTTCAACTAATAAACCGTTCCTGGTATTCTCAGACCTGATCCATTCACGGATCTCCCGCTGTACCATGAATACGGGGTTCCTGGTAGTCTTAGACCCTTTCCCTTTTTTTATATCCTTTCCCAGTTGCCTTTTTCAACGCCATCCCTGCCGCGGTACCAACGGCTCCCAACGCAGCCACTTTCGCCACCGCTGGGGCAGCCGTTGCAATCAATGCTGGTATTGCAGCTAACAATGGAAATATACCACCTGATTTTATCATGTTGGCGACTGCAGCCTTTGAAAATACAATTTGAACCCCTCTCTTATTCTTTAGCGCATCATTGAAATGTTTTAGTTGACGATCCGTCAGTGATATTTTATGTGTACCATCGGACATCTGCGCTGGTTTCAACGTTATTGTGGTTCCACATTCTTTAGCGGATTTTGATCGCAATTTCTTGACCTGACCATCAGTCAGCTTGACACTAACAACACTATATGTCATTTTATTGTAAAACATATTTATGCTTTCAATTGATCTATTTGGAAACTCTTCCAAGTTTCATTTACATATTTTCCACTGGTGCATCAACAATTCTCATTCGTCCGCCAGCCCCTTCTAACAACATTGATTTGTCGCTGAGAATGACAGCAACCGCTCTATAATTAGCAATAGCGCCACGAAGGACATTGGCTCTGAAGTGTATATCAACGACGGATTGCCTTGTTAAATCAAGATGTTCCAGCGAAAAGTAGTAGATCGGATACAAGTTCTTAAAATCATGTTGTGATATTTGCAAACCAGTATCAACATTTTGATCACGGCCCATATATGACAGCATACGATGGTACACGCGCGCAATATGGTTTTGACCGAAATTAAGTTGTACGTCTTCGGATGGTTCCTGCTGGCCATTTATTCTCAACGAGACCTCAGTAACTCCTAATTGATCAAATGTCATATGACTGTGCAATTGTGATTCCACTCTTGTCATATCCTGCAACATGATAAATATATGACGTGGAGCTGAAACGCCTTGTTGTGATGCCAAGTTCCATGTAAATGTACCATTGATATTTGATTGCTTAACATCTGTTATTGTTGTTAGCCAACTTAGCAATGATTTGCCACCCGCATCCATAAATGATAGTAGTCGCTGTTCTGTGGTAATTGATGGGGTCATTACTGGCATCCACAAGACCAATTTAGTTAAAATGACTTTACCAGCGTCAGCATCTGGATTTGCAGGATCCGCTGGAATTCTCCAGATTGCATCATTGTCACTACCCTTTCGCACGAGTACTACTGTATGCTTCGCTCCATAAATAACTTTTCGTACATTTCTACAGAATCCAAATACAGTCCTACCCGTTTATATCGACATGGCTTATCTCGACAAGCCGCCTATGTCGACAAAAAAGCAAAGTCCCGGTCCCATGGTCTACTATTACTATTAAATTGTCATGTCTATGTCGACGTTGAGATAAAAGAAAAACGTATATGTCGACAGAAGCCCTTGGTCCCAGCTTGAACAAATCCTTTGTTTTCAAAACGTTTATCTCGACAAGCTGCCAGTAAAGACCAATACTTTGTTCAACAATTAGTTGATCTTGCCGCCAGGCTTTAATGTCGCAGTCGGATGAAAAAAACAAACAAACCCATAGCAGCACGTTTTCTCACCACTCTGCAGCTAGTTAAGTCTTTGATCTTGCCGCCTAGCTTGTGAATCATGTTATTCAAATGTACTCTTACAATGACAGCACGTACATCTGTGGGTCTTTCAACCACTGAATTTTCTGATTGTAAATATATCAGCACAGCGAAAAGGATCAATTGATGAACACAATTTCCCAATCAACAGGTGGTAGAAGCAGGACTAGCAAGCCCTTAAATTTGCCGTCCAGGAAATTGATACGTACAGAGGACTCCTGTATACGTGATTTTCTGAATCCCATATATAAAAATTGCATGAAAATACGGATTACACGTTTCTGAGACCTTTGAAAGTGATCGGTGATTTTCGCTGTGAAAGTTTCGTTTTTAATTTTATTTACATTTACGATGGCTACCGACAGAAGGGTAAAACGCAAATTAAATTTACAGTCTTTGGAAACTAAATATCTGGCTCTTAATGAAGTTAAGGGATGAACATCTCGCAAAGAGGTCTGTGAAATTTTTCATTTAAAATTAACACGTCCAGGAAGGATGAAAGCTGCAGAGTCTATAAAGAAAGACTAAGTTGAAGGTAACTGCGCTCCCCTAAAGAAGAAGCAAGACTGGTACATTTGAAGACGTTGAGGAAGCATGTAAACGGTTCACAGTTCAATTAGGCATTATCGAAAAAGCTTAGTGTGGAGAACTTCGCTGCAACAAGTGGTTGGTGCAGTCGCTTTAATGTTCGTCATAACATCGGATACAACAGTATTTGTGGAGAATACATGTACTGTTGACAGTTTTTCATTTCCATGTGAATAGCCTTATCCCCTTGGTACCCTCAATACCATGGGAACAGACTGACCGATATCTAGGCTGATTTAAGTACATGTACTTGAAGCATGCAACTAACAACTAGACAAACACGTGTTAATGCTGACATTGAATCTCATGTTTTTCATATCAGGATTTGACCGATGCAATATTTTATTGTGGACTTTATTACACAAAGGTAACCAAAATGTTATTTGTCAATATACAAGTGTATTTCTCTCTAGTTTTGTCCCCACATACTAAAAATTTACATTGTTTTTTTCAAAGTTTAAATACTGATGACCGGTTACCCCTTACTGAAGAATTTAACTTTCATTTTATTTTATTTTTGCAGACCCCCCCCCCCCCCAAACACTTATCTCGACATCCGCTTATCTCGACAATATTTCCTCGGCCCCGAGGATGTCGAGATAAACGGGTAGGACTGTATATGATGTAACGGAATCGCACATGAAAATGATTTACACTGTCCTGCCAACATTGCTATTCATGTTGCAGCTCCTAGATTGTACTGGGGATCAGTATTTATAATCATATTCTCGACATCAACAGCAGCAGCGCCAGCATTATTATTTGGTCGTCGTACAATAAATTGAGTGGGTCCAGCAGTGTTTTTATTATCTTTTGCAAACATCATAGACGGACCTGCTGATCTTGTATAATCATCGGAGTATCTTGCTAACCCAATTATTGTTGTAGCCACATCAACATCACGTTCTATAGACTCAATCTCTTTTCCGTCAATGAGATATCTCGCGGATTCAAATAGTGCAATGATACCATTATTGACTAAGCCGACTTTGGTACCATCTGGATACGGTGCGGGTACAGCAGGAGTATCAGTAAGTCGTACAAGTTCTCCTTCTACTTCGACAAACGCTTCAGCGGGTAGAAAGTATTTGCTGGTATCATGGACTTGAATTTCAATTCGCGATCGAATATCTGCTTGTATTGCATGATAGGAATAAAATTGATAATCGCAGACGGAATTGTCCTTAGGTACTGGGGCTTCCATATCTAACGCGGGATCAGCTGTTCGTTTAAACATTATATTAACATACTAGTATTTTCAATTGTGAAATTCTTTGTAATCATCGTCATTTTTGTTTTCGTTTCAAACCACTTCCTGCTATCATGTTTGCAATATCATCTTGGTTACTGTTCACCAGCGGCACAGCCACGGATGACGGAGTCACCGAAGCAGCCAATGACGCTAATTTTTCTTCCACTGCGCTATTTATTGCTTTGCTGACACTTGCAGGCATCACTGTTGTAGATGGCAGTACAACTGGTTGCTTTTTTCGTCGTCGCACTAATGATGTTATTATATCTTTCGCGACAGAAAATGCCTTTCCGGTAAGATTTCCAACGAAATCTCTGATTTTGCTGGTTCCCTTATCACGAATAATATCAATGGCTTTCATTGATAATTGTTTAGCTAACGGCGCCACTTTTGGGGCCATTCTTGTAAATAACCCCGCAATGGTATTGCCGAGACCATCTCCGTAATATGCTCTATAAACAGGCAATCGTGAGTTCACCACGGGTTTATCATGGTTGTAGTGTATGATCATCTTGTTATAAAACTAGTAGTTTTTCAATTAGTGATCAATCGCTAAATTCCATAGGATTTTCATCATAACCATGGGTGTCTCTGTGATTTTCAACTAATTCAGCAATGAGTTCTCGATATACATCAATGCCCATGATACCGCCGGCAAATAATCGTCTACAGATATCAGCTGCTTCATTAATTATTTCCGGAGAGTTATTTCCGGCTCGTTTCCCTCCGATGAGAACCTCTAACCGTGATATATCACTGAGGATGTTACCAGGACATGTCACAGCTGCGTTGAAATCCAAAGGATTTTTAATTGAATATCCTTTTCTGCTTGATTTTTAGAACCAGCTTCTGCCTTTATGTCTATTTCTTCCTGGATTGGATCCTCCGTATAACGTGGTGGTTGTGGACCGCCTTTAACCGCAGCTATAAAGTCATTATAACCAGGGTGCTGCAACGCCGAGATTTTATTCCCGCCGCGTTTCACTAAATATATTTTTGATGCCCAAGTGTCTTTGTTTTTTATAAAACTTTTAAACTCGTCTTTTAATAAATTCTCTCTTTTACCCTTTGGAAAATTGTCTCTAGCAAAATCAGCTAATTTGGAATCTGTATGGTTTCCTTTAATTTCATTTAATGCTGCGACTGTAAATATATTCTCATGTGAATAGTCTTTTCCTCCAGCTGCACCTTGTTGTTCTTCTTCGAGTTCTTCAATTTTGCGTTGAGTTTTTAAATCACTGGATAGCTGTTGTATCCCTGTGCGCGTTTGTTCGGTCTCTGCTGCTATCTTTTCAAGCACACCAAGAGCAGGCATTTCTCGTCGCTTGCCTTCCTCAGGAATATCCCCAAATATTGCTTGTTCAGTTGCTGTTTTCACATCTTTGGTCGCACTTGTTATCGGAGTAAACAGTTGTTCACTTGACACAGAAAAGTCAGTCTGCGCTTGTTGTCGTTGTTGAAGTTTCTCGCGAAGTCAGTCTCGAACCCGTATAAACTTTTTAATTGCTGCTAGCCGCTCTCAGGCTAATTTAGTTGTAAGCGATTCACCTACCATATATTGTTTGAGAACTGAGTTTTCAAATGTGAAACTATCACAATTAAAAGCTGAGTTATTAAATAAATGTACCTTCAAGCTAGCGTATCCATCTCCGACAAGGTTAAACTGTACGACGCTATCCGCGAGTGTTTCAGAAATAACATTGCTGGGGGTTTCAGAATTGTAATATCTGAGAACGGCGATGAACGATTTTTGTTAACGACGCGGCAACAACAACAACTACGTGAAAATGGAGGCGTCGCGGTGATTACTTGCTACCACAACCAGATCATCCAGTACGCACATAACTGCATGAGCAAGTCCAAACTGCTGAGTATCCTTTCAGGAGAAAATCCCACGTGAGTGTACAAAAAACGCTAAAAAAAAAATTTCAGTAAAAAATACTGAAAGCCTATTTATTATAGTAACGTTCACGTGGTTAGGATACTGGTTTTTCCTCGTTTAACATTTTTCTATGATCACGAACCTTAGAACTAATTTCAATTCGTTTTTGATACTCTTGGCCGAGTTTTTGACGTATTGCTTCAACGGTGCTAAATAGCGTTATAAATGCATTAATGTCGTTACCGTACAAAGAAGCATTGATGGACTTTTGAATTCCTTTCACGAGTCCGCACATCTTAGGTAAAACATAACGACCCTTACTAGACTGATAATCAATTTCTTCATATTCCAAGGCAATCCTGTCACAGTCGAGACCTTCAGATAATACTATTCCTCGATTTTTTAAATCTGAGATTTCAGCAATTATAGAATTTACATCTTTGATATCCATACTTTTATAGTATACTGTATCTCTAATTATTAAAAAAATAACACTCATTTGGCAATCTCGCTGGCGCCCTATGACGTCAGAGAGACCCAGAGGTTAGGACAGCACATATATGAAAACCCCATTTGGAAACCCCTTTCGCGTCAAATAACGTGAAAGAGATCCAGAGGTTACATATACGACAACACTTCTTTGGAACTCCTTGGTTGCCTTTACATCCAAGTAAGCCCAAGGGGACCCGAAACATACATCTCCGGCGGGAGGCCTAAGGTGACAAACGTCATCTTAGACCGCCCAGAAGATATGCTTGGGGTGACGTCACAACATGTACTTAATTAACTTAATTAAGGACGGCACAATGCCATATATATCTCCACTCGAGTGTTGTGGCAGATTGTAGGCGTAACATATACTTAATTAAGGACGGTACAATGCCATATATATCTCCACTCGAGTGTTGTGGCAGATTGTAGGCGTAACATATACTTAATTAAGTTAATAAAGGATGGATATATTCAATGAAACGATGATGGAATTTGTGATGAAATGATGTGGGACGCCACAAGACAGCACAAACATGAAACGACGGGGCGGATTTTCTACGGCCAACCAACCAATCAAAAGCAACCCAATTAAATTAACCTGGTTGCATGATTGTGAACAAAAGACAACCACACGCCCGAGTTAAATGGCGTGGGTTAGTTTTGATCGGTCGAACTGGCCTTCGAAAGCCCCAAGCTTATTACGAGTCAAAACGTATATAAGGTGACTAATACAGCAGCGTTGATTCACGGGTGTGTTATTTTATTTCCTTGAATTACTTAGTAATGCTGTTTCACAACATTTAAATGAGACAAAATATTTGAATAAAACACTAAACAAAATAATACAGTTGTTAGATAACAGCGTGTATTTCATTAGTTTTCATTGTAAAATGATTAATTAATCGTAATATTAATTGGTCTTCGAGGGGCGTAACTCTGTCATGCGACTATATTATTGTACGATTTATCTCCCTTGATATAAGAAAATTGTATCCTGTGTGCACGTAGTAGTAATTGAACTTCAAGGGACGTAACTCTGTCATGCGACTTTATTATTGTACGATTTATCTCCCTTGAATCGTTTCAGATGTATATGAAAATTGTATCCTGTGTGAGTTTTTCTTTGACAGAGCCGATTTTTGAATTCCTTCTGCAACAAATTGTATTGAAGACCTATAAATATCGAAATATCTACTGGCTTCATTCATTGATTGAAATATTTTCTCCTCGCTAGATTCTGTATCAAATGATTTGACATGTTTTGCCTTTTTTGCGTGTTTGCCGGTTCCACCTAATTTTGTATTCTGACTTTCAGTAACAACTCATAAGTTATCCAATTTGTTATTTTGAGGGAATCCATCAATGTGATCAATCACAAAACCATCTTTGATCAATCCGTTGTGACATTCGTATACGAATCGATGACAATAATATCTCTTCTTCCCGGCACTAAACGTCAAGTATCCTCTATTATTTACCCATCCAACCGGCTTCTTTAGTCTGCAATTTCTAACAACACCATCACGGGATGCTTCATAATTAACAAGCACTGGGTGAGGTCTAAAATCTTGGCTCATTTGTGTAATAATACTATTTGTCTAATTTATTATTTGCTTTAATTATAAGTCTCTGTATATAATCTTGAGGGGTCTTTATGATTTTGTCGCTGACGGAGTCATCGGTAGGATCAATGATTCGTTTGTCATAGTAGCATTTTAGTTCTCTGTATCGTTTGCCGCCACAACTGAGACACAACTGCGATTTTCCCCTTACCCCCACCCCACATCGGAGGCATGGAAGGGGGCCAAAGGAACCGTTGCGAACACTTTGTAAATGATACCCACAGAATTCGCTTCTACATGATTTGTTACACGGGGTTGTTGATCCAATCATAAGCCATTTGCAGTGATTCATTATATTATATTTTTCTATTTAAATACTTGTTTTAATTATAACATGGAGGAGTTCGAGAGATTATCAGCAATTAAGCCTTTCAAAAATGTTAAATTCAATCTTGATAGAACCCTCAAAGATGTGCCAAAACGGGCAATAACAGATAGAGCCCTGATAAATAATATACGCGATTGTATTAATGAATTCAAACATGACGGCGCATCTCATAGCTGGTCAACATTTCGAATTGATGGCGCTGTTGATGCCACCATGAATGACAGCAACGCAGCGTTGATGTTATCACAACTTGGCAACAAAAAGTATTTTGTTAGAGTGAAATTCATTATCCGTGTAGAATCAGGTAGTTGGATTATATGAGACAAATTTGAACCGATTCTCAAAGACAAGAAAACAGTCGTTGTTAGCCGTGATTCTAAGCCGGGTCTGTTAACTGGAATTGACAAACCATACTATGAACAAGCGTATCCTGAAACAGCAGTTGTGTATAGGATATATCCGTTAAATGAAAAACCTGATATAAGAAAACTTAAACCAATGAAACAGTCGTCGCCGGCGACTTCGTCGTCAGTGGCTTTGCCACTCAATTGTGTAGCAGCACAAATAACAGAACATTTTACAAATGCATCCTGAGGGAACAAACTTACCGATCTACGGCGTAGCAAAATAGCTCAATGGGAGTTAACGGTCAAAGACCGCGGAGCGACTATTAGCGATATTGCAAAATTAGAAACGTCGCTGAGATTTCCAATAACTGTTACAACGATAACCGGAGAAGTTTTATACGAATCAAAATATAACAAAAATGGAACCCCAATTAAAATTATTGATCATAACGAACACGCATGGACGTCCGCGGTCACAATATTTCCACGAAACAGAACAATAAAGTATATACCCGACGAATTCTTGGGAGAAGAATTTTCCAGGGATGGTTTTCTCGTTGAAAAGAAACTATTCGATGCTATTGCGCATTTTAGTAAAAACGACCCCGTGTCGGTATGGTTACTTCGCAGCACTGAAAACGACATGGATACATTTGATCAGTTTGTAAGACCAAACGGTGAATTATACCGCACTGAAGCATTTCACAACAAAATGAAAAAAATAGCTAGTGGGTTTTTAACGGTGGGCGACGGAGTCGCCAATGGCGAAGGCAACAACAATGATGAAATCATCAACGATGATGAACAATTATTGACAAACTGTTTTACAATCCCGTCGGTTGCAGCTCATTTTGCAAGAATCAAAAATGCATGGAAACCAACACGCGTAGAATTCTTGCCAGACACTGAGGCTAGTTGTTTAGAATTTAATCATGGCGGTTTATGGAATAACAAATACGACAGTGATAATATCATTTCAGTTGATATGGTTGCTTGTTATCCAGCGAGTTTTCTTGGTTATGGAGAGTGTACTGAGTATTTTAAACGATTTGGACACCCCGTACATGAAATGACTCGTGTTGCAATTAATGGGCCGCTGCCTGATTTTGATTTAACTGGATTCGCTCGTGTAGTATCATTTGAGTTCGCAGCAGGACTTCATCGCTGTTGTTATATTTGGATTGGTAGACACATGTCTGAAAAGAAGTGGCTGCCAATAATGCTATTATGGTTCATGATTGATACAAAAATGTTAATTTCGCTGACGGTCAGTGAAGCAATTATATCATATCGGAAACAAACCAATGTCTGGTTACCAACACCGGAACGTCTTGATAGTATAATTGACGAATTCAGAAAACATATTGATGCCAACGAAGAATATATCATTGAGTGGTCCAAACGGATATTTAATCAACGAAACATCGAAGCAAAAGATCTCGGCAGAAGAATAATCGGAAAATTCACTCAGGGAGGAAAAAAATGCGACTATAAACGATACTGTTCACGGCTGATTATGGATAACACCGAATATGACTTTGTAATCGCGGATGCAGTATCTAAAAACATATATGTGGATCGTAAAGATGCTTTTTTGTCCGATGGAACAAAATTGGTACAGTTGTTACTTATAGCGACGGTTACAGATCCCCGTATACACATTTGAGGTCGTCGATGCTGGGTTATGCTTGTATTAATTTATTTTCAATGATAAATAGATTTCCTGACACTGCGGTTAGAGTTGCCGTTGATTCATTTTACATTAACAGCAAGTACAGTTGCGCAGTTGCTGAATTCACTAATTCGGATGAAAACTGGGGATCATAGAGAATTAAAAAAGAAATGCTGCGCGAGTATTCTGAATCAGCAGATGTTGAAATTAAAAGTAATTACTTACGCGGTGATAATTTATCAGAGCGTTCTAATGCACCATCGATATCAGATCCAATTTGTAGATATAAAACAGTTTATTTAAACGGCTGTGGCGGGTCAGGAAAGACGACGCGTGCAATCGAGTTATTTCGTGGGAAAAATCCTACGGATTTCACAAACATGATTGTACTAACACCAACACACAGACTTGCCAGAGAGATGAAACAACGAAACGTTGAAGCTTGTACTTATCACAGCTTTTTTTGATACAAGGGCGATTAATGAACCCCTGAAAGAATGGGTGATAAATTCATCCCTGCGGTTATTATTTGGGATGAGATATGCACGGTTTCGGTAGATGTATTAAAAATGTTTCTTGATTGGTTGCTGCAAAAGAATACAGCGGTAATAATGTGTGGAGATCATGGCCAACCACCACCATTTGTCGGCGCGGGTCCACATGATTGGCTAAAGAATTTTGTTGACTATTATGAAGAAATCGATACTGACTATAGAGCACTTGATGAACAATTACGTACACTTAAGAATTTAATTAGACTGCAACCTGATAAAGTCCAATGCGAAATAATCAGGGAAAAAATTCCTGAAACTCACATGGAGGAATTTTGGGAAGCATGGAGACCAAACGACTTTGTAGTGGTGAGTAGAAAGATAGTCAGAGACACACTTCAGAAAAAGTTGTTTAAGCTTCACAAAGAAAAATTCCCAATGCTTCCAGTGCCGCTGTGTTATAGACCCTGTGATACACGGCGACAGAATATTGAAGTTGAAATTCCAGGACGAAACGAAAGACAAACACTAGTGCTAAATGATATTGTATGCGTTGATATACAATTTGTTGAACGCGCATTGAACGCTAAATCATCGCCGTGGACACTGGGTTATGTAACGACGATACATTCCTCGCAGGGATTAACCATCGCGGATACAATTGTTTGGATAGTCGATAATCGCATTGAGTGGTCAAATTTAGTCTATCTTGCAGTGTCTAGAGTATGGCGAATAAATCAACTTCGAAGAATTGTTTTTGATGATGACACCACAATGGATGATATTGATGTTAGCATCATTAATAAAAAACTCGCCGGTTACAAACAACAAGACAAAAAAAAACGAGAATTTGATATTGATGCTGAATTAATAATTAACAACAGAATAATAACTGCGCGAGTTGCAATTGTATAATGCGTTGGCAGTATTCAGATAAATATCCTCGCCAATTTACCGTAGACAGAAAAAATAACAGTCTCGGTCATGTCAGAAACAATGTAATGTTGACTTGTCTTGAGTGCAACAGACGCAACGGCGCTAGTAAAGGCCGCGCGGTGGCATTTGAGTATCATCAGGAATCACTTGTAATTGTTCGCGTGTAAAACCCCGCTGAGGTGCAGTTGAATCCAATTTATAGATTGGAGGTCTACCAGTTGATCGTGTTATAGTAGATATGCTATGCGTAGTGACACTCCAAATAGGATCAGTAGCCCTTTTTTTACCACCTTCGAGTTCTCCTGGTTCATATAAATATCTCACGGTGATATTGCTGAGAATTGGCTGAGAAACGCTATCCCGCTGTGGTTGTGGTATATACTTTTTCTTTATTGCGTTGTTAGGTTTCATATTGATTGCTCTGGTAATCTCGTTATTTAGCGCTGCAACTACCCTTGGTAACCTTTTGACCCATTCACGGGATAGCTTTTCTTGGATGAATTCTTTTGCGTATTGATATCCAAATAACCGCTCAGCAAGAGTCCGATTAAATCATTCTACAATTGCTTGATCGCGATGTAGTGCAGTATGCCCCCGTCAGATGGTGACATTGTGATCTTTCATCGCTAATAAAACAGCGCCTTGAAATTCCTTGCCAGGATCAACTTGTAACAGATTTGGCCAGCGTAGAGGACCTCGTCGATAAATCTTTTCAAATGCAGAAGCAACTTCAGGTGATGATTTTGTTTTTAGCAGTTCTGCTTGTTTGTATCGACTCGCAACGTCAACTACGGTTAGCGCATATTTGTAACCGTTATTATGTGGTAAAAACAATAAATCAGCTTGATGAACTTCATTGGGTCCGGTAACATCAAAATGCGAGAAATTGATTTGTTTAGGACGCGGTAGATAAATTTGCCATATAACCTGTTTGGATAACCAATTAGCCGCAGTGGCCTTTTTCACTTTTGCGGCATTGGCGAGTTTATTGATTGCAGCGTTACCCCTCCAGTATCCCCTCGGAGAATAATAAATAGATTCCATATTATTGCCATATTAGGGAAAAACATTTTTTGAGACTGAATTATTTTATATCAAATTTCATCCATTGTCTGAATCAGATTTTTTTGACCAGATTTTGGGCTTTTTGGCCTGAAGTCTAAGGTTGACCAGTTTGAACTGCACACAGACAGGTGAACCTTTGCAAAGAGTAGTTTGTTTGTTTGTTTTTTATGGTTTAACACAATTTTTCAGCACAATATAGGCTATACATGGTGGCAAAGAGTAGAATAAAAATGGTAATTTTAAGTAAAAAAAAGTTGCCTAGAAATATTTAAATACCGGTACAAGGAAAATCTTGGGTATTTAATAATAATGGAAAAAGTAATAAAAATTTACCACGTGTGTAAATGTATGCATCCATTTTGTTGAATCAGATGGGATTCGTGAATGTGACACCACTTGTCAAAGATTCATTTTGTTTTGATACCACATACAAAGCAGATGAGCATAAACTGAAAATAAATGGCACCAGCTAGCATATAAAAATGGATTGTATAGATGTGACTGTTGGACGTAATATGACTGAAAAATGTTAGAGGAGAGGGATTTAAACTTAAAACCATGTTGCACAGGACATTCATTATGGGATGAACCATGGGAGGTCAAGGATATTACAATACCGGTAGTCATTATTTGTGGACTTGTATGACAATTCGTAAAAATTACTGTAGCTATGTAGACAAGTTCAAATGAGTGCTGTGCATAAATAATTTATCCTTTTTTTATGTCTATGCTCTTGTACTAACTACTAAATCTACATGGATTAGCTGATTTATGACAAAACATTTAACTAAAGATTATAGTAAGTAGTAAAACTAAATGTACATTAAATAAAATAGATATGTTTTTCATACAATTTTCTGTAATTATGGCATGTAATATATAGATTACCTGTTTTATGCTCAGATTATGCTTTTCTGTCAGTTATATTAGTAATAAATTATGCTTATACACCGTTCCCTCGATAACTCGCGCCCTGATAACTCGCGAACCCGCTTTTAACACGGTGTCCGGCGTGGAACCCGTTTTTTTTAAAGAAAATATTTTTTAAAAGTGAAGAAAATCGTGATCAGAACTGGTGAATGAAACCTTGATATATCACCCATTTTATCGTCGAAAATGACGGTTAGTGCCCGAAAAGTTAGAATCAACATCGTGAAATTTTCAGGTTTTAATAAGGAATCGCATATCTTGATAGAGTTTATCAGGAAAAATATTTTCTCAGTTCACTGTAAATAATAATACCGTATATGTATAGGGGAAATTAGTGTTTTAATCTTTTCATTGTGTTGCAATGTAAGCAGTATAATCGTTGCATGTTCTGTTCTATTCAAACATGAAAAGAGTCAATTGACCGTCACATTGATGCCCGCGAGCACATCTGTGAGAACCTAATTAAATGCCGTCTTCGTTTTGATCGACGACTTGGGGAAGTGTTTGTTGCATTGTAAAACTCAGTTAAAATGGACCTGCTTTGTTTTATAAGGCGGTCTTTTGTATCAAATCAGGTAAAAGACATACAATACAAAAGTTCAATGGAATGCAAATCCTACATGCATAAACTGTTGTGGTCAATATCATGTCTCAACATCAATCAAATAACTTGGACCAATCGAACATGGTTTCAAATAGTATGTACTTATTGTCATTAAAGTATATATTAATCAGTAATTTATCCTAATCATTTGTAAATGGGATCATGGAGAGCAAGAGAATCAAGCGAAAGGCGTACTCGGTGAATGAAAAGCTTACTGTCATAGAGAGGGTTCGTAATGGTGAATCAAGATCAAAAGTTTGTAGTGAACTTAAACTTGCCGAGTCGACACTCAGAGGTTGGCTCAAGGATGAGCAGAAATTTCGGGATTATTTGCATGAAGTTGATTCTGATGATGGATTTAAACGGAAACGGGCACGCACTGCAAACAACACAGAATTAGATGATGCAGTGTACACCTGGTTCACACAACAACCAGAATTAGATGATGCAGTGTACACCTGGTTCACACAACAACGTGAACAAAGTGTTCAGATTTCGAGAACAATTCTCAAGGTCCAGGCAGAGAAAATGGCAAAAACTATGGATACTGAATCAGATTTCATGGCAAGCCATGTATGGATGGCTTTGGAGATTCCAGCGCCGACATGGAATAAAACAAAATTCTTTGTCGGGAGAGATACGCTCAGCAAATCAGGCGGCCTCATCTAGTTATCCCAACCAACTCTGAGAGATACTGACCCGTGATGGATATACAGACGACCAAGTTTATAATTGTGATGAGGCTGGTCTATGCTATCGGATGATTTAAATATCTTTTTTATATATTTTTTTTACATGTCTGACGTTTAGACCCATTAAATTCATGGTTGGTAATGGTTTATCTTTGTAATTTTTTTTTTACATTTTACTCTATCTATCTATCTAATCAATCTATCTATGTATCTATTTAGTGATAGCAGAATTTTATGTTTTAGATCAACACAAGTTTCGACGTTATCGTTTTTCGATATGAATGTTATCTTTTTTGATAAAATAAATCTTGATTCATTTTGAACAAAAATAAAACTAGAATGTATCCAAATCAACACAAAAAGCAGTGATGTAATACACAATGTGTTTAGCGATACTCATGTTAAGAATATTGATACCTCGTGGAATAATGTTCGTTTTTACGATCTTTTCAAGATATTTTTTCAAGAAATTAAAGGTAATTTATAAAGAAAAACGAACAACACCTTTATAAAGAAATATTTATTCACAGTTATTTTCAGCACGATTATAAAACGAGTATTTAACAATGCACCCCCCCCCCTTTCGCCTCTGTCGATCTCCCATCACTTTATTAGTTTTTTTTTTTATTGGTCCCTCGGTAACTCGCGCCCTCGCTTTTAGTGCGGTTGATGTTTTTGGACCCCGTTGTGCGCGAGTTATCGAGGGAGCGGTGTACCTCTCTTCAGGCTTGGCATTATGAACCTGCAACAAAGCAGTTCAGATTCACATTATAAAACAATTTCCCTTTGATCAGGTACATGGATAAACAATCTTTATGATTGATGGGCACCCCATAAAAATTCTGAAAATTCTGACACTTCTTATTCTCATACAATTTGATAACTATTTGTCTGTAAGGCTTCAATTGCCTCTGGAAACAGCCAATGGAAATATTACAGACCTAGTTAAAAAGGACCTACTTTGCTGAAAAAATCATATCCACTTGCTGCCTTTGCACTCTTCACAAGCTCCCCAGACAATTTTGATGCCCATTTCTCGATACTGAAAATAAAATAAAATAGAGGTACAAAAATTCATACAAACATGATCTAAAAATGAAGAAAGACTAAAGGGTCAAAAATCTATAGTAGGCAAACAATTTCAAGTGCAATGTGACATGTAATTCAGCATTAGTCATCGGATCCCAATTTTATTGGATTCTGTGCTGGCTACAAACCACCAAATTAAATCCCTGTGGGTTTGTGGATACAGAATAGGTCCATTGCAAACTAATGCATGTCATGTGAGATGACTCAGGGAATTGACTAGCATGCTGAACCTCTGACAGAAAGGATGCAGGTTTGAATCCTACCATTACATTAACCTTAATTATTTACCACTACTTGGGCAAGCAACTTTAAAAATTATTCCGAGCTGCATTAGCATTAATTAATTTAATTTTGTTGCTGTAACATAAAACACCAAATCAAATGGAATCAAACAAATTTTTATTACCAAACACAATGTCTCTGCCATTAAATGACATTTTATATCCACAATAAAATTAAGTATATACATTGACAAAATATGTCTCAAAACTATAACACTACAAGCTTATCAACAGTGATTAATAAATTACTATGTATTGAACAAATATTGTGCTTATTCATTAGCAATGCCAAATGTTTTTTTATGGTGGTTTATAAATGCTACGGTATATTTATAATGTATTGTGTAATGTTCTGTTTTCTTTTGGTCACCTCTTGATATTTTATATTTTAATTGTGTGATTTGTGTATCCAACATGACTGATGTTTTCTGTTTGACAATAAATATAAATGTAATTTTAAGATATTATTGTATGTTCTTTCTTGTTTCATCCACGAGACTTTTAAGATTTTGACGCGTGGTATTCAAATTTAGAAATATCAGTCCAGGAGCAAGTCAATAACCCTACAGTTCAAAGTCCTATATGAATGCCCTGACACTGAAGCAACATTTCTCCAATCTTGCAAGTATTTTGTTTTGATTAATACATTATAATTTTCAAGAGCTAAAGAATTTATCAGATGTTTTGCTGCTGTAAAACAGTAATGTTTAACGCGATTTTCAGCACAAGATAGGCAATACTTGGCAGCCAGTATTAATGGTGGAGAAAGAACCCAGGAAAACCCGCAGCAAAAAACACTGACCCAAGCAAAGATACTGGCAAGCTTTCTCACATACCCACATTGGCCAAATCTGAGACTCGAACCCACACAGACAGAGATGAGATGGCAGTTATCCATAACGGAGAGCGCTTTAGACCACTTGGGGCTTCTCAATCTAACAGAGGTAGATGAAATTCTTTTGCTATTAAAAGGGTCAGCTTAACACTAGAAAGCATGGTCAGCTTACATATAATTCAACTAGCCCTGCAGAAGATAACTAATGGCCCTCCCAATCAAATCTGATAACCACTTGGGAAAATTTTAACTCAAACCACAAACATTCATCTGTGGAAATTAACTGAAGATCCTGGAAACCCACTGGCCCTAGGCCAGCAGCTAAACTGACCACTGTTTTACAAAATACAACCTGTGCTTTTTTCAGTGCTTTGCTCTATTTAAACAGGACAGAGAAGCCACTTTACTCAGTACAACAAAACCACTAATAAATGCTAAACTTTTTGCTTAAATTTCCCACCTTTTCTGAAACTGTAGTCTGTGTCAAATGGGAAGAATCAACATAGCTTATTGTCAGACACTATAAAACTTCAGGTGTCAGATGTTTCAAATTATTTGCTGTTAATGACAATGCTGACAGGGGCAGCATGGAGCAAAATTAAATATCCCACCACAAATGTATCCGACTACTTCAAGGGCAGAAATCTGACTCCAGACTGAATATATGGAGAGCAATCTCAACTTTCTATTCTGATGTTCATTATGCAAAGATGATCAAAACTGATAAAAAGATAGCAAGAGATGCAAGCTGGACTGCTATCAATCATCTGCAAGAACCCGATCTATGTAAACTATCTCCCAAATAGACCTGCCAACCCTGACAAGTCCATCACAGCATGGTAGTTGACTGTTTTCCATGAGATTTACCAGTTTTCAGTAAAGTGTAACAAAATATCAATACTTGTCATTATAAAGCTGGAAAACGTAATGAAAAGTTTAACCCAGCGATGGTAAAAATTATGTTCAACTGAAAAGGTTATAAAGTACGCATAGACATTATTTACAATTAATACAGTTGCACAAACTTTAGTTCCAAACCATATGCAACTCAAATGCTTCTTGCTATCTAAACTTGACATAATTCTTGGAAATTCTTTATCCATTTCACATGACGACAACATATCTCTTACCATGAAACATATTCAAATTGGCACATGATATCCAATAAGAGTAATTGTGTCCTTTACAGCTTTTATTCACAAGAATATGAATACTCCTTTTTATTCTTCTGTGTTGATTATTAACACTTTTCTAAAAGCTTATTCTCCCTTTTGCCATTAACATCCATAGCTTTCTAAACGCCACTTAAAAAAATATACATAATCAACTGTTTGATCACTCAAACACTTTGAATGAACAAATAGGTGCAGTTTAAAGTGTCTGGGGTGCTGTTGTAAAGTTATCCTGGTTCCCTGACCAATTTCACTAATTTTAAACCAAATCAAACAAGATCTTTTTGGCAATGACAATTTTTCTGTAGTTTTGCTTGTATGGTTTTAATAGCAATTTCATAAGACTTACCATTAAGGGCTGGCAGGTCTGCCCAAGCACTGTCAATACTCCATACTCAGAGTCATCCAAGATCTTACAAAAATAGGTTTATATATAATTCAAAAGACCTTTACATATTCAATTTGGTTTTTGTGTGTGTGTGGGCAACTCCGGTCCACTAGCAGCGATAAACAACAAAGCCCAAGAGGTGACCCACTTTCGTCCTAATTGTAAAAAGTTAATATATTTGTTTTCCCCCATCTGCAATGTTGGTAATATTCATAAAAGAAAACAAGAGTCCCTTTATCAGACTGTTGATCTGCTGGGCAAACACAAATCCTGAAATTCATTGTAAGACCAACTGTTCCTTTTTAAATGCTTGGCTATTTGTCAGCAAAAAAAATTTCAAATTAGTTGCTGTAGCCCACAAATTTGATGTTAGATTGACACCATTTGCATTTACACTTGTAGGCATCATTTAATGTGTGTTTATCTGATGCATGTACATGTATGCATTGTATACAAGTTAAGCTGCTCAACACACCATTGCATCATTTGCTTCTGAGATGTGCCAGGATTTTATGGGGCGTTCTCCCATTGAAACAAAATAAATGGGAGTAAAAGAAAAGGATGGGAGGAAGAAACAGCCAAGTTCAATATTTACCTAAGCATTTAATATTTGCCCTTTTTTTTCCTACTCCGCTATAGCTCTAATGAAACTGAAATCATTTCAGGATGTTGCCTCTAACCATGTAAACATTAATCTGCAGATTGTTTCTGAGCTTAATCTGTGCCTTATCTTTGCATGAATATTGTACTGTACTGAGATCCCCCTTTCAGGTATCACGGTACCAATTGTTTTTCCATAGACCTCAATGCTAATATTTGGAGAGATAAATATATTTTCTATCCTAATTTAGCATGCATCTCACACACTGTTATAGAGAACAATGTTAGAACACTGTTATAGAGAACAATGTTAGATTGTCAATTTGATGATGACAAAACCAGGTACTCCATTGCATTTGAGAGAAGATAACTGCTGGAACTAGACAGGGATATGAGTTATCTAGTCACAACATACCTATTTTCAGTCATATGTATCACATTTTCAAAAAATCATAAAAAATACAAAATATGATCTATATAGGAATTAGCATAAATCCACATGTTGCCAAGAGGCTAAACCTTTTTTTAAGCCTAACAGAAAGTACAACTCTTACATAATCCACCAATCAAAGCTTGTGTTGTTGTTTATTTCTGAATACAATAGACCCTACACCTTAAGCTCTACCCACATGGACTTGCGCAATTGGTACCGTTATACCTTCAGTATGCTGTCTGAAGGGGTGTATACACACACAGTAGCCAGCTTGAACAAAATGTGAAACTGTTCGTAATGGTTATGTACATAAATACTTTCTTAATTCATTGGTTTCCTGACTATTATGTGAGATTTTTATCAGCTCCATAATGCTACGGTATATATTTCGGCTTAAAGTCGGTCAATTCCATAGAGTCCTTTCTACGACAAAGATATTTTTCTATTTATCCTAATCCTTATTGAAGTATATGACTATAATGTTTCGTAGCACATGATCCCGAATGGCTAAATTGCTTGAGAAAAGAAACAAAAACTTAGCTCTCATTTAAAATTGTCTGCATTTTGATTATGATTGTTACTCGGCTTTTATTCAACATTTACTTCCAAAACAATGTTTAAAGAGGAGTTAACCTGTAAACCCTGTTTTTCATTCAGCATTTACATTGGACTCATATTAAAAATTATGTTTTGGATTCAAATTCACTAAAAGGTAATCTTCATTAACACTTCCCAGCACCAAAAATCTGATATATTGTAGTTTTACATTTAAAATGCAACGTCATTTTCACTATTAACAGCCAGTATACTATATGCCACACTAAATCATGATCTGAAAATCAACCACATTGGGAATCTGCCATTTTGGTTTTCTAGATTGTAAAACTTCCTATAAAGCTCATTCTGGACCCAATGTGCCAATCAAATTTTATTTAACCACCATTTATGTCAAGCCAATTAACCCAACGTGTAAACAGTTGGATACCTGAAAAGTGAGAGATATTGCGACAAGTGCTTTAAAGACTAGTTTTCTGTATGCAACTTTAAATTAATTCACAGGAGTTTTCCTACATCACTGCTGTGAAAATTCTTACATGAATGTGCTCAGATAACATATCTTTCTTGCATAGTGCTATAAGTATGCATCTGGTGGTACCTGATCTTATTACAGTTCTATTACACGTCATCCTACTATGACAAAATATTTAATATGATTTTTTTAATTATACATGTATTCTTTTTACCATAGGAGAAAAGAGGTCGGCAATGAGAAAAAGGGATTGTCAACCTACTAAAAACAATTTTTCCACCAATGAGTTCTGCACTCAATACACAAAGTAACAACATTTGTATTTGCTGAAATTAAATATTAAATGGCCACTAAAAGTCTGAAGTAGGTCACCCCATGGCGACTAATGTTTTATAGTAAGTATCCTTAAAATCACAAAGAACAAATTACTGCTATCAAGAAAGCTATAGTACCCAGTTGTACATGGCACTAACAATGCTGGTTTAACCAGTCTGTCAATCTATCCTGTATGGCAACAATAATGTATGTATGACACACTTTACTGAATTGCAAATGTCATTTTTTTGCAGGAATAACAACATTTAATACGGTTAGATACACTACTGTACTAACCCATGGTTATGTGTAAAATGTTTAACCCTTTAGCTACAACAACCGCATCTAAGCGTCTCCTGTAAATAGCTCCTGAACTGCACTGACATAATGACATATATGCAGTGCCGATAAGCCAAGTTTACTACCCGTGTCACTTATGTGCATAAAGTTCAGCAGTACTCGCAACACCAGTGTTATATCGCTATGTTAACTAAACGCTGATTGATTGAAAGTACACAAGTTTACATATTTTTGATTATCATAACCAATGAGAGGACTACCCATCATTTTAACACATGTTTGAAAGCTGGGAGGTTAAATTTAGACACATTGTAAAGGCATTTTGCGCCTTACGCAAATTTAGTTGAAATAATCAAAGATGGATTCTGAACTAGTTATGAGTGACTTTAAAGGGTTCAGTGCAAGCAATATCGAAGAGTTTAATGGTTCTTAGAAAATGGATCAGATATTGATATTAGTCCCATTCAACACCAGATGCAAGTGATTTTTAATAAGATGATGAGGCAGACAGTCCACATTTAGAATGGAGTGATGACCTCACATTGCTTTTTGAGATCAATGATTTTGATACTCATGTTGGTTCAATAATCGAGTTTGGACCACTAAGCAAAAACAAAGATTTTTTTTCTCAAGTTTTTTCCCGAAGGTCTGGTGGAAAAGCTTGTGAAAGAAACAAATGAATTTGCCAAGAAGATAGGGGAGCAAAAGCAAGACCTGAAATGGAATGAAATCAGCATCACGGAGATGTGTGCATATCTTGGAATATACATCATCATTATGTCATGATAATGCCTGTTTTGCGAGGTACCATTCTCAACTTTGTAATCAGAGTGTGGATTTTATTCATGTTTTTATAATATATACATAATTATGTAAATACTGAATTTATTTTTTAATTATTTTGTTGGATTCAAAACATTTACATGACTGGGATTTTTTGTATGATGGGATGTAGAAGTATATAAAGTGGAAATATATGAATAACAGACATTATACAAGGTATACTGTATTTTATTTCACTGAATCCAGCAAAAACTAATGAATTAATGAATACCAATTAACCATGTTTTTATTGTCAGTTTCTGTAGTCAGCCTTGATGATGTTATATTCAGCCTAGCAATCTGCCTCAGTAGTCTCAATAACTGATATGACAGCACTCAGCACTAGTGAAACTGCACAACAGCTGTAGCAGCTAAAGGGAGTCTAGAACCACATTCACCTACCATCCCCCAAAAACATAAGGGTCTGACATGATTTTTACTAGAAATAAAGAAAACTGACCAAAATATATTTGAACCTTGTAAATAATATGATTTCTTTAATAAATGTTGCTATTTTGTAAGACATAAACTGACCAAGGACTTCACTGAAAATTAATGTTTGAGACCCATAATCTGAATAAAGAGTACATTTAGATAGAGCCTTGGATGAGGAAAACAGTGTATATGTGTGTGTGTGATTTGGTTTTCAATGTAGGTTTAACAATTTTTCAGTCATATCGCTATGACGTCTGCAGTGTGGCAATTTATAGTGATGTCTAGCACTGAGGCATCTTGCCACATACATGATGTCCCACCATCACATTATCTTGATGCCAAGCTAACCAACCTCTTAATGCTCAGTGCTAAGCAAGGCAGCTGTTAGTAATATTTTTGTAAGTCTTTGATATGACTCAGCCAGGGATCAAACACATGACCTCCAGCATCCAAGGCAGACACTCTAACCACTAGGACACCTGAGAAGTCCCAAAGAAACGGTTGTAAACTGATAGCTGGAGAACAGAATGTCTAGATAGTTAAAGGTTCTAGAACAGACAAATACTGTATCAACTTGATTGTAGGGTTGTTAAACGAAAATCGGAAATCCGATTATCGGTTTTGAAAACGATTATCAGTTTTTGTTTTTACAAAACGATAATCGAATTCAATATTTTTTACCATTTTTGAAGTGAAAATTTAAAAAAATACCAGAAAAAAATTCATTCATGCATTTGTTTAGTGTTTACATTTTAATACAATATGGCCAGCAGATAAGAAGGTGTGTTTGTTTAAAATTTGTGAGCGCTCCATATGCAGCGTGTTTGTAAATGAATACATTTATTGTTGAAGGATGTCAATAGTTAGTTGACCGACCGGTCGCTAAGTTCTTTGATGTAAGAAATTGACAACAATAGACTGTTAATAGCTACAGTCTCTGTTGTTGAGGACTGGTCTCTGCTGGTTGTCTTTTCAAGTTTACAAATATGGTTGGTCGTATAAATAAATCTGATGTATGGGAAAACTTTGAAAACATTTCATCAAGCATGGCTCGCTGTAAACTATGTTCACAACAAATAAGTCGGAACAGTGGTATTACTACTGGATTGCATGTACATTTGCGTAGCAAACACCCCGGAATTGCGGCTCCTTCAAATGTTCAGCCGCGATTAACAACTTTATTGGAACACAAAGAAACTATCCTGATAGTCATCAAGAAAAAGTTACTGCTGCTGGAGCGAAGTTTGTCGCTGAAAACATGCTTCCAATTTAGATTGTTGAATCCAATTCCTTCAGTGATTTGATGGGCTTTGGTGGAGCCACAATATCGTCCTCCATACCGTCAGACGATGCGCGTCTATATGTTATGGTATGTAATGAATATCTTTTATTCGCAAGAGGCATTCACTAACTTGCATTATAAGAATATATTTCTTGTAATTTCAATGTAGGACAAAAACCGATAATCGGTTTAAAATCGGATTTCTACAAACGATAATCGGTTTGGAAAAAAACCGATATTAACATCCCTACTTGATTGTAAGTTATATCCAGCTGCAAACAACACTGATAGTTATCTGCTACTGCATAATGCAACAGTAGATCAAGGTCTATGTTTTTTTTATTTTTCTTCCTACTCAATACTCATAACACACTAAACAACACCAGATCTGCTAGCATGGTTTTCTTTTGGACTCGATGTATAAACAAGTATATATATCAGATATTTTTTTCCTGCTGCACATTTAGTCATTTTCGAATGTCACACTCTAGAATGGGAAATATATTAACTCCTAACAACCAACATGTTTCATAATATAATAATGGCAGTCTTTCTTGACATATTTCCTTTTCTTATTTGCATTTATAAGCTAACAGACTTGAATCTTCGACAATATCAACAATAGTAAAATCTTGTCTAATCAATATTAGGAAAATCAAGTTTCTTACAATTTTAATGTTTTAGCTTACGTTTTTTGAAGTTCCAACTTCCAGCTTGTGAAAACTAAGCATTAACAATTTCCACGAATTTACTGTAAATTGTATTATCATTTACTGTATTCTACAAACGGATAATAAGAAACGATGTCATACCAATTAACCACTGCACCCCCCCCCCCTCCAACCACCACCACCATCACCCCTACCCTTAATTAGAAACGAATTGTGCATTATCAATTTCCTGCTAATGCGGCTAAGTGCTCCAAATTTAACTATTACTTCAGCAAGATATTGTTTGCTATCGAATACTTACCGGCCTAGACTAGGAAAATCTATGCCTGAAGTACCACTAATCACAAAAGAATGAATCAAAATCACCACAGCCAGACTCCGAAAGACGTAGCCATTTACATCGACTGTCGCCATGTTTGTACTCAAAGGCTGCTGCAAGCCTCGTTTTAGATCAGCTCTCTCTCTCTCTCTCTCTCTCTCTCTCTCTCTCTCTCTCTCTCTCTCTCTCTCTCTCTCTCAGCGCATTTATATATATTAAAAGATGCGTATCGACATTTCATATTCAGAAGTGCAACAACAAATTAATTTGCTTTAATGTATTTAATATATTTATTTATATTATCAATTATCATTCTACTTCATGGATACTCATTTTCGTCTGTATCGATCCGGCTACGTGTAGCATCGACCATTCGTTGGAAGCTGCTGGTTTTAACGCATAGCTTACGATGATGTCACAATGAGGTGGTACAAATTGTCTCCTCAGATAAATCCTTTCTATACGTTTGAATTAGTTCATTGTTCTCTTTATCTTCGTCCACTTTATTATTATTACAAAGTAATAAGTGATATAGAATATGTAGTACGTTGTAATCAATATTTGCTACAATTAAAGTTCTACTCCTCAAAAGCATGCCTGCATGAATTTGTATGAAATTCTGGCATAAATATCGATTATTGATATTTCACAATGATACATTTTAATAACTGCATTCAGTAACTGGTACTGTGGTGCTATTCAACATAGGTAACATTTTTCTTATTGGGTTTATTTTTTAGCCAGTCATCACACATACACACGCACGTTTTCTTCTCCGCGTGATAGTGTTGAACAGAGGAAACGATCTTAAAGAAGAAAATATAAGAGTGTTTCCTCTGTTCAACACTATCATGGGGGGGGGGGATCATAAATTAAATCTAGATTTATTCATAATTATATGTATGCTTTCAATAGGGTCTCGATTGTATGTGCGAAAAGAATACTAACTCAAATAAATCTCTCTCTCTCTCTCTCTCTCTCTCTCTCTCTCTCTCTCTCTCTCTCTCTCTCTCTCTCTCTCTCACACACACACACACACACACACACACAGACAAAAGCACGTAAACAAATCGCCAGCGCCGGATTAAGCACCGTGGAGGCCCATAGGCAGTCAAACTTTTGGGGCCCCAGACCCACGGTCACGGTCGCATGGGGGCCCCTTATGGGGCCCATAAAAGTCGCGGGGCCCATAGGCAGTTGCCTACTCTGCCTAATGGGTAATCCGGGACTGCAAACCGCACTAGTTTATCACAAACATATCATTCTGAACAGATTTCCGGACAATTTCACTCCCGTGTCATACCGTTATCATAACCTACCGCCAGGCTAAATATATACAGAAATAAATAAAAACTTTACACTCCAAGTGGTCATAGCCTTCGTCTGTTGTCTAATGACTGTTTAATGCATTTAATAGGTCAAAATATAGAACTTATTGCAAATCGCAATGGAAATTTGAAATTCATTTGACAGATGACAGCGTGAAATACATTCTGAGCATTTCGTTTCCATATTAAAATGATTAGCAGCTTTTGAACTCAGATTTGGGTTTCCAAAATCTCACCAAAGAAAAGAATATTCGGATCACATTTTCCTAAATTTAAGCTTGAGAGACACTGGCCATTTTATGATGGGTTGACACTAACTTCCTTAAAACTCGGTGAAACCGATCAAGTAACAAATTATTTAGATTTTCACCTATTGCAGTATTTCAAACTCACAAGAATACAGCAAAGAGTGTATTTTATTTGATATTTTAAAAAAATGCAGGGCCGGATATAGAAATAGTGAGGCCATTAGCTATGGAAAGATCTAGAGGCCCAATTTGGTATTATTGGTGTTAACATATTTTTTGTTTGTTTGTTTGATTAAGCTTTTTAACGTAGCCTTAACAACTTTTCAGTCGTATCGCTACGATGTCTATAGTGAGGCAGTTTATAGTGATGTCTAGCACTGGGACATCATGCCGCAGACATGTAGCATGATGTCCCACCCAGTCACATTACCATGACACCAGGCCGACCAGTCCTAACACTAACCTCTTAATGCTGAGCGCCAAGCGAGGCAGCTCTTAGTACCATTTTTGTAAGTTGTATGTCTCGGCCGGGGACAACCACGACCTCCCGCTCCCGCGGCGGACGCTTTAATCACCGAAGTGGTTAGTGTTAACAGAGAATACATATGTGTGTGTGTGTGTGTGTGTGTGCGCGCGCGCGTGCGTGTATGTGTGTGCGAGTGCGTACGTGTGTATGTGTGTAATTTATTTTTTTTAAAGTGAAATGATGAAGAAAATACTCAAGTGTTTTAGAACTGACACAATATATAGTATTCGTTGCCTGCCATAATCGTAGCGACCAATAACTGGGATTCTACACGATTAACCGACAATGGTACAAATAATCAGGTATACGGTCAGGTACACCGTACCATTAAGGCGTTTATTGGCATTCGAACTTAATAGTTCATTACCCGTAAGAGTTAAAAGAGTTTTAGGATATATATATATATATATATATATATATATATATATATATATATATATATATATATATATATATATATATATATATATATATATATATATGAGCAATGACGGACATTATGTTTCAACCACTTCCATAAAGAACAACCAAAATAATGGTCTAAATTATAGGTTCAGTAACCTTTCAAGGAAAAATATTCTCGTGCATCACAACAGTTACATAATAATAGACTGACTACCGGATATCAAATTTACTGATGTAAACGACGGCTGACAATCAAGCCCCGATAACGCATCCACCGACAAATGAATATGTGTACAACAAAGGTCCATATGTTTCATGTAAACATATATCCGAACATGTATATACACACTACCAAATAGTTTCCATAGTAATCTTTACCTACCGGTTTTACTGTATGTCATTAGCAGATATACATTCCTGTATATCTGATTTCTTTTGATAAAATCGATAGCAATTACAATAATTTCACAAACAAAGTCTAGATCGCCTTCTCCACAGGACACCTAGCCGTAATTGCTGGGCGGTCAGCAAGCTTATCGGAGCCAAGTATGTATCATTGGGATGTCCTATTAGCTATCGTAGATTGCATGAGCGCATTCATCCTCGTTCATATATTACATGTAACTGGCAACCATACCTACTTTTTCTTATAGCTTTCACCCTGAGAACAAAGATTGCCTATTTTCATGTAACTAAGAACGTCAGTGATTTTATTGGACACAACTAGTCAATATCGCGTGTCAGACGTTGCAATTTCGATGTATACATAGTCACTGAACAAACAAAATACATCTCAAATATCAAACAAAATACATATTAAATATCAAACAAAATACATATTAAATATCAAACAAAATACATAATAAATATCAAAGGATATATAAGAGATTCAGCACGAATGGCATTCCCTGTATGTAAGTAACAAGATAGATATTGACCATGAATAGAATAATTAAATATTAATATAATATTTATGACATATCCATAGGAAATTTTTAATATAAATTAATTATATTTAATTTGTACACATTAAATCGATATTGCAAAGTTTGATACGAAACAGTTAAGTGTATACTTTCCTTATATTACATACTACACTGTACACTATTTTTTTTCACCAGACTGGCAATGTGTACACGGATTGTTTACTTCCGTCCACGCAATTATATGACAATAGTAGTTAATTCTTTTGTTGGTTTTATTGTGGATATCAAAACTGCATTTTCCAATAAGATATTGGAAAAACACATCTTCATCGAATGGGCTCGAAGTACCGACTCCGAGATAAGACAAACCCGTTTAACACAGCCGCAATTGGTACTTACATCTAAGACGGCGAAATGTATGTCATGTTAAAATGGTCGCAGTTGCTGCAATCTTTGCATTCTATGGGAGTATGAAGTATGTATATGATATTTCTGCAGTCTTTGCAATCTATCTATCTATCTATCTATCTATCTATCTATCTATCTATCTATCTATCTATCTATCTATCTATCTATCTATCTGTCTGTCTGTCTGTATGTCTGTCTGTCTGACTGTCTGTCTGTGCGTGCGTGCGTGCGTGCGTGCGTGCGTCCATCCATCCATCCATCCATCCATCCATCCATCCATCCATCCATCTATCTATCTATCTATCTATCTATCTATCTATCTATCTATCTATCTATCTGTCAAGTGACAAATTTTTCGGCAGTGAAATCCATTAATTAATTCTTAGTCTAGCCAACAATTAACTGTTATCTGGTGGTAGAGTTTGTGCGAAGGAATGTTTTCCTAACTTGGGTCACACTGTTAGAATGTTTATAGCAAAAACGAACTAGGTGTATGACAGGTTAGAAAAGTGAAATTCACACGTAGAACTGTCAAAAAGTGATTGAGAGAAATGCCAGGGCGTTGAGGCAACCGCAGGTGGCATTTTTGGCCCCTTGAAAGGCAGTTTTCCAAATGTCTGTAGGAATAGCGTTTATTCCGATTGGTCAAATGTGAAATCAGGGGTGGGTCGATCCCTGAAATTGGGGGAAATATATTCTCTGAGCTGATGAATTTTAATCAGTCTTGGAAGACCTCTGCAAGAGACGGTCAGTATTATTAATTCCGACATAGGAGAAGACTACGGACGTACTTTAGGAAAAGACGTCCGTAAAATTGGGTTCCAGGGAAAACTGAATTTGGAACGATTGTAAGACGCCAAAAAACACAAGGTATTTAACTCAAATTCACATTTATCATGATGTAATTTATATGATGGTTTCTTCGTTACAGATGCATGATCTGTTGATTTCGTAGGAATCGTTCACATTTATCATAATGTAATTTATATGATGTTTCGTCGTTACAGATGCATGATGTGTTGATTTTGAATGAATAGTTCGGTTTTTACAGTGATTTAGTAATGTACTTTTGAATTCTGAATTAGCATTTTCACCTTATATACTTAGGTCGGTTAATGGGTGGTGTAGAAAACCCGCTGTGTACATTTATGATTGGAAAGTGTTACATTAATTTGAATTTATCATATCAGTTAATATTGATTGTGGGCTATGATATATTGCCTCACTTTACGTAATGATTTACGGGAATATATGTGACTTCCCCAAATTCTGATGTCGATATATAGCTGTATTGATCTGAAGACTTGTGTAGTATTTGCTAGCCGTATAAAGGTTATCACTGATAGTAAGATCTGATGTTCGAACCAGAAAGACAGACGGACATTCTCAACTCTCAAAACCTAACGAGATACTTAGGGCGTTTTACCCTTTTCTTTTCAAAGGAAAATAGTTTGTTTGGAGAGAGAAAAAATAGCAAGGAGGTCGAGATTCAAAGGATGGAAAAGAAGTTAGAAGTCAGAGTTGTGGAATCCCACGTTCAACCAGAGGGCAAGTCAAAGTCGAGACGCAAGCAGAAGGAAAAATAAACAGTCGTCGAACAGGTCATTGTGAATATACCAAGCAGTCCAATGTTAATGAACACTCGATTTCGTGATGAAATTTGCTTTCAGCTATTAACGGTTAAATTTGTCTATTTTGTTAGTATTTGAAATTTAATCAATGTATCTCTTATTTTAAACTTCGGTTTTAAAGTGCTTCTGAACTAAGAGTATTCAGAAGGAAAGAAAATTGTAATTTACTGTCTTTCTTCGTTTGATTTTTATTTTGATTAAATTCTTTATTTATTTTTACGGGGCTCGTGTGTTGTCTTTGTTGAAGATACCGACTCAGATTACCATATCCATTCTATAACCGGGCAAATCACACCGTAGAGGTCATTCCTTAGATAAACGAGTATTAGCGGGAGGCGGTTTCGAGTGTTGTTTTCCAAGTTGCGCAATACCTCCGACCAGGGACTTGTGCAATATTGTACCAATAGCGCTTGATACCGAAACTCCCGTTACAAAGTGGAGTGCTCGTCCTGGGATTTGAAAATTTTCATTGCGACTGAAGTAATCTGAGCGTATTTTGAACAAAGCATAAATTTTTTATTATTATTAAGTAGTAATCGAGTGAATCAAACATTGTCTGCTATTTTTGTATACTTGAATATTGTGCATGCAAATTCCTTGCGTTAACAAGTGTATTGTAAGAATTTGAGATTTATACCTTTTGTGTGAGGTTATCATAAAGTGTTAGGAGCGGTTTTGCCTAAGTATTCTCTTGAGACAAGAGCCAATTTGGGTTAGTACTGTATTTTGGACAGCAATTAATCACGTCTCGTTAGCAGTATCCCACTGCTACTGGAATTTTGCCTGGTTAATTATTTGTGACTGATTTGACCTGTCCATCTCGCTGCAGATAAGGTTGTATTACGGTTCAAACTATTTTCGTATGGAAGAATTCGGTTTTTGTAGGTCAGTTAAGGACGTAGTTCAAGAAAAAAAGGGACATAATGGCGACAGACAGACAGTTACTAAAGGATTTTAAATCCATTGGCAAGGACGAACTTGGATATGACGGAAACAAGCTATCTGAATTTATGGAACGAAGCTTGAAATAACATAAGGTAGAGAAAGCTAGAGAGAAGTAGAAAGAAATTGAACCAGCCCGACTACAGGCAGAAGAGAAAGCGAGAGAACGGGAGCATGAGTTAGCCATTGAGAGACTAAGGCTCGAAGCCGAGTTCAGAAGGGGTGAAGAATCGAATGTACGTCCGGAAACCCCAAGTAGTCGTTTGGAAGACAGACGACCCATACAGTTAACCGTGCCGATGTTTAACGACAAGGATGAAATAATTGACAACTTTTTGACGCAGTTTGAGAAGTTGGCCCTAGTCCACCAAATCTCTAAGGACCAGTGGGCATTGAATATTTCAGCCTTTTTGCAGGGGGCGGCGAAAGATGTGTACCACAACATGACCCCAGCCGAGATAGACGATTATGACGCTCTGAAGAAAGCTCTACTTCGCCACTATGAGTTGTCAGCGGAAACGTTCCGGAAACTTTTTAGGGAATTGTCAAAAAGGGCTACCGAAACACACGCGCAATTTCACAGTCGAGTGCGCGTGATTTTTGATAAATGAATAAAAATGTCTGGCACCGCGTTAACGTACGACGGTATACGCGAAGAGATTTTAAAAGAACACGTGTTAAGTACCTACAGAAAAGATTTAATTGTGTTTTTGGCGGAGCGCGAATTCTCAACTTTGGATGAGATAAACGTAATGGCCGAGCGCTATGAGAGCGCGCATGCGCGTCCAACTACTTGGAATGGTAGGGACCGACCTGGAATCGGTGAGCATAGAAAGACCACTGAGGTGGCACCCCAGAGACGAAATGGTCAGAATGGTGGGAGGCCAGGGGCCGGAAATCCCAGCCAAGTACATTTCCGTGGGTCGGAAAGACTCAAGGGGTAGATAGGGATACCTCGGGTAGATGAGGTGAGCCAGTGTGTTATGGCTGTAATAAACCAGGCCACGTTGTCAAGGACTGTAGAAAGTATCGTCCGACAACGGTTAATTCGGTAACTTCAAATACTGTTAAGAAAGAGAAAACAGTGGAGTCTACGAATGTAGCGAAGGCTACGGTAAATGGTGTGGAAGCCACCGTACTGTATGACACCGGCTGAAGCTACCCGGCCTTGGTAGATCGTATATACGTTAAACCTGAAGATTATACAAGTGAGATGGTGGAAGTCCAGTTTGCTAACAGGACGAAGGATTCGCTTCCGGTCGTTAGCATAGACCTTGATTACCCATATGTAAAAGGGCGAATTCAAGCAGCTTTTTTGTTGGGACTGTCTCATGACGTAATATTAGGGTGTTGGAATGTGTTGCCCCAACCTAACACTATGACGTGTAACCCTATACATGTCGGGTCAGTGGAGACGAGGGCTATGAAGCGAAGGTCAGGGTCGAATCCGCTAAGATCCGTGACTTCGCCCATAGACATTTTGGTACCTGGTGAGTTAGAGAAGCTTCAGAAGGAAGATGTGTCTCTTGACAAGGTACGCAGGTACGCGACGGACGGGTCCGTACGGAAACTGCCAGACGGCGAGATTAAGTTCGCGACAAACCGCGATATTTTGTATCGGTACGCCAAGAAAGGGGTCGATACGTTTAAGCAAGTTGTGGTACCCGTAGGGAAGCGCGACGAAGTGCTTAGGTTAGCAAATGAGGGTCTTCTCGGAAGCCACATGGGCGTGGCGAAGACCAGAGATAGGTTGGTGACGGAGTTTTATTGGCCAGGTGTGTATGGGGATGTGTGGAGGTTTTGTTTGTCATGTGACAAGTGTCAGCGAGTGGCACCGAAGACCTCCCATCGCCCAGTGCCACTAGGAACCACCCCACTAATTGACGAACCTTTCTCAAGAGTGGCTATGGATTTGGTAGGTCCGATTAAGCCGGCGGCAGAAAGTGGAAATCGGTATATATTAACGGTCGTAGATTACGCTACCCGGTACCCGGAGGCAGTGGCCCTGAAAACATTGACTCAGTCACGGTGGCTGAGGCCTTGTTAGGGGTGTGGTCGAGAGTCGGAGTTCCAAACGAGATACTGACCGACCAAGGGACGCAGTTCGTGAGCCAGGTGATGGAAGAGGTAAATAGATTACTCTCCATTAGACACCTGACGACTACCCCGTACCACCTGCAGTGTAATGGATTGGTAGAACGTTTCAATGGGACATTGAAACAGGCTTTGAAGAAGTTATGTGAAGGTCGACCTAGGGATTGGGATCGATACCTTCCGGCGATACTGTTTGCGTATCGAGAAGTACCGCAGGCAAGTTTGAGTTTTTCACCTTTTGAGTTAGTTTATGGGTGGACGGAAAGGGGGCCCATGGCTGTATTAAGACAATTATGGACGGATGAGCAGGCATCCGAAGAAGTGCGAACAACATACTAATATCTTATTGACTTACGTAATAAACTGGAAGAAGTTTGTAAATTGGCTCAAGAAAATCTCTGCGACGCAAGGGGACGTCAAGCCAAGTACTACAACAAAAAGGCGAAGGAACGTCACTTTGAGGTGGGTGACAAGGTGTTGTTGTTGCCATTAGAGCACAACAAGCTGCGAGTCTCATGGAGGGGACCATTTGTAGTAACAGAGAAGAAAGGTGGACAGAACTACCGTATCCGAGATGGGGATAAGGACAAGTTGTTCCACGTGAATCTTCTGAAGCGTTACCGTGTGCGAGAACCACCCACGGAGTTCGTGGTGGCTACCGTCGTAATGGAAGAACCCGACGACAACGCAGGGCAGGCGGAAGTACTCCCTAGTTGTCCGTTGACGAGGGAGGAAACCTACGTCGATGTTGCACTTGACGTTACGTTAACGTCAGACCAACGTAAAGAGGTTGAGTCGGTACTTCAAGAATATTCGAGCGTCTTAACAGAGAGACCTGGAAAGACAGAGCTGGAGGAGTTCTCTTTGAAGCTGCTGGACGAGAACCCATTGAAGTTAAGACCATATCCGTTGCCGTACGCTAAGTTAGAAGCGGTCCGCAAGGAAGTTCAAACTATGTTAGACCTAGGTATTATCGAACCAAGCGAGTCGGCTTATAGCTCCCCTGTTGTACTGGTCCAGAAGAAGGATGGGACACACAGATTTTGTGTCGACTACCGAAAGTTAAACCGAATCACAGAATTCCGGGTAAAATTTTTACCTGACCATGAGTCCATTTTTGCAGGAGTAACCCATGCAAAATATGTTTCAAAAATTGATCTGTCCAAAGGATACTGGCAAATTCCAGTCCGTAGTGAAGACAGAGCAAAACTCGCCTTTGCAACTCCAGATGGGACTTACCAGTGGGTAGTAATGGCATTCGGGGTGCAGAATGCGCCCAGTGTCTTCACCCGTATGATGCGGAAATTCCTTGAACCATTGCGGGGGATGGGAGTTTCCAACTTCATGGACGATCTTCTATTAGCTACAGCTACATGGGAAGAGCACATACTTTTGCTGAAAAACGTCTTAGAATGACTGCGACAAACCGGACTGACCGCACGACCATCGAAGTGCCATATAGGGTTCAGACAATTAGACTACCTAGGACATACCCTCAGCGAGGACACGTTAACCCCAGAGAGTTCAAAGGTCAAACAACTTAGGGACGCATTACGACCGAGTACTAAGACTGAAGTTAAATCTTTTTTAGGTTTGGCAGGGTACTATAGGAGATATATTGCAAACTTCAGTGCTATTGCGAGTCCATTGACTGACTTGACTCGGAAAAAAGCGCCGACCAAAGTAGTATGGACTGACACATGTGAACGCGCATTTCAGATGCTAAAAGACAGGCTGACGTCAGACGCCATAGTTAAGTTGCCTGACGTGACACGGGATTTTGTTTTGAGGACAGATGCTTGTGAGAAAGGTTTAGGTGCAGTGCTATTGCAAGAACACGAGGGAAGCTTATTCCCAGTTGCGTATGGGAGTAGGAAACTGTAAACTGCAGAGATTAACTATTCAGTGTCTGAGAAAGAATGCTTGGCGATTATCTTTGGAATAACTAAGTTCCAAAGCTATTTGTATGGTAGGAAGTTTACTTAGGAAACAGACCACCAACCGCTGGCGTATTTGGCCCAACGAAATTAACTAACGGTCGATTAATGAGATGGTCACTGTTCTACAACAGTATCAGATTCAAGTGCGCTACATCAAAGGTAGGGATAATGTAGGAGCGGATTGTTAAAGTCGGTTAGGGATGTATGAGGTGAATAGGTCACCTAAGGACATGTAACTGGAGCAGAATAGTTCTCCGAAAAAATTGGGAGAGTAAAAAAAATACCGATTTTACTCTTAACAAGGGGGTAATGTAAAGTGCCAAATTTTTCGGCAGTGAAATCCATTAGTTAATTCTTAGTCTAGGCAACAATTAACTGTTATCTGGTGGTAGAGTTTGTGCGAAGAAATGTTTTCCTAACTTGGGTCACACTGTTAGAATGTTTATAGTAAAAACGAACTAGGTGTATGACAGGTTAGAAAAGTGAAATTCACACGTAGAACTGTCAAAAAGTGATTGAGAGAAATGCCAGGGTGTTGAGGCAACCGCAGGTGGCATTTTTGGCACCTTGATAGGCAGTTTTCCAAATGTCTGAAGGAATAGCGTTTATTCTGATTGGTCAAATGTGAAATCAGGGGAGGGTCGATCCCTGAAATTGGGGGAAATATATTCTCTAAGCTGATGAATTTTAATCAGTCTGGGAAGATCTCTGCAAGAGACGGTCAGTATTATTAATTCCGACATAGGAGAAGACTACGGACGTACTTTAGGAAAAGACGTCCGTAAAATTGGGTTCCAGGGAAAACTGAATTTGGAACGATTGTAAGACGCCAAAAAACACAAGGTATTTAACTCAAATTCACATTTATCATGATGTAATTTATATGATGGTTTCTTCGTTACAGATGCATGATCTGTTGATTTCGTAGGAATCGTTCACATTTATCATAATGTAATTTATATGATGTTTCGTCGTTACAGATGCATGATGTGTTGATTTTGAATGAATAGTTCGGTTTTTACAGTGATTTAGTAATGTACTTTTGAATTCTGAATTAGCATTTTCACCTTATATACTTAGGTCGGTTAATGGGTGGTGTAGAAAACCCGCTGTGTACATTTATGATTGGAAAGTGTTACATTAATTTGAATTTATCATATTAGTGAATATTGATTGTGGGCTATGATATATTGCCTCACTTTACGTAATGATTTACAGGAATATATGTGACTTCCCCAAATTCTGATGTCGATAATTAGCGGTATAGCTGTATTGATCTGAAGACTTGTGTAGTATTTGCTAGCCGTATAAAGGTTATCACTGATAGAAAGATCTGATGTTCGAACCAGAAAGACGGACGGACATTCTCAACTCTCAAAACCTAACGAGATACTTAGGGCGTTTTACCCTTTTCTTTTCAAAGGAAAATAGTTTGTTTGGAGAGAAAAAAATAGCAAGGAGGTCGAGATTCAAAGGAGGGAAAAGAAGTTAGAAGTCAGAGTTGTGGAATCCCACGTTCAACCAGAGGGCAAGTCAAAGTCGAGACGCAAGCAGAAGGAAAAAAAAAAACAGTCGTCGAACAGGTCATTGTGAATTTACCAAGCGGTCCAATGTTAATGAACACTCGATTTCGTGATGAAATTTGCTTTCAGCTATTAACGGTTAGATTTGTCTATTTTGTTAGTATTTGAAATTTAATCAATGTATCTCTTATTTTAAACTTCGGTTTTAAAGTGCTTCTGAACTAAGAGTTTTTCAGAAGGAAAGAAAATTGTAATTTACTGTGTCTTTCTTCGCTTGATTTTTATTTTGATTAAATTCTTTATTTATTTTTACGGGGCTCGTGTGTTGTCTTTGTTGAAGATACCGACTCAGATTACCATATCCATTCTATAACCGGGCAAATCACACCGTAGAGGTCATTCCTTAGATAAACGAGTATTAGCGGGAGGCGGTTTCGAGTGTTGTTCTCCAAGTTGCGCAATACCTCCGACCAGGGACTTGTGCAATATTGTACCAATAGCGCTTGATACCGAAACTCCCGTTACACTATCTATCTATCTATCTATCTATCTATCTATCTATCTATCTATCTATCTATCTGTCTGTCTGTCTGTCTGTCTATCTATCTATCTATCTATCTATCTATCTATCTATCTATCTATCTATCTATCTATCTATCTATCTATGTTTCTTGTAAACTTGCCCATGTTATATTAGGTGAAAGCGAAATACTATAAAACTTTCAGCTGCAAAAATGGGCCCCGAAGGCTCCGAAGGAAATTGTCCCCACACATCACCCTCGTGCCGAACTGTCTTTATGGATTTATATGTCGATCTATCACAAGACTACGACGAAGACGTTATTATGATAATGATGTGTTTTTGCTGCTGCTGCTGATGATGATAATGATAGCTACGATGACGACGACGACGATGATGATGACAATGGGGTCACAACTAGAATGAGTTTTCTTCCTAACACTAAGGGTTTGGTAAAATGTAGTGAGCCTAGAATCTTTTAAAGTTGAGTAATAAACATATCGAAAGTATTGCTTGTTACTGACGAAAGATCCGTATAATGCAAAACAAAACGTATACATTGTGGTCAGCCTGTCCAACTTAAGGCATTGGACAAAGTAAACCAAACGCCAAACATCTGCTGTCAATATACCAACCACGTAAGACTGTCCTAACCAAACACCGATCATCTGTGGTCAATGCAAATATCAACTCGGTAAAGGTGTCCAAAACAAACACCTAACATCTGCTTTCAGCACAAATATCAACCAAGTAAGAATGTCCAAACCAAACACTGAACATATAAGAACAATATAAATATCAACCGGGTAAAGCCGTTCTAAAGGTTGTTATGGTTGGGGTGAGGTGCTCATAATATTTTATTTAAATTATTATAGAAGTCCCATCCAGGCTCGAGTTTGGTTGGAAGCTAAATTAGTTAAAGCTAGATGAAAATCTTCGTATCCCCTGTCAGCAATGTCGACGGTTTAATGACTGAATATACGAAAAAGTGAAATTAAACGAATATCAATTTAATACCAATTCAATAGTCACATGATTCAAATTTTCCAAGTATTCTCCTGCCGCTGTAACCTGTAATAGCTTACTGAATCACTGGATTAGTATTGTGAGTCAGATTTCCACCTGTTCTTGTATGCTAATCATTTGTGTATTCTTTATTCTTCTTTCCCATAACTAAAAATTACTTTTCCTCTTCCCCCGACTTTGTCCAAATTCCCTTTCCTCGTCTGCTCTATATACTCCTTCTCCTCCTCTCCACTTACTCCTCCTCCTAGACTCCTTTTCCTCATCCTACACCTTCTATACACCTTCTTTCCACCGACAGGACTTTTTTTCAACTCCTACTGCTATGGTAGTTTAATTTCCGTCTCCACCCCTTGGTGACTCGGGATTTAACTGAACCATAAGTTAACATTCATTCATATCGAAATACTCATATGTTCTTGTATGGTAAAACAACGTCGAAATAAATACACGGTATTCTCAGGTTTCGTTTATACTTACTCTGTCAAACAGGAAAAAGCACACCTCCCCCCAACAGTTAACCATTCCGTTTGGAAGGAGGACAAAATACGTGAACTCTTCTTCTAGAACAAACGTCGGCAGTTTTTCAGAAAGATTCAAACAAGATGAAACACGCATATTCGGAGTTCGAATAATTCAGTATTAAACATTATGGAGAAGAACCTTACTGAGAAAAAGGAGAAGAATGTAAACACACATCTATATTTTTAAGTCGCGTACAAAAGTGATTGATGCGTTCTGAAAGAACACCGGTTTCCCGTAAACCAGGGGCCACAACTCCCAAACTATTACGACCTGCAAAACAAGACTAAACAAGTGCATGACATTGTGTCGATGAAAAGTTTGAAGATATGAAGTTTTAATTCACTACATCATTACACAGTTGACTATAGTCAATCTTAACTACAACGGAAATGCTAGTATATATATATATATATATATATATATATATATATATATATATATATATATATATATATATATATATATATATATATGAGATATAAATAAAATATATGTATAGTATGTACGCTGCACCATTGATATATCATCTCATTGCATACATTTCAAATTAAAGGAAACTCCTCAAGTTCAATTCCTTTCAATTAAAAGTTTACACAGCACATGCTGAAGCAATGCACGTGCACACACGCACAAACATACATACATACACACACACACACATACATACATACATACATATATATATATATATATATATATATATATGTATATATATATATATATATATATATATATATATATATATATATATATATATATATATATATATGTATATATATATATATATATATATATATATATATATATATATATATGTATATATATATATATATATATGTATATATATATATATATATATATATATATATATATATATATATATATAATAATAATAATAATAATAATAATAATGAGGACTTTGTATAGCGCCTAATCTTTCGAAGCTCTAAGCGCTTTACATCATCAATAATGATATGACTACACTACAGAACAACAAATGACAAAAACAATGAAATTAGAAAACATTAAAACATGCTGAAAACATATAAGATACAAAACATGATTAGGTCGCTAAGTTTGTCCCTGCAGTCGAAACAGATGAGTCTTAAGAGCACTCTTAAAGGCATACAACCTAAGATTTTCGACTTTTTTGTTCTTGCAAATGCATGATATTATGAAAAGTATAGTAGAAATAATGAGTAATTACAGGTCATTCAGTTTCAAAAAATGTACATCTGTAAGTTAATTCAATGAAAATATAACGATTTTCTGTACGGATTGCTAATTAATTATGCAGAAACGGAATTTACCGATATTCTCCGTAGTCGCAGTGTCACGTGAAGTCGAGGTAAGCATATGTTTCGCTTTTGAGTAATTATTGCCCTATTCTTCGTCTGTCCTTCTCCTTAGTTCTTTATAGTCACCCACAATATATGTATTGCTTATAGATTTCTCATTATATATGATAAATTACAAGAAGTAGGCAAAAAAGTCAATACGATAGAAAATCCTGAAAATAAGAGGTTTAAAGGGCGATTCTTGAAAGTGTTTACTTGTCGTGCTTTTGAGATTGTGTTATGTTGTAAGATAAACCAACTAAAAATGTGATAATTTGTATCATTGTAATCAGAACTACTATTAAAAGGCAGCAGAAGATAATACCACCGGGGGAAATGGCATACTGCTAATAGGCAATTTATTTTATGGACTTAATGGATACCTAAGTACTGGCAACAGACACGTCATTCCAAACTGTTGTGTATGGCGTATAATGGATAAATAATTTTGGCCAGTACCATTTTGGATTTACTCAAGGAAGACTTGGGTGATCTATCCAATGATATGATGTGTGAATAATGAAATTTATGTTTATTTTAAGTTGTATAAAGCATTTCTTTTGTAGTATGCAATTTTTTTTTTGCATGAATAAGTTTTGTTAAACATTGTTTTAGCTACCTACCCACTAAAGAATGATTATATGTGTGGCTATGTTTTGAAAGCAACTATGAGGAGACTGCTTATTAAAAACATGAAATGAAGTTGACTAGCATTGTCTTGGGATGCAAAGGATGTAAACAACAAAAGTATACTGGTGAACATGATTTTAATTGTGCATATACAGTAACACATTAAGTTAAATGATAAATAACGCATAGTCATGAGTTGAGAAAGCAAAACTTGTTGCAGTGTTTCATGAATAAAGATTGGCTTGTAAATATCAACAGAACTACAAACACTAGGATACTATTTTATCCAGATACTGCTCATTAATTTCAATTACATGTGAACAAAATTGGCTCTGGAAACAGAATAAGGTTTTTAGGACTTAAATACTAGTTCATCAAAAGCAACATTGAATGCTTATATCACATAATATGTGCATCATCAGCCATCTTATTACAAATAAATCAAATATACTTGACACCAATTAAATGCATACAATTTTCAGTTTTTTAAATGTGTTCATTTACCATAGAAATAATTATACCATTTATATAAATACCCAGATGAATGTACACAACTGCATACACTGTAAAACTGTTATATATTATGTAATGTACTAAACTTATATATGTACAAATGTGCATGTACAGACATAACTTTAATTCAAGAGTACAGTCAGGCATAAAAATGAAGGATATCATCTAAGAATAATTATGGCATATAATATATAGAGATTTTCCGTGTTATTTAGGTTGGGTGGGGTGCTCCCAACATTATTTAAATTATTACAAAAGACCTCCCGGCTTGTTTTTATGAGGAATTGAAGTAGTTATAGAGAGATGCAATGCTCAGAGCTCACAGTCAGTGGTGCCGACAGTTAAATTAATGAATACACGAAATGTGAAAGTCAAATAAACAACAATTTAAAATCATTAAATAACAGTCATCTCTCAAATGAAACTCAAATTAAAACCCTATCACTCGTCTTTAACTCAACCAAGTTATGGCCTATTTTATCATCTGACTGTAATTGATTTTCCTCCTGTCCTGTGTTCCTATTTATCTGTATGATCTTTCTCTGGACTGGTAGTCCAATTGCCTCCAGTCCGTCTAATGTCATCCTCCGTTCTTCCTTTCTCTTTGTCTCTCAGAGACATTTTATATGAGAAACTAGTGTACCATTACTATAACAGATTGATTACAGACATCCCATTCCAAAATACTAAACAGTTCTATAGAAATTACATTAATGTTTTAGTATCTTGTGCTTGTTTTTTTTTATACTTTTGACAAAAGTGATTACCATTTACTCAATGCCAAACTTTAGTTCATCACTAAACAAACTACTGCAGAGAAACAAATACTGAAATTAAGCCCATGCCCTCACCCCCATGTATGTTTCCTATTGCATTTCTTTTAAACTTAGGGTAGCTAGGCACACACACACAGACACACACACACACACACACACACACACACACTGATTAGTATATATAATGTACGAAGTACAATGCAAAACTGGCTCAGATATACATATCAAATTCAGGAATGCAGGGGTCATGCTACCAGTGTTGATACTAATTAGCCTACACGGACAAACAAACTCTTACACATTCACAGGGGTGTTTTAATTGCTAATTGACCATTAAACCTGTTTGCAACAATATATCACTGCTCAAGTTCATGAAATTGGGCCTACTATACAGTGATGGAAATATGCCAAATTCTGTTTCAAAATTGTAACAGTGTGTATGATTTGGATTTTTAACATACCTTGAACAATTTTTGAGTCATACTGCTATAATGTTTGAAGTGTGGCAGTTTATAGTGATGTCTAGCACTGAGGCATCATGCCGCAGACATGTAGCATGACATCCCACCCAGTTACATTATCCTGACAGTAGGACGACCAGTCCATACACTAACCTCTTAATGCTGAGCACCAAATGAGGCAGCTGTTAATACCATTTGTATGTGTTTGGTATGACTTGGCCAGGGATCAAGGACCCCAACCTCTTGCATATGAGGTGGATGCTCTTAACACTAGGCCACTGGAACGGTCAACACCAGTATGTAAATAGTAATTTATTAATAAATATAGTCAGTGAATATCATTTCTAATTTATTTTTTTTTTAATTAAAAGAAGACAGAAGTTAACAGCATTATTTTCTTTATAAAATCAGTTTAAAACTGTATGTGAACCCTTAATGGCATGTTTAGCAGGAACAATTAAATCAAGATGAAGAGTATGGATTGAAGTCATTTGCTCCAATGTACATTTTTTTCTTTTTCAAAGTATACTAGAAATCTTTCTGACTGCAATTTTACACAAAACATTTAGAAAATAAAATTATTAAAAAGTACTTTATTATGCAATAATACAGACTTGTAATTACATGATTTTAATCTTGTTACTTCTATAAGATTAAATGATTTACAATGTATAGCCTCTGCTGTGCTTTTTTTTATACATCATACTGCCAAAATACACTGCATTTACCTCAATCTTAACATACATATAAGACAAGTATAAATGCAATGGGTATGAAAAGTTAGAAAAGGTCTTACATCTTGTTGTTCAAATGCATGTTTTTTAAAAGCTTTAAGAACATAATCAACAGTGGTCTGAAGATATACTGCTACTTGGAAATCAAACAGATGCTGGACTTCAGCTCATGGTAGGCACTTCAAGAAAGACTTAGTCAAAGTCTATATGGGTCCATGGTAAGGATCATTTCTTACCATACATCACTAGAATAGTCTCTCCATAACAATTTGATATCATCAGGTGTTACCTGACTAAAAGGTCTAAATCAATTTAACTTAAAATGAGATTTCTGCTTTGTAACAATCTCTTCTGTAGGTGGTGGTGGTATTAGAGCAAGTACATCAGATATTCACCTAGGATCACTTATATCCAAAACAACTGGCTGGTTCATGCCAACTCTATCATCTAACCTCATTTCAATATTTTCATATTTATTTCTGGAATATACAGGTACTGTTGATCAGCTTTCTTTGGGTATGCAGACCATCTCTCACTTTTTTGTTGAATGACCTTTGGTATCTGACAAGAAAATGCAAACATTTCACTGACAATGTCATTTTATATTTTTTTAATTCTCAAAAGTCCAAATAAAAGCTGCATACAATTACATGTAACAAATCATTTTGCTACAGATGAAAATGTCAAAATAGCAAATCTCTACCTTACCCATATATCATAAAAATGTTTAGATTCTTTACAGAAGTTTCTAATTACATTAGACTAATTCTAACCAAAATTGGTTTTTGAAATTTATTTTAAAAAATGTCTTCTGTAAAAGATAAAATTGTACCACAAACAGATGGTTTATCAACTTTCAGATAAAGCATTAATATTTTAACAAAGATGAATTATTACGTTAACAAGAATAAAGTTTATTACCTTCTTGTTCCATCTGTGTTTACAATCACATCTCTGTCAATATGATTGTTATAATCAAGAGCTGCCAACAGATTCCTAGCTCTGAAAGCTGATGGCTTATATGAATGTCTTTTGGAGGCATACAATAAAATCAAACTTCTGGAAATTCTCCAGTTCTGCTGTACTTCGGATACAAAGAAAAATGACTAAATAAATAAATTGATTCAGATGCAGAGAACTATTAACATTTATAAATCCCCATTAATCTGTTATTAGACACAATAATATTATATACTTTACAAATAATAGTATGCATAATATATACTTAACTGTATTGCATTACTTTCATTTACAGCCATCACCATTTACATTATATATAATTTTTTTAATTTAAAAACAAAAAAAAAACCAGAAGTGACTGCTTGCTTCTAAATAAAGTCTTATGGTTGCGAGCGAAAATGATGATCATTATTGCTCCTTTGATAGCCTCAAAAATAGCAGCAGTGGTGTACGTACATGCGGTTTTCAGCGATATTGTTGCAGGGCTGTGACATTTTATTTCAAGCTAAATGGAATAATGCCAGTTTATATAAAATATGTTATTTTAAGAGTTTTGATAAAGAGTTAACAATACAGATATAAAATAGCGATATAAAAACTTGACTGTTCATTGCAAAATTGAGACTCACCAGTATCCAGCAAGAATTTGGCGACCTCTGGATTAGTTTCCAGGCTCAAAGTGGACTTCTTTTTATTCCATCATTCATGCTGGTCACCAATACATATGCGTGTGCTGCCATAATTTGCCCAAAGAGCTCCCCCCCCCCCCCTTTCAGAATCTAAGTTCTGGTTTTCGATCTAGTTGTGAACACGCCATTATTTTTGTAAACACGTGTTTGCGCATGGCTAAAATTCTTAATCTTCGGGAGAGGTCAACACAGAGGTTACATGAATATAGGCGTGGCAAACAGCGAATTTTTGTCTGCAGACAATAATTAAGAATCGCGTTTTTTATCACAAAATTTCCGATACTAGCCTGATTTCGGCCTCAGAAACAGACTGAATCGTAATTATTCATCTAATTAAGTAATCGTGAACTGAAAAAATAAATATATAATTTCATTCGTTTTTACTTAGGTTGTATGCCTTTAAAAAGGACCATTGTGTCTTTGTGTCTAATTTCAATGGGCAATTCGTTCCACGTCGCCGGGCCCTGGTGTGCAAACGAACGTTGTCCATATGACTTTGTTTTCACCTTGGGAACAATGAGTATATGATTATCAGAAAATAGAGCGTAAGTATCTAGCTGGTGTATACACATGGGTGAGGCTGGATAGGTATGTTGGACTGGAGTCTGTCATTGAAACATAGCACAGAGAACAAATTTTGTGTTTGATTCTGCATCAAATCGATAGCCAGTGTAGGGTACAGAGCAGTGGTGAGGTGTGGTCTGATCGAGGTACTCTAAAGATGATCCGTGCAGCTGTGTTTTGAACTTTTCGAAGTTTCTGGAGTAAATATTGTGATGAACCAGACAGAATTCAGTTACAATAGTCCAGTCTTGAAAGTACTAATGAATACACAAGTGTTTTTGTGGCATCAACTGAAAGATATTTACGAATGGAACTGATGCGTCTCAATTCAAGATATGCAGCCTTGCATATGTTCATGAGATGTTGGTGCAATGTGAGAGTACTGTCTAGTGTAACGCCTAGGTTTCGTACTGACTGTGAGAATTTAATGTTGGTGTTGCTGATATTTATTGTCTGAGGTAAAGGATGTGAATGAGAAATTCTTTGTATTGTGATCAGAATGGCCTCAGTTTTATCATCATTCATCTGCAGCTTGTTACAGGTCATCCATGATTTCACATCAGAAATGCACTTCTCTGCTCCGTGGATGGTAGCATCAACTTCCGTTGTGTGGCTATACTTGTATATTTGGGTGTCATCAGCATACAATATGTGCGACACTGGGTGATAATCTATGACACTTGAGAGCGGCTGAGTGTACAGAATGAAGAGAACAGGTCCAAGAACAGATCCCTGTGTAACACCACAACATACGTCAACTGGGCTGGATTGTATTCCATTTGCAGATATAATTTGTGTCCTGTTGACTAAGTAGGACTTGAACCAGTGTAAGGCTATATTCTGAATGCCAAATACATGCTGGACACGGTGAAGTAATATATCATGGTCTATTGTGTCAAATGCTGCAGATAAATCCAGGAGAGTATATACATATTTTAATGGAATAAAATGGGAAACATTTGTCCAATTATAGCGCCACGACAAGAAGAGTATCTTTAAAATTCAAGCAATATCCTATGTTTTCATTTCAGGAGGCATACATATTTTTATCCACTCGTATCATTATCTGTGAATTACAGTTCACTCGAGTTACGTCTTTACGATGCTGACAACACTTGTTAAATAATACAATTACGACACTTGCTAGACCATACAATTACGACACTTGTTAAACCAATAAATTACGACACTTGGTAAATAATTCAATTACCATACTTGTTAAACAATACAATTACGACACTTGTAAAATAATACAATTATGATACTTGTTAAACCATACAATTACGACACTTGTAAAATAATACCTTTATGACACTTGTTACATAACACAATTACACACTTGTTAATCAAAACAATTACGACACTGGATAAACAATCCCATTACGACACTTGCTAAACAATACAATTACGACAACCGCTCCGGTGGCATAGCGTTTAGAGAGTCCGCTGCGGCAGCGGGATGTCATGAGTTCGATCCCCGGTTGAGTAATACCAAAGACTGACAAAAATGGTACTGATATCTGCCTCGCTTGACGCTCAGCATTTAGAGGTTAGTGTTAGGACTTTTCGGCCTGGTGTCATGATAATGTGACTGGGTGGGACAACATGCTACATGTCTGCGGCATTATGCCCTAGTGCTAGACATCACTATAAACTGCCTCACTGCAGACATCGCAGCGATATGACTGAAAAATTGTTAAAGTTACGTTAAAATCCAAATCAAACAAGCAAACAATTAGGACACTTGTTGAAACATACAAATATATGACTCTTGTTAAACAATACAATTGTTTTACTCTTATATACAAAATGAAACAGAGAGTAATTTAAGCTTTAAATTTTGAGAATGTTTAAATTATATTTATTGGTGTTTCAATGAACAATCAGGCGATGTCCATATTTAACATTTAAACGAAGTAAGTTCTGTGAAATATGTTCTAAAATACGAACTGTGTGAATTTAACGTTTCTTATGTGGTGAAGACTGAGAAACTATATATATATATATATATATATATATATATATATATATATATATATATATATATATATATATATATATATTCCCAAAATGCACATATATTTTACCCTCAATGTTGGATTTAAAATTCTATTATAAACTCACCTAGATCATTGTGGCAAATATTCATGATGAAATTCTGATCCAATAAATTACATGATAGCATAACCACATTTCAATAATGTTATTGACGTTCAAGTGTTTGCTTTGCTTGTCTTCTTACATGGGCCTAGTTATATAACTAACACACACACACACACACACACACACACACACACATATATATATATATATATATATATATATATATATATATATATATATATATATATATATATATATATATATATATATATATATATATATATATATATATATCAATAACTTCATCTGATCTTATTTCCTATTACTTTTGAGAAGTTATATAGCAAGGAGACAGGCAGACGACAAAAAACAATCAATGTATTGAATATACACCATCCATGCTTAGAAGTGTATAGCCACCGCATAGCTGAAACCTATACAATAAAGGGTCTGGTCCGGTGATCATCAAAATTATTCAAAATGTACGGCCACTGGTCTTAGAAAAATTATGAACAGAAAGGCTTGGCCATTGTGATTAAAATACAAAGACAAGAGCTGGGTCGGTGTTCTTTAGAACGTCATAAAAAAAAAAGGTTGGGTCATTTGAAAGCACCAAATACATGGCGGCCTCTAACAGGAGTAAGCTGTTAGAATTTACGACCTCAATCCTGACATAGTAATATGTGTCAGAAGTCTACATGAAGAATTCAAGAGCCATTGGTTTTCTAATACAACAGAGAATATTTTCAAGATTTTCTTAACAATTAGGTATAAAATAAATGCTAAAACATCCATAAAAATGATGAACATTACTAAAACAGACAAATAAGATCGATGATTTTGTTCGGTGGTACTTGGTTTTTCAGATGAAGAAAAAAACATTTTCGTTTCGCTATTTGAGAGATCTATAACTATTTGTCTTGGACCACTCTTTGATCAGCTTCATGTAGATACTCGAGCATGCTCAAAGAAAGTTTTCATGGGTATTTTTTTTCTCAAGTAGAGCTTTAAATGAATGGTTCTCGTAAAGGAAAAGAATTACGCCCATACGGCAAACTGGCTTCTAAGAAGAAGAAGTTGTTTCCTTTTTTTGTCCTTTGGTAATATATTTCATATTTTATGATCATAAAAGTCAAGGTTATTTCAGATTGTGTGGTACTGAAACGTTGCGAACGTTTTGCCTAACTTATACAATTACAGCAATTCTTTCAACACAGTCACTGACTAGCATGCTTTTTGTCCGGTTTAAACTTGTGAAGACGTTTTATTCTAATATAACTTAAACTATATCCAGAAAGCGAGTTTTAAATGTCCTTTAATAACGTAAATTGTAACCCGATAAAACCAGGTCGCAGCCCAGATGCTTCCCGCAGGGTAGGGTGCACATGTTTAATTTAACTGAAACAACCACATTGGGACAAGTCGACGAATAAATCGAGGTGAGATTATCGATTGATATAAAGTATGACTAAGAATGAGTTTCGGTAACGTCTGCGCATACAAGTCTTAATCTTGGAAAATGCTGAGCCGTTTGGTGACATTACCTGGAAATAAATACATGTTGATATTAGTTTTAATACGATAACATCTGGTATATTATTTATTGTGTTATTATTATTTTTATTCTTTTTTTAAATTTTTTTTTAATTGTAGCTGTAGCAGTTTTAATCATATCGCAATGATGTCTGCAATTTGACAGTTTATTGTGATATTTAGCACTGGGACATCATGTTGCAGACATATAGTGTGTTCCACCCAGTCACATCTTGACACCAGGCCGACCAGTTCTAACATTACCCTTCTAATGCTGAGCGTCAAGCGAGGCAGCTGCTAGTGCCATTTGTATAAGTCTTTGGTATAACTCAGCCATGGTTTGAACTCTTTTCTGTATTCTTCACACTTTCCCCTCATGATGAGAATACTGTCTGTACTACTGCCTATTTACCAGGATGTATTCGATCCTCATGATCCAATAAATGTGGGCATTGATAAAACGATGATTAAATTTCAACTGTAATATCAATATGAATTACGTTTCAAATAAAAGCGACTATTTCGGTTCCGAGATCTAACAAGTTCAGTATGTATCTATTTACAAGCGTGAGTTGAAAATAAAGTGGAGATAAAGCATTTTGTGATACAAACCTGCAGTCAAAGAAATACAAATGACAGTCTATTTTAAGCTTCAAAAGAGATACTTTACTATATTGCAGACATAACTTACTGATTTACAGATTGCTTTTAATGCTGATAGTACCGAGATAAGTAGCATCGAAACCGATATTGAGACAATCATAACCCTATAGTATAATGACAGTTTTAGTTATACCTTCGACAAATGCGCTTTTTTGTTTTCTTCAAAATGTATAATATAATCAGGATATCCAGTTAATTCGACTGACTCCAGTAGCAGAGGTAAGCCGTATTTCGGAACGGGTGTTACGTTGGGTATGGTTATTTAGGCGTTTTGATAGTAGAATGGTTATTCACCAAGCCGTTCATTGGTAGAATTATGTACGTTCTGGCGAAAAAAACATATAACAACTCATCAACATGACACCTTTCTGTTGTAATATTACCTAGTAACATCACATCTTCCCCTAGATATATTAACATATATATCGGCCCATAACAAAACTTGACCTTATGTTGATATCATTAAATAAATAACAAATAATTTCCATTGCAGACCCAAGTTTGAAGTTTGTGGGTGATTGTTATCTTTGGTATTTTATAGCTTTCTACATGACAATGCAAACTTTACAGGTTTGATTAACCGTGAAGAGAAGTCAGCTTCTTTAATAAGCTGGCACTTTTAGCAAAACAAAATAAGAAATGAATCTTTCTTTGATCTTTGCTTCAACACATACACACACACACACACACACACACACACACACACACACACACACACACGCGCGCGCGCATACTCATCAAACGATCATCCATGGGTATGGAACATTTGTGGAGTGTTCAAGGGCAGTAACTGCAAAACAGCATGCACCTGCTTGTAATTCCGTAACTCATGTAAAAAAAAGTTTGTAATACAAGTATATGACCACCATTTCTTGGTACTCAAATTTTCTTTCATAATAACAGTTACAATATTGTTTGTTCAATGCTGTTTATTTTTAAGAAACAAAACATGTAGACAAAACTGTTTTATACCTTACCTGAAACTCTGGCTTTGATTAAAAATAATTCAAACATTTCGTCTTTACTTTTCAATTGAATGATAGCTAGTATTAGCTGGTCAAAGAAATCTGTACGTCTAAAAATTACATCGGTATAACTTTTGGTGAAGGGGCACATTTCTGGCGATCTATCAAGAATACATTAGTTGAGACCAGATAACCATTAGTTAGATTTATGGAGACACGCACGTGTCGTATCGCATACTGCCGTGTATGGTGATGTTTCTTTATAGTGGAACCGTTGTTATTAATTAGAACCTTTATTTATTCAGCAGTCAGACTGACTGCTAGAGACACGGTAAAGTTCACTTTTCAAGAAAAAGTTGTCAAACTTGAGAAAACGCAGAAATTCTGTTACTTAAAACTACCAAGCCAGGCTGACCCGACTTTAGAGACTTTAAAGAAAGGGCTGCAAATGCATTTGATTCTGATTCGTCAAGTTAAATAAGGGGTGTGTTTTCACACAATATTTCATAGGATTTAATGTCGTCTTATTGAAATTAGAAATTAGTCTAAAGTTTTCCTGCACGAGGACAGAGGGTAAAATCACCAGTGAGAGACACCGAGTAAAATTTGAAAGAAATTCACTCGTAAAACGTGTGGTCCAGGCAAGCCGCCAAAAAATGTTTGGGTGACTAAAACCACGTAGGTATAGTGTCACAATTCCGTGTAATTAGTTGATGCGATCTGTATAATGTTTGCTTTAGTGTATAGGTCTTGCATGATTTTATAGAATACTTTTGTATAATAATGTGCTTTTGAATTATAGCGACGTCGAGTTATGCATAGGAAGTCTTGCATTCATTCTTAGATAAGTTTGACGTATTGTTTGATTTGTTGTCGTGTTAGCATAAACACTATGTTGAGTTAGAAATAGGAAGTCTTACACTAATTCTTAGATAAGTTGACGTATTGTTTAATTTGTCATCTTGTTTTGCATACTAATTTGGTTCTTCTAAGAATTTAACGCATTACATTAGTTAATTCACCGAAAGTAGATTTAATATACGATTCAGTGTCAGTGTATATTGACTGTAAGGCTGGAATGTAATTAATTTTGTGGCGTTGCCCGACCCAAAAATTAAATTAGAACCATGTGTTATCAAGTAAGTCGGACAAACCACTGTTTATTGTTACACATGACCGCAGGCTAACACCATCCATTACGTAAGTTTGCCATAGTTAAGAGAGGAAGCTGACCAAGGCCCATCAGATGTGTAATTAGCACCTTGGGCTGGAAGGATGTTTTGTACATCAAAGAAGCTGCCAGAAGGAATGGGCGTGCCTTATCTTCTGGATACGCTGACGGACCGCCAGATTGAATAAGTCGAGTTGATAGGGTCCCAGCGCTACCCAATCAGAATCGAGATAGGGGTGGGACCCTGATTTATTCTAAAATATATATCTTTAATTCGGCCATCGAGCGTTAGTTGCCATAGTCGTTACAGAACGCACCGTGAATTGGAACTCCGGCGGCCATACGTTAATTGGCGGGAAAACCTTAGGAACAGAATTCTAAGCGTAGCTTCTAAAAAGGTCAGTGAGCTATTTGTTCGATCTTTGCTGTCTGCGACTGCATTTAATTATAGATCGGGTATATACGTATTATTACTAAAGTCGTAGTAGGAGTAATTATTTTGTGATGTTGATATGTTTGTACATTTTGAAGAATGGGTTTCTATTTGTAAAAAAATCGTATTGCTTGCTAGCCGTCGTAAGAATTAATACTATTATAATTCGCTATGTGGTTATTTTATAGTACAATAGCACATTATCCATGTAATTATAGAAATTGAATGGTATCTTTGAAATGATTTCACTGTGAGAAATTAATAATATGAACATTTGAATATTTGTGTACGCTTGTGGAAGTGTAGTGTACAGACATACGTCTGGCTGTCGTAATATTGTAAGTACAATGAGATTAAATATATATATATATATATATATATATATATATATATATATATATATATATATATATATATATATATATATATATATTAGATATACTTATGTGATATGATGTATGGATATATGTATGATATCGTGCTATTACGCCATTGTTTCCCTGTAAGAGTGTGTGGGAATTTCGATGTGTATGTATGCGTGTCCTAAAAGGTAATAGCCTTATGTGATGGTTAATTGATGATTTAGTGTGAGGTGAGATGTGATAAACCCTATGTTAACGCCTTGTGATTTTCACAGGAAGCTTCGAGGGACAGACTAGTGAGTGGTCCCAGTGTCTCCGTTATAGACGGAAGGACGAGAAGAAAAGAGGGAAATCTGGAGAGGAAGTTCGGGGAACAGACCAGTGAAAGTGGTCCCAGTAGTCGTGATAAAGGACGGAAGGAAAGTGAAGGGAGGAGAGAAGTCGGGAGATATAGAATCCAGGAGGAGTGGGAGGATCGGATAAATAGATGAGTACAACCAAAGGCCAGGTGGAAAATCGAACTCACACTGAAAATCATAAGATGAAATAGGCTATCACTTAAAGGACGAGCGATTGTGTGACATTTAAATTTATAGGCTTCATTAAATTGTTATTGTTGAATTTCATCTTCGTGTTATATATATATGTATATAATTTAACCGTCGGCAGTGCTGACTGGGGGCTCAGAGCCGTATACCTATTTGGTCTTTAATTTAAATTTAAATTCACGAGCCAGGTGGAACTTTCATAATATTTTAATTAATACCTTGGAAGTACCCCACCCCAACCTTTGCAGAACGCTACAAATTTATTTGCTGTGTAAATTAAGGCTGGGCCAGAATCCCAAGCTTCGAGTATGGTGCGTTAATGTGCAAGGTCAAGGGTAACGAACTAGCAATTCGACCTAACTCCGGTAATTTGAGGACATGTGGAGTCGATTAATAGCCTTATCATCTGTTTACACTGGTAGAAATATCTGATTTTCGAACCAGCAATGAAAGTTCTCACCTGTATCAATTATAACGAGACATTTTGGGGTGTTTGTTTAATTTCTTTCAAAAGGGAGAAAATATCTTTCTGGATGTATCGATGTTACGTAAACTGAGGCGTATACTGAGGAAAAGAAATTAGAGGGAGTGCAGTGAGACGTATAATCCAGTGGTGGAATCCGGCATCGTACTGAAATTCTAACGTATTCAGAGTGTATCCTGAGACGGATGGTAGAAAGTTTCATAGAGCCAAAAGTCTGAACAATAACAGAAGAAACGGAGACTGAGGACAATCAGGTTATGAAAACGTACAAGGCGTTGACTTCGACTGTGTAACTCGATCCTATGATGAACTAAAGCTATCAGTAACAGATCGGCTAATTTATTTAATTCTACATGTATTTGAGTTTTATAGTAATTCGGTGAAAGTTTTATTTCTAAAAGCAGAGTGTATTTCTAATGAAAGGAGTATTTTTACAATTGTTATGTAATTGATTAAATAGTTTGTTTATCTTTACGGGGGCTCGTATTTGTTTGTTCAATATATCTGCTCAGTTTACTATATCTATTTCCATACACGAACCGGGGTAATTATATCGAGGGCGGTCATCTCTTAGATAACGAGTACCAAAAAGGATTGGGTTAAAGTATTTATTATTATTGTATTTATACAATCACGTGATAAGTGGGGAAATAATAAATAATAAATATTCCATCATTCTTATCACCACCACCCACCTCATAACACTTTTATAACTCTTTCATTAACATTTCTGCAGCTTATATGTAATATTTAGCAGAATTACTACATTCTGTTTTCGGTACGTATTAGCTTTGATAGGATTATCAACTGATAAACATTAATACAACCAATGCAGTAATAAAATACCACATTCTTATTAAAAATAATTGCTTTAAAAAAGGGGTAAAATATCACGTGTTTTTTATCTTTCGTGTCAATTGCTTATTCTTGGAGTTATTTAAAGTGTATACCAAAGAGCTCGTGTTATCTCATTTACTCAGATTACATTAACTACAACGCAATACTAGTTTACCACCCGATCCCTACATTGTTAAGGCCTCCAAGGCTTAGCCTTAATGGCTTTAAACTGTAGGGATCGGGTGAGTTTACTTCCCCAAACCGATACAATCCCAACTGTAGAATGCTCTGCTCTTTACATGTCATTAAACAACTGTCAGAAGAAAATTGACCATCCTATGAATTTTTACAGGCACAAAACAGGGTCAAGAAAAGAGGGCATTAGATATTTACTGCTAATAAAAGATGTATATAAATAAAATATTTAAGTACGATTAATATTGAGAGAATGGATAAAATATTTATAAGACGAGCAAAACTACAATGTTTGATACTAAAATTAAAGACGTAGTGTGAAGGGGCACATTTCCGGCGATCTATCAAGAATATATTAGTTGAGAATAGAGAATCATTAGTTAGATTTATGGAGACATGTACGTGTCAAAAATTGTTCTGCCAAGTATAGTGATGTTTCTCAATAGTGGGACTGTTGTTACTAATTAGAACCTTTGTTTATTCAGCAGCCAGACTGACTGCTAGAGGCACGGTTAAGTTCAATTTTCATGATTAAGTTATCAAACTTGAGAAAACGAAGAAATTCTGATACTTAAAACGACCAGGTCAGACTGACCGACTAAAGCGACTCTAAAGGGTGGCAAAGAACATTTGATTCTGATTGGTCACGTTAACTAAGGGGTGTGTTTTCACACGAAATTTCATAGGATTTAACATCGCCTTATCGAAATCAGAAATTAGTCCGAATTTTCCTGCGAGAGGACAAGAGATAAAATTCACTAAGACTCCGAAAGAATTTGAGAGAAATTCATTCGTAAAGGAAGTGCGGTCCAGGTGAGCCGCGAAAATACTATTTGAGTGACGAAAAAAAAATCCCACAATGATATAGTGTCACAATTCCATGTAATTTGTTGATGCGATTTATATGTTTCCTTTAGTTTACAGGCCTTGCATGATTTAATTTGATACATTTGTATATAAATGTGCTTTTGAATTATGAATAGGACGTCATACATTATTTCTTTGATAAGGGTGACGTGTTGTTAATTTGTGTCGTGTTAGCGTAAAACACTATAGAAAGTCTTACATTCATTCTTGAATAAGTTTGACGTATTGTTTTAATTTATCATCTTGTTTGCATAATAATTAAGTTCTAAGAATTTAATGCCTTACATTAGTTAACATGATTTACAAGAATACATGTGAATTCACCGAATTTAGATTTCACATATGATTTAGCGTCAGTGTATATTGACTAAGGAGCTAAAGTGTATTCAATTTATTTGCTGTGGAATTTAAGGCTGGGCCAGAATTCAAAGCCTTGATGTATGGCGCGTTAATGTGTAAAATCAAGGGTAACGAATTAGCAATTCGACTAACTCCGGTCATTTGAGGACATGTGTAGTTGATTACTAGCCTTATAATCTTTCAACCACTGATAGAAATACCTGATTTTCGAACCAAAGCTAATGAGAGTTGTCAACTGTATCAATTATAACGAGATAATTAGGTGTTGTTTAATTTCTTTTAAAAGGGAGAAAATAGGTTTTTCGTGACGTATTGATATTACGTAAACTGAGATGTATACAGTGGAAAAGAAACTGGAGGGGATTGCAGTGAGATGCACAATCCAGTGGTGAAATTCTACGTGTTCAGAGGGCATCTTGAGACGGATGGTAGAAAGTTTCATAGAGCCAAAAGTCTGAACAGAACAAAGAAACGGAGACTAAGGACTATCAGGTTATGAAATCGTACAAGGCGTTGACTTCTATTGCATCACTCGATCCTATGATGGTTTAAAGCTATCAGTAACAGATCGGCTAATTTATTTAAATCTATTTTGAGTTTTATTGTAATTCGGTGAAGTTGTATTTCTAAAGCAGAGTGTGTTCCTAATGAAAGGAAGTTTTCACAGTCAAGTATGTACTTGATTAAACTGTTTTTTTATTTGTATGGGGGCTCCTATTTGTTTGTTCAATAAACCTGCTCAGTTTACTATATCTATTCCCATACTCAAACCGGGGTAATTATATCGAGGGCGGCCATCTCTTAGATGACGAGTACCATTATAAGGCTATAATATATAATTACTGATAAATTATCATTATTCTCATCACCACCAGACCTAGACCCGCCGCCACCACCTAACACATAGCATAAATAAATGTTGCTTTGAATCTGTATTTCTTTTTTTTACAAATATCTTTTTAACTCAATTAATACAGCGACCTTACAAGGACAGAGACGTTTCAATCTTAGAATACTGACAAATATTTATGGTTCATACAAACTTTACGGTATATACATATGGAATGTGCCACTGAAATCAGAGTCACATATTTGCGGTCACATATTGTTGTTCAATATATAAGTTAAATAATCTGGTGACATGTCCCCCCCCCCCAATATTTATGTTACTAATAAATGACAGTTGTAAGAAAGGTACAAAGATTGAAAACACAATAATTTTAAATAAATCGTGGACCGATATGCCGAGTACTTTATAAGCCGAGTAGTCCGGAATCAGTCCGCCAATGTCGGGAATGTCCGTCAACAGCATCCCTAGGTCAATTCGTCAGATTCTTTAACATCACTAGACTAGTTCATGATTTAGTATATGAATTCGATTTTTGAAAATAAAAATGAAAGAAATAATCGTATAGATGTAAGAATTCTGTGTGTTTTGCTCATCAACAGGTCCTACAACAATACAAAGGCTGTCTACGAAATACATCCATGTTTCACAACTATTACGTTGATATTTGCCGCGTAATCTCAATGTTTCATGATGTAAAAAGGTACGGTCTAAATGGTTATGTCATACTGAAATGTCCGGCTCTTTGTTGACTATGCGATCAGAATAGGTATTTAATGTAATTAAATGATGTTTACACAAGAATGGTGTCAGCCAGGGCCAGTGATATGGGTCAATTTAAGGTCAGTTCACTGGACACGCACACTAAGTTGGGCTAGCTCAGAGACAAGGTCTGCTGTGCTGAGGTAGCTGACATAGGTCATTCACTTTTTAAGCGATCAGCATCGAGAATGGTCTGTTTTGTTTTGTGTCCTCCACCGCCACAATCGCCGCCCGCAGTTGTTAGATCTGGCTCACCTTTCGCTTCCAGGTCTTTTGATTAATCTCCCACTAGCATACTGATTCCACTATCTCTGGAGGTGGCAACCAGACCCTTCGTATTAATAGGCTGCTCTTGCCGTATCTTCCCCAGTGGTTTTGCCACTATTGCATCACAGGGCATTCTTTCCCCAGTCCACTCGACTTACAGACATAAGTTGTAGCGACTCTGCCTCAATACAGCGGCAATTCTGCCAAAACAGTTATGTCAGGCAGTCGTACAGGCGAATCCGCCTCAAAACATCGGCAATTCTGCCTGGACATGAGTCATACTGCAATTCTGCCTCATAGATAGGGCATGTTGGCCATTTGGCCCTGATATCAGTCAGACTGGCGATTCCGCTTCGTAGTTACTGCATGCTTCTCTATCATCTTATAACGACATTAAAAAAACTGCTTTACGGTAATGTTTACAGACCGGTTTTGGTTGGGTTCCTAAGTCATAAAACCATAGAGCTATGTGCACAAAATTACGTGCTAAGTTAAGCATCTGCATGGTGTTACTATAGGACTATTTTCAGTCAATATAATTTATGATGTTAGGCGCAATAACATTTTCAAATATTGTTGATATTCGCATACAATTACCGCTGGTCATTTACTTTTTCATGGAAATGATGAAGTAAAAATAATGATATCTTGAGATTAAGAACAGAAGAAATCAATTGTTATTTTAAGTAAAAAGAAATGCATAATATACTCAATATGAATTACAAATATTTCAAAATTATTTTTGTTTAGAATTTATTTTAATATTTTGATATTTCTCTTAAAATGTAAAACGTTTATTTTTCAGCTCAAATTTATTTCACCCAGTTTAGTACCACATGGGATATCGCAAAAGGAATTATGGAGCGTGTTTACCTTGATTGTTTTCTCTGTGAAGTTTAACTCTCATTCCGGGTAAAATCTCTTCATTAGCTTACATGGTGAAAGTTGTAACGGTAACACATATTTGTTCACTAACTTATATTCAACCAAATATATACTTCTCCAATCGTGGAACACTTTCATGAAAAGCCTCTTTCGTAGATACGCATATAGTCTCCGTCGATAAGCTAAACGTACACGTATACCGATCAAACTATGTAAAGAAAATTTACGATGTTAGGCGCAATAACATTTTAACAATACAATTTGACAAAGCAATCATATTTAGGTTTATAAGGAAAGAATCACATTTCAAACAGGCAATATACTCTAAATGTGTTGAACTTTCAGTTTGCAGAAGGTTGTAAAGGTTTCTGAGATATGGAAAAATGAAGAAAGAAAACCCACCGAAAACTCCAGGGAGAAAAATGTTGTTTTTACATCGCTACGTAATCAAATTTTGTATTGCATGACAATAGGTAAATCATGTTCTTTCTATTTAATTCAGTCCACACCCAGTCAGCGAATATAATCGCCCCTCTACTCATGAAGGCTAGAATTTAATTAAACTGATGATACCTTAGTATTTCGTGAAGACCTTTATAGTTTACCGGCCCAAGGGAAATAACTGCTGCACCCAACACGTAATCCTAAACAATAATCCACATATTAAACACCGCCATCTAAGAGATTCGAGTGTAGCATTTGGTCACTATTATGTAAGTTTAATGACGTAAGAATGTTAGTTTACCGTGGTGCACGAATTATGATGATCGACTCAGAGTTTAGGGTTCAAGCCCGTTACAAAATTTTGTTCAACGCGGTGAACTAGCATGAAACTAATATTTGATGGAAATACGTGTATCGTTTTGGTCTTTTTGTTTTCAGAGGTCGAAATACAAGGACCTGCAGGCACTAATATTCTTAAGTTTGAACTCGAACTTTAAAAGAAATTTATTTCGATATTAGACATACTCTGAATAAAATCAGAGTAACCATATGTTAAGACTAATATGTATTGTTCTTTTATATATATATATATATATATATATATATATATATATATATATATATATATATATATATATATATATATTATAAAAATGTTAACAGTTTGAACGGATACATATTTCTCTCAACACATCATGCCATACCGTTATAGAGAAATTTTACTCTGACATCATCACTGACATACAGCCAATCAAAATCTTCGATTTAACTCAATGGAATAGGCGGCCATAGAATTCGATTAGCTTGTAATTTTTCTCTTAGAACTAAACGTTGACAGCTTATAATACTTTCATATATTCATTTTTTGAGGATTCTTGATAATACAATTTGATAATTTTAAGACAAAATAAAGGACAAAATCCAAGTAAAACAAATAGTTTCAGCTACCTGAAACAGTAATCTAGCCAGATTTGGCCCACATGCCAGAATTATCAAATATTAATTGCATGTCAGGAGATATTGAAACTGCATTGTTTGCTAAACTGTTCTGTGTAAAATTTCTTCAACCTGCATTGACACTCGTGTAACTGTGTAGATAACCACTGACAATTTTCGATACTATCAGCCTGTGAAGAAGAGATTCGATTGTAGAGTAAATGTTTAAGATTGATCGATATAAAATGTATGGAAGGACATTGTTTATTTTTGCATAAAATAAATGCAGTCTAATATTGTTTAATTTTTGTAGTGATTATCGCGCCTTTAAATTTCTGTCATACTTTAATTCAAAGTGCTAAAATTGCCATTTGAAACAAAAGCTGCTCGACAGACACCGGTTTTATACTAATTCTTATTGTTAAGGACCGTATTTCATAACAGAAAGGTACAAACACAGGTTATTAGATGTGTAATTATGTTATTAGTTTGTTCATTCAATATTTGGTTTGAAAATATACATACAGTTATTGCACACTTTTACACATCACAACTTGCACAATACGCATCACTTATTTAAACAAAAGACATGCATGCAATGTTGAATGAAAGAATAAAGAAACAAAGTTGTAATTGTGACGAATATGCTCCAGTTTTGCTAAAGGCGGGAGTCTTGGGTGCTAGGAGAAACGTTTGTAGGTGGAATTCTTCTTACAATGACGGACCAACACACCAGATATTACAAGGACCACCAATCCCAGTACTATACCAAGAGCGATAGTGGCTCTTTCTGAAAAATAAGATACCAGTAGATACAGTATTCAAATTAATTTGAAGACAGGTATAACTCTATGAATTCTACAATAATTGGCTAGCATTCAGTGTTGAAAGAGTCAAAGATGACAACACAAACCTGTGAGATTTTTTTGAAATTATAAAGTTAGAGATGTGTAGTAATTAGCGTATAATTAAAGATTTGCAATGATTTCATAATTAAATTTTTAAAAAAATTCAACAAGGATATGCCATGTCGTAGAAACTTTAAAACATTTGTTCATTTGTATCTGAAACATTGACAAGAAACATAATGAATAATAAATAAAATAAACTCGCTACCTCAATAAATGCTAAAATTAGGAAACAAGAGGTAGAGTATTGTATATAATTTTACTAAATCTCTTACAGAAATAATTTTATTTTATGCCAGTGGCATGAATGCAATAACGGATGAAAAAAAGCCGTAGACGAAGAATATGCATTGGGTAGAAATGATAAAATTATTTTTTTCACTTTCATTAGACATTCATAAAGATTATGCTTACTCCAGAATCCGTTATCAACGTTAGTCTTATCCATCTTGGAACGGTAGTCAGACGGATAGTCCCAACATTTAGGAAATCCCACTGGAGGTTCACGAATACGGTTGAAGGACTCGTTGACCAACATCTTCATACCATCTACATTATGAAGATCTACATGACAATGGAAATTCCAGAACCCAGGATTGTCAGCCCTTAGCCGTATCACCACGTAAGCTCCAGTCGGTACGATTATTGTATCCTTCCGTGGAGGCCGTTTGAATTCAAGTCCAGGCACATTTCCTCCCAGCCAAGTTGTGTTTGCCCATGTGGCATTATTGCAGAAGCTCATACTGCGCTTTGGATTTCCTCTGCAATCTATATTTAAATCGTCTTCCATAAATCTAGCTGTAGTTACGTTGTATCGCCTATAACCCAATTTTAAAACATAAAATGAGTTTCCATGCAGATGTATAGGATGCGACCAGCCTTTTCCCTTACCCATATTGAACAGAACCATTTGTACAGTGTCACCGTAGTCAACACTTATGGAATGTGTACATCTACAGACCTTTTCGTCACCGCAGTCCGGCCTGTCACAAGAAGAGTACAACCCCTGAGGCTGAGTCAGGGCTGAGACAGACGGTTGTTCAAATGCAAGACCATTTATCGATGCAGGGGTCAATGGTGTTCCTGGAAAAGCAAAATTCAGGAAGAATTCTTTAAACTTTCCAGGTTCAATGTTGGGAGCGGGATCTGTATCATCTCTGACTCTTAGCTGGTCAAATGTCACGCAGTTGGTGTGGTCTAACGCTGGAAAATATAAGAATGGACAATTTAAAACAATGCATGGATCATCCTGGGTACATGATCGTCTAGATGTACTTGGATCTCGAACGGGAGCGCCGTTATATTGCAGTATGGCTTCCGCTGTATGATTTTTACCAGCCTCAAGAGTTATACCGCGGATCCAGTAATTTGATACCGGTTTGTCTGCGTATAAAATGAAATCGAATCTCTCTCCAGGATAAATAATGAAAGATTCAGCCACCACACTCTCTAAATCAAAGCCATCAGACGCGATAATGGTTAAGTTATGTTCATCAACGGATATTCGGAACGGATACAGGGCTCCTGCGCCTATAACTCTAAACCGGTACGCCCGTCCTTGTTGCACCTCAAAAACCTTTAAGGGTGCTCCGTTATCTTTGCCAGTACTAGGATCATAGTAACGACCCCATCCATTAATTAAACCTGACTGCATCATAAACATACTGAAAGAAGTTCCATCTATGGACGTAGAAGCATTGACTGGTTTTCTGTGCTCAAATACTCCGTATAGCATTTTCATATAATCAATGTCTGCGTCCCAGTCATGGTTCCAATCCTGTATAGTCATTATGTGCTCTGGTATGGAATTGTTCTCTTCCTTCTCATGAATAATAAGAGGTCCGAATGTTCCCATTGTGAGTTGACTGGCCATGTGCGAATGGTACCAAAATGTCCCTTTTGGTTCAGCAGTAAAATTGTAGGTGAATGTTTGACCGGGCAGTATTGGGCACTGTGTCACGAATGGAACCCCATCCATCCACGTTGTATCTCTCTGATGTAGACCATGCCAATGAATCGTTACAGACTCACTCTTGAGTTTATTCTTGATATGCACAATTACTTGTTGGCCCACATAGACTATGATTGGCAGCCCTGGCATAGTATTATTGAATACAGTTACTAATCTAGGTTGCTCCCAACCGTCTGCTGTTATGACCTCATTAATGTCGACTGGGACTGCACTGGAAGTATTTGTGACATCATATTTGTAGATATGCCCATTGTACGGAAACACGAGCTCATTGTTCCTCATCATTGTCAGATGGTGGTCTAGTTCAAGGTAGAACATGCTTCGTCTGTCTCGGAGCAATTTGTTTCACAAATTGTTCTTGTGACGGCTATACTAACCGCTAGGAATGCTGTCAAGTGCCAAATTTTTCGTCAGTGACATCCAGTAATTAATTCGTAGGCTAGCCGACAATCAACTGTCTTGGGGGAGAGTTTGGAACGGAAAGAATGTTAGTTTAACTTGGTCAGACTGTTACAATAATTAGAGTGAAAACGGACTGAGTGTTTGACACGTTAAAATTATGTGATTACTCACGCAGAGCTTTCAAAAATGATTGAGACAAATGATAAGGTGATATTTCGATCCTAAGTGGCATTTTTGGCATCTTGATAGACGGTTTTCATAAGGTCAGTAAGAATAGCATTTATTCCGATTGGGCGAATGTATGGGGAAGGGGGGGGGGGGGTGTCAGACCCCAGAATCGGGGAAATATATCCTTCGTATCAAACGAGGTTAGTCAGTCTAGGAAGACCTCTGCAAGAGACGGTCAGAATAATTGATTCCAACACAGGAGAAGACTCCGTACGTCTTTGAAAGACAGACGTTCGTAAATTAATTGTGGTTCCGGGAAAGTGAATGTGGAGCGATTGTAAGACGCCAAAAACACAAGGTATTTAACTCAAATTCACCTTTATCATGATGTAAGGTATATGCTGTTTATCTTTGTCATAGATGCATAATGTATCGATACTACGATACAAATAGTTCAGTATTACATTGATTTAATAACGTATTTTGATATGTTTCTTTGTTACAGATGCATGATATGTTCATATTTTGTATGAAAATAGTCGGTTTTACAGTGATTTAATAATGTATTTTGAATTCTGAATTAGCATTTTTTACCTTATATACTTAGGTAGGTAAATAGGTGGTGTAGAAAACCCACCGTGTACATTTATGATTGGAAAGTTTTACCTTAATTTGAATTTATCATATTAGTAAATATGGATTGTGTGTTATGTTATATTGCCTCACTTTACGTAATGATTTACGGGAATATATGACTTTCCCGAATTCTGATGTCGATAATTAGCAGTATAGCTCTATTGATCTGAAGACCTGTACAGTATTTGTTAGCCGTATAAATGATAACACTGATAGTAAGATCTGATTTTTCGAACCTGGAAACGGACTTACTATTTCAACTTTGAAAGTAACGAGATACTTAGGGCGTTTTACCCTTTTCTTTTACAAGGAAAATAGTTTACTTTGGCAAGAGTAAGAATCAGCGAGATTCAAAGGAAAATAGTTTATTTTGGCAAGAGTGAGAATCAGAGAGAAGTCAAAGGAAAAGAGAAAAAAGAAGTAAGAAGTCAGAGTGTGGAATTCCCGTTCAATCAAAGGGCAAGCTGGAGTCGGACGCACGCAGGGAAAAGAAAGAAAAACCAGTCGACGAAAAAGGTCATGTTGAATCACCCAACAGTCCAATGTTAAATGAACATTTGATTCCTTGATGAAATTTACTCTCAGTATTAACGGCTAACTTCATTTATTTTCATTAGTGTTTGGATTCTTATGAATGTATCGATTATTTTAAAGCTTCAGTATTTGTATTTTTCTGAACTAAGTGTATTCAGAAAGAGAGAAATTGTAATTCACAGTGTCATTCTTTTCTTAATTGTATTTTTAATTAAATTCATATTTTATCTTTATGGGGGCTCGTGTATTGTCTTGTTCAAAGTACCATCTCAGATTACTATATTCACTGACCGGGCAGATTACACCGTAGCGATCATCTTCTAGATAACGACAATTAGTGGGAGGCGGTCTTCAAGTGTTGTTTTCCAAGTTGCGCAATACCTCTGACCAGGCCTTGTGCAATATTGTACTAATATTTGATAACCCGCCAGCACCACGTTACAAATGCAATACACTCCAGCTTCATCACTACCTAAAACGAAATATAGGAGACGTAGGTTTAGTATCATTATCACTGATGAAACAATTAATGACATCTAGGATGTACCAATAACAAATTCAGGATTCAATTAGACCAAGCATTTAAAGACAGATATACAGTTAAGAATAATACTTTTATATGTGATCTGTACCTGAATTGTGCTTAATAGGACTGATGATATTACCCAATATGAAAGAATATTTATTATTTGATAAATATGGCCTTTTCACAAATACATAAGTACATCGCAGTTCCCAATCGTATAAATCAAGAGTCACTGTATAATAGGATGAGTAGATGAATATTTCTATGCATTTCTATTATAAAAAATTGCAGAAGGTATTGATGTTTGGATAAGGAACTTTAACAATTTAGAGTTGTAGGTTGTTGCTCGTACTACATAATTATTGCTCCTCTTTGTCATTATTAACATTTACATTGCCATTTCAAAGATTTATCAGGAATCCCAAAAGTTGATTTTTATTCATTTTGTGAAGTTACTATAAGATGGTTTTCAGTTCGATGGAAACATTGTAACAACAAAGGAACATCTATTTACTGTTATGAAAGGGATATAGTACAGTTATTGTTGTAAAAATCGACTGCAAGGAATACTATGATCTTAAAATATCTTATTATTTGCGGAGTATAAATGTATACACTCAAAGAACAGGCCCAAAACATTCGGATAATTTCTATCCATGGTAATATGACACTCCAGCTGAATGTCTCTCTGCTATCAACATCACAAGCATACGACTGTGTCCGTAAGACGTGTTCTTTCAGGCTGGTGTAAACTACTGTAATGCACCCGGTATTTAATTCACAGAACAACAATCATGCAATTGATGCAAGTATTTGGGACAATATAATGAGTGTCATTTTATATGCATTTTGGTCTTTTATAAATGCTTATTACTTCATATTTTCTTTCTACTCACATATGCACATTATAAACAGTGTTATGAATAATCCATATAAATGTTGTTACATCCCATTTTATAATTTGTTGGCCTCAAAGAACGATGCACAGGCATATTTTTTAAAAGGCACTTTTCAGTGTTCGTGCATTTTAAAAGCAAAATGTCACATAAATTTAGAAATTCAAAGTTGATAAACACATGAACTTAAGAAGAAAAACAAAACATTTGCCATGCCACCATTTTTACATATGATTCACTTATATTGAAACACTTTTGTATCAAAATTGTTTAACAGATATTGCATACTGAGCAGAAAAATAAAACGTCAGTTAACAAATTTCATATTTATTTTCCTATTGATAATCTCTAAAATTAAACAAATTGTCAAACTTTACATAAAGAGTAAATTTCGTACACATTGAAATCCAAATCAGACTCCACATATATACTCCAGATTACTGGAATTATATATATATATAATTTTTTGGACTTTGCTTTTTTGTCGACATAGGCGGCTTGTCGAGATAAGCGATGTCGATATAAACGGGTAGGACTGTATATATATATATATATATATATATATATATATATATATATATATATATATATATATATATATATATATATATATATATATATACACACACACACACACACACACACACACATAACAACTCAACTTATAATGGTATCGCCTTTCCGTTGTTCGCTTTTCGTCTAACTGATAGTTAGACGAAAAAATCAAGTTTCAGGCAAATACTTGTTTGCAAAGTTGATATGAAACCCATGTACGTATTAGCGTTCATCAGTGACATCGTTAGACCTAATTCTGTGAACAAGTGAACATGATATTCTACTTGCAGATCCATAATCATGTAATCAGTGATATATCAATTCTTATATATATATATATATATATATATATATATATATATATATATATATATATACATATATCTGTGTTTGTGTGTGTGTGTGTGTTGTCTTAGTTTGGTTGTCCACTCTTTTCCCCCACATTATGGTGCCTATAGGTGCTTTCTGGGATTCGCGCGTTTCTACGCAACAGAACCTCTCTGTATCTTTATATTATGTGTTACTCAAACGTCCAGACAACCACGTACTGGACAATTTATTTAATGATAAAAATTAATGGCTAACTTCCTCGGAGTCAAGAAACTCCCTGTCTTCTACAGGATAACTCGGACTGACTAAACCTTCACTGTATGATACTTAAAATATTGAAATTCGTTGGGGAACACGCGCACACCTTATTTAGCTTAGCCAATCAAGAACAAAGGTTTCTAATTGCCAACATTTAATACATACTGATCGAGGTTAGATAAATTCTCTTTTAAACACCTATACAATAAACAGATTACTGGAAAATTTAATTTCATGACACTTATTTGAAATGGGAAAAAATTGTCTCTAGATTACACACACACACACACACACACACACACACATATATATATATATATATATATATATATATATATATATATATATATAACTATTATTTTTTTTTTGGGGGGGGGGGGTTAGGGTCACTTTTACGCTACTTAAACTAGACTTACCTCGCCTCTCAATTTGCCTGTCCATTATCCCAACTAAAAATCAATCACAGCTCAAGCAGGACCATAATTTCATACCTTGTGAAATTCATTAACTAATTTCGGTTGTTACGTGTCCCGCGGACCGCAGAAAATTGTTCTCTAAGCTAAAAGGCACCTTGAATATTAATATGAAGTGTCGAATTTTGAATAAGCATTGAACCTTAATGCATTGAGCATTAAGAATTGATCATTTAAACCCGAGAAGTCTGTTTGAAGGGTCACTTTGACCTTTCTCTTTATTTATTCCCATGTCACTTTTGAAACTTCGCAGGTGTCAGCTTTCCAACTCAATGAAATTGACCCAAATATATATTAGTGCGGTATATAGTTGAACTACCGACACTAACACTTGATAGGAGCCCATCAGAAATAGTCATTCTTGAAAGGAAAGAGTTATATAATGTAATTCAGAGATTCTGACTAACGAAAGAAATGATTGTCTTAGGAAATGTTTTAGAAATCACTGCTTATGATTGGTCAGAGTAAAATTATTGGCGTACACGTTGGAACGAAGGTGAATTTGAAGTGATTACCTTTCTATCGAAGATCTTTAGTCCGAAATTTTATGATATAAGTCTGGCTCCGGGGAAGTCTAGAAGAACGACATATTCCCATTAGTTTTAATGAGCGTTAAACAAGAAAAGGTCCGGGTGTCTGTCTTGTGGGACAATACAGGGTTTAGTGCTTGGCCGCATAATTTCTAAAGATTAAGGTACGCAATTTTAATTTCACGTAATATTCTATTTCTTGATTGTTTGTTTAATGCAAATGTATTTGTTATGACTAGGTTCTATGTTATGCATTGTTTATTCAATTTCATGGAAATTTGTCGATGTTAGTGTTGTTATGCAAATTATATTTTTAAATTGACAGTTATTAGTTTATTGGTAGAATTGTTTGCATGTCATCCAACTTTTCGTATGTGTAGGATTTCATCGGGTTATATGAAATGCATATTAAATAATTTAGTATGTAGATTTTAGCACTTATTTGTCGATTACAGGGAGTCGGTGTTGGGAAGATATTATTCAATCCTAGGGAATAATCAGCATATTTTTGGGTATTCGTGTTTTTTTATTGTTATATATAAATATAGCAATAATTATTTGTATTACTTCTTTGAATCTTGTTTGGTATCGCATGGCTTATACAGGCTAAATAAATCATACAAATGAGAATTAAGATACAAATATGTAAATATGAAATTTGTGTTTCGCGATGTGTGGTCATTAGACAGGAATAATTTGTAGCTTTGTGTTCTTAAAAATCTTCCAATGACAATGACGAAGTCTATGGAAATAGGGGAACAATGGATTTCATGAAACGCGCATGTATGTATTTGATTTACTTGGTAGATAGTACTGTATGTATGTATGTATGTATGTATGTATGTATGTATGTATGTATGTATGTATGTATGTATGTATAACATTATACAGAGGATTACACATACACGCCACGCAGCAAATATGGTGCTATCACTGATTTCTAAAAATGAATGCTTTATAATACTAACAAATAAAAAGGAAGTACAAATAAAGATCATTATTACACTGGTTAAATAATTTCAAGTCGTACACACTAAACCAATTTTTTTACGGTTTTCAAAGATATATTTTTCCTTTCAGATATTTTTTGTAAAATCTAAGAATTTATAACGATATGTTTTCTGATCCCTCATTTCTGGACCCTGACAGCAGAATTACAACGAAGAATCCAGGCGCTTGAAATGAGATTATACAGAACCATCATTGGCAAATCTTACATGTGCCACATCACAATTAATGAAGTGCGTAACGCCATGAGGCACTAAGTTGGCCATTATGAATACCTCGTCACCACTGTCAAAACGAGAAATCTGAAATGGTATGGCCAAGTCACTAGAGCCAATAGTCTATCCTCATCTGTACTGCATGGTAGTGTCCAAGATGGTAGAAAGAGAGGTAGACATAAAAAATATATATTGACAACATACAAATGGACCAGGAAAAGTTTTGCGGAGACACAGGCATTGACACATGATCGAGACAAGTAGAGGGAACTGGTCAGATTTCAGCAGCACAGTGCCTCAACGACCACACTAGGTCACGAGACTGATGATGATGATGATGATGATGATGATGATGATGATGATGATGATGATGACATTAGTGAACGAAACAAAAGTGATTGGAGTTCGCTGTAATCATCTAATACTTTCTGTATATGAACTGACTACAGAAACATGACTAGGTCACCAAAAAATTGACCCATTTTCAATACCAAATAATGAGTTTATTGACAACATCTTAGATGCAAAATATGTCACCAATTGCTGTCTTTGTATCTCCAGATGGACTCTTCCAATATAGTGTACTGCTATTTGATATGAAGACTTCTTTCACAACAATCCTGCGCCTAATGAAGTTGATAACATCCGGTATATATTGTTATGAGGCGTATGTCTACTATGTCATCATACAATGACACCTTGAAAAATCACATGAAAACTCTTTGAACATTCTTGGTTCAATTGAGTGAACCAAACTTGACAATTCATTTAGGAATAAAAGTGAGGTTTTTTGAGCTTGTGTTACATTTGTAGGACATATGCTAACACACAACGTTTTCACAACGTTGCTATATGGTTGCGTTTTGTTTACGTGGGGAAAAAAACGTTTTGGCAACGTTGCTAAAACGTTACACATGAAAATGAAATTAAATACTCCTCTGATCTAAAAGATATAGTAAATTACAAATGGTATGTAACTGAATTGATCCTAATAATATGAACAAGAATTAATATAATTATTCCAAAGAAATTATATAACGTTTTTACAACGTTGTACCAATGTTGTGGTTAACTTTACATTCTCAAAGAGAACACTACTTGTTCAACTTGTGAAAATGACCTAACTGCTTGGCATATTTCTGTGACTTTTTTCTGACTTGTATTAAGTAAATTACATTGTTACACTGGTACATTTTTGGAACGAAAAATATCGAGGATAGGATAGGCTACCATGATAAAATGTCGTCCGTTAGGTTAGCATTTCGAATTAGGCGCGCTTAGCTCAAGAGCGTAAGATTTATCGTTCTTGACCAAAATTTAAAAAAATATTTAAAAAATATCAAGTAATTTAAATTAATTTCAATCATAAGTAAAATGCAAATAAATGTATGTTTAGACACACACACACACACACACACACACACACACACACACACACATACATATATATATATATATATATATATATATATATATAAATAAATATGCTGATTTATATAGATATGAAAAAAAGGAAATGCATATTTAAGAGTAAATTTGTTGATAATTACAGACATGAGGGTGGGGTGGATAAGATGTAGTGGTCAGCTATTAAATTTCATGGGTGTAGGTCAAAATATGTATAGAGATGACCAATTACAGGTGTTTTACTACATATACGCCATTACATATATTTTGGCCATTTTCATTAAATTTTAGAATGAATGTCATTTATGAAGTTAAATGATTCACGGTGGTTAATTTGTTATATAATTGCTGTTAGTACATTGTGTTGCATACTTGGTGTTGGCAAATTATTTCAAGTTAGAGCAAACAAATTTGCATGCAAAATCATGGCAAACAACTATATTAAAGCATATTTTGTCACATTATTATTATTATTATTATTATTATTATTATTATTATTATTATTATTTTCAGATATACCACTCTATAGAGCTCCTTAGGCGGATGTAATATGAGGGATAGTGTCCGCAGGATGATAAAACTTCTGCGAACAAAAAGACTGGTCAGAGTATAGTCTAAAAGGACGTAAAGGGAAAAAAAAGCATTTAAAGACCTTGTGATATGCCGAGTTTTGATCAGTAAGTATGACTTGATTTCAATTGTCTATTTTTTTTTAATTACTCGCCAGAGATTTTTCCATGAATGGATAAGATACTACATGTATCTTCACGCATACTGCAATTACACCTATATGAATGAACCTGGGACCACATTTCAAAGTACATATTTTATAAATACTCTAATGATTATTGCTGGTCTTTAGAAAACTGCAATGCATTCTTTGTTGTGAAACTTATTCTAAAACATTGTGTTACTCTTGCAGAAGCTTGCTTGAAAAATAATGGCAAAGCGAAATAAATTGAAATTGAAGAGGCCATATCGGAGACCCTTAAATATGCACCCAACCAACGTGGAGGGATAAAATACAAGGTTAGCCATTTGACTCTTATTTCATCAATATTGGATTCAGTTTTTTAAAGAATTGTGGATGCATATCTAAATTGCAAACAAAATCAGCTTATGATAGTTTCCAGGACTATTAAAGCTGGAGTACAGCTAACTACAATTTTCATCCATCTTGTATGATAGGACAAGTGCTTCCACTTGGAATTTTTATTCACATGCAATATTTGGACACAATAAATTTATGTTTGCGCAAATTGATTTCACCATCCACTTGCCTGAAATGACACATAAGTAAAACGTTATCTTATAACTTGGCTTAACAATAATAAGGGAAGCACATGTGCAGTGAAGAAATTTTCATAAAGTTTAATAATGCTAGTTAATGTGACTTCTGCATATGTAAGCGGTGCTAAGATGAAATGTGACTTTTAAATTATATTTTAATTTGCAGGTCCCTGAGCAGAATAAGAAAGAGATAGTGGAGGAGGACACTAATTCTGAGTGCTAATCTTAATTAAATCTAGAAAATAAACAAAAAGTGATATTAAAATATATGTTGTATTGTTTTCGTTTTCCTTTTTGTCTTTTAAAAACAAATGTTTGAACCTTCACTCTGCAGATTCAGGAGATTCCTTATCAGACAAAAGCAGCGTGGTTTACCCATCTACTTTCACGTTTCACCCTGCTACCTAAAAAATGTATTATATCCCCATTGGAGTAGATCTCCTCAAACCCCTGCCTACTTGGTGAACTCAAATGTCCATTTTAAATCTAATAAAAGGCCCTGCTGAAAAGACTGTTAGAAAAACTACCTAGAAAAAGGATTTCATACAATGAATAGAAAGCAGTGTTTGTATATTAACTGTGTTAGAACCATACGGAGCAGTATACTCCAGCGAGTGGAATCACCCCCCCCCCTCAGGCACTCAGTGCAATATTGGGTATTTTCGATGGACTTAAGATTGCTACAGGATGGAGCCTTAGAGCGGAAGAAAGAAGAACCACACTTCTTTTAATATGGGATAAAGATAATACAGAACAGGGGAATCTCACATGCAGTAGAAGTAGGGGAAACAGACGGAGGCGGAGAGAGACCCCACCAGTCTATGACAAACCTACCCCACCCCCACCAGGAATTAGGCAGCCGGCCATGCAAACTTCCACGGAAGTTACTGCTAATGCATCGGTATTTACAACGACTGCCCCTATCCCGTCACTGGAAATGGTCACCAGTGATAAGATCCGAGACTTTACAGCTGGACTGGAGAAATTAAAGCAACTTTTCCCACCAGTGACCATAGTGCCGCCATCCCACCACCACCACCACCAGCGGACAAGCAGGATATTTAAAGTCCGGCAGTTGGAAAAAGACATAGCCTTATCCACATCAGAAGAGGATGAAGCAGCAGCATTTAAGGTAGTTGCATCAAAAAAGAAAAATTGGTCAACCCTATGAAGAAACAATGCGTGAAGATGGGACTCTAACCGGCCATTGAGGATAAAAAGAAAGCCGGACACTTTATCAGCGCCGTGAGATACATTGGATTCCGGGCACTTAGAGTCTCACCACCCAATCCAGCTCAATGGGACTCCGCCAACTCAATAATGATGTCTTACTACTATGATGCTCTGCATGAATTTTCCCTTACTCAGATGTTTTAAGCGGCACAGTACCTGGCCTCTCTACATGGACTTCATTTTCCATTAATTACGAGGGAGGAGAAAAGAACAGAAGCTCAAATCATCAAGATGGAAGATAGGCTGGGGACTTACTAACCCTGCCATACACTAAAGCCTTTTTTAGGGCTACTGCCATTTAATTCTTAAATTGAATTCTCATTTGGTACGAGAATTCTATTTGTACAAGCTCTTTTGAGAAAACAGACTTGATCATTATTGAACATCGCTCAAAATTTACAATCTATCCAAACTAACAGTGACAACACTTTATATGTCGCTTAGACACATTAGAACAAACGTTTGTTAGGGAATTATTTTATGTACACTTTGTACTAAAATATTGGTATGCTAGGAGATAGGAAAATTCTACAACTTTTTACATTTGACGCAATTGCACAGGTGGCTTACACATTTTTGTTTTTTTGTCCATTAGTATAACTGGACTGAATTTGGAGTAAGTACGGCTTGGGCGTTCCGGGGCGTAAACGACATCCTTATACGACAACGGCTGGCTTTCCGCGATCTTTTCCTCCTTTTCAACGACCGCACTCCAACAAAATGACGATATGAGAAAACTATTTTTCTCTCGTCAACATTTGGTGCCATTTCACCCCTAGTACAGTACTTCTGATTGGTTGATAGGGCTGAGTGTGTGTTGGGTCTATTCCCACTCACCCAGGGTCTTACATTAATGTCATTAGCCACTTTTTAGTGGTATGACATGACGACCAAAATTAACAAACGCACTTTGTGCGTTAAATGCCCGTGGGGATGTGGCACCATTCCTTCCCCACGGGAAACCAACCATCATTAAAATGATGGTTTAAAACAGTGAACAAATGACATTTATGGCCGGTGTCACAATAATTCAAATTTCATAGAACACCTGAACTGAAACTGATTGCAAACTTAAGAATGGATTTACGAATTCGTATTAAAGTAGTATTATTACCTTTTTATCTAAGATTCTTTTTAAGTGCATGAAATGATAAATAAAAATTATGTATTGTGAATAATGCATTATTTTATGTGCAACTTTGAACTGATTTGTGAGAGTTGTCACGCATCAACGAATGCAGAGTGCTATTCCTATTAGTGATTTTATTATGGTCAAATGACTGGTGATGAACTGACACAGACACTTAATGATGTCACAATTGCAGTCTTGACATTCCTGCTATCGCAACTCCTAGCTGGATGGTAATGTTGACATTCTTTTAATGTCCTTTTGTTTCATATTCTTGCCAAAAGTGCGGAGTATGTGGTTCAGAAACACAAGCCGGTTTCATCAGATTTCCATATAGGATTTGAATGTTGCAAGAATGTTGTAGGAAGGTTATTTAATAACGTTAGACCACAACGTTGTAGCAACGTCCCCACTTGTTCACCAAATCACATTGCCACCACATCATTTGACAACGTTGCCACAACCTTACCCCAACGTTGCTGCAACACTGTAGCAACGTGGAATTGTTAGCTGGATATATCAGTGGATGGATCAGTGTTTGATCTCCGTCGCCTAGCTGCAAAAACCAAGACACTAGAAAGACTCATCATTGATGCACTCTTTGCAGATGACTGCGCCCTCATGGCCCATGAAGAGACTCACCTACAAGCAATCGTGGACAGATTCTCTGAAGCCTCCAACCTATTTGGACTCACAATTAGTCTAGGAAAGACAGAAGTCATCTTCCAGTCCGCCCCAAACACTGTCAATTCGCAACCCTGTATCACCATTGGCGACACGCAGCTGAAGAATGTGGACAGTTTCAAATATCTGGGCAGCACAATATCTAGTGATGGCTCTCTGGACAAAGAGATCACTGCGAGGACCCAAAAAGCCAGTCAAGCACTAGGACGACTCCGAACCAAGGTCTTGCAGCACAAGAACATACGCCTGTCAACAAAGCTGAAGGTGTACAATGCAGTTGTCCTCACGTCTCTATTATATGGCTGTGAAACGTGGACACTCTACAGAAGGCACATCAGTCAGTTAGAACAATTCTACCAGCGCTCCCTGAGATCCATCATGCGGATCAAGTGGCAGGACCGAATCACCAACCTGGAAGTCCTTGATAGAGCCAACACAACAAGCATCGAAGCCAAAATAATCCAGGCCCAGCTTTGATGGACTGGCCATGTCATCCGCATGGATCAAAGCAGAATCCCAAAGCAGTTGTTCTACGGCGAGCTATCCCTGGGGAACCGAAACCAAGGCCGCCCTCACAAGAGGTACAAAGACAACTTCAAGACAAACATCAATGGGCAGACCTTCAACCACGCCAGCTCGAGCTCGCTGCCTCAGACAGAAAGCATTGGCGAGCCCTGACCAGAAAAGCCTGTTCCACCTTTGAGGCTGACCGCCGCCAGAGTCTTGTTGCAATCCGTGAGAGACGCCACAGAAATGTATCCCAGATACCAACAACCACCGGTGTCCCATGCCCTACCTGCAACCGCATGTATGTATCGGAATTCGGACTACGGAGTCACATGCGCGTCCACCGTTGAATGAAAATGTACAACTTGTCTTCCTCGACTCGAGAGACTACCAAGAAGATATATATATATATATATATATATATATATATATATATATATATATATATATATATATATATATATATATATATATATATATATATATATATATATATATATATATATATATGGCACATGGTCAAGTTAAGCCTACAGACGCTAAGGTTTTAGCTATAGCAGAATTCCCTATTACAACTGGGTATGGCTGGTTATTATCGGACATTTTTCCCATATCTTTCCGTACTTGCTGAACATCGTGTCAAATTGTTGAGTAAGAGGACGGAGAGTCATGCCTAAAAGTGCACTAGTTATTTCAGTTATAGATTGTAATCATTCATTTAAAATGTTTGTTGATGTAAAGGTTGGTTGTGTGTTTATTTGGGAAAGACAGAAATGAATTGGATCATCCAGTGTACTATGTACTATATAAAGGTTATATAATTACAGAGAAATTATTCCAGTATCCAATGGAGTGTTTGTCCTTAATTTTGGCTTTACAACACTTTGAAGTTTATATTAATTCAGCTTCTTCTCCGTTTATTGTATTCAGCGATCATAATCTCATTATTTTCGTCAATCAAATTCCTTTCGTTATTGTGGGAGATCTATCTATCTATCTATCTATCTATCTATCTATCTATCTATCTATCTATCTATCTATCTGTCCGTCCGTCCGTCCGTCCATGCTGGTTCTTTCTTATCTTTTGTTGTCTTTTTGTAACATCAAGTCTGCAGACGTAATTTATGTTTTTTTTAGATATTGTTTGAGAAGAAATATTTATTTGGACTGCTAATTGGAAATATACAGTGCTCACTGGATTATAATATGTTAGAACTATTGTGAATTATTCAGAGGAGTTCTGGATAACGTTGTTTTGACATATTAGGGCTGCCGCATAGCAGTATATCGTAGGATCTGAAATCTAAATCGCAAGAAATTATTCTTTTAGATTCTAACAGAAATGATACTAGTTATTTTCATACTGTATCACAAAAACTGTAATATAGAATAACATGAAGCTACTCACTCTTTTGAGAGCCATGGACACAGGGTCTGAAATTCGCTTGACAACGTCTACTAAGCCATGCATTCTATATCAGGGTTGAACACTTGTCTATCTTAATCCCTTGACCTTCATACTATTAATTGGTATCTCCTCTTTGATCCGATATGTTCTTTTCCAAATTACAAATGTACAATAACAACTACTAGGAAACACTAGTGTCGTCCACAACACACACACACACACACACACACACACACACACACACACACACACACACACACACAGCGCGAGACTGGGTACTAATGTCGCATTTCATATGTAGTTGATTTCTTCTACCGTTATTTTGTCCCATACCATTTGCCTGAGAGTAATTAAATAGCTATTATGATCCTTCATTATGAATAATATCAGTACCTTTATATTGTATGTAAGGCATTATAACGAATTGTGTTGAGGTACAAAGATGACATAAAGTTTGATAAACATATTACTATATGTCTCGCATGGGTATTAAGAGTCTGACGAGATCTCTATTTATTTCTGCGTCAGCGGGGTTTCCTAGCGTTTCTCGCTCAATGTTATGAAGCAGTTTTCTGTATGAACTGGCTCATATATGCATGATCTGAAATGGGTAAATAGTTAATACTGAATTTATGAAACAATTGAAGACTTAGGCAGAATATAGTTGAACATTTTTTCAACGAGTTTCATAAATTCAATATAAAATCATTACCCATTTGAGATTCTGTTTCATCACAGTTTTTATTTCGATGCCAAAAGGAGAGAAAGAAGACCAAATAATTTCATTTCGTTGTCTGACTCAGACTTTTCACCTTTCATTCGTTGCGCATTAAAAAAGTCCTTGGGTTTTGTTGATTTGTTTTGTGCAGTATTTTTTATATATAACCATTAACATTTATTAGATATATTTTGCCATTATAATTCAAAGATCAACTACACTTTCAAACAAAATAGAACATTTGACTCAGACAACATATTTAACACAGAATGTCAAATGTATAATGTCTAATGTTCAGTATACTGTCACAGTTTGACTATACAGAATTCGGTTAGAGAAACAGCGAAAGTATGTCAGTTTTTAAACATTCAAGTTCTAAGATATTAATATAATGGGAATATTATGGCTGCATACATTTCCAGATTTACAGAAATATATTTTGTGACCGGATATTTGCAGTAGTCGATTTGGTACAGTAGATATCTACAAATTTTATTTTGAGTCGGAATTGTATTCGATAAAAAGAAGCATTGGCTTGTTGAAGCTATTGTATAACGTAAACATGCAATGGTTTGATAATGTGCTCTCAATTGAAACACTTAATGGTTTATGTCCACTTTGTTCTGTAAAGAAAGGTGAGTTTATTTACTTATTTAAGTTAACACTTAATGGTTTATGTCCACTTCGTTCTGTAAAGAAAGGTGAGTTTATTTACTTATTTAAGTTAACACTTAATGGTTTATGTCCACTTCGTTCTGTAAAGAAAGGTGAGTTTATTTACTTATTTAAGTTAACACTTAATGGTTTATGTCCACTTCGTTCTGTAAAGAAAGGTGAGTTTATTTACTTATTTAAGTTAACACTTAATGGTTTATGTCCACTTCGTTCTGTAAAGAAAGGTGAGTTTATTTACTTATTTAAGTTAACACTTAAACAACTATTGTATATAAGGTGAATTCAATGTTCCATGCCTCTTCTCCATGCCTGCTATTAATGGCTCGATTCCCTGAATTTGAATTGTTGTTGTTCAGGGTTTAACATAATTTTTCAATGCTTGATAAGCTCTACCTTTGTTCACGACACCCTCTGTTGTAAAGTGGCTTTATTAATACGTACGTGACCTATGTCGACGCAATTCTCTTTTGCCAGTAGGTTTGAAAAATGGCCTCCAAAATGTCAATATTAGTAATAAAAACAACGAGTCCCAGAAGACGGTGTAATGAAACTTTGTCAGAATCTTATACAGTGATAACTTGACATGTTCGCATATTGAAAAAAAGAAACTGCACATACTACGTATAAAGTGAACCGACTATGTGATAATATGGTTTATTTATTTCCCATCTCATATCCATATCTAGATATCTAGTTGATTTATACGAGTAACATGACCTTGACTGTCGAGTTTGCACCAGACAAGCCGTCTCACATAATAAGATACGAAGTTGGTTCTACATTGACGTTGCTATCTAGACGTGTTTATATGGGGGATATCCCTTTTTTAAATCCTGAGACAACTTTATTGTGTGGATTGCGTTTGACGAATTCATATATCATTGGTATCTACTGTCTATTTTTGCCCCTGGACCATGCACAAGCCTGGCTAACCAAATTATTCTGCTGATACATAATTGGTGTAAAATAATTCATAGGCTACGTTTCAGATAAGGATAGAGAGATTATTGGATATAATACAATACTTCTAAGGAAGAATGAACACTTATTTAATGCAAATATGTATGTATTGACATTGTTAAAATATGACTGAAGTGACATTTGATAACTTTAGTATTTAACTGTTTTTGGATAATGTTTTAGTAAATTGCATGATCAGCCGAAGGAGCGAGAAATAAGAAGAAAACTAGTTGAACGAATCTAAAAGAAAACAAACCTCAAAACAAATATCTACATCCTTTATTATGCAAAAGTACTCCTACATAGTTTATCAGATTATACTGTAAAACTCATAATACAGTACAACAATCTACTGCATTTCACAGATTGTCCATATGATAAACGCATCAATTATACTATTCTTTACTTTCCTTCTTCTTCTTCTTCTTCTTCTTCTTCTTCTTCTTCTTCTTCTTCTTCTTCTTCTCTAAAAGAAAACAATCTTTAATTGAACGATGTGTTTAGTCTCTTGAGGCCAACGTCAACTATACATGTTTGTGTGAAGAGTAACAATTTAATTTATATACAACTTTAAAACTCAGAAAGTTGTAACATACGACATTTGAAAGCACATACTAATAACCTATGCCAATAAAACACGTATTAGTAATAGTGGAATTAAATGAACAGGTGACCAGTTATATAATTCACAAACTGTGTCTTCTTTCATTTTACAAATCTAGAGGGTTTATAATAAAGTCAAGTAATTTTGATTGCGTATATATTGGTTTCAGAAGAATGTTGATGCTGTGAATATCTTGCTTGACTGTTTGAGTGAATTGATAGGACTGGTCTGCCTGGTGTCAGCATAATGTGACTGGGCGGGCCATGATGCTACATGTCTGCATCATGTGGGGTACAGATCGGTCACTTAGACATTTGATCATGTAACACTGGCTTGATCTTGTAAAATGAGAGAGAGAGAGAGAAGAATAGAGGGTGAACCCACCACCTTGTACAAGCCTTATTTTGTAAAATAAACTTTTTATTTTGTATGTAAAAATTATGCTGCGTGTGAATGTGTTAAAATTATACACCAGCGATGCTTCCTAACTGGCCCGCGTGTGTGAAGATTACCGCGTGGTGGTTGCTAGAATTTTAACTAAATATATTTTTATATAATCCGATTCGATATCGTGTTTGATGGTCTTTTACATTTAAGATTTTAAAACCAGGTGTGATATTCCGAGCGGTGTTAGCGAAATTTTTGAATTCATTATAATCCATATCACCGCTACATCAAGACCGGTGAATTTTGTGTAATGTATGGGAATTAACGCCGTTAAACGCCGCGAGAATATTACAATTGTCCCTGATTATACTAGGTATATGAGTATTTCGTTGGGAAACGTAAATAAAATCAATTTTTTTTATGTCTCCCAACCGAAAATATCTTAGCGGGGTTTTCTTGATTGTCCATTATCACATCGTCGTACACAATTAGATGGTTGATACTTTCGTCGATATCCTCGATGCATGAAAATTCTTCGATGTCGTCGATAAATTCAATATCCTCACTGGTTATTGATTTTGCACCCTCTTTAAAATCTTATAACACCTTGTAGCAATGTTGATATTTTGCGGTCGGGGCTATGAAATATAATTTATCCCATTTCATCCATTTCATAATCAAATTAAGTAACAACTGCGTTTTACCGCTTTCCGATGGTCCAATTACACCGAAAATTGATCCAACACCTGTTGTAACTAAAAATAACAGAGATGCAATCACTGGTAAGTGTTCACAAGGTGGTATAAAAAAATCAGTATCGTTATTATTAAAAAAGGGAGGTGATATCGCAGGCAAGTTAAAAAAAACTCCCAGAAGCTCCGTGGGCAAAATACCCAGGGAAAACACCTTCCAGGGTATAATTACTGTGGTCCTGGAACACGACTCGACATCCGACTCGATAATAAAGATCATCCTCTACCTATTGAATATCCAGTAAACGCTCTCGATAAAGCCTGTCATGCGCATAATGTGGCATACAAAAGTAAGGATCTTCAGCAACGACACATCGCAGATATAACATTAATCGGCGCGTTAAATTATATCACTGATAAATCCTTCAAAGAAAAGTTAGTTTCCTGGTTAATAAAAACTGCTATGAAAGTTAAACTAGTAATTGGATGCGGAGCTTTTCGCGCTGGTAATTAATATTATGGAATCAATTTATTATTCTCCAACCGGATGCTGGAAGGGTAACGCCGCGATTAATAAACTCGCTAGACTGAAAAGGTTAAAATTACTACTGTGAAGGTTTGGTTATCCAGACAAGCAATATGGCAAATTTATTTACCTCCTCCTAAGAAGATTCAATACGCGTCATTTGATGTTAACATCCCAAATGTCAAAAAGCATGTTTACAAATACGCTCTATCCGTCGTTGATATTGCAAGTATGTACAAAGAAGCAGAACCGTTAACTACTAAAACATCATCTGAAGTTGCCTCCGCGTTTATAAGAATTATCAACGAGGACCTCTACGACGTCCAAATCTCCTGCAGGTTGATCCCGGTAAAGAATTTCAAGGTGAAATGCCATCAACAATGAAACAACATCACACTGCCATACGACAAGGACATGCTGCAATTCATCGCGATCAAGCAATCGTTGAAAGGTTTAATCGAACACTCGCAGACCGGTTATTTCATTATCAGTACGCGAAGGAATTGATCGAAGATAAACGATAACGTTAATGGGTCAAGAGATTACCAAGTGTGATCACCGCGCTCAATAATGAAATTACTCGAACAATCAATATAAAATAAAAATATAAGTGTACCCCACCGTGATTTTCCACGTTGACCAAAAATCTGCAATCGATGTTTCAGGAATTGTTCTACGTGTTACTTTTCCTTGTATAGCATCCGGTTGTAATCTTATCGAGCACTTTAACTCGGTTAACTCAACGTCGAGTGATCTGAAATCTGTGTTAATTTCCTCGTAATAGTCAACGTTGTTTTTCAGCCATTGGCGAGAAGATGGTCCAGTAAACGGCAGTGGTTGAACGTGATCGCCACACATTATCACAGCGGTGTTTTTTGTTAACAGCCATTCTAAAAATGATTTTAATATATCCAATCATACGTTACATATTTCATCCCAAATAACAATCCAGGGAATATATTTTGTACCTATCGATCAGAAGTCTAAGCGGTACCGTTAAACCGAAAGAAGCTATGATACGTACAAGCGTGAAATTTCGGGATTTTATCTCCCGGGCAAGACGATGTGTCGGAGTTAATATTATCATGTCGGAATTTCCCCCGAATAAATCCATTACTTGGTTTTATTTGTGGTTATTGGATCGTATGAGGATGGAGATGATGATATTTTTTTATTATTGTATCTCCGCGGTAATTATCCTCGATGGAAACGTCAGCTGATTCACAACATCTGTGTAATGTTTTACGTTTTATTCTCCATGATCCCCAATCCCCCACATTGTAGTAAACAGTTCGACGATTCTCCAATGTTCTCTGTTAAAGTAAAATTAATTCGTTACAACTCTAACAGCGATGCTGAAAAATCTATTTATAGTCGAGAGTAAATTTATGGAAACATAAGCTAGCATCGAGGATCTTAAATGGGTGCATTGTGGAAATTCTCCGTCAAAGTATTCAACGATAGTTCAAAGTTTTTCCCCAGTTGACATATAAGCATTTTCCATATATACAAATTTCTCATCAAGGGAAGTATCCGCGATTATAAAATGACGTTCAGGATCATCGAAAATCAATCGTGTACAACGTCGTTGATGATCACACGATACGCTTTGAATAAATTTGCCAATTATTCTTCTTCCGAGATCCTTTGCGATTTTTTCATCCTCTGTGTTTTAATCGTAATCTTCGCATTTTTCAGGAGTTGGCAACCAAACTGTGATTTGTTTCTGATATGATATAATCTCTTCGGAGACAGTTAGCAAAGTTAATATCATACTATCGAGCATAAATCTTAATAGTATTATCGAAGCCCATTTTTCTTCGTAAAAATATCTTCCAAACCAAACATAACAAATCGGATGAAGATTTTCAGCAAAACTAAACGATGTAACACGAGCAAACCCCGTCAAGTCAATATCAGGTAAACTCCTATTTATAGCGACTCTTGTTATTTCATGTGTAGGATGAGCAACACGTTTAAAGTATTCACTGCATTCATCGCGCCCGAGAAAACGTCCAGGGTAACACGCGGGTATGTCATCGGAAATCATATTCTTATTATCATATTTTGTGTTCCACAATCCTACATGACCGTATTTGGCACAGCTTGATTATATATCATCAAGAAATTCGAGTTTAGTTGGTTTTCTTATATTCTCTTTCCTGGCAAAATGAGCTGCGGCGAATTGAACAGTCAAACAATTTCGTGTAATTTCTTCTACGTGGTTCGAATACCACCCCGCGAGTTTGTTCATTTCATTATGAAGTTCTTCCCTTCGGTATAATTCTCCATTCGGTCTTACTATTTGATCGTACCCTTCATCTTCATCGCTGCTAAATAACTACACTGACACAGGATCTGTTTTACTCGACCGGTAAATAAAATCAATCATATTCCCTGAATAATATTATACTGTTAGATCTTGTGGAAATAATCGCACAGAATTACTCCACGCATGAGAAATATGATCGATGATTTCAATCGGAGTTCCACCTTTTTTGTAATGTTCCGACAAGTGTAATATTTCCCCGGTGCTAGTTTTTCGATTATCGGGATTTTTTTTCCATCTTTTTTCTAACTCGATAACATCTCTTATTGAAGATCCAGAGTCTTTAACTGATTCGGCCCATTTGTCTATCTTGGATTTTCTTAAATCAGTTAAACCATTTCCTCGTCGAGTATTTTTGAAGTGTTCAACAAGTCATTCAGCGACACAATTTAACCGCGATGAAGCTCTCATCGGGGAAAGTTTATTAATATCTGGCGGGGTTATTGGATATATCCCGTATGTCAGTTCGATTACCGGATATGCTCGATTGCAATATCTGCTGTCAATACCAGTTAACAATCCTGGTCTGGTTTTATCATTGATGATCACCGGTTTCTTTTTTGAAGTCAAAATAAGTTCACGGCGATTATAAACCCTTCATTTGACCCCACGCGCATTTCCATAAATTTCACTGTATTTTATCTGGATGTAATATCTGATTGATTTACAATATATCTGGAATAATATTTCCGCGGCTCGGGAATCCGTCATAGTATAATCTTCCTTGGGAATTCAATACGTCGACCAAACATACGCAGCGCCGTCTTCGCGAAATTCATATTTTGTGTGGTTGATACTATTTATAATTTTTGACATCCACGGTCGATATTTTGTTCGTTTATCTAAGTCAAAAACCCGCCGTTGCCTTGCAAGAGTTATCTTGGTAATTTTAGAAATTCCTTTCATTATTACTATTAAGATAAATATCTAAATAAAATATTTAGATATATAATGAACAATTGCAAATAGTTATCGATTGGATCCACAACTTGTTGTGGTAAATTGTGCAGAAAAGAGTTTTGTGAGTATCATATGCGATATATCCGCCGAGGAAGTTCCGGGCCAAAACCTTGCATCGGATGTGCTGTTGGAGTTTGAGGAAACAGAATTATGTATCGGTTGTGGAGCTAAAACCTTCAGAGTACTCAAATGGTACTACGATAAAGATATCCCTCATAACCCTAGTACTAAAATTATACAAACACATCACGATTACGTTAATAGAAATAACAATTTAGATAAATATATGAATAATAGATAAATGAATCAAAACGAATTCGTTTCGCATCCTATTTACGTCGACTACGAAGCATCTCGTGATGGAACCGTTAGGAACCGACAACGAAAAGTTAAAGTCGGTTGTGTTAATAACACGGGTTATGTGAAGTTTACTGTCAAGAAGGGGAAACAAAAAAAAGCTTATAACGTTCACAGATTTATCTACGAGTGTTTTTATGGCGTAATTGATAAAGGCCTCGTCGTTGTTCATATTAACCGAAATAAAGTTGACAGCCGCGTCGATAACTTGAGAGTTGTTACTCCAAGTGAAAACTGCCTTATCTCAAATCCTCAAAAAAGTATAAATCGTCAACCGAGGTCTGTATTTGCATTCATGGACAGCTCGATTGATAAATTTTCGTTAATATCATCCGCCGCTAAACACTTCAACATTCATCCACAATCTTTGGTGCGAGCCGCCGAAGATATAATCAGATCAGCCTACTCAAAAAATTACTAATTGGGTTTCATTTACATTCGCGTGATTTGTTTTACTATACAAAAATAACAATTTAGATAAAAAAAATTCATATATTATATATGAACGACGAAATTATATCAGCGATTACCTTACAACTCAAAATTATTCACAGCAGTCGAACCCCTACTGAAATAATGACCCCGAAAAAATTAGAAGAAATGTACAATCGAGTAAAGTATTATCGGAGGACCGCCGAAAGTTCGAAATTACGAAATCAGTATGAAGATTCGCAAGAATATTACGAGAATTCAACATTACTCGAGCAAGGATACGAATACGAACAACAACTTGAAGAATTAATGTTACTCACGGAGTGGGAAATCTTTAGAACACTTTCCACACAGAGTTATCTTATAACTGTTAAAAATTGTGGTACTCAGAGAATTATTCCGCTGTGTAAAATAATTCAAATCTCCCGGTGGTAGGATTAAACCCGCGATTGATTTAGCAGAATTTACGACAAAAAAATTTTGAAAAATATTTAAACTGATTATATATATATATATATATATATATATATATATATATATATATATATATATATATATATATATATATATATATATATATATATATATATATATATATATATATATATATAATGAATGATGAAAATATCGCCGAGTTGAAACCCGAATGGATCGTGTACAACATCTCCACGACAACAATACATTTACTAGTAATTTTATCGCTGACGAATATAAAACATTTACAACAGTGAAACAATCAGGTCTCTCGTCATGTAGATCTGAGTACCTGGTAATGCAAATTTTCGCCAGGGTACGGGACATAATCATCTATAAGAATAATCCCGCGAAAGAAAGTGTCATCGAGGTGTCAAGGGTTATAAAAGGGATCCTCGAGAGCGTTGCTAAGGTTTTTTACGAACAAGCTCTCATAGACGAAAATGCGACGGAATTCGAAAAGAAGCTTCTGTGTTAACGACGAATAGGTATCTTCATAGGTTGATTAAGATCTTGATAACTTCTTTTCATCTCTCGGTCGAGTTCTATATCATATTTCTTTTTCGTTATATTAGCGTTCAGATCCTTGTTCTCCGCGACAAGTTTATTATAATAATCCGATAACTTCTTGTTGTTTTTTTAAAACTCGGAAATACCATATTCGAATCCGTCATTCGCGTTTTGAATATCAGTCACCGTTTTACAATATTCTTCGTTGTTTTTTTCAACGCGGATATTTCTTGTTGGTAATTAGTTTGATTTTTTTTTCCACGGTGATCCGTAATTGATTCCTCAGCGCGTTCAAATCAGCGATCTTTTTCTTTGAACTCGGCGAAGTCTTCTCGGAGTTTCCGTTTGTTAGCTCGGTATTGTTTCTGAGCCTCACGGAATTGTTCAGCGGAGCCTTGAGTTATAGCTGAAATTGGCTCTTTCGCCCATATTTTATACAACCGGGATAATCATATTTCATACTCGATGGCGACCTCGACGAGCCTTTTAACCCAGTGTAACGATATTATTTTTTTTTTCATCGTCGGCAGTGAGATAAGTTGGAGTTCTTATATATATTTGAAAATAGATTTCGAAAAAAAAAACTCATGGTGGAAATTAGGGGATAAAAATTACAATGATAATCACAAAAAAGTAATAATAATTATAGTCAGTAATATTGGAACTTATTTAAATTTGCTGAGATTTCATCGATTATTTTTTTCATCGATATTGTCCTTGACGTTGTCTATGATTTTCGGTGACAAAATCTCTTTGAGATGTTGCAGACAAATACACCAGTGAGCAAAATTTAATATCTTATCTCGGGTACATGAGATCCTAGTGATATAATCGCGCTGAAGCTGATCTAGTTGGTGTTGTATCAACAAAAAGCTATGATTGCCGAATTTATTAACTTCGAGTTCAACCCTCATCCCCCGTGAATTTTTCTGCGAATGAATTTCTGATCACGTGTTCGAGCTGTTGTTTATTATGGATGGTACATTATTATAACTGTGTTAATTTTAATTACCAGCGAACATCATTAGGATTTCACATCAAGAGTAATCTGCCATTGCTAATCTCGTAAATCGATCAGGTTAGAATTTTGTTCAATCAGGTTAAAATTTATTTTTGATATCCGGCAATTATTACACACTAAATATACAGGATTGATTGGTGTTTGTACAGCCAAACTTCCAGGAGGTACTTGAGGAGAAAAAGTATATAGAATATTACTCTGAGCTGTTTTGTTTCGATAATTCAGTATTTGCGTTGTAAATTCCATCGATGGTATCACATGAGAGATTCACAGCGATGATTGAGGTTATATCAACGTTGCCCGGTGATACATGTTTACCGGTTCCATCTTGGGAGTTATTATATCGGAGAATATTTGGCAGCGGTGATATTTTTCTCCACGCGGTGTGTATCAGAGGAAAGAATTCATCGATGAGATCGTTAACTGATTTTCTTAAATCTGGTACATTCTATCCTTGAAATTTAAAATCTGGTAATGTAGCTTCAGTTAATGAATATGCGTCTAGAAATTTTTGTTTACTGTCTAAATCATATTTTTCTTTAACTATTGCTTGAACGAATTCCTCGTTGAGATACCCCATGTCGGATACAAGCTGATTTAATATCTCAACGCGTTTAATAATTTCATCACATGAAATTGTTATATCAAGGAAATATTTTTGAAATTGTTGTCGCGTAATTTTACTAAAGATGTCTTATATGCTTGATTAATTTTTTGAAAATAAGAAATAATGTGATCAAGATTCCATTGAATATTAACATATGGAGGGGGTTTACTTGGGTTTTCAGGATGTTTAAGATTTTCAGGGTCTATAACGCTTACATTTCATACAATGTTTTCTTTCCTCAGATATATAAACCTTTCATCTACTGCATTTATTAAATAATGTAAACTAAATGTATTTGAATATGATGACATTTCAGGGTATTGTGATTTGCCATACGTGGTATAATCAGATCTTTTAGGTTCAGGTTTTGCCGGTGGTGGATTTTCAGGCCATCTTAATATAGTTCTGATCGATGAGTTATATATATCTACGTCATACCCGGGAGAGTTGATCTCGACGGCGGTAGATATCGATGGTTCATGAACTGTTAACGCGATCTCAGATTCTACTCCGGTGTTTAATTTTATTATGCGCTGAATTTCCTTATCGATTTGTTCAATTTGATAACTCCCCTTGGGGAGAGTACAGTTTGCCGATCTGGAATACCGTCTGTTGTATTATTTGCGAATACAAATGTGTTATTGGGTGGTTTTCCTGCGAATGAACTTGATCTGATATTAGGCCAACTGTAACATACTCGTAATTGAGTAAGATTGATTTCCTTTACCGGAAACGGATTTGGAAAGTCAATGCTGAATTCAGGTTTGTTTGATGTGATTGATATCATAGTTGTTTTCACCGGAATTGTGCTCTCGACTATCCGCTGAAGTAATTCTGTTGGTGTCGTCAATGACATCATTATAAATGTTTTTCTAATTTTGACATCGCGGAGTCGTAAATATTAATCAACGCGGAGAATTAATTATCGGATATTTTAGTGTCATCGAGACTCGACGATATCATCGCGGATATTTGCGAATACGCAGTTGACGCGGTGTGAAATTTAATAGTATAATCATGTAGTTTACGCTGACAATACGGATATATATATATATATATATATATATATATATATATATATATATATATATATATATATATATATATATATATATATTGTGTGATGATTCCGAGAACTCCCATGATTTTTGTCGCCGCTGAAATATAAATTGGGACAACCACAGGAGCGATCATTGTTACCGACGATAATATCACACCGGTTCCAGCGATTACACCTGAAACCGAGTATACGATTATATCAATTTGAGTAATACGTCTGTGATATTTTATTTTTTTTTGCTTGGCACACGTTTGTAAGATCTTTGAGTTTAGTTTGTAACTCGCTGACTTGATCATATTGATACTGCTGAGTGGTCATTATTTAATTAAGTTGTTTACTTTAATCAGCTACAAATTCTACGTACCATGTGATCGACGATCGAGCTAAATTTTTATCGATGGAAGTTAGCTGTTATCGTTCAGTTGATCCTGTTTCTATTACCGCGCTGATAATATTATTAACCTCGGCGGATGAACTCGATGATATATTAAATTTCATAGGTGAAACCAGGGTTAATCTGTAAATACCTTTAACTTCGGTGATATCAATAATATTATTTTAAGGGGTCCAAGCGAAGGATCCATGAAGTATCGAAAACATGTTATTGAGATTTTCCTGTATGAGGGATTTTAGCTTTATCGAGTTCCACGGCCATATTATGAAAATCATCTTTGATTTCTTCGTGGTTTTTGTAGCCTCGTCGATGGATGTTTTAATATCAGAGAGTTTCATAGGGACCAATACCGGTTTTCCAAAGAAATTATCAAGAGCGTCGTCAACTTTTCCAAAATTATTACGGAGACGTGTAAACTGCTTATTTATATGTTCATCATATTCCGGTCGCAGCGTTGTTAGTTTATCGTCGATGGTTTTTACATCTACGTGTTTCAACGGAATCGTTGGCGGAATTCCAAAGAAATTGTAAACGGTTTTCTCAACGGTTTCAAAGTTTTTTTTGTACACCTGTAAACTGATTTATGTGAGCGTCATAATCAGATTGTAGCGCTCTTAATGTATTCGTCGACGATATATATATAATCGTTGCCCAGCGATGTTAGTTTATCTACCACGGTTAAAAAAAGAACCTCAGGTTTAAGTCCATCCTGGGAATCAAACAATGCGATAGCACCTTCGGTTACCCCATTGAACTTAACTAAATATCTTTCAGGGAAACATTACCAGTTTTTAATTTACCCTGTCGGTTCTGAAAAACATCTATTTCATCCGGAGATACGTCTACCAGGTTTAATGTTTATAGATTGCTTCTTTACAACCTCATTTGAAGCGCCTTCAGTTTTATTTCCTCGTGAGAGAGATATTCCCCAAATATCTACTATTATATATTTAAGATCTCTTTAAAAAATTATCGCTGATATATTCCTTTACTGTTTTATGAGGTGGTTTGTAGATTTTGAGATCGCGGTCAAGACATTAATAACAGCTCGGCCACATATCGGAGGGTCGGGCATTGTCTGCGTAGGTAATGTTGAATACCAAACAGGGACCTTTAACCCATATATATATATATATATATATATATATATATATATATATATATATATATATATATATATATATATTTGAGAAATTCTTTAGGTGGCGCTAGATTGTAAGAGTCAAAATAAATAAATCACCGCGGATCGATCGCGTATGCGACCCACTGAGTTCCAGGCCCGGTGTTATCATCGAGATTAATAATGCCTGTTTCATATTTGTTTGGTTGATTTGGCAATTGATCTCTGTTGAAAACACCTCTGAAATTCTTTACACTAAGAGTTTTGGTAGCTTCGATTAAATCAAAATTTGACATCGGGGTAAAACCTAACTCAGGTAGGTTCCTGGGATTCTCAATCTGTTTCCTAGATAAGTTCCGGGCAATCTCAGGCCTTTTCCCATCTTTGTATACCCCCCGTACAGTAGCTTTCTTCAATGCATTCCGGTTGCGGTACCAACAGTACTTATCGCGTCCGCTTTAGCGACAGCGGGAGTCGCATCAGCAATCAACACAGGAATCATGGCGAAGAGAGGAAATATACCTCCTGATTTAATCATATTCTTGACCGCGCAGGGAGCAAATTCAAATTGAACACCAGTGTTTGCTCTAAGCGCGTTATTAAAATGATTAAGCTGGGTTTCAGTCAACGATAGTTTATTGGTCGAATATTTAACAATCTGCTTGTTTGTTTGCTTTAATTTTAACGGCGCACCAGCACTTTTAGGCTATTTAGCGCCATACAAGCGGTAAGATGTTTAAAAATAAGAAAGGTTTAACATCGACCAGCGATATAAAAAACCATAATAGTTAAATATAAAATGGTAAGATGTTGGTGACAGGAAAATATGAAGCTTCCCAATCAACAGGAAATATAAATGGTGTATGTTGATGATAAGATGTTTTAAATAAGAGGTGATATTTGCATTAGATAAAAATATTCTAGGTGATAGCATACAAGTTATAGTTTAAAATAGAGATTTACTTCCTTTAGGAAATCTAAAATACAAATGATTTGTATTGTATCAAAAAGTTCCTTCCTGTCATGTACATTATAATATTTAGCACGTGTAGGTTGCAGTTCGGAACAATCGGTCATAAAGTGTTTAACAGTGAATGGCTCATTGCAAGAAACGCACTCTGGTGGATCTTCACCTTTTAGTATGTGGGAGTGGGTAATGTATGTATGACCGATTCTGATTCTTGCAATGACCACCTCCTCCCTACGGATAGTTTTGTAGGAAGGAGTCCATTCTCCCAGCAATCTGCTCTCGCTTCAAAGTTTTTTTTGCACCACATGTGGTTGCGTTTTTTTAATTGTAATTTCTTCGCTTGACCGGGAGTCAACGTGACATTAACTTGATTGTACGACATTTTTATTTAAATAAGAGATTGATCTAATTGTTACATGTTTTCTACTGGTGAGTCAACGTCTTTTATTCGTCCATCGTCGCCTTCGAGCAACATTGATTTGTCACTAAGAATAACAGCAATTGCTCTAAAACCAGCAGCGGAGGTAACACCTACATGAGCTCGAAGCATTATATCAACGACAGAATGCCGATATAGATCCAAATGCTCTAGTGAAAAGTAGTAGATTGGATACAATGTTGTAAAATCACGCTGACATATTAACAACCCGGTGTTGATATTTAAGTTGCGTCCTAGAAAAGTCATCAAACGATGACACGCCCTTGCAACATGAGTTGGATCAAAACTCATTATTATATATTCGGATGGTTCTTGATGTCCTTTTATTCTCCATGAAACTTGTGAAACATTAAGCGGATCAAATATCAAAGGGGTTCTCTCTTGGTTACCTATTCTCGCATTATCTTGAAACGCGATGAAAACATGTCTCGGAGTTGACAATCCGTGTTGTGATGCTAACTGCCAGGTGAATAAACCTCGATCATGACCAGGTGAACTACGTGTAGTAATCGACAACCAAGATAACAGTGATTTACCACCTGATTCCATAAAAGAGACTAAACGCTGTTCTTGAGTAATTGCCGGAGTTAATGATGGCATCCACAATGTGAGTTTTGTCAAAATAACCTTACCAGGATCACCTCCATCCGCTCTCTAGATCGCATCATTATCATCACCTTTTCTATTAAGCACAATTGTATGTTTTGCATCAAATATAATCTTGTTAACATCACGGCAAAACTCGAATATATGAGAGCGCGGAATCGTACACGAAAATTCCTCATTGTCGTTCAATAGTGCTCTACGAGTTGCAAATCCCAGGTTGTAATTTTTATTCATAGATGTGACTGCACCCGCAGCAGCGTTCATCGTTACAGTTCGATTTTCTGGATGATCCATTGAATCCTTTACAAACATCATAGACGGCCCAGCAGTTCTTGCATACTCATCTGAATACCTCGCTAAACCTAGTATAGTCGCCTCGATATCAACATTCTCGTGAATCGCCTCAATTTCGCTTCCATCAATAATATACCTAGCGCTGTTAAACAACGCCATGATACCATTATTTAACAAAACCTCATCGATTACATAGACGGTATTATCAGCTTTTAAAAGTAGACCTTCAATTTTAAAACGCGAGATTAGATATCTTTTCAAACATTCTATAATAATTGATTATCGTCTAAAACGAAGACCACTCCCCGCTATCATACTCACGGTACTATTTCTCTCTCGTTGTTTATCAGACACGACACCAAACTCTGCTAATTTTTTATTTGCGGTTTGATTTTAGTGACACTCGCGGGCATAACCTCAGTAACAGGTAAGTTTAGAGGCTGAACTGTTTGAGGTTTGTGTATTAATCTCATTAATCTATCTTTGACTGTAGAAAAAGCTTTTCCGGCGATATCACCAACAGCGCCAGTAGCCTTATCACGAATAACATCAATTGCTTTCATCGATAGTTGTTTTGAGAGTGGTAAAACCTTGGGAACAATTCTAGTAAATAAACCCCGAATAAAAGTTCCCAGTCCATCTCCATAAATTACTTTATATACTGGCAGTCGCGAATTTACAACCATGATCTGTTGTCGTCGTTGATCATGTATAATCATCTTATATGATGTCCGTTTATCTAAAACATTTAATCACTGTGATAGTCGTCTATGATATCATCGATGAGAGATCTACATAAACTAATATCTATTACATCACCCTGAAATAATCGCTGACAGATATCAGCGGCTTCGTTAACTATTTTTCTGGAATTATTTCCAGCTCGTTTACCCCCTATGAGAACTTCCAATCGGGATACATCATGGATGATATTATTTGGACAAACACCGAGACCACTTCCTGTAAATCCCTCTCCGTTTTATTCAACGAGATTGAGATCAACGAGAGGATCTTAAGATGGTTGAAGATCCTCCTGTTTTTGTTGTCTCCGTGTTGGTTTTTGACTTTCTTTTATTTGTCTTAGACGTTCTTCTACTTGTAGTATATCATAATCATCTACCCCTCTTTTATATTGTTTTTTAATAAGATATTTCTTTTGTATTTATACGAACAATTCTCTTTTTTATTTTAAAAATCCAGTCAACCCACTCGTTTCGAGATATATAAAACTAGATCTAGAATGATAGCTATTAGCAGCAAAATTACCAAAACTGGAACAATCCTTAGCTTTTATTGGTTAAAACTGTTTTATTAATTTTATAGCCTCATCGGTAAATTTATTCATAAAAGAAATTACCCTTGGAGTTCCACCAACAGCACCTTCTTTTTCTTTGGCAGGATCATCAAGAACGTGAGGTTGTGGTTGAGATTCAGAGATCTGTTTTAACACAGGAAGAATACGCTTTTTTTTCTCTTCATCGTCAGTAATATCTCCCAATATAACTCGTTGAGTAGATAATGCAGCCTTCTCAGTACAGTAACAGGTTTAAATAACTGTTCTGTATTAGTTACAAAATCAACATGAGAATCTTGTCGCTGTTGAAGTTTTTCTTTAAGTTTACCTCGTACCGGTAAAAACTTTTTAATCGCGGTTAATCGCTCTCGAGCTAATCTAGTATAATATGACTCTCCGATATTTGCCATTATCAATAACACAACTTTTTAATTGTGGCAACCACCCCGCGGTAATCTTCACACATGCGGACCAATTCGGAAGCATCACTGGTGTTTAATTTTAACACATGCACACGCAGCATAATTTTTACATACAAAATAAAGCCTTATTTAACAAAATAAGGAATTGTATAAAATGGAGAGAGAGAGAGAGAGAGAGAGAGAGAGAGAGAGAGAGAGAGAGAGAGAGAGAGAGAGAGAGAGAGAGTATGCATAAATTGCATAGGGTTTAACAATTCTTAAGCACACTAATGAGAGAGTATTCATGCATGGGCTTCAATCATGCTTAAGCACTCTTATGACTTTGTTGTGCCGATTAAAATATAAGATCTAAAACTGAAAGAAAGGCAGAGACTATACCTAATTAAAGTACAAGGGAACATGGACGCTACACTTTTAGTTGTAAACATAATAAGATACATTGTGCTTTACAGCATAACAAATAAATAAATATTATTTATATAGTATACATGTTTAAATGCTTTATGTCCTAGCTACCGTGGCTGCTTTGTTCCATCCATCGTTGATATTGATAACTTGAAATTGATTGTTACAGTCAATCGTTTTATCCTGATTCTGTGTAAACGTTTGTGATGACGAATTGGTTGACACTTCCATACGAAATTAAAGTAAACCATTTTAACCCATATACATCTTATTAATTTTACACGTACATTCATACCATAGATACAACAATTCAAAGGCTGTCCTTGAAATGAAGGCACTTGACACAACTATCACATCGAGATGTGCCCCGTATTCTAGATGTTTCTTAATAAAATCCGGATAGCGTCTTTATGGCACGGTTATCTGATGATGAAATGTCATCCGTTATCTGATTAGAAACCATGTTTAAGCATGCCAAACTGATTAAGTAAGAAGTTTCAAAACAGCATACATTGAAGATGGAGATTATGGTAAGTTCATGAGCTTTCATGAAGAAAACTGTTTTTGGAGACACCCACCTTTCATAAAACTTAATACACATTTCTCATCTCGTGGAAGTCGGTTTCGAGAACTCTTTTGTAGATACAAGCATCACTACGAAGAGAGAGAGAGAGAGAGAGAGAGAGAGAGAGAGAGAGAGAGAGAGAGAGAGAGAGAGAGAGAGAGAGAGAGACAGCAATGAAATAATATTGCGTTCCTCGTCAAACTGGGAGGGACCAGGTGTCTGTTTTGTGAGAAAGACAAGATTTAGTGATGGATGCACAAACTGTAAAGTTAATTATATTAAGGTACGCAATTTTAATTTCACGTAATATTCTATCTTTATTGTTTTTGTATGCAACTTGTTAATATGACCAGGTGCAATATTATGTATCGATTATTCAGTTTCATGGAACTGTGTGATGTTAGAGTTGCTATGCAATTTATTTTTAATTGTACAGTTTTTATAGTTCAATAGAGAAATTGATTACCTGCGATCCAAATGTTCATATGTACAGTTTGTATAGAGTTATATGAAAAAATATGAAATAATTTCCTTTGTCTGTTAGGGCGATACTGATGATCGTGAGTTAACGATAACTACTTATTATATTTGCTTTTGTAATGTTTAATTAATCCGGAAGTGAGTAAGGATATGTGAATTTTATGCAATGGTAACCGGACATGTAGCATACGGTAAATATTCGAGAGAGAGGTCACGTGGTAGTTTAAGGCAAGGTACAACCAACCGTAGGTAGTCTTTACGCAGTGTCTGAATTTACGCAGTGTCTGAATATAGAGTATTCTGAGTTAGGTAAATAAATCAATTTTATAAATATCTAGAAGGTGGTACATATAGCGATTTAGGGATAATTTATTCCTTCAAGGAAACAGTTTTCAGAAAGAGAGAGGGTATTCGACAGTCCAGAGACGAAGTCCGTAAAAAATAAAGAAAAAATAAATAAATAAATAGAAGTGACGAGTGAGGCTCAAAAGAAGAAAGTGACCAGTTGAGAGTAAAATCTAGGAAATCGAAGAAGGACGAGGTAGGCGGAAAAGGAAGACTCGTGGAAATAGGAACGTTGGAACACAGTCAAGGGAAAGTTAATGGAATTAGTCCTGGGCATTGCGCTCTTTTCACCAATCGTTATGATGATAATTAATAAATCCATTTGATATAATTTAAGTTGAACTGACCTTACAAATATAATTTTTTTTAAAAATTTAATTTGTCTGGTTTTTTTTTGTCTAAAAGGGCTCGCATTACATTATTTTTTCCCAATACTCTTGCCCAGTTGATATTCTAAATTCACTAACATCGGGTCATAATATCGAGGTCATTCCCTTAATAACGATGTTAAATACAATTAAATTCCCTCTTACAACGAGGGAGAACTTGGCAACATAGCAAATACTATAAAGTTCTCACCATTTAATTATGAGAGTGAGGAGGCTGTGATTGTCGTTCAGCTGAAATATTTTCTTTTCTTCATTTCAAGATAATTAATGTTGCTGTTTTGTTTTCTTCTAAATAAAAGCAATGACATAATATGGTGTCATTTTTCTGCAAATCAGACCAAGATATGTTGACACATTTACATTAAACAGAAAGGCGATTGAACCCTACCCCAAAATATGGAATTGTTGGTCCCTAATAAGAAAGCGGTCTACCATGGTACTATCTCGATATGTTCCAAATGTTGAGTATTTACACTTCATCTGTTGAATTACACAGAGCTGGTTGAAAATGAGATGTTCAGTGTCGGGCTTTTAGATTGTATCTTTTGAATTACATAGGTTGCATTTTATTTACAACTGACCTATGTTTTGAACACAAGAGTTTCCTTTAATCAGACTGCTATTTTAAGTTTTAAGGTATCACTGGAACGTTTCGTATTTTGAGTCCTCCCTAATTTATAAGGTACAAGACACGAGCATATTTCTCATAATCCTAGCATTTATAAATTCATAATACCCAAAATATGTCATGTAGTTACATTTACACTAAGTAAGCTTGGAAAAGAGTTGGCTTGCTGGTGACTGCCTGTCACAAACAATAACTGAAGTTTAAACGCCTAACTTGGGCTGCAAATGGGCAGACTACGTGCATGCTTACTTGCATGTGTCAGCTACATTTGTAAATAGGTAAAACAATCTTAATGGTTGAGTTGTAATGAAAAGTATGATAATTTGTTGTAGTACTAGTAATTATTTTTCATGCAAAAGGCTCATGCTGATCCTTTAAGCTGATTTCACAGGACAATATTCAAAATGGTCTTTCCTGTCAAAAATGAATGTTAAATTGAGGCGTCTGTGGTAGTGATGGTTCATTATAAAAGTGGCCAGTTTCATTCGGAGTTAACCTTAATACTTGTCCTAATTTTACAAGTATCCTGTCAACAAAACCATTAGTTTTTATTTGTATCAGGTTCTCGCTGCTGTTGGTCATTTGTAACACTTAGATTTACTATCATAGGCCCTTGTCATGGATTCTCCTTCGTGTTTGTGATGATGGTCCAGATATATATATATATATATATATATATATATATATATATATATATATATATATATATATATATATATATATATATATATATATATATATATATATACATCTTGGGGAATTTGGCAATTCGAGATGTCCAAGGATGCTGTAACGATACAAATCTCCTTTGAGTTCCGAACTGTATATATTCAATATATAAAATTACATTCAAATCTCAATCTACATAAACTTAAATCACATCTATAAGATATACATATAAAACTACGATATTCCATCACTTATTAACATCATATATTTGTATGCTTTCTGCCTTTTTGATGATAAAACAGGTAATTAAATATCGAATAAATTCACGATAGCTAAAGAATCTAAAATTTAATATTTCAGACTAATACTGCAATCATTTATATATTTAATCTAAAATGCTAACATATTAAACTCTATCATTTAAAGAGTATTTTATTTCTGAATTAACTATTACTGAGTATGAAGCTGCTAACGAACGTCGTATTTTACTATAATCAAGAATATCAGAACAATTAAATATAAGTTTTAGAACAATTAAACTTTCCAAAACATTATTTTAAAGAATAGTAAAGAAATATTAAAACAATCCAATGTTAGATTAACGTCTTAATAGTAAAATTTCCTATACTGTATAGAAAGTTGTACGCAGACGGTATCTTACCTGTAATGATACAAGTCTCGTTTACTGATCCCAAACCAATTGTTGGCAGCATCGTTCCTAATGTTGAAAATATCTTTGGAGCAAAAGGGTCTGTTAAAAGAGACATACTAACGTGAAAACTAGAACTAGAAAAACGTTATGTTCAATATATAATTTCTTTTCTTAGCGATCATACAGTTACGTTTGTTTGGCTCAGTTTGATAATGTTGCTATAACCATTTCTTCTTGATTTACCTTTCATATTAATGTCTGTGTTGCTAAATACGTGATATAAAACTTCAGAAAACAAGGAATTCATGAAAATCACTGTAAAGGTATAGTTGTTTCTATTTTTTGGGGTGGGGTGCTTCCAATTTATTTAAATTAATATAGAAGACCCACCCTGGCTCGTTTTGTTAGAAATTGGAGTAATGACACAGAGATGCAAAGCTCTGAGCCCCCAGTCAGCGGTGCCGACGGTTAAATTAATGAATAGACAAATTGAAATTTTAAATAACAACAATTTAATATAATTCAAACAGTAATCTCTCAAATATAATTCAGTTAATATCATCTCACTCCACCAAGTGACGGTCTATTTCATCCTTTGAATTAGTATGTGAAATTTTCTCTTCTGTACTGAGACCTACTCATCTGTATGTTCTTTTCTATTCCCTTGTCTCCTCCGTTATCCCTTCTACCTCTCCTCTGTCTTTCCTTCTCTCTTTTGTTTCCCAGAGACTCGGGTCACAGCTGGGGTAATTCCCTCTGGTCCCTCAAACTTCCTTCTATCTTCTCTTTGTTTCCCAGAAACTCGAAATACATCAAGGAGTATTCCCTCTGGTCCCTAAAATCTTCTAAAGAAAACATACACGGACATTCGCAAAGGATATACTTTTTGCTATGTATCACACACTAACAATATTATCATCAGGCCATTACCGTTTTCTGGTGACGCATTCGTGCCCATCGAAATACACATTCTCAATGCTAAGTGTACACGGTAAATATATAAATATAAATTCTCAATCTTATTATATACAAACAATATTATACACTCAGACACATTTCTGTACATTGTACTTCTACAAGTGTACATAGATATGCACAGTCATGCTCTGATATATCAATATACCTGATACTCCTACAAGTATACACAAATAGGCAAATTCCTATACTAATGTTGCACACCGTAACATTATACAAAGTTTATAATTCAATTCAACATTTGCAAATCTATAATATCAAATGAATACATGCATGAGGTTACTACGAATTAACCCAATAACGAATTACAATATTAATTCTACACATCACATTGCTCATATCTCAAAATACGCATGTACATCAAACACTACGAATGAATCAAACTACACTGGCGATTGTATATATACTCAAATATATAGATATAGTGCAATAATTCAAGTACACTTACTTTTCAGTAATATTTCACAACAATCGAGCAAATAATAACTGACCTATTTCGAAGCTTTCTGATTGTTCCTTGAATCAATCCGCAATTACGAATGGTCTAGGAGTAGGTAATTATCTGCCTTGTCCGCCAAATTTGAAACAGTACTAACTTTTGATTCTCAAGATGATATATTTAAACTTAAGATCTAATGTCTGGCACGCCTAACTCAATTCCGATTGGAGGCTGGCTCCTAATGATCCGACATCGCCCCTCCCAACCGTCTGTCAAAGATGTTTACGATAACCTGGACGATACCTTGTTTGAACGAGAAATCGCCACTTACCTGTGAACAAGGTTACGTAAATGAATTTGGCAAAATAAACCGCGTTTCATGACTGTTTCAATTAAGCTCGCTGGACACCTAAGACATTTTGCCGACGAGAACTTATAGCCTTAGGATTTAACATACCCATGCTAACATCTAATTTCTCCTGTGCCGTGGCAATCACACAGTCCATTAATTTTCCCCATGTCGATGCGCGCGCACGCGTGTGTGTGTATGTGTGTGTGACATCGTGCAAATCCTTCTCGAACAAAGACACACGTTCCATGCATGCATAGTAGATCCTTGAGTTTCTTTTGATCATTTTGCATCTTTGCAATAGGGCATGGGCATGGATATTATTTTCGTGTTGTATGCAGGTAGCATGTACATTAAGACACTAAAATGGTAACGCTGAGTAGAGTCAGCCTAGAACAGAGCTATGCGTATCAAGAACGTTAGACAGTTAAATACTTTCATTGACCAAAATGTTACGTATATTTGATTTAAATTATTTATTTTTGTCAGATTCAAATTTGACATTTTTGGGTTTAAAATTCATTAGTTGGGAGATGTATTTTTCTAGAAGGTGGGGTCATCTATAAACACCAGGTGTTGGCCTTGCTTCAAGGCAGGTAAACATCAGATGTTAACCTCATTTTCTGACCTTGCTTCAGAGTGTAAACAAGCTTCTAAAATGATTGGTTGATTCCAAGGACATTAAAGCTTTACTATAAAAATGATTGGTTCTCATATGAGTCATACACTGTGTACGTGTTTTTTTTGTGAGCATGGGTTCGTTCTGTGACCTTCTAGAATATCACGTGACCCCTTCCTGTTTACGAAAAACGGGCATTTAAATTATTGTTCTGTGAGAGAAAAGTCAGTAGAAAGATTGGGCTTATAGAATAGAAAGATGTGTGTTATAGTTTGAAAGTAAATTATTTCAATTCGTTTGGATAAAGAGGAATTTATTGTGTTATTACCTTATATCGGAAATTATTTCAATTCGTTTTGGATCAAGAGGACTTATTGTGTTATTTATCTGAAACAATACATGTGCTCGTTTGAATTATCATAAAACTAACATTGACTTCATCACGTGATATCGTCGTCCATCTTGGATAACATCGCCAAGATTCGAACCGGGAACTATTAAGACATTTTATTATCAGAACTCTTGCAATTCCACTAGTGGATTATATTGTAAATTCTTTTTGGATTAATTTTTGGACTTGATTCTCTAAGTTTAAGTTTATTTATTTTCTTTTTCTTTTTCATGGTTCTCTTTTTCCCTCTGATCCATCCTACAAAAATATATTTATTTCACCTATGACTAATTTGTAAGAGATTCTCGTAACATATTTAATAAATTATATATGTTTTCAATAACATTGAAAATTGTTAAACATATTAAATATAAAACTTTTACAATTTTTAAAATTTAAACAAATTTAATAAAAGAACATTTTGAGCAACAGTTTTCGTGATCCCTAAAGTAATGCCAAACTATGACTTGTAGGACTCGCACATCTTTGCAGATGCTTCCACGGATTACTTTTGTGCTCTTGTCTTGATAAATTGGCCGCATACATAGCAAATGCTTATGCCGGATGCTGTAAATATGTTGATGACATCTCAGAAAAATGCAGATATGTATTCACTTAGGCAGCTGGAACTAAACTGAACTGACGGGCTTAAGGCCTCTGTATTTCTTATACTATTTGTAATACTGTAAAGTTCTAGAAAATTCTAGAAATTATTCCAAGTTTACTCATTATTGAATATACCCGGTGTGTTCTGGAAATTAGGCAAATTTAAAAACATCACTGTCCTGGTCACAAAAGTAAATTGTGCGGGGAATAATATCTAATTTCTATATTTTCGAGTCATAAGCGATTAGGACAAAACACATACTACCCAGGAACATACAATACTTTGTTACACGGTGTAATGATAGATGTTAAAAGTATATACGAAATTAAAAGCTAGAGTAGAAGAAAGACAAGCAAAGTTTTATGTAAATAGGCTGGATTCAATTTTTAAATGTTAATATAAACAGGACAAAATAAAATTAAACAAAATGAAAGGTACAGTTGGTTTTTTGGGGGGATGAAAGTCAATTCAAGACAAGCTAATGATCCCTATGCAAAACTGTACTTTATGACAGCATAAAGCAATTATGTACGATCTACTCAAATATATTAAACAGAGAAAAGAAAGGATCATTAGCGTAACACGGTTTGATTGCCAATGTTAGTGAGTTCAGTCTGTCCAGCGTATTTACTCTCATAGTAACCAAAGTGTGAATATGACCTCCACGATATTAAACATCAATAACTTCAATCGTAACGAGCGGTAAATGCAACAAGGATATACATTATTTAATCTGTAACCACTTTTATCAGGTTGAGGTTCTATAAAAGCTGTAGTGAGAACTACGTTTGCTTACAATGACAGTAATGCACCGAATTAGGACTCTAAATTGATGGTAAATATATTTTGTTTTAAAATTAAGAAATAATTGAATCAAATTAATAACAATTTCAATTATAGGCGTTTAATGTTTTTTCTTAAAAATTTTTTATTATTATCGTGGTTTAAGCTTTCAATTGCCTGAAACCTTATATAATGTCCTGGACGATACGTAAGTTGCAAGATTCTGCAACTAACTCACAACTCATAAAATATATAGAAAAGCAGCGCTGATATTTAAAATAAATAATCAATGATATTTCCATTTAAGTATTCAACCATTTAATATATTTTGATATTTTGATTGCCATATTTTATGCTCTATATTCTCAATTAAAATATATGTATTGATACTGATAGCATTACAATCTAGAACTGACACATGTTCTGTACAACTCAGATTAGTCTTACTCCTTCAATATGCCTTTACTCTGCCTAACTGTTGGTGTAGCAAAGCATTGCAAACTTGAGTTTGTTTATTATTACTGTTAGCTAAGTATTATTAACGGTTAACGCATATATTTACAGCCAGTGTAAACAAATTCAAGGAAACGGTACACATCGTAAGGGGTTTAACTCCCTCTTGAATAGCATCTGCATATGTTATCTCCCTTGATAAAATTTAACCAATGCAATATTTTGTCTTAGGATGTAATCTTAATGCACAATAAACTATACAACTGGAGGAGGGTTACTATAGATAGCTGCTTACAAACGGAATGATGATACATTACCTATGTTTTGCTCACAAGTGACGTTGTCTTTCACAGTTTAATCGAGCATAAAAATTGTGCTTTTAGTTTCAGTTTCTAACTGTAGATGCTGTGTCACACTGTTCTGAGCTCCCAGTACATACTTCTCCGCGGCGAGGGCAGCCGTCTTTAGAGAGAGCAGCAAGTCAGAAAGCGAGGAAGGCGTTGTAGATCCAGATGAACGTTCAGAGGTGAAGCTTAGCTGAACTCATACTACCTTAACCAAATGGATCTGAACGTCTTGATATCTAGGCTCAAGTTGCAGAAAGTGTTGGATATAAGTTTGAAAGCCTCAGATTAGAGGAAGCGTCATCAAACTTTTTTTTCAGCTTCTTCACCCTTCAAGATGGGCCCTGGTTCTGCCACAATGTGACCAGTCTGTTCTGAATAGCATATAACTACAATGAATGACACTTCTTCATTGACAGCTCATCCAGGAGCCTCAAAACTTCCATAATGGGAACAAGTACCCGTCTATTCCCTGGAATAAGACAAATTCGTTTTGTTCTCGTTTCCAAAACAAGGAGATGAAGAAACGTATACGAACTGAAAAGCCAATGCATGATTAAACACAATAATATAGACAAAGAAGACAAGAAGCACATATATCATGAAAAACAAAAAGCCATAAATCCAATGCTAACAAAACCGATATTGACATCATCCGCATATTTTGTACCATCTGTTTGTATAATTTCACCTTCAACTTCGATACAAGCTTCAGCGGGTAGAAAATATTTACTTGTCTCCTAAACTTGTATTTCAATTCTGTCTCGTTGATTTGGTTGTCTTGCATCATAACAATACAATTGCTAATCGCGCAAGGATTCATTTTAGATTACCATTCAGTCTATGTCAAATGCTGCATCAGATATACGTTTAAGCATTTTGTTATATATTTCTCGATTTAAATCAACGTAGCGCACGAAGTCTAGCTCCGGCAAAGCTAGTATTTATACTTTGTTCTGTTTCTTGATTCATCAAGGCTGCAAGTCTTTGATCCGCGGATTGGTTTATTATTTTACTGATATTCGCGGGCATAATTTCAGTACTTGTCAGTTTCACTGATGGCGGTGATTATCTTCGTATTAATCGTGTTAGTCTTTTCTAAGATGCAGTAAAGGCTTTACTGGCAACATTACCAATAACACCAGAAATTTTTTCAGGAATATTATTAATAGCTTCAATCGATAATTGTTTTGCGATTTGATCTATTTTGGGAGCCATTCTTGCTAATAACCCTTGATTAACATTCCCAAGACCTTCACCGTAAGTTGCTTGATATATTTGGTAATCGTGCATTTTTTTTATTTTGACCATCAGAGGTTCACGCTGTCGTTGATGTATGATCATCCTATTTATTTTCCATTTATCTAATGACTATGCTACGTTCCCGATAAATGCTAATATCCATGATACCACATTGAAATAATCGTCGACAAATACGTTTTCCTCGTATAATCGTGCTGTATCAGAAAGACCATTATTAGGACAGGCAATAAGACCACTTCCCGTAGAAGAAACACTACCAGTATCACCTGGCGCATCATAAAATTCTTTTTTTTTTAATTTTAGTTGATCTACTTTATCAGAAAACATTAAAAGATATGATCATTCCTGCTAATACTACCTATATTACGATGCATTTTAAAGATCATCTTACGATACCTATCCGCATAGAATGTTTTGATGTTCTGATAACACATCAGACGAATAATTTGAAACATTAATAGTATATTTAGTCAATTGATCATCAGCCATACCTTTAATGTTTCAAACGTTCCTCTTTCAAATTTATCCATTAAATTGGGAACTGATGGAAGAATTTCTCCTTTGGTTTCTGCTGTTTTTAGTCTTTCTTTCGCTATTTTTGTTCTTTCCCGTTTTGCTGTTTTCGTTTATCATATTGACCAAAAAACGCATTGAGGTATCCTATATATGATGCAATTTTTCTGTCGATTCGTGATAAATTTTAATTTTATAAAACACAGTCAGTGTTGTAGATTGGAAATATATTTTCTATATGTCGGCCTCACCGTTTGTTTTCTATTTTCATAAGTCGTAACAACAAGAACTGGCAATTCATTTGGATCAATTTTATTGCTGTTAAAGTATCTTCAGTAAATTTATTACGTAATTCTTCGATTATGTCTTCATCAGTTTTTTAATATTAGTAATAGGTTTTGCTAGTTGAGGCATCGGCCAGGAAGATCTTGTACAAGTCTTGATGTTTCTTCAGTTATTTGTTCAAGTTGAGGAAGAAGAGGTTTAGTTGTTTCAGTAACATATTTGAATAATTGTTGTGCACTTTCCGTATAACCAACCTGAGATTTTTGGCGTTTTTGTAATTTTCGCCTGACAGAATCACGGAATGGTGGAAATTTCTTAATTACTTCAAGTCACCGAGTGGTTAATGCTACTCCAACCATTATTGATATAACAATGATTTAATTTACAGCAGCAACGAGGGCGTGAATACGATAAGGAGTTAACGGGGAAACATCATACGCATACTTTAATTTAGAAAAATACCAATACATCAGCTAGTAACAAAAATAGCTAACTCCCAAGAGGCTCTTGCAGAGAAAATCTCGGAATGTTAGTGGCTTTGGTTTGGCGAACATATGTTGTATTTTTTTCGTTTTAGTAAGAGGCTTAATTTAGCAAATGGGACCTATAAAAAAGGTCGGCTCGCCCTCCTTGCTGTTGATGGTAGTAAAAAGCCAAGGGGGCAGACGAAAAAAGGATAGAGGTAAGGACTAGTCAATACTGAACTCTAGAATAAAGATTTGATAGAAAAGGTTGAGTAAACTAGGAAAAATGAGAGAGGTAATATATGAAAACATTTGAAAAAGGAATATTCGGGTATGAAATTTTGAAGAATACGTTTGAACTACAAGTTCTCATAAGAGACAAATTTCCTCTGAATGCAGACAGAAACATATACGTATAGTATATACTTTATCATTACGTGCTCCTATTCTGGTATAATTGACGTTAGGTCGTACAAATTAATCATATTTTTCATCATTTGAACTCTTAAAATAACCATAAAGATACTTGATCGTTTATATGTATTTCGTGAATGAAATCAAACTTGTTTCATTGGTAAAATCTTACGGTTCGATCTCGTGGAAATATTATTACTGCGTTAGTTCAGTTATATTTATTGGATCTCTTTTTATAATACTTCAAATCGTGTGAAATATCTCCTGTTATAGTTTTTACTATCATTAGAAATGTTTTTCTAACTTAGATACATCATTAATTGTAGCTCCAGGTTGTTTTTACTAATTCAGTTCACTCCTTTATTTGTCTGTCTTAGATCAGTTAAATCATTTCCACTTATCGTGTTTGTAAAATGTTCCATTACTCGTTCCGCTACATGATTTAAAGTTACAAATTCCATTGATGCAAGGTCATTATTATTATGCATATCATTTAATGAATAAATTCCATAAATAACCACGGTTACAGGATACGCTGTTTCGTAGTATGGTTCATCATTACCAGTCAATATTCTTGGTTTGCAATTTTTACTTAGCACAGCAATTGTTTTGTTATGAAAAACAGGATCACGCTTGACCCGAATATTTCATACAGTACAATCAGTTTCATACAGTACAATCAGTTTCTGATTGCATAATAAATTTTATCCTGAAAAAATATATTTGAAGGTTGAGATAATCAATAATTTATTCATTCACTCATCGCTCATTGTTTATTGTAACATCAATGACTTTGTCAATGACTTGGTCAACAGCTTTGGTGTTTCGTATAAGTCTGAATGTGAGATGCCCCGTCATCACGAAAATATCTTTTAACCTCCGATTACTACTAATCAGATTATTCTTCTTCAGATCAGCCAGAGCTCGCCTTCGCAAATCAGGAGTTATTGTGTCAAGATTAAATATTGATTCCAAAAATGGAGATTTCCAATGTTTGATTGTGAATAATATCTCAAACTCCACCATATTATATTTAAAACATGTATTTTATTAAACAAATATTATATTCACAATGACTCAAATAAAGAATCAGTGTAGGTGGTTGACGATAGGGTCTGCAACCCCTTGAAACACATCAGGTGCAAATGACAGCGTTTTCAAAGCATGCGAAGAGGGAGTCGTGGTCCAAAACCATGTTTATGATGTGGTGGTGGAGTTATAGGGGAAACACAGTTGTGTGTACAATGTGGCCGTAAAAGATGTAGAGAGTACAAACGATATTCTAATTAAAAATAAAGATAGTGATACAATTATAAGAACCCCTGATGATTATATATCACGATTTTAAAATAACAATTACGAGAAATATCCAATTACACAAATGATATTATTATATAAATGGAGCAAAAGAAATTGATGTGACATCCTATTATCAAGAATTACGAATCATCTCGTGATGATATCATTAGAAACTGTCAACTAAAATAAGCAGTCGATGTTATTAGTGTACTTGTTATCTTACAATTGATACGAATGGAAATAAACATCTTTTTCTCATAAAGGAGTAGTCGAGAAAGGTCTTGTGATCGATCATATCAACGGTATAAAACTCGATAACTCGTTGATTAATTTACGTAGTGTCATAACTCATAACCCCAAAGCTTTTCTTTTGATAATTTTTCGCTACCAAATGTATAAAAAAATCCCCTTTACCAAATATCTTTCCTGTACTCTAGTTCCTTGATTAAAACAAGTTATATAGTACAAACACATCTAATGGTCTTTTATATTCAGGTGGAATTTTAGTCCATCGTAACCCTGATCTGATTGACGACTGTTAGATATCCACGATGTAGTCCAATTATTTTATTTCAATCGTGGCTGACAAAGTTGGTTCATGGACCGTTATTTCGATTTTTGATTCTTTTCCTGTGATAGATTTTATTCTGCGCTGAACCGTTATTATTTATTTGCTCGATTTGAGAACTTCAGGTTGGTATCCCATTAATCTGTCAATCGGAAGTTCCAGCTGGTTTAGTTTTATTTGCAGACACAAGAGAATCATTCGCATGTAATCCATTGAATGATTTTGATCTAATATTCGACCAACTGTGATACACTCGTAAGCGAGCAAGCGCAATTTCTTTTATTGGAAGTTGTAAGGTTCACGCCAAATTCACTATTAGTGGAACTTATTGATATCATTGTTGTCGTAAGCGGGAATGTATTTGCTACGATCGTTTACAGTAGTTCTTGCGGTTAATTATTATTATTATTATTATTATTATTTTTATTATTATTATTATTATTATTATTATCACTATCATTAATAATAATAATAATATAATTAATAATAATAACAATGTTATTATTATTATTATTCCACTTTTTCGTTTTCTTCTTCTTCTTCTTCTTCTTCTTCTTCTTCTTCTTCTTCTAAATCCTAAATCAGACATAGTCGTTGCCTCGTCGTAAATCTTAATCATCTTTTGAATTCGCTATCTGATGTTATTCCTACGTTAAGACTCGATGATATCAGAGAGGAAACATTGGAATATGCTCGAGCCACTGTATGTAATTTTATAATATACTCGTTTTGATTATTTTCGCTACATGTATATATTTGTTTGCTGCAGTTGTATTAATAACATCATCAATTGTTGTAGCAGCTGAAACACAAATTGTGATAACTGCTTTTTTGTAATGTTTTTGTCAGTGTTGATAGCAATACACATGTTCCAGCAATAACAGCTGACAGCGAATAGACAATTGTTTTTATTTTTGTTCTTTGTAATTCACGCACTTGATTGTTTTTATCATGCTACACGTTGATGGGAGAGCTCATTAAGTAATTAGGTTGTAGTTTTTAGTGGATAACGCCGCGGTATTGTGGTTGATATTGTGAATGTTGTAACACCGATCACTGACAGCCTGTATACACCGGTAACCTCAGCGCAATGTTTAATAAATTTATTAGGCGGTGAATAAAATACTTGTCCAGACACTACCGTATATAATACGTTTTCAGTGATCTTTTCTATGTCAACAAGTTTAATATCAACGACTGATGGACTTCCAAAAATTCATTAAAGGCTGTATGTATGTGTCTACGAAACTCAAGAACGTGTTTACGTGATTAGAAATGTCGTTTGTAATAAAGTTATTCCAGTATTGATTGTTGTTTACGAGTCTGTAATTGGGATGTTTTCATCTTCAACATATTTATTCGTTGCAGCGTCATTGTTTGAATCTGTTTCTGCAAGACCAGTAACTATACTATTACTCAAGCTGAGAGGACCAGTCATTGTATCACAAGATTTCTGTACTAACGCGAATATTATCCGATATCATTGAGAGAAGAACACAAGCTTTATTTTTTCCGTTATTATCAAACACGACTATACTGATTTCGGTTACTCCATTAATTCTGACGATAATACCCTGCAATGAAAGATTGCTCGTTTTTAATCTTCCTTACTTATCCTGCCAAACAACCATTCTGTTTGGATCAACATTTGCAAGGTTTAGTAATTGGTATATTTAATTGTTAATGATTTGTTTTAAATTTTCATGCGATATTCCGTCAGTGGGTTTTCGTTTCGAGACATATCTTCTGTAAGTATCTACCATTATACTCTAGGATCTGTTTAAAACTAAGCGAATACTCGTGTATTCGAGTACAATTTTATGGTTTTTTTTGGTTGATTTTGATACAGCGTCCAGTACAGCAATTGCTTCACGGGCGCATATTGGTGGGTCAGTTATTGTCTGTGTTGGTAATGTTAAATTAATATCAGATTGTAGTATATGCTACACTAACGTACATGATAAGCGCTTTTGGCGAGGCTAACTCGTACGATTTGAAATAAACAATTCCACGTAGATCCACGTGCAACCCAATAGATTCCTTCACCGGTACGATTGTCGAGGTTAAAGATGCAGTTTCCACTTCATTGTTCTGGTAAGGCAATTGGCCTCACATAAAACCACCGCTAGATTTTTATTTGTATTTTTTAGCAGCACCGATTAAATCAAAATTTGACAGCATACCCTTACCGTACCAATGGAGGGGGTTCATGTAAGTCTCAGACCCTTCCCTTGCTCTTTAAAATACTTTCCCCGTTTCTTTCTTTAGTGTCATTCCCGTCGCCGTTCCGACTGCCCCAAGCGCTACAGCGTTTGCATCAGCTGGGGCGGCATAGGCTATTAAAGCTGGTATAGCTGCAAGAAGTGTCAATATACCACATGATTTAGTTTTATCGGAAATATCACCTTCGGCTAGAGTAATTCGTACTACGGTCTTCTTGCTTAGCAACATTTAATTTTTTATGTCGGTATTTTGTCAGTGACAGCTTTTTATGACCACCTGCAAATTGACTGTTTTTAATATTATTGTGGTTCCGGATTCTTTTACTGAAGCGATTTGTAATTTTTTTTATACTGACCTCGTGTCAGAGTAACATTTGCATAATGAAATGATATTCATAATAACTACAGGGGCCTAATTTACATATTTTCAGCTGGTGCGTCAGTGACTCTCAGCTGTCCACCAGCACCATCAAGTAACATTGTTTTATCGCTGAGAATAACATCAATTGCTCTGTAATTATGAAAAGCACCAGCGTCACTATTTACAGGAGTTCGAATATGAAGATTAACGACTTATTGTCTAGATAAATAAAGACGTTTCATTGGAAAATAAATCGAATATAACTTTGTAAAATCTAATTGTGATATTTGCAAACCAGTATCTACATTCTGATCACGTCCCATAAATGTCACTAAACGATTATATTCACGTGCATCATGATTTAATTCAAAATGTAACAATTTATCTTCAGAGGGTTCTTTATGTCATTTTATTCTTAAAGAAACTGCACTAACTCCAAGTTTGTCAAATATCTACTGAATTTATTTTTGTTAGTTCATTCATTCAGCACTTTGTACCGCACTAAATATATGTCGCTGTGCGGAAACACTCTGCTGGGATGCTATCTGCCATGGAAATAAACTATTAATATTACTCTAAATGCTATCTGCAGTTACTGTCAACCATGATAATAATGATTTACCGCCTTCATCCAGAGAAGAAAGTAATTTTTGTTCTTCAGCAATTGTTGGAGTCATTACCGGCATCCACAACGAGAGTTTTGTTAGTATTACTTTACCAGAATCAGGACAACCATGACGCCAGATAGCATCATTGTCCCAATATTTTCTAACAAGTACAACTGTACTTTTCGCTGCAAAAAAAAAATTTCTAACATTTCTACAAAATCCAAATAAATGTGACAACGGAATTACGCATAAACGTATTTTTTTTAACGAATATTGCTCAATATTGTTTGACGTGATGTAAATCATAAATTGCATTATGTGATATTATTGAGAGTGTTTGTGCATCTCCTGCAGCGTTTCTCGCGTTACCTTTATTTAAGTTAATGTATTCCGGAAAGTCAGAAGTGTCTTTAGGAAACATCATTGATGGATAAGCTGATATCGTGTAATCATCCGAATATATTGCTAAACCTATTATTGTTGTAGCAACATCAACGTCCTTTTGAATATTTTCAATATTTTTTTCCATAAATCATATATGTAGCACTGTCAAACAGCGGCATAAATCCGTTATTAGAAAACTTATTATGTCAATGGCTTTATATTCTGTATCGTCTGTTTTATAATTTCACCTTTTACTTCAATCAATGTTTCGGCATGTATGCGATATCTACTTGTATCCTGAACTTGTTCGATACCTCCACGCTGATTTGGTAAACAATATTTTTGCGTTACGGTCAATGATGTATTAATATGCTACACTGTCTGGGGTAGATTATACTTTTGTTTTGTGGAATTTTCATAATGCATTGATAAATCTTCAGTTGGAAAAATAATAATGTTGTGCTTGCAACACCCACAATCGTTTTAATAGCCGATTGAGATCACGTGAATATGCTAATAAATGTATAACCATGCATTAATTGTTAATTTGACACCCGCCAGGGTTGTATTGTTTCAGGCTTTATATTTACTATTTACAAATGCTTTTTGTTGCAGAAACATTGTCCAAGTTGTATCGTTAATACTAATGACATAAATGGTACTTCATTCTAATATATGCAGATGATACAGCACATTTAGGAGACACATAAAGAATACAACGGCAAAAATAATTTTTGAAGCAGATATCATTTGATGAAAGATCAGCAAATGAGCATTTTAGAACTGAAGTCAATAAGTTTATTCAACATTGATATCAGGTCGCATCCATGACAGGGTTTTGTGGCAACGAAAAGTTTAAAAGTTGGTCTTGGTTAATACACGGGGTAATAGTGTTTTTGTTTTGGTATTTTCAACGTCCTAACCAACACGTTTTTCAGTCATAACGCTACGATGTCTGCAATAAGGCAGATTGTAGTGATGTCTAGCACTGAGGCATCATGTCATATACATGTAGCATAATGTTCCACTCAGTCTCATTATCCTGACACCAGACTGACCAGTCCTAACACTAATATCTTAATAGTGAGCGCCAAACGAGGCAGCTGCTGAGTCAAACCAACGAACTTCCACATCCGGGGCAGACGCTCTAGCTGCTTATGCCACAGTAGCGGCCCATGGAGTAAAAAAGACACACTCTATTAAGAAAACGATGATAGAGCTACCAGTATTTGTCAAAACATTATTAATGTATATGAAAAAATATAAATACATAAATAAAATAGAACTGAAATGATAAATGCATGACATGATGGAGCAAAATGCTAAAGGAACAAACGCAAACCGAAGGTAATATTTATTAATTAATTAGTTAATTAATTCATCATCAGATTTTAATGTTTACCCTCAAATCGCAAATACTTCTAATCTATTTTCTGAAATTAGAACTGCTTACCATTTATGTGTTTAAGTGTTTCAATGACATTGTATGAAATTTGTATTACTGCTCTTCAACTGGAATTTACAGCAAATACTATTTTATCGATAGACCAATTCTATTTTTATCAAATCAACGAGACACCATTAGCTCCGTAATATAATCAATTTGCCCGTTGCATATACTACTCAATTTGAACCATAACGATGGTGGCTCTCCCGACTTTTCATGCATGTGCCACAAATACACAAACACATTCGAGGTCAACTCTAGGCATCATAATATGGACACATTGTGTTTTACCAAACAAGGATTGGCCAAGCAGTTCCGAATGCATCGACCGATCTTATATCAAACAGTTTATCCGTAACAATGAATCAAACAATTTAGCAATTTATCAGTCAATATACGAAGTTATTAAAATAGATTCCAGTTCTTTTCTTGCGCAGACATCTCTGGCGAACAAGATGTATGATGTTTCTGTAAATAACTGCACCGACAAAATCTCATGTATATGTTGCATCTTGCAGAACAAAGTAGAGGACCTTCTAATTGTGTTATATCTCTTATATTTATATGCGAAATGCATCAAGGGATTTCATTCGTTGAGACTCTTATCAATTTACAGAGTTTTTTTGGGATAACCTCTCATGACATTGTGGCCTAATTATTGACCTGCATCTGTATCATGAATTCATATAATTATATATTTTGTAGCATGATGTTTATGTTATCGTCTATGTTTTCACCAGTTCAGTGTGAGTTATATAACGTTTATAGCAAATAATCCAGTAACAATAGGCATTCTTCAATATTTCTTAAGAGAAAATAGAAACTTCATTAAAAATATATCGGCGATGAGCGAGTTATCTCGTTTTTTGTTTCATCAGTTAAATCCAAAATACCAAGAGTGGTAAATAGTTGTTACATTTTATAGAACAAACATAAAATATCAAGGATATAGTCAAAAGAAAAGTAAAGAAATACAATCTTATGTATACAATGAAAACTTATCAGCTCAATACGTTTAGAGAAGATACCTTAATGATGATAATAGTAAATTAGGTATGGCTATGTTACTCATATGTTTGAGATTCATTTTGTTGTTCACGTTGGGAACTTGCAAAATGTTTGACAACGTTCTTTTGCATACCAGGGCTCGTCGATGTGGAACGCATTGTCCATTGAAATTAGAGACAATGACACAGTGGTACCTATTAACAGTGCTCTTAAAACTCACCTTTTTCGACTGCAGGAACAAATTTAGAGATATGATAATGTTTTGTACCTTAAATGTTTTCAGCATGTTTTATGTTCTCTAATTTCGTGGTTTTTGTTTTTTGTTTTTCTTTAGTGTAGTCATATCACTACAGATAAAGTAAAGCGCTTACAGATTCTAAAGATTAGGAGCTATACAAAGTCCTTATTATATTAATATTATTATTACTGGCAGCGAAGATGATGAATAAAATCATTATGGCTCCAACGGATGAGAGTCAAGTACAATCATATCTACAACTCTTTATATTAGGTAATTTTCGTTTTTGGTTATCATTTTATTTTTACGGATTTTAAGTTATTCTACGGACTTTTCAATGTATCCTCGCAAATTTCAAGTTCCTCCACATATTTGTTCAATGTATCTTTACGAATTTAAAGTTTATTTGATATTTTTAAGTTCTTCTGCAAACTTTCTATATTCATCTTTGTAAATTTTAAGATATATTGTAGATGTTTTCAATTTATCATCGTGAATTTTAAGATCTATTACATATTTTTTGCGAACTTTAAGTTTTTCTTCGCGAACTTTAGTTTCTTCTATGGACTTTTCACGAATTTCAAGCTTTTCATGTTCATGGACGAGTATTTTATTTTTTTCTTGTTGGTCAGTATATTTTTTTTTAATTCATCTTCACGAACTTTAAGATCAACTGCAAGTTTTTCATATTCATGTGCGAGTATTTTCAGTTTTTCTTGTTGTTCAGTATATTTTATCCCCAATTCATTATTTTCTGATATTGTATCATTTATACCTTTATCAAGTTTTTCATTTTCATGTTTATAATTATAATATTTTATTTGGACATTTTATTACCAGGACTTTTGCATTTTCACTAGTGGATTATATTTTGAATTATTTTTGGATTAATTTTGGAATTGATTCTTAAAATCGTAAGTTTATTTTTCTTTTCCGGAAAATATTTGTGCTCAATAAATTGTTTATTAAGTTTTTTACAAGCTTGTTATTCTCACTCTTTCTATGTTACTGTTTATTCGAGCCTAAGCACGTAACATATAAATTGGGGGCTCGTCCGGGATTGGGATCAATTGGAATTTGTCTAGAATTTTTTTCAGAAAACTTTTGTTTTAAATTTGAATTCCCCAAGTTTTTGAATTTTTTAAAAATCTTTAGTGAGATTGACAGGCTTATATTAAAATGACATCTAAAGTAGAAATATTTCTTTCTAATCCTACTCAGGAGCAATTAGATCTTTTCAAAAAAGATGAGTTGATTCAACTTGCAAGAAAATATGATCTTTCTGAAGTCAAGACTTCTTTAACGAAACAAGATATCAAAAAGATTTTGGTCCAATATTTGGTAGAAAAGAATGTTTTGGAAAAAAGTGCTTTGAATTCGGTCAGTAAGCCTGCATCAGACTCTGACTATAAAATAAAGAAATTAGAATTAAAATTCAAGATGGAATTAGAGTTGAAGAAGCTGGAATTTCAAAAAAGGGAGAAAGGAAGACAATTACAATATGAAAAAGAGGAGAGAGACAGGAAAGGGGGAAAAAAGACAATTACAATATGACAAAGAAGAGAAAGAAAGACAATTACAATATGACAAAGAGGAGGAAAAAAAGACAATTTGAATTACAAAAAGAGCAGATGCAAATTTGGTTACAAGAAAAACAAATTGATAAAGAGAGAGAGAGAGAGAGAGAGAGAGAGAGAGAGAGAGAGAGAGAGAAGAAAGGGAATATAAATGTAAAATGAAAGAAATAGAGCTGGCAAGTGAAAAACACCTTCATACTACAAATCCAAATTTAAGTTTTGATTTAGCAGGGAATGTTAGATTAGTGCCCCCCCCCCCTTCAGAGAAAAAGAAGCAGACAAATACTTCATTCGTTTTGAAAAAGTTGCAGAAAATTTAAAGTGGCCAAGGGAGCATTGGACTCAGTTATTGCAATGTGTACTCACTGGTAAGGCTAGTGAGATTTACACTTCACTGTCTGTTCACCAAAGTGGTGACTATGATGTGGTTAAAGAATGCATTCTAAGGGGTTATGAGTTAGTCCCTGAAGCTTATCGGCAAAAATTCAGAAATTACAGGAAAGAAGCTGGACAAACTCATGTGGAATTTGCTAGAGAAAGAAAGCAGTTGTTTGATAGATGGTGCTTAGCCAAGAAAGTCGAACAAGATTATCAAAATCTCAAGCAAATGATATTAATTGAAGAGTTCAAAAATTGTGTCCATAGTGACGTTAAGTCTTATCTTGATGAGCATAGGATTGAAACCTTGGAGAATGCTGCTCGAGCTGCTGACGAATATTCTTTGACACATAAAGTTCCTTTTGTTAACAAGACTTCTACTCAACGGTCTTCTGGCAGGAAAGCATTTCAGCTAAATACCAGCCGTTTTAAAACTCAAACTAGCACAGTTTTCAAAAATAAAACTTCAGAGAAGCTTGATTCTAGATCCTTGTCTCTTTCGACGTGTACCTATTGCAAGAAAAAAGGACACGTTATATCTGTTTGCTACAAATTGAAAAATAGGCATCAGAATCAAGACAAAACTGTTCCAAATGTTCTTATTTCTAAGAGGTCGAGGTCACTGTCATGTATTGAAAGCAATACATTTGTTGGGTCTAATAAATCCCAGTCTGATTTTATTATGGAGAATTATGAACCATTCATATCGAAGGGTTCTATATGACTCTTGGGTGATTCAGCCAATCCTACCCCTATTAAAATTTTAAGGGACACGGGAGCTTCTCAGAGTCTTTTATTGTCAGGTGCTTTGCCTTTTCCTGAGAAGTCTTCTTCTAATGAAAGTGTTCATATTCAGGGAGTAGAGTGCGGCTTTCTTAATGTTCCTCTCCATTGTGTAAAGTTGTCATCAGACTTAGTATCAGGACCTGTGACAGTCGGAACAGTCTCTGTTTTACCCGTTGAGGGCATTCATTTATTGCTAGGCAACGACTTAGCTGGATACAAGATTGTGGTTAATCCACTTGTAACTGACAATCCTGATTTGGATCAGAAAGTTGATCCAATTGAAAAAGAATTCCCTGATATATTTCAAGCTTGTGCAGTTATCAGAGCTATGGAAAAGAAATCTCTTGACAATGATGTTGATGAAGGCAGTATTCCTTTAGCCGACACGTGTATAGGTCAGGCTTTTGATGAGGTCACTTTTATTCCTTGTTTAGATCAATCAGAAGGTATTGATCATATTGATCCTCCTTTAACCACTCATTCTCTTTATTCTAATCAAGTTGATAAACGACAGTCACTTGTCGTCGAACAGGAAAAAGATCCTGAGATCTCCTGTTTGTTTCAAAGGGCCATAAGTGAGACTGAAGCCACTGAAGTTTCTGTCTGTTATTTCATTAAAAATAGAATTCTTATGAGACAATGGAGACCTCTCGAGGTACCTGCTGGCGATGAGTGGTCGGTGAACTATCAGATAGTAGTTCCAAAACCTTTCAGACACGAAATACTTAATCTGGTCCATGCAACTCCTTTGGCTGGTTAATTAGGGATTAATAAAACTTATCACAAGATCTTGACTCACTTCTATTGGCCAAAAATCAATAGTGATGTTGCCAAATACTTTAGATCTTGTTATACTTGTTAAAATGGTAGGAAAACCCCATCAGAAGATAACTAAGGCTCATCTGCAACCTATTCCTGCCTTTGACGAACCATTTAGTAGAATTATGGTAGATGGTGTAGGTCCCTTACCCAAGACCAAGTCAGGTAACCAATACCTGTTGACCATTATGTGTGCGTCAACAAGGTTTCCAGACGCAATTCCGTTGAAGAATATAAAATCTAAAACAATAGTAAAAGCTTTGATAAAGCGTTTTACTCAGTATGGCCTTCCCAAATCTGTTCAGTCTGATCAAGGTTCAAACGTCATGTCTGGAATTTTCCAACAAGTTATGTATGAATTGGGCATTCAGCAATTCAAATATTCTTCCTATCACCCTGAGAGAAAAGGGGCATTAGAAAGATTCCATCAGACTTTGAAAAATATGATCCGATCATAATGTTTTGATACGAATAAAGATTGGGATGAAGACATTCATTTACTATTGTTTGCTGTTAGAGAATCAGTTCAAGACTCTTTAGGCTCAGTCCCTTTGAACTGGTTTTTGGACACACTGTGCTTGAACCATTGAAGTTATTGAAAGAGAAACTTCTCTGTAATGAAGATACTGAGATGAATCTTCTTGATTATGTTTCCGAGTTTAGATACAAGTTGTCAAAGGCTTGTGAGGTCGCAAGAGCAAATCTGCACTCTGCTCAATCTAAAATGAAATCAAGATATGATACAAAAAAGTCGAAGGAAAGGAGTTTTAAGCCTGGTGATAGAGTTCTGGCTCTCTTACCAATGCCACAAAATCCTCTTCAGGCCAAATATTATGGTCCCTACACAGTTGACAAGAAAATTAATGACTTAAATTACATCATAAATACTCCTGGGAGGCGCAAATAAAAACAACTCTGTCATATAAACATGCCGAAAGTGTATATTGAAAGAGATAGCCATGTAATAAAGCTAGTTGTACCTGTCCCACTAATTGAAGGAATATCATCAGATTCTACTGATATTGAAATGACGAGTCTTCGTAATTCAGAAATTATGAAAGATCTAGTCCTGAAACTTTCACATTTACAAGTGCAATAAAGAAATAAACTGAAACAGTTATTATTTGAATAGGAGCACTGATTTCCAGATGTTCCTACAAGGACAAACAAAATTTTTCATGACGTTGAAATTGCAATTTCCAAACCTGTCAAACAACATCCATACAGGATGAATCTACTCAAACAGGAATACTTAAAGAAGGAAATTCAATATTTGCTGGAGAATGATTTTATCGAGCCCAGTAAAAGTGATTCGAGTTCACCATGCATACTTGTTCCAAAACCAGACAAAACTTTCCGTATGTGTACTGATTATAGGAAGTTGAACAGTGTGACAAAAACAGATTCATTCCCATTACCAAGAATTGACGATTGTATTGATAAAATCGGGAATACCAAGTATGTCACCAAATTTGACCTTCTGAAAGGATTTTGGAAGATTCCACTAATGGAAAGAGCAAAGGAAATCTCGGCACTTGTGACTCCAGATGGACTTTACCAATATAAAGTAATGCCATTCGGGATGAAAGGGTCATCAAGTACATTTCAACGTCTCATGAATATGATCACCTCTGGTCTAGAAAATTGTGATGCCTATATAGATGACGTCATCATCTACAACGAAACCTGGATAGAACATCTAGCAACAATTCGAAAATTCTTTGACAGACTCACTGATGCATATTTGACAGATAATTTATGTAAAAGTGAGTTCTGCCGTGCTAGTCTGATTTTCTTAGGATATATTGTGGGACATGGACAAGATAAACCGATAGATGCTAAGGTTGAGGCTATTTCTAAATTTCCTGTGCCTGAAAATAGAAAGCAACTGATGCGATTTTTAGATATGGCCGGCTTTTATCGGAATTTTTGTTCCAATTTTTCTATAATTGCAGAACCCTTGACAAATTTAGTAAAGAAGAAGAACAAGTTCTGTTGGACTGAAAAATGTCAGGAGGCTTTTCACAAGTTAAAAGAAGTACTTGAAACAGCACCAGTTCTTTTAGCTCCAAATTCCAGTCAGTCTTTCAAATTATCTGTCGATGCAGGTGATGTTGGTGTTGGAGCAGTTTTAATTCAAGAAGACAAAAATGGTATTGAACATCCAGTGTGTTGTTTTTCAAAGAAATTAAATAAGCACCAGAGAAAATATTTAACTATCGAGAAGGAATGTTTGGCATTGATTTTGGCTTTACAACATTTTGAAGTTTATCTTAGTTCTGCTTCGTCTTCGATTATAGCTTTTAGTGACCACAACCCCCTTACTTTCATCTGCAAGATGAAAAATAAAAATCAAAGATTACTAAGGTGGAGTTTGTTATTGCAGGAATATAATCTTGACATCTGGCACATTAAGGGAAAAGATAATTTAATAGCAGACGCTCTTTCCCGTGTATAACAATATATTATATCATATACACTGTATAATTTATACGAGTTCTTTTAACCTCAGGTGTAAATTGGTTTGTGGTAAACAGAAAGATTTATCATATAAATATATAATATATTTTTTATTTTAATTGTTTGTTTGTCAGATTCAAATTTGACATTTTAAGTTTAAGATTCATTCATTGGGAAATATTGTTTTAAAAAGTGGGATGACATGTACTCTACGAATAAATACCAGGTGTTGACCTCATTTCTGACCTATCTTCAGAGTTGTAAACAAGCTTTAAAAATGGACATTATGGAGTTTTGTTATAAACATCTTTTTATTTTTAGTTGGGTCATACCGTGTATACGAGATTTTTTGAACGTACATTTGTTCTAAAAGATTATAGAAGATCATGTGACCCCTTTCTTGTTTACGTAAAAACAGGTATATAAATTATGTTTGGAGCGAACTATTTAGTAGAAGTTGGGCTGTTAGAATACTAAGTTGTGTGTCGTTTTGAGTTATTTTAAATTACCTTGTATTGAATTTATTTCAATTCGTTTGGATCAAGAGGATTTATTCTGTTATTTATCTGGAAAATAATTGTGCTCATTGAATTGCATTACCAAGTACTGACTTCATCACGTGACATCGTCTTGCCATCTTGGATGCTTCACTAAGATTCGAACTTGGAATTATTTGGACATTTTATTTTACCAGGACTTTTGCAATTTCGCTAGTGGATTATATTTTGAATTATTTTTGGATTAATTTTGGAATTGATTCTTTAAACCGTAAGCATATGTTTCTTATCTGGAAAATATTTGTGCTCAATAAATTGTTTATTAAGTTTTTGCAAGCTTGTTATTCTCACTGTTTCTATGTTTAAGAGTTTAACGTTGTTTTTTCTGCGTTCATCGTGGTATGAACTGTCAGTTGCCGACTCACACAGCAAATAACGCCCGAAGGGCGTTATGTAAGCTGTGTGAGTCGGCAACTGACAGTTCATACCACGATGAACGCAGAAAAAACAACGTTAAACTCTTATAATTGAAATTGCAACGTATTATTATGTTCTTTTCATTTTTCATCATAAAAAATATAATCATAATTGTGCGTAGTAATACTTTTGTCGGGTTTCTGTTACGTAGCTATGTATAGCTCTTGGGATTGTACTGCTTGTAAGTCCGTCATCCAATGGAACCCACAGAAGGAATTTGAACATTTTTAATATTTTATCATATTGAACACGTGTATTTAAAGTTGAAGCTCAATATTTTAAGTCCCGATGTCATGGATATAAGGATGTTTGCTTATTTTAGATTGACTTAATGTGATTTGGCATATTCATCACTGTTATGACAAGTGAGTAATCTGATTTCGTTCTTTAAAACCTATTTTCGTGTTATAAACAGACTGTACTAATACATGTAGGTGTATGAAGTTTGGTTATAGAAAGTATGTGATCAGTTTTATTGGCTCTAACATACACATACACGCACAGTTCTAAAATAATTAAGTACTTATTTTATCCCTCTAGTTATTCCATGAGTTGTTTTGTGACAATAGTTCATAACCAGATTCCTTTCATCAAATTTGTGACATCAGTGTAGAAAGTGAACAGACAGACACACAAAATGACACTAGTCCTACCCGTAAGACGTATCACATGTTGATATTGATTTTAGTGCTACGTCTTACGAGCCGAATGACGCCATAGTGTAGTTAGTTCCGATGTCGTCGACATCGGAACGATAAATCAAAGTTTCAGGAATATCGAACATATTTGGCAACCTATATAGACACTCTTCCACTAATATATGTTTAATTAATTATACTTACTGCGCTGTTTTTATCCAAATGGAATCAATAGTTGACACTTGCAAACGGACGCATTTTTTGTTCAGTTGACATACATTTGAATTTGCTGAAATGCGACAGTTGTCGAGGTATGCCGAAGTATGTTTAAGTTAGGTTCTAATCGGAAAATATTTTTTGAACGAAACGAAATATTGCTTGCTGTTCAAATAGGCAATATAGAAATACCCATTTGATAATTTCGTTTCGTGAAAATAAAACAGCTTTATTGAAACTTACTTCGGCATTCCTCAGCCACTATGGCATTGAAACGTGTTTCAAAGGAACATGAAAAATGCGTTCATTTCCTAGTGTCAGAGTTAGAGTCGATCACGATCAAGACAGCAAAGTAAGTATATAAATAACTCTTAAATATGTGGATAAATGTTGATACTTATTGCCAAGTGTGTGATAAACATGAAAATTTCACCTCTTATTCTCTGTTCAGTATATTTAAAAACATTACACAGCGCTGCTCTTTATGCAGTAAGACCCAGACGCGATCAAACATAAATATCAGCGTCGGGGCTTACATTGTAGGACTAAAAATGACACTGGCCCGTATGAAACAGAGAGATGGAAACCACCCGTCATTGAGACGGAAAACGCCTGTTTTCCGCCTGGAATGGAAAAATTCCAGGTGGAATACAGCAGGAGACGTGATTTAAATAAGACACATCCTCATTTACGCCTCTCAGCTGAGGCGTAAATTTTTATTTTTCCGCCTGGCTATGGCAGAAAACACTACAAGTCAGTGTTTCGAGACGTCATTTTTTCCTTCAAAATTTGTACAAGGCGGAAATTTAGGTTTAGAATGAGAGTGAATTGGACTTAGAAATTTCTAACAGGCGGAAAGTTGGTTTTAGAATGAGAATTTGGACTTTGAAATTTGTACCAGGCGGAATTTTGGGTTTAATAATAAGAATTGGACTTAGAAACTTGTACCAGGCGGAATTTTGGGTTTAGAGAATGAATTTTCTTAATAATAATGTTTCTCCATTATTTAGACCTGAACTTGGAATGTGTTCTTTGAATTTACTAAGCAAAATTAAATCTGCAGCAATTATTAAATTACAATTGTGATCACCTGAATGCTAAATGCACTGTATAGATACAAAACTTATTCTCTGAAACTGAAGAAGTAACATTTATTAATATAAGAAAACATTCATCATATTTTAAGTTTTTCCAGAATTTATTTCAGATAATCAAATATGAAGCAGACACGCTATTTGAATTATACTTAGTAGTAATAATAATGACAATACAGCATAATAGTTTTACTTGAAAATTTACTTGAAAATCACATACTTGCAGTCCAAGTAGCTGGTAGAGAAAAGTAATGAAAAACAGTATGACACATTTATGTATTTACTATTTTTAAAAAAGCAAATAACATGTTAGTATTGATAGGTTACATGGACACTTTACTTGAAAATCACATACTTGCAATCCAAGTAGCTGGTAGAGAAAAGTAATGAAAAACTGTATGACACATAAATGTATTTACTACTTATAAAAAAGCAAATAACATGTTAGTAAGGATAGTTTACATTGACAATTTACTTGAAAATCACATATTTCCTTAATTTGTTTGCACTTACTTGTTTCAGTTTGAACTAAACTGGAAGGTGCAGTTATTGAAATGACAGGTAGATTGTGTACTGAAACCTGTCATAGAGTTCATTGTATTATGTGAAAGTTCTTGTAGGGGATTTTGAACAGATTCAGTAATATTTACTTGGTTTGTACTACTTGGGTTTGTATGGGTTTCTTGAACATTTTCTTGAGTCGTACTGCTCGAGTTTGTTGGGGTCATTTGAACATTTACAGTTGCATGAGATAGTACTGCAGAAGAGTCTTGAGCAGACAATGCTACATTTGCACATACATTTGAAAGAATGTTACTCATTTGTTGTTTATGTTGAGTGCTGGGCCTTGTGTATTGTTTCAAGGATAGTTCATTCGAGTGGTCAGACAGAGACATAATGTGCCTAGCAGGAAGGTTGGTGTCTGTCATTTTTATTCAAAGCTGTGGCACGAAGAGAGTGAGCAGTATATCTTGCAGATATATGGGCATGTTTGCATATGTCTGGCATAAAACTGCTAAATTGTCTGTGTCCAACACATTTTGCTGTATACCATGTTTGACAGATTTGGTGATTTTCGAAAGCATTTTTATCAATGTGACAAAAAAGTGATTCAGCTCTTGGATTAATGCGTGTGAGATAGTATTTTACTGACCTGACTGGGCAGTTTTGACCACCAGTTGCATACATTCTTTTGTCAGAATTTTCCTCCTTAGCATTTAAGTCTCCCTGATGATTTTTTTGCATAGTTTGATGGGTCAAAATGACATATTCAGCCCCAGTTTCATCAAATCTGATTTCAAGACTGGTAGGTGTCAATTGGCTGTGGAATTCTAATCCACGTGTAACATAGTGGATGGAGAGGTATAACCAAACCCTGTATCTGAGTGTGATAGGATTATCTTGCATTAGGTATTGATTGATTGCATACATGTCTGATGGAGGAATAATTGGTTTGTGTTGTGTTGATCTTAATAAGCCAGTCTTTGTGTTTAGTTTTAATTTTCCATTTAACATGTTATTTGCTTTTTTAAACTCAGGGTCTGTAACAATATTAATGGAACGACCACATTCAACCTGAATGTGGCGATTAATAGCAGCCCTGACATTTTTAAGGTGTTTTTATGATATTCCTAAGCTTGGGCTTCAGGGAGCATCCTCTTTCGTGCTGTGGTGACCTTTGGGGCTGCTTCGGGATAAAATATGGATAACATTTGGCCCAAATGTCCAGACTCAACTGTCATCAGATCTACCTCCATATTCTTTTCTTTTCACCATTCTGAAATTCATGTTTTTTTGCTTGATAATAACTATTTTTAACATTTAAAATATTTAGATCTTTGGGATGAATCATTCATGCATATTTCCTTAATTTTTATTTATGCAACAAATTTTTTACATTATTTAAGCTTTCACAAATATTAGTTTAAAGATAAACTACATTTTATTAACTTCAAAGTAATTTAAATCTCATTTATATTTTTAAAATTTAATACTATTTTAAATATCATTTTTATAATTTAAGAAAATAATAGTTTTAGAGCAATTTCAGTATCAAGTAATATTATTTAATCTTACATTAATGAACAGTCCAGTATACTGGTTATTGTTACTGTTATAGTTAATTTATTATAATTATTGAATGAATATATAAATTACCTGTGAAGGTGTTGTAACAAACCCAATTTAGTATTTTTCTTTGTAGATTTAGAGTAGCGCTGTTCTGAAATTTTTACTAGATCTTCTTCGTTTAGTGATTTGAACCGTTTAACTTTTGCTTTGTGGTCATCCTGTTCATCAACTGTGAATGGTGTTGGTTCATTCAAACCACAGGCACTTGATTCTGAGTAAATTCATGTGTTATATGGTGAGTGTATGCATGAATTTACTCAGAATCAAGTGCCTGTGATTCAAACTAAATATTAAATTGGTTTGTAACTCTTCTTCGAATTCAAAAGGCTCGTCAAATATCGATGGATCAAAATTTTCAACATCATCATCCATGAAATCTATTTGATAAGGCAAAGTTATCGAAAAATCTCCAAATTCTGACATTTTGACAGCCACAATACGTGTGACCTTGACCTAGCGCACTTGAAACATTTTTTATCCATACTTTTTTTCACAAATTTCATCAAACAGTGAATGATTTTATTCTTAAAAGATGAGAAATATGTTTTTCTTTAATCTTTCAAACTAAATTTATTCAATTATTGTTTTAAACATTGTAAAAATGGTTCTTTTCCTTGAATGTTTACTTCGTGTCAGCCTTCACTAGCAGTGTTTAACTTCTGCTATACACGTGACTCTATAGACGTGGGTATTTTTAGAAAAGTAGTTCTCCTATCAGTTCATCCTGAAATGAACGCAATTCATTTTGATCACATGATAACATTCTGACCAATCGAAACATTACTTTCCTCTACAAGGTACTTCGATTGCAATTATTACTGTTTATTCGAGCCTAAGCACGTAAATAAATCATAGATAAATAATCATGGAATATGGATACAAGGCGAGATAACCCCATTACAACGTTGTATTCGTGCTCTATGATTAATTATCTATGATTTGTTCCATGATTATTCATTCAAGATTATTTTTCCATGATTATCGTTCGACGAAAAGGAAATTGTTATTTTTATTTCCAAGGAATTTATTTTTTTTCTATTATGATGACATATTATTTTATTCTGAAAATCAACCGATTTACAAATTCTGATGGGATATTTAGTACTCATAACCGCAAAAATCATCAGAATTACAAATTCTGATGGGGTATATATTGGTCAAAACCATGAAAATCAACTGATTTACAAGGACATTTTAAATCATTATTAATTAATAATTGTTTTGAAAATTTTTGATAATTTGTTTGCTGTTGAAATATTATTTTTATTTTTATTCCAAAATATTATTTTTTATTGTTCTAAAATATTATTTTTGTTATTCTGAAATATTTTTGTATTATTCTAAAATATTTTTATTTAGTCTGAAATTATTTCTTTAGTCAATGATGGAACAATTATAATGATAAAATAAAGTTCAACGACATGTCTGTGAATATTTAGATTTGACATACAGATTTATTAGAAACGTTTCACCTCGTGTATCAAGAAGATGTCCGGATTTGTCAGTTAGTTTGAAATGTATCCTCGACAAGAAGGGATTATGACAACGTAAATAATTTATATTGACCGGTTCTTGTACAATCAAATATCCAGGAGGTACATGCGGAGAAAACGTGTACAGGATATATCCTTGCTGGACTTGATTTTATTTTCCAAGATCTATCTGAAAAAATCATAAATTACGCACATACAAGATTGACTGAAACCGTTAAAGTTATATTTTGCAATTCCCGGCGATATATGTCTACCGCCGCAATATGGATCATTTTTGTATCCGAGAATACCTGGAGGTGGTGCTATTCTATGATTTTAGGAACGTTTTCTTTGATATGATCGCTGAGCGATTTTTTTAGTTCGTCCGCAATATACCTGGGAAGTTTTAAGTTCGGTAGATCGCTTTAGTCATGGAATATGCATTTTAAAAATAAAAATCTTGTTTCAACTGAATTGTATCATCAGTATCATTAATTATTCCCTGAACTAATCGATGGTTCATCTACTCCATGACGAATACAAGCTTGTTTAATATTTCTATTTTCTTAATAATTTAATCGTGTGAATTTGTTATATCAGAAATATATTCTTGGAAACTTTGTCATAGCGGTTTTAGATGTGAATTATGTTCTCTATTATTTCTTTAATATAATCAATTAAAACATTCAACTCGTGGTAAAACCCGTACGCAAAATACCGCCACTATCATTGATGATTTTAAAAAGAAAATGCATCATATTTCCGTGGAACGTAATTCCAATATCTAACGTATTTTTGTTTCTATATAAAAAATATATATGTGATAAGATAATTTCATGACTTTTTGTGTCCGTGAGAAATTCATTTAACCTTGATTATGGTGGCCCATTATGGACCGGCATAACTTCAGGCCATCTATCAACATGTCTAATCGATGATTGATATACGTAATCGGGAGATTTTATTTTAATCGTCGATGTAAATGCTGGTTCGTGAACTGTTATAGCTATTTCTGATTCTTCTTTCCCTGTTATAGATTTTATTCTACGCGCAAATTCATCATTTATTTCTTCAATTTGATAATTCCCCGTTGGAATAGAAACACCTTGCAAATCGGGGGTTCCATCTGGTTTATTTTTATTTGTAAATACAAGTGAATTATTTGCGTATAATTTACCAAATGATTTTGATCTGATATTTGGTCAACTGTTATATACTCGTAATTGTACGGGCGCAATTTCCTTTACTGTAATATCAGTTGGAAAGTTAACACCAAATTCAGTTTTTTGTTGGAACTTACCGAAATCATTGTTGTTTTTGACGGTGTTGTATATGTGACAATTCGTTGCAGCAGTTCCAACGACGAAATTATTTATTTTTGTATCTTTTAAATCAGCGTTAGTCGTTGATTCTGTTGTTGTTATTGCTTCATTGTAAATTTCAATCATCTCAGTAAATTCAATATCTAATATTTTTTCATCATTGAGGCTAGTTGATATTAACGAGATAATTTAGAATAAGCTGTTGTCGCTGGATGTATTTTACTGTATAATCGAGTAATGTTTTATATTTGCACGTACATATTTACTTTGCAATTATATTACAAATACCAGCAACAGTGTTTGATGATGAAAGACATATTGTTACAATTACCGGTGATATTACTGTTCCAGCAACAACCGCGGACGCCTAATACACAATTACATCAACGATGATTATACATCTGTGATATTTTTTTATTTTTACAGTATATTCGTCAACGATGGTCATTAGTTTAGTCTGCAATTCACATGCTTGAATATTTATGTCATTATGAACGTATTTTATTATTTTACTTTATAATCAATTGTGGTGTTTGAGCGATAAACTCTAAACACCACCAGTAAGTCGCAGCGATTTAACTCTTTTTTTTTTCTGCGTCCAAGGTAAATATTTCTTCGGTTCCTTTATTTATCACAACAGAAGCAACTCCAGCATAAATATCCCTTCTTTGACGCGACGGATACGTGGTAAGAATAGCAAATTTAGTATTACTAAATATAGACAATCTACAAACATCCGTAACTTCTGCGGTATGTTTTATAGTATTAGTTTTCTGACCCAATGATGTTGGTCCCGATTATACTGTATACGAGTTGCTGATAATCTTTGTATGAGGGATTTTAATCAGATCAAGAGATTTTATTAACGTTTCTACGAAAACTCATAAACAGGTGTTCGTGTTATTATAATCAGTTCTAAATAATGTTATTGATGAATTAATCGTTGTTATTGAATCTTTTAATGGGATATTTTTTTGTATCGTCGACGTATTTCTTTGTAACAGCGTGGTTGCTTGATTCTGGTGGTTCAAGAACAGTAATTGTATTATTAGACATATTGAAAAAAACTGTCATTGTATCACCGGATTTAAGATCTCGGCCACGGATATTATATATTATCTTTGAAATAATAACACCAGGTATATATTTTAACTACTATACAACACAACTACGACATTTTCAGTTACTCCAATAACTCTGACAATGATATACTGCAATGAAATATTGCTAGTTTTAATTTTTCTTTGTTTATCTTGAAATATAATCAATTCGTCTGGATCTACATTTGCAAGATTTAATAATTATGATATTTCATAGGAAACAATCTTATCTACGTCTTTATATTTCAGAAGATCGTCCATCAATGTCAACCATTATACGTTCAAGTATTATACGTATTGCTAGTATATAAATGAACTGTTTTATGCGTAGGAAGGGGGATTTCGAAATAGCACTGAGTACATTAATTACTTCACGTCCGCATATCGGTGGATCCGTCAGTGTTTGCGTCGGTAACGTTGAATACCAGATAGGAATTTGTGTTCCACCAACATATTTGAGGAATTCAAAGCGGATAATACAGCATATGGAATTAAAGATTGAGTTGGTTTTGTTAATAATGGTATCATGTCGTTATTTAGCCGTGCTACATACTCTAAAGATACTGAATCATGTCTCGAAAATGTTGACATTGCTACGACGATATTAGGTTTGGCAAGATACAACGATGATTCTTCGAAATTGACTATTCTAGCAGTGGTTGGTCTACGTTGAGCATTATGTACGATCAGTTCTTATTTATAACCATTTATCTACGGTAATCGCTGTTCCCGGTAAATATTGCGTTCCATGATACCGTCAGTAAATAGTCGCAAACAAATATCAGAGATTTCAATCAGTAGACGTGTTTCTAACATCATCAGCAATCCGTGTCATATATATATATATATATATATATATATATATATATATATATATATATATATATATATATATACATATATACATATATATATATATATATATATATATATAAATATATATATATATATATATATATATATATATATATATATATATATATATATATATATATATATATTCGAGCTTTAAATTCAATGGATTAATGATTACAGATCCTTTTGTCTGATCAAATGTTCTTATTACGTATTTTTGTACCAGAAAATTATGTAAAAATTTAGTACACGTGAATCGATTCAAAGAAAAGACATCAAATGAAAAAACAATCAAAATATCTTGTAATATAATTATTTCCAATACAAAAGAAGAAAATAATTTTAGAATGCAATATGCATTTATTTTGCGTAATGAAAATTAAAAAAATAACTATGAAAACTGGGTAAAATTGCAACAATAAAGTATGCCTGTTGTGAAATTACAGAGATATGTACCAGGGCTCTATTAGACGAAGCAAAACTAACGTTCCAGACAATAATGAAATACGTGTGTGTGTCTGTGTGTTTGTGTGTGTGTGTGAGAGAGAGAGAGAGAGAGAGAGAGAGAGAGAGAGAGAGAGAGAGAGAGAGAGAGAGAGAGAGTCTGATCGATAAAATAATTAAGTAAAAAACGAATGAGTAATGAATTCTACAGATGTGCATTATAGGTATATTGTGTTGTTTTGATTACAACGTTCTAAGCAATGGAAACGTGTTGCAATATCGAATAAGTATTTTTGCAAATTAAATACAACTGTAGCATATTCAAACTCTTAACGATTAAGGTTTGCTTAAGAAAACCTTTCACCTTGTGTGGTTCATGCATGAATAAGGACGCTTTAATTCATACCGACGACATATGATTGGCATTGTAGGATGTTATGATTACCTATTATGTTTCCGACATTGCGGAATTTAAAAAAAATATCACGGTATGCACCAGATTGGACTGAATTTTATCATTCAATTAAGTCCGAGACACGAAACGAGAGTGTAATTGAGACGCTTATTACACGTGGTATAGTCCTTACCTACTGGATGATGTAGCTATTTCTAACATGTTTGACAGCTTTTTACCACCTCTTCCACTCCTATCCATACCCCAAGCAACGAAGATTTACTTCTAAAATGCACATAAAAATGGTTATTATTCTCTTGTTTGAAGCTTAAGACACTGATAATGAAAAAGCATAATTTTAACAGTCTTATCAATTAAATAATTATGGAAGTAATACATTTGCCTTCATATTCAGTTTGATTGGATTTATATATTTGTACAGCTTTAAAAGACTGGATAGCATAACTTATAATGATTTACCTGATTGATTAACAATAATAATTTCCTTTAATGTGTATATACTAACTGCCAGCAAACACACACACACACACACACACACACACACACACATCACTCAAAGCGGTAATATATTCCGAGGAGCTATGAGTATATATATATATATATATATATATATATATATATATATATATATATATATATATATATATATATATATATATATATATATATATATATATATATATATATTCCAATCTCGCCAGTTTGTTTGAAGTCGCAGAGTTCAGTTTAGACTTACAATTATATTGTATTAATTAATTTTCAGTCAGTCATACATTTGAAAGAATCAGACAAATGTAATTCCATCCATAATCAAGACTTGATCTTTGTGTTAGAACCCTAAACCTGGTTGCATGTCTCGGTTGGCTGAGTCTTTTTACGTGTCAAGTTAACGGTTCTAAATGTTTTTCTTCACATTCCCAGGCATTCTTATCTAGTCATTGATGCATGTAAATATATTAAGATCTAACAACATCTTGCGCTATAAGTAATTTATATCAGTTCCTCTAGAAATCGGTGACACCTGTTTTCTTGCTCAGCGCGACCGTAGTTGCTTGTTTTGGGGTTTTGGCTAAGAAAATAACGTCTTCGAAGGATAGTAGAGGTCAATGTCATTTAAGACCAACTATTGATAAAAGAAAACTTATTTGATGCTTCTGACTGCATTATTGGCATTTATCGTGAATAGATACATATCAGCATCAATATACTCCTCAGTTCTGAACCTTGTGAGTTGAAGATTTCCATTTAGATGTGGGTGTATGGGATGTCATGGGAGGTGTAACACCTCTGGCTGGCAAAGCAGTCGTACTCATTTGGGGATAGTTCGCCCACCTTTGGTCCTCACTTGGCACACAGCTCTCACATGTTGCGCGAAGAACGTATGACATGCACAGCGGCCACATCGACGGGCCAGCTAAACCAGGCTGAGGATAGACAACGGGTATTAACCCTCGATTAGTTAGGGTTTGTCTACGTAGCATATGAAGACTGGATTCGTCAAAATGTGTGGAGGATCCAACAGATGGTCAGCGGTAAAAAATACGATTAGTTGTAAAGTGCTGTTGAGCGCAAAGAGCTCGACGAGACAAGAAGGACGTCCTAGTCATCTGCTGCACTCAACTCCGTCTTCGGTTCTTTCGACGTTGTCATGCTGCTGGTTTTGGGGGAGGGAATGAGATCAACGTATGCTGGATAGAGACGTTTGGAGCAAGCAATGTTTAGGGTACGTTTTGAGCCCCTTCCTTATGCCATGGAGGTGAACGAACTCTGTATAAAGGGCTCTTGATACATTTCTGTTGGCGCCACAGAGAAAGTGAGGAGAGCCGTGAGGCTGGTGTCGCCTTTGCAGTGAAGATAACGCTGATTGGCAAATTGGCTAAGAAACCACCAGTCCTGCGACAACCAATGGGGTATATCCTTACTCTCAATTGCAGACAAAATACTCGCCTGAACCCTACTCAATTTCCTCACTACGCACCTGAGCAGGGACGACTGCAAGAAAGCCAGTGTGGATTCCGAAATGAATGTAGGACCATCGTACATGATGTTTGCTGTGAGGCAGCTACAAGAGAAATGTTAAGAGTAAAACAACACTGACCTTTTCTCCATCTAAGTCAACTTGACAAAGGTCTTTGATTCTGTCAGCAGAGAAACGGCAGATGTAATGTACTAGCCAAGTACGGATGCCCTGAAATTGATATCCATGGCGCAGCATTTCCCCAACGGCATACATGACAATGGAGAGACATCTGAGTCATTCCCAGTAAAATGGTGTTAAGCAGGGTTGTGTTCTGGCACCGACACTGTTCAGTCTAGTATTCGCCGCCATGCTGACTAATTCTTTCAGAGACGAAGACGTTGGAGTCGGCATCACGTACCGTACAGATGGAAATTATTTAAATGCCAGGAAGTTTCAAGCTGAACCAAGTTTATGGCAGACACCAAGAGGGATTTCATATTTGCTGATGACTGCGTTCTCAATGCTGGCTCAGGAGCTAATCTGCAATGCAGCGTTGACAAGTTATCCAGCTCTGCACAAGTTTTGGTCTTATATCAGTACCAAGGAACCTGAAATAATGCGTCAGTAGGTCCCTGGAAAGCCCTATGTCGAGCCCAACATCATCGTCAACGGCCAAAATCTCAAAGTATGCAATACATGCTGACAGTTACTCGTGGATAAGGTATTATATTTGGTGCACACAAACGGTCATATTTTCTGGCACATTAGAAAGAAGGGACTGCATTTTAAAACAATCAGACTCAACGCAACTGGCGCATTCTTATAGTTTTACCTTATAATTTTAGCCATTAGATCTATATTAATTGGACTAACCATATATAGTATGTTAATAATTAAATTTGCGAAACATTTAATATAAAGACCGAACGAAACATGAAACATGTATATGTCAAGCAAATTGGGAAGACGTTCTCGTTGTTTTTATTTTAATCCAAGTTTGCTTACAAAATTACACCAATAATGTGGATCTTTGTCTACTATTAACTATAAACTATTGACAATACGCTTTCTTCGCGATGAGCAAAATAAAACTGGTTTTGTCACCTTTTGTTTGACCGAACTTATTTACGATGCTATTAATTGTGATGAAAGTCTATTTATTTACCAAATGAAGTAAAATTCACCAATAACCACTAAAAAGGAAATGTTGCAGAGTTTCTTGCAGTCATACCGTTTTGGACTCGACTGTATTTACAATATGCTGATTATATGTAACAAAAATTATTATTATTATTAATAATAATAATAATAATAATAATAATAATAATAATTATAATAATAATGAGGACTTTTGTATAGCGCCTAATCTTATGAAGCTCTAAGTGCTTTACACCATCAGTAATGATATGGCTACACTACAGAACAACAAATGACAAAAACAATGAAATTGGAAAACATAAAAACATGCTGAAAACATATAAGATACAAAAAATGATTAGGTCGCTAAGTTTGTCCCTGCAGTCGAAATAGGTGAGTCTTAAGAGCACTCTTGAAAGGGACCACTGTGTCTTTGTGTCTAATTTCAATGGGCAATTCGTTCCACGTCGCCGGGCTCTGGTGTGCAAACGAACGTTGTCCATATGACTTTGTTTTCACCTTGGGAATAATGAGTATACGATTATCAGAAGAAGAGCGTAAGGATCTAGCTGGTGTATACACATGGGTGAGGCTGGATAGGTATGTTGGACTGGAGTCTTTCATTAAAACATAGCACAGAGAACAAATTTTGTTTGATTCTGTATCGAATTGTTAGCCAATGTAGGGTGCAGAGCAGTGGTGAGGTGTGCTCTGATCGAGATACTCTAAAGATGATCCGTGCAGCTGAGTTTTGAACGTTTTGAAGTTTCTGGAGTAAATATTGTGACGAACCAGACAGAATTGAATTACAATAGTCCAGTCTTGAAAGTACTAATGAACACACAAGTGTTTTAGTGGCATCAACTGAAAGATATTTACGAATGGAACTGATGCGTCTCAATTCAAGATATGCAGCCTTGCATATGTTCATGAGCTGTTGGTGCAATGTGAGAGTACTGTCTAGAGTAACGCCTAGGTTCCGTACTGACTGTGAGAATTTAATGTTGGTGTTGCTGATATTTATTGTCTGAGGTAACGGATGTGATGAGAAAGTCTTTGGGTTGTGATCAGAATAGCCTCAGTTTTATCATCATTCAATTGCAGCTTGTTACATGTCATCCGTGATTTCACATCAGAAATGCACTTCTCTACTCCATGGATGGTAACATTAACTTCCCGTGATTTCACATCAGAAATGCACTTCTCTACTCCATGGATGGTAACATTAACTTCAGTTGGGTGGCTAGACTTGTATATTTGGGTGTCATCAGCATACAATTGGTGCGACACTGGGTGATGATCTATGACACTTGAGAGCGGCTGAGTATACAGAATGAAGAGAACAGGTCCAAGAACAGATCCCTGTGGAACACCACAACATACGTCAACTGGGCTGGAGTATATTCTATTTGCAGATATAATTTGTGTCCTGTTAATATACAACCATGAAAGTTTCCGGCACCCTTATCATCTGCATTCTCGTCGTGAACATAAGGGCGGCCGCGGCTAGAAAACTTTTTTCCAACTGGAGAGAACATTTTTTATGACGAATGAAGTTTAAGGTTCCTGTAAAGAAATCTCTTTCAAACCGTTATACAACTTTCCCCAGTAGAGGTTGATTTAAATTTGACATGTCTGTTTGCCGTCAACTAACTTATTAAGGACGATAAAGACTAGAAAGCTGGTTTGAATATCACCATCGATCGTGGTAGAATATAGTTACGCAACATACCATTGTTCAATGGACCAGTGGGAACTAAAGAGCAAATTTTGCATGAGCTACATCTATCTTTTTTATTTTAAATTCATTCACAGTTTCACTAATGAATATTTACGATTTGAATTGGAAAGAGCGAATCTAATATTATTGATTATAGGTACGATAAAAGACAAAATAACATACTTATAAAACAGATTATGATACCAGAAAACATTGCATATATGCATATAATAGATAGAGAAATATAGGGAAAGTGACGTAAAAATATGTACAGATGGTCTGATAGTGATATTGATATATGAAGGGACAGATACACGAATGAACGAATGGAAAAGGAACTGTACATCGTTATTGGGTAGGTTTACTTCTCTTAATGAAACAGCTTCTAATTTGTGGAGATGGAATATTCTAATGAACGAATTTAATACAACTATAAATCATACAAAAAAGAAAAGAGAACTTAAAGATTGATCATTATTTAAGAAAACATCTTATTGATTTTTCTCTTACGCTTGAATAAGTACGATTTCATTCAGAAAAGACGACAGATGTTTTGCTTATATAAATGGTAATGATTCACAAAAATCATCCATACATGGGGGGAAGTTTATTCGTCAGTTTTGGTATGCACCAGGTTGGACTGGATTTCATTATGTATCGCATTTGTGTTGTGTATGTTGTTTGCCAGTTGAAATAGCTCGTCAGATAGTTGCAGACTTAAACGACACTAGTTGTTTACAGAGATACATTTGAAAGGATTTCCTCAAATAGCCACACACAGTAACCAGTGAAAGTTCCAGTTGCAGAGATCGTTCAAAGACCACGAAAATCATGTATAAATTTGGCCCACTGATTGTATTTGTCATCCTCTTTGGCATACACACAAACGTTGAAGGACAATGCCCAACTAGAGACTGCGTAATATATGATATATCTACACAGATTATATGTACAGATGTCACGACTAAATCACCAACGAGTGACTGCCGCTGGGCTGCTGGTTTAAACATTAACGTGGATCAGAATATTCTTCAAGGAAGGATAGTGGCGTACAAAATACAATGGTACAGCGGATCATGGTCCAATTGGTATGTTCCAGGCATAAATGACATTGACAGTAAGTACAATCCGTCTGGGAGAACTTGCTCTATTTCGTACGATGCGAACTCGATGAGACGAATGTGGTCCTACTTTTATGATCACTTTCACAAGTACATAATCTGCTATACTCCATAGAAACAGGAGATTGGAACTGGAGAGATGATGGTTCAAGACATATATGAACAACATATCAACGTAGTTTCCAAAGGCATCAAAGCCATTATAAGTGTCTTTTCACGTTTAAGTTAAACTTTAATTGAAAGAAATTATGTATTGACATTTTACTCGACAGGAGAAAATCTTCATCTCTGATAACTCTAAGAAGATTCCTCCAAAATACTTGTTAATGTGATAAAACAGTTGTTTACAACCGCTGCTTTCGACCATATATTAAGATTTGACTTTAGCATCTCATCTTTAAATTAATGGATTTTTGCTTTGGGTCACTAACGGCATAAACCTATCTCTGATTTTTCATAGTATTTTGCATTTACTTAGTTGTTCCCAAACAGCACCATTCTTATAGTGTCAATTTAAATGTAGGTCGTTATTAAACAATAAAATATTCTTTGTTGCACCTATGTACCTTGAAAAGACATTTACTTTCTTAAACTTTGTATCATCATATCAAAAAGCATTTTATTGTCATTTTCAGTCTCTAAATACTTTACAGGTATTAAAATATATATATATAAATATATATATATATATATATATATATATATATATATATATATATATATATATATATATATATATATATATATATATATATATATATATATATATATATACACTCTATCTTCCTTTTTATAGCATGTCATTGTTTTGTCACATTTTTCCTTCCAAGCGATTCGGCCTCAATGAGATAGTTTCCATAGAGTTCGAAGCTATTTATTAGAACTATACGGGAGCAGTCTGTACAGAAAACTAATACGAACGCTAATGCAGTTGGAGTGGCAAGCATTTATATACATATTTGTTTGACGCAAGTATGATCAAATCACCAAAGGTCAATGTTATGGATCTTCAGATCAAAGACATGACAAGTTCGCGAGTAACGCTCTGTATATATCAATTTAACCAAGTAAGCATGTTTCCTTGTAAAGTACATTTTATATAATATTGCGAAATGAAATTGTTATTTAAAATTGATAATTTGTCACATTGCATCTTAATTTTCTCACTGAGACCTTCAATTGGAGAACCATCATTATTAATATTATTAATATGTAACAACAAATCTTCAAAAACATACGATGAATATCTTCTGGCCTCACCGAATAATGCATTACACCGCTATTCGACAAACAAAACACACATCATCTGAGGCTTGGTTAGAAAATGAACGGTGGTGAAAACTGTTTCTTCCAGAGAGAATGTCTTCTTTTTATTGTATGCAGATTCAGAGAATACTGACATTATTTATATGTTATCAAGGATAATTTTTAATTTAAAAATAACGGTTTCAGACAGAATCAGCTAATTATTATATCTAAGTACTATTTCGTAGTTTATATGTTTCGTAATCATTTTAACTCTGTATTAGGCGTCACATGTCAAAGAAAATATAAATACTATCTTTTTTGTCGACGACGATAACAAAGAATCATTTTTAAAAACATTATATTTTATTTATTCCTCTATGCATCGACGCGTCAGTCAAAACATAATCTATCATTTCACTCATCTGTCCATTCATCGCTCGATCAATACCCATCAATCTATCTAGCCATCTGATAATGCTCGTATTGGATGGTTTATTGCCTGCAACTATAAATCTAGTACGATAGCTGATATTTTTATTCCTATAATTCTTTCAGAGACCATCTATCGTCCATCAACAAGAATTATTAAAACTTCACTAATATATCTGTGAGTTCTTACCACCCCCACCCCACCCACACCTCCCTCCCTCTCTCTCTCTCTCTCTCTCTCTCTCTCTCTCTCTCTCTCTCTCTCTCTCTCTCGCACGTGCGCGCACGCGAAAATGTTTCTCATAATAGATCTCTGTTCAATCGACACATAACTGATATACAGAGAGACATATACTTTTAAGAGCTTTGCAGATATGTCAACACATAATAATGAAGACTTTATATAGCGCCTTATCTTTAGAAGCTCTAAGCGCTTTACAACATCTATAATGATAGGACTACACAACAGAAAAACAAATAACAAAATCCATGAAATTGGAAAACATAAAAACATGCTGAAAACATATAAGATTCAAAAACATTATTAGGTCTCTAAGTTTGTTCCTGCTGTCGAAAAATGTGTGTTTTTAAAGAGCAATCTTAAAAGGGACCACTGTGTCTTTGTGTCTAATTTCAATGGGCATTTCTTTCAACATTGCCGGGCCCTGGTTTGCAAAAGAACGTTGTCCATATAACTTCGTTTTCAAAGTGGGAACAATAAATATACGATTGTCTGAAGAGGATCGTAAGTATCTCGCTGGTGTATACATATGAATGAGGCCGGATTGGTATATTGGACTGGAGTCTATCATTGAAACATAGCACAGAGAACAAATTTTGTGTTTCATACTGTTTCGATTGGATAGCCAGTGTAGGGTACAGAGCAGTGGTGAGGTGTGCTCTGATCGAGGTACTCTAAAACTGACCTGTGTTTTAAACATTTTTGAAGATTTTGGAGTAGATATTGTGACGAACCAGACAAAACTGAGTTACAATAGTCCAGTCTTGAAAGTACTAATGAACCCACACGTGTTTTAGTGGCATCAACTGAAAGATCTTTGCGAATGGAACTGATGCGTCTCAATTCAAGATATGCAGCCTTGCATATGTTCATGAGATGTTGGTGCAATGCGAGAGTACTGTATAGAGTAACACCTAGGTTTCGAGCTGACTGTGAGAATTTAATGTTGGTGTTGCTGATATTTATTGTCTGAGGTAAAGGATGTGAATGAGAAAGTCTTTGGGTTGTGATCAGAATAGCCTCAGTTTTATTATCATTCATCTGCATCTTGTTACCAGTCATCCATGATTTCACATCAGAAATTCACCTCTCTACTCCATGGATGGTAGCATCAACTGGCAGTTTTGAAAAATGATGGGAATTCCCCCGATGTGAGAGAGATATTAATAATAGCAGTTAGTGAAGGTAATATTGGGTCTAAGCAGTCAGTCAGCAGTGATGTCAGAATTGGATCAAGTTCACAAGACGTTGGTGCACTCTTCATCACGATTGTCCGTACTAAATCAATAGAGACAGGTTCAAATGCTCCTAATGGTTGTCGCTGAAATTCCTTATCAAAACTGTACGGTGACGAGTCAATTTAAATTGTGCTGCCAAGCGAATCTCTGATGGTTTGTACTTTGTCACGGAATAAATTTGCAAAATAGGTCTGAAAAGTCTACTGGAGAGAAGGTAGTTGGAAGTGGTGTACATTTGTTTCTTGACATTAGTTTGTTAGTTATCTCGACGAGCTCTTTGTAGCTGAAACTCTCCTTGATCTTAGAACTGTAGTGGGATAGTTTGCTAAATGGACTATGTTTGTGACGTTCTTCTTAAGCAGCTTCATATATTTTTTATGATTAGTGAGTCTGATGGAAAGCCAAAGCCTCTCTGCATTTCGGCGATGTTTTTGAGCAGTACGAAGTTGGTCCCTAACACTACTATACCATGGAGAACACTTTTTTATTGACACTGCATTTGGTTGCTGGGGCATGTTTTTCAAGCAATGAACGCAGACAGTTATCGAGTTGATCTGTTGTAGGATGTAAATAAGTTGTTAGGCTTTTTTGGATGTCATGCATGAATTTGGTTATATTTATCATACGGAGGCTTCTCTTAGTAACAAATAAATGTGGAGGGTTAGGGACTGATACGTCGAGATGGCATATAATGCAGAGGTTGGATTGCAGAATATTATCATCAGGTCTATAAAGAAACCAGTCTAAAATGTGACCAAGTTTATGCGTGGGTTAGTTAACTGACTGTTTAAGGTTGAACACAAGAAGGAAATTATGGAATTTTGACGTGTATGTGTTTCCAGGACAGTCCAAGTAAAAGTTGAAAATTTCCAAGAATAATTAGGTCGCTACCTATCGAATTTCTATTCTCCAGATAATTCGAAAACTGCTCCAAAAAGAGAGATTCAGTCAGCTCATTTTTTCTACTAGGAGTAGGGTAGTAGAGGCAGAAACAATGGGCTGACCTTTGTTCCAGTGTGAGTGTTGTTCGACTAGTTCAAACTATGTGTGACAAAAATTGAAGGTTGTGTTATACTTAAGACATTCTATCATGGAGTTCTTTGTGATGACAGCAATTCCACCTCCGCGAGAGTTGCAGGGGAATGAATTGATGGAGGAAGCGATGGCTGTTAAATCCGCGCACATGGGCTCATCGCCTGATGTTTTTAGCCATGTTGCTGTCAGAAAGAAGACTTCGATATTCTGGTCGTTAATACAATTAACTACTTTTGTGCACATTGCCGGTGATCCTACTGACTGAGCGTTGAATGATGCAATACGTAGTGGTATCTCTGTGAGAGTTGACACAACGGTTAACGATTTAAGATTAATTTGAACCAGGCTATCAAATTAACGGCCGAATTTTTATTTTGTTCATTTCTTACGGAAGAAAGGGAGATAACTGGAACTCTTCTTTCTGTTCTAAGCCGGCCAGCTTTGAAACAACGTTTCCTTTCTCGCTTCCGTTTACATTTAGGTAATGATGAATGTAGTCCCAGTTCGTTTAGTCTTGACACAATGTAGTATCAAGAGCCAAGTTGTGGTCATTCATGCAATTAATGAAGGTCCATCATAGCGTAAGCTGATTGACTGGCGATCACGTGATAGCGGTTTATTAAAAAACAAATGACGTCCTAACATTGGAAGAAAACAGCTGAGAAAAATTATAATTGTTCTTGTTTCCAGAACAAGGAGATGAAGAAACACATACGAACGGAACAGCCAATGCATGATGAAACACAATAATGTAGACGAAGATAGACAACAAGCACATATATCATGAAAAATAACACAAAAACGGAAGAGCCTACGTCAAGCAGTTAAGCGATGGTGTCCATTTTCCGGAAAAGATGATACATGCACATCATTTAATTTTATCAAAAAAGACTCTGAGACTTATTTCGAGGATCGGGTATATTAGCAAAAACAGTTTGTTGGAAGTAAAATCTGCTTTCCAAGTCAAGTTGGTATTGATATATGTCATAACAGCATACTCGCCAATTTAGCATTATTGCCATCCTGAGATGTCTATTGATTAACCTTTATTATTGTGACATGACTTGTTGGTATGCCGCTACTGTGGTAGGTATGCTATGGTTGGGGAGGGGTGCTCCCAATAGTTTATTTAAATTATTATGGATGTCCCACCCAAACTCGATTTTGGTTGGAAGTTAAATTAGTGAAAGATACATGTAAAGCTCCGTGCCACCAGTCATAAATGCCGACGGATTAATGTTTGAATATACAAAAACTGAAATGCAACGAATAACAATTTAATAACAAGTCAATAGTCAAGTGTTTACAATTTCCCAAGTACTCTCCTTCCGCTCGACCCTATGATAGCTAACTGCATCACTGCATTAGTAGTGTGAGATAGATTTCCACCTGTCCTTGTTTTCTACTTATCTGTGTTTCTTCTATCCTATTCCACGAAATCATTCTATTCTTCCTCCCGACTTTCTCCAAACTCCATCTCCTCTTAACTTCATTATACTTCCCCTTCTTTCCCACTTCTCCTCTTCGACTCGTTGCCGATTACATTTTGTCGACTCAGACTGCTCTGATAGTCATACTTCCGGGTACACTTTTACAGACTCCTGACTATATGAACTGTTAAGTTCTGTCATCCATAAAGCTTCCTGTGAAATAACAAGGGCGGTACAGTATTTTCATTAACCATCTAATCTCGTACTACAGCCAGCCTATAATCAAATAACGACTATAACAATGTTTCTTCAGTCAAGCATTCATTTGCATCGAAATACTCATATGTTATTGTATGGTTAAACAACGTTGTAATACAAAAAAGGCATCAATTCCTTCATTACATGCTTCAAAAAAATTGCATTACATCAATACATATTCCTAATCTCATTATACTAACAACATCACAACAATCAGACGTATTTTTTACATTACAACTCATACAAAGTACACAAATACTCAAATATCAATGATCTGACACATCCATACATCCATATTATCTAATTTTACACACTTCAATCATTTTACAAATTCACAATTCAATCATGTGTAAATTTTAACATATTACATGAATAAATGCACTAGTTTACTACGAAATAACCTAATAGAGAATGACCGAACAAATTCTGACCACAAGCTAACAATCTGCATAATTCTCTACATAATCAAGCACATTTATCAAATACGCATTTAATTAAACATCTCAAAGATAAGTCTAGGTACTAAACAATCCTAGTAATGAATTATACATACTACAAATAAATGCAAATACAATGCGGTAATATTCTGCAAAATCGAGCAAATAACTTACTGACCTTTACGAAGATTTGTATTCCATTTAGAATCTCCTCTCTACGTGTTACCGCCCAATTACGAGTAGCTTCCTTGGGGTAACTATATATTGCTGAGCAATCTTCCTAGGCGACACTAAATTTTCACATGGTAGTTAGAAGTTATAATTCGGATATAAATTGTTATCACACCATCTATCTCAATTTGGATTGGGTGCCACTGTGATCTGATCCAATCAAACTTAGCGGACCATGTCATTCTCGCTGACTGTCCACATGGGGACGGATTTTGAAAACGCCCCGTCCCCCTTGCGTGTTCCTCTGATCTTAGGACTAAGCTTTAATACACGAGTGGGAAGCTGCGCAATCTAACGCTTGTGCCGATCAGTATGTCGTGTTTTCTCTCTGGTCACGGTAAAAATGCATAAGAGATTACATCTAGCCTGTTGCAATGTTTAGACATCAAACCATAGCTTGTAAAAAAAATACACGACATTCTAACTGGGGCTGAGCAAACGTGACAGTTACTCAGATGCACATATGGATACCAATTGGTCACGACCAAATCCATTCTGAATCGTATCATCGAGTACCATCTCTTCTACCGTCGGTTCATATAGTAACTTTGTGTGTCTGTGTCTATGTGTGTGAAATGTGAAACTGCCTTGAAACACCTGCCTTTGTAGCATTTTGACACTTTGATATTATACACTGACAGACTCACGGATCTCTAGAAAAAAGAAATACTAATAATTTTCCCAAAACTATGTGTTTTGAATGTGCTTGTATGCTTCCGTATTTCCCCGATGTAATTCCATTCCCCTTATCCAATGCGTGTTTGATCATGTATCGGTATAAAATTGTGTCTATAAGCACTTCCTACCCTTCGTGATGTGATAGTATGTGTTTCGTAGGTTTGGTGTATGTATGTTTTTGTTTTTCCTAAAAGAAATAACTCTTTTCTTTAACGAATGTGTATGTTGGTAAGTTTATAACAGCGTGTCAATACACACTTGTTACGCGTGTGTTTTGCAGGCTTGGGTATGGATACCTTTTGTCACAAAATCTCTTCTAATTAGCCAATATGCGACTGTATCTAGTATATTGTTTTGTATGTGGGATTTTGTTTAAGTTCCGCACCATATTGTTTTCCTCCATGCTTTGGTTTTGTGTGTGATATGTTATTGGTGTGAAGAATGATTTACTTCATCTTTGTGCGTGTAAAGATGTGCGTACATCAGTCGTTCCACATTACATCTTCGACCAAATAAAGACCTAGAGTTTATTACCACTACTAAGACACAGAAGTCACGAGAACCTATGGGAATCAGCCCGCAAAATGAACTTAGAAAGGACAATCGGCAAATCAAACTTTAGAAACTTCATTCAGCCAAGGACCAACATGTTGGGCTCTTATTTTCTAAACGCCCAGTACCTATCCTGGTACTGATCATCAACGAGCTTGATAAATTCCGCAAAATCCAGACTCCAACAACTAACATCATCACGATTAGAAAGATATATTAGGACTAACAAACATTTGTGTACACACCACAGAGGCAAATACCTATGACAACCATGTCCCTCATTTCTAGAAATCGGGCTGTGGCTCTGAAAAGTGTCAATTATAACGTCTTGCGTATTATTTATTATTTCACGTCAATAGTGACCCAATCTTCTAAACTGTTCTTCGACCTTAATCCAGGCAACGACCGCGTATGGAAGTGTTCCTTCAATTTCACTCCACTGCGATAAATTCAATAGCCCAAGTGTGGGCATTACCCATGGGCACATAACCGAATTGTCGCAAGCGTCCTTAACTGAAGATCGGTCATCGTCATTTAGACACTAATGACCGCAGCTTAACCTTGCAAGACTGGAAAGTTCGTGAAGCTTTAGAATATTGAGCACTTAGAGAAGCTGCTACAACAATTAGAGGTTCAATGGAATACCCAAAATCATGCACACCAGGAAGTAGATGTTCTTCAAACAGCCGAGAAGAAATTGAAAGAAGTCATAGCGAAGGAATCTGAGAAGATAAAGTCTAAGTAAAAGAGGATAAAAAAGAAAAGGAACGTGACAGATGTTAGAAAGGGATTTTCGGTAGATCAGTTGCTATTGTATAAGTAACAACTGGGGGGCAATAGGCTTCACACAGTTGCAGTCTGCGAGAGAATGGGTAACAAAATAATACACTGACGCACACACACACACATACATTTATACATACATTTATACATACATACATACATACATACATACATACATACATACATACATACATACATACATACATACATACATACATACATACATACCTTTTAGCTGTTAGACGTGCACGATATGTATATTGTGTTTAAAAGTTTCAATACACTTTATAAATTGTGCAAATGTGTTTGGAGATGCCGAGAGGAATTCTATCAAAGTATTTATACAACTGTGGAGCACACAAACTCTTGAAGTGAACTTTATGAGATTCAACAGATAGTGTGGTTATCGCTTGAATAAAGGAAACTTGTCTCAAAAACACCGGAGATGTGTACATCGGAAACTGTTAAAGATTCGAAACAATATGAAGAACATCCGATGCGTTTAATCAATATCTCGGCATGCCATCAGGCTGGACTGTATTTAATTCTTATTGAGGTTTATTTCAGTTGACTGCTTAGCGGAATTCTTCTTGACCCTGTAACAGCCTATTGCATCATTTGATATTTCCATATCTCCCTGTATTCTACTCATCTGTATATTCGATTCTATTCTTCCAATTCCTTCGCTTCCTCCTGACATGCTCCAAATTATTTCTTTTCTCGACTTCTCTATAATGACAAGTATATGGGTCTTGACAAGCTATTGGATAAACCTTTAAATGTGGAAGACCAGTCCAAACAGAAATTATTTGCTGTTGGTCAGTTGGTATTTTAAGCAAAGAATTTGTATGTAACAACTAAATGGCATGAAACATTGGACAGACATTTGTAATATATTCCAATATGAACTAAGCTGTACAGTAAATATCATTGAAGTATATGTATACAGACAAACTAAGGTTCAGCGTTTTAGCGGTTTCGGATTGAAATGCTTTGGCTTTAGTACCTGTACTTTGGCGATTTACATGAAATGTATTAAAATATATCAAGTGTTAAATACGTTTTTGTGCTTTATGTGTTTGTGTTATTCGTTTTATGTGTTTTTGTTTAAGTTTTGTATATTTTATTTTGTTTGCTCTTGTTTACTCCAACGCTATCAAAAATTGAATATCTTCATATTTTATCCCGGTGATGCAAATTTCGTTTCAGACTTTCCTTACTTATTGCATACTCAGGCAGTTCGTTCAGTTGGTTTTATTTAGAATGTACTTATTATAAATAGTTTTTAAGTCCCTTGACAGTCCTATTTCTGAAACTACATCGATCTCGTCTGAGCCCGGAACAAAGAATTGATTATCATCAAGTATAGTAAATGTGCGTGTTAAATACGTATATCCTGTAAATCTTGGGTAAGTGAAGTATCATAAAATATGTCATCGTTTCCTTGTACAAAATTTTGCAATTTAGTTCGTCCTTTTGCAGGGTGGAAACAAATAACAGAATTATTTGTTTTCAATGCCTCAAATGTATGTATTCAAGTATCTGGGTAAAGTATTATTAACAGTTTCGAGTAAAGTTTAACTGTTCTTTTTTCACTAGCAACTAATTGGGTATGCAGTATTAGATATTTAAAATCTTTCTCTATTTTGAGATAATTGATACTCGAGCTTCTGAATAAAACATCTCTCGAGCTTCTGAAAAAAAATCTCTCATTTTAATTGATCCATATATATATATATATATATATATATATATATATATATATATATATATATATATATATATATATATATATATATATATATTTCTTCTACTTTATTATCAAAGTCGCTTTAAACGTTCTGTCCCAGTTTACTCATATAATACATGAGAAATACAACGGCTTTTTATGTGTTGTTTTAAATTTATCATCTATATCAAAGCACGATGTATATTTAACACATACACAGACATTTATTTCTGTAGGCACATTAAAATGCTTGAAGAGAGATTCACAAGCACCAAAATCTAAGCTGTGTCTATCTTAGCTGCTTGCGAATTAATCCCTACTATATTAAAGATTTAACAACCGTTAATAAAACAATGATCTATATTTTCTAAACACGTTTAAAAAAGTATAAAATATCTTATGCTTCAACACAGTTAATAAAAGCAGACGAAAGTTTTTTACGTTTTCCACTTAATTTAGATATTGTCCGTACTAAGTTTACAGAGATAAAAATGTTCTCACCAAAGATATTTTGTGGATGAACGTTGATGGCAAGCCGTCGCCAAATATTTATATTCATTTTCCAAACAGAAAACAATTCGCACTCGTGTTAATAAAGCGTATCCTTCCACAACAATATCCACGTACAATAGGGTCGTTAAAAGAAAATTGCTCTATTTACATTAAATAACCTTCCGCAATAAGGGCGCATTATAGCAGAGAATAAAATAATGTCTGGCAAAAAATTGTTTTTTGTGTCGTGCTTGTCAACGAGTCGAAGCACACACACCATAAAATATATGGGAGTGTACTTCAACTCTTCCCTGCCTGTTTCGATGTGTGCCATCCTGTCTACTTAACATATATTTTTTATAAACATTTTAGTTAAACATTGTATTTGCTCCCAGAAACCTTTAGCAAACGTCTTATTTGCCTTATTTCTATGTAAATAGGTCCCTGCATCACATGTTGATCACGTCTAGTGTTTTCCTTAGGGTTTAAAAAGGCTTTATGTAAATGACAGTATATACTATTGTTACGTGCTTAGGCTCGAATAAACAGTAACATAGAAAGAGTGAAAATAACAAGCTTATAAAAACTTAATAAACAATTTATTGACTACAAACATTTTCCAGAAAAGAAAAATAAACTTACGGTGTTAAGAATCAATTCCAAAATTAATCCAAAAAGAATTCACAGTATAATCCACTAGTAAAATTGCAAAAGTTCTGGTAATAAAATGTCCTAAATAATTCCCAGTTCGAATCTTTGTGAAGTATCCAAGATGGAAGACGATGTCACGTGATAAAGTCAGTTCTGGTCTTATTAAATTCAATAAGCACAAGTATTTTCCAGATAAATAACACAATAAATTCCTCTTGATCCAAACGAATTGAAATAATTTCCAGTACAAGGTAATAACTCAAACAATACAACTTAATATTCTAACAGCCAAGACTGTAATGAACAGTTTTCTCCCAAAACAATAATTTATATACCTGTTTTTACGTAAACAGGGAAGGGGTCATATGACCTTCTAGAATCTTTAGAACGAAATTACGTTCATAAAATCACTTATACACCACATGAGAATCAGTTATGTTTACTCTCAAGAACTAAAAATAAAAAGATGTTGACAGCAAAGCTCCATAATGTCCTTGGAATCAGCCAATCATTTTAAAAGCTTGTTTATAACTCTGAAACCAGGTCAGAAATGAGGTCAACATCTGGTGTTTACTTGTAGAGTAAAGGTCATCCCACTTTTTAATTCAATGAAATTTAAACCCAAAATGTCAAATTTGAATCTGACAAACAATTAAAATAAAATAAATGATTTAAATCAAATATACGTAACACTATTACAATATCTTTTCGATAGGCTAAGAATTGGGATGGCTGCAAGGTTGTTTACCAAGATAAAAGATCATATCTAACCCCAAAATTCCTCCATCGGGCAACAACATGTCCGCTGGGGGACCATGACAACGTTTTCGCCCCGCTTTCCTTCGTGATGAATAAACTATTCGGCCATCCATCTTGGTGTGATGGAATCTATTTGGGCCCTGTTTGGGTAAATGGTGTTTTAATGGTTTAATTTGTTTAATCAGGACTAAAATGGGGTTATGCGCATGAAAACCTCCAATTAAACAAACATATGTATAGGTGCAATAACAAGCTGGTCCATATTCAGCCAATGAATAAACAAAATATGAAAAAAATGTTTTATATTCAGTCGAAGACTACTAATGCAAATATAGAATCAAAATTGCTTTATATCACACGAATTGCATTTTTTTTGTTATAACTTGTATTATTTGCACACAAATGCATTGATGCATATTTCGGTATTTTGTTCCTTTTCGAGTGAATAAAGGCAGACTCGAGACAGAGAACAAACCGATCAGATGCAGTAGAAATCACACATAGTCAGTCAATTGTCAACACTGAGCACAAACAATGCATATTTACAAGATTTTGGTACATGGATAGATATATATCATCATCATCAGTCTCATGACCTAACGTGGTCGTGGAGGCACTGGCATGTGCTGCTGAGGATCTGACCAGTTCCCTCTACCATGTGCCACTGCCTGTGTCTCCGCAAAACTTTTCCTGTTCCATTCAATGATTTTGTCAGTCCACTTTTTTCTATGTCTACCTCTCATTCTTCCACCCTGGACACTGCCCTGCAGTAATGAGGTGGATAGACTGTTGGCTCTAATGCCATAGCCATACCATTTCAGAGTTCTCTTTTTGACATTGGTACGGAGGTCTTCATAATGGCCTACTAAGTGTTACGCATTTCAATTGTGATGTTGTCTATGTAAGAGATGTCAAGGATAGTTCTGAAGCATCTTATTTCAAGTGCCTGGATTCTTCGTTGTAATTCTGCTGTCAGGGTCCAGGCCTCACATGACTACAGTAAGATTGAAATGACTAGTGCTCTCAATAGTTTGATTTTAGTTTTCAGACAGATATTGTTGTCTCTACAGATGTATCTTAGCTTTGACATAGCTGCCGTTGTTTGTGCTGCTCGTGACAAAATGGCTGCTCTTGATCCCTCTTCTGTGATTATAAAACCAAGATATTTGAACTTGCCACTGTTTCCAGTTTCTGTCCTCTGACTTTAATCTTGGCTGAGATTTGTTTGCCATTATTTGTCATCAGCTTTTTTTTTCGCAGCGCTTATCTCCATATCAAATCTGGAAGATATTTCATCTAGGTTTTTTCTCTGAGGTGGCAAGCTTTCTAATGCTGACTGTCTGACAGTGGTTTTCTAGGGCTTCTCTCATGACGCGTTCTAACTAGATGCTAAAAAGCATGGGTGACAGGAGACCCAGAGAACCCTGAGCAGTTACTGCACTGGTAGCCTTGACGTACAGCTGCTTGATAGTATTGGTCAACTTTTGACCCATGTTGTACTTCTTCATTGTGACCCACAATGTCGCATGCCACACTCTGTCAAATGCCTTTTTGAAATCTATGAACACATGATAGATGGCTTGTTCATGTGGCGATTACTGTTCACACAGAACCCTAAGATTGAATATGTGTTATGTTGTGCTTCTTTCACTCCGGAACCCTGCCTCTTCTTCAGCGATTATTTCGTCTGATTGTGGTTTCAGTCTGTTCACAATGATCGTCAGCATCACCTTACTAGGATGGCTGATCAAACGGATAGTTTTCTAAATTTGGCACAGCTGGAGATTGTCTTTTTTGGAGAGTGTTACAATCACTGACTGGGTCCACTGTGTTGGCCATTCACCTGTCTGAAAGATCTTGTTGCAGATTTGTGTTAGTTGATATATCACTGATCCCCCATTCTTTATACGTTTAGCTGGGATGTTGTCTACTCCAGTTGCCTCCCCATTCTTCAGTGCTCTTATTGGTGACTCACTCCTTAGAAAATGAGGAAATCATCATCATTTGTGTAGTTTGGAACTTCAAGTACCTCTGGATCTCCTGTGGACTAATGGTTGATGAGCTCTTTACAATACTCAGTCCACCTTTGTTCAATTTCACTTGCTTCTGTGAGGCATTTTCATCTTCGTCTTGAATGGTACGGACTCTTGGTTGCTTCTGTCTGGTGAGTTCTTTCACAATTTGGTATGCCATTTTGCTCATTTCTTTACCTATTGGAGGCATTATTCGTGTGAACCATGCTTACAATAACAACTGCTCACAAAAGGCACCTGCTTTAGATGGAACTTCTGCTCGTAAATGTCACCAAGTTAGAGAAATCAATTGCTCATATCAAACAGACAAAGAATATGAGTAGCAGTATCATTGTCAAAAAAGCAGATTTCTCTATTCGATGTATTTGTATTGTTTTTCAGTGCACTGATGGCAATACTACTTATATTCCTGCTGCTTTTCCATGTAAATAAATGCGAACACTACGGACCTTTAAGCTTGCCAGCTTTCCATTATAAACATACATTATGGACATTTTAGATTGCTCCCGCGGCGGACGCTCTAACCACTTGGCCACCGGATATATATATATATATATATATATATATATATATATATATATATATATATATATATATATATATATATATATATATATATATATATAATCATATCATAGTTATTGAAAACTTAAAATAAAATACAGATTTAATGGTCACAACGGAGTCGAAATCACTAAACTTAGAACGTGTAAAAATTCCGAACCTGGGGGAGGAATTCAAGATGCTACAACATTCTGATGATTACACGAACTTAAGCAGACTCCAAGTCTTTCAAACACCTTGAAAAGGAATACGAATCATTTGGAAAACCATCGGGGTCCAAAATAAACCATAATAGGACTGAAATCTTAAAAATAGGAACATGGAAAGGGGAATCATCCTGGATTGCCCGCGAAATTGATTAAAGACAAAGTAAAAGCCGAAAATTCTTCGGGGAAAACGAAGAGAAGGCAAGCTAGAAACAAGTTTTAAAAAAAATAAGGGAAAGTATTAAAATCTGAGCAATAAAGCCAGTAAGTATAATAGAACGTTCACATGTTGCAAAACTATATATGTAATCAAATTTGACATCCTTTATTAACTCTGTGGACATAACAAATAAAACACTAGAAAAATAGATATTGAAATAATTGACTACATATGGAATTTCAGAACACATTACATAAATAAGCATCACTATATAGGTATAAACTAGGGATAGTATTACCCAAGCCAATCCTAATTAAATGTGAAAGTAGAATAAATATGTTTAAAAATTTAAAAATATATCACAAACACCTCGCACTATATATTTTTTGGTTTGGATTCGGATTTGAGGAACAGACAAGACATATACACCAGCAACAAATTAAGTTAAAAAATTAGAAGCACCCAAACATCTTAGGAGCATTAAAGAAATATTATATAAATATAGGGACCAAAAGGAATTATGAGGAATTGAAACAGATAAGACATAAGACTGGATCAGAGAGACCGTTACAAAAAACATAAAGAATAAAGTAGAGGAGGACTTTTTCGCAGTTAACGTAGACAGAGTTTGGAAGCACTTGTCTAAAATACCATCGACAAAAATAAAAAATTTAAACTATTCAAATATCTACATAACGCTTGGTTAACAGGATACGTTGCTATACGAAGACACATTGATATTAACCCAAGTGAATTGCCCGCTATGCAAGAAAGCCCCCTTTACAAAATACCACACGATGATACAATGCGACGGGATAAAGGAAGAGAGGCTAAAACTTATAAGAGAAATTTTGTAAGTGGACAAATACGACAGACGACAAATACTCTTCCTGGACGGAAATTTCGAGAAAAATCTAATACGACAGATAACGGACTATATTACAAAGACGATGCTAGCTTGCGGGCATGTAATTACTAAAAAGAAATCAGAATAACTAGGTAAACTTTAATTACAAACCTTTCTCTTTTCTGCAGTCCATGTCTTTCATTTAACAACAAACACGCTTTAAGGGGGTACAGGGGAACAAAGACAATTAATGTGGGAAGTGCATGATGAGGACGTCATAGAGCTACGTCATAAGGCGCTTCGCGAGATGGATAGGCCTGTGGAAGAGTTGGGAAAAACCCCAATAAGGGACAAACATAAACAATAACATATACGGAGTGTACAATGAATCGTCTAATCTGCTATACCTACTACTCTTCTTGTGCATAAGAGAACTCAGCTTATGGGTATAATAAAAAATTTACAACAATTGTGATAGATATAAATAAATAAATAAATAAATAAATAAATAGATGGAGACGACCCAACTCAAGCCGGGAAAAGTTCAATTAGAAATTTTAAATAATGTATGGACCCCCAATCGAGCACAGTCATACTCAAAATGAAATAAATAGAAAAAAAAGGAAAATACGAAGAACGACACGGATATGCAATCACTAAATCAATACGTTCTTTTTTAAAACAAACGTATTACACCGTACTTTGTTCAAAACTTAAACCAAATAAATACAAAAATAAACTCAATAAATAATATTTAAAAAACTGATTTGTAGGGTCACAATAAACAAAATTGGACAACTGGATGAGTTAAACATCCCAACAAAAATACTATATTCTCTTCCTTAACGGAAATTTCGACACAAATCTAATACGACAGATAACGGATACATGTATTACAACATACATATAGCACAAACAAAAACGGGATACAGGTGACCTCTAAGCCAAGGTCGACAAAATCTATCTAAGTAAGGATTTCTGAGACTAGGTAAAACAAACTTACTAGGATGAACAAACCTATAAAAACACTAGGAAATAATACCCCCTTCAAAATTAAAATAAAATGAAAAACGTTTTTCGATGAAAACTTGAAATAAAATAAACACATAACTACACATCGGGTGGATAACAACACATTATGAATAAAAAAAATTCTCTTTTTTAAAGGGGGAGGGGGGGACATCTGTCTGTTGTTCCTATAAAAAAAAGGAATTTACTAGCCAGTGTCATATCAATGATCAGTTGGTTTCAGGAAGCATGTCAAGTTAGTACTGTGTTCTGGATGCATATGTTGCACTGCATTGAATACATTTGTATATTGAGTTGGTTTTTTTGTGTGAAGGGAAGTAACCCAGTTTAATATGTTGAAAGTAGACATCTGAGGTTGACACCCTGTCAGGCTGGGGCCTCCAGCTGCTTTGAACCAGTTTCAGGATTGACACTGAAATTCATGCGGACAAATCTCACCTACACATCCATTCATGACATAATAAGTTCACACTTTCTCTGCTTTTGTGAAACAGTGTGCTCTGTTTGTATATATTTACTGTTTCAGCCACCTTTCATACAAGCTGAGGAGGATATTAAGGATATTGAGGTACTTGGATGCAGAATATGACACTGTAGTCAAACCTACTGTGCTGCTCCTACCAAAACCCGTTTTATACTTAGCTTTGTTGATTTACTTCTTCAAAGTGCTTGAAGCTGATTTTTTTTTTTTTGGTGGGGGGGGGGGGGGAGGGAGAGGGGGCAGACAGATGAACCCCTATTAAAAAAAGTAAACACGTTTCTATGTGTGGGTGTGTACTCCCCGATATGTAGTTATGTCTCTGTTCGTTTTTTCCCACTATTCTCTCTTTAATTTAAATTTAAATAGTTAATTTTTTTAATGGGGGTATTTTATCGCTAGTGTTGAATTTTAGAGTAGGTTTTATTCACTTAGTCTAGAATTTCTGTCCCCTTTTTTCTTAGATGATATTGGCTAGAGATCTCCTATATCCCATTTGTGCTTTTATGTTTGGTGCTATTTGTTTTGTGTGCTATGTGTGTGTATATATATATATATATATATATATATATATATATATATATATATATATATATATATATATATATATATATATATATATAAGTTTTTAAGTTGTCTTATGTTCTGTGATCCTTTCAAAATGGGATCGTCTGCTATAATCGTTAATGTATAATCTTTCTCTAATAAATTTGGAATTTTGACACAATAAACGATGTACTACTTTTCTTTGAGAGATATTTCTAGTGTTTTTCCTGTCTGCCTTTCTTGTCATTTTTCCGCATATCTATTTATTTACAGGTGTGTAAAACTGGGCTCGAGTGGGGGTTCATACATTTTTTTAAAATTTTAATTGTAACTCTCATCACTCTAGTTGGGTTGTCTCTATTTACTTGTTTTATTTATCCAGAATATTTTCGAAATTCATTAGTTTATATTGATACCTTCTAAATTGGTCCTCTATGCAGTGCGGGAGCTGCAAAGAGTAGATGTTTGAAGATTACTTGTTAATATATTTTTCCTAAACGATGTGTGTGTTTGTGTTTTTGCTTTTCCCTTGATGAGGCCTTTTCTCACCTCCTCCACAGGCCTGTCCTCTTCGCGTGACGCCATGTGACTTAGCTCCATGACGTCCTCATTATGCACTTCCACCATTAACGGTCTCTGTTCCCGTGTCCTCCATTTTCAATGTCTAAAAAGTTGTATATAATTTATAGTGGAGTAAAAGGTAGACAAAGATCATTTGTTTTTATATTTGTGAACATTTTACTTTCCTATTGTGATAATCTGGCCACATTTAAATAGTGTATGTTATGACATTTGTAATTTTATATAATTTTGTTGTAGGAAAGTCTCTAAGTACAGAAGATTTTCTTTTTTTTAAATATTTTTATATTTTATTTATTTCCCTTATTAATTCATCCCTTTCTTTATCTAATTTGTTGCATTGTGTAACCACGTGAAGTTTGTTGAATGATACTCTTTTGCACAGTGGACAATTCGGCAATACTCTGGTCATGTACCTTCTCACTGCTACCTCTCCGGTCAACCACGCATCATGCATGTATTTGAAGGAGAGGCTTTGTATTTTTAAAGAGCCCCGTTTTTCGCAGTTTTTCCATCCCCAATCCCAGTTTATGTATAATTTTTCGTTCTCTATTTTATTTTAATTTTTATTTCTTCCCTAATCCAGTCATATGTCTCGTCTTTGTTTTTGTCCCATTGGTCTTGTCTGTCTCTGTACTCTGTCAACATAGGTTTATTTTCTCTAAATTTTCTTGGTATTTCTAGATGTTTTCCCCTCAAATTCATTCCCTATTTCTCATATAGAATCCAAACCAATACATGTATAGTCCCTCCCATGGTGATGTTGACTCTTTTTTATTATTGCAATGTTCATTTATTTATGATGCTTGACATTTTAATCCATATGATATTCGGAAATGCTAGTCCCCTCTTCTTTTGGCTCTGTATAGTGTATCTTTGTTAATGTAGTGCATTTTGTAAGCCTAAATCTATATTTTTCAAGTCTATAGATTGTATTTGATATATTATATTCGAGTACATGTATGTTTCTGCCACTTGGGCTCAATCCATTAGACAGTGGAGTTGGCGCCCAGATGTTCAGATCTTTTTCTATGTTGTCTTTCATTACTTTGAAGTTTACTATTTCCCCTGCCTTACCAAAGTATATTCATAGTGATTGTACCCTTCCTTACATCAAATCGGATGGTCAGTCTGGTTGATTTCCCCTCCAGTTGCATATTTTAATTACCTCTGTTTTCTCATGGTTTATTTTCCAACCAGATGCTTTTCCGGTTTTCAAACTTTTTTTCTATTTGTATGAAGGAGTTTGAGTCTCTTATGAAGTTACTGCAATCATGTACCTGCTGGATCATTTTTATTTCTTCCCTTATATTTGAGATTCTTATGCCTGTTATCTCTTTATTAGCTCTTTTTATACTTAAGATTTATATTGCTTTTACGCATAGATAACGGACGTGAGTGGTTGCACCCCTAGTGATTCCATGAGTTCGTTGCAGCTGAGTGCTCTAAATGTTGTATATTCGAGTATATCTACTGATTGTGTAGCTGATGGCTAAATTTCCTACTCAATGACATAGTGATGTAAGATTGTCTTATATCAGTGCATAGTATGTTTTACAATGACTATTCTTGTCATTTGCATATTTTAAATCAGTACTCATGTAAGATGTTGACTGTAATATATTATTAAACTAAAATATTGTAAACACTGTACATCATGTAAACCTATATATATATATATATATATATATATATATATATATATATATATATATATATATATATATATATATAGTCTTTAATCACAGATTAAACGTTTGGAGACGGAATTAGATTAATTAGCTTAATTAGCACTGGACAGCTGTTTTGCATGAGTATTTAATGACTGTGTTAAAATAATTTAAAGATTATTCCATGTAAACATTTACTATTTATTGAATAAAGTGTTAATATTGTTCATAACCGTTTAAATAGTTCTGAAAAGTTAATGTTTCTTGTTATATAATGCCAACTCAGACTTTAAATACAATTTGTCTATGTCTACCTCAAGGGACAATTTCACATAGTCTCGTTATGTAGTTATATACTTGAATATATGGTTATATATTCATTTGACACGTTTTGAAAAAAAGCAATCTTTCAAAATCTCTGTTTTAAAAGATTGTACTGGGATATAGATCGAAACATTTTGATGTTAGTTTAAATTTGAGGCGCTCAGCATTATGAGATTAGTGTAGGACTGATCGGCCTGGAGTCAGGATAATATGACTAGGTGGGACATCATACATCATATCTGTGGAATAATACCCCAGTGCCAGGCATCACTATATATGACAACACTGCATAAATCGTAACGATATGACTTAATAATTGTTAAAGTTACGTTAGAAACTCAAACCACACATTCACAGAAACATTAAATATGATATTTATCCTTGTTGATTAATCACAGAACGTTATTCGTATACTATTGCACAAGCCCCACTTGCCAAAGGGTAAATGTTAGGTAACACTTGTCAAGGGGTATTGTACAACATAACAATAATAACTATAACCCACTCCCTTTTGGTACTCGTTATGAGATGACCGCCCTCGATATAATTGCCCGGTTCGAGTATGAGAATGTATAAACTGAGCAGGTTTATTGAACAAACAACTCCGAGCCCCCGTAAAGATAAATAAACAATTTAATCAAATACATACACAATTATAAAACTTCCTTTCATTAGGAATACACGCGGCTTAGAAAAACTTTCACCGAATTACAATAAGAGTTGAAATAGAATTAAACAAATTAGCTGTTCTATTACTGATAGAAGTCAATCGATGTCAATGCTTTGTTCGATTTTCATAACCTGTTATTTCTCGGTCCACATTCACTGTTCCATCCAATGTCGTTTCAAGAAGATGCTGTCTCGTCTAATTTCTAGATACTCTGCACTCGTGGATGTTTCCGCTTGATTCCGGACTTGTCCACTGTATGATGCGTACACTGCAATTTCCGTTTCTCCCAATTTCTTTTCCCAAAGTTTACGTCGATGTTCCCGTAACTTCACCATCTTCCCAAAAAAGCTATTTTCTTCCTTTCAATATAAAATTAAAACAACCTAAGTCTCTCGTTACAATGGTTACAGTTGAGACTTTCCATTATTCCTGTTTCGAACAATCAGATATTTCTATCAGTGATAACAACTTTACGGCTAGTAATTAACTACACATGTTCTCAAATGAATGTAGGTAAACACATTGTTAATCGATTTTGCATTGACCTAATACATTAAAGTACTACACAGCGAGGCGTTGAATCGTATACACTGTCGCTAAATTATCTATGAAATCAAAATTCGGTGAATTCACCTGCATTCTTGTAACCCCTGACTAACGTAATACATTAAATTCTTAGAACACAATCATTATTAAAACAGTATGATAAATTCAAGAATTAACGTAACACTCCCTATCCATAACTCCACATAGTATTTTTACGATATAAATTAACACTACGTCATTCTTAACTAAGAATTAAGGTAAGAATTCCAATTCATAATTCAAAAGCACATTATTATACAAATGTATCAAATGAATTCATACAAGAACTTCCGATTCATAACACAAAACACATCATTATACAAATGTATCAAATTAAATCAATTATACAAATGTATCAAACGAAATCATGCAGACCTGTAAACTAAGCAGACATCATATAAATTGCATCAAAATTATACATATAATTGTGACAGTACCTTTGTGTGTTTTGGTGTGTCACTCAACCGTTGTTTGGCGCTTTTTACCCTGGACTATGATTTAACGGATGTACTTCTCTAAAATAACATCCAGAGCCTTTACTAATTAATTCTACCACTTGTCTCTTTTACAGAGAAATTTTCAAGACTGGCTTCTAATTTAGCTAGTGCGATATTATGTTCTAAAGATCTTCGGGTGAAAACACCCCCCTTATTTAACCATGACTAATCAGAATCAAATGTATTTTCTCCTGGTTTCCTCTAAAAGTCGCTTACGTCATGGTTAATATGACATGCTTGGTATTAAGTAACAGAATCTCGGCATTTTCTCAATTCTGACACTTTCCGTGAGAAATGGTTTATTAATAGATCGACTGAAATTTGGCACTTCACAGGAGTATTTTTTGTAAGTCCGATCTAGTTTGTTGCATGTTTTATCCAACTCTCTGTTTTAATTTTTGATATTATATTGTTAATTTCTTTGGTTAATTTATTACATCTTGATTTAAAATTTGTATTATTCAGTTCACAGAATCGAATCCAAACAACTGATATTACTACTCCAGCTCTTCACTCCTAACAATGAGTAGACGATATAAAAGTGGTGCAAGTAAACGAAAACTCCAAAAAAGAACAAACATATAGTCAAACGTTTAAATCCAATCTCATCATTTGGCTTTGCATACCCGGGACAAACAAGTTCAACAGCAGATACAGAAGATTGAGATGCGTTACTTGGCATCCAGTAACATTTGTTAGTAACTCTAACTACCAGTTGATCCACATGCACCGAAGCTTCAGTTTCCCCCACCAAATGTACACAGGAGAGTGCAGGCTTTTCTACTGATTTCATTGTCAAGAATGATGTAGATTTATGGACCACATTGAACAATGAAGAAATTTCATACTGGATTGAGAAAGGCCATTTGGAATCTCAATACTGGGATAGACCTTTCACAACTTCGAAGCGAACCTAGAAAAACAAAAATCGTTCATGCTCAAGAATTGTATTCTTCTCCACTAAAATAAATGGAGAAACTTACCCTTGGGAATGGCTAGTATATTCTCCAGCGGAAGGAAAAGTCTATTGTTTTGTGTTCAAACTTTTCTCAAACTTCTCTAAGAATGTTTCTTCAAATACAGCTCTATCTCCTTCAGGATTTGAGAACTGCTCTTTTCCTCAAATTATTAAGACCCATGACAATGCAAAAAGTCATATTAACTCTATGTTGACCTACTTAACAAGAAAACGTGGTCAGATGTTTACAACAAAACGTGATAAGCAACTTAAAGCAGAATATAAATACTGGAGGCATGTACTTCAACGAGCTATGGCAGTGATTTATCTGTTGGCAGAACGTGGATTGGCTTTTAGAGGAGATAATGAAACTTTCGGCTCAGAAAACAACGGAAACTTTCTCGGTTTGCTGGAATTGATTGATAAATTTGATCCCTTGTTATGTAACCACATAAACCAGTATGGAAATAAAATTTCAGGCCATACATCATACTTATTCAAAACCAAATGTCAAGAAGTTATCCAGCTAATGGATAAAAAAGGTTCTTCACAAAATAGTGAGAAAAAAATCAAAGAAGCTGAGTATTTTAGTGTATCGGTCGATTCAACGCCTGGTGTTTCCAATGTTGAATAACTCACTATAATTGTTAGATATGTTTCTCCCCTTGATGGAATACCAGTTGAAAGATTTGTGGCATTTATTGAACTGAAGAATCACACAGGTGAAGTTAAGCTGAATTGATACTGAACTTCTTTGAAGAACTTGAAATTGATTTCCGTAAATTCAGGGGTAAATCACACGACAATACAATGCATCTAACATGGCTGGAAAGTATATTGGCGATCAACAGAAAATTCTGGAAAATAATAAGTTTTCAAATGTATTCCCAGTGCTTGACATTCCTTTAATCTGGTCGGAAGAGCTGCCGTTGACTCTTGCCTGGATGCGTTGAATTTCTTTGGCGTGGTCAATGAACTTATTGCTTTTTCTCAGTCTCTACAAGACGGTGGGCAGTGCTGAAAAACTTCTTGCCACCACAGTCAAATGTTCTGCAACATTTATTTGACACACGATGGGAGGCCCATGCCAGAGCTACGACAAGCATTAGTGACATTTATGCTCACATTGTTAAAGTACTCTGTCACATCCATGATGATGACACTGAAAAGGATAATACTAGACAACAAGCTCAAAATATGTTGCCGAAAAGGGAAGAATTTGAATTTGTGTTCATGCTTCATCTATGGACGTGTTTGCTTGAGCAGTTTCGCAAAGTAAGTAATGCCCTTCAAAGTACACAGATTTCATTGACCACGTGTGCAAACCTATACCGTTCACTTCTGCAATTTGTTTCCAGCACACGGGAAAACTTTGATAAGATTGAGGAGCAAGCAAAACGTACTCTACCTGACGTAGAGTACACACCACTCCAAAGAAGGCGTAGAATACGAGAACGACAACACAATGATGGCAGTGCAACTGAAGCCTTGGATGAAATTCCTCCAAGAGATAAGTTTAGGATACATTTATTTATCCCTGTAATTGATTCTCTTCACTCAAATTTAGACAGAAGAGCTATTGTGTATAGGAGTGTTACTGACAATTTCTCGTTTTTAATTGATCTGCCAGCAACGAGGTAACACATTATCCACGGTGGCAAGAGACCAGAACAAGAATATCCAAAGGATGTTGATCTCAGTCTTGATGAACTCTTGACTTTCCTCTTGTATGTCAAACATGCTCATGCAAAAAAAGAAAGTTTCAGCCCCAAAAATATGACCCAGATAATAAAACAGGAAAAAATTCAGACTGCTTTACCAAATATGGAAAAGAAGTTTAGATTGTTCCTGTGTTTAATTGTTCTGGAGAGGGATCATTTTCTAGGCTGGAAAACAATTAAAAGTGACCTTCGTTCAACATTGTCATAAGAGTGGCTGTCTAGTCTGAGTATTCTCTGTACAGAGAATGATTAACTCCAAACTATTCATTTTGATGAAATCATTGATGAGTTTGCACTCAGGAAAGATCGAAGATGTTCTGACATTAAATAGCCTAATGTAAAAATGTAAACAGTCGTTAACAGGGTAATACAAAAACATGGCTGTTGATTATTTGAATGTTTTGTGGTACTGTGTCGACCTGTCAGAAAACCACGCTTGAACCCAACTATCAACGTTTGTGTGTACACGCTTTGTTACATTAACCTCATTAAGAAAACATTTAAAGCCAAGCTGACATTATTGCATAATTCATGATGCTAGGTTAAATTCATTCATTAATTACCTGAAAACAGCAACACATGAACATTTTTGAAAGGACACTAACGTCTTTTAATTCAAGTAGTTTAACTACATTTCTGTGTCAAAAGCACTATAACAATCTATTGTAAAATACAACAAAAAAAAAACAACTAGAAAAATCACTAGTACCCAGAGTGTATGAGGATCAGTTAGGAGTGGTTATGTTGCATAAATTATAAGATTTACTGCATTTCTTTTCATTATTCTTAAGGTCTAAAATGTTTGCTGCGTGAACACCTACGAAACTGGATATCCACCCTAAGAAACAAATAAACTGAACGTACATTGAATAGACTTGTATACTTTAAATATAGAAACAGACAACATAGCAAATGACAACACGCCACCACTGTACCAAGTGATGCATATCATGAGGGTTGAAATTGTTGGGTTTTGGTGTTATCGATGTCTACTGAAAAAATGCTGGTAAGGTATAAAAAAAACGACTGATAAATTGTTCCGTGTGTGTTGTTCGAAATATTACCCTTGAGGAATAAACTAGTCCGTGGACGCCCATGAAACATTGCACATATATTGTATATCTTTACGATGAACGTTCTAAGATCTAACTTGGAAAGCGGATAATTAACTTCTACTTGCTTTCCCTAACAGATGGATGTTAAAACATATTGATAATTGGCGCATCATTCAAAATAGTTATTTCTCTGGAGATAGCTACGATAGAAACAATTACTTAATATCACATGCATTACTATTCGGAATTCAAATAGTTATTCATTTAATAAGAACAACCACTAAACGTTTAGTGGAAATCATAAATAGCAAGTCAACAGACAAAACGGAGTCGCACGAACGATGCACTACAAAGTCACATTGTTTGGGTGAACGGAGATATATACATTTTCTCGAAAGGACACAACCAGTGCATCTTAGTTGTTACCTGTTCTTTCAAATATATTTATGGAGGACTTAATTTTACCTGCAATGGTACACATAATCATTACATGCATTTCCTTTTCTTATATTGATTGATTCATGGCTGTTTTTAAAGAATGTTACGAAGGATATATATTATATCATTTTACATTACCCATAGCATATAATAAATTAAAGAAAAGAAGAAAAAAAAACCAACAAACAATGCAAATTATAAAGATAAATATCAATCAGCATGCCAATGGGATTCCTTTTAAGAACTGAATAATACTGATTTGTATAGGTGAGACACCATTTGCCTCCTTTATGATTGGTGATCTACAGTTAGGAAATGTGGGAGATGAACAACTTTAATATCTTAATAATTGAACGCACAAACTAAAAATTATTTATTTAGCGTGCAGTCAATATGCTCTTTAGCTATTTGCGCAGGACCAATTCTCATAACGGATATCTTTTTAGATTGAACTCATTCCTATAACAGAGACATCAAAAGCTCAACACAAACAACATATTGTAAATATAAATGAGACTTATGACAGTTATAATCAACTCCCCGTTTAATTCCCAAACAAACAAATATAAACACTTTTGGACATTTTGCTCCATATCTTCCATAAACATAACAATTACAGTAGATCATTTAAAATCTTTCTTACTGTAAAATTCAAACTAAAATCACTATCTTCATGCACCAAAACCACAACACATTAGAAAACAAAATGCTACCTCCATTAATACATCTTAAACTTGAATAGAATAAAGCATTGAGAAATATTTGAAGACAGTCAATAGCAGACAACAATACCATAATGGTTTTGTGAATGCGCAAAACACTACGGTGTTTGAATTCTGATGGAACCGATCAAGGAGGGAGGGCATGGAGAATAGGCATGTGTCCCAGGAAACAAAGAAGAAATCTTTTAAAAAAATAAATGGATCATTTTACTGAAAGTTAATTGATGTTTTCCCTTTCAGTCAATGAATTTGACAACATTTCACAATTATATGCATTGACAGCGTGTGCAAAACTTCATGCCAAACGTATCAAAACATATATGCTATTTTAAATACATTCGTAGGTGGATACAAAAATTCAGGAAATAGGTGAAAGTGCATTTCTAAACTGAGCAGATATTTATTCCAAGACATGTACTTTGAATAAAGATTGATTTCGTGGATATCAGTTGTCTCGGTTTGTACCCAAAACCATCATAAGACCAAAGCCGTCTGGCTTCGTAGTTGTGTAGGTCTGGTAACTTTATATATGGATATTTGTTCACTTTGTATATTTGTGGTTAATAACATAAATCAAAATTCGAAGAACCTAGTACTTCAAAACAAAGTTTATTCAAAATATACTTTCATGCACTAAAGGAAACATTATTTCAGAGAAAATAATTTTAAAAAGTACCTGTACCAAGGCAAATCTGAATATGTTGCATTCTGTATGTTGAATTTTATTTCACGGGAGTTGTCAATAATATCCATTCTCATGGATCATCTACACGATATCATGAAGTAGATTAACAATGACTTTGGAACAAAATAAGCACTTACATTTACTTTATTATGTTCATAATAATAATAATAATAATAATAATAATAATAATAATAATAATAATAGTGAGTACTTTGTAAGACGCCTAATCTTTAGAAGCGTTAAAAAGAGATTTACAAAATAAATAATTATATGAATACCCAAAAAAAAATTTAGAAAAGTAAAACAATCTTTACGAAATTAGGAAACATAATAACACGCTGAAAATATTTAAGGCAGTCATAAAAGATCAGTTTAAAGAGTACTTTTGAAAGGAATCACCGTCTCGTGGTGTCCAACTTTAATGGGCAATTCGATCCACGTTGCTGGGCCCTGGTATGCAAATGAAGGTTGTCCACATGACCTCGTCTTCCTAGTGGGAATAATGAGTATATGATAGTCAGAAGAGGAGCATAAGTATTTTGCTGGTATCTACACATGGGTTAGGCCAGACAGGTATGTTGGACTGGAGTCCGTCAGTGAAATGTAGCACAGAGAACCAATTTAGTTTGATTCTGGATCGAATGGATAGGCAGTGTAGGGTGCAGAACAAAGGTGCGGTGTTCTCTGATCTTTGCACTCTACAGATGATCAGAGCCTAAGGGAAGTTATGAAATCGAGGATATCAATAATGAAGTCCAGCGTAGAATAAAATCAATCACGAGAAGAGAGTCAAAGATAGCTATAACGGTTCACGAACCTTCGTTGTCAGCCACGATAGAGATTAGTTTACCAGATTACACTGTGGTTATTTATAAATCATTGATCAGAAATGTGCTAGGATGGCCTAAAATCCCGGTGGAAAAAACACGTTCACCTGAACCATCCTTAAATTAATATAACAGAAACTTGCACTCATACCATGGAGTTAGTTCTCAATATAAACAAACTTTGGATAGTATAAGAGATACTACGTTTGATTCTTTTTCATTTGTCAACCACAATAATATGATCTTATCAACGGGAATTTTCCTCTGATACTCGCCGCATTGAGAAAAATACTACCGGTGCCAACTATCCTCAGATACAATAATGACCCAGATGGATCTGGTAGACAGTAATCAGCTGGAAATGTCAATATATCCTGGGTGATCGCAGTAAATATCTCGTGTGATCGTGTGATACAATTGATGTAAGTTATCAAACACAGAAATATCAAATCAGGCACAGCAGGGATATATTCTGTATTCTTTCTCACTTCAAGTATCCACTGGAAGTTTGATCGTACAAATACCAGTTTAACCAAATATATTTACGGTGCCATAAACCTTGGATATCAAAAATGAATTTCAAACTTACGGATCAAAAATCTAATTTGATTGATTTATCTCAAGAAAAATTACAGATTTGTCTTAATGTGAAATCTTAAAGATCTCGATCTTAAGATCTTCATTTTGGGATTTCAATTGAAATTAAAGATGAAAGTCTTAAGACTTTATATGTATATAATGTATCAGCACGTTTAGATTTTCATACATGACAAACAAATATTTGAGAATGCAATCAGGGCAGCGTTCACACAATTACCAGTCAGCAACGTTGATATAGTAATTGATGAATTCGGTAACGAAAACTTCAGTTAGATCAACTTCGGCGAGAACACATTATTATTATCTCGTGTGGACGCGACCAGACTTTAAATTATGCCCACTCGTGTATTAGCGTTGTTAGGCTTATCGAGATATTTTTTTGCGAAATTTGACAGATGATGTTATCAAACGAGAAAAATAAATTAAAAATTACCATAATTACCACCCAAGATTTTTACCATGATTAATAAATTACCATAATTAACGCTGTAATATTTTTATTATTATTACCTCACGATTTTTTTTCGCGTATTATATATGAGAATTCCTACTTATTTGTCCAGCGAAGATGAATTTTTTTTTATTGCGTTACATGGAGTTAAAAAGAATAATGAAGTTGCAGTGGAATATAAAATCGGGTTAACACGACTATATAAGATCTGGGCACGTGAACCTATGAGCACGGTCAAACAAGGTAACACTAAACAATTACGCGCGACGTGGAATGAATATCACGCAGCTATGAGAAAATTACGGGATGATATCGCCGCGATAAAAAATAAAATCACTGATGTAATGACCAAACGAAATAAATTTAAAATATGAACCGCGATTGAGAAAAAAAAAATGATCACGCGGTGTTATCAAAATTACACAGTGATCTTGTAACCGAAAATTAAAAACTCAGAACAGCAATCGAGAAAACTCAGCATGCGAAAGAACAATTATTGGAAAGAGGTAAATATAATTAGAAACTTGATAAAGAAATAAAAAAATTCCGATAAACATTTACGCATCAACATCTTTTCGAATTCAGCGAGTATAACTTTTGCTTTACGTTTTTCTTCAAAAATTCTAATAATATCATCAGTGATTTTCTCGATAACTTTCGACACAGGGATCAACACTTTCATGTTATAATGATTTCCACAAAAAAGTTCATTTCGCTCTTAAGTAATACCTTTTATTATTCGGTATTCGTTGTTATGCGTTTTCATACCAGATTCATGCGTCGATTTAACATTTTCGTATTCGTCAATGATGTATTTACTGGTAAATATTTCGCTAACGCCGACTTGATGCAATCAAATTCGGTTATCAACTCGGCAATATTTTCTTCGTTCATGTACATATAAGATTTTATTTGTTTAAATGACTGTCAGTTAGACAGCTGGTGGATTAGATAAATTGCCCCCTCAACTCGTCATGAAAATCGTCAGATGACATTACCTCGATACCATTTTCAGCAAGGATATTGTGCGGATGTGTGACGTTCCACTCGAACTCTCTAGCGGATCGAGAATAATGTCTTACAAGCCATCTTTTGTCTCCATATTGGAACGGAGTAAATCAGAAGTTTTTCGTCGGAGGATGTCGAGCTGATTTAAGATGTTTTGTTTAGCTTCTCTGGCTAAATCTACACGCGAGTCGTTGTTCATTTACTATAATTGCTTGTCTAAATGATTGTCACAGATAAAAAAATAAATCCAGCATATATAAATAATACCCTTGCACTTAATATTTTTGAGCATGTTGTTAAGAATATATGCTCCACGACACGTTTCACAGACGATCGATCAACATCCAAATATCTACCTGCGGAATATATCGATGGAAATTCGATAATATCCTTGTCGATAAATGCGATCACGTGTCGTCGTTGTTTGGTTTTTTGCTCTCATCTTAGAGTTAAGCGAATTTTCTCTTTCCCAACAGCTCGCAAATTACTCACGTGGTTGTCCAGAGTGATTTAACTTAATATGATAGATAACAAGATTTTTGTCAATTAATCCGTTAAAACACTCGCAAATAAATCGGTGAGCGTGATATGTTTTTCCATTGACGCCGACTCTCACATAAGCAGTATTACTAATCCGCCCGAATTTTAACTTCGTTTGCAACGTCTAATGATTCCATCACGAGATGCTTCGTAGTTACTGTTAACAGGGTGAGATACAAACTCGTTTAGGTTCATTATATTACTCAGGGGAATGACTAGTTAATTATTTATGACGATGCGACCACGTAATATAATCATAATCATCAAATACAACCTTGAATTTCTTTGCGTGGAATCTAACTAGCTATCGAAACCTTTTGCCTCCACATTTGCAACATAATCGGGTTTTACTTCGTACACCATACCCGCATTTAATGCAACAAATAGGACCTTGAGATCCTCGTTTGTTATGTTGATTATGATCTGCACAGTATTATGCTACACATTTTTTTGAACATACGCTTGTTGATCCCATCATCATCCATTTACAATAATTTTGTGCCATTGCAAAATTAATATTGCTCGATATATTTAATTAAACATATATATTTATCCATAAGATATATAGGAGGAGTTTTCAATATAACCGACATAACACCGTCTCAGTCATGGAGAGTTTTTGATCTTGATCGTAAAATACGACCACGTGGTTGGAAGTCAAAGATCACAAAAAGTGTCGATCGAGCAAAGTACGAGTTTTTATCCGCGTCGCGGAGATAATTTCCGACATAAATTGTCAATAACGAAAATATTTTATTCTGTTCAAATATAGTAAATTTTCAAAACGGCGGTGGAAAGTTTATAATAAACACGAATGTGTAATGGCAACAAAACACGATTACACATTCATCATTAATAAGATTAGACCTGGAATGTTAACCCAGATTGATAAAGCATCCTACGAGCAATCATATCCATTAACTGTAGTTTTTTTCTGATAGAAACCCCGGATATCAATAAACCTTCCCCGATGAGATTTTCATCATTGAATGTTGTAGATGAACGCGTTACGGAACATTTTAAGGATGCAAAGCGTGGAAACCGTTTAACCGATCTGCGACTTTCCCAGATAAATAAATGGGCTGAATCGGTTATGGAGATTCTAGCTTCAATAAAAGATGTTGGAGAGTTAGAATTTTTATATAAAAAATTCCAATAACCGTAACATCGATCACCGGAGAAGTATTATATGAGCCGAAGTATTAAAAAATGGAGTTCCGATTGAAATTATCGATCATAATTCACACGCATGGACCACCGCCGCAAAGATATTTCTGCGAGATCGTGTTGTAAAATACTACAACGGGGATATGCTTGATCACATTTACGAGTCGAGTAAAACCGATTTTGTGTCAGTATGAAGATGGAGAGCATGATCAGTTTGTAAGATCTAACGGTGAATTATACCGGACAGAATCTCTTCATGCGAAGATGAACGAACTCGCCACGCGGTATTCAGTGACAAATACAGAAGAGTTACTACGCCGTTGTTTTACCCATTCGTCAGTTGCCGCTCACTTTGCTCAGACAAAGAATGTATATGCACCAACCCGATTTGAAATTCTCACATATACAATCGAGTTGTGTCTAGTACGGACACGGTGGACTGTGGAATACCAAGTATGATTACGAGGATGTTATTGCCGTTGATATGGTTGCGTGTTACCCCGGAAGTTTTCTCGGATACGGTGAGTTTAAAGAATATTTTGAGCGGTTTGGTCATCCTTATCATTTTATAACCAGAGTTGCCATAAACAGACCTTTACCCGACTTTCGATCATGTTATATAGTTTAAACTCGCCGATGGACTTTATCTAATTTCTTACTGCTGGGTTGGTAAACATTTATCAACGGAGAAATGGGCACCAATAGCATTATTACGATATATGATTGATTGTGGCATGCTGTTATCGTTGACTGTCAGTGAAGCGATTATATCATATCAAAAGCAAACTTCGGTTTGGTTGCCAACACTTAAAATACTTTCTGGAGATGATAGTCATACACGATTAGCAAATCTTATCGAGGAAATCTCCGCAAAGGATCTTGGAAGAAGAATAATCGGTAAATTTACCCAAGGTGGATCATGTGATCACAAACGGCGTGATGCGCGATTGATTTTATTCCATGGATCACCATTTGGGACGAAATATGCACAGTATCGTTAACAATATTAAAAAACATTTCTGGATAATGTGCGGTGATCACGGTCAACCACCACCATTTACTGGATTATCTCCTCACGAGTGGTTGAAACGAACTGTAGATTATTACATAGAGCACTTGAATTAATCGTTAAAAGCACAAAAATTCAATAAGATTACAATCGAAAAAATTTCAATGTGAAATAACGTGTAAAACGATTTCAGAAACTTATATTAATGATGTTTGGGAAACGTGGAAAGCAAACGATTTGATAATAGCAAGTAGATAAGATAGTCTGAGACACACTTCCGACGTTACCAGTTCCACTGTGTTATAGACTGGCTAATACACGACGACACAATATTGATGTTGATATACCAGGAACATCTGAGCGATATAATCTTGTATTGAGTGATACTGTACTAGTGAACATTGATGTTGTAAGAGATGCAGTGAACGCTGAAAAATCTTCGTGGAGATTAGGATACGCAATGACAATTCATTCATCACAAGGACTGGCTATCAGTATACAGTTGTTTGGATTATTGATGACTATCTTGCATGGTCATATTTAGTTTATCTCGCAGTGTCACGAGTTAGAAGAATAAATCAACTTTAAAGGGTTGTTCTAAATTTCAACTAAAACACCATCAATAATATTGTCAGCGATACCAATAATAAGAAAGCAACTCACTGGGTGTAAACAGAGTAACAAAAAAAACCCAGCGATTTTGGTCTTGACCTTGAATTTATTATGAGATTAAAACAATACCGGGATAATCACTGCACGAGTTGTAATTGTATATTGTTGTGGTCATGGTCGGACAATGATCCACGAAAATTTATTGTAGACAGAACAGATAATTGTCGTGGTCATACGCGAGAAAATGTGATGTTGACCTGTCTTGAGTGTAATCGACGTCGTGGTGCTAGTTAAGTGACTGTGGTGGTAATTGAGTATCCGCGGAAATTATTTGTAGTTGTTCAGGTGTAAATCCACGCTGAGGAGCAGTTGAATCCAATCAGTAAACTGCGGGTCCACCTGTAGATTTAACAACGCTAGATATATTGTGCGTGGTTACACTCCAAATAGGATCAATTGATCTTTGTTTACCACTTCAAGTTCACCAGGTTTATATAAATATCTTACAATGACATTACCTAATACTGGCTGTGTTGAAAAATCACACCGTTGCAGATATATGTTTTTGTATGTGACTTCGTTAACAGGTTTCATATTGATTGTTCCACTAATCTCATTATTTAACGCGGTTATCACACTTGGTAATCTTGCAACCCATTCGCGTGAACTCTTGTCTTGTATAAATTCCTTCGCGTATTGATATCTAAATAGCCGATCAGCAAATGTTCGATTAAATCACTGAACAATTGCAGTATACCCTCGTCTGATGGTGACATTATGTTGCTTACATCCTGAAATTCTTTGCCAGGATCAACATTTAATAGATTTGGCTACCGCAGACCACCTCGTTGATAAATTCGTTTTAACGCAGACGCTACTTCAGTTCAAGTCTTTGTTGATAATGGTTCTGCTTCCTTGTATCTACTTGCAACGTCAACGATAGTTATCGCGTATTTGAATGTATGTTTTTTGACGGTATCATGCGGCAGAAATAATTTATCAGCCTGATGAACTTCGTTAGGAACGCTGACATAAAAATGTTCAAAGAACATTTTCTTAGCCGGTGGTAAATGAATTTGCCATATTGCATTTCGAGATAACCAATCTGTTGCAGTGTTATGCGTGACTTTTGCTGTGTTGGCGAGTTTTCCTTCAAAGATTTATCACTGATAGAATTTATCGCGTGAATTAATTTCAAATATGCGATATGTTGCTGTTGAAGATCTTTACTTTTAAAAGAAACATCATGAGCATGACATGCTTTATCGATAGCGTTTATTGAATGTTCGCCTGGGTTGGGTTGATCTTGGTTGTCAAGTGTGATATTAAATCTGGTTCGAGGCCCGTAGTAATTATACCCTGGAAGGTGTTTTTCTCCTGGGTATTTTGCCCACGGAGTCCCTGGCAGTTTTGTAATTTTGCGGCGATATCACCCCCTTTTTAACTAGTAATTTATTTTTTTGTACCACATCGGGTACATTTACCGGTGAGTGCTTGTCTCCTTTTACTTGTTGTAATGGTTGTTAGATTGTCTGTTGCCGTACGTGTCTTGCATTTCACACAAACGGGTAATCGCGAGTTTACTAATCTGACTAGGACAGGTTTACGATAGTGCAAATGTATAATCATCTTATTTATTATCGTTATATCTAATCGCTGTGTGAACCATCAACGAGTGCATCGATAAATTCTCAATATAAGCAGATATGCATGATGCTTCCTTGAAATAATCGTCGACAAATATTGGATCAGTCTTGGAAACTCGATCTTTGCCATATTTTTTTCGATATTTCCACTTATACCAGGCATCTCTTCCTACAGATTTATCATGTTCGGGTTTTAAGTATCTTTCTTAATAACTTAAACCTGCAAACGCAAAACAAACTGGATCAGTCGGATTATCATTTTTTTAAAATCGCATTAATCGCCTAATTAGTACATTTTTCAGTTAGTGTAACTTTTTCTGACTCTTTTTCATTAGGTGTTCCTTCTCCGTTAAGGCCATCAGCGGTTGCTTGAGGTTGTAATTGTGTGGCAGCTATATCAGTTATAAGATCAAGTAAAATCGTTTTTGTTTGTTTAGTTCTTTTGCTATTTTTTTCAAGTTCTGGTAGAAGACCCTTTTTTTCTTCTCCTTCCTTTCCATATACAACTTCTTTGGTAGTTGCAGTAACGTAACAGGTTTAATCAATTGTTGAGAACCTTCTGCAAAATTAACTTGAGATTCTTGTCTTTCTTGTAATTTTTGTCTAACAGAATTACGGAGGGGTATACATTTTTTAATCACCGCTAGTCTTTCTCGTGCCTAATGGGTAGTTTATTATTCTCCTACCATTATTGATTATATATATATATATATATATATATATATATATATATATATATATATATATATATATATATATATATATATATATATATATGATTTAATTCGTAGCAGCAGAAGGGGAGTGACCTCAATTAGAGGCGTCCATTTGTCAAACTAAAGCCTCCTACAATATCGAAAAATATAACGGGGAAAGAAAGAAAAAACAGTAAGAGAATTAACTAACCCGTAGGAGGAAACTTTCGGTTAGTTAGAAGCATTTTTTTTGTTGTTGTTGTTGTTGTTGTTGTCATTTTGGTTTCGGTTTTGTAGAAAGTGTTAGTTTGACAAATAGATGCTTCTGTTATGAGGTGGGCTCACCCCTTCTTCTGCTCACGCACATATTAATCATAATTAATTATTCATTCAAATCATTTGTCATTAAACATTGTAATTGTATGACTATCAATGGTGTTATCCTGTAAATCCGAAATCCCGCCCGGTTATCTTTTAACAGTAGTAGACTATAATGAGCGTTTAACAGCCTAACTGTCTTTCGTATGACGCTTGGGATTCCGTGGTAGGTTCTAGAGCTAGGCAGAGAATGTTCTCTTATAAAACGTACCCTTCAAAACATTTTTCTGACCCACTGTAGCAAGTTTCTTTCTTGCCTATTGCATTATTCCGTATTCATGATATAAGTGTACGTCTATTTCTATGTTAAACGTTCAAGCACATGAGACAATCATGTGACAACACTTGCTCGTGACCGTAAAGGAAGATGCCCGTCGTCATGTTCAAGATTGCAGCTTTGTTGGTTTCGCTTGCGGTCCATATTTCTTCTGATACACCAGCAAACTGCACATATGAGGACATAAGGGGGAAATGGATTTTCATGATCGGGAACAAAGGGCACGATCAAACTTTGAACTGCTCATCTTTTGGTACTCTCTCTCTCTCTCTCTCTCTCTCTCTCTCTCTCTCTCTCTCTCTCTCTCTCTCTCATTGTTCCATCACTTGAATTAGGTTTTGCTTTTTGTAGTTTCACGCCATTTTCAGCATATGATACGTTATACATGGCGGCCAATTATTTTGGTGAATGAAGGTCACAGAAAGGCCCCACTAAAGTTTCTGATTATCCAGTACGCCGACTAGACCGGTGCCTCTGGGCCCCGACGCCTTTTAGAGGCATCGCAACAACGGACCAACATAATGATATAAGATAATTGCGAGGAAGGAGGGGCACGATTTCGATTGCCTAAAGGGCCTCCTCAGGTTTAAATCCTGTACTGACTTTTTATGGTAGCCATGCACTGTTGGACATACACCACAATTAATTATAATGTATGTTCTCTACATATATTTCTTAGTACTTACCTTTCAACTGTGTGACAATCAATACAAATCATACGTTAATCTAAAATACATCCAAAGATGACTTCACGGTGAAGTTCTTGTCGGATTGATCTGCATTTTTTTGAGCGGCTGCACTGTAAACAAAACAGCATGTCAGCAGTCTAACAGACCAAGACCACATATTTCACTTCCGGATCATCACCAAGGCCTTATTACTCAATGTGCACTGTCGCACAAATACACACAGACAACCACTCTCTCAGCTCATATTCTCAAGAACAAACAATTACCTTTAAATCCCTACCAAAAATGCATCAGTATAACTCTTCTATCACCACCAAAATGAGAGGGGGGAAAAATGTTCTAAAAATAGACTGGAACTATATTCGTGGGTACTGAACTGGAAATAATAATTGTGATGCAATTCCAGATATATGGCGATCTAGCCCAATACCCCAACGCTGTTCATGGGCTCTATATTATGCAGGTAAGCAGTGGAACGATTTATCCAAATACTGCCCAAATGGACATACAGCACAATTAATTTTACTATACAGTGGGGCCTTGACTTATGAGTGTCCCAACTAACGAGTTTTTTGAGATACGAGTCGTCTCTTGGCCGATTTTTTGCTTTGAGTTGCGAGCTAAAATTCGGGTTACGAGCCAGCTTCAGATACCCCACCGCTAGTTGGCGCAGCGAACGTCACAGTGAACGCATCAACATCCGCCAATCATCCCATGTCTCACTCGTTCACTTTAAGCAGTCAGCTCGCAGTGGAAGCATTCGTGTTGTGCTTGCATTTGTGCTTGCGGTTATTTTGCAAAGAAGCAGATGATATGCATTGAATTAAGAAAGAAATTATGGAAAAACATGACCAAGGTGGGCGTGTAGTCGACTTGACGAAGCAGTGCGAGCGTAGCACTTCCACGATCTGCACCATACTGAAGCCGAAGGAGTCAATAATGGCTATCACGCTAGCCAAGGGCGTTAAAATAATTAATAAACAGCTGACATATCTCCATGAAAATATGGAGAAGCTGCTGATGGTGGGTTGACGGAGAAGCAGCTCGCCGGAGATACCGTGACGGAGGCTATAATCTGCGAGAAGGCACAAGCTATTTACGCTGATTTGCTGCAGATTCTCTACCTTCTACCCAACATCACCCCTATCCTGCAGCCCATGGACCAGCAGGTGATTTCTAATTTCAAGAAGCTCTTTACCAAGCACCTGTTCCGACGCGGATTTGAGGTGACGGAGAGCACAAACCTCAACCTTAGAGAGTTCTGGAAGGACCACTATAACATCAGGATATGCTTCAGAATTATCGATATTGCAGTGGTTTTGGAGGTCCAGAACGGATTAATTCCATTTCAATTCATTTCAATGGGGAAAATGGATTTGACATACGAGTAATTTGAGTTACGAGCTCCGTCACGGAACGAATTAAACTCGTAAGTCAAGGCCCCACTGTATGTTCTCTACATATATTTCTTAATACTGGCCTTTCATCTGTGTGACAATCAATACAAATCATATGTTAATGTAAAATACCTCCAAAGATGACTTCAAGGTGAAGTTCTTGTGAAGGGTTCACCGGCATTTTTTTGAGACGCTGCGCTGTAAACAGAACAGCATGTAAACAACACAGATTTCACTTCCGGATCATCACCTAGGCCTTATTACTCAATGTGCACTGTCGCCAAAATGCACACAGACAACCACTATATCAGGTCATATTCTCAAGAATAAACAATTATCTTTAAATCCCTACCAGAAATGCATCATTATAACTCTTCTATCGCCACCAAAATTAGAGAGGAAAAAATGTTCTGAAAATAGACTAGAATTACATTCGTGGGTAGTGTACTGGAAATAATAATTGTGATGACATTCCAGATATACACAAATACATGTACTCCCAAATACTGCCTAGCAACAAGCACATGATAATTTACAATTAAAGAGATTTTAAATTCATTACAAAGTTAATTCCTTGGTTAAAATCAAATACGTTAAATTATTAAAGCAATTAGAAATTCTTTGTTTCGTTCCATTTTATGCAGTCTGAGAAAATGTAAATAATTTGTCCCCATTATTGCGTGTTAAATTTTAATGTTGGTCATTTTTAATACATAAAAATAAACTCATTAACTTGATTGATCAATTTATGCATTTGCCAACAATTTATCTGTTATTCACATTTTCTAATATTTATCATTAATTCCTGCCCAATAACCTAGTTATCTTTCTGCTATTCAGTTCGTACCATTAGGTCATTACTCAATAATTGCTGGTAAAAGAAAACATTAAGAATTATCTAACATGTTCTAATTTGCATGTATGTAAAAATTTATATAAAATATAGACATAACTACACATCGGGAGGATAACAACTCTATAAGAATACTTTTTTCTCTTGTTTTCAAAGTGTGGGGACAGGCATCTGTCTGGTACCTCTAAAAAAAGTATGTAATAGTGCATTTTTTTATTTTCATTTTGTTCATTAGATGACATAATTATTTTATTTGTTTTATATCAGTAACCAGTCGGAACAGATCCAATCACATGAAATTATTTTGGCTGAATCAAAATTTAGTTGAAGTTGTGGCTCTGATTTGGTATATAAATATAACATGGAAAAGAGACAGTAATGAGAGAGTAAATTCAAAGAATCATTTGGAAACGATCAGACACCAAGTTATAAGTAGATTCATTAACTATCTCAACATTGGTGTTGAATTGGATTTCTCCTTAGCATTTTTCTATATACACATGCATGCACCCAAGGATTAAAGCCAAATGATTTTTATATATACATGTATATATATATATATATATATATATATATATATATATATATATATATATATATATATATATATATATATGTTCATGTGTGTTATCAGAGTCTATATTTTTTTAAGCAAAAATAAACATCATGTAAATAAAAGAAAAATTTTGACTACACAAAATGACAAAGGCCAGTCCAGGCATAGAAACTATATAGCAGACAAAACATAACAGCATATACATAGTGAAAATCATTGGCCACCCTCACTGGAAATAAGGACTATATTATTTAATTATACAGAGATAAATATGTCAATGGGTGATGGTACAAAACATAAGTTATTAATATTATAGAATAACGCAATCAAGTATTGGGAGAGGGGTAAATAAGGTGCTGTATATACTGGAGCCTCAGAGAACAATTCATCCAAGAAAGTAAAAAATTAAGAAAAATCATCGCAATTATAAACGATCATATAAACACATTTTCGATTTTTTTTAATGAAACCCATCCCACACACACATATATATCAGAAGTCTTTGAATGTTTTGAACAAAGAGCCATGGTGGGGGGAGATACACTTGAGGTCAATAGCTAATTGTAGCTAAATGTTGAAGGTATGTCCACAAATAAAAATTCAGATTATTGTAGAATATATATATCTGCAATTAAGTATGCAAATTAGGAACATTTAGATGTCATCCCGGACTCTGTCAATAATTTCTGAGCAAATAGTAATTGGAGATGTTCAAAATATTTAGTACAACTTATTTCTAGTTGCTTTGGTCATTGAACGTATTTAATTTGACCCAGAACTTGACAATGAATTAAAAAGTGCATTTAGTAGTAAATGTATCACATGCTTTTCTCTGGAGTATTTGGGTAAATTGTGCCCTTCCCCCCGCCTCCCGACAAGCAGGATTTTCCAGTTAGTTTTGGACACGGGTCGTCTAGCGGTTGTTTACAGATGTAAAGCTGCAGCACAGGTTCCTCTAAAATGTCAACATTTGTAAAGTTTACAATGTAAAGTGCACGCAGTGACATTCATCATCATATGCAAAACTCCAGCCAAAATTGCTATATCTGAATTGGCTTTGATTACATTGATTACAAAATATATTCAGTGTATTGTTTGATGATTATAAGTCAGATACTGATGCTGACATACATGTCCTTACAATGTTACACTTGGAATTTTATTTCTATGGTAGCCAATATGGACCAAAATTTACTTGTCCTACATAAATAGGAAGGCAACAATAGTTAAACTATTTTAAAAATCGGTAATATTTCAGTATAAATATAATTATAATTATATATATATCTATAGATTTCTCTGCCCACATTTCAACTTATCTGGCATTAGTGTATTCAATTTATTCATTGGATCCTTTAGTTTGGTAGAAATATTCAGCCAGTGCAAACGTGAACATTCCATCTTATTACTAAGTTGAAATTTATTTTTAATATGTGCGTGCTACCATATGTAAGCTAGGTAGATACTGCAATACTATAGAGTTGTTCCTATGTGTTTGCCACTATATGCGGTTTTATTTATGTTAACACAATTGGATTGACCAAATTTTCTATAGGAATAAATTGATGGAAAGTCAAAAGAAATTTGACAATTTGTAACAAGGCAGCAATCAAAGATCAGTTTTAATAATAACCTATAACACATTAAATACTGCAATTATACAGCGTTTCAGGCTACATGTAAGACCTTAACACTGATATTTATGTTTTGAGCGTCTAGGTTTCGTTTACTATAAATAATAAAATACACACCAACATACACAAGTATTTACATGTTCTCAGTGTGTATATATTGGTGTACACAGGAATTATTTGTTTTTAATTGAATAGTAATATAAAGCAAAATAAAATATGGTTTAAGCGATTTTGATGAGTTGTTTACTTTTCTCCTACTGAGTCCTAGTTATAACACTTGTCAATTGGTCATACTTGATTGGACAGGTATAATAAACTGCTGATCCTTCCTTTCCAAAGCAGATGTGTTATATGATAAAGACTTATTATTCTGGAACTAAGGTAATTTCCAGAATGGATGGTGTATGTAGATTTAATTCATATTATTCAAAAGTTAAAGTATGTATATAATACAATATTAGCAAATACTTTGATTATTTTAACTTTCATTTTGTGTATACATGTATTACTTCGATTCTCTGTTTATCATATCTGTCAAATCGAGTACCACCTAGTGAGTCCATTACATGAATTCTGGTATAAAATAGGAACAAAGTAAATAATTCATATCAAAATCACATAAATCATATTTTGTTTTATATTATTATTCCAACAAAAAGAAAATCATGATTACTGTGTGTCCACCAATATATACACCGAGAGCATGTAAATACATATTTATTTCAGTGTTTATAAAAAAAATCCACTAGGTCGTACTGCTTAAATGATGTATTGTGTGTGTGTTTTGAGTAACATTGTAACAAAAGTCAAATTTTCAGGATAACCTCATAAAACTGGTAGCCAATAAGAATAACAATGATTTTCTCCAAAGTAAAGTCATAGTGTTTTAGTCAGACTTTACTTACTCTGATGTCTTTTCTCTAATAAATTGGGGCTGGAAAGATTGATTGTCTATTCCAGAAACAGCCACATTGCAGAAGTATATTTATACATCTCTGTCTCTAGTTGCTTTATTACTGGGACATATTAGTACACAATGTTCTAAACATGGACTAATCAAATTTATGGAAAATCACTTACAATGCATTCAGTATATATGGCCAATTTATATTAGTGGTTTTAACATCTGACACAATCAAGAGTTTTGTTCTAAACCTGGATTAATTTTTTTTTAATAGAGGATCACTTAGAATGTATTCAGTATGTATGGCCAATTTATATTTAGTGGTTTTAACATCTAACACAATCAAGAGTAATTATTGTCTCTAAAGTGATGAATGACACAAAAGTATCTCAGTGACTGGAAGCAACAATTTTTAAGTACTGGGAGCAGATTACATGTACATGAAAAGTTTGTCTTTCTCTTGATAAAGTTAAACTAATGGAACAAGTGTTCATATATCAACATTTACTGCAAAACCAAGTTATTTAATACATTTTTATCAAGCAGATTTTATGAAATGTGCTGAGTAACTTTCAGTCCCACCTATCAGATTTTTACTTAAAATAATTTTTTATGCTTGTCTTAAAACCATACTTTTTTTTTAAGAAAAAGAGAACAAACCACACTATATAAATGAAACTTAATTTGTGAATCTTTACAACCCTCACATAATGTTATGGTCATATTTAGTAAGAATTTTATTTATACATATGTTATACTTTATTCACGTATGCTATACCCCCCACTTGGTTGGCATCATCTGTGGTTTTTATTCAGGTATACAAGTTTGGTTGTTCCTAGCTTAGGTATTATATCATATCATCAAAACTGATCACAAATACAATTTTATTGCACAAACAGCATTTTTATAAATGAACTGTAGTGTAAAAGTTGTCTTTCCATCAAATCTATGAAAAATGATTTATTGATGCAAAAGAAAAAATGGAAATGAATTTAATACAAAAGACCATGAGTCTAAAAAGGTTTATTATTATGATAAAACTTCTTCCTTTTCAGCTTCTCCTGTGATGAAACTAGAAATTACCCTCTATTTCCCAGATCTGGCTATCGATCAATTTGATAACACTGGCTTTTGGACTCTCATATACAATCAGGTAAAATTTGTTTACTTCATGGGAAATTATGAGTATTCTTTGGGTTATTCTAATCCGTAATCTTACTATAGAATGAGATTTTTTGCACTAATGGTTATATTTGAAGTAAGTACAACCAAAGGTAATTTTATGATAATGGAAAGATTACAATCTTCACCCTCCTTGATTTGTCTACTGCATTTGACACAATAGACTATGATATATTACTTCACCGTTTCCAGCATGTATTTGGAATTCAGAATACAGCCTTACATTGGTTCAAGTACTACTTAGTCAACAGGGCACACATTGTATTTGCAAATGAAATAAACTCCAGCCCAGTTGATGTAATGTTGTGATGTTCCACAGGGATCTGTTATTGGACCTGTTCACTTCATTCTATACACTCAGCCGTCTCAAGTGTCATAGATAATCACCTAGTATCTCACCAATTGTACACTGACGACCCCCAAATATACAAGTCTAGCCACCCAACTGAAGTTGATGCTACCATCCATGGAGTAGAGAAGTGCATTTCTGATGTGAAATCATTGATGACATTTAACAAGCTGCAGATGAATGATGATAAAACAGAGGCCATTCTGATCACAACACAAAGACTTTCTCATTCACATCCTTTACCTCAGACAATAAATATCAGCAACACCAACATTAAATTCACAGTCAGTACGAAATCTAGGTGTTGCTCTGGACTGTACTCTCACATTGCACCACCATGTCATGAACATATGCAATGCTGCATAACTTGAGCTGAGATGCATCAGTTCCATTCCCAAATATCTTTCAGTTGATGCCACTAAAACACTTGTGTGTTCATAAACTTCATTAGTAATTTCAACTCATTTCTGTCTGGTTCGTCACAATATCTACTCCAGAAACTTCAAAAAAGTTTAAAACACTGCTGCTTGGATCATCTTTAGAGTACCTCAAACAGAGCACACCTCACCACTGCGCTGTACCCTACACTGGATATCCATTCGATACAGAATCAAACACAAAATTTTTGTTTTCTGTGTTACATTTCACTGACAGACTCCATTCCAACATACCTATCCGGCCTGACCCATGTGTATACATCAGCAAAATACTTACGCTCCTCTTCTGACAAATATACACTCATTATTCCCACTATGAAAACGAAGTCATATGGACAACGTTCTTTTGCATACCATTGCCTGGAGATATTGAACGAATTGCCCATTGAAATTAGACACAAAGACAGTGATCCCTTTTAAGATTGCTCTTAAAACTCATCTTTTTTGACTACAGGAACAAACTAGAGACCTAATAATGTTTTGTACCTGAAATGTTTTCAGCATGGTTTTATGTTTTCCAATTTCATGGTTTTTGTTTTTCTGTAGTGTAGTCACATCATTATATATGTTGTAAAGCGCTTAGAGCTTCTAAAGATTAGGCGCTATACAAAGTCCTCATTATTATTATTATTATTATTAATTGTAGAAATTATTATAAATTATGCTGATTAAGAATAGAAACAGTTTTTTTTTATAATGTGTATAGTAGTAATTTTTGGTATTTTATTGGGCGTATACATGGGACCAGTGAATATTAAATTTTCATTTTAGGGTTGAGACCATTTCTGCAAAGAGAACTTTAAAAAGCTGTCTGCGGAATAATGAAGCTCTTGTGCTGCTAATTGCTCTTGACTGTGACTTAGTTTTAGGAATTTTTTTATATACATTTGATGTATTAAAAAAACTTGTTTACAATTGAGTTTTCAAACCAACAAGTTAAGCTTGTACACTTACAGGCCTGTCTATCAAAACTATCAGTCATTATTGACTGTTCCGGTGCCTGTTTCGTTTCGACAACTAGAGAGAAAGTGACATGGTGAGTTTATTGTTCCCATTTCCCTCCAATTTTTAGCAGATGTGTGACATTACATGTTAGGTGTCAGATTGTAATTGGTCAAGTTCACTTAATATTTTAAGCCTTCCATCAGCTTGCCTTCAGTTTTATAACATTAGAGATCTTTGAGATTAAAGGATGAAACTTACTTATATCACATCATCATTTAGCAGATGTTTAACTTAATGTATACTGTCTTCACGAGGTCAGTTTTAAATTTTGCATCACTTTCCCTTTCCATCATACTGCATTAGAACCATTGGAGATTAAGAGATAGAACTTGTATGCCATTTTTAGCAACAGTTAATTACTTCATATCTTGAATGTAATATTTGTTCTCATTATAAATGTGCCATCCTTCCAAATAAAAAAGAGATGGTTCAAAACAGAGATACCTTATATGTTAATCACGGTATAGATGAGAACTGTTCTATTGACAAGATGAGAACAGATCTATTGACATTTATATGGCATCCTTTTTATTATGTCTTACTTTTTTATCTTTTGACAGGGTTTTGAAATTGTTGTATCGGGTAGAAAGTATTTTGCTTTCTCCATGTACAAGCAAGATGGAAATAACATAACCAGTGTTTGTGATCGGACATTTCCAGGATGGTCACATGACGTTTTTGATAGGAACTGGGCCTGTTTTATTGGTCAGAAAACAGAAGAACAGAGACCAAAACAGACTGTCTTCTCACAAAAGGAGTTAAGGTGGAAAAATTCTTTTGTTTAAATTGCATTATAGAACCATCAGCTAATGTTTTTTTAAAACCTTCAAGATGCTGAAAACATTTTAAAGCAAGCAGATAAGGTTAGAAATGCAGAATAATATTCTAAAACATATACCACTGAAAATTGTCTCTTATATCAGATATTAAATACAAATATGTGTCTTCATTCATAGAAAAAGTTGTAAATTTCCAGTGATAAATCCATTATCCCAGAGCTTATTCCAAAACCTTGAGGAAATATTTGCTGCAAATCATTAAAATTTGATCTAGTCAGTGCTAATAAAAATCTGTCAGCCCAGCATTCGAGTCCCTCAAATTTTAGATGGGGTCCATCTTGTATTCTAAGTGAGGTGCCTGTAAGGCTTTTTAAAAAATCTTATTTGCCTAAAGAAAATTTGATTGTGCTAATGGAATGTGTAACTGTATTTGAAGATTTGTATTTGTTGACATACACTTTGCAATCTAAATCGGATCACCACTGACCTACTTGAAAGTGATCTGATTTTAATCAAATTGAAGCAGAGCATGTCATACTAAAAAATAAGAATTTTGCACTCTGTGTCAATATCATGTCTTGAGAAAACACAATTTTCAGTTATCTTCAAAAATAGAAGGAAAAATCCCAGTACATGCCCATTATATATAGTATAAATGGTAAACAGTGACTGGAGCTGATGTAAAACTATCCCTAGGGTAGTTTAAATAGCAGCAATTAAAGCGGAAGAGATGTCAGGTATAAATCACCATTTCCTATATTACTCAATTTGCCTGACAATAGCTAGTGAGATGTGCATGAAGACCACAGTAGGTGAGCCCATTGTGCTAATTTGTATAGGTGTGATCAGGCAGTGGAACAAACCATTACAGGCAAATCAGGGATGCTAGACATATGTACAAGAGTGTGGAAATGGGAGTCCTGGTTTGTGGAATTTCCAGTCAGGGCTTGTGAGTTTATTTAAGTCACCAGCCCTGAGTCTACGTCTAAATTCCTTGAACACTGCTAGTATGCTTTGATACAGAAACAGAAGATCTATTGTTTGTGTGGGTTTCTGTAAATTATTTATTCTTAATGCATCAGATTTAACTTTCCCTAAGTTCATTGATTTTGTAACCTCCTTCACATAGTCATAGAAAATGCAATGCATACGCATCATTAAAGTTTTGTTAACTGTTGTAAATCCATGAGAACCTCAGTATGCCACTCCCCCGATAACTCGTGCACATCGGGGTCCAAAAGCATCAACCGCACTAAAAGTGAGGTGCAAGTTATTGAAGGACCTTTAAAAATAAAAAACAATAAAAGGATCAACAAAAAGGAAAATGGGTGGCGGGGTGGCAGATTTTATAGTGTTGAATACTCACTTTATAATTGTGCTGTGATTAACTGTGAATACATATCTCTTCAAAACGGTGTAGTTTATTTTTTCCTCATAGAGTAACATTAATTTCAGTATAAATTAACATATATTGAGGAGCTAATCGAAAACATTATTCAATGTGTCTTCCGTTCACTTAACACGTGTACCACTTCACACATTGTGTATTACATCACTAATTTTTGTGTCGAATTAGATACATTCTGGTATTATTGTTTGATCCAAACTTTAATACAAAAGATCAACTATCTTTTCGAGAAACAATGCTGATCGATTGATTGATATATATATTTGATTGCGGTAGAAGTAAAATGAAAACCAAACAAACAAGGTTTAATCATTACCAACATGAATTTAGCTGCCGCCAAGCAAAATCATTCCTTGCTTGATTCAATGCATAAGACAATCAAAGTGATAAAACAACACAGGTCTCTTTTAATGGATTATTTTAGTGCAACAAGACTTCACCAAGTTGCTGGTCAAAACAAAGCTGGCAGGTAATTAGGTTCTCACAGAAGTATTCACGGGTTTTGATGTGACGGTTGATTGACTCTTTTAATGTTTTCATAGAAAAGAATATGTTGCAATTATAATGTTTACATTGAAACGGAAATAAAGGATTAGAATGTGACTATCAGATAGCAAGATATTTAATTGCTGTTTATTTCATTCTCTGTTGCCACCTGTTAGCATTTACCGGACGTTTTCATTGATCACTATTTCACCAGACTGTTTATTTATAGTGTATTGATGGCTACATAATATGTTGTTGAGTGGTGGCTGTGAGTGCATTTATTACAATGTCTTTGTCTCGGTGTTTGCCAGTCCGACTGAGAAGGAGAGAAAGTTGTACAGACACAATGCTGTGTTCATCCATCAAATAAATCAGCAACAGAAATCATGGCAGGCTACTCGATACCCCCAGTTTGAGAACATGAGCATAGAGGATATGATAAATATGAAAGGAGGAAGAAAGTCTACAATTGTGAGGTAAAAAGATGTTCACTGTAATCACATAAACTATTTTGGTAAACTGAACAATTCTGAAAGGAAATTTTTTATTGATGTATATGCATAGCTGCAAACCTTCACGATTTTGGAGTGAATTTCATGACTATTTCAGACAAATAATTCACAGATTCTAGGATCACTTCATGAATTTGTGTCAATATTCACTCAGTTTTATCACCATTTTCACGAATTACAAGCATGGATGGTTGGCAGCTATCCATACAATTCTCCCTTGATAACTCAAGCACAATGGTGTCCACAAACATAGACCACACTACAAGCAAGGGTGCGAGTTAGTGAGAGAACTCAAAAAATAAAAAAAAACTGCTTAGACATTGAGACAACCTTGGGAGGAGCGGTTTAAGGAAATGGGCTATAAAATGACTGAATCCTAATTTTACAATCAGGTCAATAATAATTGTTACCAACACACTTTTTCTAATGAATTAGTTCGTTATTCTGTATAAACATTTACTTTTCAAAATGTTCAACATGTGAAAAATCATTCCAACTGGTTTCAACAACTATCACATGTACACAAAAACGTTGGTATATTACATCACTTTTTGTTTTGTTGATTAGTCTTATTCCTGGAATGGTATTTAATAGTTTACTGCCAAGTCGAGAGTTACAAAAATTGCAGGGAACTAGACTAACTGTTGATACACCACCAAAAATGATTCTTTTTTTCTAAAAATAGTGACATTTATTTGATGAGACAATTGTGTATGTCAAGAATCAATTTTTGTATTGTTCAATTAGTACAATATTGATGTTGTGATTTAATTGGAAGTAATAATAAAACTTGTATCATTCTTGAGGATGTTTGTACGTGCCCAATTCAGAAATTCTCTGAAACTCGCTTTCCCACAATGGTCTGTAACTGTGAAACCAAGCTCATTACTTTATGAAGTATTTGTTTCGCTTGGTTGCCTTGCTATCTTTGATCACAGTTATGAATGAGTCAGTTAATTTAAGGTAATTTATGTTACATACACAATACTATTTATAATCAAGTTCGAGTTACCAACTAAAATGAGTTCATCCAACATACAACTGGGGGTCGCTAGATTTTAAATATGTAGGATTTGCATGCCTTTTAACTTTTCTTTTATTCCACCTCCTTTATTTGATTCAAAAGACATAATGTGATAATACAAAGGATGCCAGGTTTTAAGTTGTCAAAACATGGTCAGCACTAAATTAGGTTCACAGAGAAATGCTGGCTCACATGGCTGTTATGGTAAATTGACAATGTTTACTTTTAAATATTACATTTATGATGATTACACTTAAGGGGAAATAAAAGACTGAATTTAAACACAATTTTCACTTCATAAAAATTATTTGGCATTTTAATATTAATGTACTGCCTTCACTAGGTGTGACATTTTCATTGATCAAAATTTCCTTGAACATCTTTATTTATTGTATACTAAGAATTTTGTTTGGAAAGAAAACATAACCAATTATGTGACTTCTTATCAAAAGTTGATAATTTCAAAATGTTGAAAAAATGTCCATTTTCAACCATAAAACGAGTGGTATATGAATGTTTTATTTACCAATTTTGATTGTGATTTTCTTCGTCAAGTTCAAGGAATAAGGATCCATTTTTGGGGTATTTTCTGGTTTAAAAACATGAGATCCATGCCAAAGTCCACATTTTAAGCAGGTTCATGAGTTATCAGGGTCTGAGTTATCAAGGGTTTGTTATAGTTGAGCCTCCAAATTATCTTTGATTAATCAATTTATCATTAAGTACTTAATAGCTTCTTGGTTTAGTCATTTATTTATTGAAATATGTCATGTAGATATATTTTATTACATCTATTAAGTCTAACTTATTTAATCATTAAATAATCGGAAACAGTTACTATACAAGTTGATTATTCAGTAAAATATATTTATTGATAAAAATTACTTATTTATTCATATTAAATAAAGAAACAACTTATTGTTTTAAACATTTTGGATTTTCTCACATATTAGCATACCTAAGCCAGCCCCAGTCACCCCAGAAGTTGCTAGAATGGCTGAAACATTACCAGATAATTTTGATTGGAGAAACTACAATGACAATAATTATGTTTCCCCAGTAAGAAACCAAGGTGAGTTGTACATCATCTCATGCTGTAACATTGATAATTACAACTTCTTGATTGTGTTAAAACAAATTCTTATTCATCTTAATATTAGTCGTCTTAAATGTTATAAAATGTATGGTAGAACACTGGATGGCATGGGTGACAATAGTATTTGGCTTATGGTGTGAAGGACATGTAAGACAAACGACAAGGAGACTTTGAATGACTTGGGGAAGAGAACATGTGCGAACCCAGAGGAAGAAAACATGAAAGAACCAGAAGAGGAGGATATGAAACAATTTGGTGACCAATGCATAGATGAAAACATTATTGTTGAAAGAATTCATTTCAGTTTTGTGAAATTATGTTACTTGATAGGTATTAAACAGTCAACAGAGAATTATCTCCAAGAATACTTGTTTATTAAACATTTGCGAAAACTTACATAACATTTAAGGAAAGATGCAAAAATTGTGTTATAACATTTTATGTGTAGAATTTATAGTAATTCCAAGTAAAATTTCAGAAATAAGTTTAAAAAAAAACCGCTTGTTGCTGGATACATGCGGTTGCAGCTAAATGTAAAATAATGTTGATTTGTTCCTCCAAGTAGTAAAGCAATACAGTCCTACCCATTTATATCGACATCGCTTATCTCGACAAGCCTTATGTCAACAAAAGGCCAAAGTCCCGGTCCCTTGGTCTACTATTAATATCAAATTGTCATTCTTATGTCGACGTCAAGATAAAAGAAAAACGTATATGTCGACAGAAGCTCTCAGTCCCAGCTTGAACAAATCCTTTGTTTTCAAAACGTTTATGTCGACAAGCTGCTAGTTAAGACCAATACTTTGTTCAACAATTACTTGATCTTGCTGCCAGACTACAATTTTCCCGCCTAATCGTTCATGTCGACCTGCTGCCAGTTCTGACCCATACTTTGTTTCAACAATTAGTTGATCTTGCCACCAGGCTTTTGATGTCATGGTCGGATAAAAAACAACATAGCAGCACATTTTCTCACCACTCTGCAGCTAGTTAAGTCTTTGATCTTGCCGCCTAGCTAGTGGATCATGTTGTTCAGATGTACTCTTGCAATGACATGTACATCTGTGGATCTTTCAGTCACTGAATTTTCTGATTGTAAAATATCAACACAGTTAAAAGGATCAATTGATGAACACAGTTTCCCAATCAACATGTGGTCGAAGCAGGACTAACAAGCCCTTAAATTTGCCTTCCAGGAAATTGATGCATACTGAGGACTCCTGTATACGTGATTTTCTGAATCCCGTATATAAAAATTGCGTGAAAATACGGATTACGCGTTTCCGAGACCTTTGAAAGTGATCAGTGATTAAAACAAGTTTTGTTTTTTTTGCTGTGAAAGTTTAGTTTTTAACTTTATTTACATTTACGATGGCTACCAACATCAGGATAAAACGCAAATTAAATTTACAGTCTATGGAAACTAAATATCTGGCTGTTAAGGAAGTTATGGGATGAACATCTTGCAAAGAGGTCTGTTAAATTTTTTCACTTAAAAATAACACCCGTTCAGGAAGGATGAAAGCTGTTGAGTCTATCAATAAAGACTGCGTTGAAGGTAACTGCACTCCCCCAAGCTGGAGAAATCAGAAAATATGCACGTGCAAAATAATAACAAAGTCAATCATAGTATTTTATAACAGTTTAATAAGTGTCGGGTCACCGAAAGTTAGTTTTTTAACATGCCTATGTCTTAAGACATGGAAAAAAATATTGTTTCATGTCCCAAGATTTACAGCTGCTACAGTAGTCAACAAAAATTTCCTAAAAATGGTCAAGTTTACACATTAACCTGCTGATAAGCCGCCACCCCCACCCCCCATTATCTAGGCCTTTATTTTTTTAAATTTATTCAGCTTATACGCGAGTATATACTGTGATAATGAAAAAATCGGTCTCATAATCGGTATCACTGTCAGCAATTTTAATTATCAGCTTTCAATGATTTATTATATTAAGAACATTTTTTTAGCCAGCTTCAATCAAATACTATCTGAGCTATTAATTTCATTTACATTTTAATATGATTGCTTTTGTTTTGTTTTTGCAGGGTTTTGCAGCATGTTTGTTAGTTTGTTCTTTAGTAACTTTTAACATGCATTCAAGGAAAATAATTACTCAGGTTTTGAAAAATACATCTAAAGTTTTAAATTAATTTATACTTATGCATTTTCATTTGCATTGTGCAATTTGGAGATTTATTTATGTTGTATATTGTTTTATTTGTGTCAGCCACTAAGACTTTTTGTTGTTTTGTATATTTTTTCGTTTGCAAAAGTTTCGTAAATATGGAGTGAAACATTTTCTTTATGTGTTTGCTTGTATGTTTGAGCATGAAATAGAATGAAAGAAATAGAGGATATATGCTTGAAACGAGTGAATAACGGATATATTTCATCGAGTGGATGAAAAACTCAGTATTTTCACGAGTGGCGAAACCACGAGTGAAAATACTAGTTTTTTATCCAAGAGATTAAATGTATCCGTTATTCACTCGTTTCAAGCAAATATTCTTTTTATTTTATGCTCACATACGTTGGCTACCTCAAATCTGCTCTTTCACTCGTTTATTCACTCGTTTCAAGCAAATATTTTGACCCAAAAATGTAGTTCCTGTAGTGAAAAAATATTGTTATTTTTTCACTGTTATTTTTTCACCGCAGTGAAATATCAATATTATTTTAACTAGAAAATCAAGTAATTCACTGCTGAGCATAAAATAAAACAAGATAATCAAATAGCATAACAGGTTTTCTTTGCTGAAATTGTCTTTTGTATCCATGGTGATCAAAACGTGGAATACATGCAGCATTCAGTGTAATCATTCAATCATTCAATCCCAAGGAAGCTTATTGTATTTAAGGAAAAAACTCAGCTCAGTAATTTGCATTACTATTTATATTAAATCATCATTTTTACTCCTGAAAAAATAATCACTATCATCAGAATGAATCTTAATAAGTTGTTCATGTTTCATGAAAATTTAAGTAAATTATCAGTCACAAAGATTTGAGTAATCCCAAAATGTTCAAGTGCCCCTTCCACTCAGTAGGGCAAACTCTGGTACAGGCACCAAAGAATGTGTCAAATTATGTATAATTCAGTATATATTAGCACCTATCTGGATGACCAGTTTGGGTTGCAGTTCATTGGAATGTTTGTTTTTTATATTTGTTTTTTGTATTTGGCAGGTTTAACTTCTTATTGCAATGTGCTGAGAACAAGAAAATATTTTTAATTTCTTTCCGTATCTGTTTATATTTTCCCATGATTTAAGTAAAGTTAAAGAGTACTTATTTACATAAAAATTGATAAAATAATTGTGGTGTTTGATTCTTTACCTCTTAGAGTATGACTTTTTAGCCCAACGATATACATGTAGCAAAGTTACACAGTGTATTGTACTATAAATAGATCAGCTGTTACCTATTTACCACCATGCACATAGGCCTGCCTGTTAACTGTTAAGCAGTGTAGTATATGTTATGTTTAGCCAGACATGATTTTTCATCATTTTAAAGTGGAATTCTGCTTTTCTCTTAACTTCTTGTTTTTTGTCCGTTTTTTTATATTATATTTCCTGTTGTTAAAAAATGTGTCTGTTCTGCCCAGTTTTGCAACGACCTTTATAAATTATTCATTCCATATATCAGTTAGCACATGACTCTTGTAAAGTGTACTATTCTGATTTGGTCAAATGTTTAAATTCATCCAATGAATCTTCTTTTAATGAAAACTGATGGCAATGGAAAGAAGAAGCATGCTTACAAAACATGGCATTCCAAGTTGTTAAGAGAAAGCAGGACACAAAAAGTTTAGATAAAGGTTTAAAATAACATATGGGAATGGCTGGAGCAAACATCTAAATCAGATGGAAATTTAATTGGCAAGTTTATAAGAAAACTGAATGCTAGAGGACTGGCATTTTGTGACCTCTGCAAGAAAGATCTGAATAAGAATTACGGTAATCATGGTTGGAAGTGTTTGGATCAGCCAAACTACAAAAGAAGATGCATACAGAAAAAAATGTAAGCTCAGAAGGCATCTGGAAAAAGTGTATTTAAGTACTATAAGAAGAAAGATTTCTTGCTTGAGAAAACAGATGAAGCCTGTTCAGCATATGCACGCTGCATGTTGCCAATACAAGCACCAGCTTGAAAGGAAAAAAGCTCTCTTTGATGTGGAAAAGAAACGATTGCATTTTGAGCTAAAAAAAATGTCACTGGTGACAAAAAGGAAGGCTAAAGAAATCTTTGCCAAAGCCACAAAAGGAGCTTGACTGGAATATCAACAGGTTGTGTCCATGGGATGAAAAGTGAATGTATGGGATTTTTTTGTATATAGTTGATGTACTTGGATGTTTATTTGACAGATTTGTTATAAAAAGAGAAAAAGAGAGAAGTATAATATATTTGCTTCAAAATTTTACAAATTATTGTGACTTAATTACGATGTGAACACTGACATGCAAATGAAATAACTTCAGCATCCTATGTAGTATTGGAGAACAAATTCATATGACAATAAATCTTGTGAAATTATTGAAGTCAAATTGATTGTTGTTGTTATAGGGATTAATGCCATTTATCAGCACAAGATAGGCTATACATGGTGACCAGTATAAATGGTGGAGGAAGAACCCAGGAAAAATCCACTGTCCAATGCAAAGCTGCTGGCAAGCTTTCTCACATACCCACATTGGCAGAGTATGTGAGATGCCAGTAATCCATAATGGTGAGTGTTTTAGACCACTTGGGGCCCCGAAGTCGAGTTGAGCAGTTTTGGTAAGTTATTTAGTTTTCAGATGATTATTTTGGTTTATTTTATGATCATAAGTTGCACCAGGAGCAGTTTTTTTATGAGTATAAAATGCGTTTATGGCCAGGGGCCTTAGACTTCCTACACCCCCAGATCAGGGGCACTACCCTTCAAGACCTTGTTGGTGGATGACCCCCCAAACACCCTTATAATTTTATCAGCATTTTTATGGAAGGTCAAAATCATGTCTGGTTTAACGTCAGTTTTAACCATTTTACATATTTGGTACATAAACGTTATGTATAAAAAGAATGAAGAGTAAAATCCAATTGTGATAGCTGTATAATTATTTTTCATGGAAGAATTTTTTTTAAAATGTGCTTTAAAATCTTGAGAGAACTTGTTCACTATCAAGTTAGTGTAACCGTTGACCAATTGTAGCTGCCATTTCTCATTCTCGCAATTTACAGGTTCTTTTCATCTACATTATTAAATCATCTGAATTTGATAATTTATAAAAACTAATTATTGCCTATATCACTATCAGAGCCTTGACTTAAGTTATTGAAGATTTCATAGTAGTGATTCTGATTGTGAAAACTCAAGAAAATACTGAATGAAATCCACAGTCTTAATTTTGGAGAGTGAAAAATATGACCCGGTTAATTAAAATAGATTTCAATCAGGTCGTAAGCAGCCATGTGATCTGATGTAGATCATTCACACCAATGAAGGTAGTATGTAATAGAGGGTTTTTCCCAAAGGTGGTGCTATAAAAACCCGCTCAAAATGGCTGATTCTAACAATTGGGTAGAGGTGTCCAAAGGCATTTCCTTGAAAATGGAGTAGAGGCATCCATAGGTACAGGGTTAAATAAAATATGAGATACAGGGTTAAATTAAACATGAGGTATAGGGTTAAATCAAATTAACACTAACATCCTCGTGTGAGTCACTCCAACTGATAATGAGCTTATGAAATTTTATGATGTGAATTATTTTTATATATTTCTAGATTCAGTTATCATTTTACAATTTATATGATCCAGAATATAATTTTGGATTTTAGGTTCTTGTGGAAGCTGTTATGCCTTTGCATCATTGGCAATGAATGAGGCTCGCATTCGTGTCATGACCAACAACACTCTAACACCTGTCTTTTCTCCACAGGACATAGTTGAATGCAGTGAGTATTCGCAAGGTAAGTCATTCATAAATTATATTTGAATCCATGACATCTAGACTATTGCTGTAATATCAGTGACATCTGATCTTGAACGATGAACGATTTGCATGAGAGAACAAATGTAACCCTCTGTCAGAATATATGGACTGCTTGTCGCCAATACAAGCACCAGCTTGAAAGGAAAAAGGCTCTCATTGAGAAGGAAAAGAAACAATTGCACAGTGAGCCAAAAAAGACTGGTGACAAAAACAGAGGCTTAAGAAATCTTTGCCAAAATAGAGCTTGCAAGTGAAATGCATGTTCCCACTTAACATAAATTCAAGTTTTGATGTTATTAAGAATATTAGATTAGTGCCCTCTTTTATAGAAGTAAAGGTAGACAAATATTTTCCTTAGTTTGAAAGAATTGTGGAAAATTGGAAATGGCTAAGGGAGCATTAGACTCTGTTATTACAATTTGTATTTACAGGTAGTGATATTTACAACTCACTGTCACTACAGCAACATGCTGACTATGATGTGGTTAAGGAATGCATTCTAAAGGGTCAGGAAACTATAAAATGGAAGCTGGACAGACTCATATCAAATTTTCAAGAGAAGAAAAAGTGTAGTTATTTGGTCGATGATGCATAGCCAGGAAAGTTGATAAAGATTACAGAATTTCATGCAACTCATATTACTTGAAGAATTCAAGAACTGTGTCCATAGTGACATTAAGACTTATCTTGTTGTTGTTGTAGGATTTAACGCCATTTTTCAGCACATAATAGGCTATACATGGCGGCCAGTATTATTGGTGGAGGAAGAAGCTGGGAAAACCCCGGAAAGAACCACTGACCCATGAGAAACTACTGGCAAGCTTTCTCACATAACTACATTAGCTGAATGTTAGACTCGAACCCACGCAGACAGAGGTGAGATGGCAGTGATCTGTAATCAGCGCTTTAGACCACTCAACCACTCAGGGCCCCCTAAAGACTTATCTTGATGAGCATAAAGTCGAAACCTTGGAAAATGCTGCTTGTACATGTGATGAGTATTTCTTAACTTGCAATTTATTCTTTTGGTAGGCAGGTCTTCCATTCAGGAGTCTTCTGGCAAAAAGTATTTCAGTCTAATACAAGCAATTCTAACACTAACTGGCACAACAATTAAAAATCAAACTTCAGATAAACAAGAAGATAGGACACATTACTTCTGGTTGCTTCAAATTGAAAAATAAAAACCAGAATCAAGACAGACCAATTCCAAATGGTCCTTTTTCTAAGAGATCAACGTCATACTCATATATTGAAAACAATACATTTGTTGGATCTATTAAACCCGTCTTATTTTATTATGGAGAATTATGAACCATTCATTTATTACTAGGCAATGACCTAGCTGAAGACTAGGTTGCGGTAAATCCACTTGTAACTGACAAACCTTGTTTGGATCAGAAGGTCAATCCAATTGAAAAAGACATACCTGATTTATTCCCAGTTTGTGCAGTTACCAGAGCTATGGCAAAGAAAGCTCTTGAGCATGATTTGATAAGGAAAGTATTCCTTTAGCTGACACATGTGTTGGTCTGACTTTTGATGAGGTCACTTTCACTACTTATTTGGATCAATCAGAAGGTATTGATCATTCCCTTTTAACTACTGATTTTCTTTATTTTAATCAGGGTGATAAACGTAAGTTGCTTGTCGTTGAACAGGAGAAAGATCCAGAGATCTCCAGTTTGTTTCAAAAGTCCTTCAGTGGAAACGAAGCCACTGAAGTTCCTGTTTGTTATTTCATTAAAATGGAATTCTTATGAGAAAATGGAGACATCTCTAAGTGTCTGCTGGTGATGAGTGAACTATCAAATTATAGTTCCTAAACCTTACAGGCAGGAAATACTTAATCTGGCCCATGACACCCATTTTTGGCTGGTCATTTAGGAATTAAACAGACTTATCAAATGATATTGACTCACTTTTATTCTTCACAAATCCAAAGTGATATTGCCAGATACTATAGACCTTGTCATACTTGTCAAATGGTAGGAATATCCAAACAGAAAATATCTAAGGCTCAACTGCAACCTATTCCTGCATTTGATGAACCATTTAGTAGAATTTGGCCTTATTAAATCTGTACAATTGGGGTTAAAGGTCAAATTTTAGGTCTGGAACTTTCCAGCCAATTCTGCTTGAATTTGGCCTTCAGCAATTGAAGTCAAAAGTGATTTTATGGTTTAAGAGAACTACAATGGAGAGTATCATAGAGTTATGTCTCTCTTGCTCGTTCTTCAAAATTTTCTTCAGATTAGGTATTACAGCCCTTAAAAAGTTAAGAAGAAAATGAATAATTTAAATCATAATAATAATATGGGATGTAAATAAATTCAAAGAGTAAGTACCAATATATTGAAAGAGATAGCCAGGCTAATCATGCACTTAATTTAGTTATACCTGCCCCACTAAATGAAGATTTAAACGAAGGGATGCAGTTGGACTCTACTGATTTTAGAGTGACAAATCTTTGGGATTCAGAAATTATGAATAATCTGGACCAGAAACCTTCACATCTGCAAGAGCAAGGAAGATATGAATGCAGAAGTTATTAACTGAATATGAGCACTTATTTCCAGATGTTCCTACAAGAACAAACAAACTTTTGCATGATGTTGAAATTGTTAATTCTAAACAAGTGAAACAACATCTGTACAGGATGAACCCTCTCAGACAGGAATACTTGAAAAAAAGAAATTCATTATTTGCTTGAGAATGATTTCTTAGAGCCCAGTAAAAGTGACTGAAGTTCACCATGTGAACTTGTTCCAAAACCAGATAAAATGTTCGATATGTGCACTGATTATAGAAAGGTGAACAGTGCGATGAAAATGGATTTATTTCCATTACCAAGAATCAATAACTATTGATCAGATTGTAAATGCCAAGAATGTCACCTAATTAGACCTGCTGAAAGGATTTTGGCAAATTCCACTAATGGAAAGAGCAAATGAAATTTTGGCATTTGTGTCTCCTGATGTACTTTACCAATATATAGTAATGCCATTTGTGATGAAGGGTTGCCAAGCACTTTTCAATGTTTCTTGAATAAGATCTCCTCTGGTGTAGATAAATTTTAGTTACTGTCATCCAGGAAAGACCAAAGACTGTTACTATCATCCAGGAAAGTCCATTACTGCTTACTATAATCCAGGAAAGACCATTACTGTTACTGTCATCCAGGAAGACCATTACTGTTACTATAATCCAGGAAAGACCATTACTGTTACTATCTTCCAGGAAAGCCCATTACTGTTACTATCATCCAGGAAAGCCCATTACTGTTACTATCATCCAGGAAAGCCCATTACTGTTACAAATGAAATTTTGGCATTTGTGTCTCCTTATGTACTTTACCAATATATAGTAATTCCGTTTGTGATGAAAGGGTTGCCAAGCACTCTTCAATGTTGATGAATAAGATCACCTCTGGTGTAGATAATTTTTACTTACTGTCATCCAGGAAAGACCAAAGACTGTTACTATCATCCAGGAAAGACCAAAGACTGTTACTATCATTCAGGAAAGGCCATTACTGTTACAAATTAAATTTTGGCATTTGTGTCTCCTTATGTACTTTACCAATATATAGTAATTCTGTTTGTGATGAAATGGTTGCCAAGCACTTTTCAATGTTGATGAATAAGATCACCTCTGGTGTAGATAATTTTTACTTACTTCCATCCAGGAAAGACCAAAGATTGTTACTATCATCCAGGAAAGACCATTTAGTGTTACTATAATCCAGGAAAGACTATTCCTGTTACTATCATCCAGGAAAGACCATTACTGTTACTATTATCCAGAACAGACCATTGCTTTTACTATGATCCAGGAAAGACCATTACTGCTACTATAATCCAGGAAAGACTAAATTCTGTTACTATCATCCAGGAAAGACAAGTACTGTTACTATCATCCAGGAAAGACCATTTCTGTTAATGAACTGTGCCTCGGTTATTTTCTCAACCTATTATTATCTTGATTGAATGTGCTTGAAGTTTATATAATTACAAAGCTATTTATCTAATTACATTTTTAAACAAGGCTGTGATGGTGGGTTTCCATACCTAATCAGTGGAAAATATGCAGAGGACTTTGGACTTGTTGAAGAGGAATGCAATCCATACAAAGGGATTGACGGTAAATGCTCTACTAAACCATCCTGTCAACGTCACTACTCCACCAAGTACCAGTATGTTGGAGGTTTTTATGGAGCGTAAGTGGCTATATTCATTTCATACATGACATTTGCCAGATATTCTAATAATGGTTGAATTTAAATCATCATGTATAGGAGCAGTGCTGCACATTATTTCATATTTTGCTTACATTTTTCAGAGTTTCTTTCTTGGATACTAACAATGTATGGAATAATTGGAATGATCTCAAACTTTCACAGCAAATGCATGAACACTGGTTCTGTTTATCAAACCAATTTTTTGGACAGTGACATGGCATAACTAAATCAGAATACTCCAGAGGCATTTAAAACAACAGAACTTGAAATGATGCTATGCAGCATCAAATCAGGCAAAGCAGCAGGATATGACAGCATCCTGTTTGAGTTCCTGAAGCATCTTGGCCCAAAGGTAAAGGAATGGCTTGCCACTTTTTACACGTTGGTTGTTAGTGAAAACTGCATGCCAACTTTGTTGCACCAGGCAAAGATTATCGCAATTCCAAAGCCTGGCAAAGATCCCAACAATGCAGTGAGTTATTGGCCAATTTCCTTGCTTTTAAGTCTGTTTTAAGGTACTGGAACACCCGATTCTCCAACGAATTGGTCCTGACTTGGAGAATCATTACTGTTGAGCAGGCTTGTTTCAGGCATGGTTGTAGAACTTGCGAACAAGTCCTAGCCTTAAATACATTTATTGAAAACAGTTTCAGAGGAATCTGAAAATTGGAGTTGTTTCTCTAGATCTGACAGAAGCATATGATATAGTTTGGCATGCAAGGTTGCTTTTAAAAATTATCACAATACTGCTGCAATGGATAGTTAAGACTTGAACTGTTCCTTCACAACAGTCACTTCAGAGTGCACATAGAGAGACCTGTGATTCCCACAAGGGTCTGTTCTTTTTCTTAGTTTGTTTAATTTCTAAATCAATGACTTACCTTTAACACAGTCATGCAAATTCATGTATGCAGATGACATTGCTTTTTTGACCCATAGTCACTCATTTACTGAGTCTCACAGGTGCAGAACAAGGACCTGGAGGATTTGACATACTTCTTCAAGAAATGGTGCATACAGCCAAGTGAAACAAAGTTTCCAGCTTCTTCCACCCTAACAATGCAAATGCAAACTTGGAGCTTTGCAGCCTCCTCAATGGGCAGCAAATAAAATACAACCAGACACCAACATAGCTTGGTGTGGCTTGGACAGATCACTTTTATTCTACAACCCCCTGAAGAAAACTTAGCTAAACTTAGCACTTTAAAAACTTACTCTGCAAACTGGCTGGCTCAACCTGTGGTACTAGTGCTTAGACACTCAAGACATCAGCACTTACCCTCTGTTATTCGAAATGTGAGTATTGTGTTTCTGTCTGGGCTTGATCCAGGAAGCAATCACAAAAGTGTTGGCTAAAGTCTATGACAGTGGGAAATTTCCAATCTGCATGAACACATACATGCCAACCATTACGCTTTTGGCGTAATCATTACGCTTTTTCCCACTAAATTCCGCGTTACGCGTTAACGTTTATAGATTACGCTTTTTCGATATATCCATCTTGCGAAAAAAAAAAAAATTTTCGTTTTTATTAGCATTACTTTATTTTTTACATACTGTTTTATTTTTAATTAAAAAATACCCCGCTTCTACATAACTACGATATACGAGTATACTTGTCCGTGGACTTTCCTAATATTCATGTTCTATTTATAGCAACTATCATGTTACTAAGATACTTTCAAACTTTCGACCTCATATTCTATTTATAGCGGCTTAGTGAGGAGAGAACAGACTGGTTTCTATTTTGTTTAAATCATTATGCACATACTCTTTGTTCTAATTTTGTATAGTGCAGAACCAGTCTAAAAGTTTTTTTTGCGCTAAAAAGTATTAAAAAATTCTCAATGCGTTTATGAGTGCAAAAAATATCTCTTAAATAATTTCACAGATGGGTTAGAAAAAGTCAATAATAAACAAAGCAAAATGTAATCAATCCTCCAAACACGACGAGGGCATCATCACGTGACGTCTAATCGTTGGCACTAAATGGCTTCAGATGTTAAGATGGATTCTAGTCTTTGTGTATGTTAGAGCACATTTTTTCCCCAAAAAATTTCGCAGATGGATCAGAAAAAAAGCAAAACAACGAGTCCTCCAAAGATTCAAAGATAAATATATGAATGGCATAATACAGCGTTCCATTCTAGGACAGCATCATGCTCATTGCAGACTGCGGAAACGATTTTAGCATTGGTCATGGTGGTAAATTTGATGTGGAAAAACACGTGAAAACAAGGAAATACATCGAATTAGCTCGCCTTACGAACTCTAATACTAAGGTAACTTCTTATTTACCGAGGTTTTAATAGAACACGGACTACACTTGGCGGTAGCAGACCACGTTGGTCCCTTGTTCAAGCGGATGTTTCCTGATTCGAAAATTGCGGAAAAATATGCTTGTGCAAGAACAAAATCATCTCACATTGTTCGGTGCCTAGCAGAAGATACTTCACTTAAAATTGCAGAAGCAATGAAAATTGGGCCGTTTAGTATTGCCACAGACGGGAGTTGTGATTATGATGTTAAAAAGTTGTACCCAGTATGTGTTAGATACTTTGACAGTGAAAAAGGCAAAGTCATGAGTGTTCTTTCTTTACCAGAATTAACAGTAGATTCCACTGGACAAAACATTTTTGATTTGCTTGACAATATTTTGAAGAAACATGACATAAGTTGGCAGAACTGTATGGGGTTTGCAGCTGATAATGCATCAGTGATGACTGGAATTCATAAAGGAGTTGCATCCTATATTTTGAAAATGTCTCCATCAGTGTTCATAACAGGTTGCCCCTGTCATTTGATGCACCTTGCTGCTGGTAAGGCTGCTGATAAATTAGAAGTAGATATTGGCCATTTATTAATAGATATCTACTATTATTTGGAGAAAAATAGTAAAAGGAAACAGGCTCTAAAGTTGTTACAAGATCAGTTTGATCTTGAAGACTATAAAGTTATAAAGCATGTGTGTACAAGATGGTTATCCCTTGGCAAATGTGTTAGCCGTTTACTTGAGCTTTGGGATGCATTACAAGCATTCTTTCAAACTGAAAGTGAATCTGCACAGAGAAAACATGGTGGAAAAGTGAAGAAGAGTGGTACAAAAGCAGAATCTGTTATTGCAAGTCAGAAGAGAACAAGAGATGAAAGTATAGACAGACATACTAACAATAAAGAGATTGGTGTAGCAGAAAGAAAGAAATTTAAATCCATGGAATTTTTATTTGAGAGGCCTCTATCTATCCAGCTAGAGGGCCTCCAGGCTCAGACCATGACTGTGAAAGATAAATCTTTTGACATAAAATTTCATCAGCCATCTGGATCAGGTTCTTCAGAGTATGAATCTGTTAAAAAGCATACTGGATCTTCTCATACTTCAAAGGGCAAAACTAGCATGTGAGATGGTTTACAAAAAGCTTAATGATCCAGTTACAAAACTGTACTGCTTGTTTATGAAGAGTGCCATTCCATTGTTTGATGCAGCAAATGTCTTGCAGAAAGAAGAACCATGCATTCATATTATGCACAAGATTCTGTCAAACCAGTTGTCAGATTTGCTAATAAGGTTTATTAAGCCAGAAATCATCGCATCAGCCAAACTTTTAACTGATATTGACTTTCATGACCATGCAAACCAGAAAGATAATGAAGATCTAGCTATTGGTGCAGAAGCAAGAGAATTCATAGAACACAATTCTACTCTTCCTGTGAAGATGTTCTATGATAATGTTAGAGATTATTATGCTACAGCCTGTGATTACATGCTCCATAAATTCCCATATGGAGATGAACTGCTTTTAAATGCTTCAGTTGCTTATGTAAATGAGAGACAGTCAAAAAGCTTCAAAAGTGTTAGATTCTTTGTCAAGAGATATCCCTTTCTATTGCCACCCTTGTCTAACTTGGATCATCTGGAAGAAGAATTCCTGAAGTATCAAGTTGGGATTCTACCTGACAATATACTTAATGCAGATAGAGTTGATGTGCAATGGCACCTTATTTCCCAGCTAAAAGACTCTATCACTGGAAGAAATAAATTTCCTCTTCTTTGTCAGGTTATGAAAGGAATATTGGTTCTTTACCATTCTAATGCTGACTGTGAGAGATTGTTCAGTGTTGTTAACAAAAATAAAACTGAATTCAGGTCCAGGCTAAGTAACCCAGTAATGGGTGCTCTACTGGTATGCAAAACATTCATGGCCTCAGCTGGTACAAAATTTTTTGAAATGCAACATGACAATCTGTTGCTTTCTAAAGCTAAAAGTGCTACATATGAACACTTGAACCATTAATGAATGATAAAAGACGAGAAAAGCAAATAAATCGTTGTTAATTGTAATTGTAGTATGTTATATGTGGATTACTCTTTTTCTGCTTGGATTCCTCTTTTTGACCACTTGGATTACACTTTTTCCTCGTCAGGGGTTGGCATGTATGTGAACATCTTCTCACATACAGCGGTGCGCTTGACTTCAAGATACCCAATCTGGTTAGGTCTGTTGCTTGAGGATATGAATATATATTTCGGCATGGACAGAGGTCTTGCTTGGATTTTAAAACTAGGATTTCAGGACTCCTACATTTGGAAAAAAACAGGAGTCCCACCAGCAAAAGTTCAGTCACCTACCTTTTGGGCTTACCTGAAATAGCTACATTTCCAGATGAGTAGAAACAGTGGTTGCCATAGAGTTTAATTTTCTAACTTCTTTACAGCAATGACATGTAGCCCTTGTTTGTCCATTAGAGTGAGAGTGAAATATGTCAGGCCAAGGAAATGTCTTATTCCATGCACTAAGTTAGGCATCACACATATAGTTCCACATGTAATGTCAGTTCTAGAAACTTCTATCACTTGCCTGACTTTCATTAAAATCTTTGTCAATTTGCCATTTAAACACACAGTTCTTATCCAAATTTGCAAACAGCATTTTGTCCAACTCTCAACATTTCTTGAGTTTGAGGTCACATGCACTACTTATTTGGCTACACTTGGAAATGAACACAATAATGAAAGCTAAATTCATTTTGTTCATTTGATGTACTCTTATACGTAAGTACATCAGTTGGTCATTCTGCCTCTAAAATCAGTCATTGTAAATATCAGCACATTTTCTCACTAATCTGCAGCTAGTCAAGTTTTTTAACTTGCCGCCTAGCTTGTGGATCATGTTCCTCAGATGTACTCTTACAATAACATGTACATCAGCAGGTCTTTCCGCCACTGAATTTTCTAAAATGATCAATTAATTGATCAACACATTTTCTCACTCAACAGATGGTTGAAGCAGGACTAGCAAGCCCTTGAATTTGCTGTCCAGCAAATTGGTGCATACAGAGGACTCCATTATAAGTTATTTCTGCATCCCAGATAAAATATTTCAGTCCAAATATGCATAATTAAGGGTTGTCGAAACCTATGATGAAGTATCAAGTAATCTTCAACAGATGTAAACCACTCCCTCATAGCTGCACCATGTGTCTGCTCTCCTGGCTTCAACCTTCCATATCATCTGTGGACCACACTGAATTGGATAGGACAGGATCATTGTGCAGTCAACTTTGTCCCAGGAGGCCAGGCCACTAACTCTTCCCGTTGCTGTGGATCTCTACAGACCATGTCACACATTGTGAACAAATGGCCACTGATAATGTTCCCCGTTGGACTGCAGGCTCTGCACCTTGCTGATAATGATGTTGCTAAATAGCTGAGCACACACTGCACACAATAATAATATAATTGTATACTGCCTTATTGTTGGTTTATTAGTTGTAGCCATCTTTGTGGATTTGTATGTGAAGTTGCATGTTCTAGAGGAAAAAGGAAGTAGTAGTGTTTCAATTCCAAGGAATTCACAAACCAGCATAATACTGGTTTTATGGGTGTTGTTGGGGTTGATGTGTGGGATATTGTCAGTCTATCTGTCATAACAATTTTATCTTTTAAATCTGTTTTATCCAGTACATTTTATCAATATAATTTTAAATACTACTGATAGTTCAACAGATTTCTGCATGAATTCTAATGTCACAGTAAGAAATTAATCTTTGTTTTATTATGGTAAGTTAAAAACGGAATTTTCTCTCTAAATCCATAAAGTTATTGAATAGTTATTTTTGAGACTTTATATGGGAATGACAACACTTAAGAAGCAGGTCCATAAACATTCAAAACTTAATTGGCACAGGCCCATGTGTCTAAAGAATTTCTTGGACCTTGTATATTTTCTGAGTATTTTTTAGCTCCACTTTTATTTTCAAACCTAACATCTCAAAAAGTTTAACAATCTGTAACTTTTAAGAATCTTAGAACTGCCAGTTTGTACTGACCTAGATAAATGTACAAAAATATCTGGATTTGGAGTTTATTCGATGATCTTAAATTATATCATTACCTTGAGTTTTTTTCATAGTGCATTTTGAAAGTGAAATAGACAACAAAGAAATAAATTATCAAAGTCTTGATATCATGAGCTTCATTGTAAAGAAAACATCCTGGAGATCAGTCTGAAAATTCTTACAAAATGCTGATATCAAACATTTTTCAACACACAATGATGGATTGTTAAACTCAACACTGTCTGATTAATTGGTCCATTTGCAAGATGTGATTGCTTTCAACTGTATTTGAAAATATTGTAATTAATAGTTTTTTGTTGATGTATCAAATTTTAAATTCTGTTACATTAAATTTGGATAACATAGGTTAGAGCATGACATTTTCTTCAATATGATGACCACTTTGACAAGTTTTAAAAAATCATTTCTGATACTAACTGTTCCCAGTCGGACACCAGACTTGAGAGAGTAATGAAGGGGCACCTGTAATACCAGGTCATATGCTGTTTGTCCTTATTGCTACACACTTGGAATGAACAATCATGATATAAAGATGTCACATTAAACTGAATGCGATTTCTTTTTTTGGCATACTTTTCTAGTTAGGTTCCAACTTTACAGATTAGATCTTTGTGGTCTATTGCATCATCTGACCTTAATTTGAACTGCAAATCTTAAATCTGCTTAAATTTACATACAAAATTGATTGTCTTAAATGAAAATCTAACAAAAAAACACAATCACAAAACTTTATATAGGACTCTCAAATGATATATTTTTTTATTTCAGTTGTAACGAGGAACTCATGCGTATTAATTTGGTTAAGAATGGTCCAATGGCGGTGGCTTTTGAGGTGTATGATGATTTTTTCCACTACAAAGGGGGCATCTACATACATACTGGCCTTAGAGATAAGTTTAACCCCTTTGAGATAACAAACCACGCTGTGCTTTTGGTAGGCTATGGTGTAGATCCAATCACAGGACAAAAGTATTGGGTGGTCAAGAACAGCTGGGGCGATTCATGGGGAGAGATGGGATTCTTCCGCATCCGGAGGGGCACCGATGAATGTTCAATTGAGAGCATTGCCGTACAGTCTGAGCCAGTTTTGTGATGATATAAATAAAATATGAATTTTTTCAACTTTCCAAATATATATTTCAAAGCAGAGTATGGTATGTAATTAATTAAATTATGTGTATGATATTAAAAGTAAATACAAACAGAATAATCAGCTTTATTTTAAATATCCTGTGAAATGTATAAATATATTTGACTAGGTAAAACAATTCAAGTGTACCTCTTGCCTGTTTTCATTAAGTGTCATATAATGAGGTATGTGGTGTTCTTTTCATTAAACAATATTTTGTGCTCATTTCCAATATCCAATGGAAAGATTGTTCTGAAAATATAATTATATTGGAAGTAAATAAATGAATGAAACACTTAAATGTGCTTTCTCTTTCAAGCGTACATTCAATCTTTAAGGAAAAAATATTGTTCATATGTTTTAGCATTTTTTACTCTTAAATCAACATTCAAGTTGTAAGAAAAATCAAGAAATGTTCCATTTTCCTGCCATCACAATAGAATTGGTGATGTATTAGACATCTAAACTGAGGCCATGGCCATAGATTGTAGACCAATCCATTTCAATGGATGTTTCTTGTAGTCTTGAAAATGTTGTACAAAATCAACCAGTTATGATAATAGCAGATTGGAATTTCATTGATTTGAGTTAGCGCTTCTACCTCTTCATGACTTTATCATCATATCACATGCATACACATGTGAGAACTCCGAGTTGCAGAGAGGACAAACATACTCTTTTGATGGAGCATCATTCTTGAAAAATAAAGCTTCATACGAAAATTAAAAATATAAGGTCAATGATGCCAAAATAAAGCTTCTAACTGACCAAGAGTTTCTCTAATTGAATTAGTTTTTTTTTATAATTTTATTGTTGTTAGTGGAATCTTATGCAGCTAGATTAGATCGAGAGTGACTAGAAGCAATTAATAAATATCTCCCAGTTCGTGATTTTGTCAAACAAAAATTACAGTTACCTAACCAGTACAGTAAAGTTGAAACCGGTATCATTAATCTTGACAATAGTTCTGGTCCAGGGGACTGGGTGGGACATCATGATACATGTCTGCAGCATGTCATGATGCCCCAGTGCTAGACATCACTATATACTGTCACAATGCAGACATGGTAGCAATATGACTGAATTTTTTTGAAAACTATGCTAAAAGTCCAAATCACATACACTGGTTCAGGTACTTATTGGGTTTCATACATGACTGATCCATGTGGAATTGTCAATTTTGATTTGTATGGACTTCCTCTGCCAAAAGAGTTTATGTTATATACAAAGTCCATTCCGTTTTGGTAATTAACATTACCAACACAAAAATTAACTGATCTGCCAATTTGTGGCCATAAAGTAGTTAGTGTATTAGATGTTAATTTAAAATAAACCAAAACACCTCATAATTCCTGCATGATTATGCAAGTGGACGTGTCATTAAAAGCAAATCTTAAGGTATAATGGTAGATATTTACGAAAGATCTTCCTGTAAATAAAAACAAACAACTAATGGAATATCAAATGTAAATGTAAATACAGTCATTAGTGATGAAATATCTGAATTATTAAATCATGCAAATGTAGGTCAAGTTGCAACTTGGCTGCAAGAACTGGGCACTTACAATCTTCACATCTCTCACAGAGTTGGTAAGATGCACTCGAACACTGATGCATTACACCCAAAATCCTTGCACAATTTGCCACCGGCAACAAGAATCTGAAGAAATCTGTGATGATGATGTTGATCTCTCAGATTGCAAAAATGATTCACTATCTCAGATATTCGATACTCCATTCGACGTTGCTCAGTCACAAGAAAAGTTTAGATGTAAATTATTTCAATGTACAAGAGAACGTTATAGACTTTTTGAGGGTCATACTCAAGCTCAGAAGGAACATACGGAGGCTAACCTACTTAGTGTATTATGGAGCAATGGTCAAACGATGAAATTCATCAAGATCAGCTGCAGGATCTTAATATGGACCCTATCATGGTTCCAGCTGAAGAATGTTCTGGCAGACCTGAGTGGTCAAATATATCAGGCAGTCCAGCAGAGCTGAAGACGTTATGGTGCATTTAGGATAAACTACACCTGAAAGATGGCATGCTGTACCGTAAATGGATAAGTGAAGACCACGCAAGACCAGCAATACTAGCTTGTTGTCCCGACAAAAAAATTAGGGCAGATGTACTGAACTACTTGAATGGCGTTCCATTGGCTGGCCATCTGGTTGCAGATAAGACACTTGAGAAAATGTTTTTTTGGGCTAAATATGAGAAGGGAGATAGAAAGTAGTAATTATTGGAGGAACGTGTTGTTCGCTCATATTGAGCATGTCGCATGGTCTTATGCACGCACAGTGTGTTTATTAAATGCTCTCGGGGGACGGAAAGAGAGCCACATCTCCCATGCTCTTTTGTGTTCAGGGAACACTTATTAATTTTAGCTGTCAGATTGTATGACTATTAGAGTCCCTAACAACCTGAATGTAAGGCTTTTGCATGAGGAAGAATATTTTAACGCACACTCATAGTTTCGGCTACTATGTATGACAAGTGGGATTAGACTTAACACACACTCATATGACTAAACTGTGTTTGTGATCGTGCACTGCATGCATGTTGTTTAGATAATGGGCCGTGGAAAAGAAGGAGCCGGGGATCGGGCAGGCGAATTTCTTGACACAGGTCGGCGCTCCTAGTGTGTCGGTAGAATAAGTGTGTTGTCCAATTTTGAAAATTACTGCTGTCTTTGAGTTGGTTTAGAGAAAAGAAAACCTAGGTAGACAGCTATTGTCTTTTATGTTGCCACCTTGTGTAGCTGGCCCTGATGGTCTTCGGTTGGTTATTTTCTCCTTTGAATACGTTCCCCAATGACATTAACATTAGGAATATAAGCCTGCAACCTCGCGAATCCAGCCCTACCAAAAGACGAAATTTCGCCTTTTCTATGTCCTATACACAAAGAGCAATAACTCTTGCCCCTTACTTCCCCTTGCCACCACCAGGTGTCGCCATTTCTTAAGCTTCGCTTGTACTGTGCAACCATGTACAATTAGACCTCCATGAATCCAAGCCATCTTAGTGTAAAATCGGACCATCCGAATTTAAATTTGGAATTATTGTGTTGGACAATCATTCTTCTACAGGTTGTATACATTATTTTACAATATTTTCCAATTTTGAGTGACTTTGTCACCTTTATGGACTTCGTCTTTGGACAACCACGTTGCAACGTGGACAGAGCACGCTAATGGCGGTACTCGTGTTGTCATTTACGAATTAACGCGGCACTGAATAATTTCGCTTACTCCGTAAGTAACGGTTATGATGTTAGCGAATTAATGTGCTGAATTGCTACTTTGTGCTTTGTTTTGTTTCAGTAGACTTCGTCTTTGGACGACCACGTTGCGACACGCTAATGGCGGTACTCGTGTTGTCATTTACGAGTTCACGCGGCACTGAATCATTTTGCTTACTCCGTTAGTAACGGTTATGGTATTAGCGAATTAATAGCATGCTTAATTGCTAATTTGTGCTTTGTTTATCTTCTATTGTCGTTTCAGTAGAAATGTCAACAATTGCATGAACGGCAAGAAGAGTGTTGACAATGTGGCCATGGAGGAAAATAATGTTGACATGGTACAACAGTCCGCCTTTGAACAGATGCGTCGTTGGGTCCAGGAAACTACGGCGTAGCTATTAACATAATTTGGGGGAGTGTTCCCTCAATTTTAGGCTGCCCAGTGGGCGTAAGTCTCCCCGCATGTCCGAGCATGGCCTTCAGGCCTGTAAGTCAGGACGCATGTGTTTTTTACCGGATCCATTGGATCTATTTCTTTATACAACCTCGACGTCACCGGCCGTCCAGCCGTCCCATCGTATTGCTAAAACGGTCCAACCAACTATGATTTACGGGGATTTTAGTGAAACATCCGTCCGTCAAGCTGTACCGCCGGCAACATGCCAATACTATGACGGAGATTTTAGTGAGAAATCTGTCCGTCCAGCAAGGCCATTGGAGAGGCCGGTACAGGTGATAGCCGGGCCGTCGCCGACATTCCGGCTAATCACGTCAGACCAAACAGCCGGAAATGCCGTCCCAGTCTGGGGAACTTATTGCTAACACGGGCCGACCAACTATGATTTACGTGGATTTTAGTGACAAACCCGTCCATCAAGCTGTATCGCCGGTAACATATCAATACTATGATGGAGATTTTAGTGAGAAATCTGTCCGTCCAGCCAGACCTTTGGAGCGGCCGGTACCGGTGATAGCCGGACCGTCGCCGACATTCAGGCCAACCATTCGCCAGACAAACCAGCCGGCAGTGCCGGCCGTCCATATGTTCACGGCTTCTCCACAAGAGAGAATTATTGAAATTGTCAAGGATGACGGCATTGCGTCATCTATGTCATCTGGTATGCTATACAGAGATGCGCGCAGTGCTCTCTGCACTGCGCAAGCATTACGGAGACGAGCAAAATTTAAAGTTGGATTGAGCAAAATTTGACAATTCAGCTGCGAGTGGATGCCTGAGCAGCTGCGCGTTCAGCATAGAGGGAAAGTTGACCAGAACACGACTCGGCACACAGTGAGTGTGACGAAACACTTTCAGCCGTACACAGATCCAGTCATGGAACGGACTGAGCTAAGCTTCAAGGCCGCAGTGGACGAAATTTATAGGGTGTTGGCAACTTCAGAATATCCACCACCTCCTACCGCCATTCACGACTACAAAGTTAAGGCGTCTGTAGATCTTGAATGGGAGGAAGAGACGATGTCAATCCTGCTACTTTCCCAGTCGGTAAAAATTCAGAGAGCTAAGTACCAGCGACGTTCTAGTGTGGCTGGTACAAAACTCAGACGCCTTCAGTACTGATCTCCAATGTCACGTCAAAGCTAGTCCCAAACGTAGTCGCTACGTCTTCAATGTTAGACTTGGCTTCACTAGCCATTTTTCCGACTCCCTAGGCAAATCCGGCAATGACCACGCTTGGGAAGCGACGTCCTGGATTGCTAGAGGTATTAACGGGACAGCTCACCATTCCATGGCTAATGCGTTGACTGCTTCTGCCAACTTCGACCTGATACGATGTGACGCATGTCGGCGGTCCACATCGCTCAAGCCCCATCCTACTCTGGCTTTACCGATGTCTCCGTTTGGGTCACCTTTACTCTTTGGTGGGAAAATTGAAAAAGTTCGGAGGCAGGCAGCTCAGGAACTGCCCCTCCAACTCGCCGCCCAACTTTCGCAGGCGTTTCGAAACAATCATCCCCTGCCACAGCGGAGGGATGATAGGCGGACCAGGGAAAAAGGGATCCTTACAATTAAATGTGCAGTATTGATTCCAACCCAATGCTGAGAGGCAACCATACAGAGGCGGCAAGAACCCAAGTTTCTCCACCTTCAAGCCTCCTAACTCTAGACGTTGATATATCCTGCCCACCGCCAGGTGGACTGGCTACCTGTGGACGGCCGCCTCCTGCAATTTCAGGACCACTGCACCCCTTTATTACCTCAAAACATTTGGGTGAGTCAGGTCATTTTGGAGGGACTTTGGACTTCATTTATCCATTTATCCCTCCCTTGTCCTTCTGTCCCCTCTTCACGAATGTAGCGTCAGATCGAGAGAAGGATGCCTTTCTAAAAACAAGAAAATAAACCCTGACAATCTCCACCTCAATGTACAAATCAGACACATTCCCGGCAGACTCAATGTCTTGGCTGACACTCTATCCAGGAATGGTCAAGTCATTCACATGGAATGGTCACTCCATCAATCGGTCTTCCAATCTGCACACTTTTGGAACGTCCGATCGCTCTTTTGTAATAAGGTGGAATCGCAAGTTGTCCTTCGTCTCTCCGGTTCCAGACCCAGCAGCGTGGGTCGTGTATGCTATGTCAATCAACTGGGAGGGGTTGTGGGCATTCTCCTACCCTCCCACGGTCTTGGTACTGAAAACAATCCAGAGATTCAGGGGTCATAACTGTCAGATGATTTTGATTGCCCCTCTCAGATGGAACAACTCCTGGGTCTCCGATCTACTCGATCTGGCGATAGATCTACCCAGGAAGATTACAGTCAGCCCAAATCTCAAGCAACCGCGGTCACGGGTGTTCCACCTCTGTCCGGACCGTCTTTATCTTCACGCTTGACTCTTGTCCAGATGGACTTGCGAGACAAATAATTTCAATCCTCTATTGTGGAGAGAATCTCGAGAGTAAGAAGGCCCTCTACCCTTAAGCCTTTCGAGGGAAAGTGGCATGTTTTCAGGGACTGGTACCATACCAATAGCATCGTTCCTTTGAGTTCACAATCCCTCAACTGGCCGACTTTTTCTCTGGCTTTTCGAGGAGAAACAGTTGGCCACAATTACTATCAAATGCTTCCGCTCCATGATATCAGACACATTCCGCCATCATAGTAAAGGCAATATCAGCCGTGACAAAGATCTGTCAGATCTTTTAGCCACTTTAGAGTTCAATCGACTAAAATCCTTCACCCTATTTCCAAATGGAATCTGTCCTGGGTTTTAACATGGCTCAATTCAGACAGTATTTAGTCTTTAACCCACAATTCGTTAAAGATACTACCATACAAACCGGGTTTCTTGATAGTCGTAGCTTCAGCTTGTAGGGTGAGTGAGTTACAGGCACTTTCCATTGACCCGAACTATCTTCAGTTCAGATCAGATGGATCGGTGATCCTCTTGATGCAGCCAGGCTTCGTTGCCAAAAATAGGTTACCGTCCATTGGCAATCGAAGAGTCGTCATTATCTCGCTTTCTTTTATAGATAAGTCAGGATAAGCAGCCATGCAAGATCCTGTTTGTGGACTCTAGCACCATTTAAACGCACAGAGGTGAGTCAGGTCACATGCAAGCACCTCTTTCTTCTGGTGATAGCTGGGAAATGGGATATCACCATTGTTGCCCTTGCTTCATGGCTGAAGTGGGTTATACACTCAGCGTACTCTGAGGTTTCACATGATCAGAGTCGCCTCATGAGGATTACCGCTCACGAGATTAGAGCCATATCAGCGAGCCTTGCATTCGAACGCAATGTTTCGATCCGAGATATAATAGAAGCTGTGGGCTGTCATGCAGAGTCAACCTTCTCCAGTTTTATCTCAAAGATTTGACCTCGCAGAGGCAAACCTTGAATCTAGTAGGTCCGGTGTTGGCAGCCCAGATGCCCACCAGACCCATTTAAAACAATCAGCACAGCCTATCAGCTTCGATGGATTCGCCAGAAAAAAATTTTGTCGGTAAGATTTCAATTACTATCTTGTTAACCGTATAAAGGGGTCACTTGTCACGTGAACCTGGGCTGTGTTGCTGATTAAATTAGGAGAACGGGTTATCGTTCAAATGGGGAATCTAGCCATCATTCCCTAGAGGATACCCGGGGTAGAGGTAGGATGCTCGGCATTCCCTCCTCCCATTACCTATTCTCCTAATGTTAATATGATTGGGAACGTATTGAAAGGAGAAAGCAAATTTTTAAAGTAAATTATGTTTCTCCGAGAATACTTACCCAATCACATTACTTAAAAACTCACCCAGCCATCCCCGCCATGCGAGTATCCTCATATAGTATCTTTCGCTCAGCTTAAAAACTGGCCACATTTGGGGGTGGCAAGGGAAGGTGTTACGTCTATTGGATTTAAATTATTTTTTTTTCTAATTGTTAAATCCAAATTTGTCATTTAGGGTTTAATATTCATTAATTGGGAGATTTTTCTGGAAAATGCAGGCTGACCTAGACTATAGCTGTAAACAGGTTGACCTTGGCTTGTTGACCTAATTCCTGACCCTGCTTTAGACATTGTCAACAAGCTTCTAAAACTTTTGGTTAATTTCAAGGACAACTTTTTATTAAGAAAACAGGTATATGAATCGTTGTTTGGGATAGAATCTGGGCTTTTATAAAGTTAATAGTTGTGTTTTTATGTTTGAGTGTTAATTTTAATTACCTTGTACTGGACATTGTGTCAATTCATTGAAGCAAGAGGATTTATTTATCTATTTGGAGGAGAAAACGTGCTCATAATTTCATTTGGATAATAAAACAAGAACTGCATCACGTGACATTGTCAGCCATTTTGGATTTTATCGTCAAGATTCGAACCTGAAACTATTAGAACATTTATTTATCAGGACTCTTGCAATTCCATTAGTGGATTATTTTTATGAATTCTATATTGGATTAATGTTGGATTTGATTCTCTAAAACCGTAAGTTTATTTACTTTATGAAAATAATTGTACTTAATAAATTCTTTGTTCAAGCTATACAAGCTTGTTAGTTTTAACTCTTTCTGTGTTGCTGCTTATTCGAGCCTAAACACTTAACATAGAAATTGGGATCTCGTCTTGGGATTTAAATAAATTGGAATTAAATTTGAATTTCCCTTAGTTTTTGAAAATTTTAAATCTTTAGTGAGACTGACACGCTTGTATCAAAATTACATCTAAGGTAGAAATATTTCTTTCTAATCCTACCCAGGAGCAATTAGATCTTTTCAAAAAAGATGAGTTGATTAAACTTGCCACGAAATTAATCTTTCTGAAGTCAAGGCATCTTTAACGAAACAAGATATCAAACAGATTTTGGTCCAGTATATGGTAGAACAGGATGTTTTGGAACAAAGTGCTTTAATTTCGGTCAGTAAGTCTACACCAGACTCTGACATTAAATTAAAGGAATTAGAATTAAAATTCAAGATGGAATTCGAGTTAAAGAAGCTGGAATTTCAAGAAAGGGTGAAAGAAAAGCAATTACAATACGAAAGAGAGAAGAAAGAAAAGCAATTACAATATGAAAAAGAAGAAACAGAGAGAGAGAGAGAGAGAGAGAGAGACAAGAAAGGGAGAAAGAAAGACAATTACAATCTGAAAAAGACGAGAGAGAGAGAGAGAGGGGGGGGGAATTAGAGTTTAAGAAACTGGAATTTCAAGAAAGGGAGAAAGAAAGACAATTACAATATGAAATTAAAAAGAAAGAATTAGAGCTGGCAAGTGAAACAATCCATCATACTTCAAATCCAAATTGAAATTTTGATATAACGAGGAATATTAGATTAGTGCCCCCATTCAGAAAAGAAGAAGTAGACAAACACTTCCTTCGTTTTGAGCAAGTTGCTGAAAATTTAAAGTGGCCAAGAGAATATTGGACCATGTTATTACAATATGTACTTACTGGTAGGGCTAGTGATATTTACTGTTCACTGTCCGTTCAGCAAAGCGGTGATTATGATGTGGTTAAAGAATGCATTTTACGGGGTTATGAGTTAGTTCCTGAAGCTTATAGGCAAAAATTCAGAAATTACAGAAAAGAAGCTGGACAAACTTATGTCGAATTTGCTAGAGAAAAGGAGCAGATGTTTGATAGATTGTGTTTAGCCAAGAAAGTCAAACAAGATTATCAAAATCTCAGGCAAATTATATTAATTGAAGAGCTCAAAAACTGTGTCCATAGTGATGTTAGAACTTATCTTGATGAGCATCAGATTGAAACCTTGGAAAATGCTGCTCGAGCTGCTGACGAATATTCTTTGACAAATAAAGTTCCTTTTGTTAACAAGACTTCTACTCAACAATCTTTTGGCAGAAAAGTATTTCCGCCTAATTCAAGACCTTCTAAAACGCAAACTAACACAACTTTCAAAAATCAAACTTCAGAGAAGTTTGATTCTAGATCCTTGTCTCTTCCGACGTGTATCTTTTGCCAGAAAAAAGGACACGTTATTTCTGATTGCTACAAATTAAAAAATAGGCATCAGAATCAAGACAGACCTGTTCCAAATGTTCTTATTTCCAAGAGGTTAAGGTCACAGTCATGTATTGAAAGCAATACATTTGTTGGGTCTAATAAATCCCAGTCTGATTTTAATATGGAGAATTATGAACTATTTATATCGAAGGGTTCTATATCACTCTTGGGTGATTCAGCCAATACCACCCCTATTAAAATTATAAGGGACACAGGAGCTTCTCAGTCTTTTATTGTCAGGTACTTTGCCTTTTTCTGATAAGTCTTCTTCTAATGAAAGTGTTCTTGTTCAGGGAGTAGAGTGCGGCTTTGTTGATGTTCCTCTCCATTGTGTAAATTTTTCATCAGACTTAGTGTCAGGACCTGTGACAATCGGAACAGTCTCGGTTTTGCCTGTAGAGGGCATAGATTTATTGCTAGGCAACAACTTAGCTGGGGACAAGGTTGTGGTTAATCCACTTGTAACTGACGAGCCTAATTTGGATCAGAAAGTTGATCCAATTGAAAAAAATCCCTGATATACTTAAAGCTTGTACGGTTACCAGAGCTATGGCAAAGAAAGCTCTTGAGAATGAAGTTGAAAAGTTCAGCATTCTCTTAGTTGACACATGCATAGGTCAGGTTTATGTTGTTGAAGGCAGCATTCCTTCGGCTGACATATACATGGGTCAGGTTTATGTTGAAAAAGGCAGTAGTCCTTTAACTGACACTAGTATAGGTCAGGTTTTTGATGAGGTCACATTTACTTCTTGTTTGGATCAATCAGAAAGTATTGATCATAGTGATCCTCTTTTAACAACTCATTCTCTTTATTCAAATCAGGGTGATGATCTTGAGAATGATGTTAAAGAAAACAGCATTCCTTCAACTGACGCTTGTATAGGTCAGGTTTTTGATGAGGTCACTTTTACTCTTGGTTTAGATCAATCAGAAGGTATTGATCATAGTGATCCTCTTTTAACAACTCATTCTCTTAATCAGGGTGATAAACGACAGTTACTTGTCGTCGAACAGGAAAAAGATCCTGAGATCTCCTGTTTGTTTCAATGGGTCATAAATGAGACTGAAGTCACTGAAGTTCCTGTCTGTTATTTCATTAAAAATGGAATTCTTATGAGAGAATGGAGACCTTCCGAGGTACCTGCTGGTGATGAGTGGTCAGTGAACTATCAAATAGTAGTTCCAAAACCTTACAGACAGGAAATACTTAATTTGGCCCATGAAACTCCTTTGGCTGGTCATTTAGGGATTAATAAAACGTATCACAAGATCTTGACTCATTTCTATTGGCCAAAAATCAAAAGTGATGTTGCCAAATACTGTAGATCTTGTCATACTTGTCAAATGGTAGGAAAACCCAATCAGAAGATACCTAAGGCTCATCTGCAACCTATTCCTGGCTTTGATAAATCATTTAGTAGAATTATGGTAGATTGTATAGATCCCTTTCCCAAGACCAAGTCAAGTAATCAATACCTGTTGACCATTATGTGTGTGTCAACAAAGTTTCCAGAGGCTATTCCATTGAGGAATATAAAATATAATACAATGGTAAAAGCTTTGATAAAGTTTTTTTACTCAGTATGGCCTTCCTAAATCTATTCAGTTTGATTCAAGGTTCAAACTTAATGTCTGGAATTTTCCAGCAAGTTATGAATGAAAGCCCAAATCAGCAATTTAAGTTAAAAATGAAACTATTGGTTGAAAGAACTACAAGGGAAAGAACTTTTGAATCTGATAATGGAGTTGTGTTACTCTTGTTCATTCTTCTGACTATTCTTCAAATTAGATATTACGGCCCTTATAAAGTTAAAAAGAAAATGAATTAGTTAAATTATAGTATTAGTGCTCCTGGGATCTAAATAAATTATAGGAGTACCAGTATTTTGAAAGAGATGGCCATGTTAAATTTGTAATTAATTTAGTTGTGCCTGTCCCACTCAGTGAAGGAATATCATCGGATTCTACTGACATTGGAGCGACATATTGTTGGAATTCAGAAATTATGAAAAATCTAGACCAGAAACTTTCACATTTGCAAGTGCAAGAAAGAAATGAACTGAAAGTTATTATTATATGAGCACTTACGTCCAGATATTCTTACAAGGACAAACAAAATTTTCATAACGTTGAAACTGAAAATTCCAAATAGTATTCATGCAGGATGAGTCCACTCAAACAGAAATACTTGAAAAAGGAAATTGAATATTTGCTGGAGAATGATTTTATCAAGCCCAGTAAAAGTGATTGGAGTTCACCATGCATACTTGTTCCAAAACCAGATAAAACTTTCCGTATGTACACTGATTAAAGGAAGGTAAACAGAGTGACAAAATAGATTCATTCCCATTACCAAGAATTGACTATTCTATTGATAAAATCGGGAATGCCAAGTATGTCACCAAATTTGGACGTTCTGAAAGGATTTTGGCCGATTCCACTGCGGAAAGAGCAAAGGAAATCTCAACATTGTGACTCCAAATGGACTCTACCAAAATAAAGAAAGTCCATTTCAACGTCTCATAAAAATGTTTATCTCTGGTCTAGAAAATTGTGACGTCATCATCTACAGCGACACCTAGAGAGAACATTTAGCAACAATTCGAAAGTTCTTGACAGACTCACAGATGCATGTTTGATAATATCTAAAAGTGAGTTCTGCCGTGCTGGTGTGACTTTCTTAGGACATTTTGAGGGACATGGACAAGTTAAAAGGTTGAGGCTATTTCTAGATAATATAATTGAAGGCTCTCTTTCCCGTGTATAACTATTTATTATACTTTGTAATTTATACTAGTTCTTTTAACCTCAGATGTAAATTGGTTTGAGATAAAAAGAAAGTTTTATCATATAAACCTTTCTTTTTATTTGATGGGGAAAGGTGTGACGTCTATTGGATTTAAATTATTTTTTTTTAATTGTTAAATCCAAATTTGTCATTTAGGGTTTAATATTCATTAATTGAGAGATTTTTCTGGAAAATTCAGGCTGACCTAGACTCTAGCTGTAAACAAGTTGACCTTGGCTTGTTGACCTAATTCCTGACCCTGCTTTAGACATTGTCAATAAGCTTCTAAAACTATTGGTTAATTTCAAGGACAACTTTTTATTTTTAGTTCTTGGGGGTAGGAAATATCTAGATCTTTCTTTGAGTACGTGATTTAGTGAAGGCAGCATCTTTCTGTGACCTTCCATGAACTTCCATGAAATCACGCGATCACTTGTTTACTTAAGAAAACAGGTATATGAATCGTTGTTTGGGATAGAACAGTTCAGTAGAATCTGGGCTTTATAAAGTTAATAGTTGTGTTTTTATGTTTGAGTGTTAATTTTAATTACCTTGTACTGGACATTGTGTCAATTCATTGAAGCAAGAGGATTTATTTATCTATTTGGAGGAGAAAACGTGCTCATAATTTCATTTGGATGATAATAAAACAAGAACTGCATCACGTGACATTGTCAGCCATTTTGGATTTTATCGTCAAGATTCGAACCTGGAACTATTAGAACATTTAATTTATCAGGACTCTTGCAATTCCATTAGTGGATTATTTTTATGAATTCTATATTGGATTAATGTTGGATTTGATTCTCTAAAACCGTAAGTTTATTTACTTTATGAAAATAATTGTAGTTAATAAATTCTTTGTTCAAGTTATACAAGCTTGTTAGTTTTAACTCTTTCTGTGTTGCTGCTTATTCGAGCCTAAGCACGTAACAGGAGGTAAGGGGTAAGTGTTATTGCCATTTTGTTTATAGGACGTATACAGAAAAGACGAATTTTCGTCTTTTGGTAGGGCTGGATTCGCGAGGTAGCAGGCTTATATCCCTAATGTTAATGTGATTGGGTAAGTATTCTTGGAGAAACATAATTGACTTAAAAAATTGCTTTTGGACCACTTTGTTATTGTAGATTTGGAGTCTTATCGTTCTGATTTGTATTTTTTCTTTTGCTGCCTTGTGCTGCGGAGCCTCATGATATTTGGAGTTTAGACCACCTTATATGCACTAATCTGAGGTCTTATATCCTGAAAACATTGTGTACTTTCAGTTTTGCACCCTTCTACTGCGGTACCTGATGGTCTTTGGAGTTTACACCACCTTATGAAAGACTAACCACCTTGGTTCGACAACGAAAACCGTCATCACCAGTGAAACTGGCGTCTACAGAAATCATGCCCGCAAATGTTAGTAAAATAATAAACCAAGCCGCGGATCAAAAACTAGCAGCGCTGATAAATCAAGGATCGGATGCGCAAAGAAATATTACTGCAAATCTAATAGCGGGAAGTGGTTTGAAATCCCGAGCGAGATATCAATTTAGATTGAGAAATATATAATAAAATGTTAAAATCTACACCCTATCCAGCATTTGGTATAGATGCGTCGGTTCTCAAAAATGATTATGTACGCGATTATCAATTCTATTCCTATAATGCAATACACAACCAGATTCCCGATGAAGAATCGAACTTCAGGTTAAAGATACAAGCACATATTTCCTACCCGCCGAAGCATTTATTGAAGTAGAATGAGAACTTCTAACAGCTGCTGGTGGGGAAAATGCAAATGGTGCCGGAGTTGGTTTCGTCAACAATGGTATTATGGCTTTGTTTAATAGAGTCACATATATGATTGATGGAAGAGAAATTGAATCTATCGAGCATGATGTTGATGTTGCCACAACAGTAATTGGTTTAGCTACATATTCAGATGATTATACACGATCGGCTGGACCATCTATGACGTTTGCTAAGGATACTACTAATAGCACTGATAATAAAAAGTATATGAAATTACTGACACCACTAGATAATGGTGTATTTACGTGGCATATGGCATCAAAACAGCGTGTTTCTTCCCCCCTCCCCCGACATATATTTGTTGCGTTACAAGATAAAGCAGTAGTAGATAACTAAACACGTAGCCATTTGATATTTGACAAACTATATGGTATATTATCAGATAATGAAGTCTCGTTAAGGATAACGGTCAACAAGAACCATCCGAGGATATTTTACTTAATTACGACCAAAAACCAAAGAGCACGTGCATATCATCACTTGCTGACGTTTAGGGGACGTGCTACAAATGTAGATAACGGTCTACAAATATCGCACCCTATATCCGATTTATTACTTTTCGTTGCAACATTTCGATTTAGCCAGGCAGTGTCGTTAACATACATTTTCGAGCATGTGTAACACAACCTCCTCCTGAAATTACAGGTTAACCCATCGTACACGGCTCTTACAGAGCAATAGCTGTCGTACTCCGTGACAAATCGATGTTACTCGAGGCTACTGGTGGAGGAATGAAATTCGTTGATGCACCAGTAGAAAACATGTAGACAATTAGATCAATATCATTATTAATAAAATGTCATACAACCACGTTAATGTCACTCTTACTACTGGTCAGGTAAATAAATTGGAAATCGAAATCCGAAAGTACATGTGGAGCAACAATAACATTAAAACATGATCAGATTGCTAGCGGTGGACCAAATAAGTTGCCGCTGACTAAAACTCAACTTAACCATTTAAATAAGGCGTTAAAAGCAAAAACTGGAGTTCAACTTAATTTTGATCCATCCGCGGTCAAAGATATGATTGAATCAGGTGGTATATTCTTCTTCTCGCAGCGCTGGTTGCCGCCGCCGCTTCCGCAGTTGCAAAAGCTGCCTGCGTTAGAAGTTGGAACAGCGGCATGAATGGCACTAAAGAAAGCAAAGGGGCGAGGATATAAAAAAGGCGATCCTTAAAATGATTGCGTCTAAGACTACCAGGGACTCCGTAGTCATAGTATAGTGGAAAAAGCCAATGGTTGCCAGGGACTGTTTACTAATACCGCTGTCAAATTTTGATTTACTTGATGCTGTTAAATAATTAAGAATAAAAAAAAACTTCAGAGGTGTTTTTATGCGAAATCAATTACCACCACAACCAAACAGCGCTGAAACCGGTATTATTAATCTCGATAACAGCACTGGAACTGGTAGTCAATGGGTTGCATACGCGATTGATCCACGTGGAATCGTTTATTTGGTTTCATACGGGTTAACGCCACCAGTTGAATTTATGCGCTATATACTGCAATTAAAATTCCCTCACAAAGTGAGGTGCTGATACTTGACGCTACCAACACAGACAATGACTGATCCAACAATATGCGGCCAAGAAGTAATTAATGTCCTTAATGCTATATCAAAATCAACCACCCTATAAAACCGTACATGAATATACGAGTGTATATATATATATATATATATATATATATATATATATATATATATATATATATATATATATATATATATATATATCGCTTTTTAGAGAGATCTTAAAATATGATAGTAGTAATATGGGGCACCGCAGCCTCAATGGAAAATCCAGTCAAAAAGGGCTTGGGCACATCTAGTCTCAAGATTTATAGCCTCAATGGAAAATCCAGTCAAAAAGGGCTTGGGCACATCTAGCCTCAAAACAGCTTGGGGCACTATAGCCTCAAGGGAAATTTAACATGGTGGGTCTATCTAGCCTCAAGGGAAATTGAACATAGTGGGTCTATCTAGCCTCAAGGGAAATGGAACATAGTGTGTCTATATAGCCTCAAGGGAAATATAACATGGGAAATATGATGGGTATAGGGGACTGTAGAGTGACAAGGGAAAAAAAGGGTGGCAATGAAAGCTACTATCTTTTCGAGACTTATGAGTGGCCCTGAAAAGGACCGTTATGTGTAATGTTAACGTTGTCTTGTTAACACAGAGGACATCTCACAGATCTTCTTCTTTTCCTTAAACTTCTCCTCACTGTGGGTCCATAGAAGAGAACTCTCTTCAAGCAACCTTGTCTTTCCACATAGACCCTTCTCTTCCAAAAAGCTGTCTCCGTCATATGAATGACACTCCATGATGATCTGACATACATGGGTATGTCAGTCCTAAACAGCATACTTGACACAAGGGTTGACGATTCAACATTAGTCCACATCTTCTGATGAGAACAGGTGAAGCGAATGCCGTGTACTGCGGTTATTTATAGGGGAAGAGCGGATTGAAACGGATTGAGTGTATCCACCAATCCAAACGTGCGTTACAAAAGTCAGGTACAGTCATCCAATCGGAAGAGAGCAGTCTGTGACGTCACCTTTTCTATATAGAGGTACTAGCGCCTGTGCGCAGTCAATCGATTCAAGAGAGTTGTCAATCATGGCGGACAGTAAGAAGACAATGAATTGGAGTGAGACAGGAGTAGAGACAGCAAGTCATGGACCAACAGTGACTACTAAAGTCATGACAAATCTACATCCAGAAGAAGTTGATTTTAACTGGGATATTGTGGATTTTTTAACATCACAAGAATTTATTCCGGAACCTTCGTTGCCTTCTGTATCTTCTTATGGACACGTTGATGATTTTAAACAAAGACAAAAAGAAGAATTGGAGCGATTTTTACAACAACAGAAAGTAGAAGAACAAGCTTTTCTTATTCAACAGCAGGAAGAAGAAGAAGCAAGAAGGAAACACAAGGAAGAAACAGTAGCAGCAGCAGCAACGGAGAAGAAAGAAGACCAAGGACAGAAAGAAAATAGTGAAAACCAAACGGTCACGACGGTACTTTTAGATATTTTAGCTGAGTTAAGGAGTCTGCAACAAATGTATCAGACTTCTTTATCACGACCGAAGAGAAAAAGACCTTCTCGAGCGAAACAACCCAATCTCTCTGTGACTATGTCTACCAGCAGCAGAGAGGGTGAATCCTACAACGTTTTTAGACAAAATTTGATTGAAATCCTAAAACGAGCCGTCTTATAATCTTATTTTAACCAAAAAAAGGCGAACCCTACAACGTTTTCAGACAAAAAAATCGATTGAAATCTCCCTACGAAATCATTTTAATTAAAAAAATGAAAACGATTTTTTAATCAATTTTGGTCGCAACTTGTTGTCATCCACCCTCTCTGCTGCTATGGGTTAATAATTCTTTTACGATTTTAACCGAATATTTGATCAAGTCCGATACGATATCGTGTCCGAGGATCATGTAGATTTATTGTTGCGAATCCGTGTGGTTTTGACTGAGCATGACTAAAGAAATCTCGAAATTGATTGAAGTCCATATCAGAACACCATGTCTGCCAAATATTTCTAAGAGTATGAGTATCAACTCCGTTGAATACAGACAATAAATTACAGTTATCTCTGATCACTTTTGGAACCTGAGTGTAGCGTTGAGTGACATATATCACGTCAGTGTTTTTATGCCTGCCTCTGGAAAAGATCCTAGCAGGATTTTTTTGTTTATCCAACATTATATCGTCGTATACGACTAAATTGTTAATATCTCCATCAATATCATCAATGCTCGGTGCTTCATCGATATCGGTTATAAAATCAATGGTGTTCTCGCCGCTAATTTCTGATGCATTCTCGTTAAAATCCTTTAACACTTCATAACATCGTTGATCATCTACGCTAGGGGCAATTAAATACAACTTATCCCACTTCATCCATCTCATTATTAAATTGAGCAACAATTGCGTTTTACCGGATCCAGATGGCCCGATTATAATCATCCGGATAGAGTTTGGTAGCGCTGCATGATGCTTAATTGGTTCTCTTGTTTTCGTCGCTGAAAAATCAATTATATCCATATTTCTATACATAAATTATGGATCTATATTGTGTGAAGTGTAAAACGCGTACTGGCACAGATGATGTGACGACGATTACAACTAAAAATAACCGATCAGCGCTTTCTGGTAAATGCGTGCAATGTGGTACAAAGAAATTTAGATTTGTGTCTATGAAATCTGATTTAAAAAAAAACGAGGAGGTGATATCGCAGCCAAATTAGCAAAACTCCCTGGAACCCCATGGGCAAAGTACCCCGGAGAAAAGCACCTCCCAGGATATAGCTACTGTGGACCGGGAACCAGACTTGATATCAGACTCAATAATCAAAATCAACCCAACCCCGGTGAAGAACCAATAAACGCCATTGATAAGGCCTGTCACCTTCATGATGTTGCTTATAAAAGCAGCAATCTGCAACACAGGCATCTAGCAGATGTGAAATTAATTCATGCGTTAAATGCTATTCCTGATAAATCCTTCAAAGAAAAATTGGCTTCATTTTTAATAAAATCGGCTATGAAAAGTAAATTGATGCTAGGTGCCGGTAATTAATAATATGGAATCAATTTATTATTCTCCGAGGGGATACTGGAGGGGTAACGCTGCAATCAATAAACTCGCTAGTGCTGCAAAAGTGAAAAAAACCACTGCGGCTAATTGGTTATCCAAACAGGCACTATGGCAAATTTATCTACCACCGCCTAAACAAATTAACTACTCGCATTTTGATGTGACCGTTCCTAATGAAGTTCATCAAGCTGATATACTATTTCTGCCGCATGATCGCGGTTACAAATACGCGTTAACCGTAGTTGATGTTGCGAGTCGATACAAAGAAGCAGAACCGCTGAAAACAAAATCAGCCACTGAAGTAGCTTCTGCATTTGAAAGGATTTATCGACGAGGTCCTCTGCACTGGCCAAATCTGTTACAAGTTGATCCTGGCAAGGAATTTCAGGGTGCGGTTCTATCTACAATGAAACATCATAATGTCACCATACGACGAGGGCATACTGCGCTACATCGCGATCAGGCCATTGTAGAACGATTTAATCGGACGATTGCTGAGCGGTTATTTGGATATCAATACGCAAAAGAATTCATTCAAGAAAAGCGATCCAGTGAATGGGTTAAAAGATTACCATCTGTGATTACTGCACTGAATAACGAGATTACTAGAACAATCAACATGAAACCTATCAACGCGATTAAAAAGAAGTTAATACCCGTACAACCACAAAAAGATTTTAGCGTTTCCCAACCAATTCTTGGTAGTAGTGTCATTGTGAGGTACTTATACGAACCAGGAGAGCTTGAAGGGGGTAGAAAAAGGGCTACTGATCCTATTTGGAGCGTCACTACGCATAATATATCTAGTATAACACGATCAACTGGTAGACCAGCAATCTATAAACTGGATTCAACTGCTCCTCAGCGGAGTTTTACTCGACAACAACTACAAGTGATTCCCGAGGATACTCAATTGCCACCGCATGGTCTTAACTAGCGCCGTTGCGTCTATTGCACTCAAGACAAGTCAACATCACATTATTTCTGACATGACCGAGATTGTTATTTTTTCTGTCTACGGTGAATTGGCGAGGATCCTTATCCGAATACTGCCAACGCATTATACAATTGCAACTCGCGCAGTGATTATTCTGTTGTTTCTTCAAAGTGATTATTAATTTAGCATCAATATCAAATTCTCGTTGTTTTTTTTTGTCCTGTTGTTTGTAACCGGAGAGTTTTTTATTAATGATGCTAACATCAATATCACTTATTGTTGTGTCATTATCATCACCAATGATTTCATCATCGAGGACAACTCTTCGAAGTTGATTTATGTTTCGTACTCTGGATACTGCGAGATAGACTAAATTTGACCATTCGATGCGATTATCTACCATCCAAACAATTGTATCCGATATAGTCAATCCCTGTGAAGAGTGTATTGTTGCTGCGTATCCTAGCGTCCACGGGGATTTATTAGCACGCAATGCATCTTCAACGACATTGATATCAACCAGCACAATATCATTTAATACCAGAATTTGTTTTTCATTCTGTCCTGGAATATCAACTTCAATATTCTGTTTTCGTGTATCCGATGGCCTATAACAAAGGGGTACTGGAAGCGTTGCAAATTTTTCTTTATGCAATTCAAATAACTTCATCTGAAGTGTATCCCTGACTATTTTTCTACTTGCAATGATCAAATCGTTTGGTCTCCACGCTTCCCAGAAATCATTCATTGGGGTTTCTGAAATCACTTCACGCGCTATTTCGCATTGGATTCTATCCGGTTGTAATCTAATTAGCGCTTTGAACTCGCGTAATCGTTCATCAAGTGATCTATAATCAGTGGTGATTTCTTCATAGTAGTCTACAAAACCCTTTAGCCATTCATGTGGAGATGCACCGACAAATGGTGGTGGTTGGCCTTGATCCCCGCACATGACGACTTTTGTGTTTTTGGTTAACAACCACTCAAGAAATGTTTTTAATACATCTAATGACACTGTGCATATTTCATCCCAGATTATGATTTCAGGAATGAATTTATCACCCATTCGATCAGGAGTCCATTTGTCACCTTTCCATCGAAAGAAGCTGTGATAAGTGCAAGCATTTACCCCTCGCTGTATCATCTCTCTGGCGAGTCTATGAGTCGGTGTTAGCACAATCATGTTAGTAGAAATACAAGTATTTCCACCACCACGAAATAATTCAATTGCACGAGTTGTCTTTCCTGACCCACCACAACCGTTTAAATAAACTGTCTTGTATCTACATACTGGATCAGATACCGGTGGTGCATTAGAAAATTCTGATTGAATTTCAATACGGTTACAACAAAGATATTTATCATCCATGGCAACGTCTGCGGATTCACAATACTCATGTAGCATCTCTTTTTTAAATCGCCAACGCCCCCAATTTTCTTCGGGATCTGTGAATGCCGCTACAGCTGATTTGTACTTATTGTGTATATACATCGAATCAGTGGCCACTCTAACCGCGGTATTAGGAAATCTATTTATCATCGAAAATAGATTAATAGAAGCATAGGCTAGCATTGAACTTCTCAAATGTGTGTACTGGGAATTATATCCATCACAGTAGGTAACAACCGTACCTAATTTCTCACCATTGGATAGAAAAGCATCCTTACGGGATACAAGTTTTCCCTGTTTCATTAAATCCGCTACAATAAAATCGTATTCAGCGACATCTATGAGCAACCGCGAAGAGTATTTTGCGTTATCGTATCGTCCACCCTGGGTAAATTTACCGATTATTCTTCTTCCGAGATCTTTTGCTTGTTCTTTTTTAATTTCAAATAACTTCTTAGACCAATTTATGATTTCTTCTTCACTGAAATCTGGAAACTGTTTTCGTAGTTCGTTGATTATTCTATCTAGATCGGGTTGTGGTAGCCAAACTTCTTTCTGAGCTCGATAGCATATAATAGCCTCGGAAACAATCAACGATCTTAGCATACCACAATCAATCATATATCTCAATAGCACTATTGGCATCCAGTGTTTTTCAGAAAGGTGTCTACCGAGCCAAACATAACTACACGGATGTAACCCTGTAGCTAATTCGAATGATATCACACGAGCGAATCCGGTTAAATCAAAATCAGGCAATGGTCCATTAATCGCAACACGAGTCATTTCATGCGTGGGGTGTCCAAATCGTTTGAAGTACTCAGCGCATTCCCCATACCCAAGAAAACTTCCGGGATAACACGCGGCTATATCAATTGAAATCATACCATCACGTGAGTATTTCGTATTCCACAGTCCTCCATGACCAAATTCGACGCAACTCAATTTAACATCCTCGAGAAAATCATTTCGTGTTGGACGCCATGAGTTTTTTTCTCTTGCGAAGTGAGCTACCACTGATGGAATAGTAAAACTATCCGTGAGTAGTTTTTCATGGGAATTCTGCGGTGAAAAATCACTAGCGATTTTTCTCATTCTGTTATCTAATTCTTCAATGCGATATAATTCACCATTTGGTTTTACAAATTGATCGAATTCTTCATCACTTCTAAGTAACCACACTGACACAGGATCATCTTTACACAACATATGAATAGCATCGAATAATTTCTCTTCATAGAAAACATCCCCGACGAACTCCTTAGGGATATATTTCACGGTTCGTTCTCGTGGAAATATTGTTACCGCAGGTGTCCACGCGTGTTTGTTATGATCAATAATCTGTATTGGGGCTCCATTTTTGTTATATTTCGGTTCGTATAAAACCTCTCCGGTTATCGTCATAACGGTTATTGGGAATCGTAATGATGTTTCTAATTTAGCTATATCAGAAATCTTTGCACCATGCTGTTTCACTGTCAGTTCCCACTCGGTTATTTTCCTACGTCGCAGATCAGTTAGTTTATTTCCTCGGGATGCATTTGTGAAGTGTTCTATTATTCGTTCTGCTACACAATTAAGCCCTGACGAATATTTCATAGGAGCTAGTTTTGCGATATCGGGTTTATCATTTAACGGATATATCCCATAAACCATTGCTGTTACGGGATAAGATCTTTCGTAGTATGGTTTATCAATGCCGGTTAGAATCCCTGGTTTGGAATCTCTACTCACAATGACAGCTTTTTTATTCTTGAGGATTGGTTCAAATTTATCCTTAATAATCCATTTGCCATCGACTTCGATAATGAATTTGATTCGGAAAAAATGCCGTTTTTCCCCAACACGTGAAATTATCACTGCTGCTTTTTCATCAGTCATGGTAGCATCAACAACACCATCAATTCGAAATGTTGACCAACAATAGGATGCTCCATCACGCTTGAATTCATTAAAACAGTCTCTGATTTTACTAATCATGGCTTTATCAAGAATTGTATTCTTTGGTGTATTAGAAACTATATCGAGATTGAATTGAGCATCTTTCCAGGGGTAATCTCTCTTGGACGTTTTTTTTGGTTTATCGAGATTAAATCTAGGATTGATTTTCAATAATCTCTTAAACTCTTTCATGTTTCCGTCTATTGGACGTCTTTTTGGTTTATCGAGATTAAATCTAGGATTGATTTTGTTACGTTTTTTGGGTCTATCGAGATTAAATCTAGGATTGATTTTTAATAATCTCTTAAACTCTTTCATGTTTCCGTCTATTGGACGTTTTTTGGTTTTTTTTGGTCTATCGAGATTAAATCTAGGATTGATTTTTAATAATCTCTTAAACTCTTTCATGTTTCCGTCTATTGGACGTTTGTTACGTTTTTTGGGTTTATCGAGATTAAATCTAGGATTGATTTTTAATAATCTCTTAAACTCTTTCATGTTTCCGTCTATTGGACGTTTGTTACGTTTTTTGGGTTTATCGAGATTAAATCTAGGATTGATTTTTAATAATCTCTTAAACTCCTTATCAGCATTTTTCGAAGGCGTTCTCCCTAATTCCTTCATGCTATAATTAAAACAAGCATTTAAATGAAAGATTTTTATATAATGAATCACTGCAAGTGGCTTATGATTGGATCAGTAATCCCGTGTAACAAATCATGCAGAAATGAGTTCTGTGGGTATCATATGCAAAGCTTTCGTCGTGGAAGCCTTGGTCCGTTACCGTGCATACGATGTGGGGTTGGGGTTAGGGGGAAATCACGGTTGTGTTTGAATTGCGGTGGTAAGCGATACAGGGAATTGAAGCGTTATTATGATAAAAGAATAAAAAATGGACAATCAATCAGAAATTTTGACCCTGAAAAAGTCCCTGACACTGACACTGTCACTGACAAAATCATAAGAACCCCTCAAGACTACATCGAAAGATTCATCATTAAACCAAACAATGAATTAGACAAACAATAGTATTATGTATACGAATGAACCAAGAATTCAGACAGCATCCCTTGATTTTAAATTATGAAGCATCCAGTGATGGTACTGTCAGACACTGCATTTTGAAGAAAACGGTCGGTTTTGTGACTAATCAAGGGTATTTGATGTTTAGCGCTGGAAAGAAGAAATATCACAATCATCGTTTCATATTTGAATGTTTTAATGGATTGATCGAGGATGGTCTTGTTATCGATCACAAGGATTCTAATCGAAAGAACAATTCTTTATCAAATCTGCAAGCTATCACACAGAGTGAGAATTCCAAACGAGGAAGGACTGGCACTTGTTCAAAAAAAGCGAAACCCGTAAAATCTTTGAATACAATAACTAACGAAGAAAAAATATTTCAATCAATATATGAAGCCGGCAAGTATTTCAATATTTGTGGATCCTCAGTACGAAAAGTTGCAGAGGGGATTTATCGATCGGCGATTTCAAAAAAGACAGGACAAAAAATTCAATTTAGTTATGTCTAATGCGTCATATTTTTCATTTAGAAATATATCATTATTATAGAATAATGAATTCTGAAAACATGAATAGCATCATATCCGAGATTTCAAAATTGAAAGGTTGGGATATTGAACTATCAGATGGGTTAAATCCTGATCAAATCATGTCTGATTTTCAGGACATAGAATACGGAGTTAGCACTAACAAGTATATGCTACCAAAGAAGTATGCGCTCATCAAAAGAATTCAGAATTCTATTAAGGACTCTCTCGCATTTTCCAGTGACGTAAGTGTGTTCGCTCCGTTGTATACCATCGTAGAACGAATACGAAAAGAATTGGGGTACGAATACGAATTGAAAAAGGAGGTTAATTCTAAAGTTAGAAACCTACGAGCGTTAATTCAAGAAAATGAACAATTTTGATTGACCAACCATTTATCATTATTTGATTGACCAACCATTTATCATTATTTGATTGTGACCGTCCCTCATAGAGATTTTAATTTTTTTTTAGCATTTTTTGATCAAAACTGTTGAAATCAGTGAATAAAAAATTGATGGCTGGTTCGGATTGATCACTTCCACGATGGTGTTAGGTTGGATTGAAAAATTGTTTTACAATTGAAAAATTGTTTCTGATTTCAAATAATGGTCAATGAAGCATTAACAACCCGATTGGCTCGTGAACGACTGGATGCAATCAGGAGATTTGTACCAATTCGTGACTCTGTACGGAATAAACTACAACAACGACAGAGTCTTCAGACTGATTTTGCTATGGGATCCGAAGAATTGTTTAAACCAGTAACCACAGCAACGAAAGGGATAGAGCGTGCTATACTGGGAGATGTTCCCGAGACGGGAAAATCTGTTATTGGTGAACTTGAAAAAATAGCAGCGAAAACTGAACAAACTGAACAAACAAAACAAATGGAATCAAAAGAAATAGTAGATGATTTACGCGTGATATTTAACGAGGCGGGTTTAGCAGCAATCATTGAGACTAAACTAGCAAAAATTCCTGCGCTTGTTGTTACGACTTATGAAAACAGGAAAAATTTGTTGAAACCAGAACATCATAACTTTGTTAGAGATATAACTCACTGGGCTGATATATTCTACAAAATCAAAACTGAAAAAACAGGTAGAATTAAGAAGAAGGGTAACGCATCATACATTGGATATATCAATGAGGTGGGCGAAGTGTATAATCAATACGAAGTGTTTAAACAACAACAAAAACCGCAAAAATTGCGAGGAAAGCGACAGCAACCTGCAAAGAAAGTAGTCTACTCTCCTAAAAAACAACAACTACCACCTGATGATAATCTTCTTGATTATTTATTACAAGAAGCCGATTTAGAAAAACAGGATGAAGCAACTGGTTATAGCGGAAGTGGATTGCAAGATTCCAGTGGAAACTCTTCGAGGGAAAATCCAAGGATTGGAAACTCAAAGAGTGGAAATCTAAAGATTTCATGTCCTGGTAGTGTTATCAATGATATATCACGATTAGAAGTTCTTGTAGGAGGTTTCCGAGCTGGAAATAACTCACCGGAAATAATTAATGAAGCAGCTGATATCTGTAGACGTTTATTTCAAGGCGGTATCATGGATATCAAAACATATCGAGATTTCATTGACGAGTTAGCGGAAAGTGGGTATCACAGTGATTAAATAAAAACGCTAGCGTTTCCAATTGAAAAATGGTTTCTGATTTCAAATAATGATCATACACTACAATCATGATAAACCAACCCCCGTCTACGTAGTTAATTCACGGTTTCCGGTTTATAGAGCATACTACGGAGATGGTTTAGGCAATACCATTGCAGGGTTATTTGCGAGAATGGCTCCAAAAGTGATGCCGTTGGCTAAACAACTAGGAATGAAAGCAATTGAAGTTATTCGTGATAAGGGTATTAGTGCTGTTGGAGATTTTGCTGGAAAAGCGTTTTCAACTGCGAAGAATAAAATAACATCATTAGTGAAATCACGGATGAAATCCAAAGGATTTTCAAAGAAACCGTTACCGTCTACAGCGGAAATGCCTGCAAGTGTTAGTAGAATTATAAATAACGCAGTAGACGAAAAATTAGCGTCGATGGTAAATCAAGGGGACCAAAGCAATATTGCAAATATGATAGCAGGAAGCGGCTTTAAAAAACTACGTCGATGAAAATCGTTTACGATGAAAATCCGTAGGATTTTACGATTTAGACTCTGATAAATAGAATAAAATGTTCAAAAAATCACATGATCCGGCGTTTGATATAGACGCCCCAGTTGGCAAGGATGATTCTGTACGCGATTATCAATATTACGCCTATCATGCCATAGACTCAAATAGTCGAGCAAGAATTGAACTTCAAGTCCATGATACCAGTAAATACTTTTTGCCCTGTGAAGCGTTTATTGAAGTAGAAGGAGAACTTGTAACAGCTGATGATACTCCTGCTGTACCAGCACCGTATCCAGATGGTACTCAAGTCGGTTTTGTCAATAATGGTATTATGGCGTTATTTGAGAGTGCTAGATATCTCATTGATGGAAAAGAAATTGAGTCCATAGATCGTGATGTTGATATGGCTACAACAATAATCGGGTTAGCGAGATATTCTGATGATTATACAAGATCAGCAGGACCCTCTATGATGTTTGCAAAAGATGCTAAGAATACCGCTGGTGGAAATCCATTTGTTGTAAGACAACCAAAAAAACGTGATAATAGTGATTCTGGTATCGAGAATATGATTATAAACAACGACGTTAATTTCAATCTAGGAGCTGCAACACGAAACTCAATGTTGGAGGGAACGCGTAGATTATTTTCATGTGCGATTCCACTGCATCATATTTTTGGATTCTGTAGAAACGTCAGAAAAGTTATCTACGGGGCGAAGCATACAGTATCGCTTGTACGAAAGAGTGATGATAATGATGCAATCTGGAGGATTCCAGCAGATGCTGCAAATCCCAATGCTGATGCCGGTAAAGTCAATTTAACAAAAATATCATTGTGGATGCCAGTGTTGACTCCAGCAATCACTGCAGAAGAACGATTACTATCATTTATGGACCAAGGAGGAAAATCGTTGTTGAGTTGGTTAACCGTGAGTACAGATGTTAAACAATCAAATATCAACGGTTTATTCACTTGGAACCTAGCATCAAAACAAGGTGTTGCTGCGCCACGTCATATATTTATTGCGTTACAAGATAACGCACGAGTTGGCAATCAAGAACGAAGCCATATGATATTTGATCAATTAGGTGTGAAAGACGTCTCACTGAGAATAAACGGCCAGCAGGAACCATCCGAGGATATACAACTTAATTACACAGAAAATCATATTGCACGAGTTTATCATCGTCTGTTGTCATTTATGGCACGTGATCAAAATGTCGATACTGGTTTGCAAATATCACAATATGATTTTAAAAATCTGTATCCGATCTATTACTTCTCACTGGAACATCTCGATTTGACAAGACAGTCCGTCGTTGATATACACTTTAGAGCTAATGTGACTCGTCCTGTTGGTGTTGGTGCTATTGCTAATTATAGAGCGGTTGCTGTCATTCTCAGCGACAAATCAATGCTACTTGAAGGTGTTGGTGGAAGAATGAGAGTGGTAGATGCACCAGTAGAAAACATGTAATTGAAATTGTAAACGATTTAGAATCAATCTATTATGTATAATGTCATATAGTGTTATTAGTGTTACGTTAACTCCCGGTCAATTAAAAAAATTGCAATCGGAATCAGCTAAAAAATGTGGAACCACAATCACGTTGAAACCTAATCAAATGACTGGTGGTGCAAATAAATTATCGCTGACAACTCGTCAGGTGAAACATTTCAATGATGCACTTGCAGCCAAAAAAGGTGTTCAGATTACTCTTTCTGCGGCTGCTATCAAAAATATGATTAAAACAGGCGGTATATTTCCGTTGTTAGCTGCGATTCCAGCATTGATTGCAGCAGCAGCCCCAGCGGTGGCTAAAGCGGCAGCGTTAGGAGCCGTTGGTACTGCAGCAGGAATGGCACTAAAGAAAGCAACTGGGAAAGGATATAAAAAAAAGGGACGATCCGTTCACGGATTGGGTCTAAGACTACCAGGAACCCCGTATTCGTGGTACAGCGGAAAGGGTCTAAGACTACCAGGAACGATTTATTAATTCAGGAATCGAAGATTCCCATGTCCAATTTTGATTTAATGGATGCGGCTAAAAAACTCGCGATTAAAAACTTCAGAGGTGTCTTTATGAAAGATCAATTACCACATCAACCAAACAGCGTTGAAACAGGTATTATTAATCTCGATAACAGCACCGGACCTGGAACTCACTGGGTTGCATACGCTATTGATCCACGTGGGATTGTCTATTTTGATTCATATGGATTAGCCCCGCCAAAAGAGTTTATGCGGTATATAAAAACCCTTCCAATGAAGACTTGGTATTCTACGCTACCAACACAAACGATGATTGACCCACCAATATGTGGCAGCGAAGTATTAAATGTCCTTGACGCTATTTCTAACTCCTTGAGTAACCCAAGCGGAAAACCACCACATGTTGTCGTTAATGAATACACTAGCAATCGCTGGCAACGACGAAGTCGTCAAAAACGATTTTAGAGAGAGAAAGAGTTTTACAATAACATGATTGATATTTGGGGGAGATCTTTGAAACCCAAACCCGATGGCACTGCAACCCCTGATTCTATCAAGGATATAACAAAAAAAATTAAAGATGAAATAGCTGAGACGTTAAATTTAACAAGTGTTGACCCGAACGAAATAGTTGTATTTCAGGACAAACAGGGTAAATTGAAATCCAGTGATGTGTCATTGAATGACATTTTGATACGGCAGCGCGACGCCGCTGAAAACTCTATTGCGCTGTATTCCAACGACGGACTACTTAAACCAGGCGCACTTGTGTCTACGATCACAGACGCGATTGCCACCCACAACAAGATGATTACCGACAACGACAACAGGATTACCACCCAAGACAACAAGATTACCACCCACGGCCGTGAGCTGGATGATCATATACGAGGTTATAATAATTTTCGCAAAAATGTCATACATAAATTCTTTGGAACACCGCTTGTGGTTGGCATGACTCTCACTGAAATTAAAGACTTGTTGAATTCATTCTTCGCTAACAAGGAAGCTGGAAGGATGATGACTGCTTCAGAATTCAAGGCAAATTATCTCGAGATTTCTAAACTAATAGAAGATCAAAAACCCACTAACGACATTGTTGGTAGATTCTTTGGAACCCCACCTGTGGCAGACTCGACTCTCGCTGAAATCAGTGAGTTTATCGGCAAGCACACTCACAATGCCTACATCGCTAATAATTTCTTTGGTGTCCCGGTTACATCTACAATGACTCTCAAAGATATTAATATGTTTATGGTGAGACAAACAACACTTAATACCATCGTGGATAAATTTTTAGGGAGAACACCTGTGTCTGAAACCACATCGTTGACAGGTCCAACCCTCGCTGAAGTTAAAAAAGCTATTGACGAACAAAAGCTCACAAATGAAATGGTTAATAAGTTCTTTGAGGGCAGTAGCCTCCAAGATATCACGACGAAATTTTCTAACATCGACAACCATATTAAAACCCAAGCACTGATTAGAATCAACGAACTTCTGGTTTCATTCTTTTCTGACAGGTGGGGGGGGGGGACAATAGATCCTGCCAGAATCAGGGTAAATTATCTCGATATTTCCAACGATCTTCTTGAACTAAAAGAAAACTTTGAAAGGATAAAAATTCCGCACAAAAAACCTAAAAATATCGTGTATACGATCAAACATAGAATCGAGGATTGGATAAGAGACCAATCTCCTAGAATTACCATCGATCTCTTGTGGGATGAGGGGGAAGTGAAGGTTGATGGTATCTATAGGTTAACGTGGGCCTCTATCGATCAATTTAATATGATCATGAACAATAGAACCTACTCTGGTGGAGTCGCGACGTTAATTATCGAGACTGGCATAACACCAGAATTTTACTTCGTCGCGGTTGATAGCTCCACCATTAGATCAAAAATAGCCTTGTGCATAGAACTCGTAGATCATTTTTCCGGCTGAAGTACTAGCAATTCCCGCTAACGATGACAAATAATTGAAAACACTAGCGGGTTTAAAATAACAACAATGACTTTGTCATCGACGCAATGTCGCTATGATCAGGTCAGAGAATTTCAGAATAGACTCAAAACCCTCACTGAGGAGTATCAAATAAAAATAAAAAAATACCGACGAAGAATCACCGCAATTGATGTTATTATGTACTCGGTGTCAAGCGTTCTCGCTGGCGCCGGAATAATACTTGCATCGGTTACAATGATTGCCCCGGTCGTAGTTCCAATTTGCATTTCTGCGGTGGCTACAATCGGGGGTATATCAACCGGGATAGCAAAAAAGATATCATCATGCAGCCAGAGTAAACTGCAGAATTACTTACTTCAATTTCATATTGCATCAACCGCATATTCGCAATTATCATTGATGATATCGTCGTCACTCGATAATACGGTTATATCAGATAGTGAATTCTCAGCGATGGTCAGTATTTTTGATTCCGCGATATCGAAATTAGAGCGACAACATGAATATAATGACAACACCGATGGAATCAGAAAACACGAACCCAAAAAACAAAATGATCTCAATAATATCAACATTACCAGATTGTGAATTCTCAGTGATGGTCAGTATTTATGATTCCTCGATACCAAAATTAGAAATAAATCATGAGTATAATGACGACACAGATGGAATTACTTCAACGAGTAGTGGAGAACACGAACCCAGTACAAACGAGTATGATATCAATAACATCTACGAAACCCGAGTTTAGTGTGAATTTCCCCTCTCCGGTTCCTGTGAGCGAAATCGCGCTAGCAAAACTACGAATGTATCACAGTTGGCCTAATATCAGATCGGTAGCATTTGGTAGTCAACAACCCAATAATTCACTGGTGTTCTCGTATAAGAATAAAGACGATGGTACCCCAGACTGGAATGTTGTTTCGATACCAACAGGGTCATACCAAATAGAACAAATCAATAATGAATTCGCGCGTAGAATAAAATCGATTACTGGAACAGAATCGAAAATCGCTATAACAGTTCATGAGCCGACGCTATCATCCGCAATTGAAATAAACTCAGAAGAATATGTCGTAGATATCTATCAAAGTTCTATTAGAACCGTACTAGGATGGCCTGAAAAACCACCTGAAAAATCCACCACCGACTTAACCACGGATGTACAATCATATCATGAAATCAATCCCAGTTATCAAGATAATTTATCTGATATAAGAAAAGGAAGAATCGCCGATAGATTTATATTCACCAACAAAGACACATTGCAATGGGATTTTATCATTAAAAGAACAACCGACTCATCTGTTACTATTTCATTTACGCTAACTGACGTCCGTGGTTATTTTAATGAGATTAAACAATTATATGACACACAACTAGAACAACTACGGAAAACAAGATCGCAAAAACACGTTGAAATAATAAATCAGCTTATATCGGACATGAAATATATCTATGAACTAATTATTCAAACAATAATTAATGACAACAGCGACAATAAACAACGATTCCTAACCGATTACAATATCACAGAGAACAATCTGCGTAATTTCAGGTTTCCGAAATACAACGCTGATGAATTAGTAAGAATTGTTAAAACCGATATCATCAAAGCGCTACAAAAATCAGATTCAACTGTCCTCCTCAAACATAATAATGATCCAGATGGTGGTGGTAGGCATATCGCTCCGTTCAATGTGAATATATCCTCGGTGATTGCGCTCAATTTAGTGTGTGATGTTATCGAAGGAAGCTATCAAATTAATCTCGAACGATCAAATCAAGCTCAGCAAGGATATATTCTTTATTCATTTGCACCAACAGCTCCTCCAGGATTCCTAATTATTGAAAACCCAATTAATCCTGTCTACATGCGATGCCATAATAATTCATTAACCAGAATTAATTTCAAACTCACCGACCAGTCAAATAATCTGATTGATTTACAAGAAGAGGTGTTAGCGATTAGTCTGTTTGTAAAATCATAAATGATTTTCGTCCTAAAGACTTTCATCATAAAGACTGGATCAAATCATTTATTATTTTTTGTTAACCTGTAGCAGCAGAGAGGGTGGATGACAACAAGTTGCGACCAAAATTGATTAAAAAATCGTTTTCATTTTTTTAGTTAAAATGATTTCGTAGGGAGATTTCAATCAATTTTTTGTCTGAAAACGTTGTAGGGTTCGCCTTTTTTTGGTTAAAATAAGATCGTAGGAAGGCTCGTTTTAGGATTTCAATCAAATTTTGTCTAAAAACGTTGTAGGATTCACCCTCTCTGCTGCTCTACCTTACCACCGTTAGTGATTTCTACCAAATCATTGACAGGAACCACCAGTCCCGAAGTAGGCCTTGGCCGTGGCAAAGACTTAAGACAGCTCAAGAGGATTTCGTCCCGTTTCTGAGTTTGTTTTGTTTTAAACAATTAAAACACCAACGGTCCTTTTCAGGACCACTCCAATTATTTCGAAAAGAAATACTATGTCAATTGCCTAATTCAATGAAAACTCAAAAGTCCTTTTTATTATATTTTTTTAAAAACCCATGATGTACGTGTGAGTAAATGAATGTGTGAGTGTAGGTAATTATACTATCAAATCAAAACCAAGAGACACTTACGTTTTTTTTCTCTCTGGTGTATTCTAGTACAAACGTTACAATTCAATATCATAACATAACATAACACAATACCATTTTTAAAAAGTTCATAGGTTTTCTTCTGTTTCACTCTTTCTGTTTTTTCATTTTCTTTACTGCCACACGTTTTTCTTTTTCTTCTTCCTCTTCACTTTCGTTTCGTCTTCTTTTCTTGTCTTTGTGAACGTGTCGGGGTTCTTCCTTGGGGGAGGGTACCTCTTCCTCCTCCTGTTCAGAATTTCTTTCCTCCTCCTCCTCCTCCTCCTTCGCCTCCTCCTCCTCCTGCTCCTGTTGTTTCTTAGGGCAGTTTGGAGACCAATGTCCTTTCTCTTTACAATAATAACAGGTATCTTGACTTTTGTCTCTATTGGTACCTTTTTTATTTTTGTCACGATCTGAACATTCTGTAGCCCAATGTCCTTTCTTCTTACAGATATAGCAAGTATCTTGACTTTTATCTCGATAGGAAGGAGAGTAGGCTGTCGGCTGGTCTGACGAAAACTTTCGTATGACCCCACGTAAAGCTCTAATGAGAAGTTCCACTTCTGTAGGTTCTTTCATCGTTCTGGTCAATGTGAGAGTGAAATGAATACTGAAAGGTTAGACACTAACCCTTTATATATGCACGGATCGGACATGAATATATAGGGGTTATGGTCTTTAAATGGTAGTCATTTGACTTTTTGCAGACAAGATGAAAAGACCACATCATGTTGTGGAGAAAGGAGAAAACAGTAAGAGACAGAAACGTAATGTATCGCCTAGTACAGTAGCTGAAGTCTTGGCTCAAATTCATGCCAGTGATTTTGAAGATGACATGAGTGAGCCCGAATCTACACCTAAGCAATCGACGTCCAAGCAAAGTGCACCACCCTTAGTAAACCCTGAAAATTACTATCACATTCGAGAGACGGAAAAGCGTTCCTCTCGAAAATTTAGAACAACGGCTTACACGTATGCCGTAAAGTTTAAAGATTTCAAGTCCAATGTACCTTTGGAGAATACAGAAGGGTTCATTACTGAGGTGTGGGATTCTGTGTTAACTGAATTGAAACAGCAATGTCAAGCCAAAGAAGACGATCGCTTGAGACTTTCTATTCATCACGATAATTTGAAGTCTCCCGTTTGGATTGAGTTTACTAGTCCATCAGAATTAACACCTTCCAAAGTCATTGACAAAATTCAACATGTGCAACAATCCAACGACAAGTTTCACATTGACGATGGAAAAGCCACACTGTTTATGACCCACGTGTCTCTTCCCCAGGGAACAGGACGCAAGAAAGTATTATTGGTCGACAACCTTCGCAACACCAAACTAAGCCTCGTCCGAATTAACAATCCTCAAGACCAGATGTGTTTAGCCCGTGCTGTCGTCGTGGGACGAACGTATGCCAACAAGAACGACACGGTAGAATGGAAAAGAGCCTGGAAATCTATTCGACAATCGGACCGAGCCAAACAAAGAAGTGAAGCAGAACTCCTGTTACAGCAAGCGGGGATATCCAAAGACATTCCTTGTGGCATTCCATGCAACAATTACAAGACGTGTTGACACCACATTACACCTTGAAAGTTCACCCTCAAGAAGTGCGTGGACCTCTTTTGTTTCGAGGCCACGATTTCAAAGACGGAAAAAACATTCACGTCTATCATCACGATGGTCATTTTGATACCATTACCAGTATCACTGCATTCCAGGGATACAGTTACTACTGTGAAAAATGTGACCATGGTTATAACAATCGAGAACAACACAAGCATTGTGGATCAAAATGTGAGGGATGTTTGGCCTCACAACCTTGTCTGGACCAAGGACAAGAAAGAGTGCATTGCCCTGTGTGTCAGCGCACTTTTGTCAGTCTTACCTGTTACCAACAACATTTGAAGATGCAAGGTTCACAGCAGAAAAGTGCTTGTCAACTCCTGAGATTGTGCCCTACTTGTGGACAAGGCATACGTACTAGTAATGCCAAGTTTCACGTTTGTCGAGGTCAGAAACGATGTCACATTTGTCATCAAATTGTGGACTTGGAGCACGAATGCTTCATTCAAAAATATCAACCCCGACCAGATGATACCCAGAAGAAAGGGAATTTTATCTTTTTTGATTTCGAATGCATGCAAGAAACTGGTATTCACATTCCTAATTTCTGCGTAGCTCACCGTGCGTGCGAGAAGTGCATCCAAGAACCTATCTTTAGTCATTGCCCTTACTGCAGCAAGATTCCTGGAGGACGTGAAAAAATCTTTCGAGGGTCAAACACGTTAGCCAAGTTTGCCCAATGGATCCTTAACCCTATTGACGAAACGTGGAGTCCAGAAGACATCGAACGTTACGGCAATTGTCATTGCCATGCCACGGTCATGGCTCACAATTTCTCGGGATACGATGGGCAATTTCTGCTCAGATACTATGCGGAACAAAGTACCGAACGACCTCAAGTGACTTTAAACGGAGCCAAAATCATTTCTATGCAAGTAGGACAAGTACAGTTTAAAGATTCAATGTGTTACTTGGCCATGCCTTTGAGTCGTATGCCTAAAACGTTTGGAATGACAGAATTGGCTAAAGGTTATTTTCCACACTTTTTTAATACCGAAGCCAATCAACATACCGTTCTACCCCATTTGCCGGAGGCTGACGACTACGACCCCGATAACATGCGCACCGAACAACGAGAAGCTTTCCATGCTTGGTACCAGACTCACGCCTCGGACCCCTTTGATTTTCAAGAAGAAATGTTAAAGTATTGTCGATCTGACGTGGACATTTTACGACGTTGTTGTGGAAAATTTCGAGAATTGTTCATGGAGTACGGAGGGATCGATCCTTTGAAAGAAGCTTGTACCATCGCCAAAGCGTGTTCTTTAGTGTACCGAAAACGCTTTATGCCTGAAAATACTCTAGCTGTCATCAGTCCTCAAACGACGAACTTTGTCAAACGTCAATACTCGGTCAAAGCCCTACGCTGGCTCCATTACTTGTGCGACAAGGAAGACAAATGGATCCAACACGCTCGCAACGGAGGAGGCGAAAAGACCATCGGGACGTATTCGGTGGATGGTTGGGACTTAGAAAACCCTCAGATCGTGTACGAGTTTAACGGATGCTTATTTCACGGATGTCCCCTATGCTACCCTCAGCGTAACACCAAAAATCAGTTTGTACAACGAACCATGGAAGACTTGTACCAGACCACGTGTCAGCGACGTTTGAAGTTAGAACAGCAAGGATACCAGGTGGTGGAAATGTGGGAACACGAGTACGATCTGCGTTTGAAAACCGATCCCGAGTTTAAACGCATCGTAGAAAGTTACAAGTTGGTGGACCCCCTGAACCCTCGGGATAGTTTGTACGGAGGACGAACGAATGCTACCTGTTTACTGTACCAGGCGGACGAGGAGAAAGGAGAAGAAATCAAATACTTGGACGTGTGTTCACTGTATCCTTACGTGTGCAAATATTGTCACTTTCCCGTAGGGCATCCAGAATTGATGACAGAACACATTGACTTGGACCACATTCGACAGTACGAAGGATTGATCAAGTGTAAAGTCTTACCACCCACAGACTTGTACCATCCCGTTTTACCTCACCATTGCCAAGGAAAACTGATGTTTCCTTTGTGTCGCACATGTGCCGAAACGTGCAACCAAGGCCAACCTTGTCATCACACTCAGGAAGAACGCGCCTTGACAGGAACGTGGGTGAGCGTGGAATTGTTTAAAGCTCTGGACCTGGGATATCAACTGTTAGAAGTGTACGAAATTTACCACTTTCCCAAAACACAACAATACCGCAAGGGCGACGAGAGACAGAAAGGTATTTTTGCAGACTACGTGGATGCCTTTTTAAAACTAAAACAAGAAGCTAGCGGCTATCCTTCCTGGTGTCACACTCCCGAAGACCAAAAGATATTCAAAGAAAAATATCGGGAGCAGGAAGGTATCACTTTAGACCACATCGAGAAAAACGAAGGAAGGCGATCGTTTGCCAAAGTGATGCTCAATTGCTTGTGGGGTTAAATGGCACAACGTCCGTCTTTACCCAAGACAGAGTATTTGTCCGAGCCGTCTCGCTACTTCCAGATGATTCACGACCCAACCAAAGTCATGAAACACGTGGACGTTATTCGTGAGGACTTGATCTTAGTCAATTACGAAGAAGAACTAGACTTTGTAGAAGCCGACAAATTTGGAAATGTCATCATTGCGGCTTACGTAACAGCCCACGCTCGCTTAAAATTGTACGAAGTGTTAGAACTGTTAGGAGATCGTGTGTTGTATTTTGACACGGACAGTTGCATCTACATTCACCGACCGAACCAGTGTAACCCTGTCATCGAAGGAGACCGTTTAGGAGCCTGGACCGATGAACATCCCGACGACAAGATTCTAAGTTTTGCAAGTGGCGGTCCTAAAAATTACGGCTACGAATACCGAGACCCACAAGGAGAAATGCACACCGAATGTAAAGTGAAAGGATTGACTCTTAATTATCGCACCAGTCAAGTGGTGAACTTTAACGTACTACAAGAAGCCTTACAATCGGGACAGGATGAAACGTTTCAAGTGACTACCCACGAACCGCACAAGATTGTCCGTTTACCCACACACCAAATCGTTAGCCGACCTTTGGAAAAAGTCTATCAAATCGTGTACCAAAAAAGAGTACGACTTCCCAATCACTTCACTCTACCGTACGGTCACGTCGAAATTGGGCAGCATATAAAAAGGGATATCGTCCAAGACCAATAGTTCATTTGTCACTACAACGGCACAGCGAAAAGAAGATGAATCCATTTAAACAGACATCATTCAAGTTTGGGGATTGTAAAACAAACGTACCTTCCCCGAGTGTGAAAAGTACTGGATGGATAAGACCCATGCGTTGCAACGGAAGTTGTCCGGAAGGAAACTGTAAGTGTCCTTACGGTATGCACTGTAATTGCGTTACAGAGGGCGATGGTGAACCGTACGATTGCAGAGATGCCAGGCGCTGTGACATTAGCGATTCAACTGGATATCGTGGGAACTTTGCTATGACTACTACCCCTATATCTACCCTGGAAAGTGATGCTGTGCGTGTCAAACCTGAGGGATGCGAAAGCGGTGCGACACGTTATCGTGGACTCCTAGGTATTTCACCGTACCTGCATCGAACAGAAGTGAGGAGAGTCGAATATTCGTTCCCGACGAGTTTGCCTGAATACTGTCATTTCAAAAGTCGATTCCAAGCCTTCAAAGATAAATGGCCAAAATATCTGCCTGGACCAACTCCTGAAGAATTAGCCAGAGCTGGATTTTTCTACTTGGGCGAAGGGGATAAAGTCAAGTGTTTCAGTTGTGGTGTATCCATTTACGAGTGGGAACATAAAGATTCCGCTTACCTGGAACATGCTCGATGGTCTCCGAATTGTCAATACCTACCTTTAGTAGGACCTAGTGATTGGAAGTGACACTACTGTTCCATGTCGTGTAACACGCCTAGACCAGTATATAAACCCTCTCTAAAACATAATATTCAAGGATTACCACACGAATTGCAAGAGAAGATCTACAAGGACGTTTGGCAAGGCCTTGCTAAAGAAAAATCTCAATGGGTGACTGTAGAACTTTTGTGTCGTGAAATTCACAAGAGGCAAGTGACAAAAATTAACCAACGTGTTAGATTTCTCTGGATCAAGGGTATTTTTTTGCTCCGTTTCCAATTTAGTACGTTTACATCTGAAGATACTTTGATCCTTCTTAACCGTTACCCTGAATGGCAGTGGGACGAAATTACACGTTATATTAATCACTTTCGCTTTTGGAGCAAATTTAATTCTGTGTTTAATTCTGGGTTGAATCTACACTGATGATCTTCGACCTAAAGAAGTATAAAAGAGAACGACCATACCACAACCTTTATCATTGGTGATCCAACAGATTCCGTGGAAGGATATAAATGAGAAGATTCACACGGTGAAAGATTACGAACACTTATTACAAGAACTATACCCTATGAATTGGGGTCGACGTGTAGTGTGTGTTTTAGTGACTTGCTTTCTGGGATTTCGTTTACCTGCCGATTCCTTGTGGACACTTTACGAACACTACCTATCAAAAAATAAGACAGTATGGTGGTTCCTTTAAATGTCCACGAGAGACTTATTCTGTTCAAAGCCTTACGCTTTCATCTGGATACGTCTCGACCTTTCCAAGACAAAAAGATTCGTCAACTTTTACGTACGGAAGCAGTGTACGAAGATGTGTGTGTAGCTTGTGATTTACACCCTCATTGGACAGATGTACGTCACTGGAAAAGTTGGGATTTTGAGGCTTGGACAAACGAAGCATCCCATTATGCCCAAGCGTTGTGTTCCTAAAATTCATCGTCGTGTGAAAAAAGTCACTTTTAATCCTGTGTTAGTAACAGTACCAGAAGAAGAAGAAGAAAAAGAATCTATCACCCAAGACAATCCCTCTGTTCAAGACAGAACTGTCATGGACATTCCCCCACAAAGACCCTTTCGAGAAGACACCTATGTGACTGTACCCCCTGTAGAGGAGACTATAAGAACATTACATACTACCTCTAGGACACCTTCGTTACCCAAACCACGTTGTACAGTGACTTGTTTATATTCCACTTTGATCGTTTGCCTAGGTATTTTATTCCTGTATTTATCCATTTGGCTTTTATGTTTTCGTGTTGTTCAAATTTAAACATGCATTGAAATAAACGTGTCTTGAAAAAAGTATAAAAACCTCTTGTCTTGTCTGTTTTTGTGTCAATACTGTCATACCACTACACGACTATGGCTCACTCTACTCTTTCTACTACTCCTTCCTCCTCCACATTCAAAGTCATTGACGAACACTTAGATCAGGCTAGTTGGAAAGCCTTGTATCTTCGTCATCCTTTTAACATGTTAATTGCTGGACCGAGCGGTTCAGGCAAAACCGAATTTGTCAAACGTTTGATCGAACATAAACATCATTTGATCGATCGTCCACCTCAACGCATCGTGTGGTGTTACAAAGAGTGGCAATCGGCATACAGCCTCTTGCAAGAAAGTCAAGGTGATTCCATTGTGTTTGTAGCAGGCATTCCTAAAGAAGACGAGGAGATCGTGTCTGACCCTAGTCAAACTCATTGGGTTATTTTTGACGACATGTTAGGAGAAGACGAAGAAGAAATTAAACTGTGGTTTACGCGTAAAGGGCATCATCGTAATGCCAGTGTCATTTACATTACACAAAATTTATTTCAACAAAGTAAAGCCCATCGTACCATTAGTCTCAATGCTCATTACGTGGTCTTGTTTAAAAGTCCTCGAGATAAATCACAAGTGCAAGTTTTAGCCAAACAGTTAGGAACACCTTGGCTAACTCATGCGTACGATGATGCCACTCAAACGCCACACGCCTATTTACTCGTGGATTTAAAACCCACTACCCCTGATTATTTGCGATTTCGTACCGATTTGTTTCACGACTGGTGTCAAGACGGAGGACCTGTCGTGTACACGTCCTCCTCGTCGACATAACACTATGAAGCACTAAAAAAATCTATAAAAACCTTGGGTTACTTTGACCTGGTCTCATACATCGTCAACATGACGTCCCTTCAGTCTCATCTTCCGATCAAATTGATTCGTGCCTTGTACGGCATCAGTCGCGAAAAAAATCCACAAATACGTGCTCACGTCTTAGAAGCCAGTCTCAAAGAAGTCTTACGATGGTTTACGGTGACAGCACGTCAAATACTGCAAGGCATCACTCACATTCCACATCAAACCAAACGCTTGTTTGACAGAAACAAAGTAGCCTTGACGCAACTGGCCAATCCTCGCATCGACACTCACACCAAAAAGCAAATCATATTGAAACCTGGAGGTAGTGGTTCTCTAGGAGGTGTCATCATTCGTTCCCTTTTAAAATGGGATCCCAATACTCCCAAAGTTCACCCCAAGAAGAAAACAAAAAAAGCCAAACAAACCCCTAAGAAAAAGAACAAGGGTACCAAGACCAAAGCACAGAAAAAGAAAAGTCCACAGAAAAAAGCGGTCACCCGCAAAAGAGGCACTTCGGCCAGGACACAACCTTACCTTCGTCAACCACGACCTGTAAGAAAAGATCTACAGGCACGTTTGGCAGGGACTACGTTGCCAGTAGCCTCAGGGGCTGCCACTTCTCCGTTGCGGGTGATGCCAGCCAAACCCAATTTGACACCCGTTTTTCCTAATTTGATGAAACATTGGAAATCTGCGTATCCCAAAACGTCTCCTCCACCGGAGACACCCTCATCGACATTAGCGGCAGTAGCAGCTGCTCACAAAGTACCTGCCCCGAAAGTCAAAGTCCAAGAAAGATCTGGCATGTTAAAGAGTTTACTAGATTTGTCCAAACAAGAACTGTCCCGATTGAGCCCATTGCGAACTCCTTCACGGCGTGTGTTACCTGCCATGAAGTTGATACGACGCAAAGATAATCAGTGGCGTCGCATTCCAGTATAAAAATATGACTTGAAGACCACGACGTCAATCAGTATTTTTTCTGTGCTGATGCTGAACACTCAAGGATGCCTCCTCAAAAACATGCACACCACCACTACCCTTGTCGTTCTGCTGTCCAAAAAGGAACAAGACAATCTCGTCATCTCACCAAAAGCTTTAAAACCAAACATCAACGTCCTTCCCTCCAAAGACGTAGACCTTTAAAGAAAAAGAAGAGACACCAAAAAGGAGGATCCTTTGACAATTTTGGGAAACACATTGTTACCTTTTTGACGAAGCGATAGTTCTCAAAAAAGTAAATAAAAGAGAGTGTATACCAAGTCATTGACACTAGTGGTATTGTGAAACGAACAAGCAAAGATGGCACCTCGCAGAAAACATTTTTCTACACTCCACAAAGGAAAGAAAAGGAAAGGACGTTTAGCCAAACATCGACACGTTCTTCGTCAAAGGACACAAAAGAAAATGCCCAAACGTCAAAAGAAAAAGAGAAGTCACCAAAGGGGAGGATCTTTAATAACAAAATTTATCAATTCAGCTAATAACCGAACTGGCCTCTTTAGCCCTGCTTTTGAGGATTTAGCGAGGCATGCCGCTGCCTTTTTGAGAAGCCAATAGAAAAAGAAGATAAAAGAGGGTGTGTACCAAGTCTTTGACGTCAGTGTATTTCTGGAACGAACAAGCAAAGATGTCACCTCGCAGAAAACATTCTTATTCACCCCACAAAGGAAAGAAAAGGAAAGGACTACCTCCACGTTTAGCCAAACACGGAGACGTGTTGTCCGTCCTGTCCAAAGCCTCTCCACCCATGCGAAAACAAATCATTAAAACAGCCTCCAAAGATGTCATCGATACCGTGTGTGAATGTTGTTTGAATGTCTTAAAAGGCACGATACCTTTGTCTCCACACCAGAAAAAATGCTTCGCCAAACATCGACACGTTCTTCGTCAAATGGTCCAAAAGAAAATATCCGTCCGTCAAAAGAAAAAGATGTTGGTGCAACGCGGAGGATTTTTACCCATTCTTGCTCCTTTGTTGGGAGGATTAGCGCAAAATGTGCTAACCGGTGTGTTGCCAGGTTTGATACAAGGGATGACTCAAGGGATGGGTAGAAGATAAAAGGACCCTATGGATCACCACAATCTCAGACATAACATTTGAAAGCTCATGGAAGGACGAAAACTAACTTTGGTTCCTTACAAACGATGGATGGAATACCATCATTGGCAAGAACAACGAACCCCCCATTTACCACCCAATCCCAATTTGGCTGAGATGTCGCAATTACAACACGAGTTGCAATCCTTGATCCATCGCCACGATTTATCCGAAACCGAAAAATCACAAAAGTACGGTCAACTCTTGAAACGGCTACAACTCTTTCATCAGAAAGCTGTGGAACAAACAGCTCAACCCACTTTGTCCGATTTTAAGGCTCTAATGAATAACCCGTCACCCTCCCCCTCTACAGCGGTTCAAACAGACGTTACCCCACCATTACCCAAGGAAGAAGAACCCCATGATCTCTTTCAAACACCCACTACCACCCCCATTCCGAGTAAGATTGCCGCTTCCTTATTGACCCCTTCCTCCACTCCCCCACGAGAAGAACTCAAAACTTGGGTTAAAAAGATGATGGCTACTCCTTCTTCGACAGATGTGAAAAAGAAAGAAAGGAAACCAGAAGTGAGAAAAGAAAAGAAGGCCAAAGAAGCTATCCCATTACCTCCGCCACCACCAGTACTCTCGACGTCAACTCCTGTGGCACATCGGACACGTAAAACCGTTTCCAAACAACCCGCATTTCGTCCCACCCAAAGCAATATCCTCGAAGAGTGGGTACCTTATTAACAAAAACCATGGAGAAGGTATTAGCCAGCATTTACTACGATCCAGCTCACCCTGCAGGTTACGGAGGTATTCAGAAATTGTATCGTGCTGCCAAAACTCGCCTGAAAAAGCTCCGTTTACCAGCAGTACAACGATGGTTATAAGAACAAGCGACGTACACTTTACACAAACCCATTCGACGAAAATTTCACAGAAGTCGCACTCAAGTGGAAGGTATCGATCATCAATGGCAAGCCGATTTAGCTGATGTCTCTCATTTAGCCACCTACAATCGTGGCTACAAATATTTGTTTTGTGTCATCGACGTCTTTTCTAAATTTGCCTGGGTCGTACCATTGACATCCAAATCGAGCGGAGAGTTAGTACGAGCTTTGCAACTGGTGTTGAAACAAAGTGGTCGTCACCCTCTTCGATGGCAAACCGACAAAGGCACCGAATTTCTGAACCAAGCTTTCCAACGAGAATTAAAAAAACGTGACATTCATTTTTTCATCACCGAAAATCCTGAAACCAAAGCCAGTATCGTGGAACGTTTTCAACGTACCTTGAAAAAACGCATGCGGAAATATTTTACGCATCAACACACTCTCAAGTACATCGACGTCTTACCACACTTAGTCCAAGCCTACAATCAATCTTACCATAGAACCATTGGACGTACCCCACAAGAGGTGACACCTGACAACGAAGTAACTGTTTTTGAGCGTCTGTTTGGTACGTCCCGGACGAGGGCTGTCCCCAAGAAAGGTAGAGAAGTGTTAACCCCGGGAGATTGGGTACGCATTGGCAAAACCAAACGCACTTTCGACAAAGGTTACTTACCCAACTGGACCACCGAATTGTTTCGTGTTACTGGACGAGTGCGCGATCGTCATCCTACCGTCTATAAATTGGAAGACATGAACGGAGAAGTATTAAAAGGAACATTTTACTTGCCTGAGTTACAACGTGTTACCAAAAAAGAAGACGACGTGTACGACATTGAAAGCATTCTCGAACGAAGAACCCGTAAAGTAGGAAAACGTCGTGTCAAAGAAGTCAAAGTACGTTGGAAAGGATATCCTCCTAGTTTTGATTCTTGGATTGACGCTTCGCAAGTCATCGACTATAAAAAGAAGTGACCATCATGCCCTTCAATACAGCTTCAGCGACCACAGTGACTACTCCTTCACCCACGTCATCTCTGCAAGATTTACAAAAGCAACCCTTGTGGGTGTGGTGTGGAGAACGTGTCCCTAAAACGCAAATCGTTTTTTTTCTGTCAAATCCTTGTGGTATATTGTGTCATTGGTGCAGCCATTGCTAATTTGAGTTTGCAACAAGGAGACAAACAATTGTGGACCATTTTACTCAGCAGTTGCATCGGGTATCTTCTTCCCAATCTTTCCCTGAAATACTCTTACAACGGGAACAACAGTAACAATATTGGGAGTCTGGCGGCCAACGTTAGTCCTTCTCCTGACAGCCACCCTTCCAATCACAATCCTCTTTTAGATACTCCTTTAACCTCGAGTGACTCCTCGGACAGAAGAACATTGGAAATATGAACAACACTATTAACCAATTTTACTTAACGTTACCTAGTGACAGTTCCATGGAGGTGTTTCCTAACAACACATTGTGTTGTTACACGTCTAAATTACCTCAAGCCATGCATTTGGATCAAGATGATCATTGGGAAGTAGCTTTAGTGGAAATAATACACCCGACACAAATCAAAAACATCGTCGAAAATCAAAACACTTTTTCAGTAGAAGTGTATGACGAGAAATTGCAAAAAGCCTTAGACGCACGAGGTCACACTAGCACACTGCACCCCAAAACTAATCGGCCAACCTATGTGATCACCATTCCTGCAGGCTATTATTTTAGTGGTCAACATTTAGTGACTACGATTCAAAACAGGTTCAATACTGTGTTTGGTAAAGCCCTGGAGAAAGAAAGTGTTACCTTTGAGTACCATAAAGTGGCTCGTCGACTCCTGATAACATTTTCAGAGAAGAAAATGATAGCCATTACTTTTTGTCCTGAATTGTATGATATTTTAGGTGGAGACCTAAAGATGTTGGTCAAGAAAAATGAGATACCAGGCATAACCAGTACCTCGGATTTTGCAAAATATTTTCGATCCCCTGTAGAATTGAACCAAGGCCTCAACTTAATGTTTGTGTACTCCGATGTGGTGGAGTACAACGTGGTAGGACACACCTCTGTACCGTTACTGCGTGTCATTCCTTTCAAAGTGGGTTCTGTCACCGCTGACGAGGAAGGTGGAAATACCTATCACGTTCATCGTGAATTTGTACATCCTCATTATTTACCCGTCAGTAAGTCGTATTTCGACAGTGTCAACATTACTATAAAAGGAGAACTAGGACAAAATATTCCATTTACCAAAGGGAAAGTCACAGTGAAACTCCATTTTCAAAAACGATTCTCGAACAACTGAAAAAGTGATGTATCCTGTGTACCAAGGAGTCACTCGACAACGAGGACATGGTTTAGGAGATATGTTTAAATCAGCCTTTCGTTCCGTGGTCCCTGTTTTAAAACCAATGGTGACACGAGGATTGCACACCTTAAAAGATGCCGCATTGACTCACGGCAAAGATTTTCTTTACAATGTTCTCATTGACAAACAAAACCCCAAAGAAGCTTTTTTGAGAGCAGGCAAAAATGCCTTGCTTCAAACGGGTAAAGAGATTTTGGGTCGACGAGAAAGTCCTATAAATGCCCTGAACGGTACCGAGTCTGACATTCCTGCTTCCCTGAGGACACAGCAAGGACAAGGTAGAAAGCGTCGACGAAGACACCCTTTCAAAAGTCTCCGTACCTCTAAAGTTAGAAAGACGAAGAAAAAAAGAACCGCTCGAGACTTAGACATTTTTGATTATTAAAAGTAAAAAACACATAGAGACTGAGAAGAAAAAATGATGCACCAAGAATCTTGTGCCTGTTCCAAGTCGGAACTAGATCTCTTTGCCATGCCACCCACGATGATGACCATGCAAGAAGCCCAATGGGTCGAATTTCATCCCGTCTCCTCTTTGACGGATTCAGCTCCCATCGAGTTTGAAATCAAAGGACAACCCGAAGATTACATTGATCTGAACAACAGTTACTTGTATTTCAAAGTGAAAGTGGGCAGAACGGACAACGACAACCCGCCGGCAGTCGATGCCCAAGTAGCTCCCGTCAACAATTTTATGCATTCCTTGTTCAGCAATGTGGATTTGTACATGAATAACAAACTGGTCAGTAGTAGCATGGATACATACCCTTACCGAGCGTACCTCGAAAATCTCTTGACGTACGGAAAAGAAGCCAAGAACACTCATTTAGATGCTTGCGTGGTATGGAAACCTGATACAGCAAATGATAATAATGAAAATGATAATAACTTTAGCGACACAGCCTTGTCCGTACCAGCAGCCGGTGAAAATCCTGCCGTTCCTCACAATGTGGGTTTTAACGAGCGTCGAAAGAAAATTCTGCAAGGACGTAGTTTAGAACTGTGCGATCGTTTGCATTTGGACATGTGGTTTCAAGAGAAGTATTTGCTGAACGGAGTAGATATTCGCTTGAGACTGAATCGAAGCAGTGCTGCTTTCCATTTGATGGCTGATGCCAGCACATACAAAACCATCATCCAAGAAGCTAGTTTATACGTGCGTCGTGTGGAAGTGTTACCTAAAGTGGGAAATGATATCAGTCACACTTTGAGCAGAACGACAGCCATGTATCCGATACGACGCGTGGAAGTCAAAACTTTCACCATTGCCGCTGGACTCCAATCTAAGATCGAAGATCATCTGTTCCAAGGTCAGTTACCCAAACGTTTATTCATTGGTATCGTCAGCAATGCAGCCCTCAACGGTGTCCACAATAAAAATCCTTTCGAGTTTAAGCACTACAATGTATCCAAAATTGAAGTCAGTCGCGATGGCAAAACTTTGTGTACCAGACCTTTCGAACCCAAGTTTGGCTCGAAGAATTACTTGAGGTCGTACTTGTCACTGTACGAAGCCACAGGACAGTTAGGAACCAACACTAGTCACGGTATTTCCTACAACGATTATGCAGGAGGTTACACGTTGTGGGCTTTTGATTTCACTCCAGACGAAGGCAGCGACGAGGGACATTTCCACCCTATAAAATCTGGGCAGATACGTGTGGAACTTCAGTTTGCAGTAGGTCTTCCCCATACGGTGAATGTCATTCTGTATGCCGAATTCGATAATACTATAGAAATCAACAGTTTGAGAGAAGTCATTCTAGACTATTAGACATTATGGAAGACCCTTGTCCCTCTTTGAATAGTGAAGAATCCATGGAATGGGAGGTTACAGAAAAAGCAGATCCCCAAGACCAAAAAGAAGAAGTAGTGATCATGCAATCCAGATGGCCAGAACAGGAACAACAGTTAGTGGCCTGTTTTGCACAACACTTGGAAGATAAAATGAGGGACATGATTAAAAAAGATTGTTATGGCTGTCAAATCGATCATCCCAGTCAAATTCAACACGATAAATGTATGATGATGAGTCAAGAAGAAAAATTGGACGATTATCTGAACGAAGCTTGGAGTCTCATTTCCGAAGAGGACGTGTTACTTCAGTGGTATAAAGGCTTACGTGATCATTCCTCTCCTCCATTGTTTGCTCGAGAAATTGATCGCATCGAAGCTCTCTTGGCCAAAAGTAAAGAGACGAAGCAAACCATCAGTTACTTGTCAGACCGTTTCAAACAAAAAGTCTGGATTGAATTGATGACTTATCATCACCTGTGAAGAAAGGAGAGAAAAAAACAAGGCTACACAACAAAAAATGGATACTTGGGAACTTTATTATCTTTTGAACCGTAGTTCGTACACTGCTTCTTGGAATCCTGTCGTGTGTGCTAAAGATGAACTACCTCATCGCAAACCTCAAGAGAATCAAGCTTATGTCATCAACACAGATGACAGTCATCTTCCAGGAACTCACTGGGTAGCTGTCTACTTTCCTCAAGAGGGATGTGCGGAGTATTTTGATTCGTATGGATTGCCCCCTTTCGAAGATGATATCATTGACTTTATGAGAAGAAATGCTCAGACGACACGATTCAATAATGTGAAATTACAAAGCACAGATTCTATGGTGTGTGGACAATATTGTATCTATTATCTGCATCATCGCAGTCTTGGATATTCTTTAGAACATTTAGTGACTTATTTTGATCGTCATTCGTCTCGAAACGATGACAAAGTAGATCGATGGTTTTGTGACCATTATGGCTATCTGTTGTCTTTAGCTAGGAAACGTAGTGTACATCAATCGCCCAACGACTTCCAACAGTGGAAATCTCAATTTAATTCACAACGTTGTCAACCATGTCAAAGATAATGTATTAGCGTTATGGAAGAAAAAAATGTTTGTTATTTGAAAAAATTGTGTTTTGTGAGTTGTTTTGTTATTTGAATAAAAATGTTGTGTTTTGAAACCAAATAGTCTGTCGTTTGTTTTACATTTGTATTCATATAAATGCTCTTTGACTTTTCTTTCTATCCCTCACATCAAACTATCCAAACGTTTCAAAACCCTAAACCGCAGAGGGGTGTTTTCCATCACGTCCGCGCTTGAACCATATAAAGCAGGGGTAGTCTCCAGTCTGGCCATTGTCGATATTGAGCTCATAATGGGCTTATACGTACCTACGAGTCTACACTCGCTCAATATTGTGTTCTACAGAGGTCACCGCTATTTAGAATTCCACAAAATTAACATAGCCTGTAACCCTGATGGGACTGTTAAAAAAGATGGATGTAGATATTGAGTTTCTTATGAACTTATACGCATCTGCGAGTTTACACGCATCTTGGATTATAGACCTGTCAGGGATCACCGCTTGAGTGTTAATTTCAAACTGTAGTAGGTAGTCAAACTATTAACATCACTACTTACGGGCATAATTCATTATAAATTAGAATACCGTATAATAACATAAAATTAACACAAATTTAAATTCTTATTTAAAATGGTTCTAGGCAAACAATAACAAATCGAAAACATATAAATAAACATAACTCAGTCTTAGGTACTTAAATTAGCCTGTGACTCTGATTAATGCATGATATGGGTGGGTGTTGATATTGAGCTCATAATGGGCTTATACGTACCTACGAATCTACACTCGCTCAATATTGTGTTCTACAGAGGTCACCGCTATTTATATATTATAATTACACAAATTGACATAGCCTGTAACCCTGATGGGACTGTTAAAAAAGATGGATGTAGATATTGAGTTTCTTATGAACTTATACGCATATGCGAGTTTACACTCATCTTGGATTATAGACCTGTCAGGGATCACCGCTTGAGTGTTAATTCTAAACTGTAGTCTGTAGTCAAACTATTAACATCACTACTTACCACTTTCCTATGTTGGACCTAAAGTCAATGGCACTTGATATTCAAAAAGAACAATAAACTTTATACAAAGTGTGGGCAGCATAGGAATATCAATGGAGTTCATGGCGCTATCCTTGACGACAATGGAAACGTGGAGGACGGACTACAGATTCATAGGATTGTACAACAGCCCTTTTCAGGGCTATTTATTCTTGTTATGTTCTGTTACTCTTAATGTTAGTATAGTTATTGTATTTATGCTCCTTGATATGCATGTTCCTGACTAATATTGTTATTGTTATTGTTTCACTAATATTGTTAGTATGAAAGTTTATACTAATACAATTGATTATGTTATGCTAAAGTGGCTGTTATTTAATGTTTTTACTGACTTTTTCGTGTTTTGATTGCTTACTAATATTGTTAATATTAATTTTAATATTAGTATAACTGTTACATGTTTGTTGTACTCGTGTTTGTGTTGTTAATGTGATATATCTATTCCCTCCCCTTGTACCTCTTTGGGATTTGGGGAAGATCAGTGGAACAGCGGAGATGCGGGTTCTCCTCTTGAAGGCAAGCCTGGAGTGGAGATATATATGTATGCAGCCTAGTACACCTCTGTATGTATCCACTCAATCAATCTCTCAGGGAAGCTGGTGTTGAACCTTTTCTCTTCTCATTCTGAACTATGTATCGTTTACTTGTTATATGTTACCACAAGATGAATTCTCATAATCCCGATTGGTACGAGAATTCCATTTGATAAACCAACATCAATATTGATTTGAACCTTTCGGAGCACACCTAATCAAATTAACAACTTTGAACAACCCACCTTGAACAACTGACACAGTCACTCTGACATATTAGTATAGGTTTTTTGTTTTTTCATAGGGTGAATCACCCTCGAAAGAAGGGTGTTTTCGCCGGCCAAAGTAGGATGTTGGCAACTCATATAGTACACCCTGTACTTACTTACTGATATAGTGTTAAGTTTTTTGAAAATTCAGTAACTTATACAGTTTTGACACAATTGCATAGGTGGCTCACACATTATTGGCGAATAGGAACATCCATTAGTGCAACTGGATTAATTGAAACAAGTCAAAGGGAATGCAACCTCATGGACAGCACACATATACGTACATACACACTTGTCCATTTTAGCCAATATAAGGTAGTCTTAATCCAGGACTATCAGGCTCCCGCAACACAATGTTGCAAATAAATGTAACACAATAAATAACACCAAAACAATGCATAACACAACTATATAGCACATACACTCTGATACATGTCCTATGAGGTTGTAAAGTAGCCAAGCACCTACGGTGTGCCTCGTGTTTCTTCGTATTGGGGTCCGGGTGTGCGTTCGCCCCCTCTTCGTGTTGGACGACGATTGCAGTGCCTTGGATCTTCCTGACCTGGACCTTTCCGCCTTTGCCGCTTCCGGACATGACATTACTAGCGAAGTGAGAAAATTCTCCTTTGCTACCTCTAATGCTGCTACGATTGGAATTTAAAATAGGGGTGGATGTGTGTAGTACCATTCCTATCCACCCTATAGGCTACCATTTCCCTTGATAGTTACTTTTTAGTAATTCAGGGGAACGCCTGTCAATGACTGAAATATGGTGCAATTAAGCACTCAAATCCTAAGGGGAGGGAGTGCATTCTTCCCCTCCCTAAAGGAATTAAATGGACACCGATATGGTGTCTATAAAAGCTGCACATATGTCTTTTGTAGACGGCTGCAGCTATAAAACAACCAGGTCAGTCAGCCAGTCTGGCCATCCATTGTTTGACTCATCCTACTACGAAGATGTGCTCAAGACTAGCTAAGCTGAACGAAGCTTATGTCACTCTGCATCGTATCAGACACAATCTGATGCCAAAGCCTGAAGAGATAGAGAATGTGAGAATGCTACAAGTAACGGAAGACCTCATAGAAGAACTCTTCAGAGAGGAAATTCAAAAAGAGAAAGAAGAATGGACTGAGAAGTATCGACTTCAAAAGCAGCAGAGAGAACAGCAGCAGCAGCAACAGCAACAACAGCAGCAGGAACCAGACAGAAGTTTTGTCGACTGTCGTGTGGACACGAAAGTGCCATAATAGGGGACTCATTTGGTTATGAGTACCCCTCTTTGAACAACTTTCCGTGGCCCTAAAAAGCTAATTTGACTTTATTGGTATCGCCTCCAACAAAATTCATAACTAAAAACAAACTACCATTGACTACACTACTATATGTCGTTTAGACATTTTAATTTTCTAAATTTGTTAGGGACTTAAAAATGTACACTTATGTACTAGATTTTTAGAACAATAGGATGTTAAATAACAATTCTTCAACTTTAATATTTGAATAATTGCACAGGTGGCTAACACATTATTGGAAGTTAAGTCTGTCCATTAGTAAAACTGGACTAAATTTGAAACAAGTAGGGCTCTTTCGTTTCAGGTGTATGCTGCGTTCGTGGCTTTGCTGTCTGTCTCTTTGCGGGCCTGTGTGTGCTGCTGTGTCGCCCGCGCCTCCTGGACCTGGACCCTTTCCACCTTTGCCGTATCCGCTCACCAAAATTACTAGCGAAATCAGGAAACATTTCCCCTCGCTACCTTACTCACAGCTTGATTGGATGATAGGGGTGGGTGTGTGTGGGTACTATTCCTACCCACCCCCAATATAGGCTTTCATTTCCCCTGATAGTTACTTTTTAGTAATTCAGGGGAACGCCTTAATTTATAGTGCATTTAAGCACTTTAAGGGAGGGAATAACAACCCCTCCCACCTAAATGGCTACCGACAGGGTAGCTATAAAAGTTATACAAATGTCCCTAGTGGACGGCTATAACTATAAAAACCACACTATCGTATCGTACGGGAAAATGTAAATTACAAATCTTCAATGTTTATGACCCAGGAGAGAATAATAAACTTAAACATCAATTAGCACTTAAGGAATTAGCTAAATATATTAAATCTGAACTTACGATCATTTGCGGAGATTTCAATGCCCATAATAAGCTTTGGGGTGGGGAAGTGACGGCCGGAAGGGGTAAGTGGGTGGAGAAATGGTTTACAGAATCCACCCTTACTGTCCTCAATGATGGTGCTAAAACCAGACTTAATCCTGTTGACGGCACCCTGTCCGCCATTGACCTCACCCTATGCACACCCAGACTGGCTCAGGTGGCAAAATGGGAGGTGGACCAATCTGACCCCATGGGGAGTGACCACTTCCCAATAATTACCACCCTGCAAATGGCCGTACAGTACGAATTAAATAATAAAATACCCAGATGGAATTATTCAAAAGCCGATTGGGATACTTTTCGAGAAATAATAAATAATGCCAATATATCAGATATAGAATCAGATGACATTGACCTTTACTATGACAACTTAATTAAGATCATCACTCAGGCAGCCACCAACACTATACCTAAAACTAGCTGTCAATCAAGAAAACTTAGTGTGCCATGGTGGAACGATGAAATTAAACAAACTAGACAGGCCAAATTTAGAGCTTTAAATAAATTTAAAAGAACTAATATTATTACTCACTTCTTAGAGTACAAAAATCATGACAATAAGCTCAAATACTTAATCAAGCAGTCGAAAGAAAAAACTTGGCAAAATTACTGCAGTAGTATTAATTTTAGAACAAACTCAAAACAAGTGTGGGATAAAATCAGAACCATCAGAGGGAAGCACACCAATAGCACCCCAAAAATAAATAATACCAGCAATCATAAAGAACAAGCTGACTCGCTAGCAATACACTTTAAAAACATGAGCAGCAACAGTAATTACACTACTGAATTTCAAAACCACAGGGCTAAAACTGAAATTAAATTCCACAATTTATTTCAAGACCTTGGACCCAAATCCTCATCACTAAATAAAGAAATAACATTATATGAATGGGACCAGGCACTAAAAACTAAACATGAAACTTCACCTGGGCAAGATCAAATAGGTTATGTTATATATAAAAACTTACCTAAAACTATAGTTAAATCAATCATCAAAATGCTAAATATAATATATGACACAGGAAAGCTACCTAAAAAATGGAAAACAGCGATAGTAATACCCATACTTAAACCAAATAAGGATCGGAATGATATCAATTCGTACAGACCCATCTCACTTACCAATAACATCTGTAAAATTATGGAAACAATTATTACTAACAGACTTAAACACCACCTTGAAAGCAACAATCTGATATCTCCAAATCAATGTGGGTTTAGAAATAAAAGATCCACTACGGACCAATTAATAAGATTAGAATCCGCGATAAAACTTGCATTTAACAACAAAAGAAAAGCGGATAGAAACTTAATTGCGGTATTTATTGATCTAGAAAAAGCATTCGATCTTGTATGGACCAAAGGCCTTATAGCCAAATTAAATCATTATGGCATTACAGGTCGAATGTTCAACTTCATAGAAAATTTCCTGACCAACCGCAAAATTATAACTAGGGTAGGGGCTACTTACTCTGAGGAATACTCCCTTGAAAATGGAACTCCACAAGGGAGTGTTCTCAGCCCCACCCTCTTTAACCTTATGATAAATGACCTTGACTCCAATCTGGCAACACCTAAAATTGAATTATCACAATTTGCTGATGATAGTGGACTTTGGAGAGCAGGCAACCCCTCCAACCACCAACACATGGCTGAAATACAAACCAGCTTAAACAACATAGGAAAATGGGCTGATAAATGGGGATTTAAGCTATCGCACCAAAAAACGGTAACTGTTCTGTTTACCCCTTGCAAAAAAATCAAAACCTACCCCAAACTTACCATTCAAAATAAAGTTATAACATTTGTAAAAGTAGCCAAATTTCTGGGTATGTACTTTGATGAACACCTGACATGGGCTTATCATATAGATGACCTAGTTAAAAGATGCAATCAGGACCTAAATCTATTAAGAAGCCTCAAAGGCACTCAGTGGGGTGCTAATCAAGAAACTGTTCTAATATTATATAGGGCACTAATAAGATCCAAACTAGACTATGGCTGCCAAGTATATACCACGGCATCCACACGTCATTTAAACAAATTAATTAAAATTCAGAGAAAAGCCCTACTTATTGGTACTGGCGCACTGCCATCGACCTCTACATCCGAGCTGCAGGTCTTAACTGGGGAACCGCCATTACATCTCAGAAGGCAGGAACTCATTCTAAGATATGCAACCCGGCTGTCGACCCATGACAAAATGCACCCCACTCTATTGGCCATCAATAAATGTAACATTCCTTTTAGGAAAACCTTGAAAAATAATACATCAATGGGAAAAATAGTACACGAGTTAAACAAAAAACTTCCAGTAGATATATTCCAAGTAGAAGCTAACATAATATATGATAAAGAACCTTGGAGTAATGTACCAACGAAAGTAAATATCTCCCTTACAGATAACGGAAACAAAGAAAATCAACAACAACATTTAAAAATATTGGCATTGGAAATCATAAATAATCAATATCAAAACTACACAAAAATTTACACGGATGGCTGAAAAATTACAAATCCTTTTAAAACAGCTGCAGCCTGGGTCATACCAGAACATAACATACAAATGGGCAGGCGTCTTCCTGACCACTGTTCCATTTATACAGCGGAATTTTGGGCCATCATTGAATCATTAAAATGGATAGAAGAAAACAAACCAAATAAGACACTGATTATTAGTGACTCGCTCAGCGTCCTTACTTCTATCCAAAACAACAACACCAAATCTAGAGAAAATTTCCTAAAACAAATTAATCAGATATTAAAAATACTAAATTCTCAAAATCTGGTGGTTGAGTTTATGTGGATTCCATCCCACATAGACATAAAAGGAAATGACTTAGCAGATCAACTGGCTAAAGACAAACTCACCGAACCAAACTATATGCCACTCAAATATAGTCAAACTGAAATATATCATTTAATCTACTCAATGATTAATCAAAAGTGGCAGACTGATTGGGACAAAAGCAAACAAGGGAGAATTTTACATAACATCATTAAGGAAGTCAATAGAAAAATCATACCACCTAGGTGCAATAGTTATGAACAGTCTAAAATAAATAGAATAATCTTGGGAAAAACAAAACTGGCTAACAGCTTTGGTAAATATATAGGACCTTTTCCACACAGCATTAATTGCTTCAGTTGTAACATACCTGAAGACTTGCATCACATATTTAATAACTGTAAAAACAACCAGAAGGAAAGGAACATATTTAGATCTAAACAACTAAACATCTCTGCACCAAGTACATACCCGGAAGTAATTCAATTAAATAACACCAACCCCCAAAAATCAGTTCAACACATAATAGAATTACTAAGAACATCAGGGCTCCTTGAAAAAATATAATGCAAATAATACTATATAATAAATAACACCCGTAAGGAATGCCCCCTGTTGGTCACATGGGTTCATTGGCCAATCAGGGGACAGGACCTGCAACCGCGTAAATACGTTAAGCGGAATTTGTATAATAACAAAAAATAAAATAAACAATATCCATAAGGAATGCGAATGCATAGGACCTGAAGGGTTCCGTTACTTGAAAAAGAGCCCACCTACACTACGCTGGGTATAACGCCCCGGATGGTACCTGTGCTAAACAAACCTAATAGGATACTTTAAAGATATTGAAATTTATAGACTATACAGATAAACATTGAAATTTGCATTATAACAAAGTAAAGAACAAAACAGAAACAATAAACAAGTGTCTTGGAAACCACCTCTCTTCTGTCTATTCTTACAACTCTTCCTATATACAGCCTCATTGACAGCATTATACAACCAAACTAGGAATGTATTTACAGTTAAAAACCCCAACAAACCGGGATATCCACATGGTCTAAACGGGACCATCTAAAACGTCTCCTGCTTTATGGCCTCAAATAGATTTTATGAGGTAGTCTCAAAGTCCAAAGACTATCAGGCTCAGCGACACAATGTCGCAACATAAAAATATTTACTGTAAGTAAGATCTCTAAATTATTACCATATAAGGTAGTCAATGCCCAGACTATCAGGCCCCGCGGCACAAAGCTGCACTATAAACTAAGCTATAAGAACTAAGGCCTATAACATGATTTAGGTGGTCAATACCTGACCATCTAGCAAGACAGCACACGCTGCAATAAATTTTTACACAATAACCTTAATTACTTTAAAACCTCTACGTTGGATAACTACCAACGCGAGAATAGGCTGTCATATGAGGTTGTATACTCTACTTTAATAACAGCACAAAGTATTCCAAATTGTTAAGGGAGAACACGGAATGGATACGACGGAAGGAGGCAACTTCAAGATGGAGGAACAACAAAACCAAAGGCACCCAAGAAGGACACGGGGACTCGCCGGACGGAATGAGGGAACTTCGGTTACACCCTGTAACACTCCATCAAAAAGCCCTTTTAAGGGCTATTTATACTTACAGAGTTTCCTTTTGGCTGAGAAACTCTATTCGACAATCTCTTTCTTCAAAAATCAGACTTGATCAATTTTGGCTGTCCACTATTAAAATGAACAACCCATTTAACCCGACATTGACCAACCTATACATGTCACTTGACATACCTAGTTTACAAAATTGATAGGGAACACACAAAATGTACACTCTGTACTAGACAAAAATTGGAATGTTAGGATGTTAGGAAAAAATATAACTTTAAAGATTGACTCAATTGCACAGGTGGCTTACACAATATCGGTATAGGATGTCCACTAGCAACAACTGGACTCGATTTGATAAGGCTAGGGCGTGCAAGACGAACGACATCAAGGTGCCAGTTCACAGATCCTTTTCCTCCTCCTCCGCTGCCCGACTCCAACACCAGCAAATGACTAGAAGTGGAAACCATTTTTCACTAGTCATCATTCGGTGCCATTGCACCTCTAGCTCTGCATCCTCCGATTGGTTGATAGGGTTGAGTGCGTGGCTGTTCTACTCCCACTCACCTAGGTCTTTCATTCATGTCGATAGCTCCGTATAGGGTGCGGCATGACGACCAAATTAAATAGCATACTATGTATGCATAAACGCCCGTGGGGATGTGGCACCATTCCTTCCTCACGGGAAAATCTAAATCACTATCATATTAATTGGTAGTGTAAAATAGTGAACAAATGACCCTTTGTGGCCGGTTTCACTTAAAACCATAATTCATTCATTCGAGCTGAAGGGGCACACATCATTCCATCTCATTTCAGGCAGTGAACATCGAGCAGGCAGGACCGGGACAGCGGCTATCCAGTGTGAGCATGGACCCAGTGGATAAATATTGCCAATTAGGAGTGATACCCAAAGAAGGCACCCATAGGAGCAATAAGGAGGGGCAGTATCGAGATAATTCTACTGCTAACTTCACCACTGAGGATACCAGCCACCAGAAGTTAGTCCGCTGTAAAATCTATACAAAGCTGACCAAGAAATGGCGCCACGTGGAGAACCAAGATGGCCGTCCAAGCACGAGGCTTAATGGCGTCACTATTGCTTTGACGAAAATGGAGGGGATACACGTGGAGCAAACAACGTTTCGACAACTCAGAGTTCAGCAGCGTAGAAGATACAAGTTAGCCAGATAGCAGGGATAACAGGAGGCCACATGAGAAACTCTGTGGCTACCACCTACTACACCCCGAAGACGATGCCTGCGGAGCAAGATGTGATTTTCACATTGCCATTTCACTTGCCTGAATAATAGGGGACTCATTTGGTTACGAGTACCCCTCTTTGAATAACTATTCCGTGGCCCTAAAAAGCTGATATGACTTATTTTTGGTACCTCCAGCAAAATTTATAACTAAAAACAAACTACCATTGACTACACTATTATGTGTCGTTTAGACATTTTAATTTTCTAAATTGTTAGGGACTTAAATGATGTACACTTATGTACTAGATTTTTAGAACAACAGGATGTTAAATAACAATTCTTCAACTTCAATATTTGAGTAATTGCACAGGTGGCTAACACATTATTGGAAGTTAGGTTTGTCCATTAGTAAAACTGGACTAAATTTGAAATAAGTAGGGCTCTTTTGTTTCAGGTGTATGCTGCGTTCGTTGCCTTGCTGTCTGTCTCCTTGCGTGGCCTGTGTGTGCTGCTGTGTCGCCCGCGCCTCCTGGACCTGGACCTTCCCGCCTTTGCCGCTTCCACCAGACTAAATTACTAGCGAAATGAGGAAACATTTCCCCTCGCTACCTTACAGCTCGATTGGATGATAGGGGTGGGTGGGTGTGGGTACTATTCCTACCCACCCCCAATATAGGCTTTCATTTCCCCTGATAGTTACTTTTTAGTAATTCAGGGGAACGCCTTAATTTATAGTGCAATTAAGCACTTTTAAGGGAGGGAGTAACAACCCCTCCCACCTAAATGGGTGCCGATATGGTACCTATAAAAGATGTACAAATGCCCCTAGTGGGCGGTTACATCTATAAAAATCCCATTAAGCGAGAGCTGAAGGGAACCAAAATATCTAATAGAAGGATAGATAAGCTCGTCTTGCAATCTCCAGCCAAAAGAGCAGATAGCAAGACATCAGTAATGGAGCTAGCGTTGGATATTATACCAGACCAAGCATTGAATGCACTTAGGGGCCTTGGCCTCAACGTCGCATCAGGCTGGAGCATTCGTGCACAGGCGAACAGAACAACTCTCCTGTTAATATGGGAAAAAGAATTAATTAGAATTAAGCCAAGGAATCGACGCGGTGGTAAACATGTGCAGCGGCAGAGGGAGCAATCGTTTTTGCAGACCCAGCAAGCTAGTAGCCCACCAGCGCAGATTCAACAAGTGAACAAACTACAGCAGTCAACTGAGCCAATACATAAAACAACATCAGTTAGTGGAGGAGAAGAACTCAAAGAGGCCAGGCCAATTGTTATGACTGCCCAGGCAAGACCCGACCACGTTCTGGGGAGAACACCAATACGACCACCATTACAACAACAGCAACAACATTTGCAGACTTCGGAGCTATATGCGAGCATGGTAGCCCATACTCCAAAATCAAAAACTCCACCAAAAAGGCCTACAAATAACATAGAGGTTCAAACCGACATATCGATGGTATCCATCAGAGAACACCATCGAAAATGTAATGAAGAAGCAGCAGCAGCACAACAACAACAAACCTTAGTAGAGAAAGACCTGGAAGTTTCATCCTCTAGTGAAGAGGAAGGGGAGGAGGAAGAAACACACACTGAAAATAGAGAAGAAGAACAAGAGGCTACTGAGGAAATTGAAGATGAGGAATTCGACCCCATGATTCAAAAAATTCATCTCATGGGACTCACTGAATTGTTGGAAAGTACAAAAAAGGCAGGCAACTACATCAACGCCGTCAAGTACATGGCCTGGAGAACACTCAAAACAAGAAAACCGAGACCGCAACAGTGGCAGTTTGCAGTGAGAACACTCAATCAATACTATCAACAGGCGTGGCAATTTCATTCCCTCTCCACCCTGGTAGAAACGGCTGTATATCTCTCTCAAGTGCACGGATTTGAGGCATTCCCAGCACAGACTCGTGAAGAACGTCGGAGTGCGGCAGAATGTCAAAAAGAGGAAGATCACCGCGGAACCTTCAACTAGCCACATAAAGCCTTTTTAAGGGCTATATTGCCTCATTATCTCAAGGGATTCCAATTTGGCTTGGAATCCCAATTCGATTAACCAATCACACCAAATTTGATCTTTTTGGATACCGTTCAAAATTTTCTACTCACATTACCTAATATTGACGAAACTCATTGTATTGGTCATTTGACCATTAGTTATAGATAATTAGGGAATTACTCGTGTACACTTTGTACTAGATTAGTTTGAAAGATAGGCGTTAGGAAAATTTTCTTACTATTTGATGCGTGATTCTAATTACGATTGTGGCTTACACATAATTGGTATTAAGGAACCCAATAACACAAAAAAAAACAACTGGGATTAATTTGATATTATCATTCAGCAGCCATCTAGTTGACTACAGCGCCTCCCTGTCGACTTCCTTTCCTCCTTTCCCTCTGACAACACGGACAAACAGACGAGTGTGTGGGCCGATTCCCACTCGTATAAATCAGGTGCCCCGATGAGCGTGTAATCACGGAACCGGGGTGACGTCATAAAAGGCAACAATCCAATGAGACGTCTTATAATGTAGCTGACAGGCAATTCTAATATCGATTATCATGAGTGCGTGCTGGGTCTATTCCCACTCATGCAGTCTTCCATACAGGTCGTTTGGCACTTATGGTGCCACGACCTGTCGACTAATTAAAAAGCACTCAAATGAGTGCATTAATGCGTGGGGGATGAGGCACGATTCCTTCCCCCCGAAATAATTAATTATCCCCAAACAGGGAATTAACCAGTCGTACATGCCCACATGGGCGAAAACGACTTTAGTTAAACTAACTAACTAACTAGAGCTGAAGGTGCATAACAGCGAGCCTCAGATAACAGAAGACTATAGGCGTGCTCATCAAATAAAAAAGGCACCCATAGGAGCTTCTAGGGAACCAGATACTAGCGGTGACGGGAAACCGAGCCGACTAGCGGTGACGGGCGACCGAGCCGAGGTGACGGGAAACCGAACCATAACTGGAATAACCACTGTAGGACTTAGACTGAACACCTGCAAAACAGCGACCTGTAGGATATTTCAACAAGACAGGGCTCCCAGGAAAATGGCGGCTGCCACGTGGAAACAATATGGCGGACTCTGCATGAAGCCAAGGCCGGCTTTCACTACGCAGGGTACAAAATGGCGGAACCGCAAAGCAGCTCACCACCTGAACAACACGCCAATACTTGAAGAAAATAAAAACTGCAGTACGTACGAAATGCAGCGGCATGGACGAATAGCGGACTACAGTCAGCGAAAGACATGCTACACCCGAACCTGCCTGCCGCAATGAAGAAAATGGTGGACTCATTGACCTTCATTGCCTGAATAAAAGGGTACTCATTTGGTATCGAGTAACCCTATTTGACTAACTTTATGGCCCTGAAAGGAATAATTTGACCTTATTGGCACTGCTGCAACAAATTTATAACCAATATCCCCTACCATTGACTACACTTTTATGTGTCGCTCAGACACTTTAGTTTAAATACAATAGGGACTTACGTATGTACACTGTAGTACTAGTCCCTATTTTTTATAGGATGTTAATTAATATTTTTTAACCCAGATATTTGGTAAATTGCACAGGTGGCTTACACATTATTGGTTGTTAGGCTGTCCATTAGTACAACTGGACTGAATTTGACATACAGGTGCGTGCTTGAGTTTTCGTCACCTTTTCTCCCTGCTGCCGTAATTTCTCGTGCTTGCACGACCACATTACGCCGACATAAGCGATATGAGAAAACTAATTTTCTCTCGCTTTACTGCTATTGCAGACCAGTAGTTAACAGAATGAGAGGGGTGGGTGTGTGTAGGTTCCATTCCTACCCACCTCATGGCCTTACATTCGCCCAGTGACAGTTAAAACACTGGTCCCGTGGCGACGGCCAAAGTAAATAGCACTCTATGAGTGCATAAACGCCTGCAGGGGATGTGGCACAATTCCTTCCCCTCAGGATAAAGTAAATAACTCCCCTTTGGGAGATAAAACAGTGACAAGAGCCTTCGGGACGATTCACTTTAAACACATATCAATCAATCAGTCTGGCTACCCATCGTTGACGCATCAACACCAAAGATGAATAGAGTACAGAAATTAAGAGAACTTCAAATGCATTTGGAGAATGCTAGGCGTCTCCTGGACGAACTGGCTATAGAGGCCATAGTAGAACAGACTAGGATTGAAAAAGAAGAGGAGGAAAGAAAAAAGAAAGAAGAGGAGAAGAAGAAAAGTCCCATCTTGCCTCACCGCATGATGAGGCAAACTAGTGAAGTCAAGCCCATGGTGAGGACACCTTCACCAGAACCAGTTGGTCCACTACAGGCACAGCCCCCACCGCAACAACCACAGCCTCGACCGCAACAACTTCAGTCGCATCCACGGTTGCGGAATAGAGGAAGAAATGAAGAGACTTTCACTATCCCTCAAACAGAAGATTGGGATAGTGAAGCCACTCATTCTCCCTCTGCGCTCCCAATCACAAGAGTGAATTGGGAGAATGATTGGAGTAGAAGATGTGTGTGTGGGGCTAGACCTGGGAGATGCCAGCATTAGCCAGGTGTATTTTGAAGTTTAAAAAACAGTCCTTCTCAGGGCTACCCAAATAACAAGAAAAGAAATACTATGTCAATTGCCAATGGGTGTGAGAGAGGAGTAGTGTGATTATAAACACTGACTCTATTTAGATGGTATATGGTGTGATTTTGGATAGTATATAATAGGGTTTGTTTTGGCTGTTTCCCCGTGTGTGTGGTTAGTATAGGGTGTGATTTTGGATAGTATATAGTATGGTTTGTTTTGGCTGCTTCCCCGTGTGTGTGGTTAGTATCTAATATGACAAGTGAATGTAGGGGGTGTTTACTTTCACGTCCGTGCTTAAGATACATATACTCAAAGTGACTGACATTAGAACCATTCCACGGAATAACCATAGAAGATGGCAAAAGCATCAAGTTTATTCAACAATTTAAGACACAGCTATTTCTGGATATTAGACGGGGAATATGAAGTGGAAAAACTACATCATAAATGGAAGATTGCGAAGAGTTTGGACTTTGCAAAAAGACTGAAAATAGCCAGGGAGCTCTTAGGAGGAATGCTAGAAGAAGAAGCCAAAAAGTTACGAGGCTGCATTAATCCACCCTATGTTAGAGTGGGGACATTGAAGCAAGTAATAGATATTGTCGAAAACGTCAAGTGTTTTTTGGATAATATCTTGACAGAGTACCCCCATGTCCAAAAGGGTTTGGACCCGCTCAAGAAAGCTGAAGAACTGATGAGAAAGGAACTATTAGAAGAAGTGAAGAAGATAAAAGATAACTGGAGTAAGGAGAGAAAGGAAAGAAAGGACAATGAAAACCAAAAAAAGAAAGAGGACTTTGAAAGATTAAATAACAATTGGATCAAGATACAAGAGAAGTTTAGAGCTATGGGACATCCTGACTGGATTCCCGAGGAAGAAAAGAAGAAGAAGGGAATTATTGGTAAAATCAAAAGGTGGTGGAACAAAGGCAGAAAATAAAAGAAGAAGTATCCAAAGGCCCTTTTCAGGGCCACTCATAAGTCTCGAAAAGATAGTAGCTTTCATTGCCACCCTTTTTTTCCCTTGTCACTCTACAGTCCCCTATACCCATCATATTTCCCATGTTATATTTCCCTTGAGGCTATATAGACACACTATGTTCCATTTCCCTTGAGGCTAGATAGACCCACTATGTTCAATTTCCCTTGAGGCTAGATAGACCCACCATGTTAAATTTCCCTTGAGGCTATAGTGCCCCAAGCTGTTTTGAGGCTAGATGTGCCCAAGCCCTTTTTGACTGGATTTTCCATTGAGGCTATAAATCTTGAGGCTAGATGTGCCCAAGCCCTTTTTGACTGGATTTTCCATTGAGGCTGCGGTGCCCCATATTACTACTTATGATTATTGATATTTACGGGAGATCTCTAGAGAGCCTAAAAAAACGCAGCGAAGGGATATCGGCAGCAGATGATGTAAACATTTTTTTTTAAATCAAAGATGAAATATCCGATGTGTTAAATCTTGCAAATGTGGATCCAAACAAAATAGTTGTATTTCAAGATAGACAGGGAAAATTAAAAACGAGTAATGTTTCCTTGAATGATATTAAAGTTAGACTTAATGGAGTAACCGAAAATTCCCTAACAGTGTTTGATTCTACTGGTATGATTAAACCAGAGGTTCTTTTTCCAACTGTGTTAGATAATATTAATAATCGAGATAAAGATCTGGTGATACAAAGACGGGCGAACTCAACATGAACTCGAATATAATAACCGCACTTGGTAATCTAACATCTGACAATGACGCTGTGACAAAAGCTATGTAGACACGCTACGAGAAGAATATAAAACCACAGATGATAAACTATCAACAATGCGGGGTGAGTATGATGTTCATGTTGATGCGTTTGGAAATCTCCGTAATATTTTTTTTAAAACCTAGATAAAACCGTGGATAATTTATTTGGAAAACCGTCAAATAACCACATGAAACTCTGATATTAAAACAGCTATTGATACAATTAAACAACACAGGACAATATCGTTGGTGATTTTCCTGCTATCGCTGCACGGCGTGATAAGATTAAAATACGGCATCAAGAAAATATTAATATCGTCTACGCGGTACAACATGGATAATTCATCTGGACACCTGAATATAATAGTATTGATGTTACCGGGGAAGTCCAGGGTATCTATAGATTAACTTTAATTTCACCGTTACAATTTAATTATCACGTTAATTATTACGTTATCAACCGGTGTTAATAGCTTAAGTGAATTTATACGCAAGGGAACCGGTGTAGAATAAAACCCATCAATGGTATTTTAATAGCAATGACACACAGATACTACATATAATTTTTAATATCAGATAACGAGTTCTCGGTGATGACTAACATCTAGCACACAGCAACTAAAAAAATTAGTAAAACATAACAATAATAACAATGTCATCGACATCAATAACGGAATTATTGCAACAGATAGCCGCAAACACAACTCCGGCAAGAACAACCATGATCTCAATAACATCAACTAAACCTGAATTTAGTATCCATTTCCCAACTGCAATTCCGTTAAAGGAAATCGCACTAGCAAAGTTACGAATGTACTACAGTTGGCCAAATATCAGATCAAAATCATTTGGTGGGCAGCAACCGACTAATGCTCTTGTGTTTGCAAACAAAAATAAACCAGATCGAACACCTGATTGGCTTATTGTTTCTATACCGTCCAGTAATTATCACATCGAATAATGAACTCCAGCGTAGAATAAAACTCATTACAGAAAAAGAATAAAAAAATTGCTATAATGGTTCACGAACCGACATTATCAGCCGCGTTTGAGATAAATTCACCTGGTTATGTTCTAGATATTTATTAGTCGTAGATCAGAACAGTGCTAGGATGGCCTGAAATTCCACCACCTAAATATCAAGTACCGCGAGAACCAACCTTGAATGATTTTACCACAGATGTGAAAAAATTTATAACGCAGCCAGAGTACGGGAAATCGATTTGGAAATAAGAATTATTCATTGTTTTTGATGGCTAAAATATACCCACGCGTTTTAATAATTTTTTTATTTGTGATACTACAGGACCTGATCCTAAAATGACTGTAAACGAGGTGTATATTAATAATTTTAGTCAAATAATAGACGATATCGAGTACATTAAGCTAAGAAGCAGCAGGGAGGGCGAACCTCACAAATTTATACAGCCCTTATTTTGACAAAATAACGGTTACTTTTGGGTCCCTGTTTTCGTTGAAAAAATTACATCCGCATGTCAAATATATCCTCGTGGGTCCTGATTAATAAAGCATATATTTTATCTATTCCAATTCGATATCTTTTTTGAGGATCAGATAAATTTATCGTTACAAATCCATGTGTGGTCGCTTGAGCAGCACTAAAGAAAGTTTTGAATTTGTTAATGTCCATGTCACCGCAACACCAGGTTTGATAAATATTTCATAGCGTATACACCGCGAGGATATTACAATTCTTTCTGATCACTTTTGGGATTTGAGTATACCGTTGAGTAACATATATCACGTCGGTGTTTTTGTGTCTTTCACGGGAAAATATGTTTTTTTTTTGTTTCTCTAGCATCGTATCATCATACACTACTAAATTGTCAACGATGGACTCAATATCATCGATACTAAGAGCTTCATCGATATCAGTGATAAACTCAATAATATCCTCTCCGGTTATCTCCGCTGCTCTCTCGTTATAATCTTTCAGTATGGTATAGCAATTTTGATCGTCTACACTCGGTGCTACCAAAAAAAGTTTATTCCATTTCATCCACTTTATTATCAAATTAAGTAGCAATTGTGTTTTACCGCTTCCGAAAGGGCCAATGATATTCATTTGAATTGAATTTGGCAACATTGCATGATGTTTGACTCGTTCTTGTTTCTTTAACGCGGACAAATCAGTAATTTCCATTAGATATAACGCAACTATATTATAAATTTATATTGTGTGAAATGCAAAACTCATACGTCGACAATTTACTTTGCTCCTGTCACAACTAAAAAAAATCAAGATGCGATCACCGGCAAGTGTGCACAGTGCGGAATAAAAGAATTCCGATTTGTCAGTTTTAAAAAAAACGGAGGTGATATCGCCGCCAAGTTAACAAAACTCCCAGGAGCTCCATGGGCGAAATACCCAGGAGAAAAACACCTTCCAGGATATAGTTACTGTGGTCCGGGAACCAGACTTGATATCAGATTCGATGATCAAGATCAACCCCGACCAGGTGAATATCCGATAAACGCTATCGATAAAGCGTGTCATGCCCACGACGTCGCATATCGAAGTAAAGATCTTCAACAACGACATATCGCCGATGTAAAATTGATCCATGCGTTGAATTATATACCTGATAAATCATTTAAAGACAAAATAGCTACTTCGTTGATAAAAACCGCGATGAAAGGTAAACTGGAATTAGGTGCTAGTATTTAATTATATGGAATCGATTTATTATTCTCCAACGGGATACTGGAAAGGCAACGCTGAGTTTAGTAAACTTGAAAACGCGACAAAGGTAAATAAAAATACGACAGCGGCGGATCGGTTATCCAAACAGGCGTTATGGCAGATTTATCTACCACCACCGAAGAAAATTCAATATGCATCGTTCGATGTTAGTGTCCGAAATTAAGTTCATCACGCCAATATATTATTTCTGCCACATGATACTGTCAATACACGTATTTAGAAATATGCGCTAACCATCGTTGACATTGCTAGTAGATACAAGGAGGCTGAACCGTTAACAACAAAATCATCATCTAAGATTGCCTCCGCGTTTAAAAGAATTTATCGTCGAGGTCCTCTACGATGTCCAAATATCTTCCAGGTTGATCCCGGTAAAGAGTTTCAAGGTGAAGTATCATCAACGATGAAGCAACATAATGTCACATTACGATGAGGACATACTGCACTCGATCGCGAAGTAGCAATTGTTGAGCTGTTTAACAGAACACTCGCAGACAAATTGTTTCATTATCAATACGCGAAGGAGTTCATCGATGATAAACGATCACGTGAATGGGTAAAGAGATTACCAGGGATAATTACCGCGCTCAACAATGAAATTACTCAGACGTTCAACATTAAACAGGTTTTTGCAATCACAAAAAGAAAATATAAACTTACCCCACCGTGATTTTTCATCACCGATATTACCTAGCAATGTCACTGTGAAAAATTTGTATGAGCCTGGCGAAGGTAGCAGAAAGAGATCAACTGATCCTATATCAAGTATCACATCGCATACAATATTTAGTGTGGTCACATCTAAATACAGACCGGCAATATATAGATTAGATTGAACCGCTCCACAACACGGATTTACTCGTGACCAGTTACAAGTTATCCCAGATAATACTCAGTTACCACCATGGGATCTTGACTGATATCGTCAACGCCGATAACAACTCGTCGAAGCTGATTCATTCTTCGTACGCGTGACACTGCAACATAAATTAAAGTTGACCATCGATGGTCCACACCATCGTATCAGTGATAGTTAATCCCTGTGATGAATGTATCGTGATTGCGTATCATAACAGTCATGGAGATTTATCAGCGCGCAATGCGTCTTCGACAACATTGATATCAACCGGCACAATATCATTTAACACGAGTTCTTGTCGTTGTGATGTTCCAGGAATATCAACTTAGATGTTTTGTCGTCGTGTGTCTGTGGGTCTATAGCATAGCGTTACTGGATCCATTGAGAATTTTTCTTTGTGCGTTTCAAATAATTTCACCTGAAGTAGATCTGGGATTTTTTTTCCCTCCCAATTATCAAATCTGTCGGTTTCCACATCGCGCAGAAATCCGATGACCATGATAACCGCACGCTATCACGGCGGTGTTTTTCTGTAACAACCACTCCAGAAATATTTGTAATAGCTTCAATAATAATGTAAATACTTCGTCCCACATAATTATCACGGGAATGTATTTTGTTCCCATTCGCTCAGGAGTCCAATCGGAGCCATTATACCGAAAGAAACTATGATTTCAGCTCTCGGGCAAGTCGGTGAGTTGGAGTCAACACAATCATGTCGGAGTTCTTCCCAAATAAATTTATTACTGGTGTTGTCTTACCGCATCCTCTTGTACCGTTCAAATAGCTAGTTTTATATCTGGTTATCGGATCGTACGCAGATGGCATCGATGATATTTCCGTTTTGTATCTTCGCGGTAATTTTCTTCGACGGGAGTATCAGATGATTCGCAGTATCCATGTAATGTTTCTTCTTTTAATCTCCATGGTTCCCAATTACCTTCCCACGTAGTAAACTCTTCGACGTTTTAACGGTGTTCACGATTAAAATAAAATTAGTCGGTTGCGACTTTAACAGCGATGTCAAAGAATTTATCGAGACATAACCAAACATCGATCATCTTATATGAGTGTACTGTGGGGATTCGCCTTCAAATTATTCAACGATAGTTCCGAAATTTTTCTTTTCGGATGAATAAGCGATTTTCCTTGATGTAACTATCTGATTTTTTGTTGTATCCGCGATTATAAAATCCAATTCAGCGTCATCGAAAATCACTCGTGTACAACGTCTTTTATGATCGCATGATCCACCCTGTGTAAATATTCCAATTATGCTTCTTCCGAGATCCTTTGCTTCGCTTTCTTGTTGTTGATTTGTGTCACAATTGTCGCATTTTGCCTGAGTTGGTAACCATACAGAAGTTTGTTTCTGGTTTGAAGTTATCGCGGAGGAAACAGTCAACGACGTTAACATGTTTTTATCTAACATAAATCGTAATAATACTATCCGAGCCCATCTCTCTATTGAAAAATGTTTTCCAAACCAGACATCATATATCGAATGAATATTTTCAACAAATTGAAATGATGTTACACTAGCAACTCCTATCAGATCAAAATCAGGCAATGGTCCATTAATCGCAACTCGGGACATTTCATCTGTGGGATGACCAAATCGCGCAAAGTATTCACTACATTCACCACACCCAAGAAAACTTCCCGGGTAACACGCTGCCATGTCAACGGAAATCATATCTTAGAAATTATATATCGTATTCCATAGTCCACTATGACCGTATGCGATACAGCTCGCTTGTACATCACTGAGATATTAATGTCGGGTCGGTTTCCACGAATTCTTTTCTCTGGCAAAATGAGTTGCAACCGATGGTAGGCAAATCAATTTTTTGTTTTTTTCTTCTACGTCGTCTGTATATTTCTTCGCGTGGCTATTCATATATCCTTGAAGGATTTATGTTCGATATAACTCTCAATTTGTTCTTACAAATTGATCGTATCCTTCTTCATCGCTGCTTAATAATCATACTGATACAGGGTCGCTTTTGTTGATCTCGTAGATAAATCAAAAGTATCCACAGAGTAATATTTTATTGTTCTCGTAGGAGGAAATAGTCGTACTGAACTACTCAACGCATGAGAATTATGATCGATGATTTCAATCGGAGTACCATTTTTTATATATTTTTCTGTATATAAAATTTCCCTGTTAATAGTTTTACTGTTATCGGGAATTTTATTTTTTTCTCCAACTCGGTAACGTCGTTTATTGATGCTCCAGTTTGTTTAACTGATTCTTCTCACTTAGCTATCTTGGATTTTCTCAACTCGGTTAACGCGTTTCCTCGTCAAGCATTATTGAAATGTTCTATAACTCGTTCAGCTACACAATTTAACCGCGTTGAAATTTTCATCCGGGAAAGTTTTTTAATGTCGGGGGTATTTATTGGGTAAATTATATAGATCAACGTGGTTACGGGGTATGCTCGATTATAATATCTGCTGTCGATCCCGGTTAACACACCTGGTTTAGTTTTCTATGTTACAATTATAGGTTTCTTAGTTGAATCCAGTACACGCTCGCGGTTATTATATACTCTCCAATCGATTTTATAAATTTTACTGAATATTACTGAATTTAAATATCCGACCAATTCGAAATTTATTCTTGATAATATTTCCCGGGCGCGAGAATCAGTCATAGTATAATCATCGCCGGATGTTCGATGCGTCGACCAAACATGTACATCGCCATTTTTTCATAATTCGTTTTTTGCGTATTTGATACTATTTCTAATCTTTGACATCCATAATGAAGTTTTTATCCTCCGATCTAGGTCAAAAATCTTTGTGGAGGATATTCTAATATTTCAGTAATATTAAAAATGTTCATGATTATTGCTATTAAGATAAAATATATTTAAATGAACTATTTTTATATAATGAACAATTGCAGTTCGTTACCGATTGGAGCAACCACTCGTTATGGTAAATTATGCAGAAAATAGTTCTGTGGGTATCACGCAGGAAATATCCGTCGAGGAAGCTCAGAACCGAAACCATGTATCAGTTCCGGTATTGGAGTACGAGGAAACACAAAAGTATATGCTGGTTGTGGATTAAAAAACTATATAGCAATTAAATTGTATTACGATCATTACAATAAAACTTCTCTGATACAAACTCCTCTTGATTACATTAACAGAAATATTTTATTCACGTCGACTACGAAGCATCTCGTGACGGAACCGTCAGACATCAACGAAAATTAAAACTGGGTTATATTAGTAACATGGGGTATATGAGAATTTCTGTTGTACGAGAAAATCAAATTAAAAAATATAGTGTACATAGATTTATCGTTGAATGTTTTTCCGGGGTAATCGAAAAAAATCTCGTCGTTGATCACATTAACCGAAATAAACTTGATAATCGCGTAGAAAATTTAAGAATTGTTACTTCGAGTGAAAATTCTTTTAATTCATCTCCACGAATTAAGCCTCAACCACGACGACCTGTAACCGCGTTAATGGACAGCACGTTATTGAATTTCCGTCGATTACCTCCGCTGCTAAATATTGCGATGTTAATCCTGCGTCCGTGAGACCAACCGTCGAAGATATAATCAAATCAATGTACACGAAAATAATTTAACAACAGAGTGTCATTCACATTTGCGTGATTTATTTTATGAAAATTACAATTTAGATTTTAAAATATTTTTGTATAATGTAACATGAATGATAATTTAGTCGGGCAAGTCCAACGAAATATTTTACAACAATTAAAACATATTTTCGCGGTCGGCGATACTGTTTTAGAATGTCTCGGTCAAGAAATTTATGAAAATTTAGATGATTTATCGTCGGAGGAATGTGAACGCGTGAAGAAATGTTAACTTAATATCCTCGCCGATAACGGTTTTACCGCGATGACCTCTAGACAATTCGATGATGAAATTTCACGCCAAAAGGAAAGATACTTATTGTCGACGGAGTCATACAATAAACGCGAGGTAGCAAGCAATGAATTACTTTCACAGGAAGAAATCCCGATACATATGTTTAACAGCGATATTGATTATATTTTGACACCGTTGTATATCGTTGTCAAGAAAATAATCGACGATTTAAGCAAAACACACACACACACACACACACATATATATATATATATATATATATATATATATATATATATATATATATATATATATATATATATATATATATATATAATGAATGAATGAATGAATGATAAAAATATCGCCAAATTGAAAATCGAACTCGATAATGTACAACATCTCTACGATAGTACCACGTTTACTAGTGATTACGTCGACGCCGAATATAAAAAAAATAACTTCAGCGAGAAAATTAAAGTTTTCCAACATATAAATCTGAGTACCGGGTAATAAAAATTATCTCCAGGGAACGAAATCGAATCATATATAAAAGTATCCCCGCGGAAGAAAATTTCATTGCGATGTCCGAGATCATAGCGAAAATTCTTAAACGGATCTGTGATGTATTCAACGAAGAATCTCTCATAGACTCCAACGCGAAAGAATTCGAAAAGAAATATTTGAGTTTGAAAAACTTAAGTGGAAGTTTTATCAATGTCGAATAGTTGAAACGTTGAACGAGGTTCTTCGTTACTCTGTAACCGCCCGCCCCTGAATGTTTTATTCACTTCTATATTGCCGTTTAGCTGTTTAATCTCCGAGTCTAATTTTCTGTTTTCGTTGATAAGTTATTTAAGATGTTCGGTTAATACTTTATTATTGTATTGTTGTTTTTTAACTTCGGTTACGTATTGATCGTTGGATTTTCTCAACACGGTTATCATATTTTGATACTCCCCGTTGGACTTTCTCAACCCGGAAATTTCCTGTTTGTAATCAGCTTCGGTGCTCTCCACGGTTGCTCGTAGTTGATCATGCAACGCTGTTAATTCAGTGATCCTTTTTTTTAATAGCTCGGCGATATTTTCTCGGAGTTTTCGTTTGTTTACCCGGCACTGGTGCTGGGCTTGTTTGAATTGTTCAGCATTACCTTGTGTGATAGCGGAAATTGGTTCTTTTGCCCATATTTTATACAACCTCGATAATCCCATTTTTTGCTCGGTGGTCATCTCGTCAGGTCGTTTTACACCGTGCAACGCTATTATTTTTTTTCTCTCATCGTCAGTAAGATAAGTTGGGGTTCTCAATTGAGGATAGTACGAATTTGTTTATCAATGCGTAGTTTCATTGTAACATCACAGCGCGCGACATTCAATCCATATTGTGCTGGATTACACCTTTAAGTTCATTTCGTCCAAAAATCTCTACGTAATTTAGCATTGCTTTTACCGTATGCACATCAAAGCGTCTAAATAATGACTTTCTAAAGGAATACGGATGTTTACGAATCCAAATGAAGTGAATAATTTTTTTTAAAAAAAAACAGAGAAAAAATGGTAAATCTTTTTGGTGAGCTCTGTCATTAACGATAAACAAGGATCACGCATTATTGTCATACGCTATATATTGCGTGGAAGACGCATAATTAAGTAACATCATCATAGACAGCAAGCAAATGATCTCTGACAAAACTGATGTGTTGTTTTTAAATATTTCTCTATTTAAACTCTGATAGAAAAAAAAAGTATTAACAAAAAATACTTATATTTCGGGCGGTATGGAAAATATTTCTTGAACTAACCAGTTGTATGCGCGTTGTCCAGTTATATTATAACAAATGACAGCTGAGTTTATTTTTAAGCACCCGTAAGCTGATTGCGTCTAATTACAGGGTATGCAATAAGATTCCATGAATTAAACGTCACCGAAAAAGGTCAGTCACCGAAAATGAAAAGTCGACTGTATATACAATTTGCGAGATATTTTAATGGGATGTGTTTCTACAATAGCCTAAAACCTGCTTATTGAAATGTCAGTTGTGTACTTATTTACGAAAGCTGAGCTATATCAGACACAACTGGGCCTCTTGTTATTTATAATCTCTTGTACAGTATTTTCATTTTCTTCTTTTGGAGGGTACTCTCTCCCGGTTGATCTTCTCAAACCATTCGGGGAGGCGTTCCTGTCCTAACTATTAATTGTTACCTCGTAGAGGCATGTTTGCTGTATTTTGTAATGTTTTACTTTGATTTTTAATAAATATTCCATTTATTTTATTCTTATTATTTTTAAGTTAAATATTTTGTAATATTTTTAAAAGTTTAAATTCATATGCATATATTAATCTGAATCATCGATTTTTTTTGTTCGTCTATGACTCTGTGCATTCATCATTTGTCAGCCATATTGTTTCCATCATCTCTTCATACTACTCTTATCTTTTTAGACTTCTTTTTTCTTTCCTTCTTTTTCTTTTCTTTTCCAGATAAAAATTTCTTCTGCGGTCATGGCTAGTAGCATTGTTTCATCAAAATTTTTCTCTCCAGGCGATGTTGCAATTTCTGGTTTTGCCTGCTTTTGTTGAATACGTTTTTCTTGTTGTCTTAATGGTTCTTGTTTTCCTTTCTGAGGTTGTTTAATGCCTGTCTGTTGCTGCTTTTGTTTTGGATTAAGTTGCTGTTGCTGATGTTTAGTTTTGTTGTCTTACATTTTGTCTGCACATGGATTTTGTCTGAGTGTTCCTTTTGTAATTCTTGTTGTTTTTTCTGTTGCTATCTTATCCCTACTTTCTGTGTGTTACATTCTTTCCCTTGTTGCTTCTCTGTCTGTTTGGGTTATATATATATATATATATATATATATATATATATATATATATATATATATATATATATATATATATATATATTGTTACGTGCTTAGGCTCGAATAAGCAGCAACACAAAAAGAGTGAAAACTAACAAGCTTGTATAAATTGAACAAAAAATTTATTAGGTACAATTATTTTCATAAAACAAATAAACTTACGGTTTTAGAGAATCAAATCCAACATTAATCCAGTATAGAATTCACAAAAATAATCCACTAATGGAACTGCAAGAGTCCTGATAAATAAATGTTCTAATAGTTCCAGGTTCAAATCTTGACGTTGTACTCCAAAATGGCTGACGATGTCACGTGATGCAGTTCTTGTTTTATAATCATCCAAATGAAATTATGAAACACATGTCCTTTTCCAGATAAATACAATAAATTCTCTTGCTACGACGAAATGACTGTCCAGAACAAGGTAATTAAAATTAACACTCAAACATAAAAATACAACTATTAGCCTTATAAAAGCCCAGATTCTACTGAATCTGTCTCCCAGTACAATAATTTAAATACCCGTTTTTAATATGTAAACAAGGGATCACGTGATTTTCTAGAAATTGATAGAAGGTCAGAAGAAGAGTCTACCTTTACCAAGTCACATACTCAAAGAAAGATCTAGATATTTCCTACCCCCAAGAACTAAAAATAAAAAGTCCTTGAAATTAACCAATAGTTTTAGAAGCTTGTTGACAATGTCTAAAGCAGGGTCAGGAATTAGGTCAACAAGCCTAGATCAACCTGTTTACAGCTAGAGTCTAGGTCAGCCTGAACTCTCTAGAATAATTTCCCAATTAATGAATATTAAACCCTAAATGACAAATTTGGATTTAACAATTAAAAAATAAATAATTTAAATCCAATAGACGTAACACCTTCCCCCATAAAATAAAAAGAAAGGTTTATATGATTAAACTTTCTTTTTATCACAAACCAATTTACATCTGAGGTTAAAAGAACTAGTATAAATTACACAATATAATGAATTATACACGGGAAAGAGCGCCTGCAAATTATATTATCTAGAAATAGCCTCAACCTTTTAACTTGTCCATGTCCCACAAAATGTCCCAAGAAAGCCACTCTAGCAGGGAAGAACTCACTTTTAAATAAATTAACAGTCACACACGCATTAGTGAGTCTGTCAAAGAATTTTCTAATTGTTGCTAGATGTTCTCTCCAGGTGTCGTTGTAGATGATGACGTCACAAATTTCTAGACCAGAGATAAACATTTTTATGAGACGTTGAAATGGACTTTTTTATTTTGGTAGAGTCCATTTGGAGTCACAATGTTGAGATTTCCTTTGCTCTTTCCGTAATGGAATCTTCCAAAATCCTTTCAGAAGGTCCAAATTTGGTGACATACTTGGTATTCCCAATTTTATCAACACAATCGTCAATTCTTGGTAATGGGAATGAATCTGTTTTTGTCACTCTGTTCACCTTCCTATAATCAGTACACATACGGAAAGTTTTATCTGGTTTTGGAACAAGTATGCATGGTGAACTCCAATCACTTTTACTGGGCTTGATAAAATCATTCTCCAGCAAATATTGAATTTCCTTTTTAAAGTATTCCTGTTTGAGTGGACTCATCCTGCATGGAATTTTCAATTTCAACGTCAAGAAATTTTTTATTTGTCCTTGTAAGAATATTTGGACATAAATGCTCATATAATAATAATAACTTTCAGTTCATTTCTTGCTTGCACTTGCAAATGTGAAAGTTTCTGGTCTAGATTTTTCATAATTTCTGAATTCCAACAATTTGTCGTTCCAATGTCATAAGAATCCGATGATATTCCTTCACTAAGTGGGACAGGTACCACTAAATTAATTACATATTTAACATGGCTATCTCTTTCAATATACTGGTACTCATATAATTTATTTAGATCCCAGGAGCACTAATACTATAATTTAACTAATTCATCTTCTTCTTAACTTTGTAAGGGCCATAACATCTAATCTGAAGAAAAGTAAGAAGAATGAACAAGAGTAACACACCTCCATTATGAGACTCAAAAGTTCTCTCCCTTGTAGTTCTTTCAAACCATAGTTTCATTTTTAACTTGAATTGCCGAATTGGGCATTCATTCATAACTTGCTGGAAAATTCCAGACATGAAGTTTGAACCTTGATCAAACTGAATAGATTTAGGAAGGCCATACTGAGTAAAAAACTTTATCAAACCTTTTACCATTGTATTATATTTTATATTCCTCAATGGAATAGCTTCCGGAAACCTTGTTGACTCACACATTATGGTCAACATGTATCGATTATTTAACTTGGTCTTATGTAAGGGATCTACACAATCTAAAATAATTCTACTAAATGTTTCTTCAAATGTAGTAATAAGTTGCAGATGAGCCTTAGGTATCTTCTTATTGGGTTTTCCTACCATTTGACAAGTATGACAAGATCTACAGTATTTGGCAACATCACTTTTGATTTTTGGCCAATAGAAATGAGTTAAGATCTTGTGATACGTTTTATTAATCCCTAAATGACCAGCCAAAGGAGTTTCATGGGCCAAATTAAGTATTTCCTGTCTGTAAGGTTTTGGAACTACTATTTGATAGTTCACTGACCACTCATCACCAGCAGGTACCTCGGAAGGTCTCCATTCTCTCATAAGAATTCCATTTTTAATGAAATAACAGACTTCAGTCTCATTTATGACCCTTTGAAACAAACAGGAGATATCAGGATCTTTTTCCTGTTCGACGACAAGTAACTGTCGTTTATCACCCTGATTAAGAGAATGAGTTGTTAAAAGAGGATCAGTATGATCAATACCTTCTGATTGATCTAAACCAAGAGTAAAAGTGACCTCATCAAAAACCTGACCTATATAAGCGTCAGTTGAAGGAATGCTGTTTTCTTTAACATCATTCTCAAGATCATCACCCTGATTAGAATAAAGAGAATGAGTTGTTAAAAGAGGATCACTATGATCAATACCTTATGCTTGATTCAAACAAGAAGTAAATGTGACCTCATTAAAAGCCTGACCTATACATATGTCAGCCAAGGGAATACTGCCCTTTTCAACTTTATTCTCAAGAGCTTTCTTTGCCATAGCGCTGGTAACTGTACAAGCTTGAAATATATCAGGGATTTCTTTTTCAATTGGATCAACTTTCTGATCCAAATTAGGCTTGTCAGTTACAAGTGGATTAACCACAACCTTGTCTCCAGCTAAGTCGTTGCCTAGCGATAAATCAATGCCCTTTACGGGTAAAACCGAGACTGTTCCGATTGTCACAGGTCCTGACACTAAGTCTGATGACAAATTTACTCAATGGAGAGGAACATTAACAAAGCCGCACTCTACTCCCTGAATAAGAACACTTTCATTAGAAGAAGACTTCTCAGAAAAAGGCAAAGTACCTGATAATAAAAGACTCTGAGAAGCTACCGTGTCCCTTAAAATTTTAATAGGGGTGGGATCGGCTGAATCACCCAAGAGTGAAATAGAACCCTTCGATATGAATGGTTCATAATTCTCCATATTAAAATCAGACTGGGATTTATTAGACCCAACAAATGTATTGCTTTCAATACATGACTGTGACCTTGACCTCTTGAAAAAAAGAGCATTTGGAACAGGTCTGTCTTGATTCTGATGCCTATTTTTCAATTTGTAGCAATCAAAAATAATGTATCCTTCTTTCTTGCAATAGGTACAGGTCGGAAGAGACAAGGATCTAGAATCAAACTTGTCTGAAGTCTGAATTTTGAAAGTTGTGTTAGTTTGAGTTTTAGAAGGGCTTGAATTAGGCGGAAATACTTTTCTGCCAAAAGATTGTTGAGTAGAAATCTTGTTAACAAAAGGAACTTTATTTGTCAAATAATATTCGTCAGCTGCTCGAGGAGCATTTTCCAAGGTTTCAATCTTATGCTCGTCAAGATAAGTCCTAACATCACTATGGACACAGTTTTTGAACTCTTCTATTAATATAATTTGCCTGAGATTTTGATAATCTTGTTTGACTTTCTTGGCTAATACCATCTATTCAAACATCTGCTCTTTTTCTCTAGCAAATTCGACATAAGTTTGTCCAGCCTCTTTTCTGTAATTTCTGAACTTTTGCCTATAAGCTTCAGGAACTAACTCATAACCTCTTAAAATGCATTCTTTAACCACATCATAATCACCACTTTCCTGAACGGACAGTGAACAGTAAATATCACTATCCCTACAAGTAAGTATACATTGTAATAACATGGTCCAATATTCTCTTGGCCACTTTAAATTTTCAGCAACTTTCTCAAAACGAAGGAAGTATTTGTCTACTTCTTCTTCTCTGAAAGGGGGCACTAATTTAATATTCCTTGTTATATCAAAATTTTAATTTGAAGTATGATGGAGTTTTTCACTTGCCAGCTCTAATTCTTTCATTTTAATTTGAAATTCTCTTTCTTCCTTCTCTCTCTCCTTATCAATTTGCATCTGCACCTTTTGTAATTCAATTTGCCTTTCTTTCTCCTTTCTATCATATTGTAATTGTCTTTCTTGAAATTCCAGCTTCTTCAACTCTAATTCCCTCTCTCTCTCTCCTCTTTTTTCATTATGTAATTGTCTTTCTTTCTCCTCTCTCTCAATCCGCATTTACTCTTTTTGTAATTCAATTTGCTTTTCTTTCTCCTCTCTTTCATATTGTAATTGCTTTTCTTTCTCCTCTCTTTCATATTGTAATTGCTTTTCTTTCTCCTTTTCCTGAAATTCTAGCTTCTTCAACTCTAATTCCATCTTGAATTTTAATTCTAATTCTTTTAATTTTATGTCAGAGTCTGATGCAGACTTACTGATCGAAATCAAAGCACTTTGACCCAAAACATCCTTTTCCACCAAATACTGGACCAAATTCTTTTTGATATCTTGTTTCGTTAAAGAAGCCTTCACTTCAGAAAGATCGTATTTATCTGGCAAGTTGAACAAACTCATCTTTTTTTGAAAAGATCTAATTGCTCCTGGGTAGGATTAGAAAGAAATATTTCTACCTTAGATGTCATTTTACAAGCGTGTCAGTCTCACTAATGATTTAAAATTTTCAAAAACTAGGTGAAATTCAAATTCAAATTTAAATTCCAATTTATTTCAATCCCAATCTCAATCTCAATCAAGGACGAACCCCCAATTTCTATGTTACGTGCTTAGGCTCGAATAAGCAGCAACATAGATAGAGTGAAAACTAACAAGCTTGTATAACTTGAACAAAGAATTTATCAAGTACAATTATTTTCATAAAATAAATAAACTTATGGTTTTAGAGAATCAAATCCAACATTAATCCAATATAGAAATTCACAAAAATAATCCACTAATGGAACTGCAAGAGTCCTGATAAATAAATGTTCTAATAGTTCCAGGTTCGAATCTTGACGATGTAATCCAAAATGGCTGACGATATCACGTGATGCAGTTCTTGTTTTATAATCATCCAAATGAAATTATGAAACACATGTCCTTTTACAGATAAATACAATAAATTCTCTTGCTACGACGAAATGACACAATGTCCAGAACAAGGTAATTAAAATTAACACTCAAACATAAAAACACAACTATTAACTTTATAAAAGTCCGGATTCTACTGAATCTCTCTCCCAGTACAATGATTTAATTACCCGTTTTTGATATGTAAACAAGGGATCACGTGATTTTCTAGAAATTGATAGAAGGTCAGAGGAAGAGTCTACCTTCACCAAGTCACATACTCAAAGAAAGATCTAGATATTCCTACCCCAAGATCTAAAAATATAAAGTCGCCCTTGAAATTAACCAAGAGTTTTAGAAGCTTGTTGAGAATGTCTAAAGCAGGGTCAGGAATTAGGTCAACAAGCCAAGGTCAACCTGTTTACAGCTAGAGTCTAGGTCAGGCTGAACTTTCTAGAATAATTTCCCAATTAATGAATATTAAACCCTAAATGACAAATTTGGATTTAACAATTAAAAAATACATAATTTAAATCCAATAGACGTAACAATATATATATATATATATATATATATATATATATATATATATATATATATATATATATATATATATATATATATATATATATATATAGTTTTGTTGTTGTTGTTGTAACTGATTTAGGTGTGGTTTCTCTGTTTGTTTCTGGGTTTTATTTGCGAAAATGCTTGGGATTTTGTCCTGACTTTGTTTGTTCTATTCCTTGGTAGTTTATTGGTTTCTCTGTTGTGGAGATTTTGGTCTCTGTTTGTTTTCTGCTCTTCCATCATATCATCAGGTTGATTTATTTTACCATTTGCTGTCTAGCTCACTTGAGTGTTAGGGCATTTGTGTGGGGTATGTCCAGTCTTCTCGCACCTGAAACATTTCCTATGGCGAATACACCCTTTATACCAGGTTTTTGTTAGAAGTCCGTTGAGATAGAATGCTTTCTTTTGATCCCTTGTAATCTGCTTTTTTTCTATTTCGAACACTCCGGTTCCATTGTATATTGTGGTCCGCGGTATTGTTGAAAGTCTGGTTTTTCCAACTTTTATTCCTAGTTTCTTTTCAAAGCATTCCACTGTAGCTTCTAATGGTATTTCGAGTGGAATGTCTGATAGATGTAGTTCTCCCAATTGTTTTTTTTTATTTTCTTTAGAATGGGTGTCAGGCTTTTTTTACTACGACCTTTTCTCCCATTATACTTATCTTCCCGTATGTAATTATCGGCGTTTTCCCTCTTGGGCGTCGTATATATCCCTTGTATCCATTTCTGTTGATGGAGTACGTCTGGTTAATGAAGTCCGGGTATATTAGTTATAGAGCTATCATCACCGTTGAGGTTCCAGGTATTATATCTCTTAGTGTTGATGTGATGTCCAATTCCCGTGTTCTTTCTTTTTACCAACATTCCTGGATGATCCTTCTTCATTCTCTATTCTCCTTAGCTTGAAATTCTTTTCTTGGTCCCCAATTTGCTTTTGTGTTTCCGCTATTGCTTTTCCTTGCTTTCTTTTCTCTGTCCGTGATTGTTGACTACAGCTCACTTCAATATGGTTTAGTTACTTCTTCTATGTTTTAGTTGTCTTGATTAAAATACATTATGGTTGTGGCATCAGATTTTAGATTTAGTCCTTTGTTCCTATGTTGAAGTTATAGAATTCCAATATGTCCATTTAAGTTGACTTTCTTGCGGTCTGTTTCGTACACGCCATTGTGATTATAAACGCTTCTCAATGACAAGTATTGTTATTTTTTTTTTTGCTGTTAGATGCTGCCACATATATTCCTTGTAAAGAGAAATCAGAGAACGCATTCCGCAACTACCCAGTCCTGGCTTAACAACAGAACTAGGGGAGACAATTTTACAAAAATGGCGTCCCAATAAGAACTAGAAGAACGTGATCGAAATCATTAGCAGTATTCAATTTCAAATCACTAGACCCCCTCTTTGTTTATGCTGAACCTGTCAAGGTAAACAAAAAAGTATACCTCCCATTTGTTTTTCGCCTTTATTTAATTTATATGTCATTACCTTTCTGTACCTTTATATTCGTGATGTTTGTTTAACGCCATTTTCAGCCTAGTCAATACATAGCGGCCAGAATAGAGTGAGTCTTTTTTTATACTAAAGTACACTCAAATACATCAATTTTAATAGTGAAAGTATATTTATATTGTGTTATTGATGTATTTAAACAAACATTAGGTTATATTTTTGTGAGGCATTCATATCGTTGACATCCGTTTAAGAGTCGTGTGTTCAGGACAGAGGCACTTAATTCCGGGGTAGTCCTACAATGTAAGACATAACACGTGTTATTTTTGTTTTAGTTGTATGTCTTATTGTCCAAATAACGGGCTTCTATAGCGTGTTCCAATTATTACCAAAATGGGAGTTCTGGACTCTTAGTTTTAAAATCCTAACAAGACTTCTGAAAGATTACCATTAACTTCCTTTATTGAAATGTAATTGTTTCTTTTTATTTGTTTTAGCTCAGAAAGTACATGCTTTTGTTCTTGCAGGTACAACTTTCATAGGAATACACAAATGTTGCATGGCATGATTGGAAATCTTATATTTTCACATGTATATAAGGATGTAATTTTTTTCACATGTGAAAATGCAGACATGAGAAAAAAACATGAGTTATTTTCAAATAAGTCTATATTTTACATATGAACACATAATTTTAATTCCTTCCATAAGTAATTGATTTGTATGTCATTAATGAAACATTTCAGTTTGATAAGAAAAAACCATTCCTAATGTTTTTACAGGATCATTAAGATAAAAGATGTCACTCTATGACGGACTTGACATTGACAAGGGAAGTGGTGGAGATGGGACAAAACCCAATATATGTAAGTCCTGAAGAATATATATATATATATATATATATATATATATATATATATATATATATTAGAGCTGTACCGATTAATCGACCGTACGCGTAATCGGGCCGATTATTAGCACAATCGGTATAATCGGTTAACGGCAAAAATAATCGGTGCCGATGCAAATAATTTTTTTAAATAACCAATTTTTCCTGATAAAAGTTGTATATACAGTCGCGTTTTGACTGACCGTAACTTAATCCTTTGTAACACTAGAGCTCGGGATAAATGCAGTATGCAAACAAGTTGCTCATTAACTAACACTACTGTATAGTCGAATAACCATATATCGAGATAAATACATCGAACCATCATTTGTAACAAAGAGATTGCTCTAATAAAGTATTTTAAAAGAATTTATCTTGCTGCCAGTTGTGCGAAATTTTCAACTCCAGCGTCCGGTAACATTTGTAAACTGCAGTAAACCAGACTAAAGTACATGTCGCTAACCGCCATTGTAGTGCCAAAGTCATGTGAATAGCCAGTAAGATTAACATCAAAGGAAGTAATGATGGATATATACACAGTCAATTTTGAGGTTTTTGTTTTTTCTTTATCTTTATGAAAACTCACAAAACACCGATAGTCCTTATGTCCCAGTGAGAAATTGTTTGTAAGGGCTTCAGTGTAGGTTTGAGTACGTCGTCTGTCTTTCAGTTAATCCGTAATGCCTGGAGGGTGAACGAACTCATTGTCTTTAATACTACTAGTAAGTGAGAATCATTTTCGGATTTTTTAAAATTATTTTTTATTTCTTTTGTTAGTGTTTCACCAAGCCACTATCTGGCAGAAGGGGCGGTCTCTCATAAGTCATAACTGGTTTTACTGTACCTTTGAAGCACCGACATATACTAAACAAATAAAACAATTCTATATCAATGTTTTACAATTATCTGATGTTGCCGCAGCAATAACGAGTATTTGTTGTCGTCAAAGCAAGCCGACGACCTTTGCTCATAGAAAGTCGGCAATAAACTCAAAAGCATTGCTTCAATTTACATAGTGATTAAAACATATTTATTGTGCTGCGAAACTTTCCTGTTTGCAAAAAAAAAATCAAATAATCGGTCTCATAATCGGTATCGGAAATTTTGATAATCGGCTATACGCGGTATCGGCATAATCGGCAAAAAGTGACATCGGTACAGCTCTAATATATATATATATATATATATTGTTTTGGCTATTGGATTTAAATTATTTATTTTGTCAAATCCAAATTTGTCATTTAGGGTTTAATATTCATTAATTGGGAAATTATTCTGGAAAGTTCAGGCTGACCTAGACTCTACCCGTAAACACAGGTTGACCTTGGCTTGTTGACCTCATTTCTGAGCCTTCTTTAGAGAGTGTAAACAAGCCTTGGAAATGATTGGCTAGATCCAAAAATATCTTTTTATTTTTAGTAATTACTGGCTGTTTTTCTGGATCATTTTTTTTATTACGTGACTTGGTGAAGGTAGCTTCTTTCTTAGACTTTCCAGAAAATCATGTGATCCCTTGTTTACATTATAAAACGGGTATTTAAATCATTGTACTGGGAGAGAGATTTAGTAGAATCTGGGCTTTCAGAGTTAATACCGTATTTTCGCGCATATATCCCGCACACGCAGATAATCCGCACCCTCATATAGCCCGCGGGTTTTGGGGTTTTGTGTAAAAAATCGTTGGCATAACCCGCACCTTTGTATAACCCGCAACCATAGATATATTTATACAGCTACAATCGGAAATGAAATCAATTACAGGATCACGGGGCTTCGCTGATGTAGCAAACTGCGATTCTGTTTTCCGTTTTGGTGACAAAATATACCATCTGGTGATATTTGTGGCGACACCAATTTTGGCTGATAAAAACCGTATATACAGTCTTGCGTTTGGAGTAGAGAAAATCAAAGACACCATGACAGGAAACAATGTACTGGAATATATTGTTAAAATAACAAGTCCTTGTCTCATACTGGCAAACCACACTAACAGTGCACTGTTATATCATAATCTGCTAATGATGATATCTGGTCTTATTACTTTATGCAACTGACTAGTCAAAATCCGAATCCGCAGAAGGCGGAAACGTAAAATGAGTACAGTCAAGCAGATGACACTAATTTAAAAACAAATACCAGATGGAAGAAGAAAAAATACATTTGCTGACACTTCAAAGAGAACTGATTACCTTTGAAGCACTGATATATACTAAACAAATAAAACAAATCTGTTTCAATGTTCTACAATTATCTGAAGTTGACGCAGCAATAACAAACAGGTATTTGTTTCACCCTTCAACTGGAGCCTTTAGCGGCGCCATCATCAAAGTAAGCCGACGACTTTTGCTCAATAAAAGTCAGGAAAAACACGGTACACAGTGCTTGTGTGCGTAGGAGCTGTGCCTCAACTACAGGCTACATAAACACGGACATTTTTAAATAATCTTGTATTCTTGTGAAGTGTAGATTCGAGTTTAAATAATTTCTTTCTGTTTAATTTAAAAAATGCCGAAATGAAAGTCTTACACAGCCGACTTCAAGCTAACTGCCATTGCGTATGCTGAAGTGCATGGCAATAGAGCCACAGGCACAAAATTTGATATTGATGAGAGTGTAATCCGAGGTTGGAGAAAAGAAAAAGGAACGTTGGAGAAGATGAATCCACGAAAACGTGCTCGTCGCGGACCTAAAGCAAAGTGGCCTCACCTTGAAGCTGACCTGAAGCAGTGGATCGTGGCCAAGCGGTAAAATTAGGTACCGTAGTTATTTCGATTGAAAACAGAAAATATTGATTATGAAAACGTGACGGATACGAAATTTTAAGTTTTTATCCCGAAATGTTGATTTGGTCCCGATACCGTAAGTTGTTGTAAAGTCACCATAGTAGCCATAATATCCAACCCTAGCAAAACAAAACTAGAACAATATATGTTATGTAGTTACGTTTTTCAAACAATATGTTGAAATATCATTATGTGTAAAAAAAATTGTGATATAGCCCGCACCCTTATATAACCCGCACCCCCCCCCCCCCCCCTTGCGGGGTTTGTAAAATCTGGTATAACCCGCGGGATATATGCGCGAAAATACGGTAGTTGTGTTTTCTGTTTGAGTTATAATTTTAATTACCTTGTATTGGACATTGTGTCAATTCATTGAAGCAAGAGGATTTATTTATTTATTTGGAGGAGAAAACATGTGCTCATAATTTCATTTGGATGATAGTAAAACAAGAACTGCATCACGTGACATTGTCAGCCATTTTGGATTACATCGTCAAGATTCGAACCTGGAACTTTTAGAACATTTATTTATCAGGACTCTTGCAATTCCATTAGTGGATTATTTTGTGAATTCTTTATTGGATTAATGTTGGATTTGATTCTCTAAAACCGTAAGTTTATTTACTTTATGAAAATAATTGTACCTAATAAATTTATTGTTAAAGTTTTACAAGCTTCTTAGTTTTCACTCTTTCTGTGTTGCTGCTTATTCGAGCCTAAGCACGTAACAATATATATATATATATATATATATATATATTTATGTGTGTGTGTATAGACACACACACAGTTAACTCCGATTATTTGCATGGCCTCACGATCGGACCCAGGCTGTGCATAGAAATGGAGTATGCACTTAAGCGGAATTCATGCATATTAATGAAGGAAAAACTGGACCATACTTTCGCTGTTTACTTAAGCGATATGCATTTAAGTGGAGCCATTTCTCTCTCTCTCTCTCTCTCTCTCTCTCTCTCTCTCTCTCTCTCTCTCTCTCTCTCTCTCTCTGTTGTAGGATTTAATGCCATTTTTCAGCACATGATAGGCTATACATGGTGGCCAGTATTAACCCTTTCATCACTACAGACCGGTTTTCCGGTCACGGGGAAGTAAGTCTGTAACCCTGCAGACCGCTTTACCATTCTGGGGCAGTGTGCTTATTTAACGTCATAGTATTAGACTACATACGTTTTGGGATATCTCTAAGAAGTTCCTTATTGTAATGTAGATATTATACTTGGATTATCTTGCGTGTTAAGCTTGAATTCAACTAGAAATCTCAAGGCAAGCAGGCACATTTTAAGCGTGTTTTCCGATCGGTGAATTTCTACTCAAAATGGCGGACTTCGACACAAGATGAGAATGAAGTGTCAGATTATGAATTGTCAAAATACTTAGCTGTTGTGACCTAACACAGTTGATTGAAAATTAGAGAAAACATCTGGAGATGCATTTGAATGTGCTTTTGGGAGACAGAATGAGGATAAAGACTACTTGGAAGGTTTTGAACCAGACGAAGTGTGAACTCCACGTGTTTTTGTTCTCGACGAACCAAAGTGATTTATTTCAGTTGTCTGTGACAGGGTGAGAATTTGACCCACTAAAGTGTTAGATGGCTCCAGAAAAGCTTTGGAATACTTTGAATTCGTTGATTTAGACGAAATGTTTGATATTATCATTCATGTAATGTGGTAAATAAATAATTGCTTGTGCATTTTACCTGTTGTTACCTGTTTGCACCTGTATATTAAAAATTTTAATATATATGCACATTTTGTTGAATTATTTTTACAAGTTTGCTTCTAACCTTTATTTTGTTACCATATACAGCAAGATGTCTTTAAAATCTACACAGTTATGTTCTTTCAAAGTCCACAGGTCATTCTACTTTACAAGTCCAAGGTTACTTAGTATTTGGGGCTCAAAGCCTGAAAGTTACCTAGTGATGAAAGGGTTAATGGTGGAGGAAGAACCTGGGAAAAACTCCTGGAACGAACCAAAAATTATATATATATGTGTGTGTGTGTGTGTTTGTTTTTGTTTTATGGTTTATCGCCATTTTTCAGCACAAGATAGGCTATACATGGCGGCCAGTATTAATGGTGGAGGAAGAACCTGGAATACCCCTGGAAAGAACCACCGACCCACGAGAAGCTACTATCTTCCTCTCTCACATTTTGGCTGAATCCAAGACTCAAACCCACACAGACAGAGATGAGATGGTAGTGATTTGTAAAGGAAAGCGCTTTTTAGACAACCCTACTAGATTTGGCCAATGTGGTTATGTGAGAATGCATTAAATTCTACAACAACCAACCAAAACAACACGTGATTCAATGTTTCAAGCAATGACAATTCCCTGTGCAGAATTAACAGATATGTGTAAATATTTTTTGAAGGATTCAGTAACTTCCCATTGGTTGAGCTAGGTTACATGAATAGGCAAGTTAGATGCAAAATGAATAGTACACTAAAACCGGTCTTTGAGGCCACTGCTATGAGAGACCACTTGTCTTGAGAGATCAGGTTCTCCATGTTCAGATTTATTTATTATATAGAGTTATGACCTGCTATGAGAGACCATTAAGATTTGGCAGAAGGGCTAGTCTTTCAAGACATGTTCCACTATATATTCTGTCAGGTGGGGACTATAGAGAAATACAGTCACAGTCAACAGTGTATATAAATAGAGAACTAGAAATCAGTTTAATTCTGATATTGGAGTCTTTTCACATTTCTTGTGTTCCTGCTGTAAGTCTACTGACGTGTTTTATGTTGTACTCAGATATTATTCAAGAGGAAAAATGTTTGTTTGGAATATTCATTGGAAATAGATTTAGTATTCATTAATTGGACTAGTATTATTCTGGAACTGTTTTTAATTATTTGATGGAATTCTGGACAACACATACTTGTCATTGATTTCACCTTCCGTCTGGAGACTATCATTTATTACAACATATTGTTTGAATTCTTTTACATTCATGCAGTGTGGTGTTTCCAATGGGGTTTCGCTGACATGGGTTCATGGAGGACCAATACATTTCTAGTTTGAAATTTATAATGAAATTTTCAATCATTTAGGCCTTTAATAACACTTTATAAAGGATTAGTTTGGATTCACTTTGAAATGCTGACTTACAACTATTATCTTTAAATTGTTAAATTTGACAAAAACTAGTTGGTTATGTGTTATTATGTTACTTTGTGACCATAGTCATAAGAATATAATATATATATATATATATATATATATATATATATATATATATATATATATACACACACACACACATACATACAGTCGAGTCCGGTTAACTGCACAGCCCCAGGCCCATTATGAGACTGCAGTTAACCGAAGTATGGTACAGTACAGCTTTAAATCTGCACTGCATGAATATATGTGAAGAATAAATTTAAAAAATGATTAGAATCCACTCTTTCAACTTTTACTTAAATGTAACAAGAGTCTACTATGAACAGCACTAACGTCATATTGTTGAATCAAACACAGTGAAATTTACTATTTCCGGAAGAAATCAGCAATTGATCTCTGCACACAAGTTCTACTAATAAGTTGGTGAATTGCCGACTGTTTTGTTAAACAGTTCAACTAGCTCACATTCTCTCTGTTCCACGAATCTGCGTAAATTCTGGAGTGACTGTATGGCGACTTTAGATGATGAAACTTAGTCATCTACTGCATTGTCATCTCTTCTTCCATAATTTTTTTCTTGTTTTGTCTCTGTAAGAGCTGGAATGATGGTTGAGTCATTGATTTCACCTTCCATCTGAAGACTGTCATTTATTGCAACATATTGTTTGAATTCTTTTACATTCATACAGTGTGGCGTTTCGAATGGGGTTTCACTGACATGGGGGAGGGGAGTCATCAAATTACTCGTCTTCAGAAGGAATTGAAAAACTGGCCCGCCTATAGCAGTTTGTTACGGTTGAGTGTGTTACAATGCTCTTGGCATTTCTAATCATATGAAGTGCATCTAAAACTGTTAGCTTCATAGTCTGGTTGGACGCTTTTTCTTCAGGAGATGATCCATCAATGTCTGTAAGTAGTTTTCAAATAACAAGCGATCTTTAGAACTTATCCATTGGTTGAATCATTGAAGTTGTGCTCGGAGGAAGGAAAACAATCATAACATTTGACAGTTTGATGCTGTCACCATAAGCTGCACAATTGTCGCACAGCATAATGATGCTTCTCTTATGCAAACGCATTTGATTGTCAATGCGCTTCAACCAATTCTTCCAAATTTCTGTCATCCAGGCGTTTTTATTTGCCTTGTACTGTAGCGGCAGCTTTTTCAAATTTTTAAAACATCGAAGGGATTTGCTTTTGCCAGTCACCAAGGCATCCAATTTTTCGCTACCATCCATATTGCATGCAAACAAAATTGTCAAACGATCTTTGGCAATCTTACATCCCGGTGCTTCTGCTCCTTTGATAGACAAAGCCCCATGAAGTAATACCCGCCAGTACAACCCAGTTTCATCAGCATTGAAGATATCGTTTGGTTGGTAGTCTTTAAGGATTTCGAGTAGAACATCAATTACCCATCGTTCAGCTCCAAAGTCATCTGCATCCTGTTTTTCGCCCTGTTGTGGTTTAAATTGAATTCTGTTGGCATTTTCCATCTTTCCAACCATCCATTTGTTGGTTTGAAATAATGCAAACCTGAACCATTTGCCAAGTGATCAGCTTTTTCAAGTAACGGTGGTCCACTTATCAGAATCTGTTGACTGCAAGCTTGAGTGACCCATTGTAACGGCGCTTCTTCAACATCTTCGGACTTGCCACCTCGTTTGCACTTCTGAGAAGGATTGCTTCAATGATCTTCTCCTTGTTCTTGAAGATTTGCAAAATCACACTGTGACTAACACTAAACTCAAGTGCAACAGAGGACTGACTTGTGTTGTTCTCAACGCATTTTATGACCTCAAACCTTTGAGCTAACGTCAGGTATTTACACTTGTGACTAGTCATTTTAGACTGTAAAATAAATGCTCATAAATTCAAGGTTGAAATTCCAATGATTACCCCCTAGTTCAATTCACGGTTTATAGCAATGTTTCCCATGCTGTACTATGACTTTTCCATGCTATTGCTCCCTAGTGGGCATGGATATACATGTATCTACCACCTATGGCATCCTTTACTTGTCAGTCATTTACAAAGTCGCATTTACAGGCTTATTTGTTGGCTTATTTGAAGCACTACATCAGTAGACTGGCAAAAACTGATCTTGACTATACATTGTGCAGTTAATTGGAGTAAAATTGTATTGATTAATGTGTCACAGGCAGAACATTTATTGTTCTATTATCTGGAGTAGGAGTGTGCATTTAAGCGAAGTGCAGTGATCTGAAGTTTGTTCCCATTGAAAAGCATTGGGAAAAAATTGGGTTTGCGTGACTGCATGCAGTTATCCGGAGTGTGCACTGTGCAGTTAACTGGTGTGCAGTTTAGTGTAGTAATGTATAAATATATACACACACACACACACACACACACACACAAACACAGATTCACTTTAGCTCATTGTAATGAGTGTCTTTGGTACCAGACCTCCATTGGCAGATTCTGGACTATGCACTTAAGATCCTGTAGAGTGCTTGTTTTGTTTTTGATGGTTTAACACCATTTTTCAGCACAATATAGGATATACATGATGGCCAGTATTAATGGTGGAGGCAGAACCCAGACAACCCCCGGAAAAAACCACCGACCCACGAGAAGCTACTGGCAAGCTTTCTCACGTAACTACATTTGCTGAATCTTAGGCTCGAACACATGCAGACAGAGTTGAGATGGCAGTGGTCCGTAACGGACAGTGCTTCTGTAGAGAGCTCTTTACACACTGCATGCACCTACACATATGAATGTACATTGTATATTTGTTACAAGATCATTTATTATGGATTGCACAAGCATAATGACTTGCAAATAATGTAATCTTTGTTGTGCATAAGGATTTGATAAATGATTTACAATTTGCAAATTTGATTTGCTATTAAAAATCTGATGTCACTTTCAAATTAAGTTGTAAAGAATCAGAAGAACATGTTAAAATACTTTTAATCGCTCCCATGGCCAACTGGGTTTTGAAATTGATATTGTTTATAATCTAGAAACATTATTTTTCTTGTAGGTGTTACGATAGTAACTATGAAGCTGCAGAACAAAATAATTTTTAAAACAGGGCTTGAATTTAACCCAAATTTCTTGGTAGCCAGAAGGACTAGTGTACTGAGAAATGTACTAGTCCTGCCAAACATTTACTAGTACTGTGCACAAAACTGTCACACACTTGTATTGAGATTAACAACAATTTTCTTTCATAAATAGCATTATCATATGAAATGCAGAGGTACAGAAGTATAAATCTTACTTCAAATCATCAATCAGTCAATTAACATTTCTTGTTTCTCAAGATAATCTGGATCCAATTCCAGAAACGGATCCTGGTGTCATTTTTCGTCCTTCACATGCACTCTTGGTCCATATGGTGTTTGTTCTGGTCTCCTTACCGGTCTCTCTGAAACATTGCGCAAATGTATTGCTGGTGATGGATCATATGTTGGAATGTCATTTGTATGGAAGATTATAAAGAGTAGGTCGGACAGAACCCAAGGTCTCAAACAAGATTTCCAGTCATTCTTCACCATTTTCATCTCTGATTCAATTTTAAAGTTCGAACAACCCGCAACAAAACTGGATGTTTTCTCTGTGTTTTTGCAAATTCCATACACCAGTTACGCTGTATAACGTTCTTGTTCTCATCATAATTCAGCCATTCCCTGTCTTTTGTCCATGTCTTTTTGAACGATATGGTTTTCCCTATCATAAGAATAATTCCTCTCTTTTATTTAATTTTCATTCAACTTTTGCTTTTTCCAGAGGCTGAACACCTTCTTTAAAACGCCACATTTTGCCTGTCTTATAAAGCAGGAATTGTGCCTGTTTTTGAAATACGAGATGTTACAGTATAGCTAACGCGAATTATTTAAAGTAAGTAAAGGAATGGCAGTGTCCTTTATATAAGAGAGTCTGAGCAAGACATGCGTTTCAAAACGCGTGCTTCCCACCTCCCCCCCCCCCCCCCCCCAGTAAATGGCCTTTCCCTAATAAAGTCTTGACTTCTGCAGGATCAAAGCAGTGGCTATTGTAAACACTGTTATAAAATATTAACATCAAAAGATAATGTTAGTTTCACCTTGGAACATGTGTGTTCCCATCAAACGAAGCCATCTGACTGCGCATTGTATTCAACAGCTTGAATTGCAGTCTCATCATTAATAGTGTAAGTTTAGTAAGTGTTCATAATTAATTGGACCTCAATGTATTGTAAAAATAATAATAAGCGGAAATTTTTCAAATCTTAGATGCCCATGCTGAGAGATTTTAATTCCCAACAAATGTACAGCATTCTGCTTGGATATCTCCACGTGTATTCAATTATTTGTTCAGCCTTGCATGGGAAAAATATTTTTTAAAAAACAATTTTTATTGTCATAGAAAAAGTAGTTGTATGGAAATGATGTGTCAGTAATGTGATCATAATAAATTGATCTAATTCTTATAATTATTTTGATGCAAATGTAAATTATGCAGTTCCTCGAATGTGACTTTAAGCGCATTTGGCTAGCAAGCAAAAAAAAAATGGGGAAACAAACAAGCGAGCATGCAAACTAATTTCTTTGAATAGTTGATACCATATGTTGTAGTTTTGTAGTTTGTTAATGTGGTTGCGTGAATAAAGTGTGATAACAGTCTATTTTTCATTTAATTTGCTGTCAGATTAATTTCGATATAAATTACCAAACTTCCGTTGTTTGTTAATGACGGGACAGTGATTGGCGCTGTTAAGCGAAATGCACAAAATCAGATGGCTTCTTGTAATAGAAACACACATTTATGAGGAAGATTATTTGACTTCATCTTCTCATGCTAATATTTTATGATAGAGTTTACAATGGTCACTGCGCTGATTCTACAGAATATATGCTGAAGTCACGTCTTTATTAGGGTATTGAGTAAACAAACGCTGACTGTTGATAAACAAAACTTACTAGCCCATTGGACTAATAACATTATGATAGTTACTAGTCTGACAGGAAATCTACTAGCCTCGGGCTAGCGGACTACCGCTAATTTCGAGCCCTGTAAAAATCAAATACTAAATTATGTTTAGCAAATCATCAGGTGAAGTTCAAGGAGGATTGCAGTTCACACACACACGCACAAGGGGCCCTGAGTTGTCTAAAGCGCTGTCCGTTACGGATCACTGCTATCTCACCTCTGTCTGCATGGGTTCGAGTCTCGGATTCACCATTGTGGGTATATGAGAAATCTTGTCAGTAACTTCTCGTGGGTCAGTGGTTCTTTCCGGGTTCTTCTGCCACCATTAATACTGGCCGTCATGTATAGCCTATCTTGTGCTGAAAAATAGCATTAAACCATAAAAAAACACACACACATATATATATATATATATATATATATATATATATATATTATTTTTAACAAAAATAGGCCCAACCATTTCTGGTATAATATTAAGAAATTTCAGAGCTTTTGATAATAATATGTTAGAAAAATAGCTGCATTTTTGAACGTACATAAATAGGAATTTATCCAAAATCATCCTATTCCTTCATTTTTTTAGAAAAAAGTTATAACTATAGAGTGTAGTGATATATTGGATATATTGGAGCTTTATGAACTTGAAGTAACATGTTTATAACCATATCATTCAATTACACAAATATGCTATTCTTTTTGTTATTACTAGTGTTTATCATATTTGTTGAAAAGATATACTAGACTTAACAACTGTTTATTCAGGAATGTGTTAATAGAAAAGTGAGACATAGTGGTCACTTTTTCCAATGGTTGCAGCAGCATTAATGAAATATAGGGATTTTGTATGAAGTAATTGATTTCAGGATTGCCTTTACCAGATGGTAATGATTATTTTGTTTTCTTTTTTCTAGCGGGTTGGTCATCTAACTACAAGTTGCTAAAGTCACAGCTTCAAGCAAAGAAAGCTGCATTGGTTCAAAGCAAGGTAAACAAAGTGCTCAAAATAGGGTTTTAGCATTTCATTTTCTTCTTTTTTATTATTTTACAAAGTATATTTTTTATCAAAATTTACAGAATAACTTCTGTCGAGTTTTGCAGCTATTGAATAAAAAAAAAAGTATTTATAAATTGTGATTAGCAATGCAGTACAGTACACTACAAGCCACAATGTGGACATCCACACTGACCACTATATCCAGTTCATGATGAACAAAGGCATGGGCAGATTACAGGTTTAAAAGTCAACTTCAAAATCCTTTAAAAAAATACCCACCTCTGATTTCATTTTGACCTTTTAAACCCAATAATACTAAAGAAAACGTAATTTGAAGAAAAAAAACATTTTAAGATAAAAATGATGAATAGCTCTACCCTTCTCTGCTTTTTTAGAGTTTTTTTTTGTTAGGTTTGTAAAGCACAAATTTCTTTGTACTTGCTGGTAATTTTATAATAATTATTTTTTTCATTTTCATTTTATCTATATTTTCATTGTATTTAGAAGAAGAAAAAGAAGCAAATTTATTTTTCATAAATATTATACTCACCATGGAGATAATCTTGTAACTGGTTTGTGTCTTGGGCTGACATAAAAGTTTGAAACCTTAAAGAAAAGATACTAAAAGGTACCTCAGATTTTAAAATTGAATTTCTATTTTGAATTCGTTCCCCAATCACATTATGTTAGGATTATTAGCCTGCTACCTCGCGAATCCAGCCCTTCCAGCATGGGGAGGGGAAGACCTTTTCATTGAATTGGTCCACCCAACAAAGATTTACATCTTAGTGACAGATCTGGCTGTCCATCCAGACTGTTTGTGACATGCCCTATCTATGAAGATTTTAGTGAGAAATCTATCTGTCCAGCCAGGCCTTTGGAGCGGCCGTTGCTGGCACAATAGCCAGACCATCTTCTATGCTGCCAACTTTCAATATGAATATTCACTGAGAAAACTAGTTGGCAGTGCTTAGCAACAAGGGAGAGCTGGTGACATTTTCATAGGGATGGAATTGAGTCTTCATACTACCAGGTACGTCGTCTCTATGAATGCATGTATACCCATTTGGGCCTCAGTGCACATTGAGTGCAGTGTAACTTCTTCAAATCTCAAATCTTATTTAAATTTGACCATTGAATGGACTGAAGTTTAGTTTGCAAGCAGTTGTCGAGGATATGTTTAGGGTGTTGACTATTTTTAAATGTCTTTTACCCTTACTCCTGCTCAAAAGAATCAGTAGTTCACGATGAGGAGGAAGAGATGGACCTAAGGTGACATGCACCTTCAGAAATGATCTCCTGCACTTGACAAGAATGTATTAGCTGTTCATATGTACACTTGTCTGTATTTTTCGACTGATTCGGCCAATCTACTTTTGAAATGATATGTTGCATGTGTGTGTTCTACATCTCTCCAACCTTATCATACCTTATTGTTCCAAACAATCTTGTTTGGATCATTGTTACTTTGGAGGCAGGCAGCTAAGGAACTGCCCCTCCACCTTGTCACTCAACCTACATGGGCATTTGGAACCACTCAGTCTCCATCAGTGTGAAGGGATCATAAGAGGCCTTGGGACAGGGCAGGGTTCGTACGGTCTTTGAAGGTCTTTGAGAGTTTGGGAAAAATGAGGTAGCATTTTCAAGGCCTTGAAAGTTTGGGAAAATCGATCATATTACTCTGAGGTCTTTAAAAGTCTTTGAAAATTTAAATAAACCCCCCAAAAATTAATTTATTTCCAGAATCACAGATAAAATTATCCGAGGTTGTTAGATTCAGATGTAATCTAGTTATCCTGGTTTCTTTCTTTTGATGACCCGTTCAGTTTATTGCCGCCGCATTAACAAAAGAGGCTTTGTTTTGTTTGACCATCCAAAGTATGCCTCGGCGGCGACTTCAATCACACATGCACTCTTCATCAAAGCAAGACGGTGCCGCTACACACTTCATCAAAGGAAGTCACCAATAAAATTGTCCAAGGTCGTTGGCTTCGGATATAGCTGGTTTTTCTTGGCTTCTTTCGTTTGATGGACGAGTCCATCAGTTGTAGCCAATCAAAATGTTAATTACACTAATTCTACGTAGAAAGTTCGCGAAAGTTACACGCTCGAGAATTCAAAATTTGTTCATTCGATTTAAATCTTCTGCAAGTTCAATGTTTAAAAATGCCAGGTCTTTGGTCTTTCAACGATATCTGGCTTGAACAAGAGAAATACAAGGAATGGCTGCAAAAGGATAAATTATGTAAACGAAAGACGGTTTGTACATTGTGTAAAAAGACGAGCAAATTGGCTTCAATAGGAGAGGGATTCGATGCAAATTAGTAACTACATACTGTTCATTTAGTGGAACGAAGATGCAGAAGTATAAGCTATTGGTAATTTTGGGCAAAATAATGTTAACTCATTACTCTTCTGGTATAAAATAAGATATTGTTTAATGTGATGATTTGGGAGATGTGGCAAAAGAGGGCCCGTTTAAATTTACTTGTACCGTCGGTTTATTTAACACGTTTGAGGGAGAAAAAAAATCATTTTCGAAAATTTTGTTCTGCATAATAATGTTCCTTGCTTTAATATAAAAACATACATTGTAATAAATTCAATTCACGGATATACAGTTTCAAAGTGCGCATGCGTACACTATAGTAGAGTTAAGCAAGAGTAGTTGTTCTTGAATAGTGAGTATATATAAAAAAAAACGTGTGCTGTGAAGCTTTAACTGTAAGAAGTCAAGTCATTTGATTAGGTAAATAAATAAAAGAATTAAAAAAAACGTATTTCCAGTTCACGGAATATCACCGTTTCTCATTGCCGACCCTCAACTTTTTCCCCAATGGTATTTAAAAAAAAAATTAAAATCTCATTGCCGAAATTGATTTGTGTATCTATAGTCTGACTATACATCCCCATCCCCGTTTGTTTGTACCCCTATCGATTTCAATAACGAAAATAATTAAATGATAAAAAGTGCACAGAACTAAGGCAACTGAATCATTGATTTATAATTTCTAACCTGAATGACCAGAATGGAACTAATACTGCCATCTCCTGCACAGTTTATGATTAACGGACTTTCCAAAGACACAAACGGGTTGGTATAGTTGGACTATAATTGAGCCGGTTTTGCCCAGTACTTTGAAGTGCTTGAAATATTACTAGATTTATAGATAATGTTTATTTTTTTTAAAAAATGGAGAGAGAAAAAACGCCCAACCTTGATGAAGTGTTTTATTCTGACCTTTCCAAAAGAAAGGAATATGTCGAACTTTGGTGTGTTCTCCAGAAAATGTTGTCACACGGCCAGGCAACAGTGGAGAGATGATTTTCTGTCAACAATCAGATATCTGTTGAGAACCTCAGCAGAGAAAGCCTCAGAGCTCAAGGGCTAATCATTGACACAATTAGAAAAGCAGTTGGACCTTTGGAAATCATCATTAGCAATGAAATGATGACACATGGCTCCTTTGCAAGACATAAGTACCATGCTTATCTGGATTAGAAGAAAGCAGAGAAGGATGAGAAAAACCAAAAAGGAAAGAAACGGGAGTTAGCCTTGGATGAAGTGGAAGCCAGAAAACTGCCTCTTGAAGCTAACATTGCCAGCCTACATGCTTCCTCTGTACAGAAAGCAGAAAAGGCAGAGTTAAAAGGACCCATTGTGCATCTCACAGAGTCAAATGCTCTTAGGAGAAAAGCAGAGGAAGAGATGACAGTGGTAGCATCTCTTTCCAAAATGATTGAAGAGAAAAGAAAGCAAATATAATAATGCATTTAAAGCAATGATGGTGTCTGTTATGAAGACAATTTATTTTGTATTAACTCTGACACATATGTTACATATTTCTGAAAGATCAACGAATGTTAACCTGTCTTCCAGATAATTATAATTACAATTTTAGGAAATTAATTATAGTTTGACTTTAATCAGTAATCAGTATTGTAGTATTTGGCATTCATTTTTCTCATATAACCTGTATACACAATATTAGCAAAAATAGGTCTTGGAAATCTCTGTTTGTGGTCTTTGAAAGTTTGGGAAAAGTCTTTGAATTTATCATCCATAGTTCAGTACGAACCCTGCAGGGGATTTTCTCAGTCACTTGTGCACCAACATTAATCCCAAGGAAGTAATGGTATAGTGTCAGTAAGAAACTGATTTTTGTGTTCACACGGTCACGCTATGCGCTCACAAGGGGTAGTGGGAATCCATGTTATTCGGAAATGCTTTGGGTTTCATTCATCGACAATCCCCTTACCCTCCTCATCTCCCCTCTTCACTAATACACTGTCAGATGGGTATAAGATGATAATAATAATAATAATAATAATAATTATAAATTTTGTGTTTGATTCTGTATCGAATGGATAGCCAGTGTAGGGTACAGAGCAGTGGGGACGTGGGCTCTGATCGAGGTACTCTAAAGATGATCCGAGCAGCTGTGTTTTGAAGTTCCTGGAGTAGATATTGTGATGAACCAGACAGAATTTAGTTACTATAGTACAGACTTGAAAGTACTAATGAACACATAAGTGTTTTAGTGCATCTACTGAAAGATATTTGTGAATGGATTGGATGCGTCTCAGCTCAGGATATGCAGCCTTGCATATGACATGGTGGTGCAATGTGATAGTAATATCCAGATTAACACCTAGCTTTCATACTGACTGTGTGAATTTAATGTTGGTGTTGTTGATATTTATTGTTTGAGGTAAAGGATGTGACTGAGAAAGTCTTGTGTTGTGATCAGAATAGCCTCTGTTTTATCATCATTCATCTGCAGCTTGTTACATGTCATCCATGATTTCACATCAGAAATGCACCTCTCTACTCCATGGATGGTAGCATCAACTTCATTTGGGTGGCTAGACTTGTATATTTGGGTGTCATCAGTGTACAATTGGTGAGACACTGGGTGATGATCTATGACACTTGAGAGCAGCTCAGTGTATAGAATAAAGAGAACAGATCCAATAACAGACCCCCGTGGGACACTGCAACATAGATCAACTGAGCTGGAGTGTATTCCATTTGCAGATACAATTTGTGTCCTGTTGACTAAGTAGGACTTGAACCACTGTAAGGCTATATTCTGAATGCCAAATACATGCTGGAGATTGTAATATATCATGGTCTATTGTGTCAAATGCTGCAGACAAATCAAGGAAGGTGACGACTGTAATCTTACACTATCCAAAACTGAGAATGTCATTAAATACTTTCAGGAGAGTAATTTCAGTGTAACTTCTTCAGGTGCATACTTTCACGCCCCTATCCACCCGGTCTCCATCAGATTTATCCGTTTTGCTTACAGCGACATTGTCGATCAACTTGCCATTCTTTCTTTTGAGTCACAACATCAGTCCCTGGGCTTTCACTCAGTTTATTGATTGTATCTTCTCCCTGTTCCAGTCGACGTTATATACAATGACGGCATTATACCTTGACATCATTCTCCAGAAATATGGAAAGTTCTATATTCCTCCAAGGCAAAAACAAACTTCATTCTATTCTAGGGCATCTAGACTCGCTTGTAAACTGGGTATGTAGTTAACCAACCGGAATCTTGTGCTGTTTTTTCATGTTTGTGTCACCAGGGGCTGATCAGGGGAATACACCTGGAGAAGACCCAAGCAGAAATAAATAATGGTATACATGGCACCAGTGCATATGCCATACATGCCAATATTACACTTTTTTCACTCACTAAAAGACTGGTTTTCTAATCTCAATCTTTATGCCCAGAATCTTTGTGCTAATTAATATTTATTGTAGAACCAGTTTACATGTATTTGGCGCTAAAAAGAATTTCACAGATCGATTAAAAAAGACAAAAAATAGACAAAACAACAAAAAAAATTAACAGAATCCTTCAAATATGAAGACATGAGGGTAGCATCATGTGACATCTATTTCAGGCCATGTGGAAAGAATTTTAATATTTGGCGCCAATAGTCTTAAGATGGATTCTAGTCGACGTGTGTGTAAAGCTAAAAGTGCTACACATGAAAACTTGAAGCTCTAAAGGATGTTAAAATATAAGAGGTCCAAATAAATCATTGTTCCTTAAAATGTTAGCATGTTATATGTGAATTATGCTTTTGCTACCTGGATTCCACATATTGACCACTTGGATTATGCTTTTTCCTCATCAGGGGTTGGCAAGAATGGTACAGTTAGTGTGCCCACTTGTTGACAGACTTCTACTGTTGGCAGCATGTGGGAACCAGGGAAGAAGTCTATACACATCAACATCCTCAAAATGAAGGCTGTCAGCATTTCATTTCTGGGAAAATTCATTCTCTGGCAAAACTTTCCTCTTCATGTCCAACAACTTGCAATGGAAGGGCCCCCTGCACCAAATGATTTGGCAAATCAACCGAACTGTGTCCCAATTTGACAGTTTCTATGGTGGTGCAACAATCTCCATATCAATGTACAAGTCAGACACATTTCTGGCAGACTCATTGACTTCGCCAACACTCTGTTCAGGAGAGACCAAGTCCTTTATATGGAATGGTCTCTTAAGCCATCTTCACTTGAATTTGTGCCCATTGGGGATGCCTGATAATTATTCTTTTCATGATGAGGTTGAATCACAAGTTACCCACCTTTGTCTCTTCAGTTCCAGACCCAGAAGCTAGGGCTGTGAATGCGCCGTCAATCAGTTGAGAGAGGTTGTGGGCCTTTGCATACCCTCCCATAGTCCTGATACTAAAAAATAATCCAGAAGTTATGGTGTTAGAATTGAAAAATGATTCCATCCCAGTCTGGACTGTCTTCTTCGACGCGCTTGGTTCTTCACAGCACAGTCATGTGAGACAAATTATTTAAATTCTCAATTATGGAGAGATTCTCTTGGGGAAGTTGCATGTAGTTCAAGACTGGTGCCACATCCTTCACATCTTCCTTTTGAGTTCTTTTCTCAGTCCCTCAACTGACTTTTATCTATGACTCTTTGAGGAGAAACATTTGGCTCAGATCGCCCTCAAAGGTTACCTTATTAGTATAGTTGATTTCATTTCTGACCCTGATAATAATTTCACTTTGGCAATGTGGATTTTCCACAAGTCCTTAAATTATAATTCTGTTTGATAAGTAATCCCTCAAGTAAACTTTTATATGACCACAAGGTGGAAAAATTATGGATTGATGCCCATCCTTCTGTTACTGGTTTTGTTTCAACACAATAATTTGAATTCTCCATTTACAGATACCAAATTTGTGAATAGTTCTCACTTGTGGTACAGAAGAATACTATCAAATTTGGTGTCAAAATGTTTAAGGTCAAGGACCTGATGTTAGAAACATTGTATTTACACAGTTAAGTTAATTCTCCATCACATACCTCAAAAAATCATTGTGGGTGGCTTGGGGTAAAGAAGAATCTTTTTGAATTTTGGTGTAATTAGGTCCAAGGTCAGTATCAGTGTAGCCAAAAGAAGAAATATTGTATACATTCAATAACATTTGTCCTACATCACAGACATGCATCAAACTTTGAGAATAGCTTGCACTTGGGATAAGGAGGAGGTCTATCAATTTTGGGGTTAAATGGTCAAAGGTCAGGGTCATTGTGACTTAAACAAAAATAATGGTTTCAGTTTAAATATTCCAGTTCTGAACCTACATTTAAATTTGTGGATAATATGCACATTGTCATTGGGTAAGAAAGAAAGGTCATGGTCACCATTACTGAAAGAGAAATGCCTTGTGCATAGTTACTGTACTTGTAAATGATGTGCCTTGAGCAAGTTTTATTGAGGACTTGCACTTCAGGTATGGAAGAGACCTTTGATTATTGGTCAAAAGGTGGTTGTGGCTTGAAGGAAAATGAGTTTTGATGAATAATTTTTTTAATCTAGAGTAAGTCCCTGTACCAAACTCAGTAGATGATGTACACACAAGGTACTAAAGTAATCTATAAATAGTATATAATCTGAGATCTAAATTTTAGAAGTCATGGTCATTGTAAGTCTAAAAAAGATAATAATGGTTTTTGCACACTTAATTTAGTTTTAAGATGTCATTTGAGTGAACAAAGGTCAAAGTTATTGAGACTCATTCATTAATAGACTCCAAAGTCAACAGTGCCCTTCACCAAAGTTTGTGGATCACTTTCATGTTGTGAAAGAAAGAAGCTTAATGAGTTTGGTATTCAAAGGATACTGTGACAGAAGGAAGAAAAATGGTCTTTGCATATTCACTTCTAAACTAGAGCTGTACCGATTAATCGCCCGTACGCGTAATCGGGCCGATTATTAGCACAATCGGTATAATCGGGTATCGGCAAAAATAATCGGTGCCGATGCAAATAATTTTTTTAAATAACCAATTTTTCCTGATAAAAGTTGTATATACAGTCGCGTTTTGACTGACCGTAACTTAATCCTTTGTAACACTAGAGCTCGGGATAAATGCAGTATGCAAACAAGTTGCTCATTAACTAACACTACTGTATAGTCGAATAACCATATATCGAGATAAACACATCGAACCATCAATTAATCTTTTGTAACAAAGAGATTGCTCTAATAAAGTATTTAAAAAGAATTTATCTTGCTGCCAGTTGTGCGTCCAGTAACATTTGTAAACTGCAGTAAACCAGACTAAAGTACATGTCGCTAACCGCCATTGTAGTGCCAAAGTCATGTGATTAACATCAAAGGGAGTAATGATGGATATATACACAGTCAATTTTGAGGTTTGTGTTGTTTCTTTATCTTTATGAAAACTCACAAAACACCGATAGTCCTTATGTCCCATTGAGAAATTGTTTGAAAGGGCTTCAGTGTAGGTTTGAGTACATCGTCTGTCTTTCAGTTAATCCGTAATGCCTGAGGGTGAACGAACTCATTGTCTTTAATACTAGTAAGTGAGAATCAGTTCCGGATTTTTTAAAAATTTTTTTTATTTTTTTTGTTAGTGTTTTTACTGTACCTTTGAAGCACTGACATATACTAAACAAATAAAACAATTCTATATCAATGTGTTACAATTATCTGATGTTGCCGCAGCAATAACGAGTATTTGTTTCGTCAAAGCAAGCCAACGACCTTTGCTCATAGAAAGTTGGCAATAAACTCAAAAGCATTGCCTCAATTTACATAGTGATTAAAACATATTTATTGTGCCGCGAAACTTTCCTGTTTGCAAAAAAAAAAATCGCCCCCCCCCCCCCCCCCACAGTCTGTGGACAACAGAGTAGTAATTTATTTGGACACATTGTTTCAAGAGCCCGAATAGATTGGATTATTAATATCGGCTCTGCATAATGTCGAACTTGAAACTATCAAGTTTAGTCTGGAATTACTTCAAAGTAAATGCAGTCAAGGAGTTGACAGCACATTGCACACTTTGCAAAGCATGCATTTCCAGAGGTGGAAAGGATTCTAAAAATTATACAACATCAAATCTTATCCAGCACTTGCGCTGCAAGCACATCGCCGAATATGGCCCCCCCCCCCCCCCCATTCCAGGCCTTTATTGTTTTCTAAATTTGTCGACTTATACCTGAGTACATAATATGATAATCAAATAATCGGTATCGGCAATTTTGATAATCGGCTATACGCTGTATCGGCATAATCGCCAAAAAGTGACATCGGTACAGCTCTATTCTAAACTACATGCCTTGACCAGAGTGTATGGAGTGTCTGCACTTAAAGTATTTAAGGGATCTGTTGGTTTTATAAAGAAGAGGTCAATTGTCAGGATCATTGTAACTGAAAGAGAAATGGGTTTTGTACAGTAACTTATATTCCTGAGCATGTTTCCTTAAGGAAACTTTATGGATAGCTTGCACATAATGTAATAAAGGAATCTATAGATATGGGGTCTGAAATCCATTAGACAATAATTTCTGGAGTCATTTGTGCCCTACTTTAATGCCTTCACAATGTACTCTTAAACATGGGAACTCTTATCTATTATTAAATAATATACTGGCCTTGTTAACATAATTTCCTTATTTCTGTTCCATTGTACATAGCTATGATATACATTATTTTCAAAGGTATGTCACAGACCTGGATCATAGGACACAGCCCTAGATCATAACTTAAATTGTTTAAGTTCACACTCAATATCTACTGTGTTTTAATTTTTTTTTTCTTTCTTCAAAATTAACTTTATTACACAATTTGTAAGATAGCCATCTATATTAAGTTTAGAGAATATTTCCATGGTTGCATGCGTTTATAATTTTTATGATTAGATGAAAACATCCATAAATGGAAACTCAATTCAAAAGAATATTTACCTTCAGCAAGTTACTTTTAGTCTTCAACAGTTAGTATTCTTTATGTGTAGCAGTATGCATCTATCATAAGTAGTTGATTACAATAAATGTCAGTACATGGCATGGGTAGACTGTTTTATCGCAGTTTGAAAGTGGTGGCAGGGCTTATCACCAACAAGACTGCTATAAAGTAAGATTTGTGAAACTTATGTACTAAAAAAAGTGTGATTTGGATTGTAATAGTGGGCATGGCTTATCTTGGAAGAATTATTATAGGAACTATTTGAATTGCAGAGAAGCAAACCGGGCACAACTTTAGCTCCAGTGGTTGATCTGAAGAAACAATCGGACAGTTCAGATGGGCCAATTCATTTCAATCTGCAGACTGGAAGGGTAAGTGCTTCACCCATCCCACCTCCATCTCCATAAACCTCTTCCTCAGCAATTCACAAATAATTAGGTCCATAAACATTGACATCTGCTTAAGTGAGGGCACAAGATAGCATGGGAAATGTGATTTTTCAAATACATTGACAGTTGTCATTGTGTGTCCTAAAAATGTTCATTTATACATGAGAATTATAATCTAATAGTATTAATATCTTAGTGAATCTTTAATAATACTGAATAAGCTCATGCGTATGAGCCCAATACATAAGGCATGTGTGAAGGACCATCACATATATTTTTGGTTGCCATGTTGAAAGATTCAATGTTGTTTACATTAAGAAGATTAGTGCCTATTTACATGGGTCAGTGAGTAATTTATCATCATCTTCTGTGCTAAATATTTATTCATCACAAACTTCAGGACTATATTCCACTTGCTATTTTGAAATAAAAATGCTGTTTCAGCTCACAAGATTTTTTAAAGACATTTTAATCTATGCACATTGTATGGATTTTTGCAATTTACGAGTTAATGAACTGCTCTGAAGGCCTAGTGGTTAGTGCGTCAGCCGCGGAAGTGGAAGGTCGTGGGTTTGATCCCCAGCTGAGTCATACCAAAGACTTACACAACTAACAGCTGCCTTGCTTAATGCTCAATATTAAGAGGTTAGTGTTAAGACTGGTCAGCCTGGTGTCAGGATAATTTGACTGGGTGGGACATGTCTGCGGCATGATGCCCCAGTGCTTGACATCACTATAAACTGCCTCACTGCAGACATCGTAGCGATATAACTGATTTTTTTTAAAAACTACGTTAAAAATCCTAATCAAACAAACAAACATGTTTGTAATTAAAATTTATTTTGTGTATTTAAATCTAAAAAAAATTCTAAGCTACAAGAGTAAGTGTTTTATTTTAATTTTCCTATCCATGCATTTTTGCAATCCTTGGACTTGCTTACCAATCATTTTATTCGCTTTACCTATATCGTGAATTGTGACTTACTATAATTTGTAAGCAGGTTGCACACCACAGTTACTTGCATCTATCATAACATTTTTGTCAAGAACTAGCTGTTTAATTTGTTAAAGTTCATATAGCTTTCAGTAAAAAAAATTGTATTTGCGATCAGAATCTATTGTTTTTTTCTTCCTAATTCCTTCATAGCATTTTGCTTTTACATAAAAGTCTGGTTGACTTATTGCAATTATGTCCTGTATGCATAGTGTTGCAGACTTTCATCTGATGAGATATGGGATCTCAGAGTCTATAAACCTTCATGTGAGAAAGATGGTATCCTTGTCTTCAGGTTTCTGGTTTCAATGTCTCTCATGAAGGATGATTTATAATGACTTGGAGGCTCGTATGATTAGTGGGCTGACTACCAAGTTAAGTTATATGGTTAGAGCGCAAGTTGTATCCATTTGAAGACAATAATGCATCACCATCACCATTCTTTGCAGTCATATAGTGAGTCACACCCTTTTGAATGGGACGATCAGAACCCTCTCTTTACCATTAAGATAGTAATTCATGCCTCTCAAATCCAGAAGGGCTGAGAGTGAGATCTCACCCCCACTGGGGAGAGCAGCAATATCCACTGACTCGCTGCTTGTTCTGTAATTGGAGAGCAGCACCCTTTCAATGAGTGAATTGAATTGCATTATTGTATCTCTGATGCATGTGCTGGATGGACAAAAATGGATGGTATGCAGATTTACTCATTTCAGAAGCATTCGAAAATGTAGAAACATACAATTCAAATGAAAATATGGACAATTTTCGTTTATTTTCCATCACAACTAGCCCTGAAGGAACATGTACTACAAAAACATATAACCCCATCTTATGAGAGTGGGTTTAAAAGAGGGAGGGAGATAGACCTTCCCCAAAGCATTATAGGCAAGTTGAAAACTGCCATAAACTACAAACTGAGACCACTGTTTTAATCAGATTTATCTCTGTGGGAGGAGTTAACAGTTCAGATTTCTCCCAGCAAGTCTCCCACTATCCAAAGAGATGCTAGGTCATGCAAGTTCTGCCTCCCAGTAGAGAGTGGAGGATGGATGTGTCCTTTCTATGCTTGATGAAGCTGAGTTTGCCAGCATGATAGTCCTTCCTTTGGATCATCTACCCATTCTCATCCTTCAGTTAAGGAGACAGAGGAGGAGGAATCTCTGTCATTTGATAAGGTAGTGAATGAGGTTTACCAGCTCTTACTTAATGATATGTTCCCCAAATCTGGCTCACATTACAGTACAAATACTAGAATCATTAGAATAAGAGGCTAGCTTATTAGTGACTGTAACCTTGCATGCTGGCCTTTCTCAGCATCCTCATTTGGCCAGATTAAAAAGGAATCTCTCACTACTGGTTTTCCATTGTTTGTTGGAAGCAGTGGCATAAACTTAAAGGCATTCCTTAGCTTTGTTCATGACCTTGACAGTAGAACTCCACTTTTTCTGAGATTTGGCACTGGACACTTCCTAAGGTCTTACTAGACCACATTAAGAACCTTCTGAGGGCTGTTAACATGGAGACTGAGACTATTTTGATTGTCAGAATTAAGGGACCATCAACACTGGTCCCTTGTATCCACTTCTGGCTCTCTGAAACCAGCCATGAAGTGGAATCATCCTGATTGCTGTTAGGGTCCACCAATTAAATATTTTTTAAATTGTGCAGCCTCAGTCAAAGGAAGTCACATTTTAGAGCTCTCCTTCAGCAGGAGGGCTCAAGAAAGACATGGTGCAACAGTTATTAATATACAATTTCATCCCAATGAGTCACAGGACTCGCATATATTCAAATAATGAGTCCCGCTCAAATGTAATGAGTACAATGATTCTAGAAACACATTGAGATACATTAATATACATATCAAAAGGGAAAACTGAGTGAAAACGATTACATATTTAATGAGCAGTCTCTTGTCGTATGTCTCAGATACATACGTTATATGTTTGGATTGACTAAAAAAGCATACACGTTGTAAACTTTTGCTCTAGTATTTTGAATCGGAAACTGTTATGATTAGAATGGTATTAATTTTGACAACTTAAAATGTTTGTGGTGTTTTGAATATTCATTATCAAATTAAATGAAATTTAAAATACAAGGAATTTTGGTAAAGATGCATCTTTCATTGTGCACATTTTTCTATCTTTTTGGTAACATATAACAGCAAAACAGAATCATGTTGTGAATTAAATTTATGTCAAATTATGACAAAATAACTAATTATGCAATTTTCTACCATTTTATCTGCATAAATTTTTTTATAACAAATACATTCAATATGAGAATATCTCTTGTTTTGCTTGAGAATTAAGTTTTTGAGACCAAGCGTACAGCTCTACTTTACTCCTTTCTTTCTCCGGTTTTTCCTAACCATTATAACTTCGGAATACATTTATCTTGTTCACAAAATGTTCCAAATTTTATTATAAAACATATTATATAAGAATTGTCCAAATATATGTTACAAAAAAATACATGTCAGTTGTATTTTAAAATTGGGCCAAATTGTCTTTGGTTGGGCCTAATTGTCTTATTTTTGGTCCAAATTGGGCCGAATTGTCTTATTTTCGGTCCAAATTGGGCTGAATTGTCTATAAGCCGTTTTTAACCACATCGGCTGAAACTGTTGAATTTTTGGTAATTTATGTATTACGCTGGTGGCTTAGCACACGTTTGCATCCTGAACATCAGATGACGAAACCAAATGCTGCTGATCAGTGGAATTTGAATCATTAAACAAAAAATCCAATGTCCTTTGCTTAGGGTCAATTTTCATCATCTTTGGCAACATTTTAACCGGAAACATAAGGGGAACTGATGACATCCCATAATAGTATACTGTTAAGGAGTGAGTACCACATGACCGGTGCAGAGATAATATTTGCCTTGTGAAAAGAAAGTCCTGTTAAACAAAATTCACAGTAAGCACGATGTTGGTCCTTTAAAATTTCTTGCATCCAAAGGAATGCACATATGAACAACTAATGAGTCCCAGCCATTTTTTGTGCGTGGTGGACGCGGGACGCAGGGGTAGATTAATCACTGGTGCAATGGTCTTAGACTCTAGGTAACTTCACATGACTGTCACCTTTCCTAATGACTTGAATGGACAGCCCTCCCCTGCAGACCATATCTCTTCCACTGGTTCCTTGTAGTGCTCGGCTAAACATCTTTGCACAGGTTTTTTTCAGGTATAAAGATCCATGGGTGGGTCCTTTCTATCATAAGAGATGGTCACCAGGTTTGGTACCATAATTCACCCATTCATTTAGGTTCCCTGTTAGCATCTGCCAGTTAAATAAGGTGCAATTAAGAGGAATAGGTACATTCTCCTCTTTGGAAAAGTGCAGTAGAGAGGCAAATCTATAAATTTACTGTTTCTGGAACATTCCTGGTTCCCAAATAAGGGAGAAAGTCTTGACTAATTATCCTTTTATTCCTGAACAAATTTCCACGCTCCGTTCAAGATGGATACCATAACCTCAGCCAGTAATGCCATATGATATTTTTTGGATGGGGATGTCTTCCAATATGGCCTAACCTCTGTCCAGAACTTGTACCAGGATAAGGGAAGTAGTGGCAGCCCATTTCCTATCCAGTTCTTACCTGTTTGCAGATGCATCAGATTCGGGTGAGACACTCGTCCAGAGCCAGAGTGTTTGATTTTCAGGGTTTATGGTGTCCAAAAGAATCAACCCTCCAAATATACAATTTGTATATTGTTTGAGGTAAAGTATGTGAATAAGATAGTCTTTGTGTTGTGATCAGAATGGTTTTAGTTTTATCATCATTCATCTGCAGCTTGTGGTACATGTCATCCATGATTTCACATCAGAAATGCACCTCTCTACACCTTGGATGGTAGTATCAACTTCAGTTGGGTGGCTAGATTTGTATATTTGGGTGTCATCAGGTTGCAATTGGTTAGACACTGAATCTGTGACACTTGAGAGTGGCTTGAGTGTATAGAATGAAGAGAACAGACCCCTGTGGAGCACCACAACATAGTTCAACTGGGCTGGAGTTTATTCTATTTGCAGATACAATTTGTGTCCTATTGACTAAGTAGGCTTGAACCACTGTAAGGCTGTATTGAGAATGCCAAATACATGCCGGAGACGTGAAGTAATATATTATGGTCTATTGTGTCAAATGCTGCAGAAAAAAAAATCAAGTAGGGTGTGAACCAATTTTTCCACTATCCAAAGCAGAGAGAATGTTATTAACTACTTTCAGAAGAGTAGTTTCAATACTGTCACAACGTTCTATATGCAGACTGTATAATGCTAAAAGACTTTTTCTTAGATTCTTTTTATGAATGGGAGATTAGAAATTGGGTGGTAGTTATTTAAATCGTTATGGTCGAGTGTTGGATTCTTCAGCAGTGGCTTTAGACTGGTAGTTTTGAAAAATTATGGAAATTCCCTGGATGATAGGGAGGTATTAACATCAGTTTGTGAAAGCAGTATTTGATCTATGCACTCAGGCAGCAGTGATGTTGGAATTGGATCAAGTTCACATGACTTTGGTGCACTCTTCATCATGATTGTACATACTAAATCCATATAGACTGATTTAAATGCTGCTAGTAGTTGCCGCTGAAATTGTGTATTGCAACTGTATGGTGACGACAGTTGAAATGAAATTCTGTTGTCAAGCTTATCTCTAATGGTTTGTACCTTGTCATGAAAGAAATTTGCCAACAGACCCGGAAGGTTGACTGGAGGGAAGATGGTTGGAAGTGGTGTACATTTGTGCCTTAAAATTAGCTTATTAGTAATCTGGAAGAGCTCTTTGTTGCTGGAACTTTTTGTGATCTTGGTACTCTAGTGGGATAATTCGATTCCATGGACTATGTTTGTGATGTTCTTCTTAGTGGCCAAAGCCTCTCACCTTTACAGCGCTCTCTTTTAGCAGTGCAAAGCTGCTCCCTAACACTGCTATACTGCGAAGTACACTTGTGAATCGATACTCTGCACTTGGTGGCTGGGGCATGTTTTTCAAGCATTGAACACAGGCAGTTATCTAAAATCTGCTGTAGGAGATAAGCAGGTTGTTATGTTTGTTTTTATCATATGTCATGCATTAGTTTTGTTCAATTTATAATATGGAGGTTTCTCATAGTAGTGTATAATGGTGGAAGCTTATAGACAATTCGGCCCAACTTGGACCAAAAATAAGACAATTCGGACCAACTTTAAAGACAATTCGACCCAACTAAATAAATTTATACAGATAAAATGGTTGAAAACTGCATAATTAGTTATTTTGCGATAATTTGACAAATTTAATTCAGAACATTATTCCGTTTTGCTGTTATATGTTATGAAGAAGACAGATAAATGTGCACAATGAAAGATGCATCTTTACCAAAATTTCTTGTATTTTAAATTTCATTTAATTTGATAATGAATATTCAAAACACCACAAACATTTGAAGTTGTCAAATTAATACCATTCTAATTATAACAGTTTCCGATTCAAAATATTAGCGCGAAAGTTTACAGCATGTATGCCTTTTTAGTCAATCCAAACATATAACGTATGTATCAGAGACATACGACAAGAGACTGTTCATTAAATATGTATTTTTATATATGAAATATTCATTTCATATTAAAATCCATACATTGTTTATTGTGGTGAGGTTACTCAGAAGTTTGTATCCTTTTATTGCGAGACCTCAGCTGTATCAAGGTAATAATTGATGCATGAACTATACTTATAATATTTTTTAATCTGTTGTTCATTATTTGTTTTGTTTTTCTATGGATTAAACTTGACATCTCATAAAATCTAGGCAAAAGTGTGTTTTGGATTTTTAATGTAGTTTTTTTAAATAAAAATTCTGTCATATCTCTATGATGTCTGGAGAGTGGCAGTGTATTGTGATGTCTATCAATGGGGCATCATGCCGTAGACATGTACCATGATGTCCCACCCAGTCACATTATCCAGACACCAAGCTAACCAGTCCAAACACTATCCTCCTGTTAGTATCTGTTTTATAAGACTTTGATATGACTCAGCTGTGTTTGAAACCCACAACTTCCAGCATCTGAGGTAGACATTCTAACTGCCGAACTGGTCAACCAGAGTGAAACTTATGGGACAAGTGAATTTTCTGAAACTACTCATCTTGGATGGGTGGGTGAAAAGAGTGTTTTATCAGCCCTGAAATGTGATAGATTAGGTTATTTTCAGCAATATCTTATGTAGAGATTAGTCCACGTGCTAACAGAAACTGCTTTAAAAATTCTACAAAATGATACCTTTTCTGTGGGAACATTTTTTCAGTTGGGGCCCCCGAGTGGCTCAGTGGTCTTAAGCGCTCTCTGTTACAGATCACTGCCATCTCACCTCTGTCTGTGTGGGTTTGCTCTGGGAAATAATGTGTGAGAAATGTATGTTACAGAGGATTTTGTTTGTTGTTTTATCAGCACTTTTAACACATAATTGCCTATATCATGCTGAGAAAATGGGAGCTAAGTGCCTTTACACATGGCACATTGTGGCATTCAATTTGGACTCTCCTCAGTGGGCCTCTCAATTGTTTGATTGCAAGTCTGATGCTATACCAATGAAACTACCACAGCTATATATGTACAAGTAAAAGATTGTATAGAGATTATCATTGCACTGAGAACTTAACAATACATTGTAATGATGGTGAATTAAAAATTGTCACGGTGTCTCCATACTCAGTAATCACATAATTAAATATGTGCTCCCAACCCCACGCCCACCAGCTTTCAAAGTTGACTCCAGTTTATTTCCAACCAGTTAGCTTAATATTTAACAGTCTTTTTGTGTTATTTTCTAAAATTTTAGTTAGCATTGTAGATGTCAGCTTCTTAACACACTGATTTTTGGTCAGATTTGGGGTTGCCATTTAAAAGTAGGCTACATTAATGCACTTGAATATTACCAATGATATAGAACTTTTTCAATTGTAATAGTCAAGAAGTTAGCTTTTGAAATCAAGACATAGTTATCAGCATATTATTTTTATGAAGGGATTGTTTTATTGTTTTATTCTTTGATTTCACTATTTGTTTTAAATCCCTCAGTACTCATAAAATTAATTGGTATGTTGCCAAACCTGGGTGAGGCAGGGAACTAAAAGACAAAGATAGTTCCCTGGTAGAGGTTATATTAATTACAGATGCCCCAAATCAATGCCATTCTTGTTGCAATGTACATCTTGTAGGAGTAGATCACATACCTATTGTAAATGTTTTAATTAAAATAATTAATTTATCATGTCAGAACGTGAATTTCTTAGCTTGAAGTCACAATATCAAATTTGATAGTCATGTTAAGTTGATTGTATAAATAGCTGCATATCTAAAAGAAATCCTGTGACAAATGCTAAGTGACCCCTGCTGATGCAGTGACCTCTGCCTTGATAAACACTTGAAGGATTTATGCAACAAAATCACCAGTCATGCCATAACCTACATGTTCCCCAGACCTAAACCCAGGGGCCTTGAATGGCAGAGTGGTCTAAAATCTCACCTCTGTCTGCGTGGGTTCGAGTCTTGGATTCGGCCAATGTGGGTATGTGAGAAAGCTTGCCTGAATCTTCTCGTGGGTCGTGGTTCTTTCCGGGTTCTTCCTCCACCATTAATACTGGCCTCCATATATAGCCTATCTTGTGCTGAAAAATGGCGTTGAACTCTATAACAACAACAATAAGACCTAAACCCCATGGAAATGTGTTTTAAATATTTTTTAAAACGTTAATAGGACAGTTACAGAAAAATGACACAAAAAATATTGAATATATACAAAATGAAGTTGGATATCTGAATATTCATTTAATATTGTCTTCAGTACCATGTTAGAAATATAGACTGTTGTTCATTAAAACTGTCTTCAGATGCTATGTAAAAACACAGCTAATAACTGGTGATAAAGCATGTTTGATTCATTAATAGATGTAGCAATGCTGAGTATTTATTAATACAATCCCAAATGTTAATTAAGTAGAGATTTTATACTGGAAGCTTAATCATATTTTTTAAATGATGAAATGATGATCAGCTATTACCAGTAAAAGATGCTGGTAGCATTTTCATATTAGGCAATCATACTTACTATATCAACAGTAGGCATTTGAACATGTGAGAGATTTAATCTGATAGGAAAACAGCTGATTCAGAAACTGATTGTTGTTATGATAGAATGCACCTCTTAAGTGAACAGTTAAAGTCCAAATGCAAAAGAAATGTGATGTATCGCTGTCCTGTAATCATGGATTCAAGAGCTGAAAAAACTGCTTTTCATTATTGCAAATGTTTTAAATTGACTAGTTTTCATCAAGTACATTGCAAATGTATATGGATTAATTTTCATCATATACCAATTTTCATGGACTTTATGGATGTAACAGATCATGAATTTAGAACACAACAAAACAATCACCTTCTCTATGGAAAGAATATAAATAAACCTTTCCCAACTCTACAAACAAGTGATGTTTGCAAAACAGGAAATTGAAGCCCAAGAAAATAAATAAATTTACCATTAACTGTTTTACTGACTTCGCTCAAGTGTGACATGTAATCTATAAACCATTAAAATCTTACAATCTTGACATAAAAAGCTATCACCTACAATATGTTGTTGTGTTTGTGTTATTGTAAAGTGATAGAGAAAGATGCATACTGGATATTTCATCACATCATTTTAGATTGAACGAGTACCACAGCCTGCAATAGCTATTACACTAGGTGGATCCCCTTTTATAGCCAGTGAGCCAGTGCCTTCCTTCACTGGGGTAGCAGATGAATATGATCCATTACGACCAAATGATTATGAGGATTTTGTAAAGAAGAGGAAAGAGCAGAGGCTGAGGGAGAGAGAAGAGGAAGACCGCAGAAGAGATGAAAGGTATAAATATTCTGTCAGAATAAGTATATTTTGGGGTGGGGGAGGGTATGATATACCACAATAATTAAATATATATTAATATACATTTTAATTTTATTAATTTTAGTTAGAGTAAAAGTATATAAAAACATCCAGAAGCATGGCTATTACATCATTTTTTTTTAAATGTGTAGTGCTACATTATTCTTTATAGAATAAACTTTGGAAAGAATGCAAGTCATATTGTTCCAGTGTTCTTGATCATAGGTGTCCAATATAAATAGTACAGCATTTGTTTGTTATCTGTTTAGAGTTTCATATGTATTAATGCTTTCAATAATTTTGTCAAAGTGGGTCTTGGAAATAGTATAGAAATAAAAGGGAAACTATGACAAATTAATAACCAGTACACAAAACACTTTTCTGAAATATCATTTACTGAGAAGAGCATCAACGTTACCGCTTGATGCAGAATGGCATGTAAATTTCTGTATGCGAACAGCTACATGTACATGTCATCAGTCTACAGTATGTAGTAGGCTAGTAGCTAAGCAATTATTTCTGATGTATACTCCTTGATGGACAGGGGGTGAGGTAAGATATAATTATATTTTTTTTTTTAAAAAAAACTTAATTTTCTACATTACGTGTTTTTCTCATTATGTATCCATACCTAGGCCACAGATGAATACAGGTAAAGGTATGAAAGTGACACATGCAGTTCAGGAATTTCTACATCTGTTTCATTTTAGTGTTGACTTCTGGACTGAGTACATTAGCATTGGCAGGGAGCATCATAAAACACACTACTGTTGCAATAAAATCCATAATTAATTTCAACTAGATTGAGTAGATTTCCATCACAAAAGCAAATTAGAAACAGTATATTTTAGGGAAATTTTTGGATATTCTTGTTATGAGTGATTATGCAAATTAAGATATGGTTATGTACAAATGTTAAGCTTTGTTTTGGTTTAATTTTCACAGGAGATATCGTAATAGAGACTATGATCGAGACAGAGAAAGGGATAGGGATAGAGACTTTGGTAAGGGTGAAATGGATAAAATGAAGAGGAGGAGAGAAGAGGAGGAGGAAGAGGAATTTGAAAGACCTTCACTACCTGGCAGAGGAGGTGCAAATAAAGACAATCATAATTTAATTCTTTAATATGTAACTGGCTAAATGTAAATTCTTTAGAAAATACAAACAAATGCATATATATCTATATATATATATTAGGGTGTCCCAAAAATTTTTTTTTTTGAAAATGTTGGTGCATACCCCCCTAAAAGTTTCCTTTGGGTTACAAAATAACACCCAAAAAAAATGAGACTTTTAAAATAATGTTTAGGGGTCCCCCATGGCCCATGAAATTTTGGCAAATCAGTGTAAATAGCGTTCAACAGGTCATAGTTCTAAAAGTTTCTGTGAATCAACCACTGTTTCCATGATATATTGTTTGGTACCATTAGAAAGATCTTGATTAGTAGATTCTAGCAATGTCTACACCTTTATATTTATGCTAATGTGGTTTCAAATACAAACAATGCAAAACTGTGAAAAACTGGATTTCAACAACTGCATTTTACAAGTATATATACTACTTATTAATAATTATTTGTCATGTCACTTTTTGTGTTAGTTGTGTATTTTTAACAATGTTTTGTAAACTTAATGTAAGAATAAAACTTTACTTGAAAAAAGGAATTTTTTTTGGTAACTACCCAGGCAACGCCGGGTACTTCAGCTAGTACATAATATTATTAATTCATTAAAAAAAAAGTTTATTTACAGAATAAAAAATATTATTAATTGAATTGAATTGAATAATATTAGTGTTATTATTATTTCCAGAGCAATGGCAAAATCGACTAGTACTCGCAGTAGGGATATTGTTTGGTTGATTGGACATCCCCGTGACATGATCACAGGTGCTTGCCTTCCATCTGGTCGTGATATCATGAGGAATTTTGTCTACTACCACCGACAGCAGAAATTGACTGTTGCAGAGAGTGCACAGGGAGTGTTTGATCAACTGTTGCCCTTCTGGATGAAATCTCGACTTCCGGTGCGCCACAAACCAAACATTATTCCGAAGATCAAAGATCTTTATTGTCAGCATGTTGGTTTGGTGAAACATCGCTCGAGGAACAACACCAAGGACCAGCAGAACCAGAAAGAATATGGTGAAAAACTTGATATTATGTTTGACATCAGTCATGCTAATTCTAATGAACTGATTACAAACAAGGAAGACCGTCAGTTTCTGAAACTGCAGCAAGAGTCAAGAGCCGGATGCCTTGGGTCAGTTGACAGGAAAACTTTTTGTCGCGATAACGATCGGCTGAGCGCAAAGAACGACAACTGAAGCGAGCCGCCGCAACAGCAGAACAACTCTGCAGTGTTCAGGCGACTGTCAGAGCTGAAGAATGTGAAGATGATGAAGACAAAACAACAAACTCATCACAGTCAAAGCAGTTCCTCAAAATCAGATGAATCTTCAGCAGACGAATTCATCGTTAAATCTGCGACGCCAAGTAGCAGTAAACAGTGTAAACGCACTTGTCGCACTGTAATCACTCCGAAAGTGTCAGCTGTATTGGACCGAACAAATACAAGCGTTCGTACAGCAACTATGATCCTAGCTTCTGTGGTCAATGAAGTAGGCTGTTCAACATCCTCAGCAATACTTTCAAAAAGTACAATTCACCGCCAAAGACTGAAGTTTCACTGTGAAGCTGCCACCCAGATCAAGGATGACTTTAGACCCAGTAAAGCTGTTGTGCACTGGGATGGCAAACTGCTGCCTGATCTCACAGGAGTAGATACTGAGCAAGTGGATAGATTGCCAGTTTTGCTATCTTCTCTTGTTGATGGTAGCACAAAAGTTCTGGGTGTGCCGAAGTTGACATCAGGATCAGGAAAGGCTGCAACAGAGGCAGTTCTGGAGTATTTGAAGTCATGGAAATGCAAATTGCTTGTGATTGGCATGTGTTTTGACACGACAGCATCAAACACTGGTAGACTTAATGGAGCCTGCACACTTCTGGAGACAGCGATTGGTCGCAGTTTGCTATGGTTGGCCTGTCGCCATCACATGTTCGAGGTACTTTAGTCCGATGCATTTGGAGTGTGCTTCTTTGGTCCATCAACTGGGTCTGAAATTCTGCTTTTTAAGCGATTCAAAGAAAAATGGTCCAACTTAGTCCACCGTCAACCAAAGCCAACTGTGACACCATTTATCTCTGCATGTGACAAACTTAAAGCATTCATTGCAGAACAGTTTCAACTCAGCCACCCTCGAGATGATTATCAAGAATTTCTTCAACTTGCGGCATCACTGGTTGGACTGGACAGTTCAGCAACGCTTCGAAAACCTGGTGCCCTTCATCGAGCTCGCTGGATGAAGATTGAATTGGTCTTTGATGGGAATGAATCTGTTATCAAGCTAACAGCCCATGAATTACAGGGAATCCAACGATTCAACAGATTTGTGGTTAACGTCTACCTTCAGTCTTGCTTCACATCTCGAGTAGTGGTTGATGCGCCATACAATGACATTCTACTCATCCAAAGACTAGATGACTACAATGATGTTGCACTGAAGAACGTTGGCCTAAAAATGATGTTGCGTCACTCGTGGTACTTAACCGAAGAACTAGCTACCCTATCTCTGTTTTCTCAGCATCTGTCGTGCGAGGAGAAAAAACAGTTAGTGTTAGCAATCAAAGATGACCGAGGATTGCATTTGGTTAAGTCACTGCATACACTGCCGCATTATTGATCTCACAAAGTTTCTTCAAAACCACCGCCATCGATGATAGTTTCCTCAACATTCCGGTTGAAGAATGGCCTGAAAGTGAATCGTACAAGATTGCATTCAAGTTGATCAGTAATTTGGCCTGTGTCAATGATGTTGGCGAACGGGGTGTCGCCCTTATCAATAATTTTAATGTTGCAATAACTAAGGATGAAGAACAAAAACAATACCTTATGCAAGTTATCGAGAAGCACAGGCATGACTTTGCAAAGTGCAATCGTGACAATCTTTTGGATATGTGGAACTGAGCGTTTTATGTTGTATTTGTACGATTTTCAGTTTTTTCACCTTAATTGTTGTACAACTGCAGCTAATAAAATCTAGGTGTATACCACTGTAATACATTTCTAGATTATACTAATCAAGAGCTTTCTAATGGTGTCAAATAGGCTGTCATTTTGTCATGGTACGAACGGTTAATGTATTAAACCGTATCGAACTGTTTTCACAATGTCGAATGCCATCATGACTATTGCCTAAAATTTCATCACCCTTGGGGGACCCCTAAATATTATTTGAAGGACCTATAATTTTGTAGATGTTATTATGGAACCAAAAGGAAACTTTTAGGAGGGTATGCTATACAATATTTAAAAAAAAAATTTTTTTCGCAAAATATGGGACACCCTAATATATATATATATGTATGTATAGGGACTAAATTAAGTATCCAGGTAACATCTTTTGTTTTTTGTTGCTTTTAACATGTTTTTTTAACACATTGGGGGTATAATGCTGAGAAACTATGAGCTAAGTGTCTTTTCAGAGGCTTTGACCTGGGTTTGTAGGTATTGATCCTGTGACCCATGGATTACATGACTGATATGCTGCCAACTGCAATATGTATATATCGTTAGAATTGCTTTCTTGATCCGTCTTCTGTATAAATCACTGTTAATGCATTGTTTTATGCTGAATGAATGAATGAATACATTAATACATGACATATTTTTTAGGTGCAGCTATAGCTCCTCCAACCTCTCTCCTTGAAGATTACTCAGTGACTCCAGAAGGTAAGTTTTTTCTTGTTCTTTCCAATGTTTGCAAAAGTAGTATTTGTTACAATACCTTTGTGGCATCCAGTGTCATATATATGATCTCAGCATTTGCATAGCAACAAGAAAAGCTCGTGAAAACATTTATCGCAATAGACATACAGTAAAGTTGTTGTGATATTGTTTTACACGTGTATTGCAGATGTGATCATTAAATTAAAAGTGTTAGTGGAACCATTGATATTTACTCAGTAAAGCAAAAACAATGCCCACACTTTAAGGTCAACACAGTTTACAGCTAAAATGATCCTTACATATTCCCGCAGATATGTGGTAGAGAGAGTACATTTTTTATTCTTGCGAAATACAAAGTGATTTAAGGAGAAATCTGGACCAGAAAACTTATGAGAGTTCGTTAAAACAAAATACTTTATAATCACGATAAATGTCATCAGTGCTCATCAGTTGGTGAGCTTTTAAAGGAAACTTTTGTTTAAAAAATCTTCATATTAAATATCTTTGCAGTGAACTATAAGATACGCAAATCATCCTTTTTCACTGAATTGACAGTGCACAGACTAGTATTCATTCATTAGTACTTTACTAAATATAAAAGTTGTGAAATGAACAGGACATTGAGAAATCATTGACTTTATGTTTCCATTATGGTGAAATTTGAGTTTCTAATGAAAACTTTAATAAAATCAATGTGATAAATATGACTGGAAATGAATTACAAGTAAAATGTATAGGATTCTATAGTTTTAATAAAGAGAAGCACAACTTCAGCTGAATGGACAAGGAAACAATTGCCAGAATTCAGTTTTATTTGTTATCCTGTTAACTTATTAGGCAAGGATGAGATAAAGAGATGAAATAGAGAAGTCCATCACAGAGAGAAAATGTTTGATTTTGCGATGAATGTGCAAATTATCAAATATAAAATGAGAAGCATAAATCAATTTCCATACTTGAATGTTAAGAGTTAGTTTATGCATCATCATGAAGATGGATGGTTGAAACTGTGTTCTCTTTTGAAAAATGATGAAATATTTGCAGTTAAAAGTTTCAGTATTTATTATTAAATATTAAATCAATGAATAAATTGTGTGAAACAAATACAACTTTAGATAGATTGGTTTTTAATCAGAATTGTTTGTGTAGATTCTAGTGATGCGTGTTTAACATGTACACTATTTGGGTCTGCTTTCTCCTTAAGTTTATTGTTTTACAGAGATTTATAATAACATGTATTTACATTTTGTGTGTGTGACGCTGTATATCTTTGAGAGATCATATGCTCCTAAGGGCCTTGAGATTGTTTACAGAATTTGTAGTGTCAATACACATTGCACAAACGATCCTTTTTCCCATATTGAAGGAATGGGTTGTTTTCACAGATGTCATGATTGAGCATGCAAATACCCAAAATGCAACATGCATTAACCTTCTGCCGCAATTTTAAGTCCCTAACAAACCTTTGTTAACATTAGTCGTTATGGATATTCAAGATAATAATCTGATTTAACTATTGATAAGGATATTTACTTTATCGAAACGATACATAGATTTTTATACTTTAAATTATGTGCCCTATAGCATAAAAATAAAAATAAAGCTGGAAGTTCCCATGCTTATATCAAAAGACAGAATAGTGAAGTTGAACTGTAATTGTGTATGTTGGTTTCAAATATAAATGCACTTTTTTTTATACAAATAGACAATATTCATATTTTTTAAAAGTTATTCATATTATGTCCTTAAGCTTTTCATCTTGAAAGATTATTTCCAGATAATGATTTCTGGGATACAGTTGCAGTAACAAATTAAAATTTCATAGCATGTGTTTTGTGCTAGATGTACAAATACTTTTCGTGACAACATGTGTTTGTACCAAATACAGTTGACAAACCAATTTAATTAGTATGGTCAAATATTGTATTTGTGGTGGAGATGATGGACGATGATACTGAATGAAAGCGATAACCGTTCAAGAAAGTTTTATCTTTAGTGTATTCAAATGAAACATGTGTCTAATGGAACATAACTTTGTGTCGAATGTCAAAAGAATGTATTCCTGAAATTCTTTTAGAATTATGAAATATTATATTAATAATTAGCTTTTTAACTTGAACAATAGCCAAATGATAGATTTAATCCCATGAAAATTGAAATTCATATGTTTCTCTTTGTTTGTATATCCATTTGTTTATGCATTTGTTTATTGATCGATCTATTTGTTTATGAAAGAATAACAAAAATGGTTGAAATTTAAATATTTTACTTGAAGAAAACAAGTAGAAAAGTCACACATTCGATCTCTTGCATTTGAAATGCACAACATAATATGATGTATTATTATATTACGCACATGAAACATGCCTTTGTAATTAGGGACCCAGCAGCGTGGAACTAATTGTCCTTTTTATATTTGACACTAAGACACAGCAATCCCTTTCAAGAGTACTCTTAAAACACTCCTTTTTCAAATGCAAGAGCATACTTAAAGACCTAATAATGTTTCCTACCTTAAATGTTTTCAGGATTTTTATGTTTTCTAAAATTTCATGGTGTTTGTTTTGTTTTATGTAGTCATATCATTATAGATGTTGTAAAGGGGTTAGAGCTTGTAATGATTGGTGCTATACAAAGTCCTTATTATTATTATATATTGTAAGTGAAGTTTACTTGCCTGTAGTATATTCAGCATACAATAATAGAACATTATTCTCTATATTATCAGTCCTGCCATGTGTTAATTGGTCTTAATTAGCATATTCTTTATTGAAGAGTTGGCCAATTATTAAAGTTGGACAAAGCTAATTACATAATAAGGAACTGTTACACAATGATATTAACCAGACATTTCTCAAGAATAGACAGCCTTTGTTCATCAGGAAACCAGTCGAAAAAAAACCATGAGCAGCCTCAGTTATTTTACACATTTGCCTTTTTTCTTCTTTTTGTTTTACAAATGAGAGCCCAAAAGTGTCCACTTCCAGCTTTGTTATTATGTTCTATGAGGAGTGAGGATTTAAGCTAGTCCATCAACCTGAATATAATTAATATCAATGTTACTGTCTGTCCTGTTGTAAGGAATAATAACCAGATTGCAACATGTATATGCTAGACCCTTTGGCTAATAAATTGCACCAAATAAAAGTTACCATGTTAGCCTTGCAAACAATGAGGTGTCAAGCCTGTTTATGTTTATAACAAGGCCATAGGAACTCGTGACTGGTGCCTTATTTTGGCAAAGCCAGTTAAATAACATGGGTCACAGGTAATGATGAATTTGTTTGGATTAAAGGAACATCACATGGGGGTCATATATCCACCCTTGACAGACTGCCGGGGAGGTAGCAGTGTCTGCTAATTACGTATACAATGGGTGAATCGACATCCACTCTGAATTGAGCAGGGTGTGGCCACCATTGGAATCACAAGCTTAAATCTAGCATCTTGGGAACTAAATGTGAGTAGTTGCTAAACCATCTTACTGCAATTATAAGAGAAGATAAGCTACTCCGAGATCATTCAAAATTGGCAGGAAACTAAAAGGGACTGGAGGAGCTATAGAAGACAGTGCAGCTGGTCCTGAGTCTTTGGGAGACGAGAAAAGTAGAGAACAGAGGCAGAAGTTGATGGACTGGAGTTGGAGTACAGGTCCAGAGAAAACATAATACAGATGAGTAGGAACATATGACAGTAGGAAAATCTTTCACACTACATCAGATGATGAAATAGGCCATCACTTGGTGAAGTTAAAGATGAGTGATAGGGTTTTAAATTTTGAATTTAATTTTAGAAATGACTATGTTATTGAATGATATTATATTTTTGTTTATTTGAATTTCACCTTTTGTGTATTCAGTAATTTAACTGTCGGCATGGCTGACTGGGGTTTGGAGCTTGCATTGCTGTATCACTATTTCAGTTTCTAACAAAACAAGTCACCAGGGTGGGTCTCCTGTAAATATAATACTGGGAGCACCCCACCCCAACCTAGTTAACGGGAACCTTAACACTGTCCATGCTGATGTACTTTTCTGTTAACACCATCTGTTCTCATTTAGATTGGTGCTCACACGCATTTGGGGGCAGGGAGGCTGGACTAAATAACACTCATTTTAGTGTATATAATGCCTGCTGTTAATGTGCATAAACATGGTGGGTTACATATAGACTTGTTTTCAACTGCAGTATTTACATAAGGTTTGTCTTTAAGGCTGCAATATTTACCAAAATTTATAAACATGTTCACAGTATACAAATGCCAAAATGATACCATTTAATTAAATAGGTTCAGAACTCAGTCTTTCCTTTCTTCTGCATGTTAGGCTTACAGCTGACAGCTGTTGATATGTAAGACATTGTCAATGAATATAATAATAATAAGGACTTTGTGTAGCTTATAATCTTTAGAAGCTTTAAGCGCTTTACAACATCTATAATGATATGACTACACTACAGAAAAACAAAAACCATGAAAATTGGAAAACATAAAAACATGCTGAAAACATAAGATTCAAAACATTATTAGGTCTCATAAGTTGGTTCCTGCAGTAAAAAAAAAAGTTGAGTTTGAAGAACACTCTTAAAAGGGACCACTGTGTCTTTGTGTCTAATTTAAATGGGAAATTCATTACACATTGCCAGGCCCTGGTATGCAAAAGAACATTGTCCATATGACTTTGTTTGCATAGTGGGAACAATGAGTATACAATTGTCAGAAGAGGAGCATAAGGATCTTACTGGTGTGTACATATGAGTGAGGCTAGATAGGTATGTTGGACTGGAGTCTGTCAGTGAAACATTGCACATAGAACATTTTGTGTTTTATTCTCTATTGAATGGATAGCCAGTGTATAGTACAGAGCAGTGGTGAGGTGTGCTCTGATCAATGTACTCCATAGGTGATCTGAGCAGCTGTGTTTTGAACATTTTGACATTTCTGGAGTAGATATTGTAACGAACCAGAAATAATTGAGTTACAATAGTCGAGTCTTGAAAGTACTAATGAACACAAGTGTTTTAGTGGCATCAACTGAAAGTTATTTGTGAATGGAACTGATGCATTTCGGCTCAAGCTATACAGCCTTGCATATGTTCATGACATGTTGGTGCAATGTGAGAGTTTTGTCTAGAATAACACCTAGGTTTCATACTGACTGTGTGAATTTAATGTTGGTGTTGCTGATATTTATTGTCTGAGGTAAAGGATGTGAACATATACACCATACCTTGTTTTACATGTAATTGTTTATTGGCTTTTTCCTCTTATTATATCATGATTCAATTTGTAAAAATGGTCTTCATTGAATATATCTAACAAGTTACTGATAGGTAAAATGTCCTTATGATCATTGTGATTTTATTTTGTACTGCTACATGCATGTACTTGATGAAAACTTTAATAATGTGCTCATTGGATGCTTCTCTAGGATCTCAAATGACCCAAAAACTTTTACAGTAGCTTTTTAAAAAAAAAATGGGACTCGTCCACTGTTTTGGTGACAATCATGTTCTCAAATGGAGTTCATTATGTAGTTTAACTCTTTCCCTACCACTGATGTTTATGTACATCCACTGCATTCATGTGCTGCATTACCTCCACAATGATTGGTAATCTACTTGTAAACAAGCACTGTTATCTGCCATATTGGATGTATCCTTGAGCCGGTCATGTGGTTTAGAACTCTTTGATGGATAGATCCATTCTGTATGTTAAAAATGATCTAATTTGTCAATAATGAACAGTGAAAGGACATTAAGCTTGTCAAAAGTGACTTAACACAATTTGGGTCTTGCTGTGAAAGAGTGCAATGAAGAATTAAAGTCACACTTCCACAACTGGTATGCTAAATAAGTCATTGAGGCCATCATAGAGAAAGATGTTGTTGATCATTGTACTATATTAGAGAGCCTTGGAACCTCATTAATCAAGCCAATTCATGCTGAAGGGATAATTCCAGCTCACATGACAATGGGTGAAATGTCAGTGGCTTTTTGAAAGCTGTACTTATTAAATTTATGCAGTTTGGAGATTATTTACCTAACATGCATGCCACTCCATTGACCTAAGTTGTTAGAGTATGCATCTTGGATGTGTCACATTGCAAGTTCAAACCACACTCACAAGTCATTCCAAAACTTAAATAGAACTAGCTGCAGCCTTGCTTGGCACTCAGCATTAAGAGATTAGTGTTAGGACTGTTTGGCCTGGTGTCAGGATAATGTGACAGGGTGAGGACATGATTCTACATGTCTTTGGCATGATGCCCCAGTACTTGAAATCATTATAAACTACCAGACTGCAGACAACATAGAAATAGTACTCAAACATTTGTAAAGCTACATTACAAATCATAAACACACACACACACACACACACACACACACACACACACACTTCTAACATGCATTTGTATGTCACATGTTCTGGCCGGACCAGACAGTGTAACCCAGTACTTTTCTAGACTCACTTGGCGAAGGTAAAAAAAAATCCATGCACAGTTCAAGGCAGAATCTTGTCTTTAATTAAATTCCCAAAATAGGTCTATAGTAGTATGTGTGTGTGGTAAATTGACAGTAGTTTGTCCTGTCCTGTCGATATGAGTGTCTAGGTTTTGCATGATTTTTAGGAAATGCAGATGTAAAGTAGCCCAAATTAAAGTGTAATGTAAACGCGGAAGCGGAATACGGAGTCAAATCCGGAAACTAATTTAGGTTGTAAAATGGTAAAATAAACAAGGTATTTAATATATATTTACAACGGATTAAATCACTAAAAGGAGTGAATGAGATCCAGAACACTCACCGCCTGGTATCAATAGAGATACCACTACCACTTATTCTATTGTAGAATATATAACGATATTCTTGATACCCAGTAATCCAAATTATTATATATGAATAAAACGTAAACCCAATGAATGTCACATGAATGAATTCCTATCCAACAGTTATGTAAATGGAAAAACGGTAATTGTCTGAAATGAAAATGAAAGATGATCCAATGAATGTCTTTAGTCAATCAGAAGTATAAGTTCAGTAATCGGACGGGTGTAAATTTTAGGTTCACATTTATCACCAACAACGATCCGGACGTCCGCCTTTCGGATGTTATTATCGGATCCTTTTATTGCCCTTGTGACAATGCCAACTGGCCACTGATTCCTGCACACCGATCTGTCCCTCACAAGAACGACATCTCCTTCGGTTAGATTCCGTTGTTGAACCGTCCATTTTCTCCTGCTCTGAAGTGACGGAAGGTACTCTTTCCTCCAACGTGACCAGAAGGTCCGAGCTAAAGCTTGCACTCGCTTCCATTGAGAATGATACAAGTCCACGGGACATGTATCTCCCAACTCGTCTGACTTGTAAGCGTAGTCGGTTTTTTGCGTCAAGAGGATCGCTGGTGTCAGAATAAGAGGATTCTCCGGATCCGTTGAGACATGAGTCAGTGGTCTGGAGTTTATAATAGCACAGACCTCAGCCATAAATGTGCTGAGAACTTCGTGCGTGAGGAATTTCCTGCTCGGCGAGCATGGCGTCGAGAATCCGTCTGGCGGTGAACAAAGTTTGTTCCTTGATCAGAGCGGAAAAGCTTCACGGGTCCATAGATAGCCTGGAATCTTCGAAGAGCGTTGATAAATGATGATGATGACATTTCTTCGATGACTTCGATGTGAACTGCTCTTATTACAAGGCATGTGAACATGACAGCCCAACGTTTTGAGTTAGCCGACCCACCTCTGGTTTTCCTTGTGAGAACTCCCCAAGGTCCAAAAACGTCAACACCTACGTTGGTGAAGGGAGGTCCTGGTTCGAGGCGATCCGAAGGCAAGTCTGCCATAATTTGGTGTTGTGGCTCCCTCCTTAACATTCTGCAAATTACACATTTGTGTATGACGCTGGATGTCAGTCGTTTACCAGAGGTAATCCAGTATCCTGCTGACCTGATGGCACCTTCAGTGATGTGACGGCCTTGGTGTTTCACTTTCTCATGGTAGTGTCTGACCAGAAGGGTTGCGATGTGGCTGTTGCCAGGTACAATTATGGGTTTTGTAATTTCAAGGGTTTCCTTGGAGTGTTCCAAGCGTCCACCTACCCGTAGAATCTTCCGGGTAGTGTCCCATGTTGGGTTCAAATTGATTAGAGGGCTGCCTTTAGAAATTTGTTCTCCCATTTGAAGTGCGGTCACTTCCTTGCCGTAGAAATCGCCCTGTGTGGCTCTCAAGATGAGATCTTCTGACACTTGGTTTTCTGACAATACTTTAAAGTCAGCTGATTTCCTGCATTTCCGTTGGCGAGCAATTAGTCGAAGGTGATTAATCCCTGCAATCACACTCTTCCATGACGAAGAATGCTCGAATCTGGCTGTTCCTAGTCTACTACATGATGAATTTACCTTCGTAGGGTCGACAGTGGTAAATGCCATGCGAATTTCGATGTCATCGTTGGGCATTACGAGTTCATGGGTCTCACCTTGCTGAGGAGTCGACTCAAATAATTGTTGGGGTCCATTGAGCCAACTGCTAGATTTAAGGTCTACAGCCTGTATCGACCTCGTTGCAGAGTCTGAAGGATTTTGATCCGTTAGAACATAATTCCATTGATCAAGATCTGAAAATTTGCGAATTTTTTCCACTCTATTCGCCACATAGACATAGAATCTCCTAGTTGAGTTGCATATGTAACCAAGAACGACCTTGCTGTCGGTGTAATAGCGAACATTGTCTATCTTGACGTCTAGATGTTCAATAGCTAGGACCGCAGCACATAGTTCCTTTCTTGGAATCGTGGTTCCAGTTTGAAGGGCTACTTTAGCCTTTCCAAGAACAAATCCTATGTGATAATGGTTACTGACGTCTTTCGTTCGAAGATAAACAACGGCGGCAATAGCTTTATCTGAAGCGTCCGAGTAGACATGGAGTTCCCTGGTGATGCATTTGCTAAGTTGGGGCACATATGTCCTTGATATTCTCAAGTTTTTAAGTGGTTCAAGGGTGTTTTTCCAAGACTTTCATTTAGAGGCAAATTCATCGGATACGGGCTCGTCCCAATCTATGGTCTCTAAGACAATGTCTCGAAGGATGAGTTTCCCATATATGATAACGGGAGACAGAAATCCAAGCGGATCAAAAATGCTGTTAATCGTTGATAAGATTCCTCTACGGGTAATTGGTTTTTTATCGGAAGACAGTTCAAACAGAAATTTGTCCGCGTTGACATCCCATATTAGGCCAAGACTCCGTTGGAGCGGTTTTTCTTCCGAGTCTAAATCTAGATCTTTCAAATTAGATGCCAGATCAGTTGTTGGAAAAGCAGCCATTACTTCAGTGCTATTCGATGCAATTTTGTGAAGTCGAAGATTGACATAGTCTTTTAAGGCACTTTGAGTGTCCACTAAGAGCTTAACAGCTTCTTCGGGTGTTGAGCAAGAAGTTAACCCATCGTCGACATAGAAGTCTGGCGATGGACTGTTTCCAAATACATGTACTTTCATCCTGTACTCAATGAGTTTCTTATTGATGTCATTGTTCTCATACCAAAAGAAACGCAAATAGTTTTGGTGGTCCTCTCGGACGATGAAGCAGTGAAACGTGCTGCACGTCTGCAGTAACAGCTACCATTTCCCTTCTAAAGCGAAGAAGTACACCAATAAGATTGTTGATTTAGTCTGGTCCTGTAAGCAGTACGTCATTCAATGACACTCCTTGGTGTTTTGCAGATGAATCGAATACGCCTCGTATTTGATCGGGTTTTCTCAGGTGGTAAACACCAAACAATGGTAAATACCAGCATTCTTCGTTTGCCGCTAGCGGTGGAGCTACCTCGGCATGATGATTGTCCAAGACTTTTGCCATAAATTCAAGGAAGTGTTCACGTTTCCTTGTATTTTTCTTCAGATTGGCGTCAAGAAGTTGTGCCCTATGTTTTGCCTGGGTCTTGTTGTTCGGCAATGGCGGCCTAGGTGACTTGAAAGGTAATGGAGCTACCCAGTGCCCAGTTGAGTCTATTTGAAACTCATTATCCATTTGTTGCATGAATATTCTGTCCTCGTGCGACATACCAGTTATGTCGTCATCCTTTGTCCTCTCGAAAACTGAGGAACCAAACTCGTTATCTTTGCGATGTAGTGCGGGATTAGAAAGTTGCTCCCGTACTTCTAAATAGTTGTGACATGGCACTAGGGCTGTCGGCTGACCCGAAGGTGAAACATGAGTTTGGCTGAGGTTGATATTATCGGGCACATGTTGTTTATCTAAACATGCTTCTCCTATGACGACCCATCGTAGCTTGAGTCGCTGGGCGTATGGTACTCCTTGATTACTTATTCGTTGTTCTAGAACGTAATGAGCTTCTGCCAAATCTCTTCCGATCAGTAGCATAATCTCTTTTCTTCTGTCTATTGGTTTGATAGACCCAATAAGATCGTTTAAGTGTTCATGGAACTTTAAAACTTCTGGAGTTGCGATCTCGTTTTTTCATCAGGTATGTTGCCACACTCGATGAGTGTCCGAAGTTCCAACTCTACGTCTCCATTGATGGATTCTATGATGAAATCACTTCCTCTCCGGCCGGAAGTGATGACTCGACCGGAACAAGTGTTTAGGGTGTAACTCTCAGGTTTTGATCTGACATCAAAGAAATCAAATAAACTTGGCAGGGCTAGGGATCTGTCGCTTTGGTCGTTGATAATAGCATATAGTCTAAGAATTTTATTTGGATTGTCTTTGTTGTAAACATTGACCGGTAAGATTTTGGCGCATGACTTTCCATGAGCTCCTTTACAGATTTCAGTACATTTAGCTTGTATGTCTTCCTCATATTGCCTCTTGGAGTTTTTGGAGAACTCCCCGCCATGATTTTCCGCAACCTCGGGAGGTAAACATGGAGAAGGTCTATTGACGTGTAAAGCCGTAGGATGCTGTTTGCTGCCGCAATCCTTACAACAAATCTTAGCCTTGCAATCGTGACTGACATGCTTATCCGATGCACAGCACTTAAAACAAATGTTGTGTTGTCTTGGGAGTTTTTTCCTCTCTTCGATGGATTTGAACTTAAAGCCCCTACATTCATCGAGTGTATGTTTCGTGTTGTGTAGAATGCAGTTACTTAATGGTTGACTTTTTTGGCTGAACGTCCTTTTGATTTGTCAACTCTGTTCTTCGGACATTCACTTTAGGTTTGGTTCCATGAGTGTTTTTTGCAGAATCACTTTTTTGAGTGGGATTGTCCAAATCTATGGGTCGGAAACCAGGGTTATTCCTCAGGTCGCATGTGTGCTCAAGAAAGGCATGGAATTCCTCGAATGGTGGGAAAGTGATGGAATGCTTCGAAGCATAGTTGGCTGCTCTGCTTGACCATTTTTCTTGCAATCCATAGGGAAGTTTAGATACGAGAGGTCTTACCCCAGTAGACGAGTCAAAGTAAGCAAGGAGAGTCTTAAATTCATCCTTTTTCTTGAGGAATTTCACCTCTGACAGTAGATCCAAAAAATCATATAACTTCTCGTTGTCCCGGTTGGTGAGTTTGGGAAAAGACTCAAGTTTTTTCTTTATGGAAGCTTCCACCATCTCTGGCGAACCATACCTACGATCTAGGCGTTTCCAAAGTTCGTTTATTCCATTAGATGGATTCCCTGCATTAGACGATCTTATGCTTATGGCTTGTTCTGAGGATTTTGGGCCTAGCCATTTAACCAACAAGTTGATTTGTTCCGAGTCTGATAGTCTCAGTTCTTTTGGTTACACATTGAAAACTGTCTTTCCATGCATGATAACATCCAGGTTTGTCGTTATATTGCGTGAGCTGGGAGAAAAGCAAATCTTTCCGTAACAAGAACTTTGTCATTTCCGATGCCCTATTATCGGTCATAGCTGAGGCATTCAGCAGGGTTGAATGCTGCGTCCCCATCTGTATGTCCTGATTTAAGCTATGATTTTGAGAGAGGACTAAGTCCCCTTGTCTTGCGTCGTGTGAAGTAGGGACAAATTCCGGTGCGCCTGCGGAGAGTTTAGATATTTTTGGCTCCTGACTGGAAAGTAATCTGGCAAGAGTAGATGTAATCGGCTGATAATTATCAAAGGATGTCACAAAATGAACAAAGATGTTCTCGGACTCCATAAGGAAAATCAAGGTTCTTATCCTCGCCTGTTGGTCTCTGTACGTCATGTAGCGGTTCACTGGTCATCGTACCAGACGATACCTTATCAGGCTCCACATCGGCAATGTTTCCTTTATCGATGAGCTGACTTTGTTGGCTTATGTATTCTTTAATCCGGTCAGAGTAATCCGCCTTTGTTGCGGAGGACCATCCTCAATGACTTGACTTCCGGCCTGGTCCATCTCGTAGACACGAGCTTCTGCCTCAGCAATGGCCAACTCTTTCTTGGTTTGAAGGAGGGTCATTTCCGTCTTAAATATGGCTGCTTCCTCGTCCATGACTGCTTTTTGTCGAGCCTCCATTCATTCAAGTGCAGCCTGTTTTTCTGCAAAGAGAATGGCGGCCCTAGCGGCTTTTGCCCGTTTTTGTCTGGCAACGCTTGAGGCGTCAGAATGTTTTGACGACTGGGAACAAGCTTTGCTCCCAGAATGCTGAGATTTGACGGACCTCTTGTCGTCGTATTGACTTTTGTTCTTGAGAAGGTTTAGCGCCCTATCGACAGCACGTTTCCGAAAGTCCACTAGCTTGGATAAAGTATCCAAATCTTGGGTACTTTCATCTGACCTGGTTCCTTTCAGAAAGCTCGTAAAGGCATTGACCTGACCCAGATATTTGGCATTTTCCTGTATGATGTTTTGCTCCAGAGCAAGACAGTCTTCAACCCTTTCAGGCGGGCTGTCTGCAATTTTCAAATATGAATCCAGCATGGACCATAGGTATTCCACGTTCTGGGAATATTTGTCTCTCCTTTCTATGTAGGATTCTCTCCCCTTTTCTGACAGAGTACGGTTCCTTGGACCCAATTCTTCTGAGTGTAAAGACTCGAAGTTGTCCATGTTTTTTAGGTGACTAAAAGTGCCCTGAACTTCTACCACTTTTTAGTGAGGAGCGTTCTTGCCTCGACTCCAATGTTGAGAGCGGGTTGCCTACCGCATGGAACGTGCTTCAGTGTCACTGGTCGACGGGACGTTGACTGTTGTTGTCAATTTATTGTTCTGGCCGGACCAGACAGTGTAACCCAGTACTTTTCTAGACTCACTTGGCGAAGAAAAAAAAAATCCAAACACAATTCAACGCAGAATCTTGTCTTTAATTAAATTCCCAAAATAGGTCTATAGTAGTATGTGTGTGTGGTAAATTGACAGTAGTTTGCCCTGTCCTGTCGATATGAGTGTCTAGGTTTTGCACGATTTTCAGGAAATGCAGGTGTAAAGTAGCCCAAATTAAAGTGTAATGTAAACATTGAAGCGGAATACGGAGTCAAATCCGGAAACTAATTTAGGTTGTAAAATGGTAAAATAAACAAGGTATTTAATATATATTTACAACGGATTAAATCACTAAAAGGAGTGAATGAGATCCAGAACATTACATGAAATCTGATCTGATGTTAAGACCCTGGTTGCTTTATCCAAAATTCAAAATGCAAGCTTTAAAACTCTTACATAATAAGTGTATATGCATAGTCTTTCATTAATAACAGTGATTCAAGCAATAGTTCTTTTATTTTTACAGGCTTTTGTTCTTTTGTATTAACATTGCATGGATAAAATTAAACATGCTTTCTGGAGAATTCAGTTTTTTTAAACAATTGTTGTACAATTAGTTTTGATGCCAATTTTCGAATTATGGCATATTTTTAGGAATGTGTCTATTGCATATATTGTTACCTGTACTACATTTGGGGGCCTCGAGTGGTCTAAAGCGCTGTCTGTTACGGATCACTGCCATCTCACCTCTGTCTGCTTGGGTTCGAGTCTAAGATTCGGCTAATGTAGTTATGTGAGAATGATTGCCAGTAGCTTCTCGTGGGTCGGTGGTTCTTTCCGGGGATTTTTTACAGGTTCTTCCTCCACCATTAATACTGGCCACCATGTATAGCCTGTATTGTGCTTAAAAATGGTGTTAAACCATAAAAAAACAAAAATAAAACCTGAACTACATTTGCTTTTATGTTGTGTATCCTATCCTTATTGTTCTGTTATGCCATAAAGGTAAACTATCATCATCAAGAATATTCAATAAAGATCACAAAATGTGTTGAAATTGGTTTATTAATATAGTTTATTCCATAGTGTTTGAAAATAACGATGATCACATGGAATTGGCATTTTTATAATATTAATAGTCGTGATATATATACATTATACAGTATAGCTTGTTCTGCTGTAGTGCTATTTTTAACTGATTTTATGCTTCTGTATTGACTTGAGTGATAAATACATGATCCATTATGAAACTGTATTAAAGTGTCAGTACTGTTATTACAGTAATGTGTACTTTAGGGATCATCTGTTGTAAAGTATTCATGTATTCTTGAATAACCTAGTGATATATGCAGTTCTATTTCTGATCTATTTACATTGGGAAACTCAACCTGAGTTGCATTATAATCCAGTATGAAGTTCATTTTATGTCTGTTCGCTAGCTATCTTGAGAAATACGTGTACATTAAATACATTAGCCAGCTTGTTCATAACTTTAATTATTGAGCCATGTACAAGCCATTTACATGTAGCTAGGTAAAGAAGATATATGTGTATCTCAGTAATCAAGAACACATACAAATTATTTTAATTTATTGGCACCCATTTTGGGACAAAAGGACTTAGTTGAATATCTTGGAAAGTCAGTTGCTGATAGTTTTAGTCTCAAATCATTATTCTCACACAATATACAGTTCATCTGTATTACATGTGTTCATTAAATGTATTGAAACATGAATAGCTGTCCTTTTTTGTGATTGAAATTATATAAGTTGACATTGAGTTCAAGTTGGTCTTGTGCTGAAGTAAAACTCTGAACATTACAGTGCAAATGATATTATAATAATTATAATTATAAATCCCATATTCAGTATAATATTTACACGTCTTAATAAGGGCATGCCCCTCTCTGATTTAAATTTTTCAAAATTATCTTTACCAATCATGTTCATATCCATATCATCATTTGTTATATATTAATGCTTCAAGCATTTAAAACCTTCGTCCACTCTTTGAAAACCAAGGTATAGAAAGACATGGTAACTGCTTAAATATTGTAATGTCACTGTTGCCATGCACTACAAGATGAAACAATCAGTTTCATTGATCAGCTTGCAAAATCATTGTTACTCAAGGGTTATGACTTCTTGTTTGCTTGCGTCTTAAACAGGCATAGGACTGCTTCATCATTTCATGAGCCATGCATAATAATATCAACATTTCAGCTGTTTGGAGAATTGTGATTTTAATTCTTCATTCATCTTTCACTCAGTATTTTACAAAAAAACGCTATGGATTTTCATTTGAATAGTTCTTTGCATTATAGTTGCAGGGTTGTAGTTTTTAAACCGTGATCCATTGGTTTTAGGGTCTTGGACTACAGCATAACAACTTTAATAGGAATAAAATCTCATGCTAGGTTTTAGGATTATAAAAATACCACCCTAATTTCAGAATTTTTTTTTTCTCCAAGTGTTTATCTAACCTCAGGCAGCACTGTTTTCAGTAAACTGGTCTTGATTATACATTTAGTTACGATGGTCTCACATTATCTTAAGTTATAGGTTTGTCAGTTACATGTATAACTATGATTTGTCATTCATAATAGGGTGGTCACAGAGACCTATACATTTATAAAATAGTTTTAATTATTTATTTTATGGGTGAGCAGTGCATTTTTTATTATTCATAATTCGTAAAAACTTCATTTATTACCTTCAGATTTCTTTGTTTTCAGAACCACCAGAGAGGCCAAAGTCTCCACCAGTTTCATTCAATCTTGGGATGCAAATGTGAGTTTTTGGTCATAAGGCACACCTGCCAACCATAATGATTTTGCAGTAAGTCTTATGAAAATATGAAAATGATCCTTAAAAATATGGACTTTGGAATAGTAGCAGATATCTGTAAATATGATTACAGCAGTAAAATCCAGTTGATTGGCTTATCCTTGTCTGATTTCAATCAGGGTTTTATATTAGATTTAGTGGAGTTGATTTTGGAACCAAACTAATGTTACAGGAGTACCATACATAATGGCTGTCAGAATAAAAAAGGAATTGCTTGCTTGTCCTTTTTAATGGAATTTGGCTATAGTAACAATACTACAATTGATGTAGTATTAATACTACAAAGCTATCCCCCCAAACCCATGTAGTAACATTACCCTATGTTCAGGCACTAATTTTATGATCTCCAAAACCTGATGTAGTAACAATACTACAACTGATGTAGTATTAATACTACAAAGCTATCACCCCAATCCCATGTAGTAACATTACCCTATGTTCAGGCACTAATTTTATGATCTCCAAAACCTGATGTAGTAACAATACTACAACTGATGTAGTATTAATACTACAAAGCTATCCCCCCAAACCCATTTAGTAACATTACCATATATTCAGGCACTAATTTTATGATCTCAAAAACCTGATGTAGTAACAATACTACAACTGATGTAGTATTAATACTACAACACTATCCCCCCAAACCCATGTAGTAACATTACCCTATGTTCAGGCAATAATTTTATGATCTCCAAAACCTGATGTAGTAACAATACTACAACTGATGTAGTAATAATACTACAAAGCTATCCCCCCCAAACCCATGTAGTGACATTACCCTATGTTCCGGCAATAATTTTATGATCTCCAAAACCTGATGTAGTAACAATACTACAACTGATGTAGTATTAATACTACAAAGCTATCCCCCCCAAACCCATGTAGTAACATTACTCTATGTTCAGGCACTAATTTTATGATCTCCAAAACCTGATGTAGTAACAATACTACAACTGATGTAGTAATAATACTACAAAGCTATCCCCCCCAAACCCATGTAGTGACATTACCCTATGTTCCGGCAATAATTTTATGATGTCCAAAACCTGATGTAATAACAAAACTACAACTGATATAGTATTAATACTACAAAGCTATCCCCCCAAACCCATGTAGTAACATTAACCCTATGTTCAGGCACTAATTTTATGATCTCAAAAACCTGATGTAGTAACAATACTACAACTGATGTAGTATTAATACTACAAAGCTATCCCCCCTAAACCCATGTAGTAACATTACCCTATGTTCAGGCACTAATTTTATGATCTTCGAAACCCGATGTAGTAACAATACTACAACTGATGTAGTATTAATACTACAAAGCTATCCCCCCAAACCCATGTAGTAACATTACCCTATGTTCAGGCAATAATTTTATGATCTCCAAAACCTGATGTAGTAACAATACTACAACTGATGTAGTATTAATACTACAAAGCTATCCCCCCCCCCAAACCCATGTAGTAAGATTACTCTATGTTTAGGCAATAATTTTTTGATCTCCAAAATCTGATGTAGTAACAATACTACAACTGATGTAGTAGCAATACTACATAATTTGCCGACAATATGGAGATTAACATGGATAAATCTATAGTGTACTTTGATCTTGATGGACTGATGATAAAATGGGGGTTAAATGTGTGAGAATTAGCATGACTGGTGCAGATTGATAAAAAAATCTGACTTTGTTCCTTACAGTTTCCACTTCAAGAGATGTGTTGCCTCCAACGATAATTATTCATGACATGAGAAAGGTTAACAAATATTCATGCACCGAATTAATGGATCATACATGTGCAGGAGAAGGGTTGTGTAGATGAAATGATGATGCAGTGGACTAGAGAGTTTTATCTCAATTGCACAGTTTTATATTTTTTACAATAACATTAAAGTTGGAGTGTGTTTTCCGACATGTAATTTTGGAATGATTTATAAGATGTCCCAAAACTTACCACTAAAAAAACACGATGTGCTCCAGAACATACAGTGCACAAAGAAATTACTTCAAAAATTAATTTATGGTGTCCCAACAAATATGGTGTCCTAACATATATGGTAAATACAGTAATACTGCTACAGAGATGAAGTTTACTGATATGCATTCATGTTTTTAGTTAATGTGATAATATTACTATATTGTTACTCCTGACAGCCTTGTTGTAATGATGTTATTTGATAATAATTCTTTACTACTTTGTTATATCAAAACTCTTGCAGTAATATCACCATATTTGTAAGGTCATTCTTGAGTACCATTGTTTTAATCTGCAAAACCATTAGTAGGTATTATTACTATAAAGCTGAAGTTTAAACCCATGCCATAATGCTACTTGCTGCATTTCTACATTGATAAACTTGAAATCCTTTTGTAATAATGCTGTTCCAAGGAGACTGCATTGCCTCTGAAGCTCTCATCACCAAGCCTGGTTTAATAGTATGGCCAGTAATAATACAGTCTAGATGAAATTGTTGAAGGTGCTACTTATACAAGATATTCAGTATATTGAAGTACTTGTACACAATATTTTAATCATCATAAAATATAGATATTTTCAACACTAATGTAAGGCACAATTTCTTTCTCATTTAATAGAATTAAAATGTCAGTAGCATCTCTTGCTGTTATTTCTGGTAGTTCTTCCATATAAGGCAGATATTTGGTAATTCTTTCATTAGGAGATTGTTTGAGTTTCATATAAATTCTTTTCTGCTCTTCCATTGATCTCTTTTCAACATATAGCCTACACAGAGAGTCATTGTCTCCACTAATACAGTGTTTTCCTTATCAATTTTCTGAAAAGACAAAATAGTTTATTTGAAAACATTGCAGACACTAGCATGGAAATTTTGTTAATACTACTTTGATCCACCAAACGCATCTCATACAAGTATTCTAACCATATACTATCAATATCTGAATCAATGATCTTCAATAATTTAAAATTCCCGTTATTATATTTAGCTTAACTACTACAGATATTGCAATATTTGCTTATATTATTTAAATAAAACACATTTAACATGTTTAATCATAGAAAAGCTACTTAGGTCATATCTCTAGGAAGTAGTTTCAATTATGTTTGCTTCTGATTTGAAATGGTAGTTGGTGGGGAGCAATAATATTACCATCAGCATTCAGATTTATTTTACTTAATTTTTCATATTAATATTCCAGGCATAACTATTACGTTTCTGTTGTACTTATATTGGTGCATCTTCTACTAGATATACATACTTGTTTCACAACTGAGCATACTTGTCACAATCTTCTTTTTACCTTTTCTCCGCTTGTGTTTTTAATGAGAAGTAGGATATTGAAGAATCATATAAAATAATGTAACTGCTAACTCCTACATCTGAGAAAAAAATGGTAGATATTACAATTAATTACAAGCAGAAAATATAGAATTCACAAATACATTGCATTTATTTTAAGGTTTATAAATATTTTGTGGTATAACATTTAAGATGCTACATACCTTGGTCCTTTCAGTAAATGATGGGTTTTCCATCTGGCTATCCAGGAAGCAACTGTTTGAATCTGCTGGTTTTGTAGACATTATTGATGATCCAAATGCATTAACATCATCTTTCTTTGTCATGTTATCATCTTGAAAAGTGATGGCTTCCTCTGCAACTGATATATCTGAAGCATCGTGACTTTTTGACTGATCTTCTTTCAAAGAACTTCCCAATTTGTCAATAAGTGATGTACCCAGAACTTCAAAACTTTTGGATATATCATTATCCTGCCACACATTATTGTCCATTAATGAGGTTCCTAAAGTATTATCATAATTTTTTTCCATAGAATTGCCAAGTTCATCAAAGGCAAAGTTTGTTTCACTGGCCATTTCAGCTTTATATGGCAATTCATTCAAGGATATACTTCAGGCAGCTTATAATACTATCACCTTTAATAAGCCATATGTTTACTTTTACTGCTAGATATTAACAGTTATAAAACAAAGCATTCGCATTACATGAACATCTAGCATAGCTAATGTTAGTGATTGGACTCTCTCCAGTCAAAACATTTCTACATTAATTAGAGAGCCATTGGGATCCCATTCAATGCCCAACAGGTGCTGACATTTAGTTTTATACTCCAACCATCAGATCTCAGACACTAGCAAATTTTACAATTATAGTCCAACAACCCCCCCCCCCCACTCCCCTTGCTATGTCAGTCAAAAGAACTGCACTGCCATTCTCTGCAACTGCTATCAACAGCTGTCAACTTTGTTCTTTTCACACAAGGGATTTGTCCTTCTATTTGAAGTAATTATAAAATAACTTTACCAAACCCCAGGTTTCTCCATAATACAAGTGGGTGGGGGATATTATGCTTTCCTTCATTCTTAAAACAATCAATTTCCTTGCATGCATTCTGATTAAAGTATATTTAAAAGTGGTATACTTATTACAATGGATGTAGACAGAAATAGGCTTGCATTTCTGTCCTACAGAATAATGATTACATCATATGGACAAGAACTTTGAGTATGTATGTATGTATGTATGTATGCATGTATGTATGTATGTATGTATGTATGTATTGTTACATGTTTAGGCTCGAATAAACAGTAACACAGAAAAAGTGAAAACAAAAAGCTTTGTATAATTTAACAAATAATTTATATCTGTGGAAAAATTCTGTAAAAATGAAAAAATAAGAACTTAGTTTCAAGAATCAAATCCAAAAATAATCCAAGAATAATCCATGAATTAAATTACAAAAGTCCTAATAACAAAATGTTCTAATGAATTCAAGTTCGAGTCCTGATGGAAAATCCATGATGGATGACGATGACATATGCTGTAGTCTGTACAGTGTGGTCATTTACAGTTCCGTTGTTTGAAATCCGAATAAAATTTGTAAGCAACGTCTTTCCAAAAATTCTATATGAGCACTCTTCAAATATTTTCAGAGAAAAAGAATTAATCCTTTTGAAATCCAAATGATCTGAAGATAATTATAAGTAAAAATCTGGCTAAAACAAAAGAAAACAACTTGATTCCAAGTGTAAAAGCCAGAAACTGAGAATATTTCTCTAAAACAAAGGTTATATCGTATTCTAAGATGCAGTTTTTAAAATCACCCAAGTTGCGAAATCAGAAGAGGGAGGACACGTGATCGTGTTTACATATAAAACATGTACACAGAATATGGCCTTGATTAGACGAATGATTTTACTCCAAGAATAAAAAAAATTGTTTACATCTTAAATCATGTAGTCCCATCATGACCTTCACAACAACCAATCATTTTAAAATAAAAATAGAACTTATTTACGTGGCTGCTACCAATTTTAAATCAAGGTCAGGATCCAGGCCTACACCTGGTGTTTACAAAAAGAATGATTCGGGTCAACTGATTTTCTGGAAAAATATCATCTCCAGTGAATAAATTTATATTATAATAGCATGTAACAGATTAAAAAATTGAAAACTGACAAACAAACAATTAAATTAAAAGATATATTAAATCAGATATACATAGCAAAATGTATGTATGTATGTATGTATGTATGTATGTATGTACGTATGTATGTATGAATGAGTTTAATTTGCTAATAATTGTAACTGATGAGATAAGCCACTCTTCAGATTTGCGCAAATTCATGTGGGTGCTCTTAGATCTAATTGAGCTTAATTTTACTTTTTTTTTGAAACCGCTTCCAAGCTCAATATCAAGCTCTAATAGTCGGGGTTGGTTTATAAAACTATTATACACATATGTAGACCATCTCCAATAATATCCTAAGCTTCTAAGCCTAGAGACTTGAACAGTTTGGAGGACATGTGCAATATTATTAATAAATCAACCCATCCATGTATCTAGGATCGTATAATCCCTAAATTTTCATCAAAATACTCAAGGGAACAAGTAGATTTACTTTCTGTTTTTGGGGGGAAAACAGTAACATTTCCAAGTCTGGACATAGTTATATTTATTCAATCAGAAACTACTCTTGGTTTTACATCTTAATGAATCTCTCTCTCTCTCTCTCTCTCTCTCTCTCTCTCTCTCTCTCATAATTAAGAATATATTTCAACTACAGTGGTTTTTCACACACTCCTGCTGGGGAACTAGTGATGTTTTTGTGACCGCTGCCCCCCCCCCCCCCCCCACCAAAAAAAAATTGCTAACCTAGCCTGCCCTTCTGTTAAGCAAATTACCCTGTAGGAAATAAAAATATCTACAACCCTTCTCTCTCTCTCTTTCTCTCTCTCTCTCTCTCTCTCTCTCTCTCTCTCTCTCTCTGTTTTGTCAGATAAGAATGTATAAAGGCCTAATTGGTTGTTAACACCTGCTGTGCATCTGACTGTGTTTTACTACCATCACCAGCTTGCTAAACAAGTATGGGCTCACAATTAGTAAATTCCTCAGTAAGGAGAGTGCATGGATCAGATGTTTACAGTGATAGCTTGGTGTATGCTCTTCATCTTTAATCTGAAATATACTAATCCATTTGCTCTCTTCTACAGATATAATTATCTAAATATATTGAAACCCAATAGCATTATCTGACCATAATGGCTTAGAAGTGTCTATGTTGTTACTGCTGGAAAACAATTTGTTGCACATAGATATAATAATAATAATAATAATAATAATAATAATAATAATAATAATAATCCCTTTTGATAACTTTTGTTGAACAATTTACTGCCAATGAGTTTATATTTATTTAAGAATAAGCTAATCATGTGAAAATGTTAGGAGGTGACTGCTAATTGAGGTAAGAATTTTTGTAATCGAAAGGTCAACATCCAAAAAGTTGTTGTTGTTGTTGTTATTAAGGGGTTTAACACCATTTTTCAGCACACGATAGGCTATGCATGGAGGCCAGTATTAATGGTGGAGGAATAACCTGGGAAAACCCTGGGGAGAACCACCGACCCATGATAAGCTACTCGCAAGCTTTCTAACATACCCACATTGGCCGAATCCTAGACTCGAACCCACGCAGACGGAGATGAGATGGCAACAGAGAGCGCATTAGACCACTCGGCCTCTCGGGGTCCCTCCAAAAAGTTAAAAGAAGGTATGAAAGCATTTCAAAGACTGCTGTAATATCCTGGTGATCTAACTAATTTATTTATGTATATAATTTTATGATTCTTAGTTGAAAATTTTTTTGCCATCACACTAAAGTGGATTTGGAATGGGCATACTGATATATGGATATAAGGACATAAATTTCCTGAAGGACACAAGCAAAATTTTTTTTAAAAATGCACAAGGAAGATTTTTAAGGACTCAAATTATGTGATAAAGGAAGATATAATGAAAGCAACACATGACTTCATGGTAAAAGTAAAACATGAATCTTTGGAAACTGTTGTTTTTGTAATAGAAGAATATTGAGAAAAATGAATAATGAAAAACCTCAGATTCTGGATGAGATCAAACCTCTCAAAACTAATAGACCACTGACCAAGTATGTAAGCAAAACTTATAAATATAACTTTTTTAAAATTTAATATTTGGAAGTGTTCCTTTCCTACAATGTTCGTCTTATGTTCGATATTTAACTTAATTAAATTGTTTGTAAAATAACTTTTTTCCTATCTAACCGCTAGTGGTTAGAGCATCCACCTCGGATGAATGAGGTTGCAGGTTTGAACCCTGGCCGAGTCATACCAAACACTTCTAACAATGGTACTAACAGCTATCTTGCACTCTGCATTATGAGGTTAGTGTTAGGATTGGTCAGCCTATTGTCAGGATCATGTGACTGGGTGGGACATCAAGCTACATGTCTGCGGCTTGATACCCCAGTGCTATACATCACTATAAACTGCTACACTTCAGACATCATAGCGATATTACTGAATTTTTTTAAAACTATGCTAAAAATCCAAATCACATACACTTGCACATTTGACCTTCTTTCTATCTTGACAAGGAAGATAACTATTGTTAACCATGCAAAACTGTAAAGGATGTTTCCAAATTACCTATTTTTAGCAATTATTATTTAGTATAACTGGAGTTCTAGCTTGTGTACTTACAAGGAGAGTTAGAAAACCAAATCATCTAAAGGCTTACTTGGAGAGCATCTAAAATTCACATCTATGATGTGGATCATGTAGTACAAAAACTGGTCTTAGGGTGCAAGGGACAGTTTGTATGATCAAATTTAATGTTGCATACATCTGTCAAATAAATTTTTTAAACAATAAACAATACACGAGGTCAAAAAGGTCCATGATTTTGGATAGGCTTAATAAAGCAAAACATAAGAATATCACTCACTTGGCCTAATCAGTCAATGGAAGTTCACAGACTAAAAAGTTGTTGCACCCCACCCCCAAATTTTTACATGCATTTTTCATGTTCGAAGGCCTGCCATTTTTGAGAGCACATGATGCTCACAGTGCAAACACTAACCCATTCCCTGGGTAATAATGCACAAAACATTGTCTACTTAATAGCTAGATGTAAGTCAAAATATTTGCCATCCATGCAGTTTTGAGATATTATACTTGCCTTGAACCAACATGTATGTTGCTATAACTAGCTAGCTCTGCTTCCTAGCGGACTATTGGTATTTCATTGGCTACATACTGTGCAGAGATTATATGAGGTGTACATGCCTCACATCAATTTCAGGAATAATACAAACCTAAAAGACCTAATTAACAAATATATCCATATCTTTAATTATAATATCTAAACAAAAGTCATGCCATAGCCTTAAGTTAAGAAATTTGCCATCTACAATATCTTGTGGGTGGTGTTGGAGGTTGGTGAAGGGTATCCATTGGAAAGCCAAAAGCAAAAGAGTTTTTGCTAATACCATATGAACAGCAATGCGGCAGACTACACAGGCTGCATCATTTTGATTGCTGTAGATATTTTAGATAAAAAGTAAAAATAAAAAGCAAAGTTAAAAGATAAGTGACAAAACAATAGTCACAACAATACTCTTATTGAATTACAGGGCATTGGTTTTACCATTTTAAAAATATTTCTGCAACATTTAAGATAGTTCTCTTAACAACATTGACAATTTGTGTTTTAGATTTCACCTGTCACTTTGTTTACTTCTTCTCTTTCCTCTTTTCTCATTATCTTATTGACAGTATGAACCTTTGTTTTATATGTAACCAAAGAATAACAAATCAAATGTTCACTATTGCAGTTTTGGAGAAGATTGTCTCTGCAAATACTAGAAGTAAAGTGCTTAGCAATGTCAAATATCATTGATTTTAAAATATGGAAAATGGATGAATTCTTGAGAAATGCCTTCATGGGTTTGGGGAACCCAGTTAAAAGAAGGGATGGCAAGAAAAATAAGGTAATACTTAATATATCTATTGCAAGATTCGCATATTATAAAACAATGGGAAACATATATTAGATCATGTTGGGGTTATGAATGTATCTTCAATTCTGTTGCATCCAATTCAGGGGAATAATTTGAATAATTTTTTTTTACTGAACAATAACTTTCAGTTTGCAATACACAGAGTAAAAGCAGATGTAAATGGCAACAAGATAGTTTTAAAATATTTCAGCTCAGAATCACAGGTATACACTTATAAACAAATAACAATATAGTTTCACAGTATGCAGATGACACCACTCTTACCCTGGATGACTTTAAGAAATCCCTTAAGTGAACACTAGATGTTATCTGCTAATATTGTACATTTTTAGGACTCTGTGTAAATAGTGAAAAAAAACAATGTGTATTTATATAATCAATGCAGTGAAAAACTACCTAAACTGGTTTACTTCTTACTTAACCGATAGAGTGCAAAATATTTTTTTTAAATGAACAACTATCTGAAAGTTAAAAATATTAAATGTGGAGTACCACAAGGCTCTATCATTGGACCTCTCTTATTCATTCTATTTATCAACGATTTACCTCTTAAGATTGGAACTTCAAGTTCTTCCATTGACCTCTATGCAGATGATACTACACTGTCTGAGACTGGTAAAACCAAAACAGTACTTGAAAATAACTTACAAGATGGTCTCAACAGACTTCAGGGATGGTGCAAGGAAAATAGTATGATCATGAATACAGAAAAACAAAAGCCCTACTAGTTACAACACAACAAAACCGAGCAAGCTAGATAGTGACAAACTCCAGGTTCTATTTGACAATGTGAGCCTAAATATGACCTCTCAAAATAGAATTCTTGGTGTATTCATAGGTAACAATAATTTTTGGTCTATTCACATTAAACACATTTCAAAAAGGTTAATTCTTATCTTTGGCTACTGAGGAAAATCAAAACATACATTCCTCGTCAATATAGGGTCATTTTTTATAAAAGTTATATTCAGCCATATCTGGAATACTGTAATGTAATTTGGGGTAATACCTCTAATTCAAACATAACAGCACTTTTAAGAGGGCTTGCCATTTAATTCTAGATCAATGTATAGACAAGTTTCAGGATGCAATAAAATAATATAAAGTTTTTGAAAATACATGAAATAATATTTTTTAGAAAGGCCAAATTGATGTATAAAGTCTTCAGAAAAGCCATTCCTGTCTATCTAAGCAATATCTTTCACCAAAAGAGATGCTGATGGTACTCCAAATTTAAGCTCCATTAGAAGAAAAAATTACATTATACCAAGGCCAAAGAAGAAATTGTTTATAAAAAGTTTTCAATATACTGGTCCACTGGTATAGAACAACATTCCCAGTGACATAAGGCTGGCTCCTAGCATTTCTTCTTTTCATAATCGATGTCTTAAATGGATGAAATCTTTAAAAAAATTTACAGTTCTAGTACCAAAAAATATACTGCCTGCTTTTCTGTAATTTTGCATCATTTTCAAAGCTGAGTTTTTCAATGCAGGATGATATTTAATGTTTTATATATGTTTATGTTTACACAGATGCCTGTGCATGTGTTCCGGGCTTGATACTTTGAATTTTACAATTACTTAATTATTTAGTGTCAAGCCAGACTTTTCACATCATGTTGTATATACTGTATATATTGTACATAGCAGATAGAAGGCCTCAAGATAGATTAGTTCTGTACCTAACTGAGTTGCATTCTCTAAATAAAGTCTTTATTATATAAAATATAACTGGAAGTACAATATGGTACTGTGAAGAATATCATTTAGATTGGAATACATCTTATTTTATGTATGTAGGTACATGTGTTACATTCTCTATAGAGTTAGATGATATGGTCAGCTTAATTATGAAAGCAAATTTAGCGAAGTTAAATAATTACTTTTACAGTTGTCGGTATGGCCATGTTTATTTAATGCTTTTGTTGAAAGGAAAAGAAACACGTAGCAGTTGTATATACACATCAGTAGAGTAATTTCAAAGGTAATAATGCAGTAAATTTTTTTAAGTGCTATTTGTCTCATAGGAGATTGGTAATAAGAGAAAATAATCATTTAAAATAGTAACAAAATGCAAATATTGACAACAGTATAAAACTTGTAATAACAAGCAAATGTTGAATCTAGTGATAACATGCATATATGTGTATATGTCTAAGTATTTGTGTTTATATATATGTGTGTATACTAAATATGTGTACATGTAAAAAATGCTTACAATAAATATATGTTCTTTTTTCTACTCGCACTCTATTCTTTTATTTGCACTCTCTCTCCTTTTCTTTTTTATGACTAATGTAGTGATTTTTGCTGAGATGCGGCTTAAGCATAGTATTCTAAATCAGCGGTTCTCAACCTGTGGGTCGCGACCCCATCAGGGGTCAAACAACGATTTGCCAGGGGTCGCTTACAACCATCGAAAATATACATTTTTACAGTTATGAATGAAAAAAAAATTACGGTTGGGTCGCCACAACATTTGGAATTGCATTAAAAGGGTCGCGGCACTAGAAAGGTTGAGAACCGCTGTTCTAAATGATGAAATACAGGAAGGAAAGGTTACACTTGAGTGTGAATCAAGTATTAAAAAAACATTCATACTGTTCTACAGTGTGACTTGGAGATTTCTGACCTTGAATGTTCATAGATAGAACTAAACAATACAGGTAAGAAGGTAGTAGCTGCAGGAATATAAAGATCACCCAATTATAACATAGCTGTTTAGGAGCAACTTTAATTTAGTATAGAGATAGCCCAATCCACTATACTTAGCCATTTCATTTCAGTAGATTTTATCTGAAAATTTTCTCCTTCCTAAATAAAAGAAAATCACTGTTTTGAAACCTAAACTCAGCTAATGTGTAAGGATATAGAAATGGTCCCAAATTTAGTTGGTCACATTGAATTCATAGAAGACTGAATTAAATCCAATACAGTATCATGAAATGGGTACTCAAACTAACCAAATATTAATACATGGCTGAAACAAACATGCAAAGAATTACTAAATATGCTCATTTGGGTGTAATTTTTGTTAGTGATTCCTCATAGTACGAACATACTCAATATATTCCTGATAAAACCTGCAAGTAAGTTTAAAACTTGATTGTCCTTGGAAAAGTGTACACAATGGTTATATTTTATCAAGTTTTGGCTGAAATTCAGTCTCAGTTTGATGAACATAGTTTTTAATGGACACAATGATTTCTGTATTAATATACAGATATACAAATCTATTTAAAGCATTATAAAGATGGTTTTCCTTAGAAGATATGGAGCTATGAATATGTGATATTGCCACTGATTTTCTTGTTTCAGTTTTTCTTTTCGTTTTTATTCAAGAATGCTACACAGAGCATACATTCAATGAATTTTGTAATTTTCATATATAAATGATAGCTATTTTAAGTAAATTTATGACCAGGAATGTGTATCTGCCAAAAGTGAGTCACATTGTACCAAGAGTGACAGTCACACTGCACCAAGAGTGATAGTCACATTGCAGTAAAGAGTGACAGTCACATTGCACCAAGAGTGACAGTCACACTGAACCAAGAGTAACAGTCATTTTGCAGTAAAGATCGAGTCACATTGCACCAAGAGCGACTGTCACATTGCAGTAAAGAGTGAGTCACATTGCACCAAGAGTCACATTGCAGTAAAGAGTGAGTCACATTGCACCAAGAGTGACAATCACATTGCATTAAAGAATGAGTCACATTGCACCAAGAGTAACAGTCACTTTGCGGTAAAGAGTGACAGTCACATTGCACCAAGAGTGACAGTCATATTGCAGTAAAGAGTGACAGTCACATTGCACCAAGAATAACAGTCACTTTGCAGTAAATAGTGACAGTCACATTGCACCAAGAGCAAAAGTCACATTGCAGTAAAGAATGACAGTCAAACTGCACTAAGAGCAAAAGTCACATTGCAGTAAAGAGTGAGTCACATTGCACCAAAAGTAAAAGTCACATTGCAGTAAATTCTAAACTGGTTGCCCATAATTCATGAGAAAACAATCAATGGTGAATTGCAGTCTACAATGCATGTATTTACTGTGTACTGGTGAGAATTACAGCAAATTCAATTTCTAAAATCAAGTAAAACATATATGTTGCTTCTACTGACACAGATGTAGCTTCCTCTTTTGTTTGCATGAAGTTCAGGCATGTATAATACTTTTAATTAGTTTCCCATATTATCCACCATTGCATGCAATAATCAGTATCAATGATATCATGATTTCCAGAATCACTGCAAAGTTATAAAACTGACAAGTTATAAAACTTGTGCATGTCTAGTTTTAAAATGACTTAGACACACAAACCTTAAGATATATTACTACATACTATTGCATAAAGTATGTCTGCAAAGATGGTATTAATATTACTCTGTATCATATCTAAGAATAGCAGACAATGGGACATATATAGCATTTGGCTAAATCCATGGTAGATATATTAGTTAGATTGCTTCAATTCATGTTTGAAGCTTGCTTTTGAAGCAATCCAGACTGTGAGTGAGACAATTTATGCAAATTTAAAATTTTTATGTAAAATTTGTACAGCTAGATAAATATGTTTTAAGTGTTATGAAGTAAGGTTGGGGGTAACTGGTTACCAATTTTTGTAAATGGTCACCAATAATATCGGAATGATCAGCAGTCATTCCGGGTAATCAACACAGTACTAATAAATATGGCATAAAGTAGCCACCACAAGAACCAAAACATTTTGAATTGAATTTTATTTGGGTTCAAGATTGACAGATTAGAGGACGTTGAGATTAGGTTTCTGTTCAATGTTCAATGCATCAGAAAGACCACATATTTAAACATAGTTATAAGCCATCATGAGATTGACCTTCTTGGAATATATTTTCATATAATTTTTACACCTGGATAGAGAGGTGATCTATGATTTTTTTTCAAAACTGACAAGACAAAATCTTAAACCTAGTTTTTATGATAGTTTATAACATCAGCACTGTTTACAGGAAAAGATACTGTTTGCTACATATAGATGCTATAAATAAATGGAACCAATCAAAAGTACTATATTGTTACTATACAAAATCGTTTATTGTAGTAAGATGTTATACTTATAAGCATGTTTGCTGGAAGCACACTGATGCAGAAAATGTCATACAGTTTGAAAAAATAATAGTGACAGCATCATAGCTTCGAGTACTACACATATAGTTTTTACTGGAGCATATATCAGTATATGAGAGAGAGAGAGAGAGAGAGAGAGAGAGAGAGAGGAATGGGTACACAAAACTTGTGAGGGCTGAATGTTTTTTGGCTTAAAATTCATTTTGGTATGATAATCATATTAGACATGGTTCTATATGTAAGAGGTTATGCCTGACATACTGGCTTAAAATAAATTCAAGCAATATGGTTCTGGTAGCTTTTTCTCCTTATTTACTTGTGTGCCTTTACTAAATAGTAAGTTCCATTCTGTTATTTATTGTACACTTTTACACAGATGTAGGGGAGTCATGCACATGAAATTGTTGATTATGGTTAGATCTTTATTGCCATCTTCTCTAAACAAAGGCTGACTCTGAACTACAAGCTCTGATACTTTGAAGACCATGCAACTTAGGCAGGTGCTCTGATAATTAACAGAGATTGATGTATCATTGGACAACCAGGACCAGCAAATCTGATTAGTAACACAGATAAGAGATAATTGTGATTGACTGTAATTAAGAAGAGCTATAGAACACTTGTACTAACAGATGAAATAATTTTCAGCCTAACAACTGCATATCAAAGCTATCTTCATTAACTAATTCCCAAGGGTTAGTGGTGAACAGAGTCAGTGTCTGAACCTAATGCTGCCTCTAATGTTAACCCACTCCTTTTGAAAAGAGCATCACTCTGAATGTAGAATGAAGAAGGTCAGATTTTTAATTACAATGAATTGGAATAAAGGTATGGTATATTACTCAGCTGATAACTTATGCTAATGTGACAAATTAATTAATGTAACCATTTGTTACTTTACATAAGCCAGAGAACCATTGCAAATATTTTAGAAAAGTAGTCTCTAGATGCTACTGTGAACAAGAATTTTGAAGTAGAAAACAAATTCAGATATAAGTTATCTTGACAATGAAATGCTGTTCAAAGTGATAATTTAGGGCATGTCAAAAAATAACTTTCTTTTAAATGATATAAAAGTAGGTACTATAATGAGTTGCTAAAAATAAAGAGGTTAATTTTGTTTTCCTTGTTATTGTAAGTATTTGTTTTTAGAGTCTGTTTCATTAGCTATTATATTGTTGAGCCGGATTTTACTATTTGCTTTTTGTTTCTTGCTTTTGCTGGTTTTGTCAGCACCGTTATGACCAAATACTTTTCCCAAGGACACACCAAAGCAGTTAGCTCAATGCTGGTTTGAGCCAGCCTGTCAAAGCTTGAATGTTAGGATTACTAGTCTGATTCCCTGTCAACTGAGCTTGTTTTACTAGGTGAAATTACATACATACATACATACATACATACATACATACATACATACATACATACATACATGCATGCATGCATACATTCACACACACACACATGCATGCACCCATGGATACATATATAAATACATACATACATGCATGCATAAATACATATATACACACACACACACACACATGCACGCACCCATGGACATACATACATACATACATACATACATACATACTTTCCCATGCACAGTTACAATACGCTTATATAAATACATACATAGCCAATCATGATATAGACAGAATATTGTGCATTTCTTGGACTTGGAATTGTTGTAAGATAGCATGTTCAAGTACAAAGTGTGGAAAGTAAAACAATACAATGAGGTTATAATGTCCCGAACATCTAATTGGGTCAATTATATATATATATATATATATATATAAGCTGTCTTCTCCAGTTGTTTTTACTTAATTGTGCTAAAAAGTTTTTATTTTCAAAATCTAATTCTTAAAAGCCTACATCCAGGTGACCCTGCACAGCTACACAGGAACAGCTGCAGAATAGTGTTGTAGTATTAATACTACATCAGTTGTAGTATTGTTACTACATCAGGTTTTGGAGATCATAAAATTGGTGCCTGAACATAGGGTAATGTTACTACATGGGTTTGTGGGGATAGCTTTGTAGTATTAATACTACATCAGTTGTAGTATTGTTACTACATCAGGTTTTGGAGATCATAAAATTAGTGCCTGAATATAGGGTAATGTTACAACATGGGTTTGGGGGGATAGCTTTGTAGTATTAATACTACATCAGTTGTAGTATTGTTACTACATCAGGTTTTGGAGATCATAAAATTAGTGCCTGAACATAGGGTAATGTTACTACATGGGTTTGGGGGGATAGCTTTGTAGTATTAATACTACATCAGTTGTAGTATTGTTACTACATCAGGCTTTGGAGATCATAAAATTAGTGCCTGAACATAGGGTAATGTTACTACATGGGTTTGGGGGGATAGCTTTGTAGTATTAATACTACATCAGTTGTAGTATTGTTACTACATCAGGTTTTGGAGATCATAAAATTAGTGCCTGAACATAGGGTAATGTTACTACATGGGTTTGGGGGGATAGCTTTGTAGTATTAATACTACATCAGTTGTAGTATTGTTACTATAGCCAAATTCCTTTAAAAAGGACAAGCAAGCAATTCCTTTTTTATTCTGACAGCCCATACATGCCAACCATTATGCTTTTGGCGTAATCATTACACTTTTTCTCACTGAATCATGCCTTACACATAAACGTATATGTATTACACTTTTTCGGTATATTCACCTTCCCAAAAAATCAATTATTTTTCTCATTTTTATTGACATTCAATTAATCCCACATACCATATTTTAAAAAAGACGACTTCTACGTAACTGCAGTATAAGAGTACGCTTGTTTGTGGACTTGCAACACTTTCCTAACAGTATCATGTTCTAATTATAACAACTTTCAACCTCTTATTCTATTTATAGCATCTGTGTGACTTAGTGAGGAGAGAACAGACTGGTTTTCTATTTTTAATCTTTATGCGCAGATTCTTTGTTTTAATTCATATTTAGTGGAGAACCAGTCTGAAGGTATTTGGCGCTAAAACGTTTTTTTTATTTTAGTCAGTGCGTATATGAGAGCAAAAATATCTCCTTTAAAATAATTTCACATGTGGATTAGAAAATGGCAAAATATAAACTGAACAAAAAAATAGCAGAATCCTCCAAATATGAAGACATGAGGGCAGCATCATGTGACGTCTATTACAGGCCATGTGGAAAGAATTTTAAAATTTGGCACTAGAAGACTTTAGATTCTAGTCAATGTGTGTCTAAAGCTAAAAGTGCTACATATGAAAACTTGAAGCAGTAAAGGATGTTAAAAGACAAGAAGGGCAAAAAAATCTTTTTTAATTAAAATTTTAGCATGTTATTTAGCATGTTAAAAAACGTATTTACCGTATGTTTTCGGACTGCAACAAATAATTACTTTTTTTGTTGTCCGAATACATATTAAATTCTTTGATTACGCTTTTTCTGCCTGTATTACGCTTTTTGACCCCTTGGATTCAGCTTTTTCCTCATCAGGGGTTGGCATGTATGGAGTACCTCGGATGCTTTAAGCTGCACATACTTTTTCATACAAAACATCTGCATGATCAAACTGTTTCTTGTAATAATTTTTTTATATGTCCAACTGCCAATTCATGTCCAAGATGAAAAGGTAAATATGGCTCTTAAAAAGTCTTTAAAGTACAGAAGAATAAAGAGAAATCTTAAGATTCTTGGGGGGGATAAGCAATAAGAGCAACAGTTTGGACATCACATTTCTATTTGAGTATGTCATGTGGTCTGAAAGTTGATTGCCATCATGAGAAATGTACCGTATTTACCGTATGTTTTCGGACTGCAACAAATAATTACTTTTTTTGTTGTCCGAATACATATTAAATTCTTTGATTAGGTGTCCGAAAACATACAAGTGAAGATAGAATTATGCCGCCCCCTCCCCTTACCCGTCCGTAACGAAGTTACCGTTAGCTCACATGACAACGTGCTGCCATGAAGTAAAACAAGTATTTTGTCTAACACCACGGAAAGGATAATTAATGAAAAATTGGCATTACTTGCCTATTTTGTCAATTTGATACATGTCCATCCACCAGAAAACAAAGCCATACATGTATTAGAGCCACGATTGTGTACGTATTTTCCGAAAGAACCGCCATATTAACATAGTAATCTTGCAATCCAGTTTAAAAATTCTGCTAATGATCATTAAAATCTACATTACAAACGCATGCAAGCTTTATTTCTGTGTAATTAAGATATTAATACAAACTAAATAAAAAGATTTTGGAGTTATAATTCTTAAGATATTTTGGGCAGAAACATTTTAGTATCGCGAGTCGAAACACGGGTACATGTATGATGGCTATTCTTAGAGCACCAAGGGTGAGAGGCTCCAAATGGGGTGAGTGTTGTATGTACGCCTACGAAGGGTAAAAATAAAAAGCAATTTGCAATAAACGAGTCGGCGTGATTAATATGTTGATATTTGTTTTAAATAAAGGTGATGCATTTGTTGTGGTTCTCTCTTCTTTTTTTTCCACCTAGCCGAGGGTAGATTAAAATGAGCAAAGCTTGCCGGCTGGAAACGATCTACTGCTCGAAGATTGTAGTGATGCATGTCAGAGATTTCAAAGTGTCTGGGTGTTAATTGTTAATAATATAACTGGTGGGATTTCTTTGACAGATGTGTTCGGAAATAAAAGGCAGCCATCTGGATTTTATTAAAAGAGCACACGATGTACCTAACATTTAGCACCCACAATCAAATATATCATCTACCAAGAGGTTTATTACCTGTAGAACAATAACTATGTTTAAACCTTTGTATATAATGCCTCAGGGATAAGGGGTTTGTTTTGTTGGACAATGCCAATGAATTTTACTAATCCATACCGACTCTGATGTATTGTTTAATGATATAAAGCAGGGGTCATGGTTTCTAATCAAAGCCATAACTGTCACACCTGTATGAAGTGGTTTCGTGTGTAACAATGTCTATACTGACAACCAATCATATTTTTGTTAGCTGAATCAAACTATTAAAATAAAAAGTATAAATAAAATACCCACCACATACAAAAGTTAGTATACTGGATAGCTATCGTTGTGAAACATAATATTGTTAGTACTGTAATAAATTTGATGAATAAGTTTATCATACGTTATGCAACAAGTGAGGAGGCACTGCCTAGTTCTTGGAAGGACTCATCCTTGCCAAAATCGTTTTCAAAGAGACCAGTAGGCCGTCCACAGAAGCGACTTCGAATTAATGATTCTGAGGAAGCATCACAAAAACAACCGCCTACGAAGAAAGCTGCTCTAGATGACGAGTCTGATCAAAATAAAATAGCACGCGTGTATCATCGTATGTTGTCATATATGTGACGCGATCAAAATGTCGATACCGGTCTGCAAATATCACAATATGATTTGAGAAATCTATATCCAATCTGTTACTTTTCGCTGGAACATCTTGATTTAACAAGACAATCCGTTGTTGATATACACTTTAGAGCTCGTGTAACACGTCCGACTAATGCAGCAGGTGTTGTCACTATCCCGAATTACATGTAATTAATAATTTTAAATTATATTAGTTCATGGACGTTCATGATCGCATTAAATAATTGGCGACCAAATGAAGCGAACTTTGTATCAGTTAAATTAACGGCAAACACGCTGTAAATTTTACATTAAAACGACGAAGCAGATCATCCAAGATTGTGTCCGAAAACATAAATTGTAGAAACAATTATAGCGGAGCAACGTCCGAAAACTTACAAGGCATTTAAATATGATTTTTCCCCGAAAAAAACGGTGTCCGAAAACATAGTGTCCGAAAACATACGGTAAATACGGTATATGAAAAACAAGAATTATGTGAAGTTGTGAGATAGCAAGAAGCCTCTGAGCTCAAATGATTTGGAACTGATGTTTGTGCAACTGCACCATAGGCAATTATGGCTTAAATGTACCTTACCAATTTTTTTATTTCAGTTTTGGATAAAAAAAAAATTTGCAACTTAGCAATTACAACTACACAGTAACTTGTTAACCTTACTGGTCAAACCTTATTGAGAAGTTTGTTATGTTTGTCATGTCTGATAAAGCCAGGTGAGCTTATGGTGCAGTCTTTTGTCCATTGTGCATCATCTATCCATCAACAGTTGCTATTTTAAACTTCCTGGCATAAAGGACTTTAGGGATTGGAGAAAGGATGCCAATCTGCAATCAAATAGCCACCACAACTAAAAAGATAGAAAAACTAATAAAGACTTCTATGCAGAAACCATTGGACTAAATTTGACTTAAGCCATCTTGGCATAAAGGACTTTCAGATCTTATAAAAGCAATGCAAATCTGCCATTAATAAATTTACCATTGCTTAAAATCGGAAAACCTTGAATTAGATTCATGTCGCTGAACTGCTGGAGTGTCTTTAGTACTGAAAGCAAATTCCAGGGTCATGTGTACTTCAGTCAACTATGATAGTTTGTACAGATGAATGGCTTTTAGACATAAGTAGAGATGTTAAAGGTTTCGGAAATTTCTATTTATTACCTGTCAGTTATAATGATTAATTATCTGGTGCAACATGTTTTTTTAGTTGAGACAGAATCCCTCTCCTAATAACATTTTTCAGTCATATAACATCCAACAGTCACATCGACACAGCTTGGTTCTTTTATGATATCTTGTGCCGTTTATTTTCAATTTAGACTGGTCCAGTACATATGTAGTATCAAAATAGAATGAATCTATGACAGGTGGTTTCACATTCAAGTATTCCATTTGTTTCAAGTAAAATTAATGCTAAAATTACCATATTTACACACATGAATCATTTAAAGATTTGTTCAGTGTTACTAAATAACAAAGATTTCCCTTGTATTTAAATATTTCATTGAAAAATTTCAATCTGTATAGTTTGTCCATTTTGTTCATTATTCCTATTATGGTACAGTGGAACCCCGCTATAACGTGCCCCGCCATAACGCGAATTCGGATATAACGCGGTTGTAGCATGGCTCCCGAAATTTCGTATATTCATTCACACATGGAGAAAAAAAATTTGGAGAAAAGTAAAAAAAAAAACAAAAAAAACAAGAAATTAACTTCATTTTGGGCATGAGATTAGTTGTGACTTTTAAAATAATATGATTGTGGCATGGTTCCTGAAATTTGAAATTCATTTACGTGTATTTTTATCGGACCGTGAAAATATTTGTTTAACGTACGAGAAATAGTGTGTAAAACGTTTATTATAATTTGGTGGAAGAATTCGCGTATGACTTTTAATAATAAACGATCGGAACTTAACAATTTATTCAGGTTCTTTAAGTGATTTTGGAGAAGTGATCGTGTATGAATTCTAAATTAATACGATATATATAATGTACGAGAAATAGTGTGTACAGCGCTTGGCTTCTGAAATTTATCAATTTGCACAGGCTGTGGTGGAGCTCCGTATTCTACTCTAGAAGAGGAAACTGGTTTCATTAGGTTTTTGAATTGTTAAGCCGAAGTAAACATTATCGGAAGTGTTACTTATTACGGACCCATGAGTAAAGCCAGTAAATCGTCTTTGTGATTGTCTTCCATGAATTCTGTATACAGTCGTTGCTCAAACAATAGCCGACATGGGCTTCTTATTTAACTGCAATCACAGCTAAGCAGCAGACAAAGCTGTGGTTGATACAAGAGTCGCACAATTTAATAAACATCAAAGGACGAAAGCCGCCAACATGTATGCTGTGCTTGGCGGTGTGATCAAACAACAAACAGTTGAAAGTAAATAATATCCACTTTATTATCTGTAAATTAAAAGGGTATGAAATTGTACGTCTGTTCAGCTTAATTTTGTTTTATATAAAAAGTGATTCGTAACCATTGCAGGCCTTTATTACTTAGTTATCGAGCTATATCTGTGTACGTTGTTTGCTTATATAAAAAAATATTTTACTATTATGGAAAAGCAAGTTCAAAAACGCAAGTCGTTTTCTGCTAAAGAGAAACTATGCCCTAGAGCAAAGAAGCAAACGTCATTGGATATATTTTTCAAGAAATGATGAAATTTAAATTTGGAACCACACTGACTTTGCACTTTGCGCAACGATTAATTTAGCAGTTTTCACATGTTTCTTTTGATGTTCACAAAATCTGAAATAAAAGTTATTTGCACGCTGAAATCATGCGTTGATTGTTAATTATTCTTGCAGTTGTCGCATATGATAAAATTTTAGCAGTATGAAATTTGTACAGACACCATATGTAGACCCGGGAATAGGCAATGACCGTACGATATCAGACAGCAAGTAAATGGTTTCAATATTTTGTTCATATCCTATATTTTACATGACGAATTCAGACTATTACAAAATTATTGAACATTTTAAATCTGTACGATTTTCAATGAAATTACATCCATTATGGATGAACTGCATGCCACGACGGCACGGTAGCATACGATGTTGATACACTTTTCATGATATAGCGATAGTCTCGTATTATCGGAAAATCTGTATTATCGTTCAAACAAATAAAAATTAGTAAATGTTTTTAATGCACAGTAATAACCTATAAATGTATTAGCCATCGATTATTTTGAATATATCTTAATTAATGCATTCCAGTTAATATTCATCTGATGATAAGCCGACTTTTGATCATTGTACATGCATACACGTATATGTTCTCAGAAAAAAGTTAAATATTGTAAAACCCCGCATTAACGCGACCCCGCTTTTAACGCGATCCGATTTTATGGACCCCGATCATCGCGTTATAGCAGGGTTCCACTGTATAAACAAAAAGTGCATGTTACAGTAACCAACTTTTTTTTAGAAAGAGTCCATTAAATAATTGTGTGAACAACAGCACTGACTTGCACAGCTAATACTCACTCCAGGGCCACCAACCTGAGGCAAAAATGGCAATAGTTTAACTTGGACATTTATACTGTGTTTTCTTTTGATTATTAAATAGGTCACGCGAGAAAGAAGTGTCCTCCCTTGTATTATTAATTAGTATACGTATGACAAGTAAATTGTCAGCAGCTATACAAGCCCCTGTGATGATGAATAAATGTGAACATGACACAAACCTCAAACTCGAATCGTTATTTTGTGTCTCAATTTAAACTCTATTTTATACCCAGATTATTATTAACAGGCAGCTGCCTGTGTACATATTGGCATCTTTCAATAGCCTGTTAGTAATGCAATATCTTACCTTGCCAGACAACAGTGGTTAATTCAAGTTCAACTTTGACTACAACAACATGTTCTGGTAATGTCCAGATCAATTGCAGTAGGTTTTTATATAAAGGTTTCATCTAATAAATGTCAAAACTTACTTATAACATAATTTTTATAATTTTGATTTTTGGGTCCATGGTGCTACCGCATTATTTTTGGAATTGCATTATAGCAAAGTGCATTATAACAGGGAAGAGAGCTGTACTGATCAGTCTATTAGCGCTACACAAAATATTGATCAAGTCAACACATGTTGAAGGAATGTGATGATATCTGCTATAAATGTCCTAACTGATGTCCAAAGAGTTGCAAACATGACTTATGTTCAGGTTAGTTTGTGATGGATTTTCACACTGATGTCCATAGATTATGCACACAGGTCATATTGGAGAAGCAGGCTGCAACTTAAGTGAGTAGTGAAAATATTAAACTGCTACTACCATACTACTGCAACATAACTAAAACGGTGAATACGTTTTTTACTCAGCAATTTTGGTGATGAATTGGCATAAGGAGGGTACCACAGTATTCTCCACTATATTGTGGCAACAGATAATTCATCTTTGATTAAAGAATGGCATTTGACTGATTTTCATGCAGCAGCATTTATATTCTTGCTAATGCTTTAAAGGCTAGTATCATGCACTACATGTATCGACAGAAGTAGTAATATGACAAGGTAAATTGAGATCAGAATTCTTGATGAAGATGTTTCATGGTTATTTTTCAGGGGTAGTTCAGTTGCATCCAAGATTATGGCCAAATATGGGTATAAGGAAGGCCAAGGCCTTGGCAGAATGGAGCAAGGGATTAGTACAGCTCTGTATGTGGAGAAAACCAGCAAAAGAGGGGGCAAAATTATACATGAGAAAGATCTTCCAAAAGGTACACTTTTCAATCTCCACTACTTTTTAACTTTATCCTAAGTAATAATTTCATTTCCTGCTTTCTGAAATTCTTGTCCTAATTCATCTTCTCCTTCTGTAGAAAGTGAGATAACAAGAATGTTTTATAATTTCATTTCTACAGTATAGATAAATGCTTTTCGTTTTTCCCTAAATCTAGTTGTAGTTGTTGTTGGGTTTAATGCCATTTTTTAGCATAAAATATGCTATACATGGCGGCCAGTAATAGTGGTGGAGGAAGAGCCTGGGAAAACCCCGGTAAGAACCACCGACCCACGAGAAGCTACTGGGAAGCTTTCTCACATACCCACAATTGCCAGATCTGAGACTCGAACCCATGCAGACAGCGGTGACATGGTAGTGATCCATAATGATGAGCGCTTTAGACTACTTGGCCACTTGGGGCCCCGTTTCAGCATAGTAAATGATTGAATTAAAAAAGATGACCATACTCACCTATAAGATGACTTCTTATTACTCAAAAATTTGATTCCTGCAGAGTAGGGAGTCTTATTATAAGTACAATATTATAAAAATAATAATCTAGTGATAATGTTGGAAACTCTAGACATTTGCAGTACACACAGATGTGTGCATTCAGATATTCTTATGTTTCTATGCCTTTACATTTAGAAATGCATATATGGTATGTACCGTGTATACCTGTTTACAAAATAAGTACCTCACACTGCAAAGTGAAATGTCCATAAATGTTGTTTACCATGTGTATTTCTAACAAGTATATTGTTTCTGTTTTTGTGAAAGTCATAAAACCTGTATTTGTATTTAATATCTGTGTTTTGCTGTATGAACACTGTTTGATACAATGATAGTTTTTGATTTAAGTTGCATTTTCCTTTTCCCTTATGTTTGACCTTTCCAAGCAATATTTTCCCGTTTTGTGCCAGTGCATATGCCCCAGTATTTGTTCAGTGCAAGTAGAGTTCTACATCTTCCAGTGATTGTTTGACCTTAATTAATACCTGTTAGCTTTTGTACAGGAAGCACCCTCTTTGCTTTCCCATGTGACAACCCTGTCATTAAGCAATGAGTTTGACACTTGCTCAATGTCAAGTAAATAAGGTGGTTATTTTAACTCCCTATGATCTTTTCACATAATTGACGTGTTTAGTTGCAACTTCAATAGATATCCACCAACTGTATGATCAAAGAGTTGCATGGAGAGCCCAGGCTCAATCTCTGCGTAAATATATGCATTTGACAGTGAAGCCAAGGAAATGGAGTTCGACAACATTTACGATAACTAGACTGTGACAATTTTCTAGACAATGATAGAAGATTTCAGAACTTTGTCAGACAATAAAGATGAATTTTTTTAAAAATACCAGATAGCATCAGATAGTGACATTTATCAGACACTGAATTGAAAAATATGTGGACATGTCTTGTTGATTATTTGTAACACCCATGGAATTAAAATATTTTAGGATCTTGTGAACTGGATCATGCTGTCATGTGATCTGTAATTGAATTCATGGATTTATCATATAAATGGATATAAAATGTTAAACATTATGGATTTTAATTAGGGCCAATTTGTAAGTTGTTGATTGATTTGTTACATTTGTTTTATCATTTTGTTTTCTAACTGTCGATTTATTTTTCCAAAATGTAGTTCTGACTCAATGACATCAAATTACCTCTTCAGATGTATTTGATTTGCAAAATGCACCTCAGTTTAGAGGAGGGTAAAAAGAGAAATAGGCTTTATGTACCTTAGAAAGTGGGGTATGGGGTGTTGGGACTCCACTATTAGTCAAATCAACTTAAATGGTACCATTTAGTAAATGCATCACATATTCTTAAAACTTGCTAGATTATCAAGTACTTTAAAAATGAAAGATACATGTAAAATTAAGAATTTCTTACATTATATTGGGTATGATCTTTACTGAGTGTAATCATTAAATTATGTTATAATTATTTTCACATACATATGGGTTTGTACACATATATTCTTTCTTTTACAGAGCTACCTCCAAGAGAATTACAAACCAATGCCGCTTTGATGAAAAATCCATCAAAAGTCATACTATTACGAGTAATCATTTATTCTATTTTTTCACTCTTTAAAGATAATTTTTCCTAATTAAGTGTGAATTGGACATTCTTTTTATCTCTCTTACTACAATCACAAGAGAATGATGAGGTTGATATACTATTTTAAAGTGTAAACATCAGTTGAATGTTCTTATTGTTGATTATTTTCATATGCATAAATTTGAAATTTATTGTTACCCTTACTTTGTTAAATTAGGTTACATGTTATATGTTTGGAATTGAGAAAAAAAATGTTCTCCACAGATGACTTGTGATTGTATACTTTTAAAACTGCTATCAAACTAGACTGGAGACAAAATGTTATGAAAACTGACCAGGTTTATAGACTTCAAATTTTTTTTTGAAAACTGACCAAGTTGTAAACTGTTTAGCAATTGACATACATTGTATTGCAAAATAAAGCTCAAAATTCTTATTAATCTGTTTGGAAAGAATCATTTGATTAACTAATCATAGGAGTAATATGCTTAAATAACAAAAAAATCTTGTCCCCAGGATACATTAATATAAGGTGTCAAGTTTCATATAATGAACAGGATGATACAAGTGTAGGAACTAGAAAATGTATGAGCTTGCTTGCATTCCCTGCTGACTGTTGATCATTATGTTCACATATTACTGGAGCCTTGATGGTTCTGAAGCAAAGTCATTATTCACTAATGAAATGACTCTGCATTTCAGCACATATATTAGCATATTAGTAGACAAACTGAAAATTGAATGAGAGTAGCTTTTCACAAAGCAGATTTGGACAACCCTCCACATCAGTAGGCTTTGATTTGGGTGGGGTCAGAAAGATGTTATTTTCTTTATTTAATTATAATTTTAATCAGAAGTAGATATTGAACATAACTAGGCCCCTTAAAACCTATGTACAAAACCTCACATTGTATGCTGGAGATTTTAACTATTTTAAAAACCACAAGAACAGTGTATGCCTCATATTAGACTATTAGATATCATTGAAATGGCATACCTTGGTGTGGTGGATATCTCCAAACAACATTACTTATAAGGTTAAATTTGTTTGCTTTATTTATATTTTTATCTTTTCATAGAATATGGTTGGTCCTGGGGAGGTGGATGAAGAACTAGAGCCAGAAACGGCAGAAGAGTGTACCAAATATGGAAAAGTTATCAAATGTCTTATATTTGAGGTAACATGTTTCAACTGATTGCACAATTTTCACAGTAATAAGCATTATTGCTGATAACTAGCAGCAGTATATAAATATGCAGATGTGAATCATTTTAATCTTTGTAGATGCTTAATAAACATGTACTCATGTTCAACTCGGACATTTTTAATGAAAGAGACTTAAAGGTTTCTTCTATTTTTGAAAACAACGTAACTAAAAATAATTTTGATGATTCATTTCAGACTCGCTGGTCCCAATGTCCTTTCAAAACCCATATGTTTTTAGGTACTCATTTAGGCCTGGCAGATCAAGTTTCAAGTTATGTTGATGTGCAACCATTCATCTTTCATCTGTTTTCAAACTTTGGTCATGGAGAGGTGGATGAAAAACTGGATTTTTTTTTTTCAAGCTTGCATTTGTAATAAAAAGGAACCTATTGATTTTGGAGTTCAAATGTCAAATGACATGGTCACAATAACTCTAAGAAGAAACATGGTTTCTGCATATCTTGAGTTCATTATCACCTGCTTTGACCAAATATGACAATGGCTTGCATTTGAGACAAAGAAGTGCTGAAAAATTTTGGGTTCAAGAGGTCTAAGGTCATAAAGTATTTGCCATCAATCAACCTTTGATATTGTAAAAGTGTAAATAAAATTTCTATGTACCATCCTCCCAGAAAATGGCTATATTAACATAATTGGAACAACATCCTATTTTATCCGCCAGTTGTACATGATGCATATATGGCTGTCATTGGTTATGTGTGCCCATAATCATTTTCAGTTTTGTAATACAACTCTCAAACTGTTTAAATGTCTTTCAACCAGACTTGGTACACATGTCAAGCCTGTTTTGTTCATGTGCCATTGGATGCTTAAATTTTCTATTTATTATTTGCTATAAATGTAGCATCAGCCTTATATAAAGTGAGAGTGATAGATCATTTGGTACTTTCAATAATATTTAAATAAGTGGAGGAGCCAGTGGCACATGTCATTTTTTGATGTGTTGTTTTTGTTTTTTTATCAGAATTATTGTGTCCTCTTATCAACCTATTTCAGATCCCCGGTGCTGTAGATGATGAAGCAGTAAGAATATTTATTGAATTTGAGAAAGTAGACTCAGCAATTAAAGGTAAATTTGAAGGGCCATTGCTTCAAATTGCAGGGCTTAGTATATCTTGTGCCCTGAGGGCTGGGGCAGCTAGAATGCTGGTATTGGCTATCACATAATGAATTCAGGTATCCTAATGCCAGTTTTCTGTATAATATCTGGACTTATCCATCATTTTGTTCAAAACACAGCAGTTCTATTGCACCATTATTTGCAGGTTTCTCCTTTGAATATGTGCCTCAATCGCATTATTAGGAATATTAGCCTGCTACCTTGTGAATCTAGCCCTACTAAAAGACAAAAATCAGCTTTTTTCTCTTTCAGTTGACAAAAATAAATAATTCTTGCCCATTGTGTCCACTAAGCACTACCATGTGTCGCTAATTGTTAGCTTCATTGCTCAACTGGTTAACATCAAACAGTTTATCCTCCAAAAATCCAAACCATTTGTATACATTGTTGTTTTAGAGTTTCTGCCAAATTTTAGTGATTTTGTCAACTTCAGTGACTTTGTCCTTTTAAGATAATGTCACACCATGCTATCCACTAATGTCTACAGATTCATTACGAGTTAGTGCAATTTTGACTTTTTGCACTTGTTCCATTTGTAACAGAGATGGTTTTAGTGAGTTTTTAATATGCTGCGTTGCAATTTATGCTTTGTTTTTCCTTTCTAGTGTTGTTTCAATAGAAATACTTGAAATGCATGGTCAGTTAATTTTTAGATTTGACACTGACTATATTTATGTTTATAATAGCAAATTAGTAACTAGCTGAATTTTTTATTTTTGCTTTGATTTCTTTTTTTAAACAAAATGTCATTTAAAAACTAAATATGCAGCTACCATGGATCTTCTTTTGTTTATACTAAGTGTATACCATCTGTGATATGCAGCAAATCTAACACATTCTCAGAGAAAATCTGAGCTAGTTAGTCATGTATTGATTCGCTAATCTATGCTTTGTTTTCTCTTCATGTGTATCATGCAAAATTTGCACTAAATGCATGAAATGGACATTCAAAGCAATAGTCCTTTCAGCATAGAAGGGAAGAAAAAATGGAATAAGTTGAGAAAGGCAACCTACAGTTTGTTGTTGGTGATACCGACTCATTAGGGAGTATTCCTGAAATTTAGGCAGCCCAGTGTGCATAATTCCCCCCCCCCCCCATTGTCAGAGCATGGAGTTCTGACCAGTTAGTTAGGGCATATGGTGTTTGCATTGGATCCATCTCCTTATACCACTGCAGAGCCACTGGCCATCCAGACATCAAGGACCATCCAGCATGGGAGACTTTTGAGAAGACAGTTCAGCCAGCTAGTTTGTTGCTTGCATCTCAGACTTATTGAGGGAGTGTTTCCCAATTTTAGGCAGCCCAGTGGATGTAAATCCTCCCACATGTACAAGCATAGTCTCGGTGCCTATATGGGTTTGTACTGTTCCATTAGATCTAATTCATAATAAAACCACACTGGTGCCAGCCTTTTTGTTTGTCCATTCTAACATGGTGACCCTTTTGTTGACTGACCAATCAACAATAATTTATGGGGAACTTAGTGTCAGATCTCTCCATCTAACCGTACCATTGGTGACATGCCCTTTTCAAGATAGTGATTTCTGTCCAGCCAGGCCCTTAGAGTGGTCGATAACAGTGATAGCTAGACTGTCTTCTGTACCATCAGCATCCAGGCTGATCATTCAGTGGGCTATCCAGCTGGCAGTGCAGGACTTCTGTGTGTTCACTATTTGTCCACAATGGAGAGCCAGTGGCATTTTCATAGGAATGGAATTGAGTCTTAATACCACCTGCTATGTCTTCTCCAGAGCTGCAAGTAGACCCAGATTGGGCATCAATGCACAGCAGGTGCATTGGAACTCCTTCATATCCATTATACTCAGATCTGACCATTGAACTACCTCAAGTGTAGCTTTCAAGCTGCTATCGTGGACATTTATAGGGTGTTGGCTACTTCAGAATGCCCTCCACTCCATACCACTATTCTAAAAAATCAGTAGATATGAACATGCAGGAAGTGATGCTTTCCTTCTGGTTCCCTCCCTAATTGGATAGACTTAACATGGCAGATTCCTTTAGTACTGATCTTCAGGATCTTGACAAGAATAAAGCAACTGTTCATTTGTCTGTTCATCTGTTTTTTAAAGTGGACAAATGTGCTTGTTTGGGATGTTCTTGCACCTTCTTCATTGTTGTATTTGGCCATATTGGCACCTCCTTTCAGACTCAACAGAGACACTTCAGCCAATTCAAAATGGAGATGGCAAGTTCACTTTGCATCTCCATTCACTATGGCAAGAATGCCATCAATCTCAATATGACCGACACATATTTTCACATCCCTATGTGTCATTAACATTTTCTCCATTTTGCTTACCGCATTACAGTTTGTCATTTAAAAGTTCTCTCATTGGCATCAGGCTCTTTGAAGAGAAATAGTTGGCCCTAATCTCTATCAAAGGTCTCTGCCCAAAGATACTGGACACATTCTGGCATCATGGCAGACATGATTGTTGGCATGACATAGACCAATCAATCTTTTAGACCTTTTTGATCTCAATAGACCAAAATCCCTCACTCTTTCCAAATGGAATCAGTCATGGGTTGTAACATGGCCTAATTTGAATCCATTTTTTTAAACCTCTGATCCACACTTTGCTAAAGTCACTATTATACAATTCATGTTTCCTGATTGCTTTAGCTTCCATGTGCAGGGTAAGTGAAATGCATGTCCTTTATGTTGAGCTGACCTCTTCAGTTCAGATTGGATGGTTTGTTGCTTCACTTGACACAACCAGGCTTTGCAGCTCTAAAATACCGTTTGTCAGTAACCAAAGAGTTGTAACATACTTGCTCTCTTCCATAGACAGGTCAAGTGTGTGTGATTTGCATTTTTAATGTACCTTTTAAAAAAAATTTAGTCATATTGCTGCAATGTTTGCAGTGTTGCAGTTTATAGTGATGACTAGAAATGGGGCATCATGCCGCAAACATGTAAAATCATGTCCCACACATTATCCTGACACCAGGCCAACTGGTCAAGTACAGTAGCCATGTAAGGTCCTGTTCATGCTCTCAAGTACTATTTGAAACACTGAAGTTGTGGCACGCTGAAACCTTTCTTCTTTCTGGTGTGAGCCTGAGCACATGAGATCACCATCAAGCCCTTGATTTGTGGCTGAAATGGGTTTTATGCTCTGTGTACTCTGATGTTTCACCAGATCAAAGTCACCTCACAAAGATTAAACTGTTGGCTGGCTGCAAACCTTCTCAACCCTTTATCTCAGAGATTTAGCATCGCAGAGGCAATCTTGAATCTGGTAGGGCCAGTGGTGGCAGCACAGATGGCCAACAGACCTAACTATAACAATGAACACAGCCTATTAGTTTTGTAGGATTTCACTTGTGAAGTTTTGTACGTATGAAGATTTCAGTATTCATCTTCTTAACCTTGTGATCAGGTCACAAGTCAGTTGGCTGTGTTGCTTATGTAATTATGGTGATCATTCACATGGGGAATCCAGCTATTCTTCCCAAGAAGGATACATGAAGTTGAGCTTGGATTACCAATTCTACTTATGTAATGTGATTGGGGAACATATTTGAAGGAGAAAGCAAATTTTTAGGTAAATTATGTTTCTCTGAGAATACCTAATCACATTACTTTTTTAAAAAAAACTCACAACAACCCAGCCATGCAAGCATCCTCATCTTTGTCAAAAGATTTTTTGCCTTCCATGGCACATATTTCAAATTCAAGCATAGAGAATCAAACAATACTGCAAAGAAATTAAACAAGGAGTGCAATCAAACCTGGGTAGAAGACTTTCCATGGCATAGAAAAGAAGATTCTGAAGGAAAAGAAGAATTATTTTGTAGTGTGTGATAAAACTTATTAAAGTAAATGGAGTTTACAAAAGGTCTTAAAAATTATAAATGATCAGTTCAGGATGACGATCAAAATAGTTCAAATCATTTAAGTGCAGTTTGCATCCTTAAACAGCAGAAAAGAATAATCTTTGTTGTGGAAAACATTCAGGGCAAGACAAAAACTGTTTTAGAGAGGCAAATGAAGGCTGTACATCGGCAAGCTCATGAAGATATTGCAGCTACTAAGTTTTGGTAGCCTGGTGAATCTACTGAAAGATTGTGGATGTATAGGTCTCGAGAATAAAATGACCTATTCTCATGAAAATGTGGTAGAAAAAATGGAAATTGCTCTCACCAAAGTTGCCATGCATGAAATTAGTAAGCTGTTTGTCCCAATGTAGGTATGGTCATTGCTGAAACAGTAAACAAAAATCTGATTCTCTATCATCGTGTAATTTAAAACAGAAAACCTAAAACTGTGTTTGTTGGAATTGTTACAGTATTCAGTGGAAAAGCTGAAACAATTGCAAAGTTTTTGAAGTATTGGCAGACAGACATATTCCGCTGAAAAAACTTTTTGGACTCTGATCTAGTAGAACAAGTGTCATGACAGGGAGACATACAGTCATGGAGGTATGTTTGCTTAAAGACAATCCTTTCCTCATATACAGTGTGGAGCTCATTGTATAGCACTTGCATCACAAGATTCATCTAATGCTGTACAATAAATTACAGATAGCATGAATACAGCCAAACAAGTCTGCAAGTTTTATCAGTATTTTGCAACAAGCAACCAGTGCTTAAAGGAACTACACAATATTTTGAGCATTTAAGATTTTTTTAAATCTTAAGCATCCTTGTTCTGTGAGGGGAGTTGAAATCTCCGATAGAAACATGGCAGAAGTTGTTCTCAGGCACAAAGAAATGTATGTGATTTGGATTTTTAATGTAGCTTTAACAATTTTTCAGTCATACTGCTACAGTGTCTGCAGTATGACAGTTTATAGTGATGTCTAGCACTGGGGCATCATGTCACAGACATGTAGCCGTCCCACCCAGTCACATTATCCTGACACCAGGCTGACCAGTCCTAACACTAACATATTAATGCTGAGCACCAAACGAGGCAGCTATTAGTACCATTTTTGTAAGTCTTTGGTATGACTCTGGGATTGAACCCACGACCTCCTGCATCCAAGGCGGACACTCTTAAACACTAGGCCACCAAAAACAGTTTCCATGCTCATTAGCTGAAGAGAACAGATTTCATTCCAAGTCTGACATTTTCCAGAATATCAATGCTATGTTGAATGTTTCCCATTTCTCAGACATAGCTACAGTGCATGATTACATCAATGACGCTCTTACACAAGCTAAGTTGGACAACAACGTACATCAAGAGGTGGGCAGGTACAACCTGCAGTACTCCATGAAGTAGAACTAAGAAATGAACTTCATCAAATGAAAATAACCATCAAAGGGCGTGGCTTGCTAAACTTTAGTTTATCATGTGAGACAATTATTAAAGACTATTGTGACATCTTTCCACAGCTTGCTGTACTTAAGATTATGGAGTTGGCAATTCTGGTAACCAGTGCACCAACAGAGCATGGTTGCAGTGCAAAAAATCAAATGAAAACTGCCTGGTTGTTTAAAGGAATAATAGTGTTCAGACTGATGTTACTAGCAACAGAAATTCCTGGTTTTGTCCAGTTTTCATTTCAATGGGCAATTACATATTTCAATTTCATTTATCAGCATCAGCACTAAATCAGTCATGAAAACCATCACTGATTTTCTAAAAGTTGTGAAATAAATGTTTGAATATCGAGGATTTAGTTTTTATATACTATTGATGCTTTTATTTACTCTTCAAAACAAATTAAGAACACATTTGTTTACTGAGAGAATGGCTTTGTTAGGATTTAACGGTTTCAAATTTCAAGATGATGGTAAGTCATGTCATCTAGCTATGAAGAAGTTGAAGGCTTTCATTTACACCAAGTCACTTAAACTAAACATTTCACACAGTGCATGGAAACATTTTAACAGTTTATAAGTGAACTCTGACCCAAAGTTATTAATTAGGGCCTAACCAGAAATCGCCTCAAACATTCGCTTCGGCAGAATATCCGTTTTTTCGGAAGTATTTGCCTCTGCAAATAATACGCACACAAATGGTTACAAGTAAAATAATTCAATAAATATCGAACTTTAAAAAAAAATTTTTTAATACATAATAATTTTAGTTAATAATACAAATTTTCATCTTATAGGCGATATATACAGAATATGGTGCACGAAAAGTTTAAGCTTCGCAAATGATAATGAAACAAACGGTACTCTACGGAGTCACACCGAATACTCGGTTCGTGCCCGAATCTGGCAAATAGTACATCCGAATACTCGGATTCGGTACTCTGCGAAAATTATCTACTTGGTTAGGCCCTAGATTAAATTGGTGACAGCCAGAAATGATATTGAAATAAGATTAATGTATAATTTGTTGCCCAGAAAATTGCAAATTTTATTATGTCAGTAACTCAGTAAAATTTACATCATCTTTTCTTTTTCAGCCATAATAGATCTTAATGGTCGTTTTTTTGGTGGAAGAATAGTGAAAGCCTGTTTCTACAATTTGGACAAGTTCAGGAGACTAGATCTTGCAGATGAAGTTGATTAGGATTGATACTCATCTGTCTCTGATGGACATTTTAGAGTTCTTGTAAATTGTATTCCCATGGTCATTCAATAATAGCTGTCTAGGAGACCTGTTGCAGCCTTACAAATCTTAGCACAGACTAATAGAATCTACATGGGGGTTGGCACAAATATTAGAATTTTCTTGCATTGATGGTAACCTTATACATTGAATTTTTCTCATCCAATTCTTCAACTAGGGAAAATATCCATGTGTGTTCTACCATATTACTTATTTGCATTAATTGTAGACTTGAATTTGTGTTGAACATAATGGTGATATTAAAATACATCTTAACAGTATTATGACGTTTGCAATGATCACCAGACAAATGTCCTGAAGCAACCAGATCAAGACAAGAAAAGTAAAGATCATAAATCCAGAAGAATTCTGTCTCATTGGTGAGAAAAAGTGATAAAACAGGCAAATAGATTGTTCGACATGATATAAAAAGACTTAATTGTATGAATCATTACAAATGTATCTGATTTCCATGAGTTTCTACTCCGAATGTACACGCTTTATAATTTGTTTGAATGTGGTATACTAACTAATGTTTTTAGTTGGTCATTTTGAGTTAGTGACACTCAAGTTTGACTATATTTTTTATGTGGGAAGATGTCTTAATTACTGTATATAAATGTTGAATCAAAGTTTATTTAATGAACTATTGTACTTTTTATATCAATATTCCTTTGTAGTAATTAAATACTGTACATATAAGAATATTGTGTCAAATAAAAGAGTAGAAAATGCAGCTATTTTTTTTACTGATTCCTGTATACTTCTATGTGTGCTTGCTTTCATTTTGAATTTTATTACAGCAGTCTGAACTCCTTATTTTTATTTTTAGCTCACCAGGCCATAAGACCAATTGACCTTTCAGTAGGGTCAGGCATCTGCTGTTTACTGTCCTTTGGTGACCATATGTCAAATGTTGCTTGTTATCACTCTGGAGTCTATTTCTGAGCCAGTTTCGATCAAACTTGGAATTTGGTTTTATATCGTCAAAATCTCTGACATGTTTAGTAACGAGTGAGATCCATGTATATTAATGAATATACATGAAAACATTAATAATAGGCATATTCCACTTTAAATAGTATCAGATACACGCAATGCATAAAGAAACACGTATTAAATTCATATAAGCTAAAAATTGATTTTTTGTTAGCACCTTTCCCCTGTCAGTAATACAAGGAAAGCAGCAAAACATGTATACACAGAATAGCACCACACATTAAAAGGGAAATCAACTTTGAACCAAAAAAAGACATGAAGGGCAATGGTTAAAAGAAAGAATTAGTTGCAGATAAGGTGCTTTGATGAGACAATAACATCAAAAGGGAATTCCGAGACCCAGAGTGGTATAAAGCGCTCACCATTATGGATCACTGCCATCTCACCTCTGTCTGCGTGGATTTGAGTTTAAGATTAGGCTAATGTAGTTATGTGAGAAAGCTTGCCAGTAGCTTCTCATGGGTTGGTGGTTCTTTCGGGGGGTTTTCCCAGGTTCTTCCTCCACCAATAATACAGCCGCCATATATAGCCTATTGTGTGCTTAAAAATGGCATTAAACCCTACAACAGCAAAAGGAAATTCCACACAAATATATAACAAATTCTTCGTGAACACATGACTAATGCTCATTGGACAGGGTGAAGCCATAAGCACAATCACAACAGTTGACAAATTAAGAGCATTTACATGCAAATGAACAAATGTATCCCTTTCAAAAACGCACAATTATGCACGTATGAGACATAAAAGATACTATCTTTGGGTCTTTTATCCTTTGTTAAAGAATATATATGTATACCAGAATTATTAATTTGATCTGCTCAGTATCCATTGCCTGATCACATCACAGGGCTTAAAACAATGTAAACAACGTATACCATACATAATAAGGGCCATCCATAAATGATGTCACGCGAATTTGGCCGATTTGACTCCCTCATCACACGTCACAAAAAGACAGATCCCCCCTCAGATATGACATCACAAAGCTGTGCTCCCCCTCCTTCCCCCGAAAAGCTATATTTCCTATTTGAAAATTAACATGTTTCAAATCACTTTATTGTCATTGTAGTATGTATTTAGTGTGGCGCTGCACTCTGATATTGTTGGAGAAAACATTAAAAACGAGGCACTGGAAAGATGAAATTGGCATAAAATTCTTTTGAAAATATTTTGTCGACTAGCTAAAACTGCAGATTTTCAAAATGTTGTATTCGTTTGTTTGTTTGTTTGTTTGCTTGAATTTTAACGGCGCACCAGCACTTTTAGGCTATTTAGTGCCATACAGTAAGTTAGATGTTCAAAAATAAGAAGGGTTTAACATCGACTAGCGATAAAAAAAGCCATAATAGTTAAATATAAAATGGTAAGATGTTGGTGACAGGGAAATATGAAGCTTCCCAATCAACGGGAGATGTAAATGGTGTATGTTGATGATAAGATCTTGTAAATAAGAGGTGATATTTGCATTAGATAAAAATATTCTAGGTGATGGCATACAAGTTATAGTTTAAAATAGAGATTTACTTCCTTTAGGAAATCTAAAATACAAGTGATTTGTATTGTATCAAAAAGTTCCTTCATGTCATGTACATTATAGTATTTAACACGCATAGGTTGCAGGTCGGAACACTCGGTCATAAAATGTTTAACAGTGAATGGCTCATTGCAAGAAACGCACTCTGGTGGATCTTCACCTTTCAGTATGTGGGAGTGGGTAATGTATGTATGACCGATTCTGATGCTTTCAATGACAACCTCCATCTACGGATAGATCTGTAGGAAGGAGTCCATTTTCCCAGGGTTGGTTTGATGGCATGAAGTCTGTTATTGACTGCATCATCCCATGACGCCTGCCACTTCAGACGTAGGTACTTTTTGATACAAGGTTTAAAATCAGTAAACGGTAATTTAAAATCCGATGGTTCATGGGATAGAGCCATCTTAGCAGCCCGGTCTGCTTCTTCATTACCTCTAATACCAATATGGCTAGGTAGCCAACAGTATACTATATTGTAGGAGGTTCTAAGCTCCGAGTTTTTGACGAGAATATCGACTAGGAATGGATTATCCAGTTTTCTAAGGTGTAGCGACTGAAGTACTGACAGCGAGTCACAGAAAATAATGCTATTTAAAATGCGTTTTTGTTCAATAAATTTCAGAGCAAGGTCTATTGCTCTGATTTCCGCTGAAAATATGGACGCATCGTTTGGCAAGCGCACTTTGGTTATGTGCTTGCCACTAACGAAGGCTGCAGAGCCTTGTCATCAACTTTTGATCCATCAGTAAAAATTTTTGTGTAGTTTTTAAAATCATTGAGGAGTTCGTGAAAAATGGCAGGATTTGTCTCAGATTTTCTCCCATCGTGCAACGTAAAAATCACTTTGGGTTGCTTAAGGAGCCAAGGTGGTGTTTCCGACACAAACATGTTCTGAACTGTAGGGAGATTAATTTTGATAGTGTCAAAACTGGATGATATTCGGATGCCAAATGAAGGTATGGCATTTGGTTTGTTTTCGTATAAAGTTTTGTATTTTGGTTGAAAAACAGCCGAAAAAGCAGGGTTCAGAGGGTTTGATCTTAACCTAAGAGCGTACTGTATAGAAAGCATTTCTCTGCGGTGCGATAAAGGTGGTTCATTCGCTTCCGCGAGAAGGCTTTCGCATGGAGATGTCTTGAATGCTCCTAGAGCAAGTCTTATTCCCTGATGATGAATTGGGTCAAGCATTTTCAAATAAGACTTCCTAGCTGAACCATAAACAACGCATCCATAGTCTAGTATAGAACGGATAAATGTTCTATACAAATTGAGGAGGACTTTTTTCTCAGCACCCCAGTCAGTGTGCGCAATTACTTTTAGTAAATTTAAAGCTTTTAAGCATTTAGCTTTTAAATTCTTGATGTGTGGTATAAAAGTCAGTTTTCTGTCAAAGATAATACCCAAAAACTTTGTTTCCTCAACAACTGGAATAAGTGTTCCGTCCAGCGTGAGTTTAGGGTCATCTTGATGTCTTCGCAATTGACAGAAATGCATGCATACTGTTTTCGATTTAGAAAATTTGAAACCGTTATTACTGGCCCAATTGTGGATCTTATTGATATTTTTTTGAAGTTGCCTTTCAATTGTATGCATGTGCTTTGAACGATAACAAATTAAAAAATCGTCTACATATAAAGAGCAGTCCACACCGGGAGTTAAGCACTTGGTGATGCTATTGATTTTGATATTAAATAGCGTCACAGATAAAAAACCTGGGGCACACCCATCTCTTGCTGGTGCATATCGGAGAGGGTAGAGCCCACTCGTACTTTGAATTCTCTGTCTGAGAGAAAACTGGAGATGAAAGAGGACAGACGGCCTTTTAGATCTAGATCGTGCAGGTCATTTAGTATCCCGTACTTCCATGTTGTATCATAGGCCTTTTCTAAATCAAAGAAGACTGCTACTAAATCTTCCTTCTTGATAAATGCATTGCGAATAAATGTTTCCAGTCTAACCAGATGATAGTTACTAGAAAAATACTATGCATCTTTGTAGTAGAACACAGAATTCTCAAGGTTTGCCACAATTGCTTTTTTGGAGTTTTTGTATCGGCATATGATGTTTGTTTAGCTTAGCCCAAAACGTCAGAAGTGATCCTTTTTTGTGGTGGCAATTGTTTTTAATTCTTGCAACCAGTGATCAACTTTAACTTGCAAATCTTCATCATTTTTTATTCCATTCCACTTTGAACCACTTCTTCTTGGCAAATCTTTCTGCTATTTGTAGGATATGCCAACACGTATGCCTCAAAAAGACACTGGAACATTTTACTTTTATTCATCATAGCGGTCAATTCTTCACCACAAAAAAATTTGAGATTATTATTGGTGTAATGTAAACTATAATTTATTCTGTTTGTAATATAAACTTTATATATATATATAAACTTTAATTATTCTATTTCTTAAATGTAGGATCTTTTATAATAGAAAGCTTAAAAATATCAACCTTTATAAATTATAGATTTTTCTATCAAACTTTTAAAATTTAATTTTATAGCACAAAAAAGTTAAAAATTAACAAAGTTTGACGAGAAAAAAAATCATTTCAACCTCGCTTTGTTGACACCAGCGGACTGGAAATAGAAGAATTCTATTTGGAGAAAGCCACTATTGGGGCTAATAAAAAATTAAGGGAAATATATTTAAAGTTGCGCATTTTGATGTGACATCACATTTCTTAAACACACCGCCTCCCCCACGTCACACATCGTCACAAATGTGTGACCCCCCCCCCCCCCAGGTGCGTGATGTGATTTATGGATGGTCCCATAATAGTATTGCACAATTCAACTTTAAGGACAAGGGCCAAAAAAGGAATTTCTCTCCAACAGAGATACAAGGAAACTCACACAAATGCCCCCGTAAAGATTATAAATTTAATTCGACATTATTTAGATGTAGACAGTACATCATATTTAAAACAATCAACAACTCCAATGAAAATTCTGTTTTATGCATTAGGTACAATCCAAACAAGGAGAGGGATAATAGCTAAAGATCCAGCCAGTAAAAATATGAGGTGATCACAAATAAGTCTTACAAACCACTAAATTATTAAATGGCATTGCTTCATTAAAATGACGTATATATTTTGTGTATATGCATTATTTTGTCATTTCATATGCATAGAGGATTTCAAATGGATATCTATTTTAATATTGAAGTTATGAAATGAGTAGAATACTTACCAGCTTTTGCTCACCATGTCTCAGAAAAGCTGTAGCTATTCCACACGTTTCTGTTAATCACAGTATTTATTAGTGGAAATAGAACAAACAATTTATGATATTTCATTTAATTCTATCACAGATGATACACATTTCATTTCTTGCATATGAAATAGTAATAAATATAAGTTGTAGTAATAATGGATAATTTGAAACCAATAACATCTAAAAGTAGATTTATTTGATTTTCTTCACGAATCACAATTCAGAGAACATCTGACCTTCCAGTCCATATAACATTTGACAGTTTTTTGTCAACACTGGATCTCTGATGGAATTTATTTTATCCAGCTCAATCATTTGGAGTAACTCAACCACCATATACATGAATAGCAGTGAGAATTTACAACATTTCCTCTGAAAAGTGTGTCGATTTTACCATGGACATTCCACATAGATGCAGTATTAAACATGGCCAAATAAATAGAATTCCAGCAGCTGTTTACTGGTCTGAAGAGATGAATTCTGGGTGCAGAAACTGGACTGAATCTTAAGATGTTGCTGAAAATTGAGGATTTATGTCACTTCTGATTTGTCTTCCTATGTACTAGTGACTCAGATTGAATCTTTTTGTGACTAGATATTTACATCATTGTGATTTGGAAGAATAATGTGGTTGGAAACGTGTATCAGTTGAGAAACTAGCATTTAGTGACATTCTCCTGAAAGAAATGTGAGTTGTTTTACTCCTATAGGTTGACATCTATGCCGTATTTGTCCGGAGATTGGTGTGTGTGTAAGATCCAAACTGCATGGTAGTAGAAATGTAAAGGGAACTGTCAGCATTACAGTAAGCTGCCAGGCATTTCTCTATTCTGTATCTTGTTAGTGCTAAACAGCAAGATAGATTTTCTTGGTTTTCCCACATTTTAAGTTAAACTTGATGAACATTCAGCTAGTTTACTGATGTTGAGAATCGTTTGTTTAGGGTAATTTGGCTTTATTCCTACATACATAACCATCAGTATTAATATTTTTAATGGTTGTTCATTTCACCTAATGTCTATTTTAAAAGACATTTGCTATATTGGTTATAGGAACAGTGAAATAGAAGTGGCTGCAGGAGGGGAAAGGAAGCTTCCCATGGTTGCAGCAAATCAGTAATGTGTTACATGTTTAGGCTCTTTTAAACAGTAACAAGAAAAACTAGCTTTGTAAAATTTAACAATTTATTTCCCTGGAAAAACAAGGTAAAAATTAGAAAAAAAAGCTTAGTTTTATGAATCAAATCCCAAATTAATCCATTATAATAAAGAAGTTTGAATAATAAAATGTTCTAATGAAACTGAGTTCAAATCCCGATGAAATCCAAAATGTAAGGCGATGACATATATATATTTATGTTTTGGTCAAAGTAGTACTGATTTGTCAAAAGTTCTTTGTTGAATCACAGAAAATAATATTCCAGTGTTTGAATTTTGTGAATTTCAATAACTGTCTTTGTCCAAGAATTAATTTACAGCACAAGTATTTCCAAGGAAAGATGATCTCATAGAATCCAAATAATTTGAAGACAAAAATGAAACTCAAACTGGTCTAAACAAAACACCTGAACATCTCCAGAGTTAAGACAAGAATAAAATTATTTCTCAATTCATCAATATTAAATTTTGCTACTACGCAAAACATGGATGTTGGTCAATCTTCCAGTAAAACCAGAGTTTCTAAATAATTGCTACATGTCATTTGTCACGTACTTCAAGTATGGCGTCTATTTCACTTGATGAATCTACTCTAAGAAAGAAAGAAAAGAAATGAAAAAAAATATTTTAACTCATAAATCAAGGTCAGGAACTAGATAAGCAATAATACAAAGTTTGGACAATTGGGTCATAAAAATACAATAGCATGTAATGGAATATAAAAAAAAACAAATAAATATAAATTGAATCAAATGTACATAACCAATGGGAATACTACAGTAGGATGTTGACATAAAAAATTTATAAACTATAAACACTATAAAGTGTACCAGTTATGTGAAAATAAATATTTTGTTCAAACATTAATTTTTTGGGTATTTTTAAAAAAAAAAACAAAAACCCAATACATTTTTACTGAATCACTTCCAGATTTAAAAACTATCATTAGCCTAAATATATGGAAACTCCAATTTTCCAAATACCTACCTCTAAATTTTCTGACGATAAAACTTAATTTAACAAATAGCAAATACCAGATTTTCAAAATCTTGTGAACAGATGACATTCATGTTAACAATATTCTCACTGAAACATTTGCTATTTGTCCCAGTATATTTTAGTGTCTCATTAAAATAAAATGTAAAGATTTATATAATAAAGGCTGCCTTCACATGGTGTTCAGTAATCATGCCTGGTTCAAATTTTAGTAAATATGTCGATAGAAAACATCATGTTGTTCAGTAAATCATAAGGTCTTGTTTTCAAAGGAATAAAATTAGGTTTTGCATCTGGGATCACATTTGGTAAATGGAGGTGGACAAAGTTTAAAGAATTGTGTTTTGACCAACCAATAAATTTGTTTTAGCATGAAACTGGAAAGTCTAATAGACAATGTGACAGCTTAGTAGTCCAAGCTTTTTTTTCCATTCCCATTGTACTACAAAGAATTCACAACCTTAGTTTTCAGTTGCACAGGATATCATTCCACTCACTGTCTCAGGCGTCTAGTTAAAAGAGACATACTGTCTTGGATATTGCAAGAAGTAAATACAGATACACAACCTGAATGGGGGTCTTTAGTGGTCTAAAGCTCTTTCTGTTACGGATCACTGCCATCTCACCTCTGTCTGCGTGGGTTTGAGTCTAAGATTTGGCTAATGTAGTTATGTGAGAAAGCTTGCCAGTAGCTTCTCATGGGTCGGTGGTTCTTTCTGAGGGTTTTCCTGGGTTCTTCCTCCACCAAAAATACTGGCCGCCATGTATAGACTATCGTGTGCTGAAAAATGGCGTTAAACTCTTAAAAAAAAAAAAAAAAAAAAAAAAAAAAAACACAAGGGGATTAAGCCAGGGCTGAACACAATCTTCAGATGCCCATTAGATTATATGTGTATGATTTTAAAAAGCACGATTTTCTTTATTTCTGAATTGAGATTTTTTATGTTTGCCTTCACAGTCTTATATTCTTGAGTGCTTTAACATTTTCAGCCGTTTTGGCAGATGGGTATAATATGTGGTTTATTCTGATCTTTGACAATTCTGATTTCATTTCTCTTTCTTAAGTTCAGTACCAAGAGTTGACTCCCTTTACATTAAGTTCCCAACTTGTCATTGCTCACTTTACTTTGGGTGGCAATACAAGACACCATATGGATAGGTTTTAAAGTTAAAGCACTTTTATAGCATAATGCAGAAGTCCCATCTAATATATATGGAACCTCGTGCAAAATTCTTATCTTTACTTATGCATATCAAGTACTCAGCTTCATTGTTTAAGTTCTCCTGCCACCTTCTACAAACATGAACTGTGCAGGGCAGACATGCATTGATAAAGCTGGCATAAAAAAATTTTAAATTACCCCACCTCTAGTGGATATATCTGCCAAAGGATCCTTCAAATCTGGCATGTGAAATATTTCTTGACTACCATGATTCTGTTTTCAGAAGGTTGCTTTAAGAACTGTTTTCCCTGTCTTGAATGTTAGTTCTGTATTATTAGCAAAGTTTGTGGATCAATCTGAAATTTTCATGTGGAAGTATCCTTTTCAAAAATTGCATCTAAAGCTGTTTTGGGGAAGATGTCATTTGGTGGCTGTAAATGTGATACATTTCAAAATACTTTCATAATACATGTAATAATTTTCATGCAAGTATTTAGCTTCCTGAATTTAGACAAGTTCACAAAATAATTGGCATTAAATCCACAACCACACTTTTTATTTTATGGTTACATACAGCACTGCAACATAAGGGAAATAAATTGTCTTAAAAATTGTGTATCCTTGTATAGGAGCTGTTCTCTTCACGATTTTTCAGTTGTTAAATGAAGAAGATGATAGATGTAAAAATAGTATATTGGTAAAACTATCTTCTAGTGTTGATTTTTCTACTCATTTAACTCTTAGCATTGTACAGTAATAATGTTACTTCCAGCATAAGTAACGTTATTTTTAATTCAGTACTATTATTGTTGCATATATCATTGTTCATGCTCAATCTAAGGTGGTTTAATTTGCAAACAATACAGTATTTCTACGTGTAGTAAATGTATTTGATCAGTCTCTGCTTTGAATGGTCATAGCAGAGCTAGTCCACAGTTTTACACAAGCATCTGAAAGACACGGAGACCTTCAATCTTGAGATACTAAACAAGACACCAGTGTTTTGATTTTGTATCTCTAAATGAAATTGGTAACTAGTAAGAATGCATGATGCTTGAAGTCACTCTCCAGGCCAAGATAAATTGGACAATACTGTCAGCAACCGTTACTTAAGGGCAAGTAGAACTGGAATTACAGACCTTGGATACAAAAGTGCACTTGTCCTTTTATTCCATACATGCATAGTTAGTTACACGCATGTTGCAGAAGCAGGTTTTTGTATATTCTCTAAACTTCCTTTTCTCTTTTGTATCACTTAACATTTACAAGCCAGTAGAGTTTGTTTCTGTATCTTGGGAGCCCGTCGGGTGTAAGTACCCCATTCTCCTCTCCCACCACCACCAGTTGTAGTTTGTTCCATCTTTGCCCAGGTTTAGTCGAACTGGTTTCAGACTAGAAGAATGTATGACGTGCAAGTTGTATATTTGTTATTGCTACACCTCAAATACTCTTTGGAGGAATGCCATCTAATTATAAACACAAATTTATCCCAAGGTTTGGTTGGTACTAAATTAGAATGGTACTATTCAAATATCCAATATGGCCACCACATGAGTCATCTTGAAAAATCACTTGTTGAATTGATAATTCGTTCTCGACAAGTAGCAATAACTTATTGCTACTTGTCGAGAACGAATTGTCAATTCAACAAGTGATTTTTATTAGGACGTCTTATGATCTGTAGTTGGACCTGAAAACAATTGATGCTAATTTTATATCGAGTTTGATTACCACATCAGTTCTCTTGAAGATATTGTTATCTCAGATGGATGGATGGTCGTATCAGCATGGAACCTTCACACAAATATAGCCGTCACAGTGGCCAGCTTGTAAATCTTTTTATAGCTACTCCTGAATGTCTAGTTGGACTTGAAATAAAATTGTATCTGTCTAACACCCAGTATAGCCATAATGATGGCCAGCTTGGACATCGTTTTGCTACACCTTTTGAATGGATGGTCGTAACGACATGGGGTTTAAAGTTTTAAAGTTTTTTAAAATGAAACCAAGTTGGTCCTCAAAGAATAATAATACCATTCCTACATCCAATACAGCCACCATCATGGAAGTTTCGTTATCGCTACCGATATCTTGTTGGTCATAAAATAAATGGCGACAATCTTTCATTCAATATAGTCATCATAATGGCCAGCTTGAAAATCTTATACTACACCTGATTGTGCGGTCATATCGAAATAGTGTTTTAACCAAAATACATTTTATAATATTTGGTTGGTCTTAATGAAAATGAAGGCAGCCTTTCATCTAATATGGCAATCACTGCATCAATTTCTGATCACTGTCTCCATTAAATATTATGTCTTCAGCAAAAGGCTTCTTATGATGTCCATTTGGTCACGCATAAAAATGTTACAATTCTGACATCCCAAATAACCGACATGGCATTAAAATTCAAAATCTTTGTATTGCCGATACTCCGGAGTGCATGATCACATTGACATGGAACTTTCATCAAAAGACTTTTTAAGACAACTAGATGGTCCTAAATGAAAATGGTATTTACATCAAAATATGTCCACCATCTCAAAAATTTTGATGCACTCGAAGAATGCCAGAGATGGTTTCAGCAATCGGCAGTATAATAAAAGAATTGGGAATTTTATATTGCCAATGTCTAGCTTTATCTGGACCTACTAGCAATATTTTGCCAACGTGAGAAATTATTTAATGATCGTACCTGGTATAATCAGCTTATTACCAACTTTATAGGTGAAGTCATCCATACATTATCTAGTGAAACAAGATACCCTCCTTCACTTACTTTAAATCATCCTATTCATTAATAGCTCTGTGATCATTACCTTTCATCTCTCCCTTGCCCCTTGCTAACTTTCATTAATTTCAGTTTTCTTTATGCAAAGCTTTTTGCTGACTAAGCAGGTGGTTTCAGGTAATTAGTTTCATCTCCAAACCAGACTCACTGGGTTTTGTCTCCGTACTTTACCTTTGCAAGAAAGAGTTCCAACTGGTTATTAACTTTAGTCAGTGTAATGAAGTAAATTGACCCCGATATAATAATGACCGTTGGGCCGACATTTTATGTCGAAAAATAACGCAGTCATTTAGAATAACGACCCAAAAAGTATAAAATATTGACCTCATCTATATAATGTTGACTCTGATTGGGCAGGGTCAATTTATTATGTTTTAGATTTATATGCATATAGCAGAATGGCCCTATGTCAATATGTTTTGAAGATGAATAAAATTATTCGTTAAGCACTTACAAGTCAAGCTCCCTGTGGGATTTAAACCCACAACGGTGAGAGGCGATAAGGTTTCTAACACAATTTCTTTACAATCATTGTAAATCTTGTAATTTGTCCTTCTTTTTCTTTTTTCATCGATGAAACTTCAGGAGTGTTTTAATTAAACGTAAAGTGTGTTTTATTTGAAGGCCAATGTTGACTCGTTATTATTTATAGATTAAATCAGAATGTTGTAAGCTAAATAGAGGTCTGTTTTTATGGCATTTGCTACTTCAGTTATGGATAACATGGAATATTATGACGTGTATGCCTTTATTAAAAATGGAAAATATGCTTTCAAGGATAAGGATTTTAAAGAAAAGAAAATGTAGAAGTAAACGCGGCGCATTTTGCACAGAAAACAAAATTATTTATCGTCACAAGAAAACTGGACTTAAAGTACTACAAAAGAAGGACGTAAAAGCAGTGCTCTAGAGTGTACAAACTCAGGAGCATAGAGGGTAACTAGGAATGCTGAAAACGTGAGGGATTTTTTGTTTATTTTTAGTTTATGAACAGACAAGATAAAATTGAGTACATGTATATGCATTATTCCTCATTCAAATCCTATATCATTTTATAGAGTACAAGTCACATATAAGCATTTTTACTGATATAAGTTTTTCAAAAATAATTTTACTTGTCAAAGTTAATCGTAATATACAGTGTAGTTATAACAAAGTTTATTCAATCATGATTTTGTAGTTATCTTTACATTAATTGTCACAACAAAAATTCCTGGCGAAACTTTTTGATCGCTATGGATTTTTTCAATAGCAGTTCGGCATTACACTGGTCCAAAAAGTGTTTATGCTTCCGTTGTCTTTAATATTCTTTTGATAGTTTTTTTTTTTTTTGTGGTGCTGTACACTCACAAGCTGTTCTGCTTTTTTTCTGATACGACTGGTGGCGCCACCAGTTATGTCAGAAAAAGGCAGAGAACAACTTGTTGGTGGTCACATAGAATAGCTGGTGGTCACATAGAATTCGCTGTTATACTCAGCGATAAATCGATGTTATTTGAAGGTGCTAGTAGACAAATGAGAGTAATTGACGCTCCAGCAGAGAAGATGTAATTGTAATTAGATTGCTCATTATATTATAAATGTCATATCATCATGTAAATGACTCCGAGTCAGATAAAAAAAAACTACAAACCGCGTCAGTAAAACAATCCGGAACCACAATAACGCTAAAACATAACCAGATTACAGGTAGTCAAAATAAAAATGCCACTGAAAAAACGTCAGCGTCATAAATCTGACGGTGCTAAATAAAGGCAAGACCGGAATACGAATTAATCTTTCTGCCGGTGATATTTGATATATAACCAATTCTAGGGGTATATTTTTGTCTCTTGCAGCTATACGAGCGTTAATAGCTGATGCACCAGCTATCGCAAAAGCCGCTGCGTTAGGCGCAGATGAAATCATTTACAAAAAGAGGAAAGGGTCTAAGACTACTGGAACTCCGTACTCATGGTACAGAAGGGGTCTGAGACTTCTAGGAAAGGTTTGTTAATTCTTCCAATGTCAAATTTGATTAGTTATGCTGCTGAACAATTTAAACTTTAAAGGTGTCTTTATGAGCGATCAATTACCTAACCAGCACAATGAAATAGAAACAGGTATCATTAATCTTGACAATAGTTCTGGTCCATGTACTCATTGGGTTGCATACGCATTTGATCCACGTGAATCTAGTTATTTTTATTCGTACAGACTTCCTCCACCGAAGGAATTAATTTTGTATATTTCGCCGTGAAGCAATTGCTGTACTCGATGCTGTATCAAAATCAACCAAACCACCCCATCAAGTTCTACACGAATACACAAGTAACCACTTTATAGATCTTAAAATTATAATGGTATATATTTACAAAAGAACTTCCCCATAACAAAAACACACAATTACTAAATCTTGCAAATGTGGATCCAAAGGAAGTGGATGTGTTTCAGAATAAGCAAGGAAAATTAAAAACGAGCAATCTTTCATTACAGGATATTATCTTCAAAATTAATGGAGTAAACGAAAACAGAATAGCTGTGTTTGATAGTAAAGAAACAATTAAGCCCGGTGTTATGTCAAATATATCGGATAATATTCACAATTGAGTACACAAATCCGGTCATACAAAACTGGGCCTCTCAAAAAGACTAATAATACAATTACAGGTCTTGAAAATCAATCACTCTGCACCGAAGAAATATGTCGATGACAGACTACCCAACATAAACTTGTTAACAGTAGTCAGTATTTGGTATGTTGAACCTTCATTATATTTTAAGTAGGTGGTAGTTTAGTGATAAATTTAAGACACAATAGTAAATCAAGCCGGATTTTTTTTAAATTTCGGGTTTCACCACGAACATTCTCTTGTTGTAATCCAGTATCACTAACATAAATCCTGTAAATTCGTTAATTGGATAACGCCATGGTCTTGTAGCTATTGTAAATTGTTTAACACTTAAGTACTGGGAACCTGTATATCCTCGTAACCTCAGCACGATCTTTGGTACATTTATTGAGTGGTGTCCATAATGCTGATATAGACACTACTGTATATACTACACTGTCAGTGCTGTTTTAGATTGCAGAGAGCTTAATACCAATAAATGTTGGTTTTCTAAAGAAATCATCAACAATTCATGTTATTTTAAACGCGTTTATATGATTAGAATATTCAGATCTAAATGTGGTCATGCCATCATTGATTGTCATTAATAAGTTGAATTTTGGTTTATTGTCTTGTAAAATTGAAACATCAGTGGTGGGTGTGTCTATTATAAAGCTGGTTGTGGATCAGTCACACTTGCTTGTGCTATTTGAACCGAAAGATGTGGTCTACCATTAGGTTGGTCAAAATTATCACTGGCAAACATCTTTGACGGACCAGCTGTATATTCATAGACCCAATATCGTTGTGGCTATGTCAACATTATCTTGAAGTGTTTCAATCTCTTTACCATCGATAATGTCTATAGCTTTGTTGAATAAGGCCATGATGCCTATATTAACAAAACCAACTCTGACATTGGCACCGTATAATGTATTAGCGACATCTGTTCAAGTTCAACTTTTACTTCAATAAATGCATCAGCGGGCAAGAAATATATGCTTGTATCTGAGCTTGCAGCTCAATCTGACCATGCTGATTTAGTGATGATGTGGTGTAAACATACCAACTCGAGGCCAACTTGGAATCACCGTTCAGCAACTGCACAAAAGTCAGCTACATCGCCAGGTGTGAAAAATCTCATGCATTGTTTCCGCATTTGGTGAAGTGGTATTCACAGACGAATATTTTATAACAACATGGACTCAACTGAGAAGAAAGATATTGACTTATTCAGCCAGTATGTAGTTGATCGAGTAACAGTTATTAGTCAAAGACAATCTGTAGTTGCATAAGGCATCCAAGATGGAAGACGATGTCACGTGATGAAGTCAGTTCTGGTCTTATGAAATTCAATAAGCAGAATTGTTTTCCAGATAAATAACAAAATAAATCCTCTTGATCCAAACGAATTGAAATAATTTCCAGTACAAGGTAATTTAAAAAAACTCAAAACAACACAACTTAATATTCTAACAGCCCAACTTCTACTAAATAGTTCGCTCAAAAACATCATTTATATACCTGTTTTTACGTAAAAAGGAAGGGGTCACATGATCTTCTAGAATCTTTAGAACAAATTTACGTTCAAAAATCTCGTGCACACTGTATGACCCAGATGAGAATCAGTTATTTTTACTCTCAAGAACTAAAAATAGAAAGATGTTTATAACAAAGCTCCATAATGTCATTGGAATCAACCAATCATTGTAAAAGCTTGTTTACAACTCTGAAGCCAGGTCAGAAATGAGGTCAACATCTGGTGTTTATTTGTAAAGTACAGGTCATCCCACTTTTTAAAAAAAATATCTCCCAATGAATGAATCTTAAACTTAAAATGTCAAATTTGAATCTGACAAACAAACAATTAAAACTAAAATAAATGACTTAAATCAAATATACGTAACACTGATATTTTCAGCTTGTTCACTCAAAATTTAAGTTTTCTTTCTCTCGATATTAGCAAAAGATGTTCTGATCTGGTGTAGATTAAATCAAAATAGCTTAACTCTCTCTGAATTAAAAGCACTTAGATCAACCATTTTGATACAATTTGAGGATGATATAATCAACCATTTTGATACAAGTTGAGGATGATATAATCAACAGCATGCTTTATGCAGCCTAGAAAGTATTGATCCATTCAGAGCTGCTGGCTGTCCAGTAGCAGTATACAAGAATGTGTATATGTTTTGACTAATAATACATGGATTGTGTATTTCTTGTATGTCACTTGCTTGCCAGATCAAGTGGGGCAGATGCTCTGGCTTTGGATCAGGACTGGGGGAGGGCATTGAAGATGGGTAGCAATATGATGATGCCTATGTGGCCATATTGGATATCAAACTTGTACCATACATCAAGAAGGCATAGCAGTAGCGTGATGGTCATCATAACAGTCATAATTGGAAGTCAGATCAGAGCCTTTTTTTTATTCAGGATCCACTACCCCATCAACAACTGTGTGTATAAATTTTTATGGCAATTTTCCACCAAGTAGTTTGGAAGGTCTAGTGACAGTAAACTTGTGGTAATTGATGGACAGACAATGGAAGATCACCCAAAGGTGGACAATGTGCTGTCCCTTAAGCTCTTCTGGTCTATGAGCTAAAGATATATTATTTATAGGTATAGAAGCATGTTAGAGCAAAATGAGATAACAAACTGCATTAAAGTAATTCATTTTTACTATAGATATGTTGGCAAGTATTGTACATCACTTAGGTCTTTTTATGGTCATATTTCTTTTTATTCCAAACACTGCACCAAATTATTATGGAAAAACAAATAACAGAAAGTTTTCTAAATTAAACTATATTTCTGCTTTACACAAAATTTAGAAAGTTATAAAACTAGGCAAAACAAAAGTACATTTGAAGTTTCAAGCAAATCTTTAATTGATATGCACAATTTGATATGCATGCCTCTTATTGTGATCTGAAATTTTCTGAAACCCAAATTTTGAGCATGTTCTTTTCAAGAGCCTCATATTTGTTGTTTATAATGACTTAAAATGCTGCAATTTTGTATCTATGCAACATCAAATTTAAGTTAAAATTCTGTTAAGTTCTGGCTCTTCTTGACTTCTTGAAAATTACCCAGATGATGTAATTTTTCCTGATTTGCAAATTAAAATGAAACGTTCAGCTATAGTAAATAAGAAAGAAAAAAAAATAAACATATCTTGCATTTATTTAAATTTAAGAATTATGAAAATCAATTGATAAAATGATGCAAGCTTTACAAAATATTCAATCAAAGTCCATCTCTATCCTTTGGAGGATTTCTTTTCCTGTACATCTTTTCTGGTCTGAAAATACAGGAAACATATATTGGTTGAAAAATAGTCATTATTGCAATGCATGATGTGTATGAATTTCAAATCAATTTCTATAAAAATTTGTAAGTTGCCAGTTGATTTAAATCATGATCATTTTTAATATAAGTTTTGGGGAAAAATAAGCATGTAAAATTAAGTGTTACCTTAAGTCTTCAAGTTTATGCTTGATGCTCCATCACCATCACATAATTTTGTCAATTTGTTTTAATCCTTGATAAACCCACCTCTCCATTTTTCAAACAAACATTCAATGCATACAGCAATTCAAACACTCAGTCACAATAAGACATGACAATTTCTCCATAGTGTAATGTATTATAAACTGTGACCTTGTGATGTAAACTGTTCGACTGTCCATAACAGGCAAATGTAATGTCAGAAGTCACAGATGCAACTCGTGACAATTGCAAAAGATTCAAGCCACAATGAAAAATCTAGTTTCAATTTCCACAACAACACATATAAGTTTTCATAAAGATTTGTTGTTACAGGTAGAAATGTATAAGGCAGTGCCAGAGACTTTATCGCTGGAAAGATAGCATGTATGTTTATTGTGCATATATGTACATACTTGGGGTACCATCTGTGTTTGGTGGTGAAGAACATGTTGGCCAGTTCCACATCTGTAGGTCCTGTCTGGCGGTACTTCATCTTATCCTCCTTAAGTAACTGTACCCTCAGGACTGAGTCACCCTAAATAATTAAAAACAACATGGAATACAAGGGATGCTAAGATGATCACTATAATAATGATCACCACAATTTGCTCTGTTGGCCTTAAGATGTAAATTAGGGCCATGACTTCTCCAAATGATGACATAGAACGCCTGCAATCTGACTTCTTTGAGAACTCATTAATGCCAACAACTTACTAAATAAAGATAGGAAAAGACACAATTATGTCCATAAAGGAGTAGATAAAAGTCACATAATTGTGTATAATTTATATCAATATGTATATGTGATTAAAAATATCCTCAGGTTTCATTGCCATCTGAGAGTGGTTTATTTTTTGTGTGGCTCTAGTTAGTTTTGAATTACTGAGCATGACTCAACCTATGCTGCATGTGCAAATTGCTTGCAGTGAAAACCTCAATACATAGCTGCGCACACCACACAGCTAAAATACATATACAGCAAATTCTTTATAAACAAATTACACTATAACAAGTCTTGTCAGAAAGCTTACCTCTTTACGAGAGCAAATCTTTAGCTCTAGAGGTATTGAAATTTAAGATTGTATTCTTTATCACGATTCGTTTTATTTGACGGAAATGTTTCATATATTAGATGTTTTAGAATTTATTCTAAATTCTAGAGAGAGTCAATACCTAGGTATACAATGCCATATATTAGAAATACTATAGTCTGGTTCAAGTTAGCTATTTGTTGTAACTGAATAGACATACTGAATTTAATTATACACTGCATGCATTGAATGATTAATGTAATGCGTAATGAATATCAATGCAGAAGTACTTAACCGTACCATATGTACTACACGGTTTAGTTGTTATACTTTAGCTACCTTATATATGGTTTGGTGATGTGGAGTCACAGAACTCTGTGTGGTTTCTTGTGATGTGTATGCTGTGTCTGGTGATATTGGTTTGGAAGAGTGTACTGGTGTTCTCAATGCGTGGGACCAAAGCTTCACAACCATCAGGTCTTTGTTGAATTCGATGGCTCTAGAGGGATCCTTCAACAGACAGGGAGGAGTGAGCCATGCATGGGGCCTTTTTGACCATTGACTATAGTGGGTGTAACCGGAAATACATCTTATACATCCAATGGGCAACCATGATAGTTATATATATTATATATATATTATGTGTTCCATGTTATTGTTATTTTCACTACTGTTAGCTGAGGCAAATTACATTGCATTCCTATTTCAATATCATTAAATACGTTATTCATGTTTGTTTAAAATTCCATCCATTAAATTCATCTTTGAGGTTTTTCATTGAGTTACTTGATTTTGCTAGTTCCAACTTTATAATTTTTCATATCTTTTTGTTTAAAATGATGTCAGATTTGTTCATATTTAATTTGTATTTATAATAAACATCTTATTAACACAGATGATTTTGGTGTCTTCGCTAATCCAGTCCCAACTAGGCTTCATCCTGTGACACAAGACTAAACCCATAAAAGACACATCCAGGTCTATGAAACTGTGTTCACAATCATACTGCAAAACCTCATGAAGGGCACACATAGTCAAAAACACAATTGCTTCTAAAAAGTCCATCAGAATATGTTGACCCTGACAGCAGAATTACAACGAAGAATCCAGGCACTTGAAATGAGATCCTACAGAACCATCCTTGGCATCTCTTACATGGACCACATCACAAATGAAGAAGTGAGTAACACCATCAGGCACAAAGTAGGCCATTATGAAGACCTCCTCACCACTGTCAAAAGGAGAAAGCTGAAATGGTATGGCCTTGTCACTAGAGCCAACAGTTAATCCACAGCAGTACTGCAGGGCAGTGTCCAAGGTGGCAGAAAGAGAGATAGAGAAAAAAGTGCAGTGACAACATCACAGAATGGACCAGGAAAAGTTTTGCGGAGACATAGGCACATGATCAAGACAAGTGGAGTCAACTGGTCAGATGTTCAGCAGCACAGTGCCTCAACGACCACACTAGATCAAGAGACTGATGATGATGATGATTGCATGTAAGCTTCCTTGCTTCTATGTGAAGACAAGACATTGCTAATAAGAAGCATAACTTTGTCCAAAATTGAGTAGATGAAACTAAACCATTAAAAGATGCATCTAAGACTAATAGACAATGTGCATACCAAACTACATCAGAATATGTTGAAAGAATATTGAATTATGTGAGTTACAAGCAACATCACACATATAGATATGAAGTTAACTGTCAGGGAACATAATTCTCTCCAAATAGAGTTGATAATGCAAAACCCATATTATGCACCTTGAGGCCTATGAGACAAGTATAGTTACCATATTGCAAACAAGAGTCATTCAATGGGCTTTACTGGATGAAAAGAAGTTACAGGAACTAAAGATGAGCATTTCTTCCTGAGTGTTGAAACTATTTTTGATATTCTTCACTAATAACAAGATTTTCAAATTTACTGCTGTGGTAGACATAGCTGTTAGATAGGATCATAAGAAATATTCTGGTGGAAACCCCAAGTTGACATGACAGTATGATTTTCAAGATGACTGCCATGGTGGTTTTGTATATCATATTGGCTCCACTTCCATTTTGGACCACAACAAGATTTTCAAGATGGCCATTGTGGCAATAATAATTAAAGCCAAACTGGTATGATTTTCATTTATGACCAACAAGACATGATCAGAAGTCATTCAATGAAAAACCATGCTGATATGGCCATTCATTCAGGATTAGTAATAAAAGCATTTCAGGATGACCACTGTCATAAAGGATATATTGAAACCACATTTTTCAACAAGACATCATAAAACTGTTATTTAATTTAAACAAACTTTTGTTGATATGGCCAGCCATTCTAAAGGAATACCAACAAAAAAATTTTCAAGACCACCTCTGTGATTTCTATATTGGATATGCATGCAGCATGGATTTTATTTATAATCAACTAAACATCTCAAAGCCCAAATGCTGCCATTATGCGCAAAAAATCATCTGAATAATACTGAATCTTGAAAGCTACTCATTCTAAAGATCATTGGGTCAACTGAAAGCAGGAACAAAAAATTTGATGATGTCACCATGGTAAACATAAGAAGTGAATGCCACACCATGTCTGACACAGTAGGTGATTCTTGTGTGAAATGCTATTCTGAGTTTGTGATTGATATCATGCAGTACTTGGCCAAGTATTAATAAGTAATATTTCTTTAAAGGCATAATTGATGTATATTATTTTTTATAAGTTGTATGCTTAACAATTAATAAGGAAATTTTTGATAAATTATCCAAAATTAGTACATGTATTGACTTCATCAACAATGGAGTCTATATCTGTCATACTGAAGCCTTCATAGTTGTAATTTTAATCATCCAATTATTTTTTTTTTTTTAAAAAAGAGTGCAAATCGAAATCTATAGCCTCTATTTTGGATAGTGAAGAATCTAACCATTTCAATTTAAATAACAGATTAAAACTATATCTTTAATAGCAACCACATGTTCACTGACCTCAATGTCTCTAGGCAATACAAAGGTGGCACTACAAAAAGCAGCTCAAAACGACTGATGTTTACTGTAGGGATTCAAATATGCTTCCATGCTGATGGTGTATGTGTCCAAATATGCTTGCATGAAATCTGATTGAGGTGTCCAGAAAATAAGGTCAAGCCTTCTTGTGTGAACGCCATAGTCATATCACATTTCATTCAGAAGTATTTTTTAAGATGGCCACTGTGACAGCTATATACGGCAACAGGTCAGCACTATTTTCATTTCAACCAACCACACAGCATAAGAAGTCTTTTTAGTAAAAACCCCTGGTGGATATGACTATCCATTTAAAATGAGTACCAATAACAAGATTATCGGACTTCAGATTGGCACCATTTACTTTTAGGACCAAGACATAAAAGGTATTGAGGTGAAATATCCATTTCAATATGACTTTCTGTTCAGGTGATAACAAGAATTTCAAACTGGCTGATGTTTTTGCCATATTGGACATCTGAGTTGCATCATTTTTATCTCGACCATGTGATGACTGTGTTTGTCAAGTTTCATGGCAATCTTCCAAGTAGTTCCAACTTGTTCCATGACCAGTAGAGCTTAAAAAGATGTTACATGTAAATGGTTCATAAGTAATACTAGTTGCAGGGATCTGCTCTACTGGAGATTTCAAGCTGATGGAAAAAGGGCAATAACTCTGTCTCAATTGGACCACACAAAAAAACTATTCCAGACACAGTAATGTGTAATATGAAATTCACCTAGAAAATGACATCCAATTATAAACAAGGTTTGCTGAACCCAGGGATGATCATGGTGAAAAATATTTTCCTTGTACATTGAGTGGATTATTTTGAAAAAATGACAAAATATGAAAAGTCTATGCAAATATTCTTTGCATGCATTGACACTCAATGATGAACAAATTCAGTGGATGTCTATTTTTAACAAGTGTTCAACAGTTACAGATGATGAAGGAATTTAAATTGACAAGTGTTGTCATACTAAATGGATTGTCCGGTAAACTGAGAATAGGATAGTAACACTGATCCTATCTTTTTTAATGCAGTCTAAGATCATACCTCTCTTATTTCTGGATCATATCTAGGTACTGGCTGAAACGAGAACAAAATTAGATGAGAGACTCAGATTACAGGTACATGTATACATAGTTACATCAATAGTATCAGATAGCTAAAAATTCATTTAAACACAAATTTTAAATTTACCCCCTTAGCTACTACAGCTGTTGTGCAGTTTCAGTAGTGCTGAGTGTTATCATATCAGTTACTGTGAATACTGAGGCCGATTGCTAGGCTGAATACTAGAGCATCATCAAGGCTGACTACAGAAACTGACAATAAAAACATAGTTACATTTATATTCAATATTTCACCAGTTTTTGCTGGATTTCAGTGAAATAAAAAAACAGCATAACTTGTATAGCATCTGTTATTCATATATTTCCACTTTATATACTCCTAATTCCCACCATACAAGAAATCCCTGTCATGTAAACCGATTTGAATCCCACAAAAATAAATCCAATATTTACATATGTACATATAAAAACATGAAGGAAATCTAGACTCTAATTACAAACTTGAGAGTGGTACCTCTCAAAACAGTCATTATCCACACATAAACGATGATGTATATTCCAAGATATGCCCACATCTCCGTGATGCTGAATTCTGGTACTGCGTTTGGTCCGCCACTTTCTTGGCATAATCATTTGTTTCTTTCACAAACTTTTCCACCAGACATTCAGGAAAAAACTTTAGGGAAAAATCTTTTCTCATTGCTTAGTGGTCCAAGCTCGATTGTTGAATCAACATGAGAATCAAAATCATTTCTATTGAACACAGTGAGGTCATCACTCCATTGTGCAAGTGGGACTATAACCTCCTTGTCATCAGATTCAAAATCACTTACAACTGGTACTGAATGGGACTAAGATCAATATCTGATCCATTTTCTAAGAACCATCCATTAAACTCTGATATTGCTTGCACTGACTTCTTTAAAGTTGCTCATATCTGAATCGGAATCCATCATTGTTTATCTCAACTACACGCATTTCATAAAGTGCAGAAAATCCCTAACAGTGTGTCTAAGTTTAACTGCACAGCTTTCAAACTTGTATCAAAATGTTGAGTAAACAGTCCTCTCATTGGTTATTATAATCATAAATATGTCAACTTCTGTACTTTTAACCAATCAGTGTTTAGTTAGCATAGTGGTCACGTCCACATAGATGTGACAATGGGGTTTCGAGTACTGCTAAACTATTCACACATAAGTGCACATTGAGGTAGTAAACTATTCTTATCGACACTGCATATATGCATCAGTGGGGATCAGGAGCTATTTACAGGTGATGCTTAGATGCAGCAGTCGTAGCTAAAGGGTTAAACAAGAATTCTGATACACGATTTTGTCTGACTCTATATACCAAACAAATGACATTTGGGATGCTCATCGGATTGCAAACCATGTAATAATGTTACAGTGCAACTTTACAAATAATTTTAAAAGGGGTTTTGAGCTTTATGCACATAACAGAAGAACTGTAAATATAACCAAGACTTATCCTAGGCAAGTTAAAAACAACATTACATATTAATATTATGGTTTTAATAAACTAGAATGTAATGGATAAATAAATTATGGTTTTAATAAACTAGAATGTAATGGATAAATAAATTATGGTTTTAATAAACTAGAATGTAATGGATAAATAAATTATGGTTTTAATAAACTAGAATGTAATGGATAAATAAATTATGGTTTTAATAAACAGGAATGTATTGGATAAATAAATTACGGTTTTAATAAACTAGAATGTAATGGATAAATAAATTATGGTTTTAAAAAACAGGAATGTATTGGATAAATAAATTATGGTTTTAATAAACTAGAATGTAATGGAAAAATAAATTATGATTTTAATAAACAGGAATGTATTGGATATATAAATTATGGTTTTAATAAATTAGAATGTATTGGATATATAAATTATGGTTTTAATAAACTAGAATGTAATGGATAAATAAATTATGGTTTTAATAAACAGGAATGTATTGGACAAATAAATTATGGTTTTAATAAACAGGAATGTAATGGATAAATAAATTATGGTTTTAATAAACAGGAATGTATTGGATAAAAAAATTACGGTTTTAATAAACTAGAATGTAATGGATAAATAAATTATGGTTTTAATAATTAGAATGTAATGGATAAATAGATTATGGTTTTAATAAACTAGAATGTAATGGATAAATAAATTATGGTTTTAATAAATTAGAATGTATTGGATAAATAAATTATGGTTTTAATAAATTAGAATGTATTGGATAAATAAATTATGGTTTTAATAAATTGGAATGTATTGGATAAATAAATTAAGGTTTTAATAAACAGGAATGTATTGGATAAATAAATTATGGTTTTAATAAACAGGAATGTATTGGATAAATAAATTAAGGTTTTAATAAACAGGAATGTATTGGATAAATAAATTATGGTTTTAATAAACAGGAATGTATTGGATAAATAAATTATGGTTTTAATAAACTAGAATGTAATGGATAAATAAATTAAGGTTTTAATAAATTAGAATGTATTGGATAAACAAATTATGGTTTTAATAAACTAGAATGTAATGGATAAATAAATTATGGTTTTAATAAACTAGAATGTAATGGATAAATAAACTGTCTATTGGTGCTTATGCACTGCATGATCATACAGATTGTTCACAATTCAAGATATCAGGAAATAATCCTTATACCATGAAGTTTTAGCAATCTATATGATCAAGAACTGAAGATAATAACAAATCCATCAATATGAATTATTCTAGTATTTCATTCAGCAAAATGTCAGCGTTTTGTTAGTTGTATTTGTGTTAATTTTTCTGACATAAAATGATAGTCTGCCGGGAGATCTTACCCAGGTATGTTCATAGGGAAATGTTGATTCAGGATGCCAGCAGATAACTGTGCTTCCATCTGCTGACAGTCCCACGAGAGGCTGCCTGTGGCCACCAAACCTTAAGTTATAAATGGTAAATACTGAAGTCTTTCCTTTAAGCTTGACTACAAAAAAGGTTGTTGATCAATTTGCTTATCTGGTTTAAAGGACTTGTTGCTTTAACCAAACTTTCTGTCTCACAAGCTACAATTAATTTTCAAGTAAGCAATAAATATGTATGTCCTACATCACAAATATAATCAAACAATTCCTTTATACAGATAGTATCATGATGACATCATTTAGGGTCACAAAACAAATGTATCAACATGTATACATGGACTTTTAAACTGATCATTACTTTTGAAAATGTTTTTATATGCAGTGTATTGTCTCATTTTGAAAAGCTGTTTCTTCCTCTATATAACATGGACCCATTTATCCAAATCTTAACTTTTACTTTTTTGGCAGGATACTTGTGCATAAATAAATAAAACAAAAGTATGACAATGAATATATCAATGTATGCTCTGTAAAAATTACCTGTTATCATTTCCACTGTTTGATGAACTAGCTTGCCTATATGAAATACACCTTGTGCAGTCTGAAAAAAGCAAATTGTCAAATTAAGATCAACCTAAAACATAAATGACATTCTCTGTGTAAACAGCAAAAAGTATTAGTTTTTATCCCAAGCAGTTAACTTTGAAATATTAAGATAATGTGTCAGTGTGTTATGTATACCTGTAATTATGTATCATGTACACCTGTATTTGTATTGCCATATATGTACTTGTATGCATGTCTGTCCCCTTATCCTGGCATCAACCCCTCATGCCTGTTATTCATTCTCCTTAACTGCTGTGTGGAATTTCACCAAACTTGGTATTTTATTTTTCTATATATCTATTAGTCAAGAATGTTTAACACAGTATTCATAAACAAGTCATCAGTTTTGGCTTCCCTCTAAGGGGGTTCTGGGATGGGTTAAAAGATCAATTGTACCAACATTTAAAGTATAGTGAGATTTTATATTTTCACTAAAGCTCATATATAGTCAGAACATGAAGACATATAACATATATAGTAGAACCTGTCTTGAAAAACCACCCTTTCTGCCCTAAAATTATGCTCTCTCATAATAGGCCACAATGCTATATAATCATTAAATTCATGTGTCGAAAATATGGTCTCTCAAGACAGGTGGTCTCACATAGCAGTGATCTTTCAAGACAGGTTTTACTGTTTTAACAGATAGTACCTAGTACATGTACGTTTCTGGGAGAAAAATACTAGACCAAATAAAAACAATTCTGTTCTCCAATTTGAGTGAACCAGAACCTTCCAGAACACTGCCCCATTATATTGTGCAACCATGATATTCAAGGACCATCTCGTATATTTGCAGTAGCAGACCAGAGTGTGACATTAGTGCAGGGAAGAAGGAGGGATTCTGGCAATAGTAGAAGGTAAGTATTATATCATTAAAAATTAGTTTTACTACTTCAAATGCTACATTTTAATATCAGAAATATCTTACCTGCCATTGCATAGCTGAATTTGTTTGGTACAAGGTCAGATTACCCCAAAACTGGTGAAGAGAAAACAAACACTCAACTCCACAGTAGAGCAGGAGACTACTGCTGGATTGGGCACAGTAAGGAAATACCTTTGCTCTGATGGGCTAATGAATAACGGTAAAAGGATAAAATGGTTGTGTGAGAGTGCCAACACATAGCTCTTATCACATCATCTAAAGATGAACGAGTTAGGCCCATGAAGTAGTAAAAGCATAAACCTCATGGAATTTAATTTTCATAAAGGGCAGTTTCCTATCGGTAAGTGATTGGTAAACCCTCTTGATAATGTGATCCACCTAGATATGGTGGAAGCTGAACTTTTAATGAGTAGGTTTCCTACTCTTCCCTTCACTCTTTAATGGCTGCCAAAAGTACATATAAAAACAAAGAGCCCAAACTGTACACAAATGTCTTTTTTGGATATCTTCAGTAGATATATGTTTAAGACTGAGGATCTCAGTCAAGAGTGGAGCAACTAATGGAAAATGGCCTTTTGAAAATATAAATGTGTTGGAAAGGGAAGTCAGTTGCTCTTAATAGTAGAAAATGAGCTTTGCTTCTCTTCAAAAAGGAATAAACAATTAGTAAATGCATTCAGAGAGTGACCACTATGATTTAAATATTTTCTACTGTACACCAATCACAGAAAATTCTCTATTTCGCATCATATACCTTAGAGGGTGATTACGTCCAAGGGCAGTCACTGAACCATGATTGCTATGGCCACAGAGGAGCATTCAAAATGAGTTGAATCACGGAGAGACTGACTTTGTGAAGAACCTGTTTGATCATCATGAAGTGTGGGAAGGAATTATTTAATAGCCAATCCCACTTTAGGCTGAAGGCATCCACTGCCTAGGCCCAGTGGGACTAGGAAAGAAGAAATGAAGCCTGTTGTTTATCTTGATGCCATTCAACCTGTTATATGCTATAATGGACCATCATTAATTGCTTTAAATGATCACTACTTGGCATACTACATTGTGCTCAATACTAAATGAACTGGAACTACATTCATCATTACTTAAATGTAAATGGAAGCAAAAAAAATATAAACGTTTCAAAGCTGGCTGGTGCAGAACAGGAATAATTCAAGTTATCTCCCTTTTGCTCTTTCCAGCTAAACAATAAAAAAAATTGGCCATTAATTTAGATAACCAGGTGCAAATCCATTTTAAATCATCAACATTTGTGTCAACTATCCTAGAGATACCACTGTGTATTGCATTATTCAATGCCCAATCAGTAGGACCACTGAAAAAGTGCACAGAAATAGCTTATTTTATGAATGATCTGAATATCGATCATGTCTTCTTCCTGACAGAAACATGACAACGATGTATGCGGATCTAACACCCACTGCTTACTCCATCAAGTTGCTCCCCAGTCACTCTTGTGGAGGTGGAATTGTCATCATCACACAGAATTCCACGATAAAATGTCTTAAATACAACACAACCCTCAATTTCTGCCACACATCATTTTGAACTAGTGCAAACAACACTCACACTGGAACAATGGTCACCCCATTTTTTCTGCCTCTACTGCCCTCCTCCTAGTAGAAAAAACAAACTGACTGAATTTCTATCTTTGGAGCAGTTTCTTAATCTTCTGGAGTATGGAAATTTGAAAGGTGGCAACCTGATTAATTTTGGAGTTTTCAACTTTCACTTTGACTGTCCTGAAAGCCCATACACATAACAGCTCCAGGACTTCATTCATGTGTTCAACCTTAAACAGTTAGTTAACCAACCCACCCATAAACATAATAACATTTTAGACTGGATTCTTCATAGACCGGATGATAATATTCTACGGACCACCTTTGTACACCAGCCACCAAGTGCAGCATATCAATTCAAAAGTGTTCTCCATCGTATAGTAGTGTTAGAGACCAGCTTTGCACTGCCATAAAGCTGAGAGGTTTTGGGTTTCCACCAGACTCACTATTCATATGCAAATCTATGAAGCTGCTAAGAAGAACATCACATGCATAGTCCATTTAGCCAAATTATCCCACTATAGTACTAAAGCAGACATGCCAACCCTAAAGAGAAATTTTCAGTAAGTCAGTCAAAATATTTTAGTAAGGTGTGAAAACTTATGTTCTGGCAACAAGTAAAATTGTAATAACCATTACAGTTTATAGCCATGTTGTAACTTACAATAAATAGCTACTGATGTGACTGGTACAGGGTACTTTTGCACTAAGAAACTTCTGGTCAAACTCCATTTTGAAGCATTCAGCCCCCTTCACTTTCATGACTAGTAGTTCTTCCAAGGTATCAACTGACATAGAAGATCTGGATTTTGAGTGGTGTTTTGCAACAAATGAGAACACCCTCTCACAACCTGCATTTGAATGAGGAACAATAAGTACATTCTTCATGATGCTGGACAACAATTTGTATTTGAACTGGCCATTAGCGTTCTTGAATTTACTAATAAGATCCCATTGCTTGTCAATTTGTTTAGTGTTTAAGATCTCAGGATTCAATTCATCTACTTGTTAATTCAAAAACTCTGCTTCCATGTTGTCTTGCCAGTTGGTTTCTTTGGGTTCCATACACATAAACCTTGATGGGAAATATATCACACTGCTAAAATCAGATCCTTTTTGACACATCAGCAACTGCACTCTGTTTCAGAACTTAACAATGTAATCACAAACAGTTGTGTAATAGTCCCTTACATCTTTATAGAATTGACAAAGGCTACCGGTACCTTCATACAACTTACTTTCAGTCAAGCATTTTCTAGTTTTTGAACCTACTATAAGCTTATCATCTGACTTTTGTTTCTTACAGTCATGATAAGCAAAATCAGTAAGATCCTTAGTTTGTGAAATTTATGTAGCCTTTACAAATCTGATAAGCAATGGCTTTAATAATTCAAGCATGTTTTCTCTAAGTTTGTGGATCATAGGCTCCTCCTGTTGCATGATTAAGTTGTACTTGTTAAATAATGGAATTATGTAGTCTAGAAATAAGCAATAAATCTTCGCCCTCAGGGACTGCAAAGCCTAACACACACTCATAGCCTTTCCTGTCTGTAACTGATTTTTTTACTTTCTTTGCGGTCATTTCTAACCAATGGTGTCTGACATCTAGACAGAGCATTTTTATCCAATTTCTTTGATTTAGCTTTCTCTAAGGAACCTATCTTGGGTTTCATTTTCTCAGTCTTTCCTGCTGAGGCAGACTTGAAGGTTGTACAAGCCTGACTTCTAGATCAAAGATTTACTGCATGTGCCTGCACTGTCGTTATTTCCTTCTTTATTGCTAGATACATGTGGAACTTTATCCTTGGAACTAGATACATTTTCTGCCAGACTACTTTTGGCTTTAGCTCTTTTGCCTTTAACCTCTTATTTCTGGGTTTCTTTATCAAAATATATTTGTAAGGCTTCCCACTGTTCCAACAGTCTCTTTATACCTTCACCAAGAGACAACCATCTTGTTACACAATGCTTCAATATTTTTCTCTGTTCTGTCCCACAAAGAGTCTTAAGATTTTTCAGTTCCATTTGTTTATTCATATTTTTATCCAAATAATATGATATGTCCACTAATAAGTCATCAAAACTAATTGGAAGCACATCAGCCCCCTTTTTCGCTGCTAAATGTACCAAATGGCATGAACATCCACTCAGAAGCACTTAGGGATTCACCTTAGTTATATGTCCATATACACCTTTATTGCAACCTGTCATCACTGAAACATTATCTAATTCAAAGGCAATAGTTATTCCAACTTATGTTTCTCTTTTTCAAACCATCATCCAATAATGTGAAAATATTTTCCCCAGTAGAGCCTAAGACTCCATCATATGTTGAAACTGACAAAATTGCTTCAGTTACAACCCCATCTGTGTGATCAAAATATCTAACAACAACTGGGTACAGCTTCTTAGAATCATTGCTACCATCAATTGCTCTACTGAAAGGCTGGGATGAAATATTGTTAACAATGTCTTCCTGTATTGACTTGCACTGTTGTAATACAGTAGCAGTAGTTTGCGTTCTGCCACACTGATAACTATTTGCTACTAACGATTTTAGAAACATGCACTTGAATAGTTTAAAAGCATGGTCAGATGCAGCAATTGCAACATTATGCTCAACCAAAAAGTTTGTAAAATATACTTAAGCCTTAATGACGTCCAATTCAGTTTCTGACACTGCAGATCCAAATCCCATAGAAGTCAGCGACTTACAACTTGATTTCATTGCAACGTATTCTGTATGTTTTTTGGAATTCACATGGCGGCGACAGTCATCTCACCCACCGTGGGAAATGTTCAAGTCAACACAACATAACGTGCAATAAATGTAATGGACACCTTTTTCCTAAGCATGACCAGGTATCAGAGTAATCTGTTTTATACTTTTGCAACCACTTTTTCAGCTTTTTACATGGCTGGTTGTCCTCTCCACCTCTGGCACATTTTCGTTTGGAAAACATTTTCCGACGATAAGATGACAAAAAGAAAAATGAAGTTTAGATCAGATGTGCGCTTCACATGAACAAAATAGGCTGGTTTAAAGTATCTGAGGTACCACTGTACAGCTAGTCTGGTTTCCAACCAAAATCCACTCAGTCTACTCTGAATCCGAACATGGAGTCTAATATAAAAATCTGAATCCAGAATGAACCAGTAAAAAAAATATCCGGAACAGAAAAAACTTTCAAATTTCCGTACTTTTTGCTAAAGTCTGTAATTTTAGTGTATTTTTTTGTGAGACTTACAGCAAAATCATTAAGAGTTGGTAGGTCTACTAAAGTCACAGTGAGTTCCCGTTGCAAAGAGCTCTTCAAGATTACAGTTGACTCTCATTAACTGCACACCCTCAGGCCCGTCACAATACTGTGCAGTTAACCAGAGTGTGCAGTTAACCGAAGTACGGTACAGTACAGCTTTAAATCAGCACGGCACGAATATATGTGAAGAATAAAATTAAACAATGATTAGAATCCACTCTTTCAATTTCAACTTTTACTTAAATGTTAAGCTTGTTTTCCTACCTCCGAACACAATTTCACTGATTCAACCAATGGATCAAGGAATTATAGCTTATTAGAATTATAGATTATTATTAGAATTATTAGAATTAGAAATAGCATAGAATTATATATTGTTATTCGAAAACCGGTGTCAGACATTGAAGGGTCATCTCCCACAGAAAAAGCGCTCAGATCCAATGTCGTCTGCATCCTGTTTTTTGCCATGTTGTCGTTTAAATTGAATTCCGTTGTACATTTTCCATCTTTACAACCATCCATTTTTTGGTTTGAAATCATTTTTTTCCCCCACGCTATTGCTCCCTAGTGGGCGCGGATATACAAGTATATACCACCTAAGGTGTCCTTTACATGTCAATCATTTACAAAGTTGCATTTACTGGCTTATTTGTCGGCTTATTTGAAGCGCAACAGCAGTGGACTGACAATAACTGATCATGAATATACATTGTGCAGTTAACCAGAGTAAAATTGTATTGAATAATGTGCCATGGGCAGAAATTTATCGCGCTATTATCCGGAGTGTGCATTTAAGCGAAGTGCAGTTATCCGAAGTTTGTTCCCATTGAAAAGCATTGAGAAAACACGGGAGCAGTGTGACTACGTGCTGTTATCCGGCGTGTGCAGTTAACCGATGTGCAGTTAAATGGAGTCGACTGTATTAACAAACTAATGCCAAGGAACAAATGTTCACCACTTCCATCTAACTTCTCTCCAGTAGACCTCCCAGACCTATATGCAATGTTCTTCTGTGACAAGGTAAAAACCATTAGAGATAAGCTTCTTAACAACACTATTTCAATTGACTCATCGTCACCATACAGAATTTCAGTGACAACTGTTAGCAGCATTTGAACCTGTCTATGGATTTAGTATGTACAATCGTGATGAAGAGTGCACCAAAGTCATGTGAACTTGATCCAATTCCAACATCACTGCTGCTTGAGTGCTTAGATGCAATACTGCCTTCAGTAACTGATGTTATTAATACATCTCTGATATCTGGGGAATTCCCATTATTTTTCAGAATTACCATTGTGAAGCCTATCCTGAAGAAACCAAGACTCAACCATAACAACTTAAAGAACTACCACCCAGTTTCTAATCTCCCATTCATTTAAAAAAATCTTTGAAAAAGTTGTTCTGGAACTTGTGTCTCTTCTGAATTCAAACAGTCTTTTTAGCATTGTACAGTCTGCGATATCGCCCTTGCCACAGAATGAAACTACTCTTTTGCAAGCTGTTAATGACATTCTCTCTGCTTTGGATAGCAGAAAGATTACAGTCCTCATCCTCCTTGGTTTGTCTGCAGCATTTGACATAATAGACTATGATATAATACTTTAGCATCTCCACCATGTATTTGGCATTCAAAATTCAGCCATAATGTGGTTAAAGTCCTACTTAGTCAACAGGACACAAATTGTATCTGCAAATGGAATACACTCTAGTCCAGTTGATATATGTTGTGGTGTTCCACAGGTATCTGTTTTTATACTTATTCTCTTCATTCTATACACTCAGCCGCTCTCAGGTATCATATATCATCAACCAGTGTACGCTGATGTCACCCAAATATATAAATCCAGCCACCCAACTAAAGTTTATGCTATAATCCAAGGAGTATAGAGGTGCATTTCTGATCTGACATAATGGATGACATGTAACAAGCTGCAGATGAATGATGATAAAACAGGCCATTCTGATCACAACACAAAGACTTCTAATTCTAATTCACATCCTTTTACCTAAAACAATAAATATCAGCAACACCAACATTAAATTCACACAGTACAAAACCTAGATGTTACTCTGGACAGTACTCACACTGCACCAACATGTCATGAACATATGCAAGGCTGTATATCTTGAGCTGAGATGCATGAGCTCTATTCACCCATTTCAGTTGATGCCACTAAAACACTATGTTTATTAGTACTTTGAAGACTGGACTACTGTACCTCAATTCTGTCTGGTTGATCTCAATATCTACTCCAGAAACTTCAAAAAGTTCCCAAAATAGCTGCTTGGATCCTCATTTGAGTACCACGATCAGAGCACACCTTCCCACTACTCTGTACCCTACACTGGTTATCCATTCAATCCAGAATCAAACACAAAATTTGTTCTATGTGCTACGTTTCTCTGACAAACTAAACTCCATCATACCAATCTGGCCTTACCCAGGTGTACATACCAGCAAAATACTTATGCTCCTCATGTGACAATCATATACAGTCCTACCCGTTTATCTCGACATCCTCGGGACCGAGGAAATATTGTCGAGATAAGCAGATGTCGAGATAAGTGTTGGGGGGGGGGGGGGGGTCTGCACAAAAAAAAAATGCAAGTTAAATTCTTCAGTAAGGGGTAACCGGTCATCAGTGAGTAGTATTTACACTTTGAAAAAAAAACAGTGTAAATTTTTAGTATGTGGGGACAAAACTAGAGTGAAATACACTTGTATATTGACAAATAACATTTTGGTTACCTTTGTGTAATAAAGTCCACAATAAAATATTGCATCGGTCAAATCCTGATATGAAAAACATGAGAGATTCAATGTCAGCATTAGCACATGTTTGTCTAGTTGTTAGTTGCATGCTTCAAGTACATGTACTTAAATCAGCCTAGATATCGGTCAGTCTGTTCCCATGTTATTGAGGGTGCCAAGGGGATATCACAGGGAAATGAAAAACTGTCAACAGTACATGTATTCTCCACAAATACTTTTGTATCCGATGTTATGACGAACATTAAAGTGACTGCACCAACCACTTGTTGCAGCGAAGTTCTTCACACTAAGCTTTTTCGATAATGCTTAATTGAACCGTGAACCGTTTAGATGCTTCCTCCACGTCTTCAAATGTACCAGTCTTGCTTCTTCCTTAGGGGAGCGCAGTTACCTTCAACTTAGTCTTTCTTTATAGACTCTGCAGCTTTCATCCTTCCTGGACGTGTTAATTCTAAATGAAAAAATTTCACAGACCTCTTTGCAAGATGTTCATCCCTTAACTTCATTAGCAGCCAGATATTTAGTTTCCAAAGACTGTAAATTTAATTTGCGTTTTACCCTTCTGTCGGTAGCCATCATAAATGTAAATAAAATTAAAAACGAAACTTTCACAGCGAAAATCACCGATCACTTTCAAAGGTCTTGGAAACGAGTAATCCGTATTTTCATGCAATTTTTATATATGGGATTCAGAAAATCACGTATACAGGAGTCCTGTACGCATCAATTTCCTGGACGGCAAATTTAAGGGCTTGCTAGTCCTGCTTCGACCACCTGTTGATTGGGAAATTGTGTTCATCAATTGATCCTTTTCGCTGTGCTGATATATTTACAATCAGAAAATTCAGTGGTTGAAAGAACCACAGATGTACATGCTGTCATTGTAAGAGTACATTTGAATAACATGATTCACAAGCTAGGCGGCAAGATCAAAGACTTAACTAGCTGGAGAGTGGTGAGAAAACGTGCTGCTATGGGTTTGTTTGTTTTTTTCATCCGACCGCGACATTAAAGCCTGGCGGCAAGATCAGGCATGACAATTTGATAGTAATAGTAGACCATGGGACCGGGACTTTGCTTTTTTGTCGACATAGGCGGCTTGTCGAGATAAGCGATGTCGATATAAACGGGTAGGACTGTACTCATTATTGCCACTATGAAAATGAAGTCATATGGATGTTCTTTTGCATACCAGGTGCCATTAACATGGAATGAATTGCCCATTGAAATTAGACACAGGACACAGTTCAAGAGTGCTCTTAAGACCTAATAATTTGTCCTAACTTAAATATTTTCAGCACTTTTTTTGTTTTTCTAATTTGATGGTGTTTTTTTTGTAGTTATATCATTATATATGTTGTAAAGCGACTGCCAGAGGTGCCTCATCTGATACGCGTTACTAGGCTGTATATTGTCTCTCGCTCACCATCCAGCGATTTAACGCCGGCACCTTTATCCCTTTCTGCTCGTAATAAATACTGGTATTACTGGTACAGTCGTAAATGTCACATAATATTTTTCAAGTAAACAGATGCAAAATATCAACTGCTGTAAAACAATGTGTATTTACTTGTTTCCGCTAATTTCGGCTGGAATGCACGCATGCTGGTATAGAGATGTTAATATCGTTTTTTTTCCAAAACCGATTATCATTCATAGAAATCTGATTTTAAACCGATTATGGGTTTCTGTCCTACATAGATATTAAAACAAATATATTCTTATAATGCAAGTTAGTTTATGCCTCGTGCAAATAAAAGATATTCATTACATACCATGAAGTACAGATGCACAAGCACAGCAACATGGTGTCAACTTTGAATTGTTTATTTTCTACTTAAATATTTGAATAAACCTCATTTATACTGTATGTGTACGAAAGAAATCTTTTATTAATTGTCACCATTTTATTAGGGTGGTTGCTCAAAATTCATTGATGTGCTTTTGGCTGTAAAAAAACAATTGGGATAATGCACTTACGCATATACCGAGCCGAGGTTTTTTTTTTACGCTGATTGTAAAAACACATATAATGCGTGTGTTAGATGCACGAAAATACGGTATAGAGTTTTAGTCGGACATTACTTACTATGATGTCTTTTCACCTATTAAATTCCCACACAAGCAAATGGACATCTTTTTCAAGTTATGTTGGCTTATATTTCAGCTGGCTGGAATGTGATGGATGCTGTGAATACCAAAATGCTGGCCAATCAAACTTGAAGACAGGTCAATTTCTTTTGTGAGATTTGAATTTATTAGAGAAAATACATCAGAGTAATTAAAGTCTGACTAAAACATTATGACTTAACTTTGTAGAAAAGCATCATTATTGGCTTTCAGTTGTGTGAGATATATCTGAAAATTTTACTTTTGTTACAATGTTAGTCAACATCAAAACACATTACACAGCAGTAAGACCCAGACACCCAAAACATAAATATCAGCATCATGGTCTTGCATATAGGACTACTATAGTGGGATCTTCCTGAAATCTTCCTGCACTAAATAAATTGGCCGCCATGTATTTTCCACAGGGGCTTGTATCATTGTTTACAATTGACCTGTCATACATGTACTATATAACAACAAACAAGGGAGGACACTTCTCTTATTTCTCGCGTGACCCATTTAGGAATAAACGGTTATTTCAAGCTTTTTTTTGCATAGTGTAATAAGTTTGGTGCCGATGTTTAGCAAAGGCTTTCAACTTTGTATGCGTCTCCATAATTTGGCTTACAATCGTACCTTTAACTCTTTCACTACCACTGACGTGTATATCCGCTGCCTAAATATGCCTAGCCTCACCAGTGACTGATAAATCCGCTTGTAAACAGAGCACTATTTCTCCCGGTGATGGATATATCCGCTTGCCTTATATGCTTCCTAAACCCTAGTGACGGATAGATCCGCTCTGTATGTCATTGTTACAACCGGTCGTATTGGTCAATATATGGAAGTAAAAGTCTATTCAACCAATCAATTTAGAGTTAACAAATGATTACCGTGTGTTTGTTAATACATGCATTTGTAGTTGACAGTGGAAACCATGGCGTTCACTTACGAAAGCGATTCAGATTCCGACTTTTCCGGTTTTTCTGAGGATGATATTGACCACCATGAATTAAGAAGTATTGGTAGTGATATTAATACATCTTCTTTATCAAGTCTGTCAGAAATTGAGACAGAAACTGATGATGAAGACGACGAAGTGTGGACAAGAGAACCACGTGCGCTGAAAGTAACGGAGTTTACAGAAAGCGTCGGCTCAATTTTCGTTTTGGATGAGGGGAAAAAAGAAATACATTTTTTTCTTTAAATAGATATCACGAGGAATTACTTAAGAAATAGTAGAACATAGTGACTAGGTAACAGTGTTAGCAATTAAATGTATATATTTGATAAATAACTTAGTATAAAAGACTCCCAGATAAATTTTAGTGTTTACAAGCAGTTTTGTGTTATATTCCTGGATAAATTTTAGTGTTTTCAAGTAGTGTTTTGTGTTATATTCCTAGATAAATGTTAGTGTTTACAAGAAGTGTTTTGTGTTACATTCCTGGATAAATGTTAGTGTTTTCAAGCAGTGTTTTGTGTTATATTCCTGGATAAATGTTAGTGTTTACAAGCAGTGTTTTGTGTTATATTCCTGGATAAATGTTAGTGTTTTCAAGCAGTGTTTTGTGTTATATTCCTGGATAAATGTTAGTGTTTTCAAGCAGTGTTTTGTGTTATATTCCTGGATAAATGTTAGTGTATAAAAACAGTGTTTTGTGTTATATTCCTGGATAAATGTTAGTATTTTCAAGCAGTGTTTTGTGTTAATTTTAGTGTTTACAAGCAGTGTTTTGTGTCATATTCCTGGATTTCAGCAGGATAAAATAATCAAACAGATATAAGGTAGTTATAGCTTTGATATATGCACGATTTTAGCCTATGATCAGTTTATTAGAGAGAAAATAACTAACACAATCCAACCATACATCAGCTAAAAAGTTATCATTTGGCTACAGCAGCATTTGGCTCTGGTAGTCAGCCCACAAATCAGCTGCAGTAGTGACCCCAGCAGCTAGGCATAGCAGTGAGCCACTACAGTAGCATTAGTAGTTAAAGAGTTAAGGAATAACAAGCCATTTTCTCATGATACTGCTCGACATGGCTGGTATTGCGCTCGCTTAATATGCCAGAACACGCTGAATGGAATACTACCTTCTCATTGAAAAACTGAAAACAAAGCTGTAAATCAATGCACAACATCATTTTCTTTTAACCAATGAGAAGACAGTATTCCATTTAGCAGGATTTCAATAAAGTGCGGCAAAATCTCTGACAACACGACTTACCCTTATCGGTAATTAAATATATTACCGATAAGGGTAGTCCTACCTATAAGACCCGACGCTGATATTTATGTTAAGGGCGTCAGGGTCTTACTGCCCAACGAACAGCGCTGTGTAGTGTGTTTTGAACTCTACTGACAGGAGAATATGAGGTGAAATTTTCATGATTATCACATAATTGGCAATAAATATCAATATTCAAAGTTATTCATATACTTACTTTGTTGTCTTGATCGTAATCGACTCAAAATCTGACACTAGCAAATGAACACATTTTTATGTTCCTTTGACACGCATTTCAGTTGGTTGCAATGCAATGGTGGCTGAGGAATGCGGAAGTAGGATTCAACAAGGCCGTTTTATTTTAACGAAGCGAAAGTATCAAAGTATCAAGTATTTGAACAGCAAGCAACATTTCGTTTCATTGAAGAAATATTTTCCGATTGGAACCTACTTGAATACCTCAACTACTGCCCCATTTCAATAAATTAAAATGTATGTCAACTGAACAAGAAAATGCAAGTGTCAGATATTGATTCCACCAGGATAAAAACAGCACAGTAAGTACATTAAGCATAAATTAGTAGAAGAGTGTCGATATAGGTTGCCAAGTATGTGCGATATTCCTGAAACTTTTGACTACTTGTTCCGATGTCGACGACATCGGAACAGACTACCCAAGGCCGTTATTCGGCTCGTAAGATATATCCCCTAAACAAAATTAACATGTGATATGTCTTACAGGTAGGACTACCGATAAGGGTAATTCGTGTTGTCAGAGATTTCGCCGCACTTTATTGATAAAACGTCAGACTCTTGTGATTTCACTTACATATTAAGCTGGCGTGGATATGTGTCTTCCTTTGCTACTTATTATATAATATATGTATGACAGGTCAATTATTAGCAACGCCAACGAATACTAGCCCCTGTGATATTTTCCAGGAAGCGATTCTTACAGATGAGGTATATTTCCAGATAAATATGACTTGATTTGATTAAATCATGCTTCCTGTTGCATAAAGTAAAAAATTACTGACTGTTGGTATAAATTACCTATTGTCTGTTTTAGAAAATGTAGCAATCTAATTTTACTGAACACTGTCAATTGCTGCATGATGGCCGCCATATTTGTATTGTTGATTTTGTAGTAACCTCTGGTACGTAATGGAGCACCCCAGATCGGCGGTGGATAAATATTGTAATACTTCACAGAATCCTTCTAGTCTCCACCTATACCATCCAGATTATGTCACAAAGTCTGGAGATTTTTTAAAATAAATTATAAGTATATGCATAATTATGACCCATTTATAGCCATTAAAATAATGATTGCAATGCCGTGAAATTCGCCGAGACCATTCTTAGAACCCAGAAAGATGTACATTGATATTGCAAGTGTTGCAGGAATATTTTACCGAGGGCACGTTTATTCCTAGGTACGAGAGGATTTAGTAGATGTTAGAAGCCTTGCTTGAACACAATGTTGCCAGATACTTTTTTTCAATTCCCGCACGTGGACTTTTAAAAAGCAGCCACCAAACCGCCCAATTTATATATTGAAATCTGAAGAGTAAATAAGAACCAAATACAATAAATTAAGTATAGCTACAAAAATGTATTCATCTGTAACTTCAAAGTATTCCTCAGGTAGACTGTCTTCGTCGTGATTAGCAGATTCAGTTGTCGCATAAATTTTCGAATTGAAATTACTCAGCATTATTGTAGATGGGACAAATCCGTTGCAACAGATCCCGTTGCGCTTAGCTTCCATCATGCTTTACCCCATCCTGTTTCTATGTTTCGTTTTAATCTAATTCATTTGAGAGAAAGTTCTTTCGACGGCTGCATTACTGTAAGGCAATGGCACAGAGGCGTAGCTGGGGGGGGGAGGGGGGGAACATATGTCCCCGGGCGCCATACTAGTGGAGGTGCCAAAATGGGCTTTGAAATAGGTTGTAACGGGTAATGGTGATTTTATTGATGAAAATAATGGGTTTCAGAGTTGAGGGGGGGGGGGAATGAATATTGTCCCCGGGCGCCAAACACTCCCGCCCAAATTTTAAAAATAAATTTAAGTATGTGAGATAACATTTATGAAGATACATCTAGAATAATGGATTCTTTAAATTTTCTTTAAAATAGATATTATCGTCCCTAGCGCCAATTTGAAATTGAATGCGGCGAAGCAATTTGATGCAGCCCAAATTACGGCGACACAAATCAGAAACCAGCCCAAAAAACACAACCCGCAATCTAAAAAATTTTCACGCAACCAAATTTAAAAAGAAGCCCAATTGGTGAGAAAAAAAAAACGCGTTAATTTGTGGCAACTTTGCTTGAACAGCCAATTACCTGGATTTGACCACAGGTGCTCGACGCAAGCTTGATGTTGACAAAAGCAATGATCTGTAGGAGGAAAACAATCAGTGATAAAATTACTTCAGATTACCCTCATGGCCCGTTCTGACATAGGACCCTGTTTATAATGCTATAAAAGAGTTTACAATACTAAAAAAAAAAAAAAGAGGCTGACCAGTCCTAGCACTAACAGGTATAACGGTACCAATTGCGCAAGTCCAGGTGGGAGGTGCTTAAGGTGTAGGGTCCATACCATTCAGACATAAAGAACAACACAAGCTTTGATTGGTGGATTATGTAAGAGTTGTACTTTCTGTTAGGCTTAAAAAAAGTTTAGCCTCTTGGCAACATGTGAATTTATGCTAATTCCTAAAAAAATCAAATTTTGTATTTTTTATGATTTTTTGAAAATGTAATACACATGACTGAAAATAGATATGATGTGACTAGATAACTCATACCCCTGTCTAGTTCCAGCAGAGTTATCTCTCTTAAATGCAATGGAGTACCTGGTTTTGTCATCGTCAAATTGACAATCTAACATTGTTCTCTATAACAGTGTGTGAGATGCACGCTAAATTAGGATAGAAAATATATTTATCTCTCCAAATATTAGCATTGAGGTCTATGGAAAAACAATTGGTACCGTGATACCAACATCAAAGTGCTGAGCGTCAAGCGAGGCAACTGCTAATACCTTTCTTTGTAATATCGCGGATTGAACCCGCATCCGAGGCGGATGCTCTTACCCCTTTGGTAACCGGAGAGGATGTTAGCTGTACCTGCCCTACAAGACTAATGGTCGGATCTTAGGGCTGTTTAAGATCACGACATTGCTAATGGATGGGTTGATTGAAAGCTGTCCGCGCTATAGAATCTCGCTGAAAACAATCTTATTTATTCTGGGCGATCCTATGAAGGTGGTCCAAGCTGATGCCTCCAGATTATTTATTTGGATTGTATGAAGTATAGCATTATTAATACACTTGCAGAGTGTATTCATAGGGGGTAATTGACACCTAGCGAAATTCTCTGGCTAATTAAGACGTGTTTGCATAGCTGTTCTAACAATTTTATCTTGCTAGTTGAAGCCGACTCTGGGTATCATTAGGATCCAAAGGTTGTACATGTATGTTACTCATCTTATTAATGGTGCAAAATAGTACCAAGCCGGGTCAAGTACATAGTTATCAGCGCTGATATCTCTTAAATTTTCAAATATCTGCGAACAACAATACATCTCTGATAGTATACAGTTTTACAGTCGAGAGAATCCATTATGGATTTTGCATAATAGTAATCATCATCGCTGCCACTCTCAATATTTAACCCAGAATAAAACTTATCTCTGTCAGGTAAACGTGTTTCATCAAATCTATCCCAACTATTAAGATGTTTGTAGGGAACGATACCATTTCGTGTAAAAGTTTGACATGTCAGCGAGATACTTAGTCAAATTATCAAACATTTTCCACAGCCTTTTACAAATTCATCCAACGATACTGCCATAAACTGCAAACTATCAATAAATCTTAACTTGCCAAGGATCACGGACTAATACTTTGTAATGTTATTAGGAATACATTTTATTTTATCGTTGTTGTTAATTGTTAGATTATATTATATCGTTGTTGGCAAACGCCTCAACGATATGAGAATCATAACCATAAAAGTTGTGAAAGACAGCAGGAATAAAATATGGTGTGGTATATTTAAATTACATTTGTCATGTGCTGTACCGCGTTATAATACTTTACCAGTAATATGACAGTGATCTTTCACACGATCTTGAGGCCAAGTGCCTGCTCACAATGTGACATATTTATGCTGCAGTAAAACCCAGCTTCTTGCTTTATTGTCAGCGGTTTCATCGACGCTGTCTTAGCTAGTAACATCAGGATGAAATCAATCTCGTTGATAATATTTTTCATAAGACACCCAGCAAGATACGCTCCACTATAACATTTTTTTGTTATTGATTTTGATAAACTTTTATATGAATGGACATGTTACTGACAGTAATATTGCCAACTTGTCAATGCAAGACGAGTTTCAACAACATCCTGTTTATGATTATTACGAGGCTAGTATCAGAGTAATTACTGGAGATATTACAACAAGAAAAGTTATTAGAAGTATCATTAATAGAGGATAATTACAGGTAACAGCCCGAGGAATACAGCCGACTTTATTAAATATCTCCTCCAGTGGTTTTGTTTATGAGGTTTTGCATGGGCCAATTGATTAGCTAATCTAAACCAATCAGCTACACCAGCTGTGCCAGGTCCAGTATTTTAAAACCACATCATATTTGTTGCAACATATCCCGAGTAATCCTCATGAAAAGACACAATGTTAAGAATAATACTTGTAAGTGCATATAACTATTTGCTAAAGTTTGATTTGCTAGTTGATATCTTGCGATTTTAAACAAACCCCAACCGTTATGCACGTGTGTTATTTGTGTATGAGCTGCAGTATCAACAACTGGATTAGCTGCTTCGTGTTTCAAGTACGGTATTGTGCGGCAACAGAAACATATATCCGTCACGTGTGTTAAAGGTTCGTATGCCCCTCTTGTTAGGTTCGTTTGAATTTTCGTTGAGATACACAACATACTCAAATTATGTTGGTGAACTATCTATTGTTTTATCGTGACGGTCAAGGTAATTTTTGATAAACATTTTAAAATTGTAATTGTTAAACAAAATCGCAAATCGCTTTGCATTTTGAAGTTGTAAAAGCAGCTCACTAAAGCACCGTAAAATCTGGACGTGGTCTAGTTTTAGTTACTAGTTTTCTAATAATTCCTTCGCCTGGCAGATGTAACAGGTTTTTGTTTGTTTTTATCAACGCCGTAGCTGTTTCTAATGTTGGAGCAATTTCAGAAATTGCTTGTTATATGCTTAACCTGGCGGAGTGCCAAGCACTTTGCCCTTAATTTTTTCAGCACTCTTTTATCCGACAGCTGATCACCTGTTGATAGGGCTCCAATAACAAAAGCTGTTGATGCATCTAACGAGATAGATGCTACTTCATTTGCAGTTCAAGGTATATTTTCAACTATTTTCAAATAATCCTCATACAGGTTTTCTCCAATAAATGTTTCGTTGTTTTATTTGGTTATACAGTTGACTCCACTTAACTGCACATCGGTTAACTGCACACTCCAGATAACTGCAAATAGTCACGCCGGTCCCGTTTTTCCCCAATGCTTTTCAATGGGAACAAACTTCAGATAACTGCACTTCGCTTAAATACACACTCCGGATAACAGCACGATAATTTTGCCTGTGGCACATTATTCAATACAATTTTACTCAGCTTAACTGCACATTGTATAGTCGTGATTGCCAATCCACTGTTGTAGCGCTTCAAATGAGCCGACAATCAAGCGGGTAAATGCGACTTTGTAAATGATTGACATGTAAAGGACGCCCTGTGTTCTATATACATGTATATCCGAGCCCACTAGGGAGCAATAGCGTGGGAAAAATCATAGTACAGCATGGGAAAACATTGCTCTAAACCGTTTCAAACCAACAAATGGATGGTTGGAAAGATGGAAAATGCGCAACGGAATTCAATTTAAAGTTGTGTTCGGAGGAAGGAAAACAAGCTTAACAGTTAAGTAAAAGTTGAAAGAGTGCATTCTAATCATCGTTTAAATTTGTTTTTCACATATATTCATGCCGAGTTGATTTAAAGCTGTACTGTACCGTACATCGGTTAACTGCACACTCCGGTTACCTGCACAGTCTCGTGACAAGCCCTAGGGTGTGCAGTTAACCGGAGTCGACTGTACAAACTCCCTGCTAAAATTGATTGTGGTGAGCTAGCTAAATGTGGTCGGTTAACCAAACGCAGATGCCAACAATGTTACGTTTTCATTGTTGACATTGAGCTGTCGGCAGGATTGATAAGTCAGCGGCACTGATAATAGACGTTCTTTGATTTTCGACACTAACATGATAGTATATTGTCTGTCTTGGATTTACCTGTATTAGCGAGCCAGGTGGAACGTCAGGATAAAAGATAAACTGTTTGTCATTGGCTATCTCTGAATACGATCCAGTTGCAATATAAAAGTTTACTTAAATCGTATTTACATATGTGATTCTGACAGCTGATTCACCATCATACGGTACCGTTGCAGATCCGTACTGTTTATTGAATCCGAGTAATGGGTTCGAATGTATCTTGTTCAGATAGATGAACAATATTTTAAAAAAGTGTTATTGCTGATCGTATAGTATGGAATGAGCTCAAACTTATCTGATGAGATTCCGCTATTGATAGCGGTTATAAGATATTTATGATATTGTTTTGTGTAAAACTGTAAGTGCAGGTACCGTAACTCAACTCCACACATTAATACCTTCTGTTCCTAGTTCGAATGTGAAATCATTGTTCACGTTAGTTTTCAAATTTGCCATAGCACGCCAATTGTAGCATCAACTTCAGTTTGGTGGCTAGATTTGTAAAATGTTACAATGAACGACCTGACAAGGAATTAATAATTGTTTGATGACATTCCGCTAAGCAACAGCGAAATGGATACTATAATAATAATAATAATAATAATAATAATAATAATAATAATAATAATAATAATAATTAGAACTTTGTATAGCGCCTAATCATTAGAAGCTCTAAGCGCTTTACAGTACATAATTATATGACTACAATCAACCCTGCCCCCCCCAACCCCCCCCCCCAAAAAAAAAGAACAACAAGAAAAAAAAACAGACACCATGAAATTAGAAAACATAAAATGGTGAAATAATAATGGTAGGAAACATTATTAGGTCTTGAAGTGTGTTCTTGCAGCAGAATAGGTGAGTGTTGCTGGGCCCTGGTATGCAAAATAACGTTGTCCATATGACTTCGTTTTCATAGTGGGGATAATGAGTATACGATTGTCAGAAGAAAAGCGTAAGCATCTTGCTGATGTGTCCACCTTGGTGAGGCCAGATAGGTATGTTGGACTAGAGTCTGTCATTGAAACGTAGCATAGAGAACAAATTTTGTGTTTGATTCTGGATCGAATAGACAGCCAGTGTAGGGTACAGAGCAGCGGGGAGGAGTGCTCTGATCGTGGTATTCAAAGGATGATCCGAACAGCTTTGTTTTGAACTTTTTGATGTTTCTGGAGTAGATATTGAGACGAACCAGACAGAACTAAGTTATAATAATCCAGTCTTGAAAGTACTAATGAACACACAAGTATTTAGGTGGCATCCGCTGAAAGATATTTGCGAATGGAGTTGATGCATCTCAGCTCAAGATATACAGCCTTGCATATGATCGTGGCATGCTGGTGCAACGTTAGAGTACTGTCGCGAGTAACACCTAGGTTTCGTACTGATTGAGTGAAATGAATGTAGGTGTTGCTGATTTGTATTGTTTGAGGTAACGGATGTGAATGAGAATGTCTTTGTGCTGTGATCAGAATGGTCTCAGTTTTATAATCATTCAGCTGCAGCTTGTTACATGTCATCCATAATTTCACATCAGAAATGCACCTGTACCCCTTGGATGGTAGCATCAACTTCATTTGTGTAGCTAGATTTGTATATTTGGGTGTCATCAGCTTACAATGTTTGAGACACTGGATGATGAGCTATGACACCTGTGAGCGGCTGAGTGTATAGAAGGAAGTGAACAGGTCGAAGAACAGACCCCTCAGAAACACCACAACACAGATCAATTGGGCTGGAGTGTTTCCCTTTCGCAGATACAATTTTGGATCCTGTTGACTAAGTACGACGTGAACCACGGTATGGCTGTATTGTGAATGTCAAATACATGCTGGAGACAGTGAAGTAATATATCATTGTCTATTGTGTCAAATGCTGCAGAGAAATCCAGGAGGGTGAGTACTGTAATCTTTCCGCTATCCCAAGCAGAGAGAAAGGCATTAACTAATTTCAAAAGAGTAGTTTCAGTACTGTGGCAAGGGCGATATGCAGACTGTACACTATTAAAACGATTGCTTGAATTCAGATGAGATACAATTAAGTTGGGTTAGAACAACCTTTTCATAGATTTTGTTTATACGATTAGAGACTGGGCGTTTGTTCTTTAAATTGTTACGGTCGAGTCTTGGTTTCTTTCTGAAGAATAGGCTACACAATGGCAGTATTGAAAAATGATGCGAATTCCCCGGATGAGTGAAAAGTATTAATAACATCAGTGTGTGAAGACAATTTTGGATACAAGCTCTTAAATAGCAGTGATGTTGAAATTGGATCAAGTTCATATGACTTTGGTGTACGTTTCATCACGACTGTACGTACCAAATTTATAGAGATAGGTTTGAGTTGGAAAGGATAAAGAATGAGCTTAAAAATGGGAAGGAGAGTTCATGAAAAATAAAGACTTTGTGTTGAGAATAAGGCGACGACGGGACAAGGACTACTTAAGGAAAAAGTTCTATACTACTGTTACGTATATGTGATATAAGTCATTTGTATTTATTTTTTATTGTTTGTTTGTTAGATTTAAAATTGGCATTTTAAGTTTTAAGATTCGTTCCATGAAAAAAAGAGGGGGGGGGGGTGACCTGTACCTTTACATAGTAAACACCAGATGTTAACCTAATTTTCTGATCTTGCTTCAGAGTGTAAACAGGCTTCTAAAATGACTTGTTGATTCCAAGGACATTAGAGCTTTTTTTAAAAAAAATGATTGGTTGATTCCAACAACATCTTTCCAGATCATGATGTTTGCGTGATTTCTTGAACGTGAGATTGTTCTGAGAGATTCTGGAAGGTCGTGACCCCTTTCCTGTTTACGTTAAAACAGGTACTTAAATTATTGTTTGGGAGAGAACAGTTCAGTAGTCAGTCTGGGCTTTGGAATACAAACATGTGTGTATAATTGTTTGAGTGTAAATTATTCGTTTGGGATCAAGAGGAATTTATTGTGTTATTTATCTAGAAATTACTTGTGCTGATTTGGATTATTATTATAAAACTAAAACTGACTTCATCATGTGCCATTGTCGTCCATATTGGATTACATCGTCAAGATTCGAACCGGGAACTATTACGACATTTATTTATCAGGACTGTTGCAATTCAACTAGTGGATTATATTGTGAATTCTCATTTGGATACATTTTTGGACTTGATTCTCTAAAACCGTAAGTTTATTTATTTTCTTTTATGAAAATATTTGTACTCAATAAATTGTTTGTTAAATGTTACAAGCTTGTTATTTTCACTTCTTTCTATGTTGCTGCTTATTCGAGCCTAAGCACGTAACATAGAAATTGGGAGCTATCGTCCGGGATTGAGATAAATTGAAATTTGGCTAGAATTTTTCTCAGAAAACTTTTGTTTTAAATTTGAATTCCCCTAGTTTTTGAAAATTTTAAATCTTTAGTGAGACTGACAGGCTTGTATTAAAATGACATCTAAAGTAGAAATATTTCTTTCTAGTTCTATCCAGGAGCAATTAGATCTTTTCAAAAAAGATGAGTTGATTCAACTTGCCAGAAAATATGATCTTCCTGAAATCAAGGCTTCTTTTACGAAACAAGATATCAAAAAGATTTTGATTCAATATTTGGTAGAAAAGGATGTTTTGGAACAAAGTGCTTTGATTTCGCTCAGTAAGTCTACATCAGACTCTGACATTAGGCTAAAGGAATTAGAATTAAAATTCAAGATGGAGTTAGAGTTGAAGATGCTGGAATTTCAGGAAAGGGAGAGCGAGAGACAGGAAAGGGAGAAAGAAAGACAATTACAAAATGAAAAAGAGGAGAGAGAGACAGAAAGAGGAGAAAGAAAGGCAAATTGAATTACAAAAAGAGCAGATGGGGATTGAGAGAGAGAGAGAGAGAGAGAGAGAGAGAGAGATAGAGAGAGAGAGAGAGAGAAATTGAATTACAGAAAGAGCAGATGCGGATTGATAGAGAAAAAGAGAATATCAAATTAAAATGAAAGAAATAGAGCTGGCAAGTGATAATCACCATCATACTTCAAATCCAAATTTAAATTTTGATTTAGCAATGAATATTAGATTAGGGCCCCCTTTCAGAGAAAAAGAAGTAGACAAATACTTCATTCGTTTTGAAAAAGTTGCAGAAAATTTAAAGTGGCCAAGAGAGAACTGGACTCAGTTATTACAATGTGTACTTACTGGTAAGGCTAGTGAGATTTACATTTCACTGTGCGTTCAGCAAAGTGGTGACCATGATGTGGTTAAAGAATGCATTCTAAGGGGTTATGAGTTAGTCCCTGAAGCTTATCGGCAAAAATTCAGAAATTACAAAAAAGAAGCTGGACAAACTCGTGTCGAATTTGCTAGAGAAAAAGAGCAGTTGTTTGATAGATGTTGCTTACCCAAGAAAGTCGAACAAGATTATCAAAATCTCAGACAAATTATATTAATTGAAGAATTCAAAAACTGTGTCCATAGTGATGTTAAGTCTTAGCTTGATGAGCATAAGATTGAAACCTTGGAAAATGCTGCTCGAGCTGCTGACGAATATTCTTTGACAAATAAAGATCCTTTTGTTAACAAGACTTCTACTCAACAGTCTTCTGGCAGAAAAGTATCTCCGCCTAATACAAGCTCTTCTAAAACTCAAACTAGCACAACTTTCAAAAATCAAACTTCAGAGAAGCTTGATTCTAGATCCTTGTCTCTTCCGACGTGTACCTATTGCAAGAAAAAAGGACACCTTTTTCTGATTGCTACATAAATCGAAAAATAGGCATCAGAATCAATACAGACCTGTTCCAAATGCTCTTATTTTTAAGAGGTCAAGGTCACGGTCATATATTGAAAGCAATACATTTGTTGGGTCTAATAAATCCCAGTCTGATTTTATTATGGAGAATTATGAACCATTCATATCGAAGGGTTCTATATCACTCTTGGGTGATTCAGCCAATCCCACCTCTATCAAAATTTTAAGGGACACGGGAGCTTCTCAGAGTCTTTTATTATCAGGTACTTTGCCTTTTTCTGAGATGTCTTCTTCTAATGAAAGTATTCTTATTCAGGGAGTAGAGTGCGGCTTTGTTAATGTTCCTCTCCATTGTGTAAATTTGTCATCAGACTTAGTGTCAGGACCTGTGACAATCGGAACAGTCTCGGTTTTACCCGTAGATGGGATAGATTTATTGCTAGGCAACGACTTAGCTGGAGACAAGATTGTGGTTAATCCACTTGTAACTGACAAGCCTAATTTGGATCAGAAAGTTGATCCAATTGAAAAAGAATTTCCTGATATATTTCAAGCTTGTGCAGTTACCAGAGCTGTGGAAAACAAAGCTCATGAGAATGATGTTGATGAACTCAGTATTCCTTTAGCTGACACGTGTATAGGTTAGGCTTTTGATAAGGTTACTTTTACTCCTCGTTTGGATCAATCAGAAGGTATTGATCATAGTGATCCTCTTTTAACAACTCGTTCTCTTTATTCTAATCAGGGTGATAAACGACAGTCACTTGTCGTCGAACAGGAAAAAGATCCTGAGATCTGTTTGTTTCAAAAGGCCATAAGCGAGTCTGAAGCCACTGAAGTTCCTGTTTGTTATTTCATTAAAAATGGAATTCTTATGAGAAAATGGAGACCTCCCGAGGTACCTGCTGGTGATGAGTGGTCGGTAAAATATCAAATAGTAGTTCCAAAACCTTACAGACAGGAAATACTTAATTTGGCCCATGAAACTCATTTGGCTGGTCATTTAGGGATTAATAAAACTTATCACACGATCTTGACTCACTTGTATTGGCCAAAAATCAAAAGTGATGTCACTAAATTCTGTAGATCTTGTCATACTTGTCAAATGGTAGGTAAACCCAATCAGAAGATACCTAAGGCTCATCTACGACCTATTCCTGCCTTTGACGAACCATTTAGTAGAATTATGGTAGATTGTGTAGGTCCCTTACCCAAGACCAAGTCAGGTAACCAATACCTGTTGACCATTATGTGTGCATCAACAAAGTTTCCAGAAGCAATTCCATTAAGGAATATAAAATCTAAAACAATAGTAAAAGCTTTGATAAAGTTTTTTGCTCAGTATGGCCTTCCCAAATCTGTTCAGTCTGATCAAGGTTCAAACTTCATGTCTGGAATTTGCCAGCAAATTATGTATGAATTGGGCATTCAGCAATTCAAGTTAAAAATGAAACTATGGTTTGAAAGAACTAAAAGGGAGAGAACTTTTGAGTTTGATAATGGAGTTGTGTCACTTGTTCTTTCTTCATACTTTTCTTCAGATTAGATATTACGGCCCTTACAAAGTTAAGAAGAAATGAATTAGTTAAATTATAGTATTAGTGCTCCTGGGATCTAAATAAATTATAGGAATACCAGTATATTGAAAGAGATAGCCTTGTTAAACATGTAATTAATTTAGTTGTACCTGTCCCACTCAGTGAAGGAATATCATCAGATTTTACTGATATTGAAATGATGACTGATATTGAAATGACGAATCTTTGTAATTCAGAAATTATGAAAAATCTAGACCAAAAACTTTCACATTTACAAGTGCAAGAAAGAAATGAACTGAAACAGTTATTATTTGAATATGAGCACATTTTTCCAGATATTCCTACAAGGACAAACAAAATTTTTCATGACGTTGAAATTGAAAATTCCAAACCTGTTAAACAACATCCATACAGGATGAATCTACTCAAACAGGAATACTTATAAAAGGAAATTCAATATTTGTTGGAGAATGATTTTATTGAGGCCAGTAAAAGTGATTGGAGTTCACCATGCATACTTGTTCTAAAACCAGATAAAACTTTCCGTATGTGCACTGATTATAGGAAGGTGAACAGTGTGACAAAAACAGATTCATTCCCATTACCAAGAATTGACGATTGTATTGATAAAATTGGGAATGCCAAGTATGTCACCAAATTCAACCTTCTGAAAGGATTTTGGCAGATTCCACTAACGGAAATAGCAAAGGAAATCTCGGCATTTGTGACTCCAAATGGACTTTATCAATATAAAGAAAGTACATTTCAACGTCTTACGAATATGATCACCTCTGTTTTAGAAAGTTGTGATGCCTATATAGATAACGTCATCATCTACAACGACACCTGGATAGAACATCTAACAACAATTCGAAAATTCATTGACAGATTCACTGATGCATGTCTGACAGTTAATTTATCTAAAAGTGAGTTCTGTTGTGCTAGTGTGATTTTTTTAGAACATATTGTGGGACATGGACAAGTAAGATAATATAATAGTAGACGCTCTTTCCCGTGTATAACAATATCTTATATCATATATATTGTAATTTATATGAGTTCTTTTTTAACCTTAGGTGTAAATTGGTTTGTGGTGAAAAGAACGTTTTACCATATCAACCTTTCTTTTTATTTTATGGGGGAAGGTGTTATATATATGGAAGTCATTTATATTTGTTTTTTATTGTTTGTTTGTTAGATTTAAATTTGGCATTTTAAGTTTTAAGATTCGTTCATTGAAAAAGGGGGGTGGGGTTTACCTGTACATTTACATAGTAAACACCAGATGTTAACCTAATTTTCTGATCTTGCTTCAGAGTGTAAACAGGCTTCTAAAATGATTGGTTGATTTCAAGGACATTAGAGCTTTATTTTAAAAATGATTGGTTGATTCCAACGACATCTTTCCAGATCATGATGTTTGCGTGATTTCTTGAACGTGATTCTGAGAGATTCTGGAAGGTCGTGACCCCTTTCCTGTTTACGTAAAAACAGGTATTTATATTATTGTTTGGGAGAGAACAGTTCAATAGTCAGTCTGGGCTTTGAAATACAAATATGTGTGTGTAATTGTTTGAGTGCAAATTATTCGTTTGGGATCAAGAGGAATTTATTGTGTTATTTATCTAGAAATTACTTGTGCTCATTTGGATTATTATTATAAAACTAAAACTGATTTTATCACGTGCCATCGTCGTCCATATTTGATTACATCGTCAACATTCGAACAGGTAACTATTAGGATTTTTATTTATCAGGACTGCTGCAATTGCACTAGTGGATTATATTGTGAATTCTCTTTTGGATAAATTGTTGGACTTGATTCTCTAAAACCGTAAGTTTATTTATTTTCTTTTATGAAAATATTTGTACTCAATAAATTGTTTGTTAAATGTTACAAGCTTGTTATTTTCACTTCTTTCTATGTTGCTGCGTATTCGAGCCTAAGCACGTAACAACTACTAAGAAAATACAGTCGAGTTCGTCTCGTGGCAGAACTTTCTAACCGTTTCTAAACAAGCGGAAAATGTTAGCGTGCATATCGATAAAAATATGGATGTATATCCACAATTATCATCTGCATAGTAGGAGTCAGATCAATAACAGATCTTTTTCGAAGCTGGACAACTATTGTCACATGTACTTAGAGAAAACCTTATTTGTCTCTTGAATATACCACGTAGTTGTTCGACTCATTTCACCGCTGGAGTATGCGTCTCACTGCCCTTCCCTCTTGTTTCTTTCCCTCAGTATACTTCAGTGTATGTAACATCAGTACGTACAAAAAAACTATTTTCTCCCTTTTAAAAAAATTAAACAACGCCCTAAATTAAATTATCTCGTTATATGTGATACAGGTGAGATATTGATAAGTATGGGCAGCCATCGCCGCCAAAATTACATTAATCAAATGATCTGGTATGAAATCAAATGATTTAACCTAGCAAATGAAATGATCAATCCAGATTCCAAATGATGTGGTGTCACATGAAATGATTTAACGAACAAAACCGAATGATGCTTGTAAGTTTCAAATGACGTGGTATTAAATGAAATGACCACGTGTGAAATAAAATGATTTAACCAAACAAACGGAATGATCAATTCAGATTCCAAATGATGTTGTGTGATATGAAATGATGTAGCATGAAATGAAATGATTGAACCCCAAAAATGAAATAAAGAATTCAGATTTCAAATGATGTGGCGTTAAATGAAATGATCTGGTATTAAATAAAATGATTTAAAGAACAAAACCGAATGATGATATATGCTTCCAAATGACATGCTATTAGATAAAATGATGTAGTCTAACATGAAATGATTTAACTCAACAAATGAAATCATGAATTTAAATTCCAAATCATCTGGTATTAAATAAAATGATTTAAAGAACAAAACGGATTAATGAAATCTGGTTCCAAACGATATATTATTAAATGAAAGTACGTAGTATGAAATAAAATGATTTAACTCAACAAATGAAATGATGAATTCTGCTTCCAAATAACGTAGTATTAAATGAAATTATGTAGTCTTGAATTAAATGATTTAACCCCAAACTTGAAATGATGTATTCAGATTCCAAATGATCTGGCATTAGTTGAAATGGTCTGAAGAGCAGAATGGAATGATCAGCTCATATTCCAAATGATGTGGTATTAAATGAAACGTATTGAAAGCAAACCATCTGATCAAACTACGAATCAACTAGCGTAAATCCAAACAATCACAGGGGGGCGCTGCTATCTATGACGTATGATGTCAGCACCCCGAAACAGAATCGACGGTCGTATTTACAGCATTCAGCTGAGATTTTTGCATAGGACAGTTGCAGAGCAAAGCAAAGGCAAGTATTTCTTTTCGTATTTTATAAACAAGAGCCACGTTTTCCAATCAGCATAAAGTAATTTTATCCACATTAATGAATGTGCGTGTATTTTTTTCTTTCTTCAAGTTCTGCGCGAGTTTCTTCTGCTTCAACAAAGCGAGATCTATCAACTAAAGAGATTAAATCTTGATTTTATTTGATCAACATGTCTCATGTTACCGGCCATACGTGCATAAGCATTATTCGTCCAAGTTCTATATGTAAGAAATCTTCTTTTTCCTACTGTTTTTTCTCTCTTTTTGTTTTCTTCTGGGATAATCGAAACTAATTTTATTAGAAATCATGATTGGCGACTTTTAGTGCATTTAAAACACCACACTTCTTTCCAAAAGTATTAAAATGGAAGGGGAGGGGGGCTTTGTCATACATTTTGAAAGACTAATACGTGACCAATAAACATTTGCCTTCTTGGAGTGTTTTATGGCGAAGAAGAAGCACATATCATGCTTGAATGAACCCAAAATTTAGCTAATGAGTACTGATGTATGAAAATAACAACGAAAGGCGATGGATACTGGATTATATCAAATTTAAAAAAAAAATAAAACAGCATCACCGATTTGTGAGTGATACCCTTAGGGTAATACATCAACGTAAATAAATCGTCATATGTGTGTTGTATTATATATCAAAAACTTTCGTTGCTTTCTCCCCGAAAAGGGATTGAAATTTTCCATCAAGCAGACGTGATGGAAAAAAGGTTTGTTAAAGTGGATATTGTCATCAATCTATCGTTAAGATATGTCATTTTTGTTTATTTATTGTCATTAGTTCTCAACTGGACGGTTGCAGAATTCTTTCATAAAATCTCATTGGCGTTCCATTTCTGATTAGCTTGTTCACTGTAGAGTCATGCTTCCGTTTACTATTATGTCACAAATTGTTTTATTTCTTTATTTATATATTTTCCCCTTTATTTTATTTTATTGTATTACAGTTTCAAGACTCTCACTTTCGAGTCCTGCTCCTGAATTTTCATTTTTCAAATATTTTGTTTGGTATGTAGTTATGCATGAGCCAAAGTGACCATGATGACGTTATTAATTACATCAACTCATGCGGGTTCTATTTAGATAGCAAGCTTCGGTTGCTTTTGCCCTGTGATGGGATTGACATTTTTTTTCCAACATATGGACATGATGGAAAATATGCAGATCAAAAGAATCTCTGGTGTAATTTTACTAGCAACCTAAGATGGTTTTCCGGAGACAATATGACTTTTGGGTTTGTTTCTTTGTAGGCCTGATAAGGAAAATTGTTGGCTAAGTTTCATTAGCTCTTGATTTGCCCTATGTTTAAGAATTTTTTTTTATTTGGCTCTATTTCCTGGTCATTTACTGCTAATTCTCCCCTGTGGTATTTAATATTAATCAATCGTATGTGTCCTTATGTTAGTCTCTTCTGCGTTAACCGTTTCTCATTAGTTTGTAGGTTGATGCGGGCACGCTTTTCGGTCTTGCTTGGTAATTTAATCACCGCCTGCTGTCTTCTATTTGTCATCAGCTGGTGGGATTTCGGTCCAGTTTCTCCTTCACTTTGTTTTAGAGTAACGGTCAATCTCTCTGGCTGAAATCGATTTCCAATTATTTTCTTGTTGTGCTGTACTGTATGTACACCTTATTGTGCTGTAATGTGTGTACACCCTTATTGTGCTGTACTGTGTATAGTCTTAGAATTTTTGATGGGGTATTTATGTTTCCTTAGTGTTATGTAAAAAGGTTGTTCGTCAGAGCCTGTTTTTTTCTTCTTCGCCTTGCTCGAACTTATTTCCTATGTATTTTTGTTTCCTTTTCTAGATGTCGCCTAGGTCTCAGTATCTGTTATATGTAGTGGTGCTATATTGTGTGCATGCTATTTGATATATATGCTTGAGACATAAATTTTAGATTCAGTGTTATTTTTTCCAATTGTATTTCTTTTCTACTAATTTGGATTTAGGACCCGATATATATTATTATGTTATATTCGATTAAATTTTTTGGGTTTTTTTTTAATTCTGACGATAAAAAGGTGTACTATTTTTATTTTCCTCTTTTTTTTTCTTCTTGGGAATTTTTTTATATATTGTTTTAATCTCGTGCTAATATGTGTCTTTTCTCGTGGTAGTTCTAGGAGTATCAATAGGTAGGTTACGCTCGATTCAAGGTCCACACCTCTATATTTTCATTATGTTTCTCCTGAGTCGGGTTAGGCCTCCTTTTTATTAATTTATCTAAATATTTTATTAGAAAGAATCCAAAATTGTTTATTTTCCATCTGTGGGTTGGTCAAACCATACAGTACGGGAGCTGTATGGTTTTAAGATTGATAAAGAGTTAGTAAAATATTAACCTATGAATTAGCCCCTGTTTGTGTTTTATATCTGTACTTGGTCTCTTTATGTTTTACATGGGGTATTTTTTCAAAACTCTTTCACGTGCCTGTCCACTTCCCGTTGCGACATGTGATTTAGCCCCATGATGTCATAGTCTTTATTTTCCCCAGGGATATTTTGTCTATATAAAAGAAAGAAAAAAGAAGAAAAACAACAACAAAAAAAGATAGAAAAAAATTAATCACTCTTTTTTAACCCTTATACTTTTGTTTACCTCTTTATCACAATTATTTGCCCACAGGACATCATGGTGTCTACTATGTACTCTGTAATTTTGTATAATTTTTTTTATTTATTGCAGTCTTTATATATTTGATTTTTAATATCTCCTCCCTTTGCTTATTTCTTATATCACTTTCAATTTACATGTTTTCCTGCTCTCGCACTGTATCATTGTGTGTAGTTTACTAAAAGTGGCTTATTTTACACAGATGACATTTTGTCGATACTCTGACCATGTCACGTCTCACTGCTACCTCTCCTATCAACCAGGCATTGTGCATGTATTTCAAGCAGAGGCTTTGTATTTTTATGGAGCGTAATTTTGGTCCAGTGCCCCCATGCTCTTTTCCAGTTAATCTCTATGTTCTCCTGTTCTACTTTACATTTAGTGTTGTTTTTTTTCTCCCTCTCTTAATGTATCTATATGTTAGTTTTTCCTCCTGGTCCCATAAACTTTTTATATTCCTATATTTGGTTAGTATTTCTTTGATATGTCTCAAAAGTGACTAAAAACTGCAATGTTTTAAAAACACTAAAAAATATTCAAAAAAATTAAAAAATTCGGAACCCCCTTTGCATCTTTTATCAAAAGCAGAGTACTTTTTTTTTAAAGGGGGGGGGGGGGGGACGGCCCCCTAAGCCCCTATAGCAGGTCCGGCCCTGAACGTGATTCATGTTGAATTGGAATAACACTGTAATATTTAGCATTTTCTCACAATTATTCACTCGTTGTTCCAGGAAAAACAATGTAACACATGTATTACACATGTAATAGCTTCATTACTTGCAATGAAAGTGTGATTTTATAACTATTTAAATATTGTATCACTTCGAGTTCATTGCCTCTTCAAATCAACACAATTCCATTGCCTGCAATGACAAATGAACGCAATCGACTCTAAAGACAGTTTTGCCATTCTTGATAATGGGGTACGTTTTGAATTCCATTTCACTCTGATGATATGTTACCACAAAAATGAATTCTGGCTCAACAGGATTGGCGTCGTTAGTAAACTTTATCATGGAAGAATTGAGAAAATGTAAAGAGCGTATGTCAAATAGGATGGAAGCAGCGAACATTATAAGGACTCAGGTAATTAGAATTGAGATTTTAATGGAGGACTCCCTGCAGGATGTATCAGTGCCTGTGGAAGTGATTGAGCTACTTGGACAAGCTCGTAGTATCCTTGACAAAACCGATATTAATTCTCTGCTAGTCAGCGAAGACCACCAGTACAGAGCCTCGCAAGTCTATACTGGGCATAGGGGCAGACCTCTTTATGACATAAGAAAGGAACAACTACAATTTTGGTAATTTCTTTACTCAACTGACACACTAACATGCTGTATACAGTAAAACCTGTCTTGAAAGACCACTGCTATGTGAGACCACCTGTCTTGAGAGACCACAATCTCAGTGCACAAATTTATTGATTATATAACATCGTGACCTGTTATGAGAGACCACCTGTCTTGAGAGACCAAAACTTTGGGGTAAAAGAGTTGGTCTTTCAAGACATGTTCTACTGTATTATATGTACATGCTCCATTGTTATCCCCTAACACATATTCAGTGTGTACTTCTTTATTTCTCTGATGTTCATGTTCAATATTTGATACTGCTACCGTATGCAAGCAAATATCATTTTAAAGCGTTGATAGTTTTCAATATTGTAAGACATGACATTCTTTCTTTAGTATCATTAAAAATGTACATGTTTAATATTTAGTGACCAAATTGAGCAAATAAAAAAGACAACTCTTGTATACACATGTAAGAGACATGTAACACCAAAAATTTCCGGAATTACTGAAATTATTAAAGACGGTGAACTACATTACCCCTGTTGCTTAAAAACAGGACTTGCCTATGCTAATATGGCGACTATGTTACTTATAAACGTCCCGTTTGATTCGAAACGCCAACAAAATGATAGTGCAAGGCACTCTAAGGTGACAGTCAGGTTAGACATTATGAATAAAATGACTAAGTTTTGTTAATGTTTTGCTTTGCTTCATGTTGATGCCTTTTCGTTTTAACATCGGTGTGTGTGTGTGTGTGTGTTGGGAGGTTTGCAAATAAATGGGAACATGTACCAATATTTTAGTCCTTCAAGAACCATGTATTGAAATTTAATATATAGTACTGTCAAAGATTTAAAATGATATTCTACAATCTATACTTTTACCGTACATTATAAGAAAAATTGTGTTTTCTTTGGTTTGTTTGCATGATTCTTTCATGTAGTGCATTTTTTCAAAATTATGGGAATTATTTCATAAAGCTACACTTTTATCAAGTGGAAAAAAAAATATAGGATATTATTAAAAACATATATCCTATGCGTCTGAAAATAACCATTGCTGTTATTTTCGTTTTAATTAAATAATATTTTTATTAGCAAATGCTGTAAAACATTATTTTAAAAAAATGTCGGACAGTTTATATTCATATGGTATTTGCATCACTTAATAAAACGTCACACGTGATTGGGCCATCTCATCGTGCTTCGACCTCATGCATTTTATTTACGTCAAATGCTTTCATGCATCAGAATTACACGCGCAGTTTGACAATTATTATTCTATTTTCCTGTTTGAAACGTTATTCGTTGGATATTTGGAATACAAGTTAAATGGCTAAGTGTTCAACGTGTAAGAATAACTATACTATATACCTTATGATGTGTACAAACGTTTGCCCACGAACTCAGATGATTTTGAACTGTCGTGATCGCACTTGGGCTCCAACGTTTTCCTGGTGCAAATTTTGTATTATCATACACATATAATTAAAATGTGTATATAGTGATTGTTAATGTTTTATATACGCTGAAATGTTGTGTTTTAGACCTTACTAACCGATTTATATTCTCTCTATTATATCCAGCAGCAGAGAGGGTGAATCCTACAACATTTTTTGTTTTTATTTTTGATTATACCCCCTCCAAATAACACTAGACCCTTCTCGCGAAAAAATGACAGTGAACATGGGATTCGCATTCGCGAATCATAAAATGTCGCAACGTCGTTGTCACTCACCCTCTCTGCTGCTATGGGTTAACCGAATATTTTATCAAGTCCGATACGATATCGTGTCCTAGGGTCTGCTAAATTTATTGTCACAAATCCGTGTGGTTTTGACTGAGCGTGACTAAAGAAATTTCTAAACTGATTATGATTCATATCACCGCTGCACCAAGTTTGATGAATATTTCGTAGCGTATGAGTATCAACGCCGTTAAATACACACAACACATTGCAATTATCTCTGATCACTTTTGGTATTTGTGTGTACCGTTGAGTGACATAGATCACATCAGTGTTTTTATGCCTGCCTCGGGAAAATATTCTAGCAGGATTTTTTTGATTATCTAACATGATATCATCGTATACCACTAAATTGTTAATACTTCCATCAATAGCATCAATGCTCGGGGCTTCCTCTATATCAGTAATAAACTCAATAAAATCTTCATCGATTTGAAATTTTTTTGCTTTCTCGTTAAAATCCTTTAGCACTTCATAGCATCGCTGATCGTCTACACTCGGGGCTATTAAATACAATTTGTTCCATTTCATCCATCTCGTTATCAAATTAAGTAGCAGTTGTGTCTTTCCGCTTCCAGATGGTCCGATTATAATCATTCTAATTGAATTCGGCAACATTTCATGATGTTTAATAGGTTCCCGTCGTCGGGTAGCTGAATAATCAATTATATTCATGCCGTTATATATAAATTATGGATCTATATTGTGTGAAGTGTAAAAAACGTACTGGCACAGATGACTTGACGATTACAACTAAAAATAACCGATCAGCGCTTTCTGGTAAATGCGTACAATGTAGTACAAAGAAATTTAGATTTGTTTCTAAACCCAAGGAACTCAAGGAACCTTTAAAAAAAAACGAGGAGGTGATATCGCAGCCAAGCTAACTAAACTCCCTGGAACCCCATGGGCAAAATACCCTGGAGAAAAGCACCTTCCAGGATATAGCTACTGTGGACCGGGAACAAGACTTGATATCAGACTCAATGATCAAAATCAGCCCCGACCCGGTTAGGAACCAATAAACGCTATTGATAAGGCCTGTCACCTTCATGATGTATCTTATAAAAGCAGTAATCTGCAGCACAGGCATCTAGCAGATGTGAAATTAATTCATGCGTTAAATGCTATTTCTGATAAATCTTTCAAAGAAAAATTGGCTTCCTTTTTGATAAAATCGGCTATGAAAAGTAAATTGATGCTAGGTGCTGGTGATTAATAACAACATGGAATCTATTTATTATTCCCCAAGAGGATACTGGAGGGGTAAATCAGCAATCCATAAACTCGCTAGCGCCGCAAAAGTGAAAAAGGCCACTGCGGCTCATTGGTTATCCAAACAGGCACTATGGCAAATTTATCTACCACCGCCTAAACAAATCAATTTCTCGCATTTTGATGTGACCGGACCCAATGAAGTTCATCAGGCTGATCTATTATTTCTGCCACATGATCGTGGTTACAAATACGCATTAACCGTAGTTGATATTGCAAGTCGATACAAAGAAGCAGAACCGTTAAAAACAAAATCAGCCACTGAAGTGGCTTCTGCATTTGAAAGGATTTATCGAAGGAGTCCTCTGCACTGGCCAAATCTATTACAAATTGATCCTGGCAAGGAATTTCAGGGTGCAGTGTTATCAATAATGAAAAATCATAAAGTCACTATCAGACGAGGACATACTGCGCTACATCGTGATCAGGCCATTGTAGAACGGTTTAATAAAACCCTTGCTGAGCGGTTATTTGGATATCAATACGCAAAAGAATTCATCCAAGAAAAAAGATCCCGTGAATGGGTTAAAAGGTTACCAGCTGTGATTACTGCACTGAATAACGAGATTACTAGAACCATCAACATGAAACCTATCAATGCGATTAAAAAGAAGTCAATACCTGAAATGGAAATTCAAAAAGATTTTAGCGTTTTCCAACCAATTCTTGGTAGTAATGTCATTGTGAGGTACTTATACGAACCAGGAGAGCTTGAGGGTGGCACAAAAAGGGCTACTGATCCTATTTGGAGCGTCACTACGCATAAGATATCTAGTATAACACGATCTACGGGTAGACTTCCAATCTATAAACTGGATTCAACTGCCCCTCAACGGGGTTTTACTAGACAACAATTACAAGTGATACCTGAGGATACTCAATTACCACCGCATGGGCTTAACTAGCACCCTTGCGTCTATTGCACTCAAGACAAGTCAACATCACATTATTTCTGACATGACCGAGATTGTTATTTTTTCTGTCAACGGTGAATTGGCGAGGATCCTTATCCGAATACTGCCAACGCATTATACAATTGCAACTCGCGCAGTGATTATTCTGTTGTTGCTTCAGAGTAATTATTAATTCAGCATCAATATCAAATTCTCGTTGTTTTTTTTTTTTGTCTTGTTGTTTGTAACCGGAGAGTTTTTTATCAATAATATCATCTATTGTGGTGTCATTATCATCGCCACCAATGATTTCATCATCGAAGACAATTCTTCGAAGTTGATTTATTTTTCGTACTCTAGACACTGCAAGATAGACTAAATTCGACCATTCTATGCGATTATCTACCATCCAAACAGTTGTATCCGATATAGTCAATCCCTGTGAAGAGTGTATTGTTGCTGCATAACCTAGCGTCCATGGGGATTTATTAGCACGCAATGCATCTTCAACGACATTGATATCAACCAGCACAATATCATTTAATACGAGAATCTTCTTTTCACGCCCTGACTCTGTCAGGCCTGGAATATCAACTTCGATGTTCTGTTTTCGTGTATCCGATGGCCTATAACATAACGGTACTGGAAGTGTTGCAAATTTTTGTTTATGCAATTCAAATAACTTCATCTGAAGTGTGTCCCTGACTATTTTTCTACTTGCAATGATTAAATCATTTGGTCTCCACGCTTCCCAAAACTCATTCATGGAAGTTTCCGAAATTATTTCACGGGCTATTTCACACTGGATTTTATCCGGTTGTAATCTAATTAGTTTCTTAAATTCTTTTAATTCATTATCAAGTGATCTATGATCGGTATCAATTTCTTCATAATAGTCTACAAAACCCTTTAGCCATTCATGGGGAGATGCACCGACAAATGGTGGTGGTTGCCCGTGATCACCGCACATGACGATTTTTGTATTCTTCAATAACAACCACTCAAGAAATATTTTTAAGACATCTTCGGACACTGTGTCTATTTCATCCCAAAACATGATTTCAGGAATAAATTTCTCTCCCATGCGCTCAGGAGTCCATTTATCTCCCTTCCATCGGAAAAAGCTGTGATAAGTGCAGGCATTTACCCCTCTCTGTATCATTTCTCTTGCAAGTCTATGAGTTGGTGTTAGAACAATCATGTTTGATTTCCCACGATATAACTCAATTGCCCGGGTTGTTTTTCCTGACCCGCCACAACCGTTTAAATAAACTGTTTTATATCTACAGATTGGATCAGAAATCGGTGGTGCACTAGAAAATTCTGAACACTGATTGCTTTCTAAGTAATTATTTTCAATGGTAACATCTGCTGATGGAATATAATCATGAAGCATTTCTTTCTTAATTCTCCATGACCCCCAATTCTCGTTGCCAGTAGCCTTAAAATCAGCCATTTTGCTATTTATGTAAAATGAGTCAGTAGCAACTCTAACTGCGGTGGTAGGAAATCTATTGATCATTGAAAACAGATTGATAGAAGCATAACCAAGCATAGAAGCTCTCAAATATGTGTACTGCGGATGGTATCCATCAGTGTAAGTAACAATTGTACCCAATTTGGTTCCATCGGACATAAATGCGTCCTTACGATTGACATATAAGCCCCTATTCGTTAAATCTTTGATTACAAAATCGTATTCAGCATTGTCTATAATCAATCGTGAAGAATATCTCGTATTATCATCTTTGCCACCTTGGGTAAATTTACCGATTATTCTTCGTCCAAGATCTTTTGCTTCACTGTTTCTGATTTCAAATAACTGTCTGGACCAATCCATGATTTGTTGTTCATTAAAATCAGGAAACAGTTTTCGCTCTTCGCTAATTATTTTTTCTAGATCAGGTTGTGGTAACCAGACTGATTTCTGTGCTCGATAGGATATAATTGCTTCACTGACAATTAATGATTTTAACATCTTACAATCAAGCATATACCGTAATAACACTATTGGCATCCAGTGTTTTTCAGACATGTGTTTACCAATCCAAAGATAACTACACGGATGAAGTCCTTCAGCCATTTCAAATGATACTACACAAGCGAATCCGGTTAAATCGAAATGTGGCAGTGGTCCATTAATAGCAACACGGGTCATTTCGTGTGTAGGGTGTCCAAATCGTTTGAAATATTTCTCACACTCTCCATACCCAAGAAAACTTCCTGGATAACATGCAATCATATCAACTGAAATAACGGTATCAGCGGTGTATTTTGTGTTCCATAATCCTCCATGGCTGTATTCAAGACAGGACAATTTGACATCTGATAAGAACTCACTTCGGGTTGGTTTCCACGCGTTTTTCTTCCTAGCAAAATGTGCTACAACTGATGGAAGTGTAAAACAGTTTGCTAATAATTGATCGTTGTCTTCCCCCAGAGAACTCTGGGGAGAAAATTCACTAGCTAGTTGTTTCATTTGATTATGCAGCTCTTCAGTACGGTACAATTCTCCGTTGGGCCTTACAAACTGATCAAATCTACATTCTTCGTCTGAAGTACTATGAAATAGCCACACTGACACAGAATCGTTTTTACTCAAATGGTAAATAGCATCAAATAATTTCTGCTCTGAAAAAAAACTCTTCGGTTCCAAACAGATATTTTACGGTTCTATCCCGTGGGAATATTGTTACTGCAGATGACCACGCGTGTTCGTTATGATCAATAATCTGTATTGGGGTTCCATTTTTATTATATTTCGATTCGTATAATACTTCTCCGGTGATTGTCCTTACCGATATTGGAAATCTCAATGATGTTTCTAATTTGGCTATATCTTGAATTGTTGCCCCATGCTGTTTCACTGTCAGTTCCCATTCGGTTATTTTTTTTCGTCTTAGATCAGTTAGTTTATTTCCCCGGGACGCATTTGTGAAGTGTTCCATTATTCGTGCTGCTACACAATTGAGCCCTGTCGAATATTTCATGGGTGCTAGTTTTGAAATATCAGGTTTTTCATTGAGCGGATAGATCCCGTAAACAACTGCTGTGACAGGATAAGATCTTTCGTAGTAGGGTTTGTCAATTCCAGTCAAAATTCCTGGTTTTGAATCCTGATTCACAGTGACAGTTTTTTTGCCCTTAAGAATAGGCTCGTATTTGTCCCTAATGATCCATTTTCCATTATCACGGATAAGAAATTTTATTCGAAAAAAATTTCTTTCTTCCCCAAGACGTGAGATTATCACTGCTGCTTTTTCATCATTCATGGTAGCGTCAACAACACCATCAATTCGAAATGTTGACCAACAATGAGCTGCCCCATCACGCTTGAATTCATTAAAACAGTCTCTGATTTTACTAATCAAGGTTCTATCAAGAGTTTTATTCTTTGGTGTATCAGAAACTCTATCAAGATTGAATTGAACACTTTTCCAAGGCTTAATTTTCGATAATCTCTCAAACTCCTCCATACTATAATTAAAACAAGTATTTAAATGAAAGATTTAAGTATAATGAATCATTGCAAATGGCTTATGATTGGATCAGTGACACCGTGTAACAAATCATGCAGAAATGAATTCTGTTGGTATCATATGCAAAGCTTTCGTCGTGGAAGCCTTGGTCCGTTACCCTGTATTCGATGTGGGGTTGGGGTCAGGGGGAGGTCGCAATTATGTGTTATGCGTGGCGGCAAACGATACAGGGAACTAAAACGCTATTATGATAAAAGAATAAAAAATACTGTCATTGACCCCAACGATGACAAAATAATAAAGACTGCTCAAGATTATATACAGAGACTTATAATTAAACCAAACAATGAATTAGAAAAATAGTGTTATTATACAAATGAACCAAGAATTCAGACCTCACCCCCCGTGCTTGTTAATTATGAAGCATCCCGTGATGGTACTATCAGAAAATTCGATTTTCGTATGTCTATAACACCAAGGGAGACAACTCTTAAATATAACCAATGGATATAACCAAGGGAGTTATCATTGTGATTTAGCGACTGGGTATTGTTTTAGTGTTTAAGTCAAATATTCTGTCTCACAATTCTTTATCAAATCTGCAGGCTATCACACAAAGTGAGAATACCAAATGCGATTAATGCGTATTTCATAAACATAGGATGTGATCCGGAGATGCAGGCGTTACAGGATAACACACGTGTATACTTTCTCCCTTAGATTGTGTTAACTTGTTTAATGGGTATTGTGATTCAGCGGCTGGGCATTGTTTTGTAAGAAAAGAAATGTTTTCAAACAATTATATTCTTTGTTCTAGTGTTTAATGCAAATATTCTGTCTCATTTAAATACTGTGAAACACCATTAATAAGTAATTCAAGAAAATAAAATAGCATACCTTGCGGATTGCTGTATTAATTCCCTTTATATACCATATGAATAGTTACAACATATATACGTTAAAAAACGTTATTCTTTATAGACGTGAACAGTGGTCTAACTGTAAACCCAGACAGTTATTCTTCACATGTTCGCGCCCCATAGCAGACAAATTGTCTGATGGTGAAACGGTGGATGTTTTTTTTTTCTATTTAATTGAGGGGATGGAGGGCAACCCCTCTGTGTGCATTCACATAACATGCAAACCCATGCTATCAAATTTACGGTAGCGGTGGGTTGTCGGTTTTTGACAACTTACGCAACCATGAATTTGATTTCATGGGTTGCATGTTGAATGTAAACACATAAATGCCCTAAAATAAATAACATCCATGGATGTAATTAGCTCTCCATCACATTTGGGTAGCCCCGTATGGTGTTCAAAATGAATTACCGGCCAAAAAAAGGTTCGTGGATGCACATTGGGTAACCCCAGAATGAATTATAGGCTAAAAGAAACGGTCATAGGGTCATATCTCAAAGAGCAAAAACATTCTGATATAAAACAGAAACAGAAAAATGCTCTAACAAAGGACCCTATGAAAGACACAAAGGCCTAATAAGGGACCCAATGAATGCAAATAGAACCAAAACGGCCTATATCAAGGGGGCCAAATGACTGATAATCGCTCATCATGGTTGATATTTATTTTTGTCTGCATTTATATTTATATATACAGACTGAATTTTTAAAAAATATATTTATATATACAGACTGAATTTTTAAAAAAGATATTTATATATACAGACTGAATTTTATAAAGATATTTATATATACAGACTGAATTTTTAAAAAATATATATCATATATACAGACTGAATTTTTAAAAAATATATTTATATATACAGACTGAATTTTTAAAAAAGATATTTATATATACAGACTGAATTTTATAAAGATATTTATATATACAGACTGAATTTTTAAAAAATATATTTATATATACAGACTGAATTTTAAAAAAGATATTTATATATACAGACTGAATTTTTAAAAAATATATTTATATATACAGAATTAATTTTAAAAAATATATTTATATATACAGAATTAATTTTAAAAATATTAACGGCTCATTTATTTTTGAAAAATGAGTTAGAAATATGTATTATCATATATGAATTCTGAAATTATGAATAGCATCATAGTTGAAATTGGAAAATTGAAAAATCAGAATATTAAATTGTCAGATGGGTTAAATCCTGATCAAATCAAGTCGGATTTTCAGGATATAGAATACGGAGTTAGCACTAACAAGTATATGTTACCAAAGAAATATGCAAACATCAAAAAAATTCAAAATTCTATTCGAGACTCTCTTGCATTTTCCAGTGAAGTAGATGTGTTTGTTCCGTTATATACTATCGTGGAAGGAATACGAAAAGAATTGGGTAACGAATATGAATTGAAAAAGGAAGTTAATTCTAAAATTAGAAACTTACGAGCGTTAATTCAAGAAAATGAACTATTTTGATTGACCGACCCTCAAAAGATTTTGTCAGACAGTAAAATCTCCTTGAGATTTTCATTTTTTTTGTCATTTTTTGATTGAATCAGTGAAAATATTTCACACTGCGAAAATAAAAATATTTCACAGCAATAAAAAATTGGACCGTTAAGGATGGAATCATCGATGGGAAAAATTGTTTTACAATTGAAAAATGGTTTCTGATTTCAAATAATGGTCAATGAAGCATTAACAACCCGATTGGCTCGTGAGCGACTAGATGCAATTAAGAAATTTATACCAATTCGGGACTCTGTAAGAAATAAACTGCAACAACGACAGAGTTTACAAACTGATTTTGCTCTGATTCTGAAGAGTTGTTTAAACCAGTAACCACAGCAACGAAAGGGGTAGAGCGTGCTTTACTGGGAGATGGTCCCGAGACGGGAAAATCTGTTATTGGTGAGCTTGAAAAACTAGCAGCGAAAACTGAACAAACTGAAAAAACTGATCCGAAAAAAACGGCTGTTTCTCTGTTGAATAAATTTACTGATCATGCTAAAATATTAATAAAAAAACCTAGTTTATTGAAATCAAAGGATTATCAAGCCTTTGGTAATTTTGCTGCTCAAAGCTATAATTCAAAAAAAGATTTTTTAAAGGACGAGTATAAAAATGATAGAATATCAAGTAATGATTGGTTCGATTATTTGTATAAACTAAATAAAGGGATTGGTCGTTTGAATAAGGATGAGATAGGATACAAGGAATTTAAAAAGGGAATTAGTAATTATAAAAGAGAACAAATAGAAGAGCGACAACGAGAAATAGAAGAACGGCAAGAACTAAAACGTCAAACACCAACACGTAGACAAACAAGAAGACAAAAAAAAACAACAACTACCACCTGATGATGATGATGATTTAGAAGAACGACGTCAAACACCAACACGGAGACAAAAAAAACAACAACTACCACCTGATGATGATGATGATGATGATGATTATTTACAAGAAACGAATTTAGAAAAACTAGATGAAGCAGCTGGTTATAGCGGAAGTGGACTGCAAAATCCAAGGATTGTAAACACTTGTCCTGATAGTGTTATCAATGATATATCACGATTAGATGTTCTTGTAGGAGGATTCCGAGCTGGAAATAACTCTCCAGAAATAATTAATGAAGCAGCTGATATCTGTAGACGGTTATTTGCCGGCGGTATCATGGATATCAAAACATATCGAGATTTCATTGACGAGTTAGCAAATGGGTATCATAGTGATTAAATAACAATTGAAAACACTATTGTTTTTATAATAATGATCATCCATTACAATCATGATAAACCAACCCCCGTCTATGTAGTTAATTCACGGTTTCCAGTTTATAAAGCATACTATGGAGATGGCCTCGGCAATACCATTTTAGGATTCTTTTCAAGAATGGCCCCTAAAGTGATGCCGTTAGCTAAACAGTTATCAATGAAAGCCATTGATGTTATTCGTGATAAGGGTATTAGTACTGTTGGAGATCTTGCCGGGAAAGCGTTTTCAACTGCGAAGGATAAAATAACATCATTAGTGAGACGAAAAAAGAAACCGTTACCGTCTACAGAAGAAATGCCTGCAAGTGTTAGTAAAATTATAAATAACGCAGTAGATGAAAAACTAGCGTCGATGGTAAATCAAGGGGACCAAAGCAATATTGCAAACATGATAGCAGGAAGTGGCTTTAAAAAACTACGACGATGAAAATGGAAAAATCGTTTACGATGAAAATCCGTAGGATTTCACGATTTAGACTCTGATAAATAGAATAAAATGTTCAAAAAGTCACGTGATCCAGCATTTGATATAGACGCCCCAGTTGGCAAGGATGATTCTGTACGCGATTATCAATATTACGCCTATCATGCCATAGACTCAAATAGTCGAGCAAGAATTGATCTTCAAGTCCATGATACCAGTAAATACTTTTTACCCTGTGAAGCATTTATTGAAGTAGAAGGAGAAATTGTAACAGCTGCTGATACTACTGCTGTACCAGCACCGTATCCAGCTGGTACTCAAGTCGGTTTTGTCAATAATGGTATTATGGCGCTATTTGAGAGTGCTAGATATCTCATTGATGGAAAAGAAATTGAGTCCATAGATCGTGATGTTGATGTGGCTACAACAATAATCGGGTTAGCGAGATATTCCGATGATTATACAAGATCAGCAGGACCCTCTATGATGTTTGCAAAAGATGCTAAGAATACCGCTGGAGGAAAACAATTTATTATAAGACAACCAAGGGATCGTGCTGCTAACCCTGCTAATGTTGCTGGTATCGAGAATATGATTATAAACAACGATCCTGATTTCAATCTAGGAGCCGCAACACGAAACTCAATGTTGCAAGGAGAGCGTAAATCATTTTCATGCGCGATTCCACTGCATCACATATTTGGATTCTGTAGAAACGTCAGAAAAGTTATCTACGGGGCGAAGCATACAGTATCGCTTGTACGAAAAAGTGATGATAATGATGCAATTTGGAGGATTCCAGCAAATGCTGCAGCCGCCAATGCTGATGCCGGTAGAGTCGATTTAACAAAAATATCATTGTGGATGCCAGTGTTGACTCCAGCAATCACCGCAGAAGGACGATTACTATCATTTATGGATCAAGGAGGAAAGTCGTTGTTGAGTTGGCTAACCGTGAGTACAGATGTGAAACAATCAAATATCAACGGGTTATTCACTTGGAACCTAGCAGCAAAACAAGGCGTTTCTGCGCCACGTCATATATTTATTGCGTTACAGGATAACACACGAGTTGGCAATCAAGAACGAAGTCATATGATATTTGATCAATTAGGTGTGAAAGATGTCTCACTGAGAATAAACGGCCAGCAGGAACCATCCGAGGATATACAACTTAATTACACAGAAAATCATATTGCACGAGTTTATCATCGTCTGTTGTCATTTATGGCACGCGATCAAAATGTGGATACTGGTTTGCAAATATCACAATATGATTTTAAAAATCTGTATCCGATCTATTACTTCTCACTGGAACATCTCGATTTGATGAGACAATCCGTCGTTGATATACACTTTAGAGCTAATGTGACTCGTGGTGCTATTGCTGATTATAGAGCGGTTGCTGTCATTCTCAGTGATAAATCAATGCTACTCGAAGGTGTTGGTGGAAGAATGAGAGTGGTAGATGCCCCAGTAGAAAATCTTTGAACGATTTTTCTCGATTTTTCATTGAATTAGAATCAATCAATTATATATAATGTCATATAGTGTTATTAGTGTTACGTTAACTCCTGGTCAAATCAAAAAATTGCAATCAGAATCGGCTAAAAAATGTGGAACCACAATCACGTTGAAACCTAATCAAATGACTGGTGGTGAAAATAAATTATCGCTGACAACTCGTCAGGTGAAACATTTCAATGATGCTTTCAAGGATAAAAAAGGGGTTCAGATTACTCTTTCTGCGGCTGCTATCAAAAATATGATGAAAACAGGCGGTATATTTCCATTGTTAGCTGCAATACCAGCATTGATTGCAGCAGCAGCCCCAGCGGTGGCTAAAGCAGCGGCGTTAGGAGCCGTTGGTACTGCAGCAGGAATGGCGTTGAAAAAGGCAGCTGGACAAGGATATAAAAAAAAGAGACGATCCGTTCACGGATTGGGTCTAAGACTACCAGGAACCCCGTATTCATGGTACAGCGGAAAAGGTCTAAGACTACCAGGAACCCCGTATTCATGGTACAGCGGGAGATCTGTTCACGGATCAGGCCTGAGACTACCAGGAACGATTTATTAATTGAGGAACCTATGGTTCCCAAATCTTCAATTTCCGAACCTATGGTTCCCATGTCCAATTTTGATTTAATGGATGCTGCTAAAAAACTAGTGATTAAAAATTTCAGAGGTGTTTTTATGAAAGATCAATTACCACATCAACCAAACAAAACTGAAACAGGTATTATTAATCTCGATAACAGCACCGGACCTGGAACTCACTGGGTTGCATACGCTATTGATCCACGTGGGATTGTCTATTTTGATTCATATGGATTAGCCCCACCAAAAGAATTTATGCGTTACATAAAACAATTTCCAATGAAGACTTGGTATTCTACGCTACCAACACAACAAATCAATGACCCACCAATATGCGGCAGTGAAGTATTAAATGTCCTTGACGCTATTTCAGCATCTAGAAAACCACCTCATATTGTCGTAAATGACTACACCAGCAATCGCTTTTTAGAGAGAGAAAGAGTTTTACAATAACATGATTGATATTTGGGGGAGATCTTTGAAACCCAAACCTGATGGCACTGCACTCCCTGATTCTGTCGAGGATGTAAAAAAACTAATCAAAGATGAAATAGCTGAGACGTTGAACTTAACAAGTGTTGATCCTAATGAAATAGTTGTATTTCAAGACAAACAGGGTAAATTGAAATCCAGTGATGTGTCGTTGGGTGATATTTTAGTTAAACAACGAAACGCAATCGAGGATACTATCGCGTTATTTTCCGATCAGGGTAAACTCAAACCAGGTGTACTTTTTTCGACGATTACAGATCGATTTAAAACTCTCAACGATTCTGCGTTAGAACTAGCAACACTTCAATCTAAAACCGAAGAACACATAAAACAGTTTACCGCATTTCGTAGAAATATCATTGATAAATTTATTGGAACTACATTCGATAAAATTGAACTAAAACTCCCTGATATTAAAAAATCCATCGATGAGACGAAAACTTTCATCGAAGGCATCAAAGGGGATGCAACGAGGATGATAACAGTCATTGAAAAAACAAAAATTCCTCATGAGAAAACTAACAACATAGTATATACAATCCAACACGGATCATTTGAGTGGTCACCTACAAACAACAAATTAGATATCACTGCAACAGTTAAGAGTATTTATCGATTAACACTAGTAACACCATTATCTCAATTTAATATTTCATCGTCCAGTTCATCCGGGGTCAATAATACGATTTCAACGATCATCGACAAGAATACAACTGAAAAGTTTACAATCACATCTACTGATAAAAATTTGGTTAGGGTCTCAACAACGTGGTATGTGGAATTCGTAGCGGATTTAAGTAAATCGTAATTGAAAACGATAGCGTATTTAAAATAAAAATGATTTCATCATCGCAATATCGCTATGATCAGGTCAGAGAGTATCAAACTAGACTCAAAACCTTGTCTGAGGAGTATGCAATGAAAATTAAAAAATACCGCAGGAGAATTACCGCAATTGATGTTACTGTGTACGCTGTGAGTGGTGTAATCACCGGAGCTGGTATTATACTGTCTTCAGTGACAATGATGGCCCCGATAGCTGTTCCAATTTGCATTTCTGCGGCAACAACAATCGCTGGAATAATTTCAATAATCACAAAAAAAAATATCCTCATGCAGCCAACGGAAACTACAAGACTACATAATTCAATTTCATGTTGTGTCCACTGCATACTCGCAATTATCCTCATTGATATCGTCATCGCTCGATGATACAATTATATCAGAGAGTGAGTTTTCAGCGATGGTAGATATATATGATTCTGCGATGTCAAAATTAGAAGTACAAAAACATGAGTATAATAACAATGACAACACAGATGGAATTACTTCAACAAATAGTGGAGAACACAAACCCAGTACAAACAAGCATGATCTCAATAACCTCAACGAATCCAGAATTCAGTGTGAATTTCCCCTCTCCGGTCCCAGTAAAGGAGATAGCACTAGCAAAATTACGAGTATACCACAGTTGGCCAAATATTAGGTCAAAATCATTTGGTGGTCAACAACCCAATAATTCACTGGTATTTGCAAATAAGAATAAACCCGACGGTACCCCAGACTGGAATGTTGTTTCCATACCAACCGGATCATATCAAATTGAACAAATCAATGATGAATTCGCGCGTAGAATAAAATCGATTACTGGAGTAGAGTCAAAAATAGCTATAACAGTTCATGTGCCGACACTATCATCTGCCATTGAAATAAGCACAGAAGGATACGTCGTAGATATCTATCAGAGTTCTATTAGAACCGTACTGGGATGGCCTGAAATCCCACCCCGGGAAAAACCCGTTGATTTACCAGAACCACAAAAAACTGATTATGTCACCGACGTGATAGCACCTGATAATCCAATAAAGAGTTATGAAGATCACGAGATTACTATAGATTTTTTTGGTATCAAGAAGCCAGGGGAGGGAATAGGGGGGCATAATTTTGTTGACGAACCTGAAATCATTAAAAATTTCACAGCAATGAATAATGATTTTTCGCTGTTGTTAATATCTCTTAAATCCGGCTCTCTCACCCGAGATGAATTTATCAGCGGCGTAGAAACATGCAACAAAATTATCGACGATATGGAAACATTTCATTTGCGAATCATTCAAGTGGTATTAGGTGACAGTAATCCTATAACGAGAACAGAATTTGCAAAACAATATAAAATTCCCGTGAAGGATATCCCCACATTCAAACTACCAGGATATAACGTACCAGAACTAAAAAAACTTCTCAGTGATACCATCGATGTTGGTTTTAAAATAATTCATGATGCATGGAAAAAAACATCATCACCGGAAATAAAAATCCTCAAACACAATAATGACCCAGATGGTGGCGGCAGGCATATTGCTCCGTTCAATGTGAATATTTCATCGGTGATTGCGCTCAATTTAGTGTTTGATGTGATCGAAGGAAGCTATCAAATAAATTTAGAACGATCAAATCAAGCTCAGCAGGGATATATTTTGTATTCATTTGCACCAACAGCTCCTCCAGGGTTTTTAATAATTGAGTCCCCGGTGAATCCAGTCTATATGCGATGTCATAATAATTCATTAACCAGAATTAATTTCAAACTCACTGACCAGTCTAATAATCTGATTGATTTACAAGAGGAGGTGTTAGCGATTAGTCTATTTGTGAAATCATAAATGATTTTCGTCCTAAGGACTTGATCAAATATTCGGTTAAAATCACCGTAAACCTAGAACTGAAAGTTCTAGCAGCAGAGGGTGAGTGACAACGACGTTGCGACATTTTATGATTCGCGAATGCGAAACCCATGTTCACTGTCATTTTTTCGCGAGAAGGGTCTAGTGTTATTTGGAGGGGGTATAATCAAAAATAAAAACAAAAAATGTTGTAGGATTCACCCTCTCTGCTGCTTATCCACATAACATAAACCTTTCAATGGAAAATCTTTCTCGTGCTTTGGACAATTATTTGCAATAACGTCTGTATTAATTTTTCTACAGAAAATTACTTTACAACAGGAGATATGGCAAGTTTGATTGGGGTAAGCAGGAGGACTGTAGAGCGGAGACTAGCAAACTTCCGTTTGACTCATGGGATACGATTCAGTGATATAAGTGAAAATGAGTTAATATCGATGCTGCATTCAATAATCAACAACTTTCCTCGTTTATGTAAGAGTTCTTTTTCTTCAACTAAATGACTTCTCTGTGTACAGTAAAATAGTTGTAATATATGTTCATTGATTTGAATATTGATATGTAAGGTTTGACATTTTTTTTGTGGATGGGGCTTTGTTTTTCCGCAACTGTTTCTAAAGATCAATTACCGACTCTAGCTTTGTAATGACTCCTGGTCATCTTTCCATACAGCGACTTTGCCCAACATAGCCCAATCGCCGACTAAAAGATAATTATACAAAAACTGACGTGTGTTAAAAACTCTTTTTATTTGCAACAAGAATGGTATTTAAAGATATTAAAGGAGACCAGAAAAAAAATTCCTTTTATGTATGTAATTCTTGACAAATTTTAATTAGACTGTACTGTTTATAAATTCAATATCATGGGCTGAAGATACCAAGATTCCGTAAATTGCCGAGTTTTTCCGATATTTATGAGTCAACAGATCACGTGGTCCCGTTACGCAATACTAGACATTCCTCAAATGTAAATAAAAATGGCAAGCGAGACAAACATGAGGAAACCAGATTTGGTTTGCACTTTTAAAAGTTGAATCTTCTTCCGAGATATGCGAACTACATTACCCCTGTTGCTTAAAAACAGACTTGCCTACGCCAATATGGCGACTATGTTACTTAACAAAAGTCCCGTTTGATTCGAAACGCCAACAAAATGATAGTGCATGATTTTTATCTGACCTCTTTTCGTTTAATCACTGATATTTAAACTGCCAAAGGGATATTTGTTTATATCAATTCCAATCATTACAGATTACCTTTCATACATTATACGTGTAACAGGCATGGGTTGAAAGTTTTTGGTTTTAAATAATATTTTTAATTTTTTTAAGATTACTGAAAATTATGTTTTCTCGAAACAAGACCGTGTCAGGGGTTAAGAATCTTATTTTTTTAAACAAAGTTTCCATTTGATTAAAGTCAGATCTCAATTTCACATTGGACAGTGGTGATATGATTTAGATTGTGATCTTGAAAATACATTTACTCATTTCATCATCATGATAGGTGAAGGGCTGTTATATTTTTTTTTATTAGCAATGATGGTGAAGATAAAATATCTGGAATTGACTGTTGCATTTTGTGGTCAGTTACTCGGCCTTCTGTCTATTTTCGTAACATATACGTTCAACACTTTTCCCATGATTTAAAATATCCATTGGTATGTCTGGAACAGTTCTAACTTTTAGTATAGAGCTGCTATTTTTCCGGATCCCTCTAGTAACATTCCTTTGTGAAATGTAATGAGCACGGAGTGCTGTATTGTGTTGCATTGAAATAGACTCGCTTGTAATAATGTATCCCTACATTCTTTATGCCTTTATCGTTTCGAAAAGAGAAAAAAAGTGTTGTCCACAGCCTTTTTTTAATGTGCTATTTACACCAGTAAGCAATACAAAATCGCCAGTCGGGCTGCTAAGAGTCGCTATGACGTCACATCACGAGATTAACCGAATAGGTGCGGAAATTTTGCACACAAGATCGCGGAAATTCAGCTCATAGAACATATGCCAATATTTAAATATTGGCATTGTGGTCACATATGATACTTCAGAATAAGGTTTCCTTCTATTGTGTTGTTTTTATTGTTCTGTATTTCCATTGCTTTCTGGTCTCCTTTAAAACATGATCAGTGCTTTCTTAAACTGTGACGATATCGTTTAACTGCCGGTGATTGTCATAGACTACCAAGTGCAGTTCGATTTGCATGTAAAGCTTTAAGGCATTTGACTGTCTTGAAAGTATTGGTCCGAAGTTAATCAGATTCAACAAACAGACGATCTTGCATACATTTATCCTATTAAATTTCAAATTCAGTCAAGTGGTCTGCTGCCTCTGCAGCGATCTGGACACTACTAAGCTTGAAAATTACAACAACAAAAGCATGCTTATAGGTGTGAGTATGATTATTTACACAAGCATTTATCATTAACTCTTAAGGCGAAAGTGTGCAACTTAGATCACGAATTTATAGAGACTTTCACATTCTGAATAATTGTACGCTTCCCAATGTTTGGATACATTTATAGGTTTTTAGAAAAAAATAAATATATGTATATAAATACAATTTTAGATAGTAAATTATTTTAATTGCCCCCAAAATGAAAACCTCATTGTATGGCAAACAAATAGTTTAGGTTTGCAACTGTCATTCTGTGGAAAGAGACCAATACAATTTTAATTCATTTAGATCCTTAATTATATCCTGGAATGGTATAAAGACTGTAAATGTTATATCTGCAAATAAATAAATAAGTTTTTTAAAAATGAATTCAATGCTTGTAGTCATGTTTTAAATACTTGTTTCTTTAGGTTTAAAGACAATCGAAGGTCATCTCATTTCACAAGGTATCCATGTACAAAGAGATAGAATAAGGAGAGCAGTTAGAACTGTAGATCCGGTTGGACAACAATTGAGGCAGTTACGGTGTATAGAGCGAAGGGTTTATTCAGTTCCGTCCCCTCTTGCCTTGTGGCATATGGATGGCAATCACAAACTGATACGGTAATATTCCACTCAGTTACATGACATGCGCAAACATTAAAGTTGTGTATAATCTCTTATTGTCAGTACCCAAAGTTTTGTTAATTTAATTTACTAGGTCTCGAAATTCTAAAATTAAAAGACACATAATTGTGTTCCAAATTTTCTATATCTTGACATCTCCAAGATAAAACCTTTTAATTCTGAACACATTTAAGGAAAAAAAGTTACAGCATGAAAAAAATCAATCAGTTCTCATAAATAGTTTCGGACGTATATCATGAAACTTCGGCAAGGACATCACAACATCAGATCCATCAATGGAAGTTAGTTACTTGTTAATGTAAGTATTAGCTTAATCCGATATTTAGGATTTGAACATGTTTGGGAGATAAATATTAATAAGCTTGGAACAGAAACAGCTTCAAACATTGGTACAGTTGAAACTCGACAGTTATTCCAAGTAATGCAAGCTATTACTCCATTTGTGTAAACAAAGCACAGGCCGAAATACAATTTGCCTGCATTGGTTATAAATATAAAGACAAGAGAGAAATATTATTTCATATATTTGAGGAAACTATGTTTGATGTTCATATGGACATCAATATGTTTTTTGGTCATTTAGTATTCATGTTTAATTAAGAAATTACACCAATAACTATGAATCTTACAAATATCTGATCAATACAATGTTTAATAAGAATGAATCAAGAATGTGTTGACATTCAGTTGCTTACCAAACTTAATAGGAACACTTGGAAATTTTTTCTTCAGTTATAATGCATTTCTTAGCTACTTTCAACCGCTCCGGTGGCCTAGAGCGTTCGCCGCGGAAGCGGGAGGTCGTGGGTTCGATCCCCGGCCGAGTCATACCAAAGACTTACAAAAATGGTACTAACAGCTGCCTCGCTTGACGCTCAGCATTAAGAGGTTAGTGTTAGGACTGGTCGGCCTGGTGTCAGGATAATGTGACTGGGTGGGACATCATGCTACATGTCTGCGGCATGATGCCTCAGTGCTAGACATCACTATAAACTGCCTCACAGCAGACATCGTAGCGATATGACTGAAAAATTGTTAAAGCTACGTTAAAAATCCTAATCAAACAAACAAACAAAAGCTACTTTCAAATATCTTAATAACTGCAGTTTACATTTAACACTTATATATGTGGAGTGCAAGCTATGATGGACGACATTCGAGAGTGAGAGATCAAGCAATATGTCAGTGATCTACTTTATATTAGCTAACAATACGTGTGGTGTTATCATTGTTATAACCATCCCTTGCAGGAAAAGCAATACATTTTCTTGTCTCATATAACGCGGAAAGCGATATACATATATTCTGCAGATGGCGTTTTGTAATACACGGATGCATCAATGGTTTAACAAGGCTTATTGTCTACCTAGCTTGCAACTGTGATAATAGAGCTTCAACCGTTTTAAACCATTTCACTGAAGCCGTTTCCAGATGGGGCCTTCCTTCCCGAGTAAGAGGGGACATGGGTGTGGAAAACCGTGAAGTTGCTCAGTACATGCTCTCACACCCTCGTCGGGGCCTTAATAGGGGAAGTTTTCTAACTGGAAAAAGTGTCCATAATTCGAGGATAGAGAGGCTATGGCGTGATGTGTATAATGCTGTGCTTTTTTTTATTTTATGAGCTTTTTGTGTCATTGGAAGTCAATGGCTTTTTTGATCCAGATTCGGAGAAACATGTCTTCTGCTTTTGTACAAAAATGTGATAAATGACAGACTATTCAAGTTTATGAATTCATGGAACAATCATAAATTGAGAACTGAGAACAGCAAGACTCCCTGCCAGCTATTTATACTTGGACTGCAGCGTATATTTAACGAGAATCAAGAAATTGCTAACGAAAACTTCGAAGAATTAGATCAGGTGAGAAGCTTGTCGCATATTAAGCAATGTGGCATATTGGTAAAGAAAGAAACCAGCATGACAAGCGATTTAAAACTGGATACTATACAATCTGCACGCTCCTTAAAATGCCTACCATTATTTTATCAATGTCTGTGTGTGTACTTCTAATTGGCAGTGTATGTGATTACCAGAGTCATAACAAATGACTACAACTTCACAATGTAGAAAGTACTTTTATTTTCAAAATATATTATATCAAGATCATAAAAACATACCAAATTTACAATCGGCAAAATATTACAATAACAATATAAAGAAGCAAAATTCCATGCATGTCAATAAAAATAGCAATTAAAGGACATCTGATTGTAACATATCTGCTTTATATAAAATAACAGACAGTATTCGACAAATTTGAGTTTCAGAAAACTGTTTGTCCAATATCGAGGAACAATTTCTTTTAGCACGGAAAACTTTCACGAGTTTACCATGCAGAGATTAAATTAAAAATTCGTTTTTTGTCGGTTCTGCAAGACAGTATATGCTATTCTCTTAGCCTAACATTTGTTGGTGATATTTAGAAGTTATAACTGAGCCACCGTAGCTCATTCTCTTAAACGAATTCATTTCTTAATAGCCAAACTTAATTGTGTCTTTGAATTGTTTTTTTTATTACAAGAAAATGAATGAATACATTGCAGACAAAATAGTTTTTGTTTCTTCATTTAGGACGCTCTACCAGAGTATGGAATGGATCCAGATGCACCGTTACCTGAGCCAAGCGTGTAAGACAATATCGACGTGCCATCAATAGAGCTACTTAATGAAGAACAGTTGCATTCTTTCAATGCCAAAATGCGTGGAATTAACGTAGCTAACCTTTCTGACATTGAACCATATTTGCATGCTTTAGATTCTGTAGACGAGGTTTTGGAAGTTTGAAGTCGATAATTCATGTATTCTACTACATTTCCAGTGATTATATGGGGTGATTTAACGTTCTGCAATTGCTCAAAGCAGTATTTTAAACGTCTGTTACAACTTTCTTACAATCCTCTATTTTTAATTAAATTCATCTTAACTCCCTATTTGAAAGATTACAAATGTATTAATAACATAATTGTGTTCCTTATTCAATAGACTGTGATGTAATACAGCTCTATGTTTAAATTAATATAGTAATAATTTGCGCAAGACTTCGTCAACTGAAATCGTAGTATCAAATCTACTCTTACTAGGTATGTCCGACTATACCAAAATCTTATTTAATAGTGTTGATATTTGTTTAAATTATGACAATCCAATAAGCAGTAATAGAACATGCTTTAGATTTAATTCATCTGAAATCTCCGCAGAGTACTCATCTTACCTGTATGATATTATTTATTCGTATTTATACAGATTCTGTCAGCATTATCGAGCATTCTTCTGTGTAATTCAGGGATAGAACTTTCCGTTCTGTTTGGTGTATATTATTGTAATCCTCCATGATTGATTATATATGTATCCTCATTTTTGTCTAAGTTAATTTCAATCAATGGAAATGTCACTTACAATAGTGGAGGCAGTACTTTAATAAATAAATACAAAGTAAATAATTTATTTATCAACTGAAATTTGTGTTCTAGTTATATATTTAAGTTTCTTTTCAGTGTAATCAGTATACATGTAATGTGTCCTCTTGTAATTAAACGTACAATGCGTCAATCTTTCTTAACAGCTATGTCCGCGCGCGTTTCTCCGAGAACTTAATTAAGTGCCGACCGTGTTTTGATAACTTGACTTGTGGAAGTATTTGTTGTATTCAAATTTAGTGACCCCTGTCGTATGTCGTGTGAACTCGCTTCATTTGATCAATCGAACACTGTTATAAATGTTATTGTGTATGTAACATAAACTACCTTAAATGGGCATTAGACTCATGAAGAAAATAAAAGCATTGACGGGTTACAGATTTTCGCGTACACATGTGATGGTTGTTGAAACCAGTTGGAACGATCTTTTACAAGTTGAACAGTATGAAAATAAATTGTATGTATAAAAAATAACGAACAACTTCATTAGAAAAAGCGCGTTTTTAAAAATTATTATCGACGTGATTGTAAAATGTGGATTCAGTCAGAAATTGCTTTTGTTTTCATTTCCTATCTCCAAGCAGATTTTGACTGAGGTGAAAAATGTCAGATTACATTTTTCAGAAGTATTCGTTCAAAAATGCATAGTCAAAAAAGGAAAATAATACAGTATCATCAGGTAAATGTCCCAAAGGTAAATAAAGGACATTTATACAAGTTCAACTTCTAGGAAGCATACTTCCATCATCAAAAAATTCAATCTTGGGTGGCATGTAGTATCCTAAAACTGGTATCTCTGCAGATGCCGTCAAAAACTGTAATATTTTCTCCAATGTAACTTTGGCTTTCTCCGTTCCTCTTCTACCACCTATAAAAAACAATACAATATATATATATATATATATATATATATATATATATATATATATATATATATATATATATATATATATATATATATATATATATATATATATATGGCATAACGCGAAAACCAGCAGATTTTGTAAAATTTAACAACCGATTAGTTTCCCTATAATACAAAATGAAAATTTTAAAAAGAAAACTTGCAGTATAGTGAAATGGATACCAACTATTCATAAATGTTTTATCCCAAGGCCAAAGATATAGACTAATCGGAGTGAATTCGAGTGTAATTCAAGTTTTGAATGTGCATACTGAATGCCGTTCACAGTGCGGTGAATACAAACATAGGGGATGGTGGTTGCGTGCTGAAGAGTGATTCTTCTAGCATTCTGTTCAGGACTGGGTTTCATACAATAAACATTACAGCAAGTTTGTTATTTAATAAAATTATAATTGTTGTTTTCACATGTTAATATCGAATATATTTCATGTGAAATAAAAAGCAATATATTTTATTTTTGAACATGTCACTTCAAACCTACTGAAATGTAAATGTCACAGATTTTACACTACACTATGAGAAATATATATATATATATATATATATATATATATATATATATATATATATATATATATATATATATATATATATATATATATATCGCTTAAGCAAACCTAGCTAGCTGCCACAAAGAAGGACTGAACATATTGTTTTACAATAAGTCGTAGAAATGTGAATGTAAAATAAGAAACTGTCCACCTCTATGTAGAGGCTATATAAACCTTTCGCATCCAACGTCTTTCAAAATGTGTATAAACTGGAGTCCTAGTAATCGTGATAATCTAACACAACATAGGTACAACGGACTGAACACAGATACAATTTAGATAGTATGGAGTAATTCAGGAGTAAACATGTAATATCATTATATTAATAATAATCTTTAAGAAACTACTTCAAATATAACCATGGCGCAAACGAAAAACATTTACTCCATATTGCATTTTGATAAATGTATATCTATAATCTATGAACTCAGAACTACCTCTTTCTTGTTATCTCTACACGTTATATATTTACCTGAAACTTCTTTAAGGTATGCTAGGAATTTCTGATATGTAGCATCCTCCTTTAGTCTTCTGTTAGATCCGATATCTGAGAATACTGGTTTAAGGATATGGATCAATTTTCGCTGCGTCAGAGTTGACCTTGCAGAAAGCCTGAATAGATATTTAACACACGGCTTTCGGCGCATTAACTGAAAAGTAACATTTCAATACATCAAAAGTTGTAATTGACCCAAACTGTTTGATTGGCAAGGTTGCAATAACAAAAGCGACTTTGTACCATAACTTCTTTTTTGCATATAAGACTATATTATCAGTTTGATTCTTATCCAGTTATGCGCATCTTCAGTTTACCTATCAAGAATTGGAAAATATGAGGGGTACTAAATTTATAAAGCTTGATGAGATTAGTTGATATTCACATAATCTAATGCATGATAAACTTATGCTTTTAAAATAACCTTAACAATGTTTACAATCCTTATTTAATAAACAAACTATGTAGTATATTGTTGTCCCAAAATCACTGCCAAGATTTTTAGTGTATAATGATAAGAGGTTACAAGAGTTGTATAGGTCAAGGTTACAGCTGCAGGTTTGGGAAAGTTTAGATACCCATTTGTGCTTACATCAACAAAACCAAGCCGATTTAAGCCATCTCTAAATTGTTCCTGGACTGGTGTTAAGTTGTGGGACAGGAGCGTTTCTAATTCTTCTTCTGTTAGGAAACATGGTAGAGGCCCGTTCTGCATCAATGACAAACCTAAAAATATTGTTAACAAGAATAGAAAAGTAACAAAGATGATGTGCGTGTGATATTAAATGAAATACATGTATATATTTAAACCAAATGAATCATTTTTTTCTGTTTCACGCTTATTAACTCCAAAAACGAGACAAAGCCTGTTAAGCAAGAAATGTGGGTCATCACAATCACATCTTACTAGGTGTTGAAATACGCGTGACGCATGAATGCACGCTAAAAATAGCAATGTATTGAGCATGTATGCAACAATGTCTTGTAAACTGAAACTGAGGTAAAGGAGTTGAAGAATGTCAAAAACATTTTTGCTGAAACAGTTAGGATCGCTTTATATATATATATATATAGAGAGAGAGAGAGAGAGAGAGAGAGAGAGAGAGAGAGAAAGAAAGAGAGAGAGAGAGAGAGAGAGAGAGAGAGAGAGAGAGAGAGAGAGAGAGAGAATATACTTGTGTTCAATAGCAGAATGAAAAACCTATACCATTCATTTATACTGCAAACGATTTGCTTTATCGATTGCTTATCAAATTGCAGACCAAAGCTATTTACCACAAACATTAACATGAAAGCATATTGTGCTCTGCCTAATATTCACATCGCAGATATGTTGTCCATCGATAGCCGAATGATGACCAGCATAGTAAAATTTAGATCTGCAGCAAGTAACGAAAATATAACACTTACCACAAAGTAGTCCTGCACCAAAATAGTATTTCCTTTGAAGACCACCTGAGTCATCTTTCAGTTTGTATGCACCCTCCTGAGTCATTTCAAAGAGTCTCCATTCTTCTTTTATTATTTCTTTCATCATTTGAGTGAGGAACTCCTTCCTTGGTCCCCCTAGGTCGGAAGCCTCTTCTCCATAGAATGTCACCTCAAGGGGTACCAGAAGGTTTGGCGCTTCCAATATCTCCTCAATTCCCGTTGTAAACATGTTCATCCGAGACACATAGATGGGTTGGGTTTCACCCTCCAGCGGTTCTGTTAACGATGATTGATCTAACTGTCTTCCAGTCATAACAGAGTTCTGAAAATGGTGCAAGACAGCTACTGGGTCATGAATGTCCTTGCTGTGGCAACAAAAAAGAGCAAGTCAAGGTACTTAAATTACTGAATTCAGGTGTAGTTTTGTAACCTAAGAAGGCATCAATATATACTGCAACAACAGAAAAGAAAAGCAACGGAGTCTAAGAATCTTAAAATTTGTCAGTTGTATCTAACGTTTCTAATTCAAAGGACAATTACTCATTCATATGCATGTGGCAGTGAGAAATAAAGATATCTACTGAAAACATGTAATTAAAGTCAAGCTATATACATGAATTAATGTATTTTACTTGGATAACAAAGCAGAAGATATCCAACAAGATTAACTAGTTGATAAACATATTAGCAATCGGTGCTTATTGACGTGTGTGTGTGTGTGTGTGTGTGTGTGTGTGTGTTAAACCAGTCTTTAATGTTAAGCAAATAGTTACCTATTTTCAGATGTAATTATAAACAGGTCACTTGGCACAACAATACATAATCCAGCATGTAAAATGAACTAATTAGAGTTACATGCATCTTATTATGCGCTGTTATGACCCATCTAGACAAAATAATTTCCATTGTCTCATATAAAGTAGTGTGTCGATGAAAAGGCACAGATTGGCCTCAAGAATGAAATTTTGTTTTTGATATACTTTGATCACAGACTATTGATCGATTTGTTTCTAAGCATAAGTATATACAGCAACCATACAACATGGCATCTCATAATTTGATCTTTCCAAAACAATTTTTAAAAAACATCTTACACTTCTTCCGAAATGACAGCCATGTTGTCAACTAAACAAGAATGCAGATCACCAATGTCGGAATGTCCGGTTACTTCGTCGTGATGTTGAGCGTTTCTTGATCCAGCACCATGCCCTTCACTGGTACGGACTACTGTCGCTACTATACCAGCATGCTCGTTGGTCCCAGAGCTGGGAAACGTGGCCACGACATTATCCTCTTGTCTTAAATCTTGAAGTGTGGGTACATTACTGTACATTTCACCAGTGTTGATAAGTGGGGGGTCTACACTACTGGTGGTATGTGTTGTTACAACACCAGGCTGCTCACTAGCGTTAGCTGGAACATCGCTGAAAACACATAAATATGTTTACAACATTTGACAATCTGACGATTATATATAGATCGATTCCGATTTATGTCGTCCTGTAAGTTTTATAAAAAGCATATGCATTGTACAAGACATATTTTAGATAATAAATGTACTTTAATAGTTGAAATTGGTGTAGGACACAACTAAAATGACTATAAAGTAGCATATTTATTAATTAACGATGAATAAATTCCATCATCAGACTCTGTAACATGCAAGAGGATTGACAATGCAAAAAAAACATCGCGTAAAAAAAATCCACCAACAGGACATTTAGTTACTTTACATGGCTAGTGACCAGTGGAAAAAGTAAAGGGGACAATGTATAATGCATGATCAATCTGCACTGGAGCCTCACTTTCTTTTTCACTAAAGTGATGCTCTGTAGTGATGTTTAGTGGATTCAATACATTTATATGCAGTCTACTTCCAGTAAATTACATATAAAGTTTGCAGGAACTGTACGAATGTAAATTAAATATCAGTTGTACATGCAACTATACTATACTCTACATACATATGAATCATTTATCACCTGTACAGGGAATTAGTTACACACTCTACACAAATATGAATCATTTCAGGCAAATAAACAAGTCCTGAGGGACAGAAGAACGTCACACAAATTGTCTAGACCTGAGTCAAGTAGATCTAAACCCTATGTTCAAAGACATACAACTTACTTGAAAATGTCAATTAAACCTGCATCTTCTCCTGATTTCTGAAAATCATTAAAAAAAAAATATGTGGGTACGTTTTTAGCAATAACACTCTCAATCCCCAACATTACGAAACTACTCTGCATAAACTCTGTATAAATTTAGTGATCTAAACAACAGGCATTTTCTAACCAAACGAAATTCTTACCCTTTGATTCTGGCTAGGTATCAGTAAAGTTTATATAAAAAATCTCAACAGGAACGCAAAGCAAAACTTCATTTACACAGCACTTAATCTTCGCTAGCCAAGCTTCCGATATGATAATCCTATCTACAGGTTGGCGAATAGAACATGGATACTGGTGCTTTGTCCTAGCAACATCTATTGGATTTCCTGAACTGCCTCCCATCGTACATAATGCCAAGTAAACAATAGCGTGGTACATTCTACACTGGCCGAAAATAATGGAGGTACTTTACCTAAAATGATACTTTGTATGTTTAACCTCGAAAGTATGACTATGTACCAGAGTGAAACCATTACAGGTGTATTTGAGAAAGAAAACTGTGCAAACACGGACTGGGACTAGAACATTGCTTACTTATCAGTCCATTCTAGTTGTATGCTCCCCTTGTCCCGATCATGTAGGAACAGTGTTCACATTTGAACAACTTAATTTTGCTTGGATGCGGTGGCTTGCCTTCGCATCCAGTGAAATTCATAGACACGAAACACAGAAATACCTGCCCGATACGCCGAGTCGGTGATAGGTTATCATATCGGAACCTTGCCTTGCGAAGATGACAGCACTTAGAAATTGCACCTTTGTCTAATATACATGAATTGTATATAAACGGAGGTAATATACTGTTGGATTAATGTTAAAGCCTTAACATGAGAAAAATACGTGATACAATTAATTGATAATCAGACTACCTTACCTGACAAGTTTGCATGTGTTCTCTCAGGTCCTTTATAGGTACCATGCTTGAACAAGACAAACACTTTTCTTGCTCTTCAAAGGAATCTTCTATGTCAATTATAGCGATGCTCTTCTGAATCGGCCTGATGTATATGCGACCTGTACCGAACTCCCTAATGTCTTCTGCGCTGCATCTTCCGTGACTTACTGTGGTTAAAATTCGTTTGGAGTTGCTTTTTAGCGTTAACAGCTCAAAACCACCACACTGATCTAAAGCCGGAAAAGAGCTGGAAAACAGATAATGAATACAACATTTTTTTTCGAGTACGGACAACGGTTTTATATCAATGTTCACTTTTAAACTCAATTTTAAAACAATTATGTAATGTGTCTGTTTGGCGTTAGGATTTCAGGAATAAAAACATGGTTACATTTATTTGGAAAGTTGGTTCAAGCTGGAAATATTGAATGGATGATGTTGAGTACTGACATGAATCGTCACCGAGTCTTATATTGCAGTAACTTCTTGAATATCATGCAATATCTGTACTCAGATAATATTGTTTTGTGAACGTATCTAAAATTTGGTTTATACGTTGTTACGTATATTTGATTTAAGTCATTTATTTCTTTTTTTTAGTCAGATTCAAATTTGACATTTTGGGTTTAAAATTCATTAATTGGGAGATATTTTCTAGAAAATTGGGTTGACCTATACTCTACAAGTAAACATCAGATGTTGACCTTATTTCTGACCTTGTTTCAGAGTGTAAACAAGCTTTTAAAATGATTTGCTGATTCCAAGGACATTTTGGAGCTTTTTTGTCAACATCTTTTTATTTTCAGTTCTTGAGAGCGGAAATAACTGATTCTCATGTGGTGTGTACCTGACTTTATGAACGTGGGTTTGTTCTAAAACTTGTAGAATATCACGTGACCCCTTCCTGTTTACGTAAAAAAACAGTATATAGTTGTGTGTGAGAGCGAGCTGTTTAGTAGAAGATTTGGGCTTTTAGAATACAAAGATGTGTGTTATTGTTTGAGTTATTTTAAATTACCTTGTGCGGGAAATTATTTCAATTCGTTTGGATCAAGAGGAATTTATTGTGTTATTTATCTGGAAAATACTTGTGCTCATTGAATTATCATGAAACCAGAACTGATTTCATCACGTGACATCCTCTTCCATCTTGGATTGATTCGTCAACATTCGAATCTGGAACTATTAGTACATTTCATTATCAGGACTTTTGCAATTCCACTAGTGGATTATAATGTGAATTCTTTTTGGATTAACTTTGGATTTGATTCTTAAAAACTTAAGTTTATTTATCTTTTATGAAAATATTTATACTCAATAAATTGTTCATTACGTTTTTTTTACAAGCTTGTTATTTTCACTCTTTCTATGTTGCTGTTTATTCGAGCCTAAGCACGTAACAACGTTTACTTGATTTTGACAAGTAAACCGTAGGACATAGCTTGTTCAACCAAATGTTCCTTGTCCGCAAAAAAGTTAATAAAAACACCTGGTCTTACAAGTACAGTATTAAAAGTAATCGCAAAAAGGGATACAGTTAAGTCTATAAATAAAATAGACAATATATACGAATATGTACATTTCAAATTTTTTTACATAGTGTTTCTGAACTTTTATTTTGTGGAATATTCTATTTAAAAATCAATAGGAGCGTAACGCATAATTTATGGTCCAACAAATATTAGCTTCCACCACCCCCACTCACACACAAGCTTAATGGTTTAGCAATAAGTACTTAATTGTTTGATTTACCAAGAAACAATATTGGAAGTATACATTAGAGAAAAACATTTCCAGTTGGAATATTATTTTCATGGTGATGCTTGGAACAACTTGAAGATGGGAATTTGTAAATGTTCGCATTGTTGAGAGGAGTTAATTTCTATGACTAAAACAAATCTGTATATTGTGAATAGAAGTTCACATAGAAATACAATTTGAAAGAGACATTTGCATCAAGAGAAACAGTAGATATAACTCACATCAACAAGCGATGGTGTATCTTCTCTTTTATGACTTCAACTGTAACTAGATGAGGAACCTAGAGGCGGCAACCGAGTTCCATAGTGCCTACTTTGCTGTTTTTATTTTTATTTTTACAGTTCATTCTTTTCAGATTTAGAACGTAACATACAAGCATTTATTCGCATGTACTTCATTTGTTTCCTTCATTAAAAAAAAATGCCGATCACCTTTCATTACTTTCTGGAAAACATAATTACCTTAGTATGGCCTGTCTCACTTGGTCATGCAAAGCATCAGTAGGAATAATAACTCTCTTTTCCCCAAGGCCATTTTTACGTAGGATTCTCCTTTCTTCCAGAGATGGAATAGTAGTAGAAGTATTGGAACTCAAACAAACGAAAGATCGAGTCATAGTGCGACCTAAAATAGAATATGTATCATCGCAGTTTACTAGTTTTGGTGACTATAATCAGGACATAAAAATGAGCAATATTTCCTAAAACGTTATATAAGTTTATGTTGCATGAGTAAAGCAGCTAGGTATGTTTTTGTAAGACATGGATGCCCACACGTTCCTGTTGGACAAAAATTAAAGTAAGAAATAAATATGCATGTATTTATAAATCATACTTAGGTTTCATATTATGTTGCAATTAGTTGTGAAAAAATTGTGATAGATTCCAAAATTCAGAATCGAACAATATAAATGTGTGAATCGTCAAACACACTAACGAAAAGACAAAGCAGAATAAGAATAAAAACAACAACATAAGATGGGAGAAACAAACACATAGTAACATTTGAGCTTCGTAAGACAGACACACCTCACGCAGGCAGTCATTACAATAGTTGGGGTACTTATTTTATATTTAAAATAATACTAGTACAGAATATTTAAAAACACATAAACATTGTGCCTTGTTCTAGTGGCTAATTGGAATGCTGAAGTGATGTGGTGCTGGTGTCACATCAAGACAAGTAGTTGAGGGAGTCAACATACCACTTTTTATAGATTTCCGTTTGGCAAAAGTAAGCTTATTTTACAGGTTTAAAAAATCACGTACATACTCCACCCGGGTTAGTACACGACGCGCGTCGCGCACTAATCGGTTGCTACAATTAAAAAAAGTGTTTTATTAATAATGTCAAACGTCGGAGAATCATAGCTAGATTAGCTTGAGAGCCGAGGTAACCTTTTTGACATTTGCCGCGCTGTTAAGTTTACTAATCGCGGCTTTACCTGTCCAATTTCAGCTCGGGGAATAATACCTTTTTTCTATATTAATATTAATTACCACCATAATTATGAGCTTACCTTTCATTGCGGATTTTATTAACCAAGCAGCTAATTTTTCTTTGAATAATTTATCAGGGATAGAATTTAACGCATGAATCAAGTTCACATCAGCGATATGTCGTTGCTGAATGTCCATATTTTTTTATGCGACATTATGAGCGTGACAAGCTTTATCGATATCGTTTACTGGATGTTCGCCTTGTTTAGGTTGATCTTGATTATTAAGTCGGATATGAAGTCGAGTTCCGAGACCGCAGTAATTATATCCTGGAAGATGTTTTCTCCTGGATATTTAGCCCATGGAGCTCCATGGAGTTTTTTAACCTTGAGGCGATATCACCTCCCTTTTTTATACTAACAAATCTATAAAAAAAAAATTATACCACAATGCTACCGGTAATAGCATCTCTGTTATTTTTCGTTATAACAGGTGTTAATGTATATGCTGGGGTACGCATCTTGCATTTTACACAATATAAAGCCATATTTATTTTTTTATATATCTAATGGAAATTACAGACTTTTCTGCGACAAACCGACGAGAACCTGTTAAACATCATGCAATGTTACCAAATTATATTCGGACGATTATAGTTGGACCATCAGGGAGTGGTGATACACAGTTGCTACTTAATCTGATAATGAAATGGGAGAAATTATATTTGGTAGTTCCAAATGTAGATGATCAACGGTGTTACGAGGTGTTACAAGATTTTAACGAAAGTATTGCATAAGCCCCACTTGTCAAAGGGTAAGTGTTAAATCCCACTTGGTCAAGGGGTATTTATTGTACAATATATAATAATAATAACTATAACCAACTCCTTTTTGGTACTCGTTATCTAAGAGATGACCGCACTCGATATAATTGCCCGGTTCGAGTATGAGAATAGATAGAGTAAACCGAGCAGGTAAACTGAACAAATAACTACGATTCCCCGTAAAGATAAACAAACAATTTAATCAAGTACATACACAATATAGAAAACTTTCTTTCATTATGAATACACGCTGTTTAGAAATAAAACTTTCACCGAATTACAATAAATTTTGAAATAGATTTAAACAAATTAGCCGATTTATTACTGATAACTTTAAATCATCATAGGATCGAGTGGTATAATCGAAGTCAATGCCTTGTTCGATTTTCATAACCTGCTATTCCTCGGTCCCCGTTCACTGTTCAATTCAACGTTGGTTCTAGAAGACACTGTATCGTCCGTCTCTAGATAACCTTCACCCTTGGATGTTTCCGCTCGATTCCGGACTTGTGCACTGTATCATGCGCCCACTGCTATTCCCGTTTCCCAATTCCTTTTCCAAAGTGTACGTCGCAATTCACGTAACTTCTAGATGTTTCATAAAGCTATTTTCTCCCTTTGTGTTTTGGGGTCAATCAACCGTTGGATGGTTTGTCTGTTTTTCTGAACCATGATTCCTAAACGGACGTATTTCTCTCAAATAACATCCTGAGTCTTAATCAATGATTATGTCTCTTGTTTATCTCTTGCAGAGAAATTTTAGACTAACTATAGTTTTCAAAAAGGCGATATTAAGTCTCACGAAACTTCGTGTGAAAACACACCCTTATTTAACCGTGACCAATCAGAATGAAATGTATTTTTCCCCTCTAAGAGTCGCTTACGTCTGGTCAGCATGACATGCTTGTTATTAAGTAACAGAATCCCACGTTTTCTCAAGTCTGAAACTTTTCGTGAAAAATGAAACTTTAAAATGTCGATAGCAGTCAGTCTGGTTGCTGAATAAACAAGCTTTAATTACTACACTACTGTGTGTGTGTGTGTGTGTGTGTGTGTGTGTGTGTGTGTGTGTGCGTGTACACAATCTATTAGATGCATTGTATAAAATGTATTTTTCCATTCATAAGTGTTGTCGTGGGTGCTTAATATGGCAAAAAAAAAAAAAACAACCCAGAAATAAAGCAACTATATAAAATAGTCATATATATTGATAATGAATGATACCTTTTCTTCTCCCATCGATCCTGACCAAATTGTTATCAGTCCTACCAGTTCTTGACCTATATGGATTTAATCTCTGTGCAAAACAAAAAGAACATGTGACAAGTCTAAATGTACCGAAAAAAAGATGATGTTGGGTTTTCTCATATAACAAAAGATGAAGCCTAGGACATTATATTTATGGGGAAATCAATAACATTTTATGGTGATACTCGTTTACTCTTCTATTGAGGAAGACCTATTTGATACACTAGGCTTTTATGAGTGTTATAGGGCTTATGTGTACGCAGACACACTTTATGAATCATAATGTTTAATTAAAGTTTAGCGGATATTATATTTGTACACATTAGCAATAAGACATTAGCTTGTTACGGAATGGGTAAAACTATAAATTAGTCGGAGTTAATACTGTAATTGTTTTTCGCATAGCATTTAATTCAGTTTAGTTGCTGTTGAATCTACAAAACTTAATTAAATTGATAAAATGGGACAGTTGCAAAAAATTAAGTTAAATTCAATTATAAAATCTTCGTGGCATCAACAGCTCAGGATGACAGAAAGAAAGACGAAACACCGTGATGACAATGATGTAGTTCATAGAATTAAAAAGTGCAAAAAGGAGAAGTTTGCTAACAAGTTTATACCATTGTTCTACTAAACAAGCGCCTGTGTTCCTCCGATACCGATGAAGATGATGTCCGACTCGCAGATGAATCAGATGCAGAGGATGTAAGTGATGATGAGGTGGAGGAAATCTGGTCTGCGACCCTCCTCAAGACAGATATGGCCTCATCAAGGTTTGTACTCATGTCTGAATTAAGAACAAAATTGGTAATAGTTATGGATCGCCATAAACAGTACTTGCGTGCAAGCTGCTTTTATGAATCGTTTTCTGTTCTGTAATATCAATGAATTGGTTGTTACAATGAGGAATACGCGCGCACATGCGTGCGTGCGTGTGTGTGTGAGTGTATGGAACTGGGGGAACTGGGTCAGACTTAAATCACTTAAAATGAAAAGTATCCTGTTCAAATACATGCATGATGCGTGGTTGACAGGAGACCTCGGAGTGCGACAGCATATGGTCAGAGTATCGCCAAAATGTCCATTGTGTAAAAATCTACCTTTTAAAAAAATTCATACTATCACTAATTGTGAAAAAAATAAAACAGAAATAATTGAAATCGTTGGAAAAATTAAAAACACACAGCAATACAATAACAATCAAATTTTTTATTTTGATGGGATTTATAACACTAAACTACGGGATGAAATAGCAGAGTACATAGTTAGGAATATGAGAGAATGCGGACAGGTAATTGTTATAGAAAAAAAAAAACGTTAGATAGAAGGGAAACAGGACCCTCAAGAGGATACTGGTGACCTACAAATAAAATAAAAAAAATGTACAGATCTAGTTTCGATCAAAGTAGTCCTAATGGATAAATAAGGAAGATTACAAAACATGGAACATAATAGTACAACTCTAAAACAATAAGGTTGGTAGCAACCATTTAAAATGAAACTTAATTACACCATGTTTTGTACCAAATTCAAAAGAATGAAAATGTTTTAAATTTTAAATATATAAGAAACAAAGACCGTTTAGGGGTCTGTTTTTAAAAAAATAGAGAAAATTATACAACTAGGAAATTTGATCTAGGACGGCTATCCTAACAAGACACAATGTATATATATATATATATATATATATATATATATATATATATATATATATATATATATATATATATATATATATATATATATATATATATATATATCTAATATATAAAACTGAATGTTTGTTTGTTTGTGTCGTATGCGTTCCTATACCGTTAATCCGATTGCGATAAAACTTTGGTGAGTTGTTCTGCGCACGCCCGCGAAGGTTTCTGAATTAGTACAACCATTAAAATTGTAACAATTAGGGGGCGCTCACCAGTTAATATGTACTTTTCAGATAGTGACGTATGTGAGGTGAAGTTGTTTGCATTTGTAACATGCACAATGGAGAATAAGTTGGCATATCTCAATGCTACTTTGATGTAATGTGGCTGATATTTCTTTGGATACTGCACTTGTGGAAATTGTAAATGATCTAAGCGCATGGTACAACAAAATGGATGCTCCCTTGTGCTTGAAAAATTAGCCAGAATTAATCAAAAGTACACTAACTTTAGCAGTTATTAAACTAGGGAAAACGAATTTTGCTGAAGTAGGCAATAGCAGCTTCTGAAAGTGCAATGAACAAATTACAAAATATCTGAAAAGTAAAAAAAGTTATCGTACCATTTTTCTACAATTTACCTCTGAAGTCCAGGGAGTGAAAATGACCATGCGGAGCTAGCAGTTTGTTTACATGAGCACATCTTATGTTAGCCCAAGCTGTATACTCTAGAACCTAAAGTACACCCATCAATCATACATCAAAATAAAGGGAATTGAAAGTTCTTCTCCCAACACCTAAGATATACAAAGTCTTTATTATATTGCCAGTATAACCAGTGAAGAAATCCCAGAAAATTATTTTTCTTTAAAATTCTAACCCTATGCAAAGTACGAAACTGTAGAGCGCCACCTTAAAGAACCACTAAAGATGTGTTTTCAACTTATTGAAAAACTTGTCATATTCTGCTGTCAATTTCAAACATATTGATATATCATACATGGTATTTACTTCCAAAATTACAAACACATAGTTAATTTACTATACCCCTCTGAAGTAACTTAAATGTAGCTTCATGACGTCAAAACTGTATTTTAACGTCACTGGGAAATGCTATTATTTTGACATTAAAGAAAGACATTCAAGAATAAATGCATATGAAGTATTTGTTTTATTTTTCAATCCAAACATCAAATAATGTATTTAGATCATTTCCAAAGTTGCAAACTATACTTGGGTCATGTATACATGTAAATCAAGTGAGAAAAGTGAGGAAAATTCCATAAAGTTTGAGGTAATAGTGCAAAAATTGTCCAGCATTGGATTAAGAAAAAAAGTCCTTGATGCTATAAATTCATAACAGTAGACATAAATATATATTTTGTTTGTAAATAATTACTTTTTTCCCCGGCACTAGTAATCTAATTTGAATCTGCACTAATGCTTGTATGTCAAAGAATTGAAATGAAAAGTCAAGGGGAATTAACTCCTGGTGAGACCATTCCATGGACCAGGAATGTGATTGATGATTACATACATAATCGATTACAATGAAAATCAAATATGTTGACTGCTTTATATGGTAAAATTAATTATAAAACCAAAACATGCAGACTTGTATGCCAAAAAAGGGGGTAGGTGTGTTTCCCAACAATTTCAAGCCCCAGCCTGATTATGATGTTACATACTGTCTAAGATCCATCACAACCAGGAACAACTGGTAACCATGATGTCACTAATACTACATCAACCCACGTTAGCCACTATCTAAGAAAACATGGCTAAAGGAAGAGCTAAGAAAATAGCTATTTGTCCACAAGAGTTCATACAACACAGTCAACCATAGGACTATGGATTACGAGTATCCAAGAGTGACCAACCTATTCAGGTTGCAATCTGGTTCTACATCTCCACAAATAAAGCGCCCAAGAATTGATGTATATGAAGAATCACTATCTTCCTGTGGCCCAAATAAAGTGCACCCAAGCTTTGCCCTGAATTGGAGAAAGAAAGAAATGAAGAAAACTTAATTGTTGGGTCACATGTTGCAGCGTGTTGTCAACATCAATGGAAATGTAATTATGAACATACCAAAACTAACTAGGATATTGGGAACATTGTGCATAATGTATGACTGAGCTGGAAATTGCAAGCGATACAATCCACCGATGTATAAAAAAGCAAAACTCAAGGACTGTGTGCCTTTTTAACAGTTAAATGTACAAACTGCAATCTGCAGGAAGCAGAACAGGCTGCCTGTCCAGAAAAGTGCCAAGGGCATAGAAAGTGAGGCCCAGGCACAGGAAATTTAAATGCGATGTTGGCACTTTCTTGCTACAAGGCCAAAGTTGGAGTGACTGACTTGCCCATTTAGCATCCTATTACTCAAAATTTCTGCCATATGGGAAACATTTAAATCTTTCTTATATTAAAAAGCTTGAATATTTACTAAGAAATTTTGTCTTAGATGTCAAGCTAAGTAAAATTTCACACTTTCTAAACACAAATAAGTGCGAGAGCTTGCACAATATCATTTTTACCAATGCACCTAAAATATCAGTATGGAGCAGAAATTTTGATGCATTATGTCATTCATTCCCTCATAGCTCTGAGTATGGTACAGGAAACTTTACACTCCCACTGACCAAGTCTCATGGAATTGTTCTACTCAGTCTGATCCAGTATTTCAGCTCATAGCAGAATGAGATCAGAGAACAGTAAAAGATAGGGAGAGGAAATCAAGTCTTCAGTACAAGTACATATGCTACATCAAACGCAAACAAAAAAGCAACAGAAAACTTGTACAAAATTCAATGTTTGCTAATTCAATAAATAATTTTATACCCAATGAACATCCATACACTTTAAATCCTTTAAATGAATGCATGTAACAATTATTAAATGTACCTGACTATCACAGTATACACCACTCCCCCTAGCCCATATTGCCTTGGCATTCACCATAGGCTTTACATGATTTTCTAGCCAAATTTTCTCTTTTTTGGTTCAAGTGATAAATGATCATGTTTTTGTATGGCATCTATGTGATACGTCACACTGATATGGTAGTGAATTTACCATAGTTTCAACATAGAACCTTAGTCGGTGAGCCAAAGCAATCTTTCTTTTCCCACGAAAGGTTACATAAATTATTCCATAACCATGTTGTTCATGTGAGCCTGTCCAAATGTGACACTTGCTGTAGACTTGTGTATGTTGAGTTAAAGCTCTTTTATATGTCATTATATCTTGAACTGTTAATTTAGTTTGAAATATTTCTGACTTAGCTTAATAAACCATGACCATATGATACTACAGAATTTTTTTAATATGTCAATACAAAATTATTTAATACCAAAAAAATAAATTTTGTTAATAGTTTAATTTGACAATGAAAAAACAGGGAAAAATATCCAAATTATTACCAGTTCAAAGAAGAACTGATAGCATCTTCCTTGAGAAATGTGAAATTAATGAAACATTTTTAAAAACAATGACACACAGAGGTTTCTAATTGCCACTAGTCTATGTCGTATTGTGTACAATAGAAAGGGACATAACTCTTCTCAAGCCCACCTGCAGCCGCTTAATTAAAGCAGAATTTGGAATGTAAAGATATTTAAGTTCTAAACTGCAGTGAATTTAAACTAAATGAGCCAATATTAATACAAACAGCAATAAATATAACTCCATGGGTATACACCTGAATGCTCTTTATGGGGGCGCTCACCAGTTAATATGTACTTTTCAGATAGTGACGTATGTGAGGTGAAGTTGTTTGCATTTGTAACATGCACAATGGAGAATAAGTTGGCATATCTCAATGCTACTTTGATGTAATGTGGCTGATATTTCTTTGGATACTGCACTTGTGGAAATTGTAAATGATCTAAGCGCATGGTACAACAAAATGGATGCTCCCTTGTGCTTGAAAAATTAGCCAGAATTAATCAAAAGTACACTAACTTTAGCAGTTATTAAACTAGGGAAAACGAATTTTGCTGAAGTAGGCAATAGCAGCTTCTGAAAGTGCAATGAACAAATTACAAAATATCTGAAAAGTAAAAAAAGTTATCGTACCATTTTTCTACAATTTACCTCTGAAGTCCAGGGAGTGAAAATGACCATGCGGAGCTAGCAGTTTGTTTACATGAGCACATCTTATGTTAGCCCAAGCTGTATACTCTAGAACCTAAAGTACACCCATCAATCATACATCAAAATAAAGGGAATTGAAAGTTCTTCTCCCAACACCTAAGACATACAAAGTCTTTATTATATTGCCAGTATAACCAGTGAAGAAATCCCAGAAAATTATTTTTCTTTAAAATTCTAACCCTATGCAAAGTACGAAACTGTAGAGCGCCACCTTAACAAATGTGTTTTTACGACATTTACTGTGTGTTCGCTGTGAACTGTAGGCGCCTTTAGATACGTCACGTGATCGAACAGTAGGTGCCTTTAGATACGTCACGTGATCGAACAGTAGGCGCCTTAGATACGTCACGTGATCAAACAGTAGGCGCCTTAGATACGTCACTTGATTGAACAGTAGGCGCCTTAGATACGTCACGTGATCGAACACGGTCTGTAGCGATACCTAATTTCGCGTGTCTTCGATGTGAACTGTAGGCGCCTTAGATACGTCATGTTTACTTAGTTACGTTTGGTTCGCGCCTTGGTTACGTCAAACAATCGTGGTGTGAATTTGTACGTCACGTGATCGAAGAGTAGGCGCCTTAAATACGTCACGTGATCGAACACGGTCTGGATTGGATGAAACTATGATGACGTAAATCAACAGCTGTATGAAATTCATAATCGGTGTACGTCATGTTTACTTAGTTACGTTTGGTTCGCGCCTTGGTTACGTCAAACAATCGCGGTGTTAATTTGTAATAGTCGTTACAAAGCATTACTTTCGCTGTCTAATCAATTATGCCACCTAAACGAAAAGCTATTGGTCGATCTACACCTCAAGCACGAAAGATAAAGGCATCACGAGCTTGAGTCTGTTTCAGACGAGCAACGGAAAGCAAGATTAGAAACCGTTCGAGTTCGCACTACTCAAACCCGATCATCTGAAACAGACGAGCAACGGAAAGCAAGATTAGAAACCGTTCGAGTTCGCACTTCTCAAACCCGATCAACTGAAACAGACGAGTAACGGGAAGCAAGATTGCAAATCGTTCGAGTTCGCACTGCTCAAACCCGATCATCTGAAACAGACGAGCAACGGGAAGCAAGATTGGAAACCGTTCGAGTTCGCACTGCTCAAACCCGATCATCTGAAACAGACGAGCAACGGAAAGCAAGATTAGAAACCGTTCGAGTTCGCACTGCTCAAACCCGATTCATCTGAAACAGCAGAGCAACGGGAAGCAAGACTGCAAACCGTTCGCACTGCTCAATCCAGGCGAACAATGCACGCTGATTTAAATCTTAGTGCATTCCATTATAATGCAAATTATGATTACAGTCTTCATCCAAGTGTGCTTATTGGAAAAATGGATAAATCATGCGTGTATTGCAATGCCCTCAAATTAAATAATGAAACACATGGAATGTGCTGCGCGGGTGGAAAAGTTAAATTGCCAGAATTACATTCCCCACCCGAAACATTATCAACGTTGGTATCAGGTGACACAAGCCAATCGAAACATTTCTTGGCAAACAAGCGGAAGTACAATTCATGTTTCCGAACCGAACGACGCATGCCAGGATTAAACACAAACACTTTCTTTCTTTGAGTGGCATTGCAACGCATGCCGGGTACTTGCTAGTATATATATATATATATATATATATATATATATATATATATATATATATATATATATATATATATATATATATATATATATATATGGCACATACAAATAACACAACACAAATAGCACACAAAGGATATAGGGAACCCCTAGCCAGGGTTAATTCTGAAATTTTAAAGGAGGCAGGAGACCCATGATGGGCCTCAAAGCCCGGGACACCCCTCCATAGAAACATTAAGGACTAAAATATCCCTCTATTAGTATATAATCCTTATGGGAAAAAATTAAGGTTAGGGTAAAGTTGGAAAAAAAAGTCTAAAAAACACAAAACAACACATCAGGTGGAACACACACATACATAAACATAGTTTTTCTAGTTTTTTTAATAGGGGGCGGGGTGCCCCCCCCCCCCCCCAAAAAAAAGAATATTAAAGTTATTGATAGTTAGAACACGGCGTCTCATCTTATGTTTTAACGCAATACCACAACACAGTGTTAGCCTAATTCTAATTAGCTTTAAATATCACTCAACTGTTCTTGACAAAGAAATTAATGAGACATGCTACACTGGTCTAGAACTGAATAACATCAACAGCTGGTTGATGTTATACCCTCACAGGGTTTAAGATGAATGAGAAAAATAGTTTGATGGCAATCATGTATCCGCAGCTTTACTGGTGTCTTGTAATTAATAAATATTTAGTATGCGTTTAATACAAATACGCCGTATAGATTAAACGTATTAGTTCATATGATCATAAGGAAGGCAATAATCTTCTTATTTTTCTTGTTTCACTCGCTTTGTTAGTGTTTCATTTTAGAAATTTTCTCTGATGTTACTTATTTAGTTATTTTTATATGTGTGAACTTTGAAAAATGTCTCTCAAATCCACAATGGAAACTATATTAGAAAGACATTTTGTCATGGAAATAGAAGATAATTCAGATGGAAGGAAGATTACTGCTTTTCGGTCTGAATTTGCTCAAGGGATAGATTTATCCTTTGTACCAGCAAACATTCGGCCAAATACGGCCACCATTCTATCTTTGTTAGTTGCAAGAGGCATAGATGTTGATAGTGTTGATACTTTTTGCCACATAGGGAGAGGCATCTGTTATCTATCCCAAAGAACAGGCCTTCTTGTTACCAATGGGTAACATTGAAATAGGAAATTTCAAGACTATTGTTACCAAAGCGCCACCGATGACAAAATTCATACAAAAAAAAAAAACAATTGAAGTCACGGTTTCGCAATTCCCGATTGAATTACCTTTGGATTTATTCGTGGAAGGATTCGAACAAAGGCTGGGGATACAAGTGTTAAAAGTTAGAAGAGAAACTTATAAAGCCCTGCCAGGAATTTGTACGGGCAAAATAAAGGTGAAAATTGACTCATGAGAAGTGAAAAAAGTTCCAGCTTTCCTTAAAATATATGGCTTTAGGATCCAAACATGGTATTATGGTTGCGTCCAAGACAGACCATGTGATACATGTGGTAGAATTGGTCATGAAAAATGAAGATGCTCACAAAGAAATGCGGACACCTCCACTTCTGGTGCCACTGGTACCTCTGATTCCACAAATTCAAAAACCACAGAACAACAGACTTTGCCATCTAAGACGAACAAACAACTAATCTCATATGCTAATGCTGTAAAAGGAGTACCTGGAGCATCAGCAGCAGAAGAGAAAACTAAAAGAGACGAAATAGAAGAATTGAATTTGTCTGAAAGTGACTTAAGTGAAATAGATGAATATGACTCTGACACCCAATCAGTGTGGAGTCTAAAGGAAAGTAAAAACAAAAACAAAAAGAAACAAAATCAAAAAGTGTTTATGAACAAAAATCTGACAGCAAGACTCCTGGAGTTTCCACCAATTATAAACACAGAAGATGAATGAAAGAAAGAAAAAGAGAAAGAAAAAGAGAATAAAAAAGCAAGACTCCTAGAACTTCCATCAACTTCAAGCAAAGAAGAGGAAAGAATGAAAGAAAAAGAGAAAGAAAAAGAAAAATAAACAGAAAAGGAGAAAAAACCTGAAAGAGAAGACGAAAAGAGTGAAACAACCTTAATTCATAACGTAACACATAAAAAAACATAGGGAAAATAACCCAAATCCAAATGTAAACAAAAAAGGGAAGAAAGGAAGAAAAGAATCAAAGAAAGAAAAAGAAAAAAGTGCTGAAAAAGAAAAAGGAAAAGAGAATGTAATAGAAACAGAAAATAACAAGGATGAAGAAGAAATGGAAATTCAGGAAGAAACCCAGAAAAATCCAAAAAGAAAGGTATCTTCAGTATCACCAGCTTTAACAAAGAAAAAAAAAAATCTCTCTACAGCAAAAAATTGCTGAAGAAGAAGAAGACTCAGTTCTAACTTTAACGCCAGACTCTCAAAACATTATTTATCCAACTCAACAATTGACCCCACTAACAAATTTTTTGGGGAGGAGACTGTTTGATCAGTGTTTGAATCAAGAAATGATTAAAGAACTTGATCTAGTCCCGTTGGATCTATCACCAGTCTCCAAATCATAAGCATAAGACATTCTTCTTAGTATTCTATCTTATAGATACTTGTTTTTTAGTTTTTCTATTCATTAGTTCAATATTCACCTTAATATGATATATAATAGCTGAGATTCAAAATATAAAATTAGCCTCCATTAATGCTGGAGGCCTATCTTTAGAAAAAGCTCAAAAACTAATAGATAACATTACTGATTATGATATAGTAGCACTACAAGAGCTACACAATATTAAACAAAAAACAATAAACCTCATAGAGGACAAATTAGATGCTCTTTTCCTATATAAATTTAATCCTTCTATTAAATGCTCAGGAGTAGGCTATATTGTTATTAACAAATTATTTCAGAATCATTGGAAACTTTTTGATACTCCTGAAGGTCTATATGGCCGGCTAATTCATATACAAATTCATAAAACAAATTTAATCAACATCTATGCTCCTTCTCAGGACACTGATAAACTACAATTTTATGAAAAACTCAGCAATTATACTTCATCGTACAACCATGAAGATCTATGTTTGTAAAGAAGAAATCGATAGATACAATCGCAAAAAATACACTAGACAAATTAATTCCTTAAACTATTTAACAGAAAGTAATGATATAATTGATGCTTTTCGTTTTTTGCACCCAAATCTTGTTAAATTCACGTATCGTTTCCTTAACACTAATATACAATCCAGAATTGATCATTTCTATGTACTTCAGAAAAACAGGAGAAACATTATCAAATGTGAGATTTTAGACTTTCAAATTGCAGATCATAAAATGATAACACTAGAGTATAAATCTTTTGTATTTGTCTAATGAGGCAAAAGCTATTGGAAATTGAATAATAGTATATTAAACTTACCGGAACTCAACTTCGAAATTCTAAATGAAATTGAAGATTTTGAATTAGAAAACTTAAAAACTTGGGATAACTTTAAAATTAAAATTAAGGAATTATGTCAAAAATACTCTAGAACCCAAAGTTTAAATAACAAAATCATAAAAGAAGAATGCACAAGGATAATGGAAGATGATAATACCTCAGAAATACAAAAAGAAAAAACTAAGAAAATTTTGGAGAATTTGGAAAAGTATAAAACTAATGGTGAAAAACAGAGATCCGGGTTTTATAATGATATATATAACATAGGTAAGAGAATATACAAAAAAGAGGAATGTAGAAAAGGTAGCGAGAAAACTTTAACCAAACTTGAAGAGAATAACACAATTATTGAAGGTAAAAACGATATTCTAAAATTTGTAAGGGATTTTTACAAGAATTTATACAAAAGCAAAAGAATACCGGAAAATGAAATTTCTGGTTTTCTCAATAAAATAACTCTTCCTCTTATATCTAATGAAAGTAAAGATTTATGTGACCAAAAGATAGAAATACATGAAATAGAAAAGGCCATAGATAAATTATCTAAAGGGAAGGCTCTTGGAATTGATGGCATTAGTGCTGAATTCTACAAAAAATTCAAAACACCTCTATTATCCATTTTGGAAAAATTATATAACAAAATATTCGAATCAGAAATAATGACAAACACAATGAGGACTGGAATTATTACTTTATTATATAAAAATAAAGGTGAAATCACCGATTTGAGAAACTGGAGACCAATATCACTACTAAATATAGACTACAAAATTCTAAGTACAATTCTAGCAAATAGACTATCAAACACATTAAATGAAATAATTATGGGAAACCAATCATGTGGAGAAAAAGAAAGACAAATCTCAGATAACATTTTATCCATCAAAACAACTATCGAGTATATGGAAACAAATCAACAAAATGGTGCTTTGATATTATTTGATCAAGAAAAGGCTTTTGACAAAATAGAAATTAACTTCATAATTGAAACCTTAAAAAAGAATGGATTTGGCCCCAACTTTATTCAATGGATTAGGATCTTATACTACCAAGTACAATCTAAAATCCAAATAAATGGAGCACATACAGCTCCTTTCCCTGTTACAAGATCTGTAAGACAGGGATGCCCAATTTCGATGCTATTATACATCATTGGTATAGAAACTCTAAATAACACAATTCAAAATGATGATATGATTTCGGGTGTTAAGATACCCAACTCATCGAAAGAGATTAAAACCTTTCAACATGCAGATGATATGACAAATTTTATAACAACTGAAAATTCTTATAATAATCTGATTAGACGATACACAAATTTCAGCCAGGCTTCTGGCTCTGAACTTAATAAAGAAAAAACTGAGATACTATTGATTGGAAATTGGAAATATAGAAAATATCTTTCACTCCCTCATGAAAAAATAAAAACTAGTGTTAAAGTACGAGGGCGTTTTCCTAGGAAAAAAATAATAAGACTTTAAATATAAAACAAATGTTAAACAAAATTCTAAAGCATAAAAATATCTGGAATTCAAGAGAATTCCTTTTTATGGAAAAAATACATATAGCAAAAACATATTTATTCAACTCCATTTGGCATGAGTTTAATATAATTGATTTTGGTATCTTTCATTTTCAAAAAATAGAACAGTCAATATACAAATACTTTTGGAAAACTGTCCACAAATTGAAAAAAAACCTCACTTCAACTTGATAAAATGAAAGGTGGACTAAATCTACCAAATCTCAGACTTAAACAAGAGTCTATTTACCTACACAGATTAAACTCTTTAGAATTTCCTATCAAACACCCATGGCAAGGAATTTATATTTATTGGTTTGGCTTTTCCTTGTCCCACAAAAAAAGTATTTATAATAATAATAAACTTATGAAAACTTTAAACCCTCCTAATATGATGAGCAGACAAATTAAAACCATTCGATATTATAAAAATCAAAATATGGCATGTCAACTAAAAACACCTACGGAAATGTATAATGACATAAAAAATATAAAACCATCAAAACACAGAATTGAAGTATTAAATCCAGCACTTAACTGGGAAACTATATGGAAAAATTGGTCAAAAATTAGACAACCCCAAAAAGCTAATTTGATGTTTCAATATCTTCATGATATCTGGTGGACTGGGGAAGAAGCTTATAAAAGGAAGATTATTAAAAAACTCCCAAAATGTCCTTTATGTAAAAAATATGTTGATAGTAAAAACCACTTAATTTTAAAATGCAAAACTTTTAACTTGAAAAGGGAAATAATTATAAATAAAATTAACAATCAAATGGATACTTTTAATAATAATATGCTATTGTATACTAACCAAATTGTAGATAAAGATCTATATAATGAGATTATAAAATACTTAATTGATATAATTTCAACGAGGAATAAACAAACTTGGGTACTAGGATAATGTAATATCCTTTATTTGTTCTTCTATCACTCTACACACTTTAGAAATTTAGCTCCTCTCTCATAAAATGTACTAACTATCCATATCTGTTCTTCTCTCATTCCTAACATACTTTAGAAATCTAGCTCTCCCACGTAAAAATGCACTCACCAGAAACTACACTACCTTTTATCATATTCAAATTGCTTTTCTAATCTACCAAGCTCAACTTTTACTATGTTTACAGTTTCCAATCCTGCTAACGGTAAAATTTACAGCGGGAATACAGGTCATTGATAGAACAATTTCCCACACCTGAGGCAACTACGTGATGTCTTCACACAGACTCTTATCTCCTAACTGACAACCAACTCACATCCTTCAGCACCTAGCAATTAAGCGACTTGAAACAATCATTTGACCAAATCAAAAACCAAAAACATCTGTCCCAATGGTCCAACACTAGACCACGTGACTATTTAGGAATTCCATTCACCAATTAGTACAATCCACTACGGAATATAGCTTATTATTATTATTATTATTATTATTATTATTATTATTATTATTAATGCATACTTCACTGATCGCGTAACTCATATCCACGCCTGAGTTTTACATATTAATTTCACGCATTTCTCTTTGTTTTCCACCTTTGGTTCAATGTTAATTTCTCTTTGCATTTTGTAATAATAATAATAATATTATTATTGATAATACTAATAATAATAATAATAATAATAATAATAATAATAATCTTATGTGATGATGGTAACACAATTAGTACCGAAACTAACTTCATTTGTGGCACTTTATTATATACTTATGTATGTAGAGGCAAATATATAAAATACAGTTGAGAAACAAACATCATACAGAAAAGATATAAATAATTATATACACAGGAACAATTAAGTGTTGATATAGCACATAAAGCATTGTGTACACCACATGCATGATTTAAAGCTTTTCATTCAAAAGACACACACACACACACACACACACACACACACACACACACACATGGGCTAGCTGACCATAACCGGTTATATACATTATTTAGATTCTAGCCATTGCAATTGCCTGTGATGAAAGGAATGCTCTGATGGTTCTTCTTTAACATCTATAGGTAGCCAGTTCCAAATGACTAGACCCAAACTATTTTTTTTTACAATTCCATTTCGGGCTTAAAAGAAGAAAGTTATAATTTGGTATAGAACATTTTATCGATGAACCAGAAACTGTATTGACATTATTTGTCCTTTTACTGAACATATTGTTTATATAGTTTGGCGTCGAATCATTAGAAACTAAGTCTGTATACTGTGTACACATTTCTTTCAGAAAAAATTACCACGTATGATGTTGTCACTCATATTTATACGTAATATTAATTTCATGCTATACACTATCATTATTTTCATCGCGTTCTAAGTCATACTTGCTGCACATACATATTGATTGGAATGCATATATCGCTTTCCTTTTCATGATACATTTTCTCAGTGCGCGCCTGCGCATGTGATACTGCTGACATTTATATAAATTTTATTTAATAAAAGCTATGAGAAAAGTTATAGATCGCTACTGTAGGTATTCGTCATTAACAAATCATTACAATCACCATCACTGTTTAGCACCACTTAGACCAATAACTGGTGGCGCCTCATGTCATGTCAGAAAATGCGAAATTTTAAGTGCTTGTAGGTGTGTACAGCACCACAATAAAACAATATCAAGAGAATAAATTAAAGACACCAGGAGCACAAATATCATGTTCAACAACAACAACAGCAATAATAATAATAATAATAATAATAATAATAATAATAATAATAATAATAAGAAGAAGAAGAAGAAGAAGAAGAAGAAGAAGTTACTGGACATAATAAATCTGATAATGGTGCACAAAGTTAGATTTTCTTAAACTCTACGGTTTTGCTTGTTTCTCTTACTTAGTTTAACACCATAAAGTTGTAACACTTCATATAGACCCAAACTTAAAGTATCAAGAGATGCTAATGGTTGATACACGTCCCATGTTGATTTGTTTGATCTATATGGAGATATGGACCGTTTGTCTTTCTAAGGGCTCACCATATACAACTTTACAAATATGGAAGTCTTTGTAGTGTTGAAACATATATCGAAAGAAAGACAGCAGCAATGGAATCTATTTCTTTTCTTCTTTCTGAATTATCCCAAGATCATGTTTCTATGATTTTTGTGAAATATTTTCTGCTTTCACAATATTTCAAGGAACTTTACAGAACCATATATTATCATGAAGGTTCCATCTTCGTTTTTATTAAAAAGTAGACGCACCAGAAATAATGTGCAGATGGAAATTGGAATGGAATTATGAAACTAACTGACATTAATAATTTATTCAAACTAGATATTCTTATAAAATACAAAGTTATTATTTTGGTACTAGGTTTTATATATATTAGAAGATAAAAGACTAAAAGTTTGGCTTATGAAAAAAAGATGAAATGTGTACAGAAATAGAAACTAAAAAAGAATAACTTTTTAAATAGTATGCAAATTGATAAAAAAAAAACATTGTTGCACGAATGTTGCATGCACAAGGTTCGTGTAAATTTTAATCATCAACTGTTATAAACTTCCATGTTCATATCATTTCAAAAACTTTTCTTTTTATATTTATAATTATTTATTTCAATTTAATATTTTAATATTTTAATGGTCATAGTTTCTTCAGTGTTACTTCTAATATACATATAGCCATATATTACCGTTTACTGGTAATACATTTAAATTATAGCCACACACAAAAAAACACAATGTCATTCCTAAAGTACATCCGCTTTTATAGTGACCAATATATAAGAAATAAAGCATCATGTACACAGAGTTTCTTGATATCTGGAAGCCTGTAAAACTTACAGGATTATAAAATTTTGGAGACAACGCTGTTATTAGTTTATCTTAAAATGATTCACTACTGAAAAGTTATAAAATAAATAAATAAATAAATAAATAAATAAATAAATAAACATTGGACGAATAACGAGTATGCACGTAGGGAAGATAATGTAAAATATACCAAAAGTGACGGGAAACACATTTTTGGCTTAGTGTGTAAGGTCATTAAACATGTTAATTAATAATGATCAAATAAAATCAAGATTTAATCTCTTTAGTTGATAGATCTCGCTTTGTTGAAGCAGAAGAAACTCGCGCAGAACTTGAAGAAAGAAAAAAATACACGCACATTCATTAATGTGGATAAAATTACTTTATGCTGATTGGAAAACGTGGCTCTTGTTTATAAAATACGAAAAGAAATACTTGCCTTTGCTTTGCTCTGCAACTGTCCTATGCAAAAATCTCAGCTGAATGCTGTAAATACGACCGTCGATTCTGTTTCGGGGTGCTGACATCATACGTCATAGATAACAGCGCCCCCCTGTGATTGTTTGGATTTACGCTAGTTGATTCGTAGTTTGATCAGATGGTTTGCTTTCAATACGTTTCATTTAATACCACATCATTTGGAATATGAGCTGATCATTCCATTCTGCTCTTCAGACCATTTCAACTAATGCCAGATCATTTGGAATCTGAATACATCATTTCATTTTTGGGGTTAAATCATTTAATTCAAGACTACATAATTTCATTTAATACTACGTTATTTGGAAGCAGAATTCATCATTTCATTTGTTGAGTTAAATCATTTTATTTCATACTACGTACTTTCATTTAATAATATATCGTTAGGAACCAGATTTCATTAATCCGTTTTGTTCTTTAAATCATTTTATTTAATACCAGATGATTTGGAATTTAAATTCATGATTTCATTTGTTGAGTTAAATCATTTCATGTTAGACTACATCATTTTATCTAATAGCACGTCATTTGGAAGCATATATCATCATTCCGTTTTGTTCTTTAAATAATTTTATTTAATACCAGATCATTTCATTTAACGCCACATCATTTGAAATCTGAATTCATTATTTCATTTTTGGGGTTCAATCATTTCATTTCATGCTACATCATTTCATATCACACAACATCATTTGGAATCTGAATTGATCATTCCGTTTGTTTGGTTAAATCATTTTATTTCACACTTGGTCATTTCATTTAATACCACGTCATTTGAAACTTACAAGCATCATTCGGTTTTGTTCGTTAAATCATTTCATGTGACACCACATCATTTGGAATCTGGATTGATCATTTCATTTGCTAGGTTAAATCATTTGATTTCATACCAGATCATTTGATTAATGTAATTTTGGCGGCGACGGCTGCCCATATTATGACCGCAGTGCTAGAATTAAACTAAAACTTGAAAACAGTTAGCCTGTATATTTCCGACACAAACCAGATAAACCCTGGAGAAAAGGTGTTGTTACAGAATCAAACAACCGAAACTGTATTGTAACTTCAACGGATGGTGTTCAATACAAGAGAAATAGTGAACACATAAGACCGACATCAATCCCAGTACAAATCCGCGATAAATCACCGGAAAGAACAACTGTACAGGAGCAAACGGCTGACACGCATGTAAAGGAACCTGATCAGAGGCGTTCCGTACCAGAGTCGACATGCCTGGAATCAGCGACTACACCAGTTATAAGACCCAGGCGCGAAGTGAAGACACCAACCTATCTCAAAGACTATGTGAGGTTTTGAGTCAGCTTTATGCAGTTGTGAGGGACATAATAATCCCCTGTAGTGATCTAGAAATGTTTTCAAATGTTACAGTTATTGTTAGCTAAATTAGTTGAATTTATTTGCATTGCATTTTGATGACTGCATAGTATAAAATCCTGTCTTCTTTAAATCATTTTCAGTTAAAGTCTAGTCAATAATTTTATCTAAGTCAAAGAATCCAAAGCCAGTACTTTTTGTAACTGTAAATTTTATAACATGTTAACTTGTTCATAAATTGATGTTTTGTTTAGATCTCAATTAGTTTTGTTAGAGAAAAAGGGATGTTGATATGATCTAAGAAAGACAACTGTTACTCTCTATTCTGTAGTGGTCTTGGGGGATTACCTCCGAGTGTTGATTAAACACGTGACTTGTGTTTTGTCTACGAGCTATTCTTTTGAAGATATCACCACTTATGATGATACAGGCATGCTATCAACAATTTCATTTTGTAATGTGACGTCTAACACAAACATAACAGTTCGCAATATAAAAATAGCAATTCTGACTAGCACAATAAAAGGTCTAACCACTGATATGTAATTCAACAGATACAATCAAGAACTCAAAAACAAGAAATTGAACTTTCAGCAAAATGAATGTGAATCAACCCGTAAAAGTGAAATTATCGTCATATTACATTTGCATTTCAACAATCGCTATGCAATTTAACATATGCAATCTAAACGCTTGACATCGAACATAACTTTTTTTTTATATAAGTTAATTCAATGAACAGCAGCACATACCTTTTTGCTGGAGCATACATTTTTGACATGTATAGCTTTCTACGAAAATGAAAATTTAAAGGTCAATAATGCCAAACTGTATCACCTAACTGACCATGCGCTTCTCTAATTGTGTTAGCTTATTTTGTTACTGTACTTTTGTCGTTAGTGTTTTTTTTAAACTTGTATGCGTGGTTTGTTTACCTGCCGGATTCTTCATGGAGGTCGCACCCTCTCTGCTGCTGCACATAAATTATTATTATATATCAATAATATGGCACCAGCTATGGAACCGTATACAGTTAGATTAACTCGAGAGTGACTAGAAGCAATTAAGAAATATCTCCAAGTCCATAATTCTGTCAAAGATTACAAGCGTGTCAGGAGTCTCGGGTGGAATTTGCAGATGGTGCAGAATAATTATTTAAACCAATTGTCTCTCTCATGAAGATCTAAGGATCGCTGAAGTTACAGTTGCATCCCAGCAGGTTATCGGAACAATGTCAAAACAAATTAAAGAATATATGGAATCTGCTAACAAACCACGTGCTGAAGTTTACGACGTTAAAAATATTGTGGAGGATCTGTCTTAACCAGAATTAAAAAGTATGTAATTTACTCAGCATAGCCATATAAAAGTTATGGCTGATCCTATTCAGATTCTGACGTATGCACGTTCCTGCATTAAATTTTATCACCTTAAAAAATATAATTCTTCCGATGGGCGGGATATATAGTACTCCAAATAATAAACATCTCTTCAAAAACATCGTATAATAATAATTTCATAAGCAAATATATATTTGTAAAATAATGTATTTTTTCTGCTGATTTTTTGTTAATTTGTTGGGTAAATAGTACTACAAATAATGAAAATCCGTCAGATTTCATGATTTTTCTAGGGTGAAAACCCCCGCTATTCTCTAATTGATATTGATGATTTTCTATAAATTATCGCATAACATATCTAAAATGATGTTTTTCTTATCTGATTATTGATCGCATTTTGATTGATTTATGAACAAAAAGTAAGCAATTGACAAGAAATCTTCAAAATCAATTAGAAAACTGCTTGAGGTATGACCCTTCGAAAATGTGCAAATCTGATTGTCAACTGACAAATTGACTAAAATCATTATACAAATATGAGAGATAATGTGACTGGGCGGGACATAATGATACGTGTCTGCGGCATGATGCCTCAGTGCTAGACATCACTATAAATTGCCAGACTTAAGACATCGTAGGGATATGACTGAAGCACTGTTAAAGCTACGTTAAAAATCCTAATCACACACACACACACACACACACACACACACACACACACCGTATTTTCCGGCTATAAAGTTGATCCGGAGTATAGGTCGAATTCACTATTTTTATACATTTTCTATAATTCATCCACATATAAGTTGGTTCGGAGTATATGACCAGGCAAGGTGAATAACTTAGTTTCGTATTTTACTTCTGGTTTCATGAATATTAATGGTATCACTGTAAGATATTACATATTATCGACAATAGTGAAATTGAATCACCTAACATGATTATGATTTTACTCCTGTACAAAATACTGTTATCAAATTGACACAGTTGAAGCCATTATCAGGTTTTAAACAATTGCGTCAATTGGCTTTGATTGTTGTTGGAAACCAATGTCCAATTTATCAACTACCGGTATAATCAAAGAAACACACGGAAACGCCAGCTGTTTAAGAATTAATGTAGGTGATGTGTTAACATTATAATTTGCATTAAACTGTTTATTCAGGATTGAACAGAGGTAACTAAAGATTTTCTCAAACTTTGTTAGTATTATTACCACATAGATGGTTAACTTATAAATAGATAGTTACGATGAAAATAAATAAATGTATTTATATAATATCTTTCAGTGCAAGCGAGGAAACTCCTCTACCGGAGATAATTTTGCTTGACAGAGCTATTTCGCTTGACAATACTGCTATCGTATTCTTTGGTAATTTTTATTCGAAAAAGCCGATTTGATTTTATTATCTGCAACGTGTTGTTCTGAAGCAGGATAAATGCCAAAATATTTGGCAGTTGCGTTCATTGACTGAATATTATTTTTTCACCTGTCTCTATATTTGTTTACACAACTGATCTTTTTCCAATTATTTTACATCTCCCAATATTTCCAAACCTACAATTTTGACTCTATGTAACAAAACGTGTACTTGTCAAATTATTTTTTTTAAAAATCTGAATCGATATGATCGATTAGAAAACCGTTTTCGATTAATCTATGATGACATTCATATAAGAACTTATGACAGAAATACACGTTTCCTTCTCCTGTATTAAATCTGAGATGACCAAATTTATTAACATTACCGACTGGTTTTTTAGTCGACAGTGACGGATGACATCATTACGAGATGCGTGATGATTGGATGGTTTATACACTCATTTTGCTTCATATATTTAATAATATTATTTGTTTAAATATTTATTTGAAAATCTAGCGTAATGATCCATCGCAGTTCGTATAACTATGTCACTGTCGACGTAGGGGCCTCGAGTGGCCGAGTGGTCTTAAGCTCTTTCCGTTACGGATCACTGCCATCTCACGTCTGTCCTCGTGGGTTTGAGTGTCAGGTTTGGTAAATGTGGGTATGTGAGAAAGTTTGCCAGTAGCTTCTCGTGGTTCGGTAGTTTTTTCCGTGGGGGTTTCCCGGGTTCTTCCTCCACCATTAATACCGGCCGCCATGTTTAGCCTATAGTGTGCTGAAAAAACCTTACAACAGCGACATCACTGTTGGCGTTATTTTTTAAATAATATATTGTCAGCTCTCTGTATTTTTGCCACCATATTGCACACAAATGTGTTTCTCCTCTAATTCCAAGACCGTATTTCAAACAAGGTTTTGGTCCTAGACTTCCGCAACGTACGGTTTGAAGGTGATGTCCTCAGAATTCATTTACTCAGACTTTGTTACTGTGAGGTGTAGAGCCGAACATTTAATTGAATCATTATATATATATATATATATATATATATATATATATATATATATATATATATATATATATATATATATATATATATATATGGGATAAAAAAACAATATATATATATATATATATATATATATATATATATATATATATATATATATATATATATATATATATATATATATATATATATATATCTCACTGATCCGACGAATAATATGATTGAAAGCAGTCATGGCGAAAGGAAAAATACTTTCGCAACGATGGTGTATATCATGTGTGGTCAAAAAATCATGCGTAACAATGAGGTTATCAATTCTACAATGAATGACCAACGATCGGTGACTATATTAATTATCTCGAAGTTTAATGATTAGCAGAAACGAACATTAATATTTGGATTATCCATGACAAACATGACCCTGTCCTTCATAATGAAACAAACCCCTGTTATATTAAGTAAAAATCAAAATCAGGAATGTTGATTGGTATTGACAAACCGTATTATGAACAAGCGTATCCCGTAACAGCGGTTATGGGATAGATCCGCTGAAAGATAATCCCATCACTCATGATCTAAAACCAATGAAATTTGCGAAAAAAAAATTTGTAGCCGAACGAGTAACGTTACACTTCACAAATGCGATACGTGGAAACGGTTTAACAGTTCTAAGACGCAGACAAATAAAAGAGTGGGTAAAACTAGTTAAAGATACAGGAGCGTCTATCTATGACATCTCTGAATTAGGAAAGAAGTTACAATTTTCAATAGTAGTAAAATAGATTTTGTACGAAAGGAGCTCCAATAAATAAAACTAATGCAGTAACAATATTTCCACGAAATCGAACTGCTAAATTATATTTTTGATTTTATAAAAAAATATTAGTAAAAGTGATCCTGTATCCGTGTGATTGTTTTAAAGTTCTAAGACGGTTATGATGAACTAAAAAGGCCAGATGGAAATGTTAATATGAAAGAAAAAAAGCGAATTTGATAAATTCGTGCAACCTAATGTAAATATTTATCGTGCAGAATATCTCCACGAAAAAAATGAAATAATCTTGCGCAGAAATTTTCATTCCAGATAGACGATATTGAACAATGACTAAATAATTGTTTATCGTTCCATCAGTTGATGCTCACTCTGCATGAGAGAAAAATTAATGGAAGCCAACACGATTTGAATTTCTAAATATACAAAGCAGCTGTATCGAATATAGACACGGTGGATTGTGTAACAATAAATGCGATAATAAATATATTATCCCGGATGTGTTCTTGGAATGGGGGAATGTTCTGAATATTTTAAGCGATCTGGACATCCAACACACGAGATGGCCAGGGTGGTGATAAACGGACCTTTAGCGGATTTTGACTTGAGTGGATTCGTCCTTATCGAGTCATTTTGATACAGTTGTTTTGGATTGTTGATGATTACATCGAATGGTCAAATTTAGCGTATCTTGCAGTGTCTCGAGTCAGAAGGATATCTCAGGTGGGGAGGATTATTATAGATTTTACAGAAGTTGGAAGCGATGATGTAATAGGAGAAAATTAGTTATAAACAATGTGACAAAAAAAAATATATGCGATTTTAATTTTGACGCTGAATTTGTATCACTATATTAAAACAACGTCATAATTATCATTGTGCAATCTGTAACACAATAATGTTATGGCAATATTCAAATAATAATCCAATACAATTTACCCTAAATATAATTAATAGTAGTCTCGGTCGCACGCGTGCAAATGTGATGCTGACCTGTCTTGAGTGTAATCGACGTCGATGTGCTAATTCACATAAGTAAAGACTGTGGTAATAGTGTGTCTTCAGGAATTACTTGTAATTGTTCACATACAAATCTACGTGCAGGAGAAGTTGCAGGTCTACCCATGGATCTTTCCACACTGTCAAGTTATGTGCAGTATTCTTATGAGGCACCGTAGCGGACAAAAATTGGTCCGATGAGAAAGTCGCAGTTGAAATTTCGATGTATTATGTAGAGAAGTCCAATATCATGCGCTGAATCAAATTATATGTCCTTAAAGTTCCATTTTCTAGAGCGAGATTTTATATTTTGTTTGTTGAACTATACAGTGGCGATTTAAAGTTCTATTTCCTTTGTCTACGTTTTACAGGGTATATTTTAAATTTCGCAGCGGTGGTTGAATTTTCAATATTATATGTAGAGAACTCCTAATTTAAACATTGTATGCAGCTGTTTCTGATGAAAGTTCCATTTCGTATGGCGAATATTTGATCTGTTGAATTTCACAGCAACGAGAAGCATCCTCTTTGTTTAAGAATAACGCGGTCCGTTCACGAAACCGACCTCTGGCGAAGAATTAATAATAATTCTTGACCTCTGCGCGGTAACTTTCAAACTGTAAATACTACTACTACTACTACTACTACTACTACTACTACTACTACTACTACTAATAATAATAATAATAATGCTTTATTTATAGAGGGTGACTCATTAATCAAGGACTATTCTCCTTTGAGGCTCTCTAAAGGAGAGTATATACATGAAATGTAATGGCGCCTCATGACTGAATACACGAATGATTTATCTTAATAATAGATACTATTTTGAATTGTTAAAGTGGATAATGTGTAATGTTACTTTTAACATCAACATATCATTTCACTATGTTAAAATAACAATTGTGACAAGCACAATTAAATGTCCAATCACCGCTATGTAAATTCAACAGATACAATCTAAAAAATCAAAATACGAAATGGAAATTTTAGACACTCAACGTGATTTAACATGTTAAATTGAAACTTTCGACATAGGACATTAAAATTTCAACAACCACCGTGTAATTCATAAGATACAATCTAAAAACTCGAAAATTGGATAGATAATTTTCAACCAATGCTGTAATTCAACAATTATACTAAATACTCAAAATAAGAAATGGAACTTTCAACATAAACTCATTGAACCAATATGTAAATTGGGAATTCTCGACGTATGACATTGTAATTTGAACCGTGTAATTCAAACGACACAATCTAAAACCTCGACATTGACAATATAACTTTCAACCAATACTGTTTAATTCAACAGATACAATCTAAAATCTCCACCTAGAGAATGGAACTTTAAGACAATAATTTTTGATAAAGCACATGAAATTGGAATTCTGAACATTTGGCATTCAAATTTTAACGGCAACGTTCTGGTTGGACCTGCTTTTTATCCGCGACGGCGTCTCATAATTATAAAATTCGCTACCGGCAAATGTGGAAGTTGAAAGCAATTCTGAATATTTTAAGTATGTTTATATATAATATCTAAACACCCACACACCCACACAACGCTGCTAACAATATATTTGGATCCGCACCTTGAGAGATATACATTATTATTATTATTATTATTATTAGTAGTAGTAGTAGTAGTAGTAGTAGTAGTAGTAGTAGTAGTAGTATTAATATTATTAGTATTATTGATATTATTATTATTGATATTATTATTATTATTATTATTATTATTATTATTATTATTATTATTATTTATTGGACATTTAAATTAGGGTCGATCTTGATCTTAGTTCGGATTTTACTTTTGTGGTCATGCTTTCACGAACGTCACTTCCGGCAAACTCGAACTTCTGACCGACGTAAGACATTATTGATTGACTGGCGGTACATAATGGAAAATCGAGAGGATGTTTTAGATGCTTTAACCAGTATGTATGACACACATATTTTGTATTTGTTACTTAATATTCGTTGCAGACCTATACCTTTCACATTTTATGTTTTGTTACAGATTTCGAGAAGAAACCAAGCGGAGAAATCCCAGAGCTGTTGGAAGAATACCTTCGTCAAGTTGCAAAGTCAGGGGAAACAATGTGCGTTCAAATTCTTTCATAAAAATCCTTTAGATATATATTCACAGCCAGTGGTAGGGATCGATAGGCAATAAACGTTCACTTGTTTATTTGGTTTTTATGGGATTTCTGGTTAATTTCTTCCGCATCTTTATGGTGGATATATGATAGATATGGTTACTAGAAACACTGAATTACACTTAAAAACCGAAATACACATGTATTTACATGTTCTCTCTGTTTATATCGGTTTCCACACACAAATTATTTATAAATCATACCAATATCATATAAATCATATTTGATTTTGCTTTATATTATTATTCAAACAAAGACGAATAATGTGTGTGTGGAAACCGATATATTCATAGAGAACATGTACATACTTGTGCATTTAGGTTTTTCAATGTATTTAGTAGATATTGGACATGAAAATTGAAATACCAGTTTTTGCAAGTAAATCAAGCTATGTTTTAATTGAGGTGCATCATGCACCCAAGAAAGATAAAAATTAAGTTTAAAATGCATTGTTGTCAATTTTCAGAAAAACATGGTCCCACTTAATTTCATAAAAATTAACAAAGTCTCTAACTCTTGATAGTATCTAAAAATATATTTATAGCTTCAGTTTTAATTAGGACAAACAGTGAAAGCTATACTAAGTTACATGTATCGTCAGCCTGCTCAGAAATGTGTGTACCCTTTTCCCGACCCATATTTATTTTCATGAAATCTAGCACAACAGTTGGACTTTCATTACAACTGTTTGATGCTTGTATAAATTATTTCAACAGAATGTAGCCATGCTTAATAAGTACTAAACTTAAGAAATGAAGAATATTTTTAATGGGGCCATAATAAGGGGAGATAACTCAGTAGACCTTTTCCTATAAATAACATTTGGACTCGTAAAAATTAGTATTTCCAGTTCAGTATCCATTTTAGAACCATTTTTTCCTTTCATTTTGATGGTGATAGAAGAGTTGTATTTATGCATTTTTGGTTTTGAAGGTAATTATTCTTGAGAATATGAGCTCTGTGTGTATGTTGGCGACAGTGCACATTTAATTGTATGTTTGTGCATAACTTTGTACCAGATGATTTCACAAAATTTACCATTATACTGCTACTAAAAATAAAAATTGGTAACATAGCAGACAAAAATAACTACAGACTTATAGCTCTTGCGACTATTGTTTCATAAATATTTGAATGCATCATACTGCATAGATGTGAAGTTACAATCTCTAACAATGAGTTTGGTTTTAAAAAAGCAGTATTTAAGAGATTTATGCATATATACTTTTAAGGAAGCTGTCCGCTATTATGCAGAACATGGCAGCCCAGTGATTGCATGTTTTTTAAACGCTAGCAAGGCATTTGATAGGGTCAATCACTGGACACTCTTTAAAAGTTGATTGATATTAAAATACCTGTCTACATAGTTCATACTTTAGTTAACCGGTATGGGAAACAGTTGTATTGTGTGCGATGTGGAAGTGTAATATCCAGTGCTTTCCATGTAACCAATGGGGTGAGACAGGAGGGAATTTTGTCCCCTTTGTTATATACATAAATTAATCCAAAAAAAATTAAAAATATTATCCACTAGAGAAATTGCAAAAGTCCTGGTAATAAAATGTCCAAATAATTCCAAGTTCGAATCCCAGCGAAGTATCCAAGATGGAAGACGATGTCACATGATGAAGTCAGTTCTTGGTAATAAAATTCTATGAACACTATTCTTTTCCAGATAAATAACAAAATAAATCCTCTTGGTCCTAACGAATTGAAATAATTTCCAATATACGGTAATTTAAAATAACTCAAAATGACACAACTTAATATTCTAACAGCCCAAGTTCTACTAAAATAGTTTGCTCCAAAACATAATTTATATACCTATTTTTACGTAAACAAGAAAGGGATCACATGATCTTCTAGAATCTTTTAGAACAAATTTACATTAAAAAAATTACATATGACCCAACTAAAAATAGAAAGATGTTTATAACAAAGCTCCATAATGTCCTTGGAATCAACCAATCATTTTAAAAGCTTGTTTACAACTCTGAAGATAGGTAAGAAATGAGGTCAACACCTGGTGTTTATTTGTAAAGTACAGATCATCTCCCAATGAATGAATCTTAAACTTAAAATGTCAAATTTGAATCTGACAAACAGTAAAAATAAATATAAATGATTTAAATCAAACAATGTGTATATATATATATATATATATGTATGTGTGTGTGTGTGTGTATATATATATATATATATATATATATATATATATATATATATATATATATATATATATATATATATACATACATGCACAGTGGGACCCCACTATAACCCGCCCCGTTATAACACGAATTCGGATATAACATGGTCGTGGCATGGCTCCCGAAATTTCAGGTAATTTATTACAGGTATTTTCTCAAAGACCCCAAAAAAAATCTTTTAAGTATGACAAATAAAATACGTCAAGAGTTTAATTATCAGACAGAAAGATCCTGAGATGTACATGTAGTTATTATAAAAATACACTTTAGCTTCCATTATTTAATCTACGGACATGTACTATTTCATCATTCATTACGTTCACCCGTTACATAATTTTGTTATTTTCTTTTCATTGAATTCAGTCACATAATGATCTGTGACAAAATTATTGAATATTTTACATCCGTATGTGGCTATTTTCGATGGAAATATTTGTATTATGGATTCAATGTATGTTGCAAGATTCGCTGGTGAGTACACGGTTTTGATACTCTTTTCATGCAATAGATTATACAGTCAAACCCACTTATTTCGACCTCGGTTATCTCGACAACCCGCTTATGTCGAGCGTTTTGGTCCGGTCCCGAAAAAATTCTTCTTTGTTATGCTATTTTTTACCCGCTTATCTCGACCTCTGTTAAGTCGATAACCCGGTTATGTCGGGCATAAGTTTCGGTCCGAAGTAACATGTGGACCCGCTTAATTCGACGAAATGCAACTTTTTAACGTCAATCTCACAGAAATTGTACAAGAAATAGTCAGCAAAAGCGATCGATTTTCAGGCACAATTTTGGTCCGTTACGGCAGTAGTCACATGTTTATTTCATATTCTTTCTATTTTTGCTTCATAAGAGTAGCTTAATCGATTAGTTTATTAAGAATATATCATGTTCACTACATAAAATATTCAAGGATTCACAAAGACAAGAGTGTGCACAAATTACAATGTAACTTTATTTTACGAAAACGCAGAATCTTAGATGTCAGCTACATGTGTATTTTATCATTTCCCTTTTATTTCTTAAGGTACATTTCAGATATGAATTATGTTCCGAAGTACATGTATACAAGAAACAACAATCAAGGAGATACAAGTAATGAAATATTATGTACATGTACACATTAATAATCAATGTGCAGACGGAAAAGTGCTGATCGGCTGAATATTCAGGTCATGAAATTGCTCCGTTTTTAAACCATTTTAGTGTTGCCTCGTCGACATCATCGAACTTTGCGGAACGCATTTTCTTTCTATCGGGACCAAATTGTCCAAGTTCATAAGTAGTTTTGATTTTATCAGCATTTTTCTTCCAGCCTGAAATAGTATTTGATGGAATGTTGTACTTTTTTGCCAAATCAGCACACTTTTCGCCTTTTTCAAGTTGTAGCAAAATTTCATACTTCAGTTCAATGTTTTGGTTTGAAATCTTTCTCTTTTGGAACATTTTTTTCTCTCTCATGAAACAGCTTATACTGTACATGTACTTGTCAACAGAAAATAAACAGAACAGATATATTTCTAGGCAGAATATGACCCTATATATGCTTGTATATATGCACGCGAATGGATAATCTCAGGCACTTGGCTTCTATACAATGGCAGTCGAGGCCCCATAATTTAGTTCTCATGCTTGAGGTCTTCTTAATTTTGTTTTGTTTTCTTATTTGTAATATATCTTATTTAGGTCTGGCAGAAAAATTGGCTTCCATTGTTTTAATTTATTTTCAAAATTCCTGTGAATACCAGTAAAGGGAAACCCAAGTCGGCAAAAAAAAAAAAAACAGAAAAGAAAATAAGAATCGGCACACTTGAAAGAATCAAAAGTCAGTTTCCAGGGTCGGTTTGCTTTGCAATAAAATAACCTTTGTATTTGATATCCTGCCGGTAAGTTCAAAGAATTAGTTTACTGCTCACTATCGGATGTGTTTATTCACTACCCGTGCATCTATTTGTTTGCCATCTGGAATCATAATTGATACAAACTCGCATTGATGCCTGCGGGGTAAGTAGTCTTCTCAACATTAACTTGCTTTAATAAATACTCTTTGTAACCCATGCTAGCGAAAGGAGTGTCATTTGCACTCACAGTCAATGTACATGTACATGTATTTTCAAAAACATTTATTGATCTTTATCTGCGAGATACTGTCATATATTAACCTGGATATAATACAATCTTGGTTATTTTGCATCTAACACCGCATTATGCGTGAATGGCGGGTGCCTGAAAGCAATTGGTAGATGTTTCTCTCTCACTCTCTCGTTTGTGATTTTCTTTGATCCATTTTTCAATCTGATAACATATTCAAACCTCTTAGTACAACCAAACATGATTTGTTTTCCAATATTCACATCAATTATAAAAATGCGTCGTGTGTTATCTGACATAAGTGATGCACACTACAGTAATGGATGCATACGCTACATGTGATATAAGGAGTTCATAGATATATTTTTTCTTTAATAAATTACTTATGATGATAAAAAAGGAATAAATGATAACAACACCAGGTTAGTTCATTTCATTTTATTATCAATTAAGCGTTTTGTTTATTTTATTGTAACATGCAGTGGGAGGGGATTCCAGTAAACACCAGCAAGAGACAGGAGTAATGCCCAAGGACATTTTTAAAATTACCGGTTTTTATGAACCCGGATATCTCGGGACCTGGTTATCTCGACGATTTCTTTACACCCCCGATGTAATCGAGATAACCGGGTTTGACTGTACATATATATATAAATTAGACACGTGTATGTACCAATGCATGGTTCTCTGAATAAAGTAATATATCTGCAATTTCTGTAACTACAGCAAATGTTTTTCTTATTTAATATATATTGATCAAAAATGGTAATTGCGCCATGCATTTTCGCACCCGTCTTTATGTAACCGGTTAAACCCCCCCCCCCCCATTAAATCCAAAAATGTGTTGGTATTGTACATGGTTGCTTATAACACGGTTCGGTTCATAACACGGTCGCATTCTATGGCTCCCAACTACCGTGTTATGGCGGGGTCCCACTGTATACATTTGGTGGCAGACGTAACCCTACGTTACACTGACTGAGCTTATGATTTAACTTATATAATATAAGTTAAATCATAAGCTCGGTCAGTGTAACGTAGGGTTACGTCTGCCACCAAATGTGTTATTTCTTAACAATTTCAGTTTTGCTGATTATATGTCATTGATAAGTCCTTCTATAACAGGTTTAAAGAAATTATTAAAGATATGTGAACAATATGTATTTGAGAATGATATAATGTATAATATAAAAAAAATCAGTATGCATGGTCTTTCAGCCAGTTTCTTTCAAATTACCATCTCCTCCCCTTGTATATCTTAATGGTAATGGTCTTACCGATGTCAACAGTTATACATGTTTCAGTGTTTCCCTTTACCCTCTATTGCGCTTCAGAGACCCCCAATTTTTTAATTTGACCCACAGTTTTGATACCAAAGTTTGGTTTTTACTCATTCTGACCCCCAGTTTTGACACCAAGGAGATATTTGACTCTCAGTCTTGCACCCCTAGAGGATACACTGATATTTGAGTCATATTTTGAAATCTAATCAGTCGGATAATGAAGATATGATGAGACATTACCGATCTCTGTATACTCGAACAGACATGCTTCTAGGTAAATTCAAGAATTGTTCATTGAATATCAAAATTAGATTATTCAACACTTATTGCTGCACTATGTATTGCGTTCCTCTGTAGAGCTGTACCGATGTCACTTTTTGCCGATTATGCAGATACCGCATATCGTCGATTATTAAAATTGTCGATACAGATTATTTCATTATCACAGTATATATATATTCGCATCAAAGCTGAATAATTTAGGAAAAAAATAAAGGCCTGGAATGGGGGGGGGGGTAGCAGTTGGCTTATCCGCGGACCAATGTCTAAACCTTACCGTTTTTAGGTCTTTTTGTTAACTACTGTAACGAATGTAAATCATGCGACATGAAATAAAAATTTATTCCTGTCCTAAGACATAGGCAAGTTAAAAAAAATAACTTTCGGTGACCCGACAGTTATTAAACTGTTATAAAGTACTATTATTGATTTAAAAGAGAAAAGTTAATATTCGTCTGCAGAGAGTGACCCGTTGTCAGTGAGTAGCATTTACACTTCGAGAAAAGATGGAAATTTTGAGTACATGAAGACTGAATCAGTGTGAAATACACTTGTATATTGACCAATTACATTCTGGTGTAATAATATCCACAATAAAATATTGCACCGATCACATCTTGATACGAAAAACAGTACAATATTTAATATTGGCGTTAGCACATGGTTGGATAGCTGTTATTTACATGCTTCATGTACATGTACTTAAATTGGCCTTGATTTTGGTCAGTCCCTTCCTATCTTATTGACGCTAACAAGTGGATGGTGCTATTCACATGGAAATGAAAAGCTGTCAACAGTACATGTATTCTTCAGAAATACTTTTGTATCGGATGATATGACGAACATTAAAGCAACTGAAGCAACCATTTGTTGCAATGAAGTTCTCCACAATAAGTTTTTTTTTGCAAATGTTTCATTGAACTATTTTGTGGCTTCCACCACGTCTTCAAATGTAGCAGTCTTTTGCTTCTTCCTTTGGGGAGCAAAGTTACCTTCAATGTAGTCTTTCTTTATAGCAGCTTTCATCCTTCCTGAACGGGTGTTATTTTCAAGCAAAAATATTTCACAGACCTCTTTGCGAGTTGTTCAGCCCTCAATTTCCTTAACAGCCAGATATTTAGTTTCCAAAGACTAAATTTAATTTGCATTTTACACTGCTGTTGGTAGCCATCGTAAATGGAAATAAAGTTAAAATCAAAACTTTTACAGCAAAATAAGCTTGTTTTAATCACCGATCACTTTCAAAGGTCTTGGAAATCTTGCGTATTTGGATGCTTTTTTATATCTGGGATTCAGACAATAATGTATACAGGAGTCCTCAGTATGCATCAATTTGCTGGACGGCAAATTTAAGGGCTTGCTAGTCCTGCTTCGACCACCTGTTGAGTGGGAAAATGTGTTGATCAATTGATTATTTTGGCTGTTTACAATCAGAAAATTCAGTGGCTGAAAGACCCACAAATGTACATGTTGTCTTTATAAGATTACATCTGAAGAACATGACCCACACGATAGGCGGCAAGATCAAAGACTTGACTAGCTGCAGAGTGGTGAGAAAATGTGCGATATGACTGATTTCATAGGTAGAATGACCCATTGATGTACTTGTGTATAAGAAGAATACATCAAATGAATAACTTTCGCCTTCATTATTGTTTTCATTTCCAAGTGTAGAAATCTAAGTAGTGCTTGTGACCTCAAAATCAAGACATGTTGAGAGTTAGACAAAATGCTGTTTACAAATTTTAACAAGAAGGGTTAAACGGCTAATTGGCGAATATTGTAATGAAATTCAGTAGAGTGTTAGAAGTTGCTAGAACTGACATTTCACGTGGAATACTATGTATGATGCCTAATTTAGTGCTTGGAATAAGACCTTATCTTGACATGGCAATTGACTCAAACTCACATGGACAAACAAGGGCTACATGTCAGTGCTGTAAAGAAGTTTGAAAATTAAACTTGATGGCAACCGCTGTTTCTACTCATGGAAATATAGCCATTGCAGGTAGGCCCAATTGCTTCTGGTATAGGGACTGCAACGTTTACTGGTGGTACTCTTGAACTCCTAGTTTTAAAATTCTAGCTATACCAATGTGCATTCTTTGGAAAATGCTAGAATTGATAAGATTTCACTTCATTTAAGTTGCTGCGAGAGGCTAGCTTTATAGGTCCAAACAAAAGTCAAGGGTGGTTTTGTTTTTTTTTTTTTTATCCGACCATGGGTTGGAACTGGCAGCTTGTCTGCATAAATGATTAGAAAACAGAGGATTTGTTCAAGCTGGGACCAAGGGCTTCTTTCGACATGTACGTTTATCTTTTATCTCGACGTCGAAATAAGCATGACAATTTGGTAGTAATAGTAGACCAAGGGACTTTGTTGTTTTTTTTTTTCCGACATAGGTGGCTTGTCAATATAAGTGATGTCAATATAAACGGGTATGACTGCATTTAATTCTGATTTAAAATTCAAAGCTATGTCAAGATGAATGTTATGATTGAATTTATATTTTGGAAATTTGTAATTTTTTATTATTTTTTTTTTACATCGGCTTCGATTATTTGTGCCGATACTGATTATACCGATTGTCCTAATAATCTGCCCGCTTATGAGTACAGGCGATTAAAGGGTACAGCTCTACTCCTCGTGGACAAACTTTAGTGAATGTATGAAAAGAAAACTAGTTATTGGTCATAATAATAGTCTTTGTTTTTTATTAGGTCTTCCAAGGTGGAAAAGTGCATCTAACATGTTTGTTAATTAATAAAAATTATAATGTATTCAGTTTTAATGAAATGCTGAGAAAGTATGTATTCGCAATGATGACCAGAATATCTAATAGTAAGAACTGTATATTGAAATCTCATTGGAACTATGACATTAATGTAAATTCTCATATTATAAGTAGGGCTGTCAACAGGTACCCGGGTAATCGGGTATCTGACCATAGTGAAAAACCTGGGCATTGAAAATTAATGATGAGTACCTGTTCACAAAATAAGTTGTCGACAACACTATCAAAATATATATTATCAGCAGCACGCTGGTCTGAGTAGTCCGAGTTTTCTCTGACACTTGCCAGTGTTGCCACCCCATTTTTGATATTTGGACATTCATGTTGGGGTGTAGGGTCAGAGAGCATTTCCTATCAAAAAGTTGGAATTCACCGACACCATTTGATGTTGGCATGTGGTAGCCGCTTTCATGCCGGCCCAACAAACTTGAATGATCTTTCATTGAGATATACCTGCATGAAATTGATAGGAATATGATTTATTTTCTCAAAAATCATGAGCATAGCATTTGTTATGCCTTTAATCCGCTGACAGACGAGACGAAAGTACATCATTGCTGAAATTTATCCTGGATCTGGCTATTTGCATTCTTGGTCACGTGACTACACAAATCTCGCAACCTAGGCCATCCAGTCACGTGATATCGACAATAAGCAAATTTCCAAAAGTTGTTGTACATATAATTTGGACATATTATATAGTAGCCACATAAATAAATATAGTCTGTTCTCTCCTCACTAAGCCATACAAATGCTATAAATAGAATTAGAGGGAGAGTAGAACAATGTTTGCTGTAAATGAAATCAAGATATACAGTATATGTAAAATAACCTGTATTAATTAAATCAAGTTTTGCACACTACCAACCGACAATGGGGTTAATGTGCTAAATATTTGAGGGATACCGTATTTACCGTATATGTTGGGACACCGTATTTGTTGGGACACCATAATTTTATTTTAAAAGTAATTTTTTTGTGCACTGTATATTCTGGGACACATAGCTTGTTTTGAGTCGTAAGTTGTGGGACACCTTTTAAATCATTCGAAAACTACATATCAGAAAATGTACTCAAACGTATATTTTATTAAGTAAAACTTTAAAAAAGAAAACTCAGAGTGTTGTTTGTTTTCACTTTTCGTAAAAATATATTCAGAGAGAGAGAAAAAGAAAGAGACAGAGAGAGATATACCAGTAGATAGTGACTGTACTTTGTCTTCTATTAATTTAACTTTAAATGATTTTCGGATCAGATCTGGCTTGTCCTGAAGCGATTCGACTGCTTTCACAATACAGTCCACAACTGTTTGTTTATCTGCACTCTTAATACGAGACGTGTGGTCATTTTCCTTGGCTTCCCTATGTCGGCCGACTTTGTATACACATCCATAGTTAAAAAAAATCTCCACGCTAATAGGAATCCAATGTCAGCTTCCTGGGTCGGCTTGTTTTGTAATAAATTAACTTTTGTATTTGATATCCTGCCAGTAAGTTCAAACAGTGAGTTTATGGCTGTTACAAGGTGTGTTTATTCAATACCTGGGCTTTCATTTTTATGCCGTCTGCAGTCATAATTGATACAAACTGGTTTCGAGTTATTCGGTAAATAGTATATACAGCATTAACTTGCTTTAATAATACTTTTTGTATCCCATGGAATCAAAAAGATTGTCATTTGTACTCAGAGTGAATGTATTTCTAATAATGATTTTAGTTTGCAAGATATTGTCATATTGTTACCCTGGATATAATAGACTCTTGGTTATTTTGTACCTTACACCGTATCCCGCGTAAATGTCAGTTGCTTTCGACCAATGGGGCTGACTCTTTCTATCTCTATCTCATTCATATGTGATTTTGCGGAATCCAATTTTCATTTTCATAACATTCAAATCTTTGAGGACAACTAAACATGATTCGTTTCTCAATATTCACATCAATGACTAATGTGTTAAGTTGTCTGATGAAAGCTATTACACTATGGATAATGGATTCATGCGCTACTCATACGGAGTTTGTGGATATATATTTCCTTTAATAAAATGCTAATGTCGATAAAAAATGTGAATAAATGATAACAGCACAAGGTTAGTTTCTTGTTTATTTTATTTTATGATCAAATATGCATTTTATTTATCTATTTTATTGTAGCATGAGGTGTGGCCAGTTGTTGTTGTTGGGGGGGGGGAATTGAACATGTTTTTCATTTCCTAAGTCTTGGGACACATGATGTAGGTTTAAATAAAGTTCACCATAAGTTCTGGGACACGAAAAAAAATAATTATTTTTTCGTGTCCCAACATATGCGGTAAATACGGTAAGTTGGCCTATGCACCGGTCATTGCAGATATGGCTGAAACGACCTGATAGGACTTGTGAATTGAGACTTCGTACGGTAAATAGAGGTTACTCAGAAATACGAAACATACATGGATATATTTAAATTGTTGGCAGCTTAAGACCAACTGTGTTTATGTTTATTATCTCCTCTTAATGTATGGAAATAAAACTTTGAAAATTTTCATTGCCTGCAAAAATATTAACTTGTACTTCCACAGGTCGCTTGGTCCAATAAACATGTATCCGGATATTTATTCTGTTAGGTTCCAATGCTTTTACATTAAAAAATTCCAAATTTATCTCAAAATATGCCATAAAAGCAGACCACTGTTCTGGAACCGAAGCGGCCACAGAAAACAGGAAGCCAAAAACAGTTATGCCCCCTGACAGTAATATATTTTTATTTAGGTGTTTCTAGTAACCCTGATAGATATAGGACATGAAAATTGAAATATCACTTTTTGCAAATAAATCACGCTTTTTTATTATTATGGAGATGCATCCAAGAATGATAAAAAATTAAGTCTCAACGGTCTGTGATGCACCTTGTCATGATTTCAGGACATGAAATGAGGGGGAGGTGTGTAATTCTCAAATTTTGTCAAAATGCATTTGTGTCAATTTTCAGAAAAAACATGGTCCCACTTAATTTCATGAAAATGAACAAAGTTTGTAACTCTTTATGGCTTCAGTTTTAATTAGGACAAATACCGTATTTTCGCGCATATATCCCGCGGGTTATACCAGATTTTACAAACCCCGCAGGGGGGGTGCGGGCTATATCACAATTTTTTTACACATAATGATATTTCAACATATTGTTTGAAAAACGTAACTACATAACATATATTGTTCTAGTTTTGTTTTGCTAGGGTTGGATATTATGGCTACTACGGTGACTTTACAACAACTTACGGTATCGGGACCAAATCAACATTTCTGGATAAAAACTTAAAATTTCGTATCCGTCACGTTTTCATAATCAATATTTTCTGTTTTCAATCGAAATAACTACGGTACCTAATTTTACCGCTGGGCCACGATCCACTGCTTCAGGTCAGCTTCAAGGTGAGGCCACTTTGCTTTAGGTCCGCGACGAGCACGTTTTCGTGGATTCATCTTCTCCAACGTTCCTTTTTCTTTTCTCCTACCTCGGAATACACTCTCATCAATATCAAATTTTGTGCCTGTGGCTCTATTGCCATGCACTTCAGCATACGCAATGGCAGTTAGCTTGAAGTCGGCTGTGTAAGACTTTCGTTTCGGCATTTTTTAAATTAAACAGAAAGAAATTATTTAAACTCGAATCTACACTTCACAAGAATACAAGATTATTTAAAAATGTCCGTGTTTATGTAGCCTGTAGTTGAGGCACAGCTCCTACACACACAAGCACTGTGTACCGTGTTTTTCCTGACTTTTATTGAGCAAAGGTCGTCGGCTTACTTTGATGATGGCGCCGCTAAAGGCTCCAGTTGAAGGGTGAAACAAATACCTATTTGTTATTGCTGCGGCAACTTCAGATAATTGTAGAACATTGAAACAGATTTGTTTTATTTGTTTAGTATATATCAGTGCTTCAAAGGTAATCAGTTCTCTTTGAAGTGTCAGAAAACGTATTTTTTCTTCTTCCATCTGGTATTTGTTTTTAAATTAGTGTCATCTGCTTGACTGTACTCATTTTACGTTTCCGCCTTCTGCGGATTCGGATTTTGACTAGTCAGTTGCATAAAGTAATAAGGCCAGATATCATCATTAGCGGATTATGATATAACAGTGCACTGTTAGTGTGGTTTGCCAGTATGAGACAAGGACTTGTTATTTTAACAATATATTCAAGTACATTGTTTCCTGTCATGGTGCCTTTGATGTTCTTTACTCCAAACGCAAGACTGTATATACAGTTTTTATCAGCCAAAATTGGTGTCGCCACAAATATCACCAGATGGTATATTTTGTCACCAAAACGGAAAACAGAATCGCAGTTTGCTACATCAGCGAAGCCCCATGATTCTGTAATTGATTTCATTTCCGATTGTAGCTGTATAAATATATCAATGGTTGCGGGTTATACAAAGGTGCGGGTTATGCCAACGATTTTTTACACAAAACCCCAAAATCCGCGGGCTATATGAGGGTGCGGATTATCTGCGTGTGCGGGATATATGCGCGAAAATACGGTAATGAAAGTTATATCAAGTCACATGTATCATCGGCCTACTGAACCCTTTTCCTGACCCCACATTTATTTTTCTGAAATCTAGCACAACTGTTGGACCTTTATTACAACTGTTTCATGTTAGTATAAGTTACTTCAGCATATTATAGCCATGCTTAATAAATACTAAACATGAGAAATGAAAAATATTTGTAAAGGGGCCATAATAAGGGGGAGATAACTCAGTGGACCTTTTCCTATGATCAACATTTGGAATCACATCAGTATTTCCAGTTCGGTACACACAAATGTAGTTCAAGTCTTTTTTTTAGAACATTTTTTTCTCATTAATTTTGGTGGTGATAGAAGAATTATATTTATGCATTTTTGGCAGGGATTTAAAGGTAATTGTTTATTTTTGAGAATATAAGCTCAGAGGGTGGTTGTCTGCGTAAATATACCAACAGTGTACATTGAGTAATAAGGCCTTGGCGATTATCTGGAAGTGAAATCTGTTCTGTTTACATGCTGCTGTTTACAATGCAGCCTCTCAAATGCAGGTGAACCTTTAGAGAAAAAACACACACTATTTTTGCTTATCTGAATAATATATATATATATATATATATATATATATATATATATATATGTATATATATGAAATAACCTATAGAAATTCAATCCAGTTTTGCACACTACCTCCCATAATGGGGTAATGCACTAAATATTTGAGGGGATAACTTTGCCTACGCAATGGTCATTGCAGATGTGGCTGAAATGACCAGATAGGACTCCTGAATTGAAGCTTTGTACAGTAAATAGAGGTTAATCAGAAATATGAAATATACTTGGATCTATTAAAAAATGTTGGCAGCTTAAAACCTACTGTGTTTTATGATTATTACTGAAAATTTTCAACGCTTTGCAAAATTACTAACTTTAACTTCTATGGGTCTCTTAGTACTATAAATACTATAAACATGTATCAGGATATTTATTCTGTTGGGTTCCAATGCTTTTACATTAAAAAATTCAAAATTTATCTCAAAATGTTCTGTAAAAGCAGGCCACTGTCATGCAACCGAAGTGGCGATAGAAAATGGGAAGCAGAAAAGTAATGCCCCCTGACAATCCTCTATATGGATATATATTGTTTAAAGCACAAAGAGCAAAAAATAAAACAGTGAATTTACACTTTAGTGGAGCCACATGTTTAGTCCTAAGCAGTAATGGACCAGTTAAGAGATTGATACACATAGCTGCCAACCCTCACAGTTTTGGCTTGAATTTCATGACTTTTCAGTGAGTCACAAATTAACACAGCATGCAAAAAATTCCTGAATTCCACAATTCTCATTTAAAATATTTAAAAAAATAACTGATTTCCTGTTAAGAGCTAGCTGTGATGGTGGCAGTTGCTGAAACGGTCTGATAATACTGGTCGCAGTATTAGTGAACTATTGCTGATTGGTACCCTTGGCCCGGTAGTAAGCATTTTAGCAGATTTTAAGCTATGTATAAGAATAGTTATAGAAATGCTTGTAAGAGTCAAGGACCTATTAACTGGAATTTTGTTCCGTGCTTCAGCTGCCAACACAGATTTGAATTGCCATTGAACAACTTATCTTGATAATGTCTTCACCACCAAAGATAAATATAGTTTCCACTGACCCTTGTTACCCATTTTTCCTTTGGAAACTTGTTTAATGATCATATCACATGATGTATGACCAGTTTTACATGTAGGTTGCGAGATTTTTTACAGTCATGTGACTTGGACTTAAAATAGCCAGATCCAGGATAAATTTCAACAGTGGCATACTTTCGTCTCTTCTTTCAGCAGATTAAATACAAGACGAATGCAATGCTTGTGATTTTTGAGAAATACATAATTTTTCTTTTGATTTCATGCAGGTATAAATCTGAATGTTCATTCAAGTTTGCTGGGCCAGCTAGTAAGAGGTTACCCCATGCCGGCACGAAATGATGTTGGCGAATTCCAACTTTTTGAATGGATTCAGACCCTACACCCCAACATAAATGTCCAAATATAAAAAATGGTGTGGCAAGTGTCAGAGGAAACTCAGAATAGAAAAAAAAGATATATGTTGCACATAAAGTGAAGTTTAGTTTGGAATACACCGGTACCAAAGATTTGCCATGCATTCATTTGTGTCTTTTGCAAAATAATGAATAAATCTAAAATATTTTGAAGCACATTTACAAACATCCAATATTCAAAATTAGGAGGTCATAGTACCACATGAAGTGTCATTTACTTACCTGCCATCTTTGTGGCAAACAGTATGTATGTGAGACAAAAAAATTAATTCTAACCGAGATCTTAAATACCCACATTATCTGTGTGTCCCAGCTGCCAATCAAGATGTTGTAAGTTTGAAAATCATGGTGGCATCCCTGCTTTTTAAATACTTTTTGTATTTTTATGTTCAAACTTTCTTCTAAACATGATCATCCCAATGTTTTTCTTTTGTTCTACTTTAATTTTTTTTTTTATTGTCATAGGTCATGCAATTAACCTAGTATACATAATAAAAAGGATAATCCCAGTGACCAATCTGACCACAGCATAAACTGTTAAGTTTCAGATAATAGTTTCATCCAATCTGAAACAGAGCCCTCTAGTAGCTGCATTAATTGGAAAGATAGATTAATTTTTTTGAACACCTGCTAATTATGTACTCTACAACCATTAGGGATCAATATCTCTGTTTAAATGGTAGTCTAGGCATTTCTAACTTGCAAATGGGAATCAGTTTTGACATCTGTACTTGTTATAACTTTTTGAAAATCATTAGTATAGAGTGAAAATATAGCTATTTTGTTCAGTGGTTGTCAAAGCCAAAAGATGACAAATGATAATCTACTTTTTACAGATATCCATGGCACTGTCTGAAGCGGCTGTTTGTTAGTAAACTTGATCATGTCATCATGGAATTTTACCATGAAACCCCAGCAGATTCCATACCAACATATCCCAATGTGGACAGTGTGCCCTTTGAAGACATGAGAAAAAGAATACTTGATGCATTAGAAAAGTTCCATGGGTAATTTTTTCTAATTTGAACAATGTTTATAAAGGAATATAATTCATTAGGGTATAATTCATCATTTTGTATGAGATAACGCCATCTCACATAAGAAAGACCTGTATGCAAAATATGATTTTATGTTGCTACATGCAGATTGGATTTGGTCCAATCTGGCACGTCCATAGAAATTTTGTTTATGAATGAAATGTATATATATTTTCTGCATGCATATGTAAAATATCTTGTTACATTTTCAGCATACATCTTTCAATGTTTCTTCAGGTATGTTTACCTGATCATAATACCTTAGGACAACTATTGCTTCCTCTCATATACAAATTTTCACAAATAAAAAGCTTAACGTTACCTGACACAGGGTATTAGCATCTAAGCCCATGAATATCTCATATACTACTTCTGCTTGTGGCAAGTCACATGTTCTGTACAGAGGCTTTGTAAAATCCACTACCACTTTCTGTAACCACTCCAGTGGCCTGTTGTTTAGAGCATCTGCTTCGGAAGCAGTAGATCATGGGTTTGAACGCTGAAAGGGTCATACCAAAGACTTACAGTAATGGTACTAACAGTGCGTCAATAGCTAATCAGCATGAAAAGGTTAGTGTTAGGACTAATCAACCTGGTGTCAGGATAATGTGACTGGGTGGGACATCTTGCTACATGTCTGCAGCATGATGCCTCAGTGCTAGACATCACTAAACTGGCACACTGCACACATCGCAGTGATATGACTGAAAAATTGTTAAAGATACATTAAAAATCCAAATCACATCACGTATCATCAGAAAGATCTGTTCTTACACAGACTGCCAATGCTTACAATATTGCCACAAGCCTGAGAAAATTACCCTTAAAATACAGACTTATGGCATACTAGCAAAAACTAAGTAAAGATGATCATTGCAGAAAAATCCGGATAATTGGTCCATCTGTGTTTTTTTTTTGGATTTGGGTTTCTTCTTATAATTAGTGGAATTAGTCTTTACAGTAGAACCCCAGATGCTTTAAACTGCACCTATTTGTTTGGGTGAAGCATCTGCATGATCAAACTTTTGAATATAGAATTTAAAAAAAATGGCATCCAGAAAGCAATGTATGTTTAATATGAAACAGAAAATAAGCTACTAGAAAAAGTTGGTAATCAACACAGAAGAATAAAAAGGAGTATTCAGATTCTTGTGAATACAAACTGGAAAGGAAACAATTGTGTTTATTGGACATCATATGCCAATTTGATTATGTCTCATGGTTTGAGATTTGATTGCTGTCATCATCTGAAATGGAAAAGAATTTCCAAGAATTATGTCAAATTGAGAGCCATCTACATAGGGTTTAGATCTAGATATTTTGCAACTGTACTAGTGGTAAATAAAGTCTATGCATACTTTACACAAGTTTCAGCTGAACAAAATGTTTATCATCGATGCATCACATGTTTAATTTTGCTTAACTAAGTGATACATCTGCATTTTTCTGACGCCGTTTGAAATGTGATGCAAATAAAAACATAAAAATATGTAGTGAAATACAATAATAAAGAAAGAAATTATCAATGACCTACACGCATGATTATAAACGACGATTGTTATATTGTGTGAATCTTCAACGCACTTTACATACTTTTGGCTAAAACACGGTATTGGTGCTGAGAGTAGTCTCACTCACTTAAAAAATTGAAATGTTTGATAGAACATTTCAATGAAGCTCATTATATACCCTAGGGTGTCCCCTAGTCAGATCAAGTTAGATTTAGCTTGAACATGCATGCGATTTTGTTTAACCATTATTTCAATTCTGTGGTATAACAATAGTTACAGACACTATACTTGGTGTATAACATGCAAGAAAAACAGCATGAAAACTTTAAAACTTTATTTTTTTTCACAGTAACATCAGTAACAGGATATCAACATTTAAAGTAAACAACATAACTGGAAGTGGTAAACAACTTAATAACAAAATCAAAACATCTATGACAAAGGTATCACTTAGAAAAAAACCTAACCATGAAACTTTTGCATAACAAACATAAAAGACATAGAATAATCTTATTTAGGCATTTATCTAACACCAAGAAGAATATTTAAACAAACAAAATCATTAATACTGGCCAAAAGTATTGCAAACTTCCATAAGAGTCAGAAGTACATTGTCCATAAAATTGGTTACAGACACTACAAAACTATAGCATTTCAATACAGCTGCAGAACCATACATATCTCCATAAAATTCACTTAAAAAATAATTCAACATGAACACATTGACTAGAATTATTCATTAAATGAATGTTGATTAGTTAATAAAATGATAAAACCACATTGTAACAGGTATATGTCCAATACTTGTGTTAAAATTATGAACTGGTAAATAGCACTTGAAAGTTTAATACTAAATAGTGTTTGTAAGAGTAAAATATTGAAGTATAATGAATGTTCAATAAATCATAGTCACTAAAGTATTGTTCAACCCAAGGTGCTGACTCAAACACAGACCCATATGTGATTGATCTTAAGGTTACAGACACTACACATTAAACCTTTATTCATTGGTGAATCTCTGGCTGACCCAGTATTTCCTATTTCACAATCAGTCTGAATACACTCTTGCTGTATACTTTCATTCAGTTTGATACCCATTCTCCATGCTTGGGTTCTTTTCACAGCTTCTTTCTTCTTTCTACTTAATTCAGCAGTTTTCGGACTTCTTAAATCAACACTCTTATTAACCGATAATGCCAGGGCTGCTTTTTCTGGCGATACCTTTTCATTTCTTCACGTTTTTTCCTTCTTAATTCTTGTTGAAGATTTGAATCGGAAAGTGATTGCTGTTTTTTTAGTAGTCTTGCATCTTTTCTTCTTTCTCTATCAACCCTTTTTAGCTCCTCATGTTTCACCTTATTTTCCCTCTGTTTTTTTCTCCAGGCTTGTACCTTTAGCCTCGTCTTCTCCCTTCTAGCTTTAATCTTCTGTTCATCTTCTTCTGGCTTATCTTTGCTTCCAAAAAACAAACAACTTCATTCTCATTTTTGTTCCTCTATGTATACGGATGAAATTTAGACTTTACAAAACATACTTGTAATGAGTACGCAATATGCTTTCATACATAAGCAAACTGGAATAACCTGTAGATTCTTAAAGAAAAGTATCTGATTGAAAAAGAAATAGCATAAAACCTGATGATTATTCAATGTTCTAGCATTTACAATGATTGCACACTTTCCTTAATAATGTAAACAACAGTCGGGTCAATTCACATGTCTAGTAGTGTCTGTAACCATTTGACAATATCAGCAATGTATCCAATACTAAGTCTGAGCTCATGGAATTCTCATAATATTTCTGTTTGAATTTACTAGTCTAATGATATGGAATGCAAAAATACTCGGTTTCAATTGCATATTATAAGAAATCACTGAAAATGTTGCCTGTTATCAGAAATCTAGATGAAAGAAACTATAAATATACCAAAATATTACAAATTGCAGACAGACAATATGTCAAAATTTAGCCTTACACATCAATACTGTAATAGGAAACATAATTTGGCTTCATTTTTTAAAAAAAAACAGGGATAAAGTCATAGACAGTATAAAAAGGGGATATTTTTTACAGACACTACAATTTAAGAGTGTGGTTTACCAATTCAATACAAACTTACCAGAGTTGTTCCCAGAGGTTTGCTTTTGTCGTCTTCCCATGTCTTAGGGATGTACCATGGTAAAGAACAGAAAAAGTAATTAGGCAGCATCTTCTAGGATAAGAAATTCAGGTTACATTGTCTTGTAGTAAATTACTCAAACAGACAGTGCTGCAAGAATGATGCAATATTCAATCAAGAGAGTTATTGCATCACTTTTTTGCTCTTGGCTGCAGAGGTAAATAGATGATGCAACATTACATCACATAAGATGGAACTTTCTATTGAGAAAAACAATGTTTTAATGACAAGTAGAACAATACTTTTATCTTTCATTTTTATACCTGTTTGTGTAGTGTCTGTAACTTTTTTTTTTATTGAGTTGCTGTTTTTTAATGGTACTATACAGCACCACCAATTTTGGCCAACTTGGACATCACATGGATACACATGAGCCTTTGTAGGATTTATACTTTTCCATAATGAAACAACAAAATTATTGCCATATAAACTTGTAAAGGTTACAGACACTACAAAATTTAGAACTGGAAAGTTTGACAAAGAACAAGCTCTCATTCGAATATCTTGGCTAGCCATGTGATTTAAATGGTTTTACTACTTATTATAATATAAAGTCGAGTTCTAGATGTCAATAAAAGTTATAATGAATGTTATTTTGTACAAAATGTTGGCATATAACAACAGATTAGTGTTTGAATTTCAGTGTTGAAACAAAACTTCTACTGACGGTATTTTGCTTATAAAATCCATAATATTTTACCGATTTCTTTAATTCAAGAAGCAATGTTTGCAGGATAGAATTCTGCATAAAACCAGACCAATAAATTCATAATTTCGGTATGATATTTAGAGAATTCTCTATTTTATATTCAAGCTTTTTTCGAGTGAGACTACATAACGCTCAAAAATAGCCATTTTTAGAGCTTGTTTCCATGCATATCTCAACAATGGGTTACACTAACCTCTTGAAATTTTCAGGAAAGTAAGAGAGGTATATGCCAGGCTTACCAATCTTTAAAATTGGTTCATATCTTGTTTAATTTTTCTGTTTCATGCATATAACATGAAAATTCCTTTATCAGCACCAATACCGTGTTTTAGCCGTTTGCTTGTAGTGAAATGCTTCCTAAATTCCAAAAATGATCACGGAATGCTGATTTATTTTTTTGACAGACATACTAGGATTGGTATTCCAACCAATAAAACTTACACTAGTCAAACACATGTACTGTTTATATAAGCATTAATTACCATCATACACTAAAAGAAGGATTGAAGAAACATATCACACAGCATATATGCCCCTCCACCCCAAGTAATAATTAGGAATAAATACGTTATTTAGTAGCAGTGTTATATGCATATTCGAGTTAAGGAAATAAGGTGGGAAATAAGATGTTAACATATACATGTATTACTTACCCCCACCTCGATTCATGATTGGTGGATTCATGATTGGTGACACACTCGTTCTCCAAAATATCGCAACCATTTGAAAATGAATTGACAGCTTGTGCCTCAGTTAAGAATGAGCCCAAAGTTAGTAATTACTCATGACTTGCTTAGCAAAACAATACCCTGGTCATATGATATACCTAAATCAAAGTATATTTTTGAATCCGTTTGAAAAGTAAATTTTCACAGAAGATAGTTTTATGTACGAGAAATAATAGGATGACCCAAAAAAATATAAAATTTTGTGTACGGAAAAATATGATAGAATTATTATTTTTATGGCTTGATGGTGTACGAAAAATTAAAGGGTACGAAAAATAACATGAAATACGGTAGTTCTTGGATTTTATGTGTATAGTGTTTGTTTTTGAACTCGTCATTACTTTCCTATTTTTTGTATATAAAAAAATATTTTACCATTTGTATAGACACCGTTCATAGACCCTGGAATGTAATGAAACGTACACTTGCTTCATCTTTTGTAACCTAATTTTCTGCTAATTTTTCTCATTGAATTCAGACATAATGATTTGTGACAAAAATATTGAATAGTTTTAATACGTTTGAAATTTTTGCAATGGAATTAGGTACAGGTATTATGGATTAGCTGCCTGCTATGACGGTACTACATCAGACGGTAGGTAAACAGTGTTAATACTCTGTTCATGCTATGTATTGGACATTGAATTCAGACAACGATGTTGAACAAAATTATTGAATATTTTAAATCTGTGCAATTTTTCAATTGAATTACATGCATTATGGATGAACTGCGTGCCACGATAGTCAACGATGTTAATACCCTATTCATTATATAACGTCAGTTGGGGTATTATCGATCAACGTGTATTTTCGGGGGAAAAACAGTGAAAATTAGTAAAACTATCTAACGGAAAGTAATAACCTATAAATATATTACCCGTCCACCTTTTTGAATAAGTCTTTTTACTGCATTCCATTTAATATTTGTCCGATAATACTCTGATGTTTACATAAGGCACAAGTTAAAGCTGTACCGATTAATCATCCATACTCATAATTGGGCTGATTATTAGAACAATCGGTATCGGCAGAAATAATCGGTGCCGATGTAAACAAATTTCCAAAATATAAATTCAATCATAACATTCATCTTGACATGGCTTGAATTTTAAATCAGAATTAAATAAAGTCCTGCCTGTTTATATCGACCTCACTTATATTGACAAGCTGCCTATGTCGACCAAAAAAAACAAAGTCCAAGTCCCTTGGTCTACTTGCTACCAAATTGTCATGTTTATGTCGACGTTGAGATAAAAGATAAACGTACAAGTTAGCAATGTCGCACCAATTGTATGCTGATGACACTCAGATATATAAGTCTAGCCACCCAACTGAAGTTGATGCTATCATCCATGGAGTAGAGAGGTGCATTTCTGATGTGAAATCATGGATGACATGTAACAAGCTGCAGATGAATGATGATAAAACTGAGGCTATTCTGATCACAACACAAAGACTTTCTTATTCACATCCTTTACCTCAGACAATAAATATCAGCAACACCAACATTAAATTCTCACATTCAGTATGAAACCTAGGTGTTACTCTAGACAGTACCAACATGCACCAACATGTCATGAACATATGCAAGGCTGCATATCTTGAACTGAGGCGCATTCGTAAATATCTTTCAGTTGATGCCACTAAAACACTTGTGTGTTCATTATAGTACTTTCAAGACTGAACTGTTGAAACTCAGTTCTGTCTGGTTCGTCCCAATATCACAAGTTGAGTCAGTTCCATTCACAAATATCTTTCAGTTGATGCCACTAAAACACTTGTGTGTTCATTAGTACTTTCAAGACTGGACTATTGTAATTCAATTCTCTCTGGTTCATCACAATATCTACTCCAGAAACTTCAAAAAGTTCAAAACACAGCTGCACGGATCATCTTTGGAGTACCTTGATTAGAGCACACCTCACCACAGCTCTGTACCCTACACTGGCTATCAATTCGATACAGAATAAAGCACAAAATTTGTTCTCTGTGCTATGTTTCACTGACAGACTCCAGTCCAACATACCTTTCTGGCCTCACCCACGTGTATACACCAGCAAGATACTTATGCACTTCTTCTGACAACCATATACCGTACTCATTATTCCCACCGTGAAAACGAAGTCATATGGACAACGTTCTTTTGAATGCCAGGGTCCAGTGACATGGAGCGAATTGCCCATTGAAATTAGACAAAGTCACAGTGGTCCTTTTTAAGAGTGCTCTTAAAACTCAGCTTTTTCGACTGCAAGAACAAACTTAAAGACCTAATAATGTTTTGTATCTTATGTTTTCAGCATGTTTTTATGTTTTCCAATTTCATTATTTTTTTTGCCATTTGTTTTTCTGTAGTGTAGTCATATCATTATAGATAATGGTGTAAAGTGCTTAGAGCTTTGAAAGATTAGGCGCTATACAAAGTCCAAATTATTATTATTATTATTATTATTATTATTATTGGGTCTAAGCACTCAAGCAGCAGTGATGTTCGAATTGGATCAAGTTCACATGACTTTGGTGAACTCTTCATCACGATTTTCCGTACTGAATCCATAGAGACTGGTTCAAATGCTGCTAACAGTTGTTCCTGATATTCTGTATCATAATTGTATGGTGACGACGATTTAATTGAAATTGTGTTGTCAGCTTATCTCCAGTGGTTTGTACCTTGTCATGGAAGAAATTTGCTTACAGGTCTGGAAAGTCTAGTAGTCTAGTGAAGAGAAGGTAGTTGGAAGTGGTGTACATTTGTTCCTCGACATTAGTTTCTTAGTTATCTTGAAGAGCTTTTTGCAGCTGGAACTCTCCTTGATCTTAGTATTGTAGTGGGATAATTTGGCTAAATGGACTATGTGACTTTCTTAGCGGCTTCATAGATTTGTTTATGAATAGTGAATATGGTGGAAAGCCAAAGCCTCTTTTTGCATTGCTAAGCTGGTACCTAGCACTGATATACCATGGAGAACACTTTTGAATTGGTGGCTGGGGCATGTTTTTCAAGCAATGAACACATGCATTTATCAAGTTCTTCTGCTGTAGGAGGTAAGAAAGTTGTTAGGTTTGTTTGGATGTCATGCATTAATTTAGTTCTATTTAACATATGAAGGTTTCTCTTAGTAGCAAAAAACAGGTGGAGGGTTTAGGACTAATATGTCGAGATGACATATAATGCAGAGGTGATCTGATGCAAGTAGTTCATGGGATACAAGGGTGGATCACAGAATATTATCATCAGTTCTATGAAGAATCCAGTGTAAAATGTGACCAAGTTCATGGGTGGGTTGGTTAAATGACTGTTTAACGTTGAAAACATGAATGGAATCTAAGAACTTCTGATGGTTGTTAGTTTCCAGGATAGTCAGAGTGAAAGTTCTCCAAGAATAATTAGGTTGCCACCTATTGAGTTTCAACACTCCAGGAGATTCAGAAACTGCTCCAAAAAGAGATTCAGTCAGCTTGTATTTTTTTAGGAGGAGGGTGGTAGAAGCAGAAAAAAAATGGACTGACCTTTGTTTTAGTGTGAGTATTGTTTGGACTAGTTCAAACAATGTGCAGCAGAAATTGAATGTTGTGTTGTATTTAAGACATTTTATCATTGAATTCTTCGTGATTACAGCAAAATTTCATATCCGACAGAGTGGCGGGGAAATGACTTAATAACTTATTAAATCCAAGTCAAATCCAAGTTAATCCGGCGAAATAACTTACACTAATACACATTTTAAGATACTCCTTCTCATTCTATATGCTCTTTGTTTTTTAATGAAAATTTTTATTTTGAGATCAAATTGATCTTGAATGTATCACTTTTCTTCATTCTGAATCATGTCCACTTTTGTAGAATGTTAAGAAATCATCATTTATTGACCATTGATTTCAATCAAAGATTTTTTTCATAAAAATTACCTACATTAATTGTAGTTGTACTTTTAATAGTAATAATTCAACCATCTAAATCATAAAATTTAGCTGATTTCCAAAGCATAGAATCTACTTTATTAATGTAACCTCTCTTTCCTCAATTTCAGAGCCCCATTTACAGTACAGAGAATCTGTGAACTTATCACAGATCCAAGGAGACATTATAAAAGGAGTGACAAATTTTTGCGTGGAATTGAGAAGGTGATTTTTAGATATGGTAATACAATTAAATATAGAGTTTATAGTGGTATACCTTGTCAGTTGCTGAATCAAACAGCTAACAATGCCCGAAGGGCATTATAAAAGCTGCATGAATTGGCATCTGATAGTGTATAACATGGTAAACTCAGATAAAACAATGCTAAACTCTTATAATTGCAATCATGTATAATTATACTTTTTTGTTGTTCTTGTTTTTAATAAAATATAAGTTTTGTAACTCGTTTAAATGTATGAATTCTTGTCTGCTACGTAGCTATTTATAAAAGAGGATTCTCCATCTGCAATGTAATAGCTGCATCAGTATCAAACAAAAAATTCTACTAATGGTAGGCAATCTAAAGTTTTGAACATTCCACAGAATGGTCTTAATTGTTTGTTTAACTAGGCAAAGGATGATGTGTTGTTTTTGTTTGACATGCAAATGACATATTAGGCAACCAATAGGGGCTACTTTAAAATGAAACTAAGACTATCAGTAAATGCTTATAGTGATGGGGGTCCAATAGCCAAAAGTGCCAGCGATGGACACAGTTACAACCATTAACCCTTTACTCCTCAGATATGCTTTTCTACACCTTAACCTTTGCACTCCGTCTACGCATAACTAAGCTTTTACATTTGCACCCCATCTACGCATTACACAGTACATACATGCCAACCGTTATGCTTATGGTGTAATCATTATGCTTTTTTTCCCTATATTATGCCTTAAGTGTAACTGTAACTCTTTTAATATATCCACCTTCCCAAAATTTTTTTATTTGTTTTCTTGTTTTTATTAACATTCAATTAATCCTACAGACCATATTTTAGAAAAGACTGCTTCTATGTAACTGCATTTTAAGAGTACGCTTGTTCATGGACTTGCGTATATTTTCCTAACAATATCATGTTCTATTTATGGAACTTTCAACCTTGTATTCTATTTTTAGCAGCTGTATGACTTAGTGAGCAAAGAAAAGACTGGTATTCTAATTTCAATTTTTATGTGCAGATTCTTTGTTCTAATTCGTATTTGGTGGAGAACCAGTCTAAATGTATTTGGTGCCGAAAAGTATATTTTATTTTAGTCAATGCATATATGAAAGCAAAATTATCTCCTTTCAAAAAATTCACAGTTGGATTAGAAAAAGGCACAAAATAAACGAAACAAAACATAGCAGAATCCTCCAAATATGAATACATGAGGGCATCCACGTGGAATTTTTAAAAATATGTGGCGCTAAAAGTCTTCAGATGGATTCTAGTCGTTGTGAAAACATATGAAAACTTGAAGCAGTAAAGAATGTTAAAATATATCAGGGGAAAATAAATAATTGTTCATTAAAATGTTAGCATGTTATTATAACACAAGTGGTCAAAAAGTAGAATCAAAGCAGAAAAGCATAATCCACATATAACAGTTATATGTGGATTATGCTTTTTCTGCTTTGATTACTTTTTGACAACTTGTGTTATGCAGAGTCATACCAAATAAGTACAAAAATGATACTAACAGCTGCTTCGCTTATTGATCAACATTATGAGGTTAGTGTTAGGACTGGTCAGCCTGGTGTCAGGATAATGCAACTGGTTGATAGTGCCCCAGTGCTAGACATCACTATTAACTGCCAGTGCAGACATTGTAACAATATTACTGAAAAATTGTTAAAGCTACATTAAAAATCTCAGTCACACACACACACACACCTATATTTGGTTGTTCATGATTGTATCTATGCAAAATAACACACTGGGCTTGCCCACTGCTGTCTTCAAATACTTCACACTTGCTGTTGTCAGCCAGTTGAGTAATAATGTAAAATGGTAGTTTATACCTGACTTTGTTGCCTTTTAATTGCCTTTATTTAAACTGCCCAAAGGATAATTTTACATTAGCTCCAATCATGACTGTTTACCATTTATATTTTGCTTCCTTATCACAGGCAAAAACTGAAAGTAGTGGGTTTTGTTTCCTTCTATTTCTAAAGATTATTGAAAACTTTTTCTTGAAACATGACCGTATCATGGGGTTGTGGAGTACAAAATCATGTTTTTAGCAGGACATGCTATGTTACAATTTGATTAAAATCAGGTAACCACATCATGTAGGTCAGTTGTAATCTGATTTTAATCAGATTGCTTTGTGTTAAGTCAGTTATGTCAACATCTTGAGAGTACATTTCCACTTTTCATCAGGACAATCAATGTTTTCTATGGCTAATTCATTTTTCTTGACAACCTGATTGGCAACATTTTTTTAATTTGTGGAAGTGCGAGTTTTCAGATGAACTCCCAAGTTAAGAAGAAAACAAACAACTAATAATTATTTGTGACAGTCACTGGTGAAAATTAAAGTAACTATTATAGATACTAGTATAGATTGTCATTTTGTATTGATTTCAAACCTGTTGTATCATTATTGAAAAAGTACCAATATATTAAATCATTTCACGTCAAGTTGTTAATGTGTTGGCAAAAATAGTACTGCAACAGTGTACTGAAGCAAACTAAAGGAAATATTTAAATTTTTATAATCATAGTATTTTATGTATATTACCCACAAATTTGAGTCCAATGTGCAACCTGTTTATATATATATATATATATATATATATCATCTTATAATGATTTACATCATATAATATAATATTACTTCAAATTTTGCAGTAGGATCCATGGCTTTAGTACCTCACTAACACGTACATAATATTATTGTTTTTAAATTATGCAATATAATCTATGGCTTATACATAATATTACTCTAAATTGTGCAATATAATCCATGGCTGTTAGTACCTGTCTTATGCATAATATTATTTGAAATTCTTTAGTATGATCCATGGCTCTAGTACCTGTCTTATATAATACACCATATTATTCTAAATTGTACAGTAGGTTCCATGGCTCTAGTACCTGTCTTATATCATCATCATCATCATTCTCTTGAACCGCTCTGGTGGCCTAGTGGTTAGAGCGTTCACCGCGGAAGCAGGAGGTCGTGGCTTCGATCCTCAGCCAAGTCATACCAAAGACTTACAAAAATGGTACTAACAACTGCCTCGCTTGATGCTCATCATTAAGAGGTTAGTGCTAGGACTGGTTGGCCTGGTGTCGGGATAATGTGACTGCATGGGACATCAAACTTCATGTCTGAGGCATGATAACCCAGTGCTCTATATCACTATAAACTGCCTCACTGCAGACATCGTAGCGATATGACTGAAAATTTGTTAAAGATATGTTAAAAATGCTAATCAAACAAACAAAAAAATGAGTCTGTTGACGTAGTGTGGTCGTTGAGGCATTGTACTGCTGAATATCTGACCAGTTCCCTCCACTTGTCTTGATCATGTGCAGACATGATTTTTCTCCATTTTAAAACAGAATTCCGCTTTTCTCCTGACTTGAATCCGATTTTTCTTGATATAGTCTGTTTTTTAAAACAAATAAAATGTTTGATCATTTTTTTCCCCAGCTTTTAACCGTTCTTTTCAGTCCCATTCTGCAACAACCCTTGTAACATATTCGCTCCATCTATTAGTTGGACCACGACTCTCATAAAAAGTATTCTGATTGGTCAAAAATTTAAATTCATCCAATGAATCTTCATGTAAAGGAAACTGATTGCAAAGGAAAGAAGCGTGCTTACAAAAAATGGCATCCCTAGTTGTTGAGAGAGACGATGACATGAAAAGTTTAGATAAAGGATTTAAAAAATACAGAAGGGAATGGCTGGAACATATTGTTGACGGAAATTTAGTTGGTCAGTTTGAGGACTGGCATTTTGTGCCCGCTGCAATATATACATTACAGAAGTCGTATTTGGGTGTTTTTTTTACATAGTTGGGTGTTTATTTTACATATTTTTACGAAAAGAGAGAAGTGTGATATAATGGCAGCAAAAAATACCTAATTATTGATTTAATTACGATGTGGAATAACTTAAGTACCAATAGTATTGGAGAACAAATTCATGTGACAATAAATATTGTAAAATTATTCAAATTTTTGGTAAGTTTGTTAGTTTTTTCAAATGATTATTTTGTTATATATTATGGTCACAAGTTGCAGCAGGAGCAGATTTTCATGTGTGTAAAATGCATTTTTAGTCGGGTGTGTGTTCGGGGTCTTTGACCATCGGAACCCCCTTATCAGGGGCACTGCCTTTTGAGACCTTGTTGGGGGAGTACCCCCAAACCCTGCTTGGACATTTTTAGTTTTTTTTTTTAAAGTCAAAATCATGTCTGCATGTGCCAATGACTGTGCCTCTGCAAAACTTTTCCTGGTCCATTCTGTGATGTTATCTGTCCAATATCTACAGTTTCTTCTGCCACTCTGGATGTTGCCCTGCAGTACTTTTGTGGATAGACTCTTGGCTCTAGTGACATGGCCATACCAATTCCGCTATCTCTTTTTGACGGCTGTGAGGAGGTCTTCATATTGGCCAACTTTGCACCTGATGGTATTGCGCACTACTTCATTTGTGATGTGGTCCATATAAGAGTTGCCAATGATGGTTCTGTAGTATCTCATTTCAAGTGCCTGAATTCTTCATTGTAATTCTGCTGTCAGGGTCCAGATCTCACAAGAGTACAAAAAAGATGACTAGTGCTCTCAATAGTCTGAGTTTAGTTTTCAGACAGATATTCTTGTCTCTCCAGATCGGTCTTAGCTTTGACATAGCTGCTGTTGTTTGTGCTGCTTGTGACAAAATTCAGCTCTTAATCCCTTTCTGTGATTATGGAACCAAGATATTTGAACTGGCTCACTGTTTCCAGTTCCTGTCCTCTGACTTTAATCTTGGCTGAGATTTGTCATCAGCTTTGTCTTCTCAGCACTTATCTCCATGTCAAATCTGGAAGATGTTTCATCCAGGTTCTTCACTAAGGTGGCAAGCTCATCTTCAGCAGCCCATCAATGTTATCTGAAAAGTGGGGGTTGGTGATGATAAGCCCTCCAATGCTGACTGTCCCATAGTGGTTTTAAAGGGCTTCGCTCATGATGTGCTCTAAGTAGTTGTTAAAAAGCGTGGGTGACATGAGACAGCGTTGACATACTTCAGCTGTTTTCTGGTACCTGTCCCCCACATAACCTTGAGCAATTACTGCACTGGTAGCCTTGGCGTACAGCTGCTTGATGGTATTGGTCAACATTTGACCCAAATAGTAATTCTTCATTGTGGCCCACAATGCCTCATGCCATACTGTCAAAGGCCTTTTTGAAACCTATGAATATGTTTTGTTGATGTTTCAAGTACTTTACACACAGAACCCTGAGATCGAATATTTGTTCTCATTCTTCTCCCACTCCAGAACCCTGCCTGTTGTTCAGCGATTATTTCTTCTGCTTGTGGTTTCAGTCTGTTCAAGATGATTTTCAGTATCACCATACTAGCATGGCTAATCAAACTGATAGTTTTGTAATTTTGGCACAGCTATAGTAAGTGACTGGGTCCACCATGTTGGCCATTCACCTGACTGCCAGATCTTGTTGCAGATTTTTTAAAAATATCTCTGTCACTAATTACCTCTCATTCTTGACAAGTTCAGCTGGGATATTGTCTACTCCAGCTGACTTTCCATTCTTCAGTGCTCTTATTGCTGACAACACATTTTCTTTGAGAATGGGGAAATTATCATCATTTGTGGAGTTTGGAGCTTTGAGCACCTCTAATGTTGTAGATTTCTTTACAATACTCAGTTCATCTTTCTGCATTGTCACTAGCTTCTGTAAGGCAGTTTTCATTTTCGTCTTGAATGGTACTCACCTTTGACTGCTTATGTCTGGTGAGATCTTTCACCATTTGGAATACCTTATTGCTGTTATTCTTTATCAGACTGCGCTCTGTTTCTGTGTACTTTGTTCAATCCAATCTTCTTTTGCTTTCTTCTAGTTTTTTCAGATATTCGTGTTTATTTCTCTATACTCCATTGCCCCTGTTGTGTGTCTGGTGTTTTTGAGGTCTCTTCAGGCATCACACAAATTCAGAATCTCTTCTGTAACCCAGGGATTTTTCTTTGGGTGATGGAGGCCAATGATGCTCTTTGCAGCTGTTGTCATGAGCTTTTTGAAAGTGTCATTACTTTAACATCAACATCCATCACAACAGTTTCTCTCCAATTGTGGCTTGGAATGACTTGCAGATGTTTTGGTCCTTCAGTTCTTTAAGGTTGAATTTGAGCCTGATGTTCTTTGGCTTGTTAATTTCCTTCAGCCGGAAGTTGATAATCACAAGGTCATGATCACTCCGAACATCATCTTTTGGGAACTTCCTTGTTTTTGCTCTATTGATGCCAGATCGGAAACGATTTTGAACCAGTATGTAGTCTCTCTGGTTATGATGGGTTCCATTATGGTGCATGCCATGTCTAGCATCGTGAAGCTATATGTTGGACCAACGTGTTGGGTAGTACCAAGTTGTTGTTGCTTGTGAACTCGAGCAGCTGTCTCCCACTTTTATTGGTAAGCAGATTGCAAGAAGGTTCACACTGTTCATCCCAGTATTTTAGAGCATCTTTGCCAACTTTGGCCTTCCAGTCTCCTTGGATGATGAGGATGATTTTTTTTTACTGACCATGTTAAGAATACCCAGGTGATTGTTGTAAAACTCCTCTATTTTCTCATCTTCATGATTGTTAGTTGGAGCATAAACTTGGATAATTGTGATGTTAAATTTAGATGCTTTCAGACAAATGGTGATGATTCTGCTAGATTTGGGGCAACATTCAAGCACAGATCCCTTCACAAGTAAACCTACTCTATTTATGGACTCCACTATAGTTGAATATATGCCCATCATCAGTTTGGTGTTCTCCTAGAGCTTTCCATCTGACTTCAGAATCCCAGAATATACTATTTGTAGTATTCCAGCTCATGTCAACTCTTGTACTATAGAAAAACAAAAAACAAAAACCATGAAATTGGAAAACATAAAGTACAAAACATTATTATATCTTGCAGTTGAAAAAGGTGAATTTTAAGTCATTCCTCTGCCACTCTTGCATGCAAAGACTTGGACTCCCATTGCTTAATCTAGTGGACCATTAATTATTAATGCAGGACTCTTAAATTACATTCTGCTTGATAAGTGATAAGAACATGACTTGTGTTGGCAGGTGGGGTCAGCAGAAAATATCTAAAGAATTTTTGTAGAAAGATTGAAGCAGATAACTAAAAAATTAAGAGATTGTTTGGCACATATATAGCAGTCATCATTGTTGCTCAGTCGCTAGAGATAATGCGAGTAGCGCCCTTTGAGTTTTGTCTGTCTCTGGGGTTTTGGCATCATCTGCTGTGGGTATGCATGGGAGTGACAGTCTCTATTGGTTGGTGCAAATGTATTCAGAAGTTGGAGTTGCTGCTGTACCCATGTGGACTGTCAGTCTCCGGGTGCCTCGGTCCTCTGCCTGCACTTTCCAGCTGTCACTTAAAATGTCGCATGCTTTCATTTCCTTCTTGCACATAACCTTGAAATGGAGTGAGGGTCAGCTGACTCTTCTGGTGCCAGAGGCCAGCTGTCCATATAGCATGTCCTTTGGCAGCCTCCCATTCTCAATTTTCAGAACTGAAAATAAAGATCCAGTGATTTAAACTATAATCAGACCCTTGTAATCATTAGTCCTTAGCATAATGAAGTATGCTTTAATAATGGTTTGATTACAGTTGTAATCACTGGATCTTTATTTTCAAAACATTTCGAGCATGACACTCAGATTCAGTTCTATAAATTGAGACTCTTGTGGTTTTCAGGATCTCTAGTTAATGTTCTAGAATCAGACTTTGTGACATGAATGTGAACACTTAGAAATGTCATCCTAATTTGGGGTTTTTGGTCCTTACTTTGTGTTGTATGCTTAACAAGTTTTTAGATTATTGAGTCTGTAATGTTTTCAATCTATTGCACTAACTCAAACAAAATGAACAAAAACTTTAGAAATTTATGAATTTAAAGTGCAAAATAAATTTAATATACTTTAGTATCCTCAATATTTGTGGGGGACCTGATTTCATGGTTTTCATTGATGCCATGAGTTATGAATTTAAATCAATGGAAAATGAGCCACATAGAATGACAACCCCCCCTCTTTTCTTAGTGTTTCATTCCTAGAGATTAACACAGCTACTTGTATTTGATAAATCACGGTCAATACTGTAATTTGGTAATAAAATATCAGCTTTAACTTGTTTTTGGTTGATTTTTTTTAAAACCTTTTGAAACAAGAATTATAAATTCTATTACATGTATATTGTTTCAATGCACACATATGATAAAGTACTATATCCAATAGCTGTAATTTATACTCACTGCCTTAGATCAATATGTGAGGTAAGTAAGAATGGAGAGAAAATATTGAAAAAAGCATAAGGTATTCAGGCAATAGTAATACTAAAAATGAAAGAAAAAAAATACGAAATAACTATTTAAAAATTAAATTTAATACTTACTCAGGTCGATCCTTTATTTGAGTACAACTGTTATTTAAACATTTAAATCTTCTGAAAGCATATTTCATTTTGTCTATAAATTGTTAATCCAAATTTTATGGACAGTGGTTTAAGTGAGGTATCATTCATATGTATTTTAATAACTGATTGGTCTGGTTGTGTTGGCTGCGTCGGCTTCCTATGATGTTAAACACTCGAACAAATACAGGTGGCCGAGTGGACTAAAGCGATCTTCATTATGGATCACTGCCATCTCACCTCTGTCTGCTTTGGTTTGAATCTCAGATTCGGCTAATGGATATGTGAGAAAGCTTGCCAGTAGCTTCTCATGGGTCGGTGGTTCTTTCTGGGGGTTTTCCTGGGTTCTTCCTCCATCATTAACACTGGCCGCCATGTATATCCTATCGTGTGTTGAAAAATGGCGTTAAACCCTACAACAACAACAAATGAAAACATGGCAAAATAATCTCGATGGGTGGTTTTTTTTTGTGCACATAGAGATGGAATTATTGTTTTAGTGTTGTTGGCTGCATCTGCTAAAACTGATGTTATTCACTTGGTCAAAAGCACAATGTAAATATTGAACTTGCCAGGTCTTTGATTTGTACTCATACAGGTGGTAGTATTTTTTTAAACATAAATGTGACCGCTGTGTGTGTTGGCATAGTTTTTTTCTTTTGTATTCTTTATTTTGGGTATTTGTAGAGGTTAAACTATGAAATTAAATACATAATATGCAAAATTTGACAGGCAAAACCACAAATTTAAGTACCCACAAAAAATGCCCTTTTTTGAACCAAACCACAAAAATTGAGACCAACAAATAAAATGATACAGTACATGTATTATGTTTATCCTACTTTTTAATTTTTGTTTTACAGAATGTGATGGTTGTCAGCACAGTGGATCCATTTGGAAGGTAAGTGGTTTTTAGATGATCTGGGTGCGAGACCAGGTAAGCTTTTGGTCTGGTCCTGAATCATTAGTAAAGTTGAAAAGTTGCAGAAGAATAATTACAGTACAGGCATTGTGTTTTTCTGAAAATCCACGTTCCCACAGTGGACCTTAATTTTTTCCACATTGTATTGGTCACAGACATGACATGGTCATTGCCGATTGCCCACATTATGGCTTGTAGCTGCTGGATTAAGTTTTATTGCCCCAGTTAGAAGTTGCAGCTATTTAATTATGTAATCATGGACATCAAACAGCACGTGGAACTTACCTGTTGGCTCAGCTGCAATACATAGTGCAAGTTGGGCTTTTCAAGTTGTATACAATACCATTTAATATTGAAAGACTCGCTCAACAAAAACACAAATCACATCATTGCAATGCTAGAGAGAAAAGATTTCCAAGTAAAGAATGTTGAGACAATTTCTGTGTTTCACAAATTATACAAAGTTTAGCTATAATAATTTTAAAATGAGAGAAAAACTGCTTTCAAGAAAAAGGAAAAAGAAATCACATATATTGGCAGGTTTCATTCACTTGTAAATTGTTTGCCTAACATTTTTCCACACAATGCAATATACACTGCATTATCTAATATGCAGCTACTGCTAGGCATGCCAATTTCATACATGCCAACCGTTATGCTTTTTGTCACTAAATTACGCATTTAGCATAAACGTATATGAATTACGCTTTTTCAGTATGTCCACCTTCTCAAAAAATCAGTTATTTGTTTTATCATTTTTATTAACATTCCATTAATCCCACAGCCCATATTTTAGAAAAGATGGCTTTTACGTAACTACTGTAGAAGTACACTTGTCCGTGGACTTCCGTGCACTTTCCTACCAGTATCATGTTCTATTTATAGCAAATCTTGTACTACTTTCAAACTTTTGACCTCGAATTCTATTTATAGCATCTGTATGGCTTAGTGAGGAGAGAACAGACTGGTTTTCTAATTTTAATCTTTACACTCATTATATTTGTTCTAATTCATATTTAGTGGAGAACTAGTCTAAATGTATTTGGCACTAAAAAGTATATTTTATTTTAGTCTATGCATATATGAGAGCAAAAATATCTCCTTTCAAAAATTTCAATTTTGTTGTAACTAGACTCGGGTTTCTTGTACTATGTACCTTCTAAATGTATGTAGGCTCTACAAGCCACTTGTCACATTATGTAGCCAACAGCTTAATAAATATACTATAAGGCTATACGATCTGTATCAAATAGCACTAATTCCTGTTATTATGTGGCTTGAAGTTAATTTTTATCATAGTTGTAAATAGAGATGTCAAGATTTGCATAATATTCTACCGGATACCCATCCGTCTTAATGATCAGTTACCCAGCTACCCAATTAATAGGAAATCGTATTAAACGTGAACCTGAACTGGTTTGTAAGTCCAAAAATGGCAATCCCCAAGAGACATAAGTGTAATTTATTACTAATAATATAAGTGGCAAAAAGTGTAATCTAACCATAAAAAAGAGAAATCTATATACAGGGCTTGAATTTAACTGAAATTTCTTTGTAGCCAGGAGGACAAGTGTACTGAGAAATTTACTAGTCCTGCCAAACATTTACTAGTCTTGTCGACAAAACAATGTCACACACTAGTATTGCATTCCTCTCTTTTATATCATTTTCATTAAACTTTTGCCTTTTTGCCAGAGGCTGAAAATCAATAAGACGCCACACACATTTTGCCTGTCTTATAAAGTGGGAATTGTGCCTTGTTTTGAAATATGAGATGTTACAGTATAGCTGACGTGAATTATTTAAACTAAGAAAAGGTATGGCACAGTGTCCTTTATATAAGAAAGTCTGAGCAAGAAACACATTTCAAAACATGAGCATCTGCCCCCCCCCCCCCCCCCCCCGCCATTACTTGGCCTCTCACTAATAGTCTTGACTTAAGCAGATGTTCTGCAGGATCAAAGCAGTGGTTATTGTAATCACTGTTATAAAATATTAACATCAAAAGAGTGAACAAACGCTGACGTTGATAAACAAAACTTACTAGCCGTTTCGGACTAATAACATTATGATAGTTACTTGTCCGACAGGAAATCTACTAGCCTCGAGCTAGTGAACTGCCGCTAATTTCAAGCCCTGTATATATTACATACCATAATTACAGAAAAACTATTGAAAAACGTACATATTTATTTTATTTAACATACATTCATTTTTGCTGCTTGTCTGGATTGCAGTTAAATTTTTTTCACAACTCAGCTAAATCCATGTGGATTAGTAGTTAATACAAGAGTATAGAGACAAAAGAAATGGATAAATTATCTATGCACAACACTCACTTTAATTAGTGTAAATGTCTACATTAATTTTTGCATATAGGTCACAAATGATAACCTAGTATTCTCAACCTTCATCCATTAACAACCGTTCAGTGCAACATGTTTTTAAGTTTACAAAATCCCTCTCCTTAACATTTTTCAGTCATATAACATCCAACAGTCACATCTAAACATCCCTTTTTTATTATATCTGGTGCCATTTTTTTTTTTTATCAATTTGGAACGTTCTGTTATGTATGAATAATCAAAATAGAAGGAATCTATGACAAGTGGTTTCTCATTCAACAATCCTATCTGTTTCTTGAAACTGTTTTTGAAGCTAAATAAAAAATTAACATATTTACACACATGGTCAATGTATTTTTTTTTCAGTGTTGTTATATAACACAGATTTCACTTATATTTGTTTTTTATTTTCCTAACATGGTATAAGAAGTCCTTATTACTGTAACCAAGTTTTTGTGCTGCCTTTGCTGTGACAAAAATTCTGTCTGGTTTCCCGCTTATGAAATAAGAAAAATAAAAAGTCCAGTAAACAAACATGTGAACAATGGACCTGACTTGGACTGCTAATACTCATTCCAGAGTCGCAATCTTAGGGCAAAATGGCATTATTTAAACCAGACATTAATATTGCGCTTTCTTTTTTTTTTAAATGTGTGTATTTAAATTTTATTTTATTGAATATTTCTTGGTCAGTACTTAATGATTCTATCGACTAAAGGTACTGACCTAGTTAGAATGTGGACAAGTGTCCACTCTTGTATTATTATGACAAGTAAGCTGTAAGCAGCCATACAAGCCCCTTTGATGATTAATAAATGTGAACATGACAAGCCTTGAAACTGCAATCATTATTCTGCATCTTTTTCCATGTGAACATGGAATATCTTTTTTTTAATGGGTACTTGGTTTTTAATTTTATTACCCAGGGCAAGTACCTGGATACCAGTTGGCATATTTAGCTGCAAACAGATATCCCTGATAGAACTTCGCTAACTACATGTACGTTGAACTGGAGATGGAAGAGTTTTCGGCTTCAAATCTCTATCATGTCCTGTTTTTTTAGAATAAGTTCATTGTATTCTAAGCTAGCATGAATATTAATACTGTATTCACTTTGATTAGTTTTTGTTTTTTATTTTTTTTTATGGTTTAACGCCCTTTTTCAACACAATATAGGCTATACATGGCGGCCAGTATCAATGGTGGAGGAAGAACCCGGACAACCCCCGGAAAGAACCACCGACCCACGAGAAGCTACTGGCAAGCTTTCTCACATAACTACATTTGCCGAATCTTAGACTCGAACACACGCAGACAGAGGTGAGATGGCTGTGGTCCGTAACGGACAGCGCTTTAGACCACTCGGCCACTCGGGGCCCCACACTTTGATTAGTAACAATCATTCTTTCATCTTTCAATCCATTACATTTTTGGAGCTTTGAAATTCATACATGTTAATTATGACCAGATTCAACAACAATAGATAATAAGAAAAAAAGAAAAAGACAATAATATGCAAAATAACACATCTGAACCATTTTGCATTTCTCACTCCACATCATAAGTTCAGATTCATTTTTAAAGAAACATCATAAAACATTTAAATCAGAAGTTAATATTTCTTTTGAAACATCGATGCTTGATAGCAGCATTGAGGCTCAACCCCATGAACATTTAGGATTATTTGGGATAAAATTCTCAAAATTGTAATTCTCTTGAATTTTGTTTTGGTACTATAAAAACATAAGTTGCTAGACCATGTTTACTTAAGTTGTTTTTTCACTTTTTTTCTGTCACATAGTTTAACTCATTTAGCCCCTGATCCCGTCTGTACGAGTGATCTGGTTTTCACATGCAATGGAAGCTCCTGCCTGTAGTCAAGGTTTGTTGATTGCATTCATTGGCCGGACCTATCTCCAGCCCTGTTGAATTTGTGTTTATTATGTCTCTGATTGGTTAGGAATTGGATGTTTCCAAGAATCTGACCATATTAAACCAATCACAACTGATTTTACTTTCCTTTGTGCAAATTTGAATTGTTTAGATGCCAACGATTACTGCTTGAGAGTTGTTTCAATACCCGTGTTCTGTTCATGAAAAATCGTAATTAATGGTGGATGCAACAGTGATTTTTGATGATGAGAGCGAAAATGAGGAGTTACAGAAGAATGAGGTTTATCTAGAAAATATTGAGCAGGTAGAGGAAAGATATGTTCGGCAGCTGGATATTTTGCAAGATTAAGATTTGGATTTAGTATGCTGATAGCGCTGATGACATGATGTTTCTAAAAAATGTTGCACATAATTTCATAAGTAGTGTGTAAAGAAGTTGGACAAATATGAAAAAACTACATCACTGTGTAGACAAATTCGTTTGGAATAACTGGTGAAAATTTCGTGGATATTTATTTGATATAATGAATACATGTGGATGATGTTTACAAAATTTTCCAAACAGGTAAAATCTCTCTGGGGCACAAGCAGTGAGACACATTGCATAATGCTGCTGGGGCATAGCAACAGTGATACTAATAAGTGCTGGGGCTGAATGAGTTAAGTCCTAGAGTACTAACAGAAATTGGGGGCCTTATCTGGGATCAGAATTTCATTAAAACATTTCATAGATATTAAAAAATTTAGTTACAATTGAAATTGACTTTGTTTCAGAATTTTCATTGCTCTGACAAAGATTTTATTTGCACACATTTTAGTAATAATGTAACCTATTCACTGTTTCATAAAATTTGTAGAACTTCCAAATCCTATCCAGGATTTGCTCGAGTCTGTAGAAAGTTACTTGAAATTGCCATACATTTTGATCTAAAGCAAAAGCATTTTTAACAAAGCAAGAGATAAAGATTATTTTAATCCAGAAAATTTTGGATATTAGTGATTTAGGTTTAATTGGTAAGCCAGTATCTGGTTTTGTTAGGAAATTTAAGGAATTACAGTTTAAAACAAACAGAATTGAGTTACAATAGTCCAGTCTTGAAAGTACTAATGAACATGCAAGTGATTTAGTGGCATCAACCGAAAGATATTTGTGAATAGAGCTGATGCATCTCAGTTCAAGATATGTGGCCTTGCACATGTTCATGACCTGTTAGTGCAATGTGAGAGTACTCTCCAGAGTAACACCTAGGTTTCTTACTGACTGCTTGAATTGAATGTTGGTGTTGCTGATATTTGTTGTTTGAGGTAAAGGATGTGAATGAGAAAGTCTTTATGTTGTGATAAGAATGGCCTCAGTTTTATCATCATTCATCTGCAGCTGCAGTAAAAATATAAATCAATAACCTATTCATTTATGCCATATAACTTTTAAACCCATGAAGGTATTTCAGTGAAGCTTTAACCTGTTACTTTCTTTGGCTTGATAGTATCTCGCATATTTACTCGAGGTTATAACAAAAGATAATGCAAGCCAGTAGCCTATGTCCTTATCCAAGTTGTCATTTTTAACCCCGAGATATATTTTCTTGAAGCTTAACCTACATTCCTACCATGTATTATTAGACATTGGTCAAGTCCCTAGCTTAAAGATCAAGTTCATTATTAGAGAAAAGGTCAAAAAAATTATATAACATTTTTCTAGAATACAAATTACATAACATTTTTCTTCTTTGAAACAGTGCAAGTCCCTCTAAAAGACATTATTAAGTTGATTACCATCATTGAGTAACTTGAAACCAAACTTTGTGGAAGGCCTACACTTTAGGAAAGGAAAGAACGTTTGATTTTGGCATCAAGTTAAAGGTTATTGTAACTGACCAAGGTGATACATTGCATTAATGTAAATGGTTTCTTTACAAAGCAGTAGTTTTGCATCATAGGCCTGGATCATACATTGTAGCTGACTTTCACTGTGTATTTTAAAGTCTTAATTTTGGAATCATAAAAGGTCAATAGCTGAAGCAAACATTTCAGAACTTTTATGGTGTAAGTGTATAATGGTACTCTTTGTTTGAGATGGGAGGATGAATTCTCAACCAACATATTCAGTTCAAGAATACACAGAGCTTTATCAACAAAGGAGTTGCTCAATGAAACAACTTTATTTTTGTATGCATGTTAATTTTCATTCAGATTGCTTGGTTTTGATAACCAAAACTATTGTTATGGATCATTGTATATGATTTTATTTCAACTGAACATGTTGAGGGTGAACCATCAGTACCATTTCTCTTATGACAACCAGTGTAGTTGTTGGCATTTTAATGATAAAATATTTTTTTCAATCGTTTGTTAAATTTTGTATACAAATGGCAGTGAAGACTGTGCTAAAAGTACAAGTTCATACAAATAACATTTCTTTATTGCATTGTCATTGTAGGAAAATTGTATCAGAACCACCAAAAGTTATGGTGAATGGTTTGGATGTAAATGGACATGAGAATGAGAAATCAATTAAAAAGCGAACAACAGAGGAACCTCTCCCTCTAGCCCGTGAATCAGAAAATAGTCCTTCATGGACTCCTGACTATGGTGCTATAAGTGTTTGGCCAAGAACCAACTCACCAAGCAAACAGCTCATTGCAAAAAGTCAGACTGGGGAGGATACAATCAAAGTGTCACTGACTAATTCCTCACACAGTATATTAGGAGATCATCAGAGTCAAAACAGAAATGCCAAGTTGTCAGATGGAGATGCAGCAAAGACGGATGATGAGTGGGATTCCAAGAAGACACAGCCAGAGTGTGAGCACGAGGAATCTGTTCCTGAAAAAGATAATGTAATTGAACAAGGTGGATCCAAAGCAGACACTTTAGAATCGGATGAAAGAGAGAATCAGGATACGCCTTCTGAATTACTGGGGCCAGAGAAAAGCTCATTAGAGACGTCTACTTCAAGTGATGATGGGAAAGAGATAACTGTAGCTAGAACTGGTTCCACTGATGACCAGAAGCAAGGTTTAGTAAAACAAAGTTTATTCTCTCTTCTAATTATTTATATTTGCTGTGTGCCTCATTTTCTAAACTTTGCTCAGTCCAGACCAACCCATGAGCTCAGCTTCTCAAATGCCATAAAGGAAAAGTTTCATAACCAGATTGTTTTGTCTCTTCATGTGTGAGGCCCAAATTTGGTATGTTTACTACTACAGCTGGTGGATAAAATGACTCATTTAATGCGGCTCAATTAATCTTCCTTTTTATTTCGAACCCAGTTTTGCAGCAGTGTCACTGAGCATCTGTTTTTAAAGTCCATTGGATTAGTAAGAAGCAAGAAATAACAGTTACTTTTCCAGCATTGTTGTCTCAATTAAAGTTCTCCAGCAATGCTTGAACTGTGTTTTTTGATGTGCAGTGTCCAGCTTTTTTTTTTTTATATCAGTTTGCATTTCTGACTGAAAATTATTTGTAGCTGTACTGCTCATAGACTAGGAGATGGTCTGTTTCCATTCATCCATGAATGCAAAAAATTGTTATTGCTTCTCCTTCTAAACTACTTGGTGTACTGCCATGAAACTTTAAACACAGAAGAATAAACAATTTACATCCACAAAACAAACACTAACCACCAAAGCCAAGAGACAACTTGGGGTATTACGTGTTTGAATGACAGGGGGACTCAGCAAACAAGAGTAAATTGAAAAAAGAAATAATTAAAAATGGTATTAAACTGCATACATATCTGGAGTAACAAACTAACATTAAATTAGCTTTATATTATGCTTTAGGTCCTGAGCAGTTTTTCATTATGATACATAACTACAAATACCACAAATTTATGGGGCTGGAATTGATAGTATATTATTGGTACTTGGTCGTCATCTTAGAATTTTTGTCGCCTGAATCCATTTCTTGTACAGGAACAGTATTTTTGAAACACAAAAGGCCAGCATAACTGCATCACCCAGTCTTGGAAACAATAAACTTCAATGGATTATTACTCCAAGTGGATCTTATTCTTTTGTTGGTGCAGCTGAAAATATTCATCATATCAATTGCCATTAAGGTATAATTGCACTGGTAAAGGTTATAGAGTAGCCCTCCCCAACATTTATATTCTGTATGGGCTTCACATTGAGATCAGTTTTTAATTTTAAAAAAGGTTGTTGTTTACAGCTCAGTGGTAATTTGGATTCGTTTCTCATCATTGCCATTAGGCGTTTCAAGTGTAACATGATACACTTAATTAGATCCCTGTTAAGGCATAAGTTGATTTTACTTCAAATCTAGATAGTGATAGTCAATTCTTTATTATTTAGTTAAATACAGACAACTGACAATTATAATTTTACTGTTTGTTATGAAGGTGCTAACTGCAAGTTCCAAACATATGCACTCTCTTTAAACAATATATAACTTTATAATTACAAACTAACTCAAGAGCAAAAATTTGACCTGGAAAAAAGAAACTCTAAACAAGTACAATTTAGAATATATTGCAAACCCTGTCCCTCTTAACTGTCTCACTATTGAATAGCATCTGTGTGAAACTTAAGGAAAGAAATGTTAATAAACCACCCAAAATATTCATATTCTAATAGTTCCAGGAGAAGAAAATCTAAGCAAACCTCCCCCTAAATTTTTTGCTAGGGCTTAAAACTAAGGAAAGGACAAAATAATCCCATATCCTATGAGGCTATGGTAAGGACTGCCCAGATCAAGAGAGACTCGCTTTCAGCAAGCAAGCTGACCGGACTGACTGCTGGTTTGGCATTTGTATCCTTTCAGAGCAATAAAATTGACATGAGCACAACTGACTCTTACACAAGCCAGTCAGAAAGAGGGTTACAGATTTTACATGTAAGTTGTAATAGAAAAACTGAAATTAAATTGGGATGATTATGTATTTTCAGCGGCCATCACCCAGTGAAAGATATCCGATAATAATAGAGATCTTGTTGAAAAATAGGAAGTATTGACAATGAAGGCTGCAATATATTTGTCACTCAGTTAATTAATAGGCAGGGAAAGTTTGAGTTTAATGCAAGTACCCAGGCAATATATTTATTAGACAGGACCAGTAAATATAAATAAAACACTTAGCAAATGAGAAAATATCTAATACACATGAAAAATTAGGTAAAATTCAAACAGAAAACAACTGCTTTTCTGAAAATCTTAGGATGATTCACAGCTCTTCAAAGGATCACATGTACTGAGCAAATTAACATACACTAATAAATAAGGTTTAAAAATTGACATTTTGTTTGGGGGATGTGTGGTTTTTGTTGTTGAATTTCCAAAAATTTGGAATTGGACTGCATATGTGAATAAAGCATTGTGAATATAATATTCAAAATTACTTTGTGATAAATGCAATTGTTTGTAAAAGATTTGTGTGTGTGTGTGTGTGTAGTTATTATTTCAACATAAAACGAAAATATTTATGTTAATATCATTAAATTCTAACAAAATTTCTCAGGAATTTCCATACATTCCTTACTGATGGAGATCATTGAAGTACTAATACATTGTAGAATTACTGTGGTACATACCACCAAAAGAATATACATACAAGGTGAGTAACAAAACTAACATACAAAAAATTAGTTCTGCTTCCACCCTCAAAAAAGAAAACACCTACATTTTTTGGCAACAAGAAATTAAATCTGACAATGTTACTTACCATTAAAAAAAAGCAGCTTTTCACTAAGGGCATTTGAAGATCAGATCAATTCACTGGCTTGCAGTAAGCACAGCACAGTGGTAGTAGTATTTCTTTTAATTTATTTTAACAAATGCATACATTCTATCCATTTGTAAAATCTTAAGTGCATAATGTAGCAAAAAAGCAATTGATATAAATGAAATATCAATAGACTTAAAAATCTTGAGTTCCTTGGTTGAACTGTAAATAAACAGTTGTTGCAATATCGGATGTCATGGCAAAGGTGCACCGTCAGGAATCCAAATGTATACAAGTGACAAACACTGAATCAATACACAAAATGAATAGAAGTTTTGATCACAATTATTGTGCGATTTCACTAATCTTCCTTATTTACAGATATCTTGGTGCCAGATAAGCAATCAGATAATGAGAGCAACTGTGAGAGTGACAGTGACAGCAGTGTAATACCAGAAGAACAAAAGTCTACTCAGTCTTCAGATGATGAAAGTTCTGGTGATGGTCAGCCTAGAGAAAAGAAAACACAGTGGGTCTCAAGTCCATCAGAAGTGAAACCTGTTGTTCCTGATAATCTCTCAGAAGGAGATGTTCAACAGACATGTGTTGCATTAGAAGAGAATAAGAACCAATCTGGGGTATTACATGACTTACCAGACAGCAGCACCAGTCAGATTTGTTCTCTTTCTCAAGAGGCCTCAGAGAAGATGGTGAACCAGCCACGGCTTTTATGTGAAAAAAATGAACAAGCAGAGGAAATTGATAGTACACTTACAAATGCAGTAACAGAGATGATGGACATGGATAACTGTGAAAATGTTGATTCGGAAACACCAATGGACAATTCAACTGATGATGCAGAGCATCAGACTACGAATTTAGACAATACTGGTGCAGATCTCACAGAAAATCAAAGTTCAGATGAACCTATGGAGCAAGAATAAGTCTCCTTATTTAATGAACCTTATGTCCCTGCATGTTTAATGTTCGCATTAAGTGTATTGTGGTAAAATATTTGCCATCCTTTTTCTTGAAGATGAACACAAGTTCTTTAAATGCAAATATTTTGCCAATGAAGTATTTGTGTCTGTTTCCATTATTTATAGGTAAATCAGGACTGTACCTAAATGAAATGGTCATGATTTGCAAGAAATTAGAATGACTTTACTTGTTTATGAAGACTTTTTCTACGAAAAGGGTCTTAATGTGATGAATGTACTGCCAATGATAAGAGACTACATGCTTACATTGTGTAATGCATATCCTTACCAATGTTATTACACTAGAAACTTTTAAAGCACAGCAGGAGGTACAGTGAAGTAAGCACGTAAAATAAAATTCTTAGATTCTTTTATGAACTTTTTTATTATCAATATTCATACATATGATATTCATAAATTTCTTTGATCTTTTGAATTGTGCCACATGAACCTTGCCATAGCTGTCCAAAAAAGCTTAATAAAGCAGTCACAACATCATATATAAAGGAATGTGCCAACTTATTTTAAATTCACTCTTATGCTTGGAAATTCAATACAAATTATTGTGCATTTTATGGTGGCCTCAGCTCACAGCAAACAAGGCTTCATCTGTGAAGACAAAGGTACTTCTTAACCAGCATTTTAGGTATTGACTAAAACATAATGTAGATAAAACGTCAAAAAGTAAATGAACTTAGTGTATGTTGTCCTGTAACAGATGTTCATTGCTCTATATCTTGTCTGTCTGTAAACATTGTTTTTTCCATATCTAATTCTCAAACTATTCCAGTACCAGAGCTTAGACTATAGTATAACAAAATCAGCTTTTATATTATCAGTGTTTCAGTCAGGATGTGCAGATTCATGCATTATGCATGTCCCACAAAAAAAAAAGAAATTCAGTGCACCATAAGCCGCATAAATAAAATGATTGGGCAGTGTTTATCTTTAAATTTGATACACTTGTGCCAATCAATCATTAAATATCCTGATTTTCTTAAAGACTCTTTAATTAAACTGATTAAATTCCATCTAGTGACCTTTTTCGATTGAACTTGTGCTCAGCCTGGCTATTTTCCCCCATTCCCTTGAAGATATATATATATATATATATATATATATATATATATATATATATATATATATATATATATATATATATATATATATGGATCATCCAGAAATAAATGTTACTCAAAATATTCCGTAATATTTCCAGCATAGAATTAGACAAGTGCCCAGTGCATTTGTTAGGTATGCATTACCATTATGTTTTAGAACAGACATGTAACCTTTCTGGGCTTGGAACTGTAGGAACATTAATGAAAATATTAAACATTTTGTTTTTCAAGTAGCATATTACACCTGTTTAATTTATTTATCTTATGAAAGCTGAGATGAAAGACTAAGCAAACAAAAAACTTCCAATGAAGACTTGGATTAAAGAATGGCAGAATCATAGAAGAAAAACGTCATGTTCTAAGCAGGCTGGAAACATGACTATAACTGGCTAGAATATAATTCAGATTTTAAAAAAAACTTATGCAGAAGTTTCAAGTAAAATACAGGGTACGTTGTGGGCCTTGAAAACCTTGAAAAGCCTTGAAAAATGAATTTGTCCCTCAAGGCCTTGAAAATGCCTTGAAAATTCAAAATATTGTCTGGGTACCTTGAAAAGCCTTGATTTTCTTGAATTCATAAATATTTTTCATTTTACAGATTTCAGTAAAAAAAAAACTATAAAAAAAAATAAAATATATCCGATCTCGCTACGTATGTTCCAGATCAGGATTTCCACAACACGCCACTGCGCAGTCGTACGTTTTGAACTTCTGGTTGTTCGAAGCGCGGATGTAGTTGCAGTTTAAATTTGGATCATTTGTACGCTTTGAAACATAGGGGCTCGTTACAAAGCAAATTCGGAGTATCCATCCATGAATCAGGGTCTAACCTGTAACAATTTAAATGTTATATTATTACAGGTTAGACCCTGATTCATGGATGGATACAATTTAAAGTTATATTGTTACAGGTTAGACCCTGCTTCATGGATGGATACTCCTAATTTGCTTTGTAACGAGTCCCTCTGCTTTGAAATCGAGGGCTGCCGTTTCCAACTTTGGTGCTAGACGAAGAAAATATAAATTCTGGATATCGCGATCTTTCTCAGACAGCTATGCAAAATGCAAATTATGTCAGAAAGATGTTGATTTGTGTGCTATGGGAGAGATTGCTTTATGATCTCGTGCATCTGGAAATAAAACGCCAATATCACGTAACGGCTTGAAAAAAATTGATGACAAGCTACAAGAATTAAAAACATCACTATAAAATATCGTGGACTTTGTAAATAGTGTAGAGTAGACTGTAAAATAAAAATTATTCAGTGACTGTACAGATGTAGGAAGTGTATTATAATGGGAATGAGATCAGTGATCATATTCTTGACTGTCTTTGTAAGCAATACATTTGCAAGAAATATTTCTCGTATAGTAAGTATTAACTTGTTTAGTTTTCATTTCTTTATCCTTTAAAATTAACGTAAATCCTTGAAAAACCCTTGAAATTTCTGAAAGAAATTTGCTACTAACCCTGAAAATAACACCATGATGACTGGATGTCTGAATTTTAGGACTGTCTTATATCCGCTACATAATTATTACTTACAACGGAGTAGGAAAGAAAATTAAAAGGTTATATATCTCCAAACCTCCAGTCGGCACAGCTGATGGTCTAGGTGTATAAAATATAAAATAATAAGGTGGAAGGTATTCTAATTTAGTAAACTATATCTTGATATTCAATGATTACAGGACAAATTTTCAGTGTGATTGCTTCCAATCAACACAAGACCTATCCAAATTGCCATTTATTTCATCACGCGAAATTAGAGGTGAGAGTTTCCTTCCAATATCCCTTCAATGTTACTCATCTGTAACTTCCTCCTTGTATTCCTTGTTAGTACTTCCGGTACCCTTGTTTCCATTTCTCGCTCTCCTCTTTGTTGGGACTTTTGATACCCTTGTTCCATTCACCCAGCCTTCTTGTTGGGACTTCCGGTACCCTTTTCTTCCATCTTCCAGCCTTCGTCAATACTTCCAATACCCTTGTCTCCATTCTCATGACCCTCCTTGTCTTCTATCTAATCTTCGGATGACATCCTATCCCATCTGGAAAGTTTCCTGTGGATTAGAAGGGATGTACAATTTTCACTCCTTATTGAAACTAAAGGAGAATTACACACACTCACAGATATTTCATCAGCATATTCAATCATTAGATCAACTCATAACGCTCATCTAAATATTCCATACTGCTTGTTCTATAATAAAGTATGTAACAACAAACAAACAGTATCATGACTTCTGTTACATAACCCTATTTCTCTATATAGTAAACTATCAACATCAACAATATTTCTATGTATTTCCATCCTTACAGAACTGCTCCAGTGGCCTAGAGGTTAGAGTGTCTGTCTCTAATGCGGGAGGTCGTTGTTTTCGATCCCTGGCAGTCATACCCATGACCTACAAAAATGGTATTAACAGCTTCCTCGCTAAGCATTAAGAGGTTAGTGTTAGGACTAGTCGGCCCGTGTCAAACTAATGTGACTGGGTGAGACATCGTGCTACTTGTCTGCGACATGATGTCCCAGTGCTAGACATCACCATAAACTGTCACACTGCAGATATTTTAGCAAAATGACTACATTAAACATCCAAATTACACACACACACACACCTACCTTACACATTATAAAAAAGACACAGTGGCTTTAACATACTAGCAGATAGTATAACCTTTCAAATAATGTATGTACTTTACCTTCCAAAGCTAGATCCAATAGTAATTCAGTTATCCAGTGTTTCAGCCAGGTTTGAGATAAATTAGGCCAAGTGGCTCCCTTCATTTGAAAAAATGGGCCAGTGGTGTACCTCGAAAAAGTGAGAACATTTACATGATCCATTGTACCTCTTTTTTTTTTTTTTTCTTCATGAAAAACCAAATAAATTACAATCTTAAAAATTAATATAACACTTGTAGTTAAGGAGCTATTAATCGTAGTGTCTTTATTGTCCATATATTTCTTCGTTGCAGAATTGTCATCCAACTCTGGAACTTTCAGAAGAACAATTTTATTTCTGCTCATGCTGAGTGCACCTGTCATTGAATGGGCAGTTCTATAAACACATTTACGGATCTCATTGCGGATTGCCTCGATTTACTTTATTTGTAGTCTGATGTTTTTTTTTTCTATCAGTAAATACTGGGATGTTCGCACCTAAAACTCACAGGATAATATCAACCCACTTAGTATCTTTAGTTACCCATGTTGATCTTGTAAAACAACAACCTTATCCCGATCAAGCCCAGGAAGACTCATAAGATCAAGTTGATTGTGTGTTACATATTCTGACAAATCAGAATCACCTAGAGCCTTGCTTCTGGCAGATAGGTCTTCCGTAAATGTATACCATAACTTGTTTAAAACGACAGGTAGTGTATCCATGCATGACTTTATGTGGAGGTGCTGACGACCTTGAGACAGCATTAAGTACAAGTACACATGGGTGGATCTATTAATGTCTGTGATGGTATATTGAATACTAGATTTGTATGTCACCGGCTAAGCCACAGAATTATCAATTCATATGAATCAATAACGCCATGTGGATCAACAATGCATGTAACCCATTGATTACCTGGACCAGAATGGCCATTCAGAATAATGATACCAGTTTCAGCTCGGCTTGGGGTTTACGGTAACTGAGCACACCTTTGAAGTTATTTTTATGTTTAATCACCGAGCACTATGAAGGAAAATTAGACATTGGGAGTTTACAGACCTTGACTGTACCTCGTTCCTGATATACTTAGACCTACTACTTTCCTTTTGTTGAGTTTGAAGCATCTTGTCCAGGTGCTTTTATAAGTGCCATGTTGGTAGCTGTTCCAATGGTACCGAGTGCAGCAGCTTTTGCAAGATCAGCGGCAATCAGCGCAAGTATCGCCCCTAAAAGTGGAAATATATCTCTAGTCTTTGCTATGTCACTGATCGCATTCACAGAAAGATCAAGTGGCACGCCAGTTCTTGATTTATTTGCGTTATTGAGGTGTTGAGCTACCATTCTGTCAAGAATTTTGTTCGAGGGACAATTTACATATTTAATGCTAGGTACCAATAAATCAACTTTAATATTAGTCAATAAATTCTTCAGAAAAATTTATAAACATTTTTTAATCTAAATAAGTAAAAAAGAAAAACTGAATCAAATTTTAGAAATTTGCGAAAGGATGACGGCTAAAAAAACCTGCAAAATATAATTCTCTCGTTGATATTTTAGATCGAGCTGATCACATAATTGAAACCATGACAGAACGAGACTTAAATAAGTAAAAATAATACCTCTGATTTATGCTCTGCTCAAGATTTAAAAAAAAAACCGTTATAACACCTGAACAACTTCATTCATCAACCAATCTACAGGAAGAGCAATCTCTCGCCACTATCAACACTTGAACGTTCCCAAGTATAGAATTGACATAATTGAGGCTAATTTCTCGATACAGCCAGAATACTTTGCCACATAAACAAGTTATATTGATTTTGATAGCATCGTTATGTTAAATGTCTCTGATTTAAGAAAAAAAAAATCAGGATTTTATTTACAACAAATCTGATTGAAACAAGACACACATGTTGATATGACTGAGATATTAAAATTGAATTCGATTTACTGGTACCTAGCATTGAACAAATATAGAAATTGCACCGTGAATGAAATATTGTTTTGACATTTTCTATGTACAAGAATCAATAGGTCCATGAGAAAGAACCTATCAAAGCAAAGGTTAATCTAAACGAGATTCTATTTGAAAAAAATTCTGAATGAAATTTTGGATAGAAATAAAGTTCAAACAGTAAAAAAAAAATATAATGGCTGCAACGTTGTGCTCACTCTCCTTCAAACTGTTTTACATTACTGATATTGTTAAGAAACACATGTAGGAACGAATGAGGAATTATTGACACTAATGAAATCCATGCTCGGACAGTTTCCATGTACTACAATGAATAAGTCTTTCAACAGCAAACCACAAGCATATCTCAGTTTAAATATGTTTCATTTCTGGGCAAGTCTCTCCATCAGAAAGAAACCATGAAACACACGAATTACTTTTGTGGCAGGCGGAAATAGTTCACATTGGACAGTGTAGATCCTTAACCGTTAGTCAGATATGGTATAATTTTAACTGTGTGCACATGTTTCCTGGTCGGTCTTTGATGTTATTGATGCAAGCGATCAAGTCTGAATAAAATGTTGGATAGATGTACGGTTGAAACAGAAATAATAAATCGAAAATATACAGTTGCAACATTGTGCTCACTCTCCTTCACAATGTTTTACATTACCGATATTGTCATGGAGTTGCAAAGGAAGTGATTACAGAACGTTGCCATTGTTTCAGATAGCAACTATATCTGGACGAAAGTATGATAACTCAGGCTTGTAGGGACAATCTTTTGTGTAAATACAACTGCTTACGTTATAATAGTCACCCAACATAAACATTACATTTCTTCAACATGGACAAACCATATTGACTATGAAAGCATCGTTAGGTGAAATTAGCTGAAGAACGTCTGAGTCTCGTAACGTAATATCTGACTGAATGGATATACGAACCATTATGAAGATTTAAAACGTATACCACTGAGGCACATTTAAGATACGAAAGAAATCAACATTGTAGAGATGAGGGCAAATTATATTTACGGTTGGCTAACTAAAATCAGGCACAGAAATCATCACGCTCGGGAATTCCTGGTTTTCGATACATTATGCGTGCAACAGAAACTATTTAACAAATAAAATGTAAGAGGTTGCATTTTTGTGGGCAAGTCTATATATATATATATATATATATATATATATATATATATATATATATATATATATATATATATATATATATTGGACAGTGTAGATCCTTAACATGTAGTCAGATATGGTATATTATTGTTGGAGGAAAAACCCTGGAAAATCCCGGAAAGAACCACCGTCCCAAGAGTAGCTACTGGCAAGCTTTCTCACATACCCACATTAGCCGAATCCGAGACACGAACCCACGCAGAGACAGAGGTGAGATGGCAGTGATCCGTAACGGAGAGCGCTTTTAGTCTACACGGCCACTCAAGAACCCTTCGAACAGTAAAAGTATATCGATAATATAACAGATCACTCGCCTTCAAAATGTTTTACATTAACGGTATTGTTACTATCAAAATCCATGCTCGGCAATTTTCCATGTACTACAATGAATAAGTGCTTCAAAAACAAACCATAACCTTATCTCAGTTTAAATATGTTTCATTTTTGGGCAAGTCCCTCCATCAGAAAGAAACCATGAAACACACTTATTGGTTTTTGTAGCTGGCAAAAACCACGAATAATGGACAATGTAGCTCCGTATTTGTTAGTCAGATATTGTGTAATTTAAACTGTGTTCACGTGTTTTCTGGTCGATCTTTGATATTATTGATGACATGGATCAAGTCTGAATAAAATGTTACCTAGAAATACAGTTCAAACAGTAACACTATATCGAAAATATAACAGCTGTAACGTTGTGCTCACTCTCCTTCACAATGTTTTACATTGCCGATATTGTTAAGACACACATGTTGATACGAATGAGGTATTAATACAGCCAGAAAATGAGTTCACTTAAACAGTTCAAAAAGTAATAATGAATCGGATATGTACAGCTGCAACGTTGTGCTCACTCTCCCTGGTATACTTTCTTCCGTGTGCACATATTTCCTGGTCGGTCTTTCTTGATATTGATGTCAGGGATCGAGTCTGAATACAATGTTGGATAGAAGTAAGGTTCACACATAAATAATAAATCGAAAATATATAGCTGCAACGTTGTGCTCGCTCTCCTTCACAATGTTTTATATCGACGATAGTGTTAAGACACAGATGTTGATTCGACTGTGGTATTATTAATTGTACATGTACTTATAGGGAAACGAGTACGGCAATTGTGACACTAGCAAGGTCCATGCTCGGCCATTTTCCATTAACTAAAATTAATAAGTGTTTCAAAAACAAACCATAAGCATATCTCAGTTTAAATATGTTTCATTTTTTGTAGATGCACCAAGTAAGGGTCAAATGAGTGATACAAGCATAATCGGTAAAATTCATGATGCTATGAACGAATTTAAGAGCGTTGGAGCATCTCAGTCCTGGTCAACATTTCGAAGTGCTGATAGTGTTTATGCTACAATGAACGACAAACGAGCGAGTACAATAACGCATTTTGAACATCGAGAGTATTTTTTTCAGATTGAAATTTATTATACTAGTTGAAACAGGAAACTGGATTATTCGTGATAAATACGACCCTATCCTCAAAAATTAAAAAAACTCTTCGTGAGTCAGGATTCCAAACCAGGAATATTGATCGGAATTGACAAACCGTATTAGGAGCGAGCTTATCATGTGACCGCGGTTGTTTATGAAATTTATCCGATAAACGAAAAATCAAGTGTTGAGAAATTGAAACCTATGAAACTGTCACCGTTGACAAAGTCAAGAATAAATTGTGTAGCCGAACGAGAAATAGAGCATTTTGCAAATGTGATGCATGGAAATGGTCTAACAGATCTAAGACGTAGCAAGATAATCAAATGGGTGCTAACAGTCAAGGATTCTTGAGCTACAATAAAAAAAAATTTGGATGAGCTAGAGACATCATTAAGATTCCCAATAACAGTAGCAACATTAACAGGAGAAGTATTATACGAATCAAAATATAAATCGCAAGGAGCTCCAATATATATCAATGATCATAATGCACACGTGTGGACTACATGTAACTCAGTAACAATATTTCCACGAGAGAGAACCGTAAAATACTTTTCTGGTGGGAATTTGTTTGATTTTATTTTCGTGTTAAGCAAAAACGATATGGCGTCAGTGTGGTGTTTTCAGAGTTTTGAAGATGAGGATCCTATATATATATATATATATATATATATATATATATATATATATATATATATATATATATATATATATATATATATATATATATATATATATCCTATATTCGACCGATTTGTAAGACCTAACGGTGAAATATACCGTACGAAATCTCTTCAGGGTGCGATGAAAAAAAACTATCTGAGAAATGTTCAACGGATAATACGGAGCAATTACTGACAAAATGTTTTATAGTCAGTTGCAGCTCATTTCGCCAGAGAGAGAGAGAGAGAGAGAGAGAGAGAGAGAGAGAGAGAGAGAGAGAGAGAGAGAGAAAAAAAAATCTGGAAGCCAACACGATCTGACTTTCTCTCAGGTGTTCAAGCTAGTTGTGTAGAAGCCGAACACGGCTGATTACGTGTTATCCAGGAAGTTTCCTCGGATATGGGAGTGCGCTAGATATTTTAAACGATTTGGACATCCCACCCACGAGATAACACGAGTTGTGATTAATGTACCACTACCCGATTTTGATCTAACCGTATTTGCTCTTGTGGTATCATTCGAATTCGCTGAAGGACTTCATCCGTGGTGTTATGTTTGGTTTCGTAGACATATTTCTGAAACATACCGGGTGCCAATAGTGTTATTACGGTATATGATCGATTGTAAAATACTAATATCGCTGATTGCCGGTGAGGCAATTATATCATATCGAGCTTAGACTGAGGTTACCACAACCCGATAGTCTTGATACAATTATTAACGATTATAAGGAAAAATGGCCTAATCTCGACGAAGACTATATTGTTATCTTTGTCAAAGGAGATCATTTAATTCAATAATGCAAATGCAAAGGATCTTGGTAGAAGAATAATCGGTAAATTCATGATTAATTCTAGATGACGCTGAGTACGATTTTATTATCGCGGATGCAACAGCTAGGGATATATATATCAGTTGTGATAATGCTTATTTGTTCGATGAAACAAAATTTAGGACAATTGTTAGCTACATCGATTTCAAATCTCCTCAATATGTATCTTAGATCGTCTATGCTGGCTTATGTTTCTATCAATTTGCTATCGATGATAAATAGATATCATAACACCGCAGTAAGTGTCGCCACGAATTCATTTTATATAGATATCAAGCATAAATAAACAGTGGCTAGTTTTACAAATACTGATGCGTGTTGTGGTCATGTATAATAAAACAAGAAATGTTGCACGATTACTCTAAATCAGCAGATGTTACGATTGAAGATAATTACATGAAAATTATCGAGCGCACCTTCGTTATCCGCTCCAGTATGTAGATATAAAACCGTTAACTAAAACGGCTGTGGCGGCTCTGGAAAAAACAATACGAGTGATCGAATTATTTCGGAAGAAGTCAGACATGATTGTGCTAACACCCCCACACAGACTTGCCAGAGAGATAAAACAACGGGGAGTTAATTCTTGCACTTATCATGGTTTTTGTCGGTATAAAAGAGACGCATGGACTCCTGATCGAATGGGTGAGAAATTTATTCCAAAGATCATTTTTTGGGATGAGATATGCACAGTGTCGTTAGATATATTAAAATTTTGCTTGATTGGCTCTTACTAAAAAAAAATACAGCTGTGATAATGTGTGGCGATCATGGTCAACCTCCACCATTTGTCAGTTGTCTCCACATAATTGATTGAAGAATTATGTAGATTATTATGAAGAAATTAAAACTGATCATAGAGCACTTGATCCAGAATTTAGCGAGTTCAAAAAATTAATCAGATTACAACCAGATAAAATCCATTGCGAAATAGCACGTACAATAATTTCAGAAACCCAGTTAAATAATTTTTGGGAAGCATGGAAAACAAACTATTTGACGACGGCAAGTATAATGATAGTCAGAGACACACTTCAACATTAGTTGTTTCAATTACATAAAGAAAAATTCGTAGCACTTCCAGTGCCGTTATGTTATAAACCAGCTGATTCACGAAGACATAATATTTATATTGCTGGGAAAACAGAAAAACAATCTCTCGTGTTAAATGATATTGTTCTGGTTGATGTCATTGTTGTTGCAGATGCATTGCGCACTGATAAATCTCCCTGGATGCTAGGATACGCACTGACGATACATTCATCTTGGGGTCTAACCATCTCTGATACAGTTGTTTGGATCGTAGATGATCGCATCGAGTAGTCGAATTAAGTTTATCTCGCAGTGTCACGAGTTAGAAGAATAAATCAACTTCGTAGAGTTGGTTTTAGATTCTAATGACACCACCATCAGTGATATTGTCAGCGATGATATAATACGAAAAAAACCTCGCTGGTTATAAACAAAGCGACAAGAACAATTTGATTTTGATGTTAAATTTATAATGATGCTAAATCAACAACAGAATAATTACTGCGCAAGCTGTAATTGTATAATGCTATGGCAGTAAAAATCCTCGCCACTTTACCGCAGACAGAAATGATAACCGTTTTGGTCATACACGAGAAATTGTTATGCTGACCTATTTAGAGTATAACAGACGCAGAGGTGCTAGTTAAGTGATCGTGGCGGTAATTGTGTATCCTCGGGTATCCCTTGTAACTGTTCACGTGTAAATCCACGCTGAGAAGCAGTTGAATCTAATCTATAGATTACGGGTCTACCCGTGGATCTTGTTATGTTAAATATTTTATGTGCGGCAACATTCCAAGTAGGATCAGTAGCCCTTTTTGTACCACCTTCAAGTTCACTCTTTATGTGCTTTGAAAAATCATTTTGTACGGGCATATAGCTTTTTATGATCCCGTTAATATGTTTCATATTGATTGTTCGAGAAATTTTATTCTTTAGAGCAGTTATCACACTTGTTAATTTTGTCAACCATTCTCGTGATCGTTTATCCTCCATAAATTCCTTCGCGTATTGATATCCAAATAACCGCTCAGAAAGTGTTCGATTAAACCGTTTAATAATTGCCTGATCGTGGTGTATTGCAGAATGTCCTCGTTTGATGGTGACATTATGATGCTTCATAGTTGATAACACTGCATCCTAAAAATCCTTGCCAGGATCAACCTGTAATAGATTTGGCCACTGTAAAGGTCCTCGTCGATAAATTCGTTCAAGCGCAGAAGCTACTTCTGATGCCACCTTGATTAATAATGGTTCAGCTTCTTTGTATCTACTCGCAACATCAACTACAGTTTACGCATACTTGTAGGTCCGTCTATGGATAGTATCATGCTTGAGAAATAATATATCAGCCTGATGAACTTCATTGGAACGATGACATCAAAATGTGCGAAGTGAATTTGTTTAGGCGGTGGTAGATAAATCTGCCATATCGCCTGTCTTGATAACCAATCTTTAGCAGTAACTTTTTTGACTTTCGCCGCGCTGGCGAGTTTATTAATTGCTGATTTACCTCTCCAGTATAACCTTGGGGAATAGTAAATATATTCCATATTAATATTAATTACCAGCACCTAATACCAGTTTATCTTTCATAGCAGATCTTACTAACCAGTTAGCTAATGATTCCTTGAAAGATTTATTTGTAATAGAATTCAATGCATTAATCAATTTCAGATCTGCGAGATGTCTATGTTACCGATTGCTACTTTTTATAAGCAACATCCTGAGCATGACAAGCCTTATCGATATCGTTTATCGGATATTCACCTGGTCTTAGCTGGTCTTGGCTATCAAGTCGTATATTGAGTCTAGTTCCAGGGCTGCAGTAATTATATCCTGGAAGATGTTTTCCTCAATGGTATTTGACCCATGGAGTCCCTGGGAGTTTTGTTAATTTTGCTGCAATATCACGTTTTTTTTAAAAAAAAATCATCACCCGATTTCATAGAAACAAATCTAAATTTCCTAGTACCACACTGTACACACTTGAAAACAGGTGCTGATCTGTTATTTGTTGTTGTAATTGTTGTTAAGTCGTTTGTGCTTGTACGTGTCTTGCACATTCACACATGTGTAAGAAAATGCACATATCTGCACTGATACATCTCCATGAATCTGGATATATATGGATAGACAAATCCGAACTTTGATGGTTATATGTAGATATATCTATTTCCACGTATTAGCATTTATGTGAATAGATATATCTCAGCGTGGATGGTAATATATATATATATATATATATATATATATATATATATATATATATATATATATATATATATATATATATATATATATATATCTTCACGTAAATGGAAATATGTAGGTAGATATACGTCCATGTGCATGGACATATTCAATTGGAATTATGACCAGGTAGATGTACATGTATCTATCTGCATTGTAACATCACTATGTAGATGTATGTTCTGGATTGATATAACGGTGTATTTTGGTCCATGTTAATAGATATAGCTACATGTAAATGGATATGTGAATTGAAACATCTCAACGTAGTTGGATATATCTAAATTGAAACACCAAGCAGCAAGAAGTGTGAACAGACCAAGTTGTCAAACAAAACTAAAACCTCTACGAAGACCGAAACTAATTCAGACAAAATTAAAAAAATAAACCTAAACTAAAATTTGACAGTTTTGGTTACAACCGAAATGTCAATCATTGTGCGAGCAGCCATTATGTTTTAAGATCTCTCTAAAAAGCGATTACTCGTATATTCGTGTACGGTTTTATGGGGTGGTTTAGTTGATGATGATAGAGATAAGTACATTTCATACCTGCTGGTCGCATATTGGTGGGTCGGTCATTTTCTGTGTAGGTAGCGTGGAGTACCAGCGAGGAATTTTTAATTGATGTATATAACGCATACATTCTTTAGGTGGCGCTAACCCATATGAATCAAAATAAACAATTACATGCGGATCAATCGCGTATGCAACCCAGTGAGTTCCAGGTCCGGTGCTGTTATCGAGATTAATGATACCGGTTTCAGTGCTGTTTGGTTGTTGTGGTAATTGATCTCGCATAAAACAACTCTAAATTTTGTATCGCTAATTTTTTAGCAACATCGACTAAATCAAAATTTGACAGCATAGTAAACTGTATCCGGTAGTCTCAGGCCGTGTCCGTTGTACCATGAATACGGAGTTCCTGGTAGTCTTAGACGCTTTCCTTTTACTGATCGTCTCTTTTGTTTTGTATCCTCGCCCAGTCACCTTCTTTAGTGACATCCCAGCGGCGGTACCAACAGCTCTGAGAGCGGCAGCTTTCTTGACTGCGTGGGCGGCGGCAGCAATTAGCGCTGGAAACTCAACGAGAAGTGGAAATATACCTCCTGATTTTATCATGCCGTTGATTGCGAACGCAGAGAGAGTGATCTGAACACCTTTTTATGTTTGCTAGCATAATTGAAATGCTTAATCTGACGAGCTGCCAGTGATAGTTTATTCTGACCACCATACATTTGATTGTGTTTTAACGATATTGTAGTTCCACATTTTTTAGCTGAATCCGATTGAAACTTTTTACTCTGACCAGGAGTCAGAGTAACACTAACATGACTATATGGCATTTTATTAAATACGAGATTGATCTAATTGTCTACATGTTTATGGACCACTACATGTTTTCTACTGGCGCATCAAATACCCTCATTCGTCCACCAACACCTTCGAGTAGCATTGATTTGTCACTAAGAATGATAGCAACTGCTCTTTAATCACCACCAGCAGGAGGAGCGGTTACACGATCTCGGAGATGTATGTCAACGACGGACTGTCTGGTTAAATCAAGATGTTCCAAGGAAAAGAAAAAAATCGGATATTGATTTATAAAATCTAATTGTGATATTTGCAGACCGGTATCTACATTATTATCACGTCCCATAAATGTCAACAAACGATTTATCCGCAAGAAAGTGAATCTATCTGAATTGGTAAATGTGGATAGTTATAGCTATGTTTAGATGGATATATGTTGAAAGATGCATCTGAACGAAATTGGAAATGTCTGAAGTCAGACACTTCAACGTTGATACATTATTCTCGATTGATATAGTAGGATGTGATATGGTTTCTGCCTTTAGACATGTCTCCAGACATAAGCTTCGATGTTGACAGACTAATCGTCATGTAGTTTTATATATGTATATCGATACAGCTTTATGTTGATGGAAATATGTAGAGATCTGTCAGTCAACGTAGATTGTCATATGTAGATAGATTTATCCGCAAGAAAGTGAATCTATCTGAATTGGTAAATGTGGATTGTTATAGCTATGTTTAGATGGATATATGTTGCGAGATATATCTGAACGAAGTTGGAAATATCAGATATCAGACATTTCAACGTTGATAGATTATTCTCGATTGATATAGAATGATGTGATTTGGTTTTTGCCTATAGACATGTCTCCAGACATAGGCTTAGGTGTCAGATTAATCCTCATGTAGTTTGTTATATGTATGTCGATACATCTTTATGTTGATGGAAATATGTAGAGATCTATCAGTCTACGTAGATTGTCATATGTAGATGTATCCGCAAGAAAGTGAATCTAGCTGAATTGAAGCAACACAACGTAGATGAATGTGTTTCGATTGAAATATCTCGATATATTCTAGTAAATTGTAAGAGTTATAGCTATGTGTAGATGGATATATGTTGATAAGTGCATCTAAACCAAGTTGAAAATATCTGAATTCAACCACCTCAACGTTGATAGATGTATCTTGATTGATAGAGCACGATGTGATTTGGTTTCTGTCTACAGATATGTCCCCAGACATAGGCTTATAAATGTTGTGAGAATTATCTTCATGCAGTTTGTTATTAGTATATGCATCCATCTACACGTAGATGCATTTACGTAGATATCTTTCAGTCTACGTTTATAGTAATATGTAGATATATTTATCATATAGAAAGTGAATGTAGCTGAATTCAAAAACATCGAAATAAATAGATTTATTTGGATTGAAATATGTTTTTATTGCATATATGTGGAGAGATGCATCTACACCTCAACGTTGATAGATGAATCTCGATATGATTTTTTTTTCTGTCTATAGATATGTCTACAGACATAAGATTACATGTTGTTACGTTAATCTTCATGTAGTTTATTATATGTATATCGTTACATCTTCATGTAGATGGAAATATGTAGAGATCCATCAGTCTACGTAGATTTTCATATGCACATCGATTTATCCCAAACAAAGTTAATCCAGCTGAATTGAAACGCCACAACGTAGATGCATGTATTTGGGTTGTAATATCTCGATGTATTCTAGTAAATATGGATAGTGATAGCTAGATGCAGATGGATATATGTTCAGAGATGCATCTTTACGAGGTTGGAAACATCTGAATTCAACCACCTCAACGTTGATATTATAATAATAATAATAATAATAATAATAATAATAATAATAATAATAATAATAATAATAATAATGAAGACTTTGTATAGCGCCTAATCTAACTAAGCTCTAAGCGCTTTAGACGATCAATAATGATATGACTACACGATAGAACAACAAATGAAAAAAAGATAATGAAATTGGAAAACATCAAACCATGCTGAAAACATATAAGATACAAAGCATGATTAGGTCGCTCAGTTTGTCCCTTGCAGTCGAAACAGGTGAGTCTTAAGAGCACTCTTAAAAGGGTCCACTGTGTCTTTGTGTCTAATTTCAATGGGCAATTTGTTCCACGTCGCCGGGCCCTGGTGTGCAAACGAACGTTGTCCATATGACTTTGTTTTCACCTTGGCAACAATTAATATACGATTATCAGAAGAAGTGCGTAAGGACCTAACTAGTGTATACACATGGGTGAGGATGGATCTGTATCTAGATTGTTACACACACACACACACACACACACACACACACACATATATATATATATATATATATATATATATATATATATATATATATATATATAGCAGCAGAGAGGGTGAACAGACCACCTTTTTCCGACAAAAAATTGATTCGTATTTTAACCCAAAAAAAATAAGTCTCCATTTAGCAAACGGAGACTTTACGATTTTTCAATCAATTTTGGTCGCAACGATGTGGTCATCACCCTCTCTGCTGCTACAAGTTAACAAAAAATAATAAATGATTTAAACCGAATATTTGATCGAGTCTTTAGGACGAAAATCATTTATGATTTCACAAGCAAACTAATCGCTAACACCTCATCTTGTAGATCAATTAAATTATTTGACTGGTCGGTGAGTCGGAAATTAATTCTCGTTAACGAATTATTATGGCATCGCATGTAGACAGGATTAATTTGGTTTTCAATAATTAGGAATCCTGGAGGAGCTGTTGGTGCAAACGAATAAAGAATATATCCCTGCTGAGCTTGATTTGATTGCTCTAGATTAATTTGATAGCTTCCTTCAATTGCATCACATGTTAAATTGAGCGCAATCACCGTTGAAATATTCACATTATGCGGGGCAATATGCCTACCACCACCATCTGGATCATTATTATACCTGAGGAGGATAGTTGAATCTGGTTTTTGTAGCGCCTTGATATCGGTTCTAACAATTCTTGTTAGTTCATCAGCGTTGTATTTGGGAAACTTGAAATGACGCAGATTGTCTTCTGTGATATTGTAATCGGTTAGGAATCGTTGTTTATTGTCGCTGTTGTCATTAATTATTGTTTGAATAATTAGTTCATAGATATATTACATGTCAGATATAAGCTGATTTATTATTTCAACGTGTTTTTGCGATTTTGTTTTCCGTAGTTGTTCTAGTTGTGTTTCATATAATTGTTTCATTTCATTAAAATAACCACGGACGTCAGTTAGCGTAAATGAAATAGTAACAGATGAGTCGGCTGTTCTTTTAATGATAAAATCCCATTGCAATGTGTCTTTGTTGGTAAATATAAATCTATCGGCGATTTTTCCTTTTCTTATATCATATAAATTATCTCGATAACTGGGATTGATTTCATGATATGATTGTACGTCCGTGGTTAAGTCGGTGGCGGATTTTTCCGGTGGTTTTTCAGGCCATCCTTACACTGTTCTTAACGAGCTGTTATAGATATCTACAATGTATCCCTCTGTGCTTATTTCGATCGACGACGAGAGCGTCGGTTCATGAAGTTTAATAGCTATTTTTGATTCTTTTCCAGTGATTGATTTTATTCTACGTTGAATTTCAGCATCGATTTGCTCAATTTGGTACGACCCAGTTGGTAACGAAACAGTTTCCCACGCTGGAGTACCATCAGGTTTATTCTTATACGAGAACACCAGTGCGTTATTGGGTTGCTGACCGCCAAATGCAACAGATCTGATATTAGGCCAGCTATGATATACTCGTAATTTTGCCAGCGCGATCTCACGCACTGGAATCGGAGAAGGGAAGTTCACAATAAATTCAGGGTTTGTTGCTGTTATTGATATCATGCTTGTTCGTATCGAAGTGGTATTCTCCGCGATTCGTTGAAGCAGTTCGAGTGACATTATTGTTAACGCTTTCTTCAATTTCCAATTTCAACATCGCGGAGTTATTCAACTGGGTCATCGCGGAAAATTCAACATCGGATATGAACGAATTATCTATCGACAGCGAGATCAACTCGGATAATTTCGAGTACGCGTCAAATACTACCCGGTACCGAGCTGTATAATCACTGAGTTTTTTCTGAGAACACGATGATAATTTTTTAGTTATCGCGTTGGCGACTGCCGCAATTGTTGTTGCCGCGGAGATAGCAATTGGAACTGCAATCGGAGCCATCATGGTCACCGTCGACAAAATAACCCCGGCGCTGGCCATCACACCGGACACCGAGTACACGGTGATGTCGATGATTGCTACGCTGCGTCGGTATTTTTCATTTTTTCACGATAGCGCTCAGAAAGTGATTTCAAGTTCGCGGAAAATTCTTTCACGGTATCATATCGATATCGATGTGATTGTGATACCTCTGGGACTATCATCGGTTCAATTGATTTCATCGATGTCATTACTATTTAAAACCCGCTAGTGTTTTCAATTATTCGATTGTGTACCTGGATTTATGGTCGATGGGGGGAATACCGGATACAACTTCTAGCGTCCAGGGTAGCGACTTCCTAACCCCTGCCGCTGGCCCGTCGGATGTAGTTATATCAATTCTAATAGGGGATCTTATTCGGTCGGGCGCTTCGGGTATCATATCGTTTATATATGTTACTGTGTTAACACCTGTTATATATAATGGTCCCGGACCGACTCTCAAATCAAATTTACGGCGATGTATTATTGTAAATCGATAACAACCCGGTATACTACCATATTTGCTGTGAAAATATAAACTATTTTCATTTCCTTGGATCCAATCAAAGGTTCCACTGGCAACTGTGTCTACGATGTTATCAACGGTTTTTACGCGGTGTGCAATTTTTACCTTATCGAGTCGTTCGGTCATTTTTGTAAAATCATCTTTGACGGCATTAACTGTTGTTTTACTTTCATTGATAGCCGCGATAATTTCAACGAGAGTCATGACTGCCACAAGTGGGGTTCCAAAAAACTTAACAACGGCGTCGTTGGTGGGGTTTTGTACCCTTTCAAAGTCTGCTTTTAGTTTAAGAATATCGTCGTAAACGTCGAGATAGGTTTTTTTGATTTCGGTACCTTTCATCATCGTTCCATCGCGGCGTTTAAAAAATGAAATCAAAAGGAGGTTAAATTTCAAACCTTTTTGGGTATTATAATGCCCGTTGAGTTGAGAATATGTCGTCGTGATATTGTAACTTTCAGAACCCTTAAAGAACGTATTAACAATTTCATTGGTGCGTTTTTGATCGTCAATAGCTTTTTTAACTTCAGCGAGGGTTGGGCCTGTCAGAGATGTGGTTTCAGACACAGGTGTTCTCCCCAAAAATTTATCAACGATGTTATTAAGTGTTGTTTGTCTCACCATAAACATATTAATATCTTTGAGAGTCATCGTAGATGTAGCCGGGGCACCAAAGAAACTATTAGCGACGTAGGCATTGTGAGTATGCTTGCCAATAAACTCGCTAATTTCAGCGAGAGTCATGCCTGCCACAAGTGAGGTTCAAAAAAACTTACCAACGACGTCGTTAGTGGGTTTTTGTACCTTTTCAAGATTTTCTTTTAGTTTAGAAATATCATTGTAAATATCGAGATAATTTGCCTTGATTTCATCTTCATTCATCATCCTCCCCGCCTCCTTGTTAAAAAAGAATAAAGATAGAAAGTTTTTAATTTCAGCGAGAGTCATACCAACCACAAGCGGGGTTCCAAAGAATTTATGTACAACATTTTTGCGAAAATTGTTATAACCTCGTATATGATCATCAAGCTCACGGCCGCGGGTGGCAATCAATGCTGTCGTGGGCCTCAATCGCGTCGGTGATCGTAGACACAAGTTCGCCTGGTTTAAGTTGTCCATCGTTGGAATACAGCGCAATAGAGTTTTCAGCGGCGTCGCGCTGCTGTATCAAAATGTCATTCACGGATATGTTACTGGTTTTCAATTTACCCTGGAGATCTTGAAATACAACTATTTCGTTCGGGTCAACACTTGCTAAATTTAGCGTCTCAGCGATTTCATCTTCAATTATTTTTTTTACATCCTCGATAGAACCCGCAGATGTTTTCGTGGTTGGTTTCAACATTGACAGAGATCGTCCCCAAATATCAATCATTATTGTAAAGACTCTAGTATTTTTAATTTATTGATTCTCTAAAATTACCTTGTAATTTCCTACTCGTGTATTTATTTACAACCAGATGAGGTGGTTTCTGTGACGATGAAATCTCCGCGAGGACATTTAATACTTCACGGCCACATCTCGGTGGATCATTTAATTGTTGTGTTGGCAGCGTGGAATAAAAAATCGGAAACTCTTTGAGTTTCATCGAAGAATTTATATACCGCATAAACTCGTTCGGTGGGACTAGCCCATATGAATCAAAATAGACAGTCCCACGCGGATCGATCGAGTATGCAACCAAGTGAGTTCCCGATCCGTTACTGTTATCAAGATTGATGATACCGGTTTCAACGCGTTTAGGTTTTCTCGGTAATTGATCTCTCATAAAAACCCCTCGCTAGTTTTTTAGCAGCATCAATTAAATCAAAATTGGACATAGTGAGAATTGGGCTTTCAACTAATAAACCGTTCCTGGTATTCTCAGACCAGATCCGTTCACGGATCTCCCGCTGTACCATGAATACGGGGTTCCTGGTAGTCTTAGACCCTTTCCCTTTTTTATATCCTTTCCCAGTTGCCTTTTTCAACGCCATCCCTGCCGCGGTCCCAACGGCTCCCAACGCCGCCGCTTTCGCCACCGCTGGGACAGCCGCTGCAATCAATGCTGGTATTGCAGCTAACAATGGAAATATACCACCTGATTTTATCATGTTGGCGACTGCGGCTTTTGAAAATACAATTTGAACCCCTCGCTTATTCTTTAGCGCATCACTGAAATGTTTTAGTTGACGATCCGTCAATGATATTTTATGTGTACCGCCGGACATCTGCGCTGGTTTCAACGTTATTGTGGTTCCACATTCTTTAGCGGATTTTGATCGCAATTTCTTGACCTGACCATCAGTCAGCTTGACACTAACAACACTATATGTCATTTTATTGTAAAACACATTTATACTTTCAATTGATCTAATTGGAAACTCTTCAAGTTTCATTTACATATTTTCCACTGGTGCGTCAATGATTCTCATTCGTCCGCCAACACCTTCAAGTAGCATTGATTTGTCGCTGAGAATGACAGCAACCGCTCTATAATTAGCAATAGCGCCACGAAGGACATTGGCTCTGAAGTGTATATCAACGACGGATTGCCTTGTTAAATCAAGATGTTCCAGCGAAAAGTAGTAGATCGGATACAAGTTCTTAAAATCATGTTGCGATATTTGCAAACCAGTATCTACATTATGATCACTGCCCATATATGACAGCATACGATGGTACACGCGAGCAATATGGTTTTGACCGAAATTAAGTTGTATGTCTTCGGATGGTTCCTGCTGGCCATTTATTCTCAACGAGACCTCAGTAACTCCTAATTGATCAAATATCATATGACTGTGCAATTGTGATTCCACTCTTGTCATATCCTGCAACGTGATAAATATATGACGTGGAGCTGAAACGCCTTGTTGTGATGCCAAGTTCCATGTAAATGTACCATTGATATTTGATTGCTTAACATCTGTTGTTGTTGTTAGCCAACTTAGCAATGATTTTCCACCCGCATCCATAAATGATAGTAGTCGCTGTTCTGTAGTAATTGATGGGGTCATTACTGGCATCCACAAGACCAATTTAGTTAAAATGACTTTACCAGCGTCAGCATCTGGATTTGCAGGATCCGCTGGAATTCTCCAGATTGCATCACTGTCACTACCCTTTCGCACAAGTACTACTGTATGCTTCGCTCCATAAATAACTTTCGTACATTTCTACAGAATCCAAATATATGATGCAACGGAATCGCACATGAAAACGATCTACGCTGTCCTGCCAACATTGATATTCGTGTTGCAGCTCCTAGATTGTACTGGAGATCAGTATTTATAATCATATCCTCGATACCAGCAGGGGCGGGAGGACCAGCACGATCATTTGGTCGTCGTACAATAAATTGAGTGTGTCCTGCAGTGTTTTTATTATCTTTTGCAAACATCATAGACGGACCTGCTGATCTTGTATAATCATCGGAGTATCTTGCTAACCCAATTATTGTTGTAGCCACATCAACATCACGTTCTATAGACTCAATCTCTTTTCCGTCAATGAGATATCTCGCGGATTCAAATAGTGCAATGATACCATTATTGACTAAGCCGACTTTGGTACCATCTGGATACGGTGCGGGTACAGCAGGAGTATCAGTAAGTCGTACAAGTTCTCCTTCTACTTCGATAAACGCTTCAGCGGGTAGAAAGTATTTGCTGGTATCATGGACTTGAAGTTCAAGTCGTGATGGAATATCTGCTTGTATTGCATGATAGGAATAAAATTGATAATCGCGGACGGAATTGTCCTTGGGTACTGGGGCTTCCATATCTAACGCTGGATCAGCTGTTCGTTTAAATATTATATTAACATACTAGTATTTTCAATTGTGAAATTCTTTGTAATCATCGTCGTTTTTGTTTTCGTTTCAAACCACTTCCTGCTATCATGTTTGCGATATCATCTTGGTTACTGTTCGCCAGCGGCACAGCCACGGATGACGGAGTCACCGAAGCAGCCAACGACGCTAATTTTTCTTCCACTGCGCTATTTATTGCTTTGCTGACACTTGCAGGCATCATTGTTGTAGTTAACAGTACAACTGGTTGCTTTTTTCGTCTTCGCACCAATGATGCTATTTTATCTTTCGCGGTAGAAAATGCCTTTCCGGCAAGATTACCAACGAAATCTCCGATTTTGCTGGTTCCCTTATCACGAATAATATCAATGGCTTTCATTGATAATTGTTTAGCTAACGGCGCCACTTTTGGGGCCATTCTTGTAAATAACCCCGCAATGGTATTGCCGAAACCATCTCCGTAATATGCTCTATAAACAGGCAATCGTGAGTTCACCACGTAGACGCTTACGGGTTTATCATGGTTGTAGTGTATGATCATCTTGTTATAAAACTAGTAGTTTTTAAATTAGTGATCAATCGCTAAAATCGATAGGATTTTCATCATAACCATGGGTGTCTCTTTGATTTTCAACTAATTCAGCAATGAGTTCTCGATATACATCAATGCCCATGATACTGCCGGTAAATAATCGTCTACAGATATCAGCTGATTCATTAATTATTTCAACGAAGTTGTTTCCGGCTCGCTTTCCCCCGATAAGTATTTCTAACCGTGATATATCACTGAGAATATTACCAGGACATGTCACGGTTGCGTTTAAATCTAAAGGGTTTTCAATCGAATATCCTTTTCCGCTTGTTTTCTTAGAACCGGTTTCTGCTCTTATGTCTATTTCTTCCGGGATTGGATCCTCCGTATAACGTGGTGGTTGTGGACCGCCTTTAACCGCAGCTAGAAAGTCACCATAACCAGGGTGATGCAACGCCGAGATTTTATTCCCGCCGTGTTTCGCTAAATATATTTTTGATGCCCAAGTGCCTGTGCCTCTTATAAAAATTTTAAACTCGTCTTTTAATAATTTCTCTCTTTTACCCTTTGGAAAATTTTCTCTAGCAAAATCAGCTAATTCGTAATCCGTACGGATTCCTTCAATTTCATTTAATGCTGCGACTGTAAATATATTCTCAGGTGAATAGTCTTTTCCTCCAGCTTCATCTTGTTGTTCTTCTTCGCGTTCTTCAATTTCGCGTTGGGTTTTTATATCACTGGATAGCTGTTGTATCCCTGCGCGTGTTTGTTCGGTCTCTGCTGCTATCTTTTCAAGTGTATCAAGCAGCGGCGCCTTCTTTGCTCGTTCTTTTTCAGGAATATCTCCGTATATCGCTGCTTCAGTTAACTTTTTCACATCTTTGGTCGCACTTGTTATCGGAGTAAACAGTTGTTCACTTGACACAGAAAAGTCAGTCTGCGCTTGTTGTCGTTGTTGAAGTTTCTCACGAAGTCTGTCTCAAACCGGTATAAACTTTTTAATTGCTGCTAGGCGCTCTCGGGCTAATTTAGTTGTAAGCGATTCACCTACCATATATTGTTTGTGAACTGAGTTTTCAAATATGAAACTATCACAATTAAAAGCTGAGTTATTAAATAAATGTACCTTCAAGCTAGCGTATCCATCTCCGACAAGGTTAAACTGTACGACGCTATCCGTGAATGTTTCAGAAATAACATCTCTGGGGGTTTCAGAATTGTAATATCTGAGAACGGCGATGAACGATTTTTGTTAACGACGCGGCAACAACAACAACTGCGTGAAAATGGAGGCGTCGTGGTGATTACTTGCTATCACAGCCAGATCATCCAGTACGCACATAACTGCATGAGCAAGCCCAAACTGATGAGTATTCTTTCAGGAGAAAATCCCATGTGAGTGTTACAAAAAACGCTAAAAAAATAATTTTTACTGAAAATTTACTGAAAGCCTATTTTTTATAGTAACGCTCACGTGGTGAAGATACTGGTTTTTCCTCGTTTAATATTTTTCTAAGATCACGAACCTTATAACCAATTTCAGCTCGTTTTTGATACTCTTGGCCGAGCTTTTGACGTATTGCTTCAACGGTGCTAAATAGCGTTATAAATGCATTAATGTCGTTACCGTACAAACAAGCATTGATGGACTTTTGAATTCCTTTCACGAGTCTGTACATCTTAGGTAAAACATAACGACCCTTACTAGACTGATATTCAATTTCTTCATATTCCGAGGTAATCCTGTCACAGTCGAGACCTTCAGATAATACTATCCCTCGATTTTTTAAATCAGAAATTTCAGCAATTATAGAATTTACATCTTTGATATCCATATTTTTATAAAATTATATTATATTTTATCTTTAATTTAAAAAAAAAATAACACTCATTTGGCAATCTCGCTGGCGCCCTATGACATCAGAGAGACCCAGAGGTTACTTTATTAACTTAATTAAGGACAGCACATACATGAAAACCCTATTTGGCAATCTTGCTGGCGCCCTATGACGTCAGAGAGACCCAGAGGTCACTTTATTAACTTAATTTAGGACAGCACATACATGAAAACCTCATTTGGCAATCTCGCTGGCGCCCTATGACGTCAGAGAGACCCAGAGGTTACTTTATTAACTTAATTAAGGATGGAATTTGCGATGTCCCCAAAGCATACATCTCTGGCTGGAGGCCTAAGGTGACAAACATCATCTTAGACCACCCAGAAGATATGCTTGGGAGGACATTCACAACCATGTACTTAATTAATGGACAGTACAATGCCGTATATATCTCCACTCGAGTGTTGTGGCAGATTTTCGGCATAACATGTACTTAATTAACTTAATAAAGGATGGATATATTCAATGAAACGATGTTGGAATTTGTGATGTAATGCTGTGGGACGGCACAAGAGAGCACAATCATGAAACGACGGGGCGGATTTTCTACGGCCAATGCAACCAATCAAAAGCAACCTAATTAAATTAACCCGGTTGCATGATTGTGAACAAAAGACAACCACACGCCCGAGTTAAATGGCGTGAGTTAGTTTTGATCGGTTGAACTGGTTTTCGAAAGCCCCAAGCTCATTACGAGTCAAAACGTATATAAAGTGACTAATACAGCAGCGTTGATTCACGGGTGTGTTATTTTATTTCCTTGAATTACTTATTAATGCTGTTTCACAACATTCAAATGAGACAAAATATTTGAATAAAACACTAAACAAAAGAATACAGTTGTTAGATAACAGCGTGTATTTCATTGGTTTCATCGTAAAATGATTAATTAATCGTAATATTAATTAGACTTCAAGGGACGTAACTCTGTTATGCGATTTTATTATTGTACGATTTATCTTCCTTGATATATGAAAATTGTATCCTGTGTGCACGTAGTAGTAATTGACTTAAAGGGACGTAACTCTGTCATGCGACTTTATTATTGAACGATTTTTCCCCCTTGATATATGAAAATTGTATCGTATGTGTGTTTTCCTTTGACAGAGCTAATTTAGTTATATTTTCTGCTACTCTTTGTACTGAAGGCGTACACATATCGAAATATCTACTGGCTTCATTTATTGACTGATATATTTTCTCCTCGTTAGTTGATGTATCAAATGATTTGACGGATCTCTTTCCAACTGACTTACAGGTCCCTGTCTTGCCCCTTTTTGCATTCTGACTTTGTGAGACGGCTTGAAGATTCTCAAGACAATTATCAGTCTTCACGCCATTTATGTGATCAACCACAAAGCCGTCTTCGATTAATCCGTAAAATGCTTCATAGATAGCTCTGTGACAGAGATATGTTTTATTTCTAGCACTAAACAGCAAATACCCCATATTATTCAGATATCCAACCGGTTTCTTCAGTCTGCGGTGCCTGACAACACCATCACTGGAGTCTTCATAATTAACAAGCACTGGATGGGGTCTGAAATCTTGGCTCATTTGTATAATAATACTACTTGTCTAATCTATTATCTGCTTTCATTATAAACCTCTTGATATAATCTTGAGGGGTTTTGATGATTGTGTCGCTGAATTTAGAATCATCGGTAGAATCAATGATTCGTTTGTCATAATAGCGTTTTAGTTCCCTGTATTGTTTACCCCCACAAGCAAGACAACTGCGATTTTCCCCTTACCCCCACCCCACATCGGAGGCACGGGAGGGGGCCAAAGGAACCGTTGCGAACGCTTTGTAAATGATACCCACAGAATTCGCTTCTGTATGATTTGTTATACGGGGTTGTTGATCCAATCATTAGCCACTTGCAGTGATTCATTATACTATATTTTTCTATTTAAATACTTGTTTTAATTATAACATGGAGGAGTTCGAGAGATTATCAGCAATTAAGCCTTGGAAAAATACTAAATTCATTGATTATACCATGAAAGAATTCCAAAGATTATCAAAAATTAAGCCCTGGAAAAATGCTAAATTCAATCTCGATAAGGAGTTTAAGAGATTATCGAAAATTAAGCCCTGGAAAAATGCTAAATTCAATCTCGATAAGGAGTTCAAGAGATTATCGAAAATTAAGCCCTGGAAAAATGCTAAATTCAATCTCGATAAGGAGTTCAAGAGATTATCGAAAATTAAGCCTTGGAAAAATGCTAATTTCAATCTCGATAGAGTCTCTGATACACCAAAACGTCTAATCGGTGATAGAACTATACTAAGTAAAATCAGGGAGTGTTTTAATGAATTCTACCGAGACGGTGCAGCATACTGTTGGTCGACATTTCGAATTATTGATGAAGATGTCAATGTACCCAACATCGATGCTACTATGAACGATGAAAGAGCAGCTGAGATAATTTCACATCTTGGCTGGAAATTCAAGGGTAAATTGCAAAGCAATTCCCATCAGAAGTATTTTTTCAGAATAAAATTCATTATCGAAGTCGAAGGCAAATGGATTATCAAGGATAAATTTGAACCAATCCTCAAGGATAAAAAAAACTGTCATTGTAAGTAGAGATTCCAAACTAGGAATTCTAACTGGAATTGACAAACCATACTACGAAAGATCTTATCCTGTAACAGCAATTGTTTATGGACTATATCCGTTAAATGATAAACCCGATATTGCAAAACTAGCTCCCATGAAATATTCTAGTTCACTGAATTGTGTAGCAACACGGGTAATGGAACACTTCACAAATGCCTCCCGAGGAAATAAACTAACTGATCTGCGACGTAGGAAAATAACCGAATGGGAACTGACAGTGAAACAGCACGGTGCAAAGATTTCTGATATAGCTAAATTAGAAGCATCATTAAAATTCCCAATATCAGTAACGACAATAACCGGAGAAGTATTATACGAACCGAAATATCAATCGCGAGGAGCTCCAATTAAAATTATTGATCATAACAAACACACGTGGACGGCTGCAGTAACAATATTTCCACGAGATAGAACCGTGAGATATATCCCTAAGGAGTTCGTCGGGGATGTTTTTTATAATGAGAAATTATTCGATGCTATTCACACGCTGTGTAAGGATGATCTTGTGTCAGTGTGGTTACTTAGAAGTGATGAAAATTCCGAAATAGGATTTGACCAATTTGTAAGACCAAATGGTGAATTATATCGCGTTGAAAAATTAGATAACAGAATGAGAAAAATCGCTAGTGAATTTGCCTTGCAATTTCCATTTTCATCGGAAAATCCAAAAGAGATTTCATTCCATGAAAAACTACTCGCGGATCGCTTCACAATTCCATCAGTGGTAGCTCACTTCGCAAGAGAAAAAACTCATGGCGTCCAACACAAAGTGATTTTCTCGAGGACGTTAAATTGAGTTGCGTCGAATTTGGTCATGGAGGACTGTGGAATACAAAATACCATCGTGACGGTATGATTTCAATTGATAAACGCGTGTTATCCTGGAAGTTTTCTCGGGTATGGAGAATGTAGTAACTATTTTAAACGATTAGGACACCCCACACATGAAATGACTCTTGTTGCGATTAATGGGCCATTACCTGATTTTGATTTAACCGGATTCGCTCGTGTGATATCATTTGAACTCGCTACAGGGTTACATCCGTGTAGTTATGTTTGGCTTGGTAGACATATATCTGAAAAGGCCTGGATTCCAATAGTGTTACTACGATATATGATTGATTGTGGTATGCTAATATTGTTGATTGTTTCCGAAGCTATTATATGCTATCGAGCTCAGAAAGAAGTTTGGCTACCACAACCCGATCTAAATCGTATAATTAGCGAACAGGGAAAACAGTTTCCAGATTTCAATGAAGAACAAATCATGAATTGGTCTAAGGAGTTATTTGAAATTAAAAAAGAACAAGCAAAAGATTTTGGACGAAGAATAATCGGTAAATTTACCCAAGGTGGAAGATACGACAATGCAAAATATTCTTCGCGGTTGATCATAGACATCGCTGAATACGATTTTATTGTAACAGATTTAACGAAACAGGGAAAACTTGTAAATCGTAAGACGCTTTCCTATCCGATGGAAGACGATTAGGTACAATTGTTACCTATTGTGATGGATATATTAAACAATATACGCATTTGAGAAGTTCTATGCTAGCTTATGCTTCTATCAATTTATTTTCGATGATAAATAGATTTCCTAATACCGCAGTTAGAGTAGCCACTGATTCTATGTATATCCACGAGAAATACAAATCAGATGTAGCTAAATTCACAGATCCGGAGGCAAATTGGGGATGTTGGAGATTTAAAAAGGAGACGCTACATGAGTATTGTGAATCGACAGATGTTACCATGGATGAAAAGTACTTAAAGTGTGATGAGATTCAATCCGAGTTTTCTAATGCACCACCGGTATCCGATCCAATATGTAGATACAAGACAGTTTATTTAAACGGTTGTGGTGGATCAGGAAAGACAACTCGTGCAATTGAATTATATCATAGAAACACTAGCGTTTCAAAATCAAATATGATTGTCCTAACACCAACTCACAGACTCGCCAGAGAGATGAAACAACGAGGGTAAATGCCTGTACTTATCATAGTTTCTTTCGATGGAAAGGCGATGAATGGACTCCTGATCGAATGGGTGATAAATTTATTCCTGAAATCATAATTTGGGATGAAATATGCACAGTATCGTTGAAAGTATTACAAACATTTCTTGAGTGGTTGTTATTGAAAAATACAAAAGTCGTTATGTGCGGTGATCACGGACAACCACCACCATTTGTCGGTGCATCCCCACATGAATGGCTAAAGGGTTTTGTAGACTATTATGAAGAAATTAACACTGATTATAAATCACTTGATGAACAATTACGAGAATTCAAAGCGCTAATTAGATTACAACCGGATAAAATCCAGTGTGAAATAGCGCGTGAAATAATTTCAGAAACTCCCATGAATGATTTTTGGGAAACGTGGAGACCAAACGATTTGATAATTGCAAGTAGAAAAATAGTCAGAGACACACTTCAGGTGAAGTTATTTGAAACGCATAAAGCAAAATTTGCAACACTTCCAGTACCGTTGTGTTATAGGCCTTCGGATACACGAAAACAGAATATAGAAGTTGATATACCAAGACCAAAATCCGAAGGATTTCAAAGACAGAATTTAGTGTTAAATGATATTGTGCTCGTTGAAGATGCATTGCGTGCTAATAATTCCCCGTGGACGCTAGGTTACGCAGCAACAATACATTCTTCACAGGGATTGACTATATCAGATACAATTGTTTGGATGGTGGATAATCACATCGAATGGTTGAATTTAGTCTATTTTGCAGTATCCAGAGGACGAAGAATAAATCAACTTCGAAGAATTGTTTTCGATAATGACACCACAATGGATGATGCTAGCATCGTTGATGTTAAAATTATTGATAAAAAACTCTCCGGTTACAAACAACAAGACAAAAAAAAAACAACGAGAATTTGACATTGATGCTGAGTTAATAATTACGCTGAAGCAACAACAGAATAATCACTGCGCAAGTTGCAATTGTATAATGCGTTGGCAGTATTCGGATAGAGATCCTCGCCAATTTACCGTAGACAGAAAAAATAACAGTCTCGGTCATGTCAGAAACAATGTGATGTTGACTTGTCTTGAGTGCAACAGACGCAACGGCGCTAGTTAAGACCCCGCGGTGGCAATTGAGTATCGTCAGGAATCACTTGTAATTGTTCGCGTGTAAAACCCCGCTGAGGGGCAGTTGAATCCAATTTATAGATTGGATGTGTACCAGTTGATCGTGTTATAGTAGATATCTTGTGTGCAGTAACACTCCAAATAGGAACGGTAGCCCTTTTTTTTACCACCTTCGAGTTCTCCTGGTTCATATAAATACCTAACAGTGACATTACTACCAAGAATTGGTTGAAAAACGCTATAATCTTTTTGTGAAATTCTTCGAATTTCCATTTTAGGTATAGACTTCTTTTTAATCGCGTTGATAGGTTTCATGTTGATTGTTCTAGTAATCTCATTATTCAGTGCGGTAATCACAGCTGGTAACCTTTTGACCCATTCACGGGATCGCTTTTCTTGGATGAATTCTTTTGCGTATTGATATCCAAATAACCGCTCAGCAATCGTCCGATTAAATCGTTCAACAATTGCCTGATCGCGATGTAGTGCAGTATGCCTCCGTCTGATGGTGACATTGTGATCTTTCATCGCTAATAAAACAGCGCCTTCAAATTCCTTGCCAGGATCAACTTGTAACAGATTTGGCCAACGTAGTGGGCCTCGTCGATAAATCTTTTCAAATGCAGAAGCAACTTCAGGTGATGATTTTGTTTTTAGCGGTTCTGCTTGTTTGTATCGACTCGCAACGTCAACTACGGTTAGCGCGTATTTGTAACCGTTGTCATGTGGTAAAAAGAATAAATCAGCTTGATGAACTTCATTGGGTACAGTAACATCAAAATGCGAGAAATTGATTTGTTTAGGACGCGGTAGATAAATTTGCCATATAGCCTGTTTGGATAACCAATTAGCCGCAGTAGCCTTTTTCACTTTTGCGGCGCTGGCGAGTTTACTGATTGCTGCTTTACCCTTCCAGTATCCTCTCGGAGAATAACAAATCGATTCCATATCATTAATTACCGGCACCTAACATCAATTTGCCTTTCATAGCCGATTTTACCAACCACGAAGCCAATTTTTCTTTTGAAAGATTTATCAGGAATAGCATTTAACGCATGAATTAATTTCACATCTGCGAGATGCCTGTGTTGCAGATTGCTGCTTTTATATGCAACATCATGAGCATGACACGCCTTATCAATAGCGTTTATCGGATACTCGCCGAATCGGGGTTGATTTTGATCATCAAGTCTGATATCTAATCGTGTTCCGGGGCCACAGTAGCTATATTCTGGAAGGTGCTTTTCTCCGGGGTATTTTGCTCATGGGGTTCCAGGGAGTTTTGCAAATTTGGCTGTGATATCACCTCCTCGTTTTTTTTTAAAAACATCTCCGGATTGTAAAATCTTTGATTTTGTAGAAATAAATCTAAATTTTTTTGTACCACATGTTGCACATCTACCAGTAAGTGCTGATCTGTTATTTTTAGTTGTAATCGTCGCCACATCATTTGTGCTAGTACGCGTTTTACACTTCACACAATATAGATCCATAATTTATGTATAGAGATATGAATATAATTGATTTTTCAGCGACTAAAACAAGAGAACCAGTTAAGCATCATGCAGCGCTACCAAACTCTATCCGCGCAATTATAATCGGGCCATCTGGATCCGGCAAGATGCTATTGTTGCTCAATTTAATAGTGAGATGGATGAAGTGGAATAAGTTGTATTTAGTTGCTCCTAGCGTAGATGATCAACGATGCTATGACGTGTTAAAGGATTATAACGAGAATGCATCAGAAATTAAGGGTGAGAACACCATTGATTTTATAACTGATATTGACGAGGCACCATCCGTGGATGACCTTGATGGGAGCATTAATAATTTAGTCGTATACGACGATGTGATGTTAGACAATCAAAAAAACCCAGCTAGAATATTTTCCCGAGGCAGGCATAAAAACACCGACGTGATATATGTCACTCAACGCTACACTCAGATTCCAAAAGTGATCAGAGATAACTGTAATATTCTTGCTGTGTTTAACGGCGTTGATACACATACGTTACGAAATATTTGGCAGACATGGTGTTCTGATATGGACTTCAATCAATTTAAAAATTTCTTTAGTCATGCTCAGTCAACCCGGCATGGATTTATAGCAATAAATTTACATGATCCTCGGACACGATATCGTATCGGACTCGATCAAATATTCGGTTGAAATCATTTATTATGTTTTGTTAACTTGTAGCAGCAGAGAGGTTGATGACCACATCGTTGCGACGAAAATTGATTGAAAAATCGTAAAGTCTCCGTTTGCTAAATGGAGACTTATTTTTTTTGGGTTAAAATACGAATCAATTTTTTGTCGGAAAAAGGTGGTCTGTTCACCCTCTCTGCTGCTTATATATATATATATATATATATATATATATATATATATATATATATATATATATATATATATATTGGATATGTATCTAGGTTGTTATAAAACGATGTTATTCGGTTTATGTTCAGAAATATATCTCCAGAAATACGCTTATGTGTTGAGAGATTTATCTTTATGTGGTTTTTATAAGCATATAGATACATCTACCCGTAGATAGAAATACGTAGATATCTATCAGACTACGTAGATAGTTATATGTAGATATATTTATCAGGTAGAAGGTGAATATAGCTAAATTGAAAACATCGACATAAATAGATGTATTTGCACTGAAATAACTTGATGTATTTTAGTAATTGTGGATAGTTATAGCTATGTGTAGATGGATATATGTTGAGAAATGCATCTTAACTAAGTTGGAAATATCTGAGTTGAGACACCTCAACGATGATAGATGAATCTCGATTGATATAGCACGATGCTATTTCGTGTCTGTCTATAGATATGTCTACAGTCATAAGCTCACATGTTGTCCCGTTTATATTCATGTAGTTTGTTATTTGTATATCGATACATCTTCACGTAGATGGAAATATGTGAAGATCTATCAGTCTACGTAGATTGTCATATGTAGATACATTTGTCCCGAAGAAAGTGAATCTTGCAGAATTGAAACACCACAACGTAAAGTTATTTTGATTTAAATATCGCAATGTCTTCTGACAAATTTGGATAGTTATTGCTATGTGCAGCTAGATATGAATTGAGAGATCCAGCTTAACGAAGTTGCAAATATATGAATTGAATAACTTCAACTTTTAAAGATGTATCTGGATTGATATAGCACGATGTGATTTGGTTTATTTCTATAGATATGTCTCCAGACATAAGCTTAAATGTTGTGAGAATTATCTTCATGTAGTTTGTTATATGTATATAAATACATCTACACGTAAATAGAAATACGTTGATATATATAAGTCTACGTAAATAGAAAAATGTAGATTTATTTATCAGGATGAAAGTAGCAGCAGAGGGGGAGAACATACCAATTTTCGAGATGCTTCAATTTGGCAAACGAAGGCTTCCTCGTAAATGCTTTATAGAAGCGTCTATTTGGCAAACCAAGGCTTCCTCGTAAATTCTTTATAGAGCCCTTTTGGCAAAACAAAATTTAAAAAAATGGACGCCAGCGTCGTTGTCGAGCCCCTATTGCTGCTACCGGGTTAACAATCCTTGTTGAAATTGGTAGTAATTTACAATGATGAATTAGCAATATAATTTTTATATAAATTGCAAACGTCGGAGAAGCACAAATAACTAGATTAACTAGGGAACCGTTGGCTGTGATCAAGAAAGTTCTCCCGGTGAGAGATTCTTTCACAGATAATTTGCAAGCTCGACAACAAGAAAAGTTGGATTTTACCGCTGATACTGAACAATTATTTAAGCAGATAACTACGGCAACTGGAGAGGTTGTAACCGCGATAAATTAGAGTAAATCAGAGGAATCTAAATCAGAGGTAAAACCTCCCAAAAAAAAAGCGATGATAGAGTTCAAGAATTACGAGATAGATTTACCGAGGAAACTTTATCAAGTATCGATAAAGCTGATATTACTGATTTAGTAGAGTTTGCTGCGCTGGGATATTACACTAAAGAAAATTATTTAAAACCTGGACAAAAGGTTATATCAAATACATAGGTGATTTGGCTAAAGCGGTTTACAAAATTAAAAATCAAATATCACAAATTAATAATGATGATCCCACGTATCAGGCATATATAACTGCCGTTGAACGAAAATATCTCGAATATCAGGAAAAAAAAATTATTAGTGTCTGAACAACAACGATTAAAAACCGAAGAAAAACAACGAGAGAAAGAAGAACGAGAAGGATTGAAACAAGAGCGAGCAGAAGAACGAAAACGTATACAACCAAGCCCACGAGGACGAGGACGAGGACGAGGAGGACGAAGAAAAAAAGACCCTCTTGTCGAAGATCCTCAACCCGAAGAAGAAGAACCTGAAGAAGAAAAATTTGCTATTGGATATCACGGTGGTAATATACCATGTACAAGAAGTATCCTTGATGATATATCACGGTTAGAAGTTCTCATCGGAGGAAAACGAGCTGGAAATAATTCTCTGGAGATAATTAACGAAGCGGCTGAAATCTGTCAACGGTTATTTCAAGGTCTCATTGATGAACTTACTGATGATTATTACAGTGATTGATCATTTGATTAGATAAATAGCATTTAAATAAAATGATAGTACATGGTAGTATGAACAGAGCAAGACCTGTTTATGTCGTAAATTCACGATTACCAGTGTACAAGGTGACATACAGTGATGGATTAGGTGATGTTGTCACTGGATTATTTACTCGAGTTGCTCCAAAGCTTTTACCGATCGGGAAGGAAATAGTGTCAAAAGCTATTGGGGTTCTCGATGATAAGATTGGTACAGAAGTTGGTAGTAGGGCTAGTAATCTTGCTATTGAAGAGTTTGATTCCGCAAAAGAAAAACTTATGTCGTTGGCGAGAGGAAAAAAACTGTAAAATTACAATCTTCGAATCAAATGCCACCTAAGGTAGGCAAGGCAATCAACAAAATGGGAAAACAGCGATGGAAATTAATTGCTGGTTCCGGTCTAAAACGATTATAATTTAGATCAACGACTATATAATAAAATGTTTAAACATGAGATAGATGACGCTTTTGATGTAGATGCTCCTGTACGAAAAAATGATTCTATACACGGTTATCAATATTTTTCGAATAATGCTCAAAATCCAAATACAAGGTCACGAATTGAACTTAGATTTGATGACACATCTAAATACTTCTTGACATATGAAGCATTCATCGAGGTAGAGGGGAGACTAGTAAAAAATGATTATATTCCATTTGTTGCTGCTGATCACCTCGAAAATATTCCGATTGGGTTTGTCAACAATGGCATAATGGCGCTATTTAGTAGCGCGCAGTATATAATCAATTCTACTAGAATCGAATCCATTGATAACGATGTTGATGTTGCAACCACAATAATGGGTTTAGCTAGATACTCTGACGATTTTATTAAATCTGCGGGTCATTCAATGATGTTTGCGAAGGATACTACCAATAACGCTAATCATATTGAATTTGTTGTAAGACGACCACAAAATCATGCTGAAGCCGCTGACGTTGATGTTGAGGATATGATTATTAGTAAAAATGATACTTACAATCCAGGATTTGCAGCGCGAAAGAAGATGATAGACAATCTTGGTAGATCTTCATGTGCGATTCCGTTGTCGCATATATTTGGATTTTGTAGAGATATCAGAAAAAGTTATCTTTGGTGCTAGTCGTACTGTAGTGCTCACGCGAAGATCAACTGATGATTATGCTTTTTGGCGTGCTGCTGCTCCTGTTACTGATGGTGAAGTGGAATTGACAAAATTAGTTTTATGGATGCCAATTATGACTCCATCGTTGACTGTTGAGACGCGGTTGCTATCTTTTATGGATCATGGAGGAAAATCATTATTGTCCAGGTCTGATATTACAACAGCTACCATAACTAGTAATGTTGTCGATGTTTATGCTTGGCAGCTTGCGCTAACGAAAAATGTTTCCGCGCCAAGACATATCTTTGTTGCGTTACAAAATGTCTCGCGGGTACAAAAAAAGCGGGGGCTGCAAATGATAGTTTACAATTGCGTAGTCATATAATATTTGATAAATGTAATGTCAGTGAGGTATCATTGCGAATAAGTAATCAAAAAGAACCAGCAGAACAACTTATTCTCGATTACAGTAGTAATCAAATAGGTAGAGTGTATCATTGGTTGTGGTCTTATATGGGTCGAGATCAAAACATTGATACTGGACTACAAATATCACAATGGGATTTTAAACAATTTTATCCGATTTATTATATTTCGTTGCAACATCTTGATCTATCTAAACATTCGACAGTTGATGAAAAATTTCAGGCTCGTATAGGTGATGCTCTTGGAGAATTTAGAGCAGTTGCTGTAATTCTCAGTGATAAATCTATGACGTTTGAGGGTGGTGGTGGAAAAATGCGAGTCATTGACGCACCCATTGAAAATATGTAATTGAAAATCCTTCGGATTTTTCACTCAAAGAGTTTCAATGGGACAATTAGATTATCACTATCTAAATAAAATGTCGTACAATCATGTTAATGTCACCCTGACACCTGGCCAGGTAAAAAAAATACAATCGAAAAATTCTACTACGTGTGGCACAGCGATAACGCTAAAACATGAACAAATGACAGGTGGATCAAATAAATTATCGTTGACAAAAACTCAACTTAATCATTTCAATAAAGCGTTAAAAGCTGGTACAGGAGTTAAGTTGACTTTTTCATAAGCCGCGGTCAACGATATGATTAAATCAGGTGGAATATTTCCTCTTGCTGCAATGGCTCCACTAGCTATTCCTGCTCTGAAAGCACTTGGACTAGGCGCTGCTGGTGCTGTTGGTAGCATTCTTATAGGTAAAATTTTTGGAAAAGGGTATAAAAAAGGGAAAGGGATTCAGACTGCCGGGAAGCCGGTACACAAAACACTATGGACGGGGATTGGGAAATCAACAGGGCGGTTTCATAGGTCCTTTCTCGCTGGCAAAAATGTTGATGGGGTAACTTTCGTGGTTCCAATGTCTAATTTTGACCTCGCCGACGCAGTAAAGAAACTCCCAATAAAACATTTCAGAGGTGTATTCATGAAAGATCGATTACCATCACAACCACATATCCCAGAAACTGGGAAACAGAGATAAAATCTTCTATGTTGGAACTAGAACACTTCAAGTCAGATATGCAGATCACGTTGAAAAGTTTACATCATTTCGTAAAAATATTATTGATAAATTTTTTACAACCACGCTGGATAAACTCGAAATAAAACTCCCTGATATTAAAAATCAATCGATGAGATGAAAAGCACCACAGTTTTATTAAGCGAATTCAACATGCGATATACGATACTTTCAAAATATGTTGAATTCGTTTAATAAAACTGTATGCCTTAGGCAACATATATTTATTCCTTTGAATAAATCAAGGATTATGCAATAAGGATGATAGCAATCGTTGAAAAACAAAAAATAATATTTTAAATATCACTGCAACCGTCAAGGGTATTTATCGATTAACAATAGTGTCGCCGACTCAATTTAATATTTCATCAACGAGTTCATCTGGGGTCGGCAATACAATATCAACAATCATCGACAAGGATACAACTGAACAGTTCACGATAAAAGCAATCGATGGTAATCTAGCTAGGGCATCAATAACATGGTATGCGGAATTCGTAGTGGATTTAAGTAAACAATTAAACCGCTAGCGGTTTCAATTAAATCTACTTAAAACCACTAGTGTTTTCAAAATAAAATGTCATCACAGCAATATCGCTATGATCAGGTCAGAGAATTTCAAACTAAACTCAAAACACTCACTGAGGAGTATCAAACAAAAATAAAAAATACCGACGGCGGATCAACGTCATTGACGTAACCGTGTACTCGGTATCTGGTGTAATCACTGGTGCTGGTATTATATTATCTTCGGTTACTGCTCGTTTCATTTCATATTCATTTCCTAATTCTTTCCTAATTCTTTCCACGATAGTAAATAACAGGACAAACTTACGTCATTTTCATATTTTGAAAGTATCGTATATCGCATGTTGAATTCGTTTAATAAAACTGTATGCCTTAGGCAACATATATTTATTCCTTTGAGTGCCATATGGAATGTCTTGGAAATCGGAGAGGATTCTATCACAATTTAACTGATCTGACAATTGAATTCCTTGAGATCTCAAATTTGAAATCGCAGTTATAAACTCACTGATATTTTCAGAATTCATATTATATAATAATACATATTTCTAATATATATTTTAAAAAAAAACTGGTTTCAATTTTGACCCGTTTTCTTAGACAATACAATGCCGCTACCTCCGTTTTGTTAAGGTAGGTTTCTAGGCACACATATACTTAATTAAGGACAATACAATGCCGCTACCTCCGTTTTGCTAGGGTAGGTTTCTAGTCATAATGAACCTTATTTGGAACCACTCAGGTGTATTTCACATCGGAGGCGCCCAGAGGTTACATATATAAGACAACACATCTCATAGGAACCCCTCAGGTGTAATATTTGCATCTGACCGGGCCCAGAGGTATCACGAAACATATTCCCCGCGAAGATATCTAATTCGTCAAATAACGGATTAGAAATCTAAGAGGTTATGTTTAGTGAATGGACGTCACATTTACATCATATATATACAATGAATGAATGGATGATAATGGTATGATAGTACACACTTCTACATTCAAACTGAAACCACCATACCCCCCACAAAATCACCCCGGGTTGAATGAAAAAAAAACACATTCACACCGTGTGACGCGGTGTGTGGTATGGTGGTCTCACGATTTTAATTTCGAAGGACTCAACCCCCCAATTATATAAAACCATTCAAATCGGTACCGTCGACAATATGTCTGTTACGAGAATCGAACCATGGGCCCCAGGATGACGCGTAACGAATTACGCTAGATTCTACAGGTATATGCTTTTGAATGCGATATATGTGTAAACAACAAACAAAAGAAAACCCATTGAGGGTAACTTTTTCATAAGCCGACATACCCACACGCGTTATTTCCCTTTGGTGTTATATATAATAGTACAAAATGAAATCTAGATGTAAATGAATTGAATTCTTTGTCGAGTCTTTTGAAAAATCGCTGATCGATATACCCCTTCTGCTACTTTTCGTACTAAGGGTTCACACATATTGAAATATATACCGGTTTCATTCATAGATTGGAATAATTTTTGTTCGTTATTTGTTGTATTAAATGATTTTACGGGTCTCTTCCCAATTGATTTACAAGTACCAGTTTTCCCAGATGTAGTATTCTCTTTCTGTGTAACAGCTTGTAAATTATCTAAAGAATTATCAGTCTTAATACTATTTATGTGATCAATAACAAAACCATCCCTGATCAATCCGTTACATACCTCATACACGAAACGATGATTAAGATATTTCTTCTTCCCAGCACCATACCCTTGATTAATCACATAACCAACTGGTTTATTCAGTCTACGGTTTCTGATAATACCATCACGGGATGCCTTATAGTTGGAAATCACCGGATGCGGTTGAAATTATTGGTCCATTTATATACTATAATATTTTTTGTCTAATTAATTACTTTGTTGAATTATTACTTGAGAAATCTTCCAATGTAGTCTTGAGGAGTTTTTCTGATTTTGTCGTTGACAATGTAAAGGACAGGGTCATTGATGGAATCTTTGATTCGTTTATCATATTAACGCTTCAACATTCTATATCGCTTACCACCACAAATGAGACACAACTGCGATTTACCACGCACCCCTACCCCACATCGTATCCAAGTGACTGGGCCAAAACTTCCACGTCGTACGCTTTGTAAATGATACCCACAGAATTCCTTTCTGCAATGATTTATTATATAATAATTTTCTTATTTAAATACTTGTTTTAATTATAATATGAAGGAGTTCGAGAGATTATCGAAAATTAAGCATTAGAAAAATGGTAAATTCAATTTCGATAGAGTCTCCGTAGATACACCAAAGAGTCTAATTAGTGATAGAACCATGATAGATAAAATTCGTGATTGTTTTAATGAATTCAAGCGTGATGGAGCATCTCACTGTTTTCGAATTGATGGTAGTGTTGATGCTACCATGAACAACAAAAAGAAGCAGCAATAATCTCATATCTTGACAAGAAAAAGTATTTTTTTTAGAGTGAAATTCATTATTCGCTCAGAAACGGGAGATTGGATTATTCGAGATAAATTTGAACCCATCCTGAAAGATAAAAGAACTATCACTGTGAGTCGAGATTCCAAACCAGGAAATCTGACTGGAATTGACAAACCGTACTACGAGAGATCTTATCCTGTAATAGCAGTTGTTTATGAAATATATCCGATAAATAATAAACCAAGTATTAAAAAATTAAAACCCGTGAAACTATCATCGTTGAATTGTGTAGCAGAACGAATAATAGAACACTTCACAAATGCGTTGCGTGGAAACAAATTGACTGATCTAAGACGCAAAAAAAATAAATGAATGGGGACTAACAGTAAAAGAAAGCAGAGCAACGATTCAAAATGTGGCAGAACTAGAACGAATACTAAAATTCCCAATATCAATAACGACGATAAAAGGCGAGATATTATATGAACCGAAATATAAATCGAGAGGATCCCCAATCAAAATTATTGATCATAACGAACACGCGTGGACACCTGCAGTAACAATATTACCACGAGATAGAACAATAAAATATCTACCCGCGGAGTTCTCGGTTGGGGATTTTTTCCCGGAGGAGAAATTATTTGATTTTATTTCCGAGTTAAGTAAAAACGACCCGGTGTCAATGTGGTTACTTCACAGTTTTGAGCACGAAGAGGGTAAATTCGATCAATTTGTAAGACCCAATGGAGAATTATACCGCACTGAAGTCCTCCACAACGAGATGAAAAAACTAGTTAATGGTTTTTCAAAGGATTACGACGAACAATTATTAACAAATTGTTTTACTATTCCGTTGGTTGCAGCTCATTTTGCGAGAAAGAAAAACATGTGGAAACCAACAAGAACTGAATTTCTATCAGATATCAAATCAACCTGCATCGAATATAACCATGGCAGATTATGGAATACAAAATATGACCCTAAAACTATTATTTCAGTTGATATGATTGCGTGTTATCCCGGGAGTTTTATCGGATATGGAGAATGTGCTGAATACTTCAAGCGATTTGGACATCCCACACATGAAATATCCCGTGTTGCGATTAATGGACCACTACCTGATTTTGATTTAACCAGATTCGCTCGTGTGGTATCATTTGAATTGGCAACAGGACTTCATCCGTGTTGCTATGTTTGGATTGGTAGACATATATCTGAAAAACACTGGATGCGAATAGTGCTATTACGGTATATGATTGATTTTAAAATGCTGATATCGCTGATTGTCAGTGAAGCGATTATATCATATCGAACACAGACTGTCTGTTACCACAACCTGATAGTCTAGATAGTATAATCAGCGAAAACAAAAAACAATACCCTGATCTCGACGAAGAATATATCTTGAAATGGTCCAAACCGATATTTGAAGTTAGAAATAAACAAACAAAAGATTTCGGTAGAAGAATAATTGGTAAGTTCACACAGGGTGGAAAATACAATAACCGATATTCTTCACGGTTGATTATAGATAGCGTTGAATACGATTTTATAATCGCGGATGTAACATCTAAGCATATATATGTAAATCGTAAAGATGCTTTTTTGTCCCATGGAACAAAATTCGGTACAATTGTTACTTACAACGATGGATACAGTCTTGAGTATACACATTTGAAGGCGTCTATGCTTGGTTATGCTTCTATTAATTTGTTTTCAATGATAAATAGATTTCCTAACACTTCAGTTAGAGTGATTCATTTTATATAAACGTGAAACACAGCGAAGCAGTGGCTGAATTCACAAATTCTGACGAGAGTTGGGGGATCATGGAGAATTAAAAAAGAAATATCGTCTGATTATTCCAAATCAGCAGATGTTACGATTGAAAACAATTACTTGAAAAATAATCAGATATTAGACTATCTATTGCACCGCCGATATCTGATCCAATATGTAAATATCAAACCGTTTACTTAAACGGCTGTGGTGGGTCAGAAAAGATTACTCGTGTGATTGAATTATTTCGCAAAAACGCATAAACATGATTATGCTAACACCGACCCACAGACTTGCAAGAGAGATGAAACAGCGAGGAATTAATGCTTGCACTTATCACAGTTTCTTTCGATGGAAAGGCGACGAATGGACTCCTGATCGAATGGGTGAGAAATTTATTCCTGAAGTCATTATTTGGGATGAGATATGCACGATGTCGTAAGATGCATTACAAAAATTTCTCGAGTGGCTATTGCTATTAATACGAAAGTGATAATGTGCGGCGATCATAGCCAACCACCACCATTTGTCGGTTTATCTCCACATGATTGGCTGAAGAATTTTGTAGACTATGAATAAATTAATACCGATCATAGAGCACTTGATGAACAAGAAATAATTAAATTACAACCGGATAGAATCCAATGTGAAATAGCGCGTGAAATAATTTCGTAATCTCCATTAAATGATTTCTGGGAAGCGTGGAGACCAAACGATTTGATATTGGCAAGTAGAAAAAGAGTTAGAGACTTCAGATGAAGATATTTGAATTGCATAAACAAAAATTTGCAACACTTCCAGCGCCGCTGTGTTATAGACCCAAAGATACACGAAGACAAAATATCGAAGTTGATATTCCAGGACAAAGTGAAAAGCAGAATTTAGTGTTAAATGATATTGTGTTGGTTGATATCAATGTCGTCGAAGATGCATTGCGCGCTGATAAATCCTCATGGACGCTATGTTACGCAGTGACGATACATTATTCACAGGGATTAACTATATCCGATACAATTGTTTGGATGGTAGATAATCACATCGAGCGGTCGAATTTAGTTTATCTTGCGGTGTGCAGAGTACGAAGAATAAAACAACTTCGAAGAGTTGTTTTAGATGTTAATGACACTACAATAAAAAATATTGTCAGCGATGATATAATAAAAAAACTCTCTGGTTATAAACAACAGGATAAGAAAAATAACAGAGAATTTGACATTGATGTCGCATTAATAATTACACTGAAGCAACAACAGAATAATCACTGCGCGAGTTGCAATTGTATAATGAGTTGGTGCTGGTCGGATAAGGACTCTCGACAAATTACCTTAGATAGAAAAATAGCAGCGTAGGTCATACCAGAGATAATATGATGCTGACTTGCGTTGAATGCAACAGACGAAGAGGTGTTAGTTAAGACCGCGCAGTGGTAATTGAGTATCCTCAGGTATCACTTGTAGTTGTTCACGATTAAATCCTTGCTGAGGAGCAGTTGAATCCAATCTATAGATTGCTGGTCTACCCGTGGATAGTGTTATACTAGATATTTTATGCGTGGTGACACTCCAAATTGGATCATTAGCTCTTTTTTTGCCACCTTTGAGCTCTCCTGGTTCATATAAATACCTAACAGTGACATTGCCGAGTATTGGTTGTTTTGAAAAATCTTTTTTGCTGTTTTTCAGGTATATACTTTTTTTTAATAGCGTTAATAGGTATTATATTAATTGTTCGAGTAATCTCATTTTTTTAGCGCGGTAATTACGCCTGGTAATCTCTTGGCCCATTCACGAGATCGTTTATCCTGATGAATTCCTTCGCGTATTGATATCCAAATAACCGCTCAGCAAGTGTCCGATTAAATCGTTCAACAATTGCCTGATCGCGATGTAGCGCAGTATGTCCTCGTCTGATGGTGACATTATGATGCTTCATTGTTGATAACACTGCACCCTGAAATTCCCTGCCAGGATCAACTTGTAATAGATTTGGCCAACGCAGAGGACACCTACGATAAATCCTTTCAAACGCAGAAGCCACTTCAGTTGACGATTTTGTTTTTAACGGCTCTGCATGTTTGTATTGACTCGCAACATCAGCTACGGTTAACGCGTATTTGTAAACACCATCATGCGGCAGAAATAGTATATCAGTCTGATGAACCTCATTAGGGACGGTCACATCAAAATGCGAGTAGTTAATTTGTTTAGGCGGTAGTAGATAAATTTGCCATATCGCCTGTTTGGATAACCGATCCGTTGATGTAGTATTTTTTTTACCTTTGCGGCACTAGCGAGTTTACCAATTGCTGCTTTACCTCTCCAGTATACTCTTGGAGAATAATAAATAGATTCCATGTTGTTATTAATTACCAGCACCCATCATCCTTTCATCGCCGATTTTATTAACCATGAAACCAATTTTTCTTTGAAGGATTTATCAGTGATAGAATTCAACGCATGGATTAATTTCACATCTGCGAGATGACTTTGTTGTAAATCACCGTTCCGGTAAGCTTTATCATGTACCCGACACGCTTCATCAATTGCATTTATCGGATTTTCTCCCGGGTTAGGATTATCCTGACTATCAAGTCTGATATCTAGTCGTGTTCCCGGTCCACAATAACTATATCCGGGAAGGTGTTTTTCCCCTGGATACTTTGTCCACGGGGTTCCTGGAAGTTTAGTTTTACCGGCGGTGATATCTTTGCAACTTTTTTATTTACAAATCGATATTGTTTTATCCCACATACCTCACACTTACCAAGATCCGCTTCTCGGTTATTTTTTGTGGTAACATTTGTCAGGTCAATAGTTGGTGTACCCTTCCTACATTTCACACAATATAGATCCATAATATTATTATGCTATATCTAATGGAAGTAATTAATTTCTCAGCGCTAAAGAACAAACAACAAGTAAAACATCACGTTATGTTACCAAACTCTATCAGGATGATAATCATCGGACCCTCAGGGAGTGGTAAAACTCAGTTGTAGCTCACAATGATAATGAAATATATGACCTCGGACAAATTATATTTAGTTGCTCCGAGCGTGGATGATCAGCATTATTATCAAGTGTTAAAAGATTACAACGAAAATGTTTCAGAATTTGCTGGTGATAACGTCATTGAGTTTATCACAGGTATTGACGAAGCGCCATCCGTGGAAGACTTAGATATCGGAGTTAACAATCTTGTTGTGTACGACGATGTAATGATAGATAAACCAAAAAATCCCGCCAAAATATTTTCCCGAGGGCGTCATGAAAACACAGACGTGATATATGTCACTCAACGTTACACACAGATCCCCAAGGTGATCAGAGATAATTGTAATTTAGTGTGTGTGTTTAACGGAGTTGATACACACACACACACTCAGAAATATCTGGCAGACTTGGTGCACCGATATGGATTATAATCAATTTCAAAATTTCTTTAGTAGTGCCAGAGCCACCCCACATGGATTTGTAACGATAAGTATACATGATCCTCGGACACGATATCGTGTTGGATTAGATCGTATTTATGCCTAATTCAGTTAACCCAGTAGCAGCAACAGGGGCGCGACAACGACGCTGGAGTCCTTTTTTATTTTGTTTTGCCAATGGGCCTCTATAAAGAATTTACGAGGAAGCCTTGGATTGCCAAAAAGACGCTTCTATAAAGCATTTACGAGGAAGCCTTGGTTTGCCAAATTGACGTTTCTAAATAATTGGTCTGTTCGCCCCCTGTGCTCTAAAGCGGATCTAGCTGAATTGAAAATCATCGACACAGATAGATGTATTTGGATTGAAATATATCCATGTGTTACAAGTAAAGGTGTATAGTTATAGCTATGTGTAGATGGATATACGTTGAGAGATGCATCTTCACGAATTAGAAATATTTCAATTCAACCACGTCAATGCTTATGAATGCATCTGGATTGATGTGAGTTGGTATCTGCCTATAGACATGTCTCCAGACATAGCATTAGATGTTGTCATATTAATCTTCATGTAGTTTTTATATGTATATCGATACATCTTTACGTAGATGGAAATATATAGAGATCTATCAGTCAACGTAGATTGTCATATGTAGAGAGATTTATTCCCGAGAAAATGAATCTTGCTGAATTGAAACAGCACAACGTAGATGAATATATTTGGATTGAAATATCTTGATGTCTTCTAGTACATATGGATAGTCATAGCTACGTGTACAAGGATAATGTTTGAGAGATGCATCTTAACGAAGCTGGAAATATCTGAATTCAACCACGTCAAGTTGACAGATGTGTCTGGATTGTTACAGCACGATGTGATTCGGTCTTGTCCATAGATATCTCTCCAGACATAAGCTCACGTGTTGTGAGATTTATCTTCATGTAGTTTGTTATATGAATATAGAAACATCAACACGTAGATGGAAATACGTAGATATATAACAGTCTACGTAGATAGTAATAAGTATATACATTTATCAGGTAGAAAGTAAATCTAGCTGAATTGAAAACATCGACATAGATAGCAGCATTCGGATTGAAATATCTCGATGTGTTTTGGTAAATGAGGATAGTTGTAGCTATGTTTAGATGGATATGTATTGAGAGATGCGTCTTCACGAAGTTGGAAAGATAACGAATTCAACGACCTCAACGTTTATGGATGTATCTGGATTGATAGAGCATAATGATAGTTGGTTTCTGCATATAGATATGTCGCCGGACATAGCGTTAGATGTTGTCATATTAATCTTCATGTAGTTTTTATATGTATATCGATACATCTTCACGTAGATGGAAATATGTAGAGAGCTCTCAGTCAACGTAGATTGTCATATGTAGAGAGATTTATTCCCGAGAAAGTGAATCTAGCTGAATTGAAAGAGCACACCGTAGATGAATGTGTTCGGATTGAAATATCTCGATGTATTTTGGTAAATGTAGATAGTTATAGCTATGTTTAGATGGATATATGTTGCGAGATCCATCGAACGAAGTTGGAAATATCTGATATCAGACACTTCAAATATGATAGATTATTCTCGATTGATATATAACGATGTCATTTGATTTCTGCCTATAGACATATCTCCAGACATAAGCTTAGATGTTGTCAGATTAATCTTCATGTAGTTTGTTATATGTATGTCGATACATCTTTACGTTGATGAAAATATGTAGAGATCTCTCAGTCTACGTAGATTGTCATATGTAGATAGATTTATCCCCAATAAAGGGAATCTAGCTGAAATGACACACCACTACGTAGATGAATGTGTTTGGATGGAAATATCTCGATGTATTCTAGTAAATATGGAGAGTTACAGCAATGTGTAGATGGATATATGTTGACTGTTGCATTTTAACGAAGTTGGAAATATCTGCATTCAACCACCCCAACGTTGATAGATGTATCTGGATTGATATAACACGATGTGATTTAGTTTTTGTCTATAGATATGTCTCCAGACTTAAGGCAGCATGTTGTGAGATTTATCTTCATTCAGTTTGTTATTTGTATTTCGATACATCTTCACGTAGATGGAAATATGTAGAGATGTATCAGTCTCCGTAGACTATCATATGTTGATAGATTTATCCCGAAGAATGTCAATCAAACTAAATTGAAACACCACAACATAAAAGTATTTGGATTGAAATATCTTTACGTATTCTAGTAAATATTAATAGTTGTAGCGATATGTATATGGATATATGTTGATAAGATGTATCTTATCGAAGTTGCAAATATCTGAATTTAACAACCTCAACGTTGAATGATGTATCTGGATTGATATAGCACGATGTGATTTGGTTTCTGTCTATATATATGTCTCGAGACATAAGCTTAATTGTCGTGATAATTATCTTCATGTAGATTGTTATATGTATATTTGAAATGGATCAATATATATAGATGTATTTGGAATGAAATATCTCAATGTGTTTTAGTAAATGTGGATTTTTATAGCTACGTGTAGATGGATATATGTTGAGAAATTCATCTTAACGAAGTTGGAAATATCTGAATGCAACCACCTCAACGTTGATAGATGTATCTGGATTGATATAACACGATATGATTTTTTTGTGTCTATAGATATGTCTACCGGCATAAGATTCCATGTTTTCACATTGATCTTCATGTAGTTTATTATATGTATATCGTTACATCATCATGTAGTCTTTGTAAATTGTCAATTGTACATAGATTTATCCCTAAACAAACTTAATCTAGTTGAAATGAAACACCACAAAGTAAATGCATGTATTAGGATTCCAATATCTCCAGACATACGCTTACGTGTTGTTAGATGTATCTTCATGTAGTTTGTTATATGTATATAGATAGATCTACACGTAGATTTAAATACGTAGAGATCTATCAGTCTACGTAAATCGTAATCTGTAGATATATTGATCAGGTAGAAACTTAATCTAGCTGAACTGAAAAACATCGACATAGATTGATATATTTGAATTGAAATATATGGATGTATTTTAGTAAATGTGGATAGTTATATCTATGTTTAGATGGATATATGTTGAAAAATGCATCGGAACGGAATTGGAAATATCTAAAGTCAGACATCTCAACGTTGATACATTATTCGCGATTGTTATAGTAGGATGTGATATGGTTTCTGCCAATAGACATGTCTCCAGACATAAGTTTCGATGTTCACAGAATAATCTTCATGCAGTTTTTTTATATGTATATCGATACAGCTTTATGTTGATGGAAATATGTAGAGATCTGTCCGACAACGTAGATTGTAATATGGAAATAGATTGAGGCCGCAAGAAGGTGAATCTAGCTATATTGAAAAACTACAACGTAGATGAATGTATTTGGATTGAAATATCTCGATGTATTCTAGTAAATATGGATAGTTATAGCTATGTATACATGAATATATGTTGAGAGATATATCTAAACGAGGTTGGAAATATCTAATTTCAACAACCTCAACTTTGATAGATGTATATGGATTGATATAGCACGATGTGGTACGGTTTATGTCCATAGATATATCTCCAAACATAAGCTTACGTGTTGTGAGATTTTTTTATCTTGATGTGTTCTTTTAGATGTATATAGATACATCAACCCGTAGATAGAAATACGTATATATCTATCGGACTACGTAGATAGTTATATGTAGATATATTTATGAAGAAGAAAGTGAATATGGCTAAATTGAAAAACATCGACATAGATAAATATATTTGCATTGAAATATCTTGATGTATTTTAGTAATTTTAGATACTTATAACTATGTGTAGATGGATATATGTTGAGAAATGTACCTTAACTAAGCTGGAAATATCTGCCTTGAGACACATCAACGAAGATAGATGAATTTCGATTGATATAGCACGATGAGGTTTCGTTTCTGTCTATAGATATGTCTACAAACATAATTTTAGATGTTGCCATATTAATCTTCATGTAGTTTATTATATGCGTATCGTTTTATCTTCATGTAGATGGAGATATGTAGAGATCTATCAGTCTACGTAGATTGTCATATGTAGATAGATTTATCCCCAATAAAGTTAATCAAACTGCATTGTAACACCACAACGTAGATGAATGTGTTTGGATTTAAATATCTCGATAGATTCTAGTAAATATTAATAGTTATAGCTATGTGTAGATGGATATATATTTAGAGGTGCATCTAAACCAAGCTGGAAATATCAGAATTCAACCACCTGAACGTTGATAGATGTATCTTGATTGATAGAGTACGATGTGATTTGGTTTCTGTCTATAGATATGTCACCCAGACATAAGCTAAAATACTGTGAGATGTATCTTCATGTAGTTTGTTATATGTATCTAGATACACCTTTTTGTTGATGGAAATATATAGAGATCTATCAGTCTACTTTTGAAGGAATATGTAGATTTATTTATCAATTAAAAACTGAATGTAGCTGAATTGAAAAACATCAACATATATAGATGTATTTGGAATAAAATATCTCGATGTAATTTAGTAAATATGGATTTTTATAGCTACTTGTAGATGGGTATATGTTGAGAGATTCATCTTAATAAAGTTGAAAGTCTCTGAATTCAAGTACCTCAACGTTGACAGATGTATCTCGACAGATATAGCACGATGTCATTTGTTTTCTGTCTATAGATATGTCCCCATACTTAGGTTTAAATGTTGCGAGGAATATCTTCATGCAGTTTGTTTTTTGTATATACATCCATCTACACGTAGATGGATTTAAGTAGATATCTTTTAGTCTACGTTAATAGTAATATGTAAATATATTTATCGTATAGAAAGTGTATCTAGCTGAATATAAAAACATCGAAATAGATGTTTTTTAATTGCAATATCTAGATGTATTTTGGTAAATGTGGATAGTTATAGATATGTTTTTGTTGCATATATGTGGAGAGATGCATCTTAACGCCGTTGGAAATATCTGAATTCAGACACCTCAACTTTGATAGATGAATCTCGATTGATATAGCACGATATGATTTGGTTTCTGTCTATAAATATGTCTACAGACATAAGATTACATGTTGTTACGTTAATCTTCATGTAGTTTATTATATGTATATCGTTACATCTTCATGTAGATGGAACTATGTAAAGATCTATCAGTCTACGTATATTGTCATCTGTACATAGATATATCCCAAACAAAGTTAATTTAGCTGAATTGAAACACAACAAAGTAGATGCATGTATTAGGATTAAAATATCTCGATGTATTCTAGTAAATATGAAGAGTTAATACCAAGTGTAGATGCAAATATGTTGAGGTGCATCTAAACTAAGTTGGAAATATCTGAATTCAACCACCTCAACGTTGATAGATGTATCTTGATTGATAGCGCACGATGTGATTTGGTTTCTGTCTATATATATATGTCTCCAGACATAAGCTAAATTGCTGTGAGATTTATTTTCATGTAGTTTATTATGTCTATATACATACATCAACACGTAGATGTAAATACGTAGATTTATATCAGTCTACGTAAATGTAGATTTATTTATCAGGTACAAAGTGGATCTTGCTGAATTGAAAGACATCGAGATAGTTAGATGTATTTGAAATGAAAACTCTCGATGTATTTTAGTAAATGCTAATAGTTATAGCTATGTGTAGATGGATATTTGTTAAGAGATGCGTCTTAACGAAGTTGGAAATATCTGAATTCAACCACCTCAACGTTGATAGATGTATCTGGATTGATATAGCAGGACGTGATTCGGTTTAGGTCCATGGATATCTCTCCAGACATAAGCTTACGTGTTGTGAGATTTATCTTCATTTATTTTGTTATAGGTATATATAGATACATCTACACGTAGATGGAAATACGTTGATATATAACAGTCTACGTAGATTGAAATATGTAGATACATTTATCAGGTAGAGAGTGAATCTAGCTGAATTGAAAAACATCGAATATATATATATATATATATATATATATATATATATATATATATATATATATATATATATATATATATATATAAGCAGCAGAGAGGGTGAACCCTACAAATTTCCGAGCGTCGATTCGGAAATCTGAGGCTTCTACAAAATAGTAAAAAAAATGGCGTCTATTCGATAAAATAAGATTTCCTTATATACGCCAACGTCGTTGTCATTCACCCTCTCTGCTGCTATGGGTTAATAATTCTATAACGAGTTCAACCAAATATTTGATCGAGTCCGATACGATATCGTGTCCGAGGATCATGTAAATTTATTGTTATAAATCCGTGCGGAGTCGACTGAGCGTTACTAAAGAAATTTTTAAATTGATTGAAGTCCTTATCAGAGCACCATGTCTGCCAAATATTTCTAAGAGTATGAGTATCAACGCCGTTAAATACACATAGTAGGTTACAGTTGTCTCTAATCACTTTTGGAATCTGAGTGTAGCGTTGAGTGACATATATCACGTCAGTGTTTTTGTGACGCCCACGGGAAAAGATCCTAGCTGGGTTTTTTTTGATTGTCTAACATCACATCGTCGTATACGACTAAATTGTTAATGTTCCCATCAAGGTCATTCACGGATGGCGCCTCGTCAATATCAGTTATAAAATCAATGGCGTTTTCACCCTTAATTTCTGATGCATTCTCGTTAAAATCTTTTAGCACTTCATAGCATCGTTGATCATCTACGCTAGGAGCAACTAAATACAACTTATCCCATTTCATCCATCTCATTATTAAATTGAGCAACAATTGCGTTTTACCGGATCCAGATGGCCCGATTATAATTGCGTGGATAGAGTTTGGTAGCGCTGCATGATGCTTAACCGGTTCTCTTGCTTTGGTCGCTGAAAAATCAATTATATCCATATTTCTATACATAAATTATGGATCTATATTGTGTGAAGTGTAAAACGCGTACTGGCACAGATGACTTGACGACGATTACAACTAAAAACAACCGATCAGCGCTTTCTGGTAAATGCGTACAATGTGGTACAAAGAAATTTAGATTTGTGTCTATGAAATCTGATTTAAAAAAAAACGAGGAGGTGATATCGCAGCCAAATTGGCAAAACTCCCTGGAACCCCATGGGCAAAGTACCCCGGAGAAAAGCACCTTCCGGGATATAGCTACTGTGGACCGGGAACCAGACTTGACATCAGACTCAATGATCAAAATCAGCCCCGACCCGGTGAAGAACCAATAAACGCCATTGATAAGGCCTGTCACCTTCATGATGTTGCTTATAAAAGCAGCAATCTTCAAAACAGGCATCTAGCAGATGTGAAATTAATTCATGCGTTAAATGCTATTTCTGATAAATCCTTCAAAGAAAAATTGGCTTCCTTTTTGATAAAATCGGCTATGAAAGGTAAATTGATGTTAGGTGCCGGTAATTAATAATATGGAATCAATTTATTATTCCCCAAGAGGATACTGGAGGGGTAAATCAGCAATCAATAAACTCGCTAGCGCTGCAAAAGTGAAAAAAACTACAGCGGCGGATTGGTTATCCAAACAGGCACTATGGCAGATTTATCTACCACCGCCTAAACAGATTAATTACTCGCATTTTGATGTGACCGGACCCAATGAAGTTCATCAGGCTGATATATTATTTTTGCCACATGACAACGGTTACAAATACGCGCTAACCGTAGTTGACGTTGCGAGTCGATACAAAGAAGCAGAACCACTGAAGACAAAATTTGCCACTGAAGTCGCTTCTGCATTTGAAAGGATTTATCGACGAGGCCCACTACGCTGGCCAAATCTATTGCAGGTTGATCCTGGCAAGGAATTTCAAGGCGCTGTTTTATCAGCGATGAAACATCACAATGTCACCATCAGACGGGGGCATACTGCGTTACATCGCGATCAGGCAATTGTTGAACGATTTAATCGGACACTTGCTGAGTGGTTATTTGGATATCAATATGCGAAGGAGTTTATTCAGGATAAAAGATCCCGTGAATGGGTTAAGAGATTACCAGCTGTGATTACCGCACTGAATAACGAGATTACTAGAACAATTAATTTGAAACCTATCAACGCGATTAAAAAGAAGTCTATACCCGTACAACCACAAAAAGATTTCAACGAACCAATTCTTGGTAGTAATGTCACTGTAAGGTATTTATACGAATCAGGAGAGCTGGAAGGTGGCAGAAAAAGGGCTACTGATCCTATTTGGAGTGTCACCGTACATAAAATATCCGGCATAACACGATCAACTGGTAGACCAGCAATCTATAAACTGGATTCAACTGCTCCTCAGCGAGGATTTACTCCACAACAACTACAGGTAATTCCCGAGGATACTCAATTACCACCGCGTGGTCTTAACTAGCACCCCCCAGAGGCATTGTGCTGGCACCCCGGCGTCTGTTGCACTCAAGACAAGTCAACATAACGTTATCTCTGATATGACCTACGCTGCTATTCTTTCTGTCTACGGTAAATTGGCGAGGATCTTTATTCGACCGACTCCAACGCATTATACAATTGCAACTCGCGCAGTGATTATTCTGTTGATGCTTCAGCGTAATTATTAATTCAGCATCAATATCAAATTCTCTATTATTTTTTTTATCCTGTTGTTTATAACCAGAGAGTTTTTTTCTGATTATATCCTTGATGTTGTCGGCGCTGATTGAAGTGTCATTATCGTCACTGACTTCTTCACCTGACTCTGTCAGGACAATTCTTCGGAGTTGATTTGTACTTCGTACTCTGGATACTGCGAGATAAACTAAATTCGACCATTCGATGTGATTATCCACCATCCAAACAATTGTGTCCGATATAGTCAATCCCTGTGAAGAATGTATCGTCGCTGCGTATCCTAGCGTCCATGGGGATTTATTAGCACGCAATGCATCTTCAACGACGCTGATATCAACCAGCACAATATCATTTAATACGAGAATCCGCTTTTCACTCTTCCCTGGAATATCAACTTCGATTTTCTGCTTTCGTGTATCCGAAGGTCTATAACAGAGTGGTACTGGAAGTGTTGCAAATTTTTCTTTATGCAATTCAAATAATTTCATCTGAAGTGTGTCTCTGACTATTTTTCTACTTGCAATTATCAAATCGTTTGGTTTCCACGCTTCCCAGAAATCATTCATTGGGGTTTCTGAAATCACTTCACGCGCTATTTCGCATTGGATTCTATCCGGTTGTAGTCTAATTAGCGCTTTGAACTCGCGTAATCGTTCATCAAGTGATCTATAATCAGTGGTGATTTCTTCATAGTAGTCTACAAAACCCTTTAGCCATTCATGTGGAGATGCACCGACAAATGGTGGTGGTTGGCCGTGATCACCGCACATGACGATTTTTGTGTTTTTGTTTAACAACCACTCGAGAAATGTTTGTAATACATCTAATGACAATGTGCATATTTCATCCCAAATTATGATTTCAGGAATGAATTTATCACCCATTCGATCAGGGGTCCATTTGTCACCCTTCCATCGAAAAAAACTGTGATAAGTACAGGCATTTACCCCTCTTTGTATCATTTCTCTGGCGAGTCTGTGAGTTGGTGTTAACACAATCATGTTTGACCGACGAAATAATTCGATTGCACGAGTTGTCTTTCCTGATCCACCACAACCGTTTAAATAAACTGTCTTGTATCTACATATTGGATCAGATACCGGTGGTGCATTAGAAAATTCTGATTGAATTTCAATACGGTTACACGAAAGATATTTATCATCCATGGTAACATCTGCGGATTCACAATACTCGTGTAGCGTTTCCTTTTTAAATCTCCAACACCCCCACGCTTCCTCCGGATCTGTGAATGCCGCTACAGCTGATTTGTATTTCTCGTGGATATACATAGAATCAGTGGCTACTCTAACCGCGGCATTAGGAAATCTATTTATCATCGAAAATAGATTAATACAAGCATAGGCTAGCATAGAACCTCTCAAATGTGTGTACTGGGAATTATATCCATCACAGTAGGTAACAACCGTACCCAATTTCTCACCATTGGATAGAAAAGCATCCTTACGGGATACAAGTTTTCCTTGTTTCGTTAAATCCGTTACAATAAAATCGTATTCAGCGACGTCTATAATCAACCGCGAAGAATATTTTGCATTGTCGTATCCTCCACCCTGGGTAAATTTACCGATTATTCTTCGTCCAAAATCTTTTGCTTGTCCGCTTTTAATTTCAAATAACTTCTTAGACCAATTCATGACTTCTTCCTCGCTGAAATCAGGAAACCGTTTTCGCTGTTCGCTAATTATTCTATCTAGATCGGGTTGTGGTAGCCAAACTTCTTTCTGAGCTCGATAGGATATAATAGCTTCGGAAACAATCAACGATATTAGCATACTACAATCGATCATATATCGTAGTAACACTACTGGCATCCAGTGTTTTTCAGATATATGTCTACCGAGCCAAGGATAACTACACGGATGTAACCCTGTAGCGAGTTCAAATGATATCACACGAGCGAATCCAGTTAAATCAAAATCAGGCAATGGACCATTAATCGCAACACGAGTCATTTCATGCGTGGGGTGTCCAAATCGTTTAAAATACTCAGCGCATTCTCCATACCCGAGAAAACTTCCAGGATAACACGCGGATATATCAATTGAAATCATACCATCAAGTGAGTATTTTGTATTCCACAGTCCTCCATGACCGAATTCGACGCAGCTCGATTTCACATCCTCGAGAAAATCACTTCGTGTTGGACGCCATGAGTTTTTTTCTCTTGCGAAGTGAGCTACCACTGATGGAATAGTAAAACTATCCGTGAGTAGTTTTTCATGGGAACTCTCCTGTGAAAAATCACTAGCGATTTTTCTCATTCTGTTATCTAATTCTTCAACGCGATATAATTCACCATTTGGTCTTACAAATTGATCGAATCCTATTTCGGGATCCTCATCACTTCTAGGTAACCACACTGACACAGGGTCCTCTTTACACAACGCATGAATAGCATCGAATAATTTCTCTTCATAGAAAACATCCCCGACGAATTCCCCGGAAAATTCCGGGGGGATATATCTCACGGTTCGTTCTCGTGGAAATATTGTTACCGCAGGTGTCCACGCGTGTTTGTTATGATCAATAATTTGTATTGGCGCTCCATTTTTGTTATATTTCGGTTGGTATAAAACCTCTCCGGTTATCGTCATAACGGTTATTGGGAATCTTAATGATGTTTCTAATTTAGCTATATCAGAAATCTTTGCACCGTGCTGTTTCACTGTCAGTTCCCATTCGGTTATTTTCCTACGTCGCAGATCAGTAAGTTTAATTTCCTCGGGATGCATTTGTGAAGTGTTCCATTACCCGTGTTGCTACACAATTGAGCCTTGACGAAGTCAACGGTGAATATTTCATAGGAGCTAGTTTTGCGATATCGGGTTTATTATTTAACGGATATATCCCATAAACGATTGCTGTTACAGGATAAGATCTCTCGTAGTATGGTTTGTCGATTCCAGTTAGAATTCCTGGTTTGGAATCTCTACTCACAATGACAGATTTTTTATTCCTGAGTATTGGTTCAAATTTATCCCTGATAATCCATTTACCTTCGACTTCGATAATGAATTTTATTCTGAAAAAATACTTCTGTTGAGAATTGCTTTGTTTGGGAATTGCTTTGCAATTTACCTTTGGATTTCCATCTTTGATTTTCCATGATAAAATTCTTCGAATTTCCCCTTTGGATGCTACACCCTTGGATTTCCAACCCGTTGGCTCGCCAAGGTGTGAAATTATCTCAGCTGCTCTTTCATCGTTCATAGTAGCATCGATGTTGGGTACATTAACATCATCATTGATAATTCGAAATGTCGACCAACAGTATGCTGCACCGTCTCGGTAGAATTCATTAAAACACTCCCTGATTTTACCCAGTATAGTTCTGTCACCGATTAGACGTTTTGGTGTATTAGAGACTCTATCGAGATTGAATTCAACATTTTTCCAGGGCTTAATTTTCGATAATCTTTGGAACTCATTATCGAGATTGAATTTAGCATTTTTCCAGGGCTTAATTTTCGATAATCTTTGGAACCCATTATCGAGATTGAATTTAACATTTTCCCAGGGCTTAATTTTCGATAATTTTTGGAACTCATTATCGAGATTGAATTTAGCATTTTTCCAGGGTTTAATTTTCGATAATCTTTGGAACTCATTATCGAGATTGAATTCAACATTTTTCCAGGGTTTAATTTTCGATAATCTTTGGAACTCATTATCGAGATTGAATTTAGCATTTTTCCAGGGTTTAATTTTCGATAATCTTTGGAACTCCTTCAGTATAATTCTATCACGAATTCTACTCTTTGGTGTATCGAGATTGAATTTAACATTTTTCCAGGGCTTAATTTTCGATAATCTCTTGAACTCCTCCATACTATAATTAAAACAAGCATTTAAATGAAAGATTTATATATAATGAATCACTGCAAATGGCTTATGATTGGATCAACGACACCGTGTAACAAATCATGCAGAAGCAAATTCTGTGGGTATCATATGCAAAGTTTTCATCGTGGAAGCCTTGGTCCGTTACCTTGCATACGATGTGGGGTTGGGGTCAGGGGAAAATCGCAATTGTGTTTGAATTGCGGTGGCAAACGATACAGGGAATTGAAGCGTTATTATGACAAAAGAAACAAAAATGGAAAATCATATGAATTTTCAATCAAAAATTCTGACCTTGACTCTGTCCCTGACAAAGTCACTGACCCTGACACTGTCAGAGTCAAGGATAAAGTCATAAGAACACCTCAAGGCTATATTGAAAGATTTATTATTAAACCAAACAATAAATTAGACAAAGAATAGTATAGTATATAATGAACCAAGAATTCAGACCGCATCCCTTGATTACAAATTATGAAGCATCCAGTGATGGTACTGTCAGACACTGTAGACTGAAGAAACCAGTTGGTGTTGTGAGTAATCACGGGTATTTGAAGTTTACTGTTGGTGGGGGAAAAGAAAAGAAAACTTATCTCAATCATCGTTTCGCGTATGAATGTTTCAATGGATTGATCGAGGATGATTCTGTTATTGATCATAAAGATTCTAATCCAAGGAACAATTCTTTATCAAATCTGCAAGCTGTTACACAAAGTGAGAATATCAAACGAGGAAAGACTGGGACTTGCAAAACGGTTGGAAGAGACCCGTAAAATCTTTGAATACAATAACTAATGAAGAAAAAATATTCCAATCAATGAATGAAGCCAGTAGGCACTTCGGTATTTGTAGAGCCTCAGTACGATTCGTTGTAGAGGGGATTTATCGATCGGCGATTTCAAAAAAGACCGAACAGAGAATTCAATTTATTTATGTCTGATGCGTCATAATTTTCATTTAGAAAGATGTAATCACCATAGAATATGAATTCTGAAAATATGAATAGCATTATATCCGAGATTTCAAAATTGAAAAATCAGGATATCAAACTGTCAGATGGGTTAAATCCTGATCAAATCATGTCGGATTATCAGGATATAGAATACGGAGTTGACACTAACAAGTATATGCTACCCAAGAAATACGCGTTCATCAAGAGAATTCAGAATTCTATTCGAGACTCTCTTTCATTTTCCAGTGACGTAAGTGTGTTCGTCCCGTTATATACTATCGTAGAAAGAATACGAAAAGAATTAGGTAACGAATACGAATTGAAAAAGGATATCAATTCTAAAGTTAGAAACCTACGAGCGTTAATTCAAGAAAATGAACGATTTTGACCGTGACCAACCCTCAAAGAGATTTTCATTTTTTTTAGCATTTTATGATTGAATGTCAAAATCATCTCACAGGTTAGTAATAATTTTTTATTTTTGTTAAAACTGTTCAAGTTTTAACAATTTTTGTGTATTCTCACCCACCCGCGATGAAAAAAACATAGTTTTCAAGATAAAATTGCTCAAACAGGTCAGACATTTCATGGTTTCTGAGGGCGAAAACCCGAGGTTTTTTACACAGGATTTTCGAGATTTTTTTTATCAGATTACACTTTTTAGCCATAATTCGTATCAGATTTTCATTTATTTTTAGCATTTTTTGATTGAAATTCATGTAAGATTTGCTTGATTTAGCCCTTTTTGATAAAAAATCTCGAAAATCCTGTGTAAAAAACCTCGGGTTTTCGCCCTCAGAATCTGACATGTCAAATGTTTTCGTTTGTTAGGTCAGGTTCGGGAAAATTGTTTTACATTTGAAAAATTGTTTCTGATTTCAAATAATGGTCAATGAAGCATTAACAACTAGATTGGCTCGTGAACGACTGGATGCAATCAGGGGATTTATACCAATTCGCGACTCTGTAAGAAATAAACTGCAGCAACGACAGAATCTTCAGACTGATTTTGCTGCGGGATCCGAAGAATTGTTTAAACCAGTAACCACAGCAACGAAAGGGGTAGAGCGTGCTATACTGGGAGATGATCCCGAGACGGGGAAATCTGTTATCGGTGAACTCGAAAAAATAGCAGCGAAAACTGAACAAACAAAACAGGCTGTACAAAAAATGGAATCATAAAGAACAGTAGATGATTTACGCGTGAGATTTAACGAGGAAGGGTTAGCAGCAATTGATAAGACTGATCCAACAGAAATTCCTGCGCTTGTTGTTACGACTTATGAAAACAGGAAAAATATGTTGAAACCAGAACATCATAAGTTTGTTAGAAGTATAACTCATTGGGCTGATATATTCTACAAAATCAAAACTAAAACAAGTCAGATTAAGACAGATAGTGCATCATACATCGAATATATCAATGCGGTGGGTATAGTGTATAAACAATTTGAAGAACTAAAACAACAACAAAAACCGCCAAAATTGCAAAGGCGGCGACAGCAATCTGCAAAGAAAATGTTTTTCTCGCCTGGAAAACAGCAGCCTGCAAAGATATTTTTCTCGCCTGAAAAACAACAACTACCACCTGATGATGATGATGATGATGATGATCCTACTGGTTATTTACAACCCACGGATGAAGAAAAACTGAATGAAAAACTGGATGAAGCAATGGGTTATAGCGGAAGTGGATTGCGAGATTCCAGTGAGAATCCAAGGATTTCATGTCCTGATAGTGTTCTCAGTGATATATCACGATTAGAAGTTCTTGTAGGAGGGTTCCGAGCTGGAAATAACTCACCCGAAATAATTAATGAGGCAGCTGATATCTGCAGGCGGTTATTTCAAGGTGGTATCATGGATATCAAAACATATCGAGATTTCATTGGCGAGTTATCAAGTGGGTATCACAGCGACTGAATTCACAATTGATAAATTTTTTTACAATTGAAAAATTGTTTCTGATTTCAAATAATGATCATACACTACAACCATGACAAACCAACTAGCGTCTATGTGGTAAACTCACGATTGCCTGTTTATAGAGCATACTACGGAGATGGTCTCGGTGATACCATTTTAGGATTATTTTCGAGAATGGCTCCAAAAGTGATGCCGTCGGCTAAACAACTAGGAATGAAAGCCATTGATGTTATTCGTGATAAGGGTATTAGCAAAATCGGAGATTTCGCTGGAGATCTTGCCGGAAAAGCGTTTTCAGCCGCAAAGAATAAAATAACATCATTAGTTAGACGAAAATAGAAACCGATACCGTTACCGTCTACAGCGGAAATGCCTGCAAGTGTTAGTAAAATTATAAATAACGCAGTAGACGAAAAATTAGCATCGTTGATGACTTCGTCATTGGTGACTCCGAGTGACCAAAATAACATGATAGCAAACATGATAGCGGGAAGTGGCTTTAAAAAAACACGACGATGAAAATCCTACGGTGAAAATCGTTTACGATTTTACGATTTAGACTCTGATAAATAGAATAAAATGTTCAAAAGGTCACCTGATCCAGCATTTGATATGGATGCCCCAGTTCTCAAGAATGATTCCGTACGCGATTTTCAATTTTATTCTTATCACGCAGCACAACCGGATCTCCGATCGCGAATTGAAGTTCATGATACCAGTAAATATTTTCTACCGTGTGAAGCGTTTATCGAAATCGAAGGAGAACTTGTAACAAATGTTGCAGCTGATACCCCATATGCAGATAACGCAAATGTCCGAGTTGGTTTTGTTAATAACGGCATAATGGCGTTATTTGAAAGCGCTAGATATCTCATTGATGGAAAAGAAATTGAATCCATTGACCGTGAAGTTGATGTTGCAACAACAATAATCGGGTTAGCGAGATATTCTGATGATTATACAAGATCAGCGGGTCCATCTATGATGTTTGCAAAGGATACCTCTGATAACGCTGACCACCTTCAATACATTAAAGTGTTAACAGCAAGAGATAATGCAGAAGCCGATCAACAGGAAGCAGCTAATCCAGAACGTCGAACTAGACCCGGAGCTGCGTTTGATATTCTCGGAGGCGTTAATGGCAATTTCAATTTAGGATTTGCAACACGCGTAGCAACGTTGCATGGGCAGCGTCGACGATTTTCATGTGCGATTCCACTGCATCATATATTTGGATTCTGTAGAAACGTCCGAAAAGCTATTTATGGAGCGAAGCATACAGTAGTACTTGTACGAAAGGGTACTGATGATGATGCAATCTGGCGTAATGCTGTGGTTGCTGCCGGTAAAGTTATTTTAACAAAACTATCATTATGGATGCCAGTGTTAACTCCATCAATCACCGAAGAACAGCGACTACTAGAATTTATGGACCAAGGAGGAAAGTCATTGTTAAGTTGGTTATCAGTGACTACGGATATTAAACAAGACAGTGTTGATGGTACATTCACATGGCACCTGGCATCAAAACAAGGTGTTTCAGCTCCACGTCATATATTTATTGCGTTACAGAATAATGCGCGAGTTGGTAATCAAGAACGAAGCCATATGATATTTGATCAGTTAGGTGTTAATGAAGTCTCGCTGAGAATAAACGGACAGCAGGAACCATCAGAGGATATACAACTTGATTACGGTCAAAATCATATTGCACGCGTGTATCATAACCTGTTGTCATATATGTCACGTGATCAAAATGTGGATACTGGTTTGCAAATATCACAATTGGATTTTAAAAGCCTCTATCCGATTTATTACTTTTCACTGGAACATCTTGATTTAACAAGACAATCTGTCGTTGATATACACTTTAGAGCCCGTGTAACCCGTCCGACTGGTCCATTAGTTGGTGGGGTACCTCCTATCCTTATCCCGAATTATAGAGCGGTTGCTGTCATTCTCAGCGATAAATCAATGCTACTTGAAGGTGTTGGAGGAAGAATGAGAATCATTGATGCACCAGTGGAAAATCTTTGAACGATTTTTCCATTGAATCGCTTTACAATTTAGAATCAATCTATTATGTATAATGTCATATAGTGTTATTAGTGTTGCGTTAACTCCCGGTCAAATCAAGAAACTACAATCCAAATCAGCTAAGCAATGTGGAACCACAATCACGTTGAAACCTAATCAAATGACTGGTGGTGCAAATAAATTATCGCTGACAACTCGTCAAGTGAAACATTTCAATGATGCACTTGTAGCAAAAAAGGGTGTCCAGATTACTCTTTCTGCGGCTGCTATCAAAAGCATGATTAAAACATTCAGTATATTCCCGTTGTTAGCTGCGATTCCAGCATTGATTGCGGCAGCAGCCCCAGCGGTGGCTAAAGCGGCAGCGTTAGGAGCCGTTGGTACCGCGGCAGGAATGGCACTAAAGAAGGCAACTGGGCAGGGTTATAAAAAAAAGGGAAAGGGTCTAAGACTACCAGGAACCCCGTATTCATGGTACAGCGGAAAGGGTCTAAGACTACCAGGAACCCCGTATTCATGGTACAGCGGAAAAGGCCTGAGACTAGGACCGGTTTATTAGTTGGAGAGGAACCGATGGTTCCTGTGTCCAATTTTGATTTAATGGATGCCGCTAAAAAACTAGCGATTAAAAATTTCAGAGGTGTCTTTATGAGAGATCAATTACCGAGAAAACCAAACGACACTGAAACCGGAATCATTAATTTAGATAACAGCACCGGACCTGGAACTCACTGGGTTGCGTACGCTATTGATCCACGTGGGATTGTCTATTTTGATTCATATGGATTAGCCCCACCAAAAGAGTTTATGCGTATATAAAAATTTTCCAATGAAGACTTGGTATTCTACGCTACCAACACAACAAATGAATGATCCACCAATATGTGGCAGCGAAGTATTAAATGTCCTTAACGCTATTTCTAACTCCTTGGGTAACCCAAGGGGAAAACCACCTCATGTTGTCGTAAATGAATACACGAGTAATCACTGGCACGACGGAGTCGTCAAAAACGATTTTAGAGAGAGAAAGTGTTTTACAATAACATGATTGATATTTGGGGAAGACCTCTGAAACCCAAACCCGATGACACTGCGACGGGTGATATAAAAAAAATAATCGAAGATGAAATCGCTGAGACGTTGAACTTAACAAGTGTTGACCCGAATGAAATAGTTGTATTTCAAGATCTCCAGGGTAAATTGAAAACCAGTAATATATCCGTAAATGACATTTTGATACGGCAGCGCGACGCCGCTGAAACCTCTATAGCGCTGTATTCCAGCGGTGGACGACTTAAAACCAGTAATATATCCGCGGATGACATTTTAACACGACAACGCGACGTCGCTGAAGACTCTATTGCGCTGTATTCCAGCGACGGACGACTTAAAACCAGTAATATATCCGCGGATAACATTTTGATACGGCAGCGCGACGCCGCTGAAAACTCTATTGCGCTGTATTCCAAGGATGGACAACTTAAACCAGGCGCACTTGTGTCTACAATCACCGACGCGACTGACGCCCACGGCCGTGAGCTGGATGATCATATACGAGGTTATAATGCTTTTCGAAGAAATATCGTTGGTAAGTTCTTTGGAACCCCACCTGTGGTTGGCATGACTCTCGCTGAAATTAAAAACTTTTTATCGCTTTTCTTTTTTAACAAGGAGGCGGGGAGGATGATGAATGAAAATGAAATCAAGGCAAATTATCTCGATATTTCTAAACTAATAGAAAATCTTGAAAATGTAAGGATTCCGCGCAAGAGCATTAAAAATATCGTGTATACAACCGATCATGGAATCAAGGATTGGATAATAGACGATCCCCTGCCTTTTACTACCGTCAATCTCTTGTGGGGTGGGGAAGCGAAGGTTGATGGCATCTACAGGTTAATGTGGGCCTCTATTCATCAATTTAATCTGATCATGGACAATAGAACCTACTCTGGTGGCGTCGCGACGTTAATTATCGAGACTAGCAAAACACCACGCTTTCACTTCGTCGCGGTTGATAGCTCCACCATTAGATCAAAAATAGCCTGGTGTATAGAACTCGTAGATAATTTTTCCGGCTGAAGCAACTAGCAATTCCCGCTAACGATGGCGAATAATTGAAAACACTAGCGGGTTTAAAATAACAATGACATCATTGACGAAGTCAACGAAATCAATTGAACCGATAATAATCCCGTTGACAGAGTCAATGGAATCACAATCGCATCGATATCGCTATGATCAGGTCAGAGAATTTCAAACTAGACTCAAAACCCTCGCCGAGGATTATCAAATAAAAATAAAAAAATACCGACGAAGAATCACCGAAGTTGATGTTACTATGTACTCGTTGTCAGGCGTTCTCACTGGCGCCGGAATAATACTCTCATCGGTTACAATGATTGCCCCGGTCGTAGTTCCAATTTGCATTTCTGCGGCGGCTACAATCACGGGTATATCAACCGGGATCACAAAAAAGATATCATCATGCAGCCAGAGTAAACTGCAAGATTACTTAATTCAATTTAATGTTGTATCAACCGCGTACTCGCAATTATCCTCGATGATATCGTCGTCACTCGATAATACAATTATATCAGATAGCGAGTTCTCAGTGATGGTCGGTATTTATGATTCCGCGATATCGAAATTAGAGCGACAACAACAGTATAGCAACAATGACAACACCGATGGAATTAGAAAACACGAACCCAAAAAAAAGAATGATATCAATAACCTCAACGATATCGGATAGTGAGTTCTCAGTGATGGTCAGTATTTATGATTCCGCGATATCAAAATTAGAGCGACAACATGAGTATAGCAGCGATGACAACACCTATGGAATTACTTCAACGAATAGTGGAGAACACGAACCCAGTACAAACAAGGATGATCTCAATAACATCAACGAATCCAGAATTCAGTGTGAATTTCCCCTCTCCGGTCCCAGTGAAGGAGATAGCGTTAGCAAAACTACGAGTGTATCACAGTTGGCCTAATATCAGATCGGTAGCATTCGGTGGTCAACAACCGAATAATTCACTGGTATTTGCGAGCAAGAATCGCGAAGACGGGACTCCAGACTGGAACGTTGTTTCAATACCAACAGGGTCCTACCAAATTGAACAAATCAATAATGAATTCGCGCGTAGAATAAAATCGATTACTGGAGCAGAATCAAAAATCGCTATAACGGTTCATGAGCCGACGCTATCATCCGCAATTGAAATAAGCACAGAAGGATACGTCGTAGATATCTATCAGAGTTCTATTAGAACCGTACTAGGATGGCCTGAATTACCACCAGGGGGAAAAACCGTTGATTTACCAGAACCACAAAAAACTGATTATATCACCGACAGGATAAAACCTGATAATCTAATAAAAAGTTATAAAGATCACCAAGTCACTACAGATTTTTTTAATATCCTTCACAATATAATAAATAAGGGAGAGAGATTTCTTACTGCTCACGATCTTAAAATCAATGACAATTTCAAGGCAATGAATAATGATTTTTCGCTGTTGTTAATATCTCTTAAATCCGGCTCTCTCACCCGAGATGAATTTATCAGCGTCGTAGAAACATGCAACAAAATTATCGACGATATGGAAACATTTAATTTAAAAATTATTCAGGATATATTAGATGAAGATAATCCCATATCGAGAGACGGATTTGCATCAGATTATAAAATCCGCGTTGAAGATATCCCCACATTCAAACTACCAGGATATAACGTACCAAAACTAAAAAAAACTTCTCAGTGACACCATCGATGTTGGTTTTAAAATAATTCATGATGCATGGAAAAAAACAACATCACCGGAAATAAAAATCCTCAAACATAATAATGACCCAGATGGTGGCGGCAGGCATATCGCTCCGTTCAACGTGAATATATCCTCAGTGATTGCGCTCAATTTAGTATGTGATGTTATCGAAGGAAGCTATCAAATTAATCTCGAACGATCAAATCAAGCTCAGCAAGGATATATTCTTTATTCGTTTGCACCAAAAGCCCCTCCAGGATTTTTAATAATCGAGTCTCCGGTTAATCCAGTCTATATGCGATGTCATAATGATTCATTAACCAGAATTAATTTCAAACTCACAGATCAGTCCAATAATCTAATTGATCTACAAGAGGAGGTGTTAGCGATTAGTCTGTTTGTGAGATCCTATGGACTGGATCAAATATTCGGTTGAACTCGTAAATGATTTTCGTTGACCCATAGCAGCAGAGAGGGTGAATGACAACGACGTTGGCGTATATAAGGAAATCTTATTTTATCGAATAGACGCCATTTTTGTTACTATTTGGTAGAAGCCTCAGATTTCCGAATCGACGCTCGGAAATTTGTAGGGTTCACCCTCTGCTGCTATATATATATATATATATATATATATATATATATATATATATATATATATATATAAATATAGTTATATATTTAGATTGGATCTGCATCTAGGTTGTTAAAGCACGATGTGATTCGGTTTATGGCCATATATATATCTTCAGAAATACGCTTATGTGTTGTGAGATTTACCTTCATGTGGTTTTTATAAGCATTTAGATACATCTATCCGTAGATTGAAATACAGTACGTAGATAGCTTTCAGACTACGTAGATAGTTTTTTGTAGATATATTTATCAGATTGAAGTTGAATATAGCTAAATTGAAAAACATCGACATAGATACACGTATTTGCATTTAAATATCTTGATGTATTTTAGTAATTTTGGATAGTTATAGCTATGTGTTGAATGATATATGTTGAGAGATGCATCTTAACTAAGTTGGAAATATTTGAATTGAGACACCTCAACGATGATAGATGAATCTCGATTGATATAGCAAGATGTGATTTCGTGTCTATCTATAGATATAGATATGACTACAGACATAAACTCACATGTTGACACGTTTATATTCATGTAGTTTTTTATTTGTATATCGATACATCATCACGTCGATGGAAATATGTGAAGATCTATCAGTCTACGTAGATTGTCATATGTAGATACATTTATCCCGAAGAAAGTTAATCTTGCTGAATTGAAACACCACAACGTAAAGTTATTTGGATTGAAATATCGCAATGTCTTCTGGTAAATATGGATAGTTATTGCTATGTGCAGATGGATATAAATTGAGAGATGTATCTTAACGAAGCTGCAAATATCTGAATTGAATAACCTCAACGTTTAAAGATGTATCTGGATTGATATAGCACGATGTGATTTGGTTTATGTCTATAGATATGTCTCCATACATAAGCTTAAATGTTGTGAGAATTATTTTTATATAGTTTGTATATGGATATACATACATGTAAACGTATTTGGAAATACGTTGATATTTATCTGTCTACGTAAATAGAAAAATGTAGATTTATTTATCTATAAGAGAGTGAATCTAGCTGAATTGAAAAGAATCGACAATAATAAATGCATTTGGATTGAAATATCTCGATGTGTTATAAGTAAAGGTGGATAGTTATAGCTATGTGTAGATGGGTATATATTGAGAGACACAGCTTCACGAAGTTGGAAAGATATAAATTCAACCACCTCAACGTTTATTGATGTATCTTGATTGATATAGCATGATGTGAGTTGGTTTCTGCCTATAGATATGTCCCCGGACATAGCCTTAGATGTTGTCATATGAATCTTGATGTAGTTTTTATATGTATATCGATTCATCTTCACGTAAATGGAAATATGTAGAGATCTATCGGTCAACGTGAAAGTGAATCTAGCTGAATTGAAAGAGCACAACGTAGATGAATGTGTTTGGATTGAAATATCGCGATGTATTTTGATAAATGTGGATAGTTATAGCTATGTTTAGATGGATATATGTTGCGAGATGCATCTGAACGAGGTTCGAAATATCTGATATCAGACACATCAACCTTGATAGATTAGTGTCGATTGATTTAGAACGATATTATTTGGTTTATGCCTATAGCCATGTCTGCAGACATAAGCTTAGATGTTGCCGGATTAATCTTCATTTAGTTTATTATATGTATGCAGATACATCTTTATGTTCATGGAAATATGTAGCGATCTATCAGTCTACGTAGATTGTCATATGTAGTTAAATTTATCCCCAATTAGGTGAATCTGGCTGAATTGAAACACCACAACGTAGATGAATGTGTTTGGATTGAAATATCTCGATGTATTCAAGTAAATATGGACAGTTAATACCAAGTGTAGATGGGAATATGTTGAGAGTTGCATCTAAATCAAGTTGGAAATATCTGAATTCAACCGCCTTAACGTTGGTTTCTGTCTATAGATTTGTCTCCAGACATAAGCTAAAATGCTGTGAGATTTATCTTCATGTAGTTTATTATATCTATATACATACATCAACACGTAGATGTAAATACGTAGATTTATATCAGTCTACGTAAATAGTAATATGTAGATTTTTTTTATCAGGTACAAAGTGAATTTGGCTAAAATTAAAAACATCGAGATAGTTAGATGTATTTAAAATGAAAACTTTTGTTATATGTATATGAAGATACATCTACTCGTAGATGGAAATATGTAGATATATAACAGTCGACGTAGATAAAAATATGTAGATATATTTATCAGGTAGAGAGTGAATCAAGATGAATTGAAAAACATCGAAATAAATTGATGTATTTGGAGTGAAATATCTCGATGTATTTTGGTAAATGTGGATAGTTATAGCTATGTTTCTATTGGATATTTGTGGAGAGATGCATATTAACAAAGTTTTGAATATCTGAATTCAGAAATCTCAACGTTGAAAGATGAATCTTGATTGATATAGCACGATATGATTTGGTTTCTGTCTATAGATATGTCTACAGACATAAGATTACGTGTTGTAACGTTAATCTTCATGTAGTTTATTATATGTATATCGTTACATCTTCATGTAGATGGAAAGATGTAGAGATCTATCAGTCTATGTAGATTGTCATATGTAAATAGATTTATCCCTAACAAAGGGAATCTAGCTGAATTGAAAAACAACAACGTAGATGAATGTATTTGGATAGAAATATCTCGATGTATTTTAGTCACGTTGAAAATATCTGAATTGAATAACCTAAATGTTTATAGATGTGTCTGGATTGATATTACACGATGTGATGTGGTTTATGTCTATAGATATATATCCAGACATAGGCTTAAATATTGTGAGGATAATCTTCATGTAGTTTGTTATATGGATATACATACATGTACACGTAAAAAGAAATACGTTTATATATATATATATATATATATATATATATATATATATATATATATATATATATATATATATATATATATATATATATATATATCTGCCTACATAAATACAAAAAATGTAGATTTATTTATCAGAAATATAGTGAATCTACACGAATTGAAAAGCATGGACATAAAAACATGTATTTGGATTCAAATATCTCCATGTGTTATTAGTAAAGGTGGATAGTTATAGCTATGTGTAGATGGATATATGTTGAGAGATACAGCTTCACGAAGTTGGAAAGGTATGAATACAACCACCTCAACGTTTATTGATGTCTCTGAATTGATATAGCATGATCTTAGTTGGTGTCTGCCAATAGATATGTCTCCGAATATATATTTGATGTTGTCATATTAATCTTGATATAGTTTTTATATGTATATCGATTCATCTTCTCGTAGATGGAAATATGTAGAGATCCATCAGTCAACGTGCAAGTGAATCTAACTGAATTGAAAGAGCACAACGTAGATGAATGTGTATGGTTTGAAATATCTCGATGCATTCTAGTAAATATGGATAGTTATAACTATTTGTAGATTGATATATGTTGAGATAAGCATCTTAACGAGGATGGAAACATGTGTATGCAACCATCGTAACGTTGAAACTAAGTATATCGATTGATATAACACGATGCAATTTGGTTTCGGTCTACAGATATATCTCCAAACCTAAGCTTACATGTTGTCAGATTTATCTTGATGAAGTTACACGTAGATGGAAATACGTAGATATATATCAGTCTACGTAGACTGTCATATGTAGATATGTCAATCAGGTAAAGAGTGAATCCAGCTGAATTGAAATATATCGACATAGATAGTTGTATTTAGATTGAAATATCTCGATGTTTTTTTTAAATGTGGATAGTTATAGCTATGTGCAGATGGATTTATCTTGCGAGATGAAGCTTAGCGAAGTTGGAATTATCTGATTTCAGACATATCAGCGCTGATAGATGAATCTCGATTGATATATCATGATGTGATTTGATTTCTGTCTATAGGTATGTCTCCTGACATAAGCTTACATGTTGTGAGATTTATCATTATGTAGTTTGTCATATGTATATTGATACATCTGCACGTTGAAGGAATTATGTAGAGATCTATCAATCCACGTAGATTCTCATATATAGATAGATTTATCCCCAAGAAAGTGAATCTAGCTGAATTAATACCACCACATCGTAGATTATTGTATTTGCTTTGAAATATCTCGATGTATTCTAGTAAACATGGATATTTATATCTATGTGTAGATGGATATATGTTGAGAGAAGCATCTTAACAAAGATGAAAACATCTGTGTTCAACAACCTCAAGGTTGATATATGTATCGCCATTGGTATAGCACGATCGGATTTGGTTTCTCTCTATAGAAATGGCTCCGGATATAAGCTTACATGTTGTCAGATTTATCTTCATGTAGTTTGTATTAAGTATAGCGATACATCTGCATGTTGATGGAATTATGTAGAAATCTATCAGTCTTCGTAGATTCTCATATGTAGATTGATTTATCCCCATGAAAGTGAATATAGTTGAATTGAATCACCACAACGTTGATTAATGTATTTCAATTAAAATATCTCGATGTATTCTAGGAAATAAGGATAGTTATATCTATTTGTAGATTGATATATGTCGCGATAAGCATCTTAACGAAGTTGAAAACATCTGTATTCAACCACCTCAACATTGATATATGTGTCTCGAATGATATTGAACGATATAATTTGGTTTCGGTCTATAGATATGTCTCCAGACATAAGCTTACATGTTGTCAGATTTATCTTCATGTAGTTTGTTATATGTATTTAGAGACATTTACACGTAGCTGGAAATACGTTGATACATATCAGTCTACATAGATTGCCATATGTAGATATGTTAATCAGGTAAAGAGTGAATCTAGTTGAATTTAAAAATATCGACACAGATAGTTGTATTTAGATTTAAATATCTCGATGTATTTTGGTTAATGTGGATACTTTATAGCTATGTGTAGATGGATATATCTTGAGAGATGAAGCTTAGCAAAGTTGGACGTTTCTGATTTCAGACATCTCAACTTTAATAGATGAATCTCGATTGATATAGCACTATGTGATTTGACTTCTGTCTATAGGTATGTCTCCTGACATATGCTTACATGTTGTGAGATTTATCTTCATGTAGTTTGTCATATGTATATTGATACATCTTGAAATACCACAACGTAGATTATTGTATTTGCATTGAAATATCTCGATGTATTCTAGTAAAGATGGATAGTTATAGCTACGTGTAGATGGATATATGTTGAAATAAGCATCTTAATGAAGTTTGAAACATATGTGTTCAACAACCTCAACGTTGATATATGTATCTCGATTGTTATAGCACGATGTAATTTGGTTTCGGTCTACAGATATATCTCCAAACATAAGCTTACATGTTGTCAGATTTATCTTCATTTAGTTTGTTAGATGTATATAGATACTTCTACACGTAGATGGAATATTGTAGAGAAATATCAGGCTACGTACATTGTAATATGTAGATAGATTTATCCCAACGAAAGTTAATCTAGCTGAAATGAAACACTGAAACGTAGATGAATATATTTGGATTGAAATATCACGATCTATTGTAGTAAATATGGATACTTAGAGCTATGTGCCAATGGATATATGTTGAGAGAAACATATTGACGAAGTTGAAAATATCTGTATTCAACCACCTAAACGTTGATATAGCTATCTCCGTTGATATAGCACGATCTGATTTGGTTTCTGTCTATAGATATGTCTCCAGATATAGGTTTACCTTTTGTCAGATTTATCTTCATGTAGTTTGTCATATGTATATCGATACATCTGCACGTTGATGGAATTATGGAGAGATCTATCGGTCTACGTAGATTCTCATATATAGTTATATTTATCCACAAGAAAGTGAATCTAGCTGAATTGAAACCACCACATCGTGGATTAATGTATTGAAATATCTCGATGTATTCTAGTAAACATGGATAGTTATAGATATGTGTAGATGGATATATGTTGAGATTAGCATCTTAACAAAGATGGAAACATCTATTTTCAACGAACTCAACGTTGATATATATATATATATATATATATATATATATATATATATATATATATATATATATATATATATATATATCTCGATTGATATAGCGCAATGTGATTTTGTTTCTGTCTATAGATATTACGCCAGATATAAGCTTACATGTCAGATTTATCTTCATGTTGTTTGTTATATATGAATTGAGACATTTACACGTAGATGGAAAAACGTAAATGCATATAAGTCTACGTAGACTGTCATATGTTGATATGTTAATCAGGTAAAGAGTGAATCCAGCTGAATTGAAATATATCGATATAGATATTTGTATTTAGATTGAAATATCTCGATGTATTTTGGTTACTTTGGATAGTCATAGGTATGTACATATGGATAGATGAGAGATGCAGCTTAACGAATTTGGAATTATCTGATTGCATACATCACAACTTTGATAGATGAATCTCGCTTAATATAGCACGATGTAATTTGGTTTCGATCTACATATATATCTCCAAACATAAGCTTACATGTTGTTAGATTTATGTTCATGTAGTTTGTTATATGTATATCGACAAATCTTGATGGTATTATGTAGCGATCTATCAGTCCACGTAGATTGTCATATGTAGATTGATTTATCCCCAAGAAAGTGAATCTATCTGAATTGAAACACAACAACATAGATTAATGTATTTGTATGAAATATCTCGATGAGTTTTAGTAAATATGGATACTTATATCTATGTTTAGATATATTCATGTTGAGATAAGCATGTCTCCTGAGATAAGCTTACATGTTGTGAGATTTATCTTCATGTAGGTTGTGATGTGTATATCAATAAATCTTCACGTAGATGGAATAGTGTAGAGATCTATCAGGCAACGTAGAATTGACATATGTAGATAGATTCATCCCCAAGAAATTGAAAATAGCTGAATTGAAACACTGCAACGTAGATGAATATATTTGGATTGAAATATCTCGATCTAGTCTAGTAAATATGGATACTTATAGCTATGTGCCGATGAATACAAGTTGCGATAAGCATTTTGACGAAGTTGGAAATATCTGTAGTCAACCACCTCAACGTTGATATCTGTATCTCCGTTGATATAACACGATATGATTTGGTTTCTGTCTATAGATCTATCTCCAAACATAAGCTTACATTTTGTCAGATTTATCTTTATGTAGTTCGTATTAGGTATATAGATACTTCTACACGTAGATGGAATTTCGAAGATATATATCAGTCTACGTAGATTGTCATTTGTACATGTAATATTTAGGTAAAGAGTGAATCTAGCTGAATTGAAAAACATCAACGTAGAAAGTTGTATTTGGATTGAAATATCTCGATGTATGTTAGTAAATGTGTATAGTTATAGCAATGAGTAGATGGATATATGTTAAGAGATGCATCTTAACGAAATTGGAAGTATCTTATTTCAAACATCTCAACTTTTATAGATGTATCTCGATTGATACAGAACGATGTGAGTTGGTTTCTGTCTATAGATATATCTCCAGATATAAGCTTACATTTTGTCAGATTTATCTTCATGTAGTTTGTTATATGGATATCTACACATCTTCAAGTAAATGGAATTATGTAGCAATCTGTACGTCTACTTAGATTGTCAGATATGGATAGATTTATCCCCAGGAAGGTGAATCTAGCTGAATTGAAACACCACAACGTATATTATTGTATTCATATTGTAATATTTCGATGTATTCTAGGAAACATGGATTATTATAACTATGTGTAGATGGATATATGTTGAGATAAGATAGATAAATATGTTTCCAGATATAAGCTTAAATGTTGTCAGATTTATCTACATATAGTTTTTTATATGGATATCTACACATCTTCAAGTAAATGGAATTATGTAGCGATCTATCAGTCTACGTAGATTCACATATGTAGACAGATTTATCCCCAAGAAAATTAATCTAGCTGAATTGAAACACCACAACGTAGATTATTGTATCTGTATTCAAAGATCTCGATGTATTCTGGTAAACATGGATAGTTATAGCTATGTGTAGATTGATATTAGTTGAGATTAGCATCTTTTCGTAGATGGAAACAACTCAACGTTGATATATATATATATATCGCGATTGATATCTACATGTAGTTTGTGATATGGATATCGACACGTCTTCAAGTAAATGGAATTATGTAGGGATCTGTAAGTCTACTAAGATTGTCAGATGTGGATGGATTTATCCCCAGGAAAGTGAATCTAGCTGAATTGAAAGACCACAACGTATATTATTGTATTCGTATTGAAATATTTCGATGTATTCTAGTAAACATGGATAGTTATAACTATGTGTAGACGGATATATGTTGCGATAAGCATCTTAATGAAGTTGGAAACATATGTTTTGAACCACCTCAACGTTGATATATGCATCTCGATTGATAAAGCACGTTGTAATTTTTGTTTTGTCTACAGATATATCTCCAAAACATAAGCTTACATGTTGTCAGATTTATCTTCATGTAGTTTGTATGATGTATATAGATACTTCTACACGTAGATGGAATTATGTAGATATATATCAGTGTACCTAGATTGTCACATGTAGATGTAATATTCAGGTAAAGAATGAATCTAGCTGAATTGAAAAACATCGACGTAGATAGTTGTATTTGGATTGAAATATCTCGATGTATGTTAGTAAATGTGAATAGTTATAGCTATGTGCAGATGGATATATGTTAAGAGATGCATATTAACAGAGCTGGAATTATCTGATTTCAAACATCTCAACTTCAATAGATGTATCTCGATTGATAATGCACGATGTGATTTGGTCTCTGTCTATAGATATGTCTCCAGATATAAGCTTACATGTTGTCAGATTTATCTTCATGTAGTTTGTAATATGTAGATCGACACATCATCAAATAGATGGAATAATGTAGTTATCTATCAGTCTACGTAGATTGTCATATGTACATAGATTTATCCCCAAGTAAATAAATATAGCTGAATTTCAACTCCACAACGTAGATAATTGAATGTGTATTGAAATATATCGATGTATTTTATGTAAACATGGATAGTGATATCTATTTGTAGATGGATATATGTTGAGATAAGGATCTTAATGAAGTTGGAAACATATGTATTTAACCACCTCAACGATGATTTATATATCTTGATTGATATGTAGCACGATGTAATTTGGTTTCGGTCTACAGATATATCTCCAAACATAAACTTACATGTTGTCAGATTAATCTTCATGTAGTTTGTATTATGTATATAGATACTTCTACACGTAGATGGAATTACGTAGATATATATACATCTACGTAGATTGTCATATATAGATGTAATATTCAGGTGAAGAGTTAATCTAGCTGAATTGAAAAACATCGACGTAGATAGTTATATTTGGATTGAAATATCTCGATGTATGTTAGTAAATGTGGATGGTTATAGTTATGTGCAGATGGATATTTTTAAGAGGTCAATCTTAACGAAGTTGAAATTATCTGATTTCAAACATCTCAACTTTAATAGATGTATCTCGATTGATATAGCACGATGTGATTTGGTTTCTGTCAATAGATATGTCTCCAGATATTAGCTTACATGTTGTCAGATTTATCTTCATGTAGTTTGTTATATGTAGATCGACACATCTTCAAGTAAATGGAATTATGTAGCGATTGGTCTGTCTACTTAGATTGTCAGATGTGGATAGATTTTTCCCCAAGAAAGTGAATCTACCTGAATTGAAAAACAAAACTTATATTATTGTATTCGTATTGAAATATCTCGATGTATTCTAGTAAAAATGGATAGTTAAAGATATTTGTAGATGGATATATGTTGAGATAAGCATCTTAATGAAGTTGGAAACATATGTATTCAACCACCTCAACGTTGATATATGTATCTCGATTGATATAACAGGATGTAATTTGGTTTCGGTCAACAGATATATCTCAGAAACATAAGGTTACATGTTGTCAGATTTATCTTCATGTAGTTTGTATTATGTATATAGATACTTCTACACGTAGATGGAATTATGTAGATATATATCAGTCTTCGTAGATTGTCACATGTAGATGTAATATTCAGGTGAAGCGTCAATCTAGCTAAATTGAAAAACATCGACGTAGATAGTTGTATTTGGATTGAAATATCTCGATGTATGTTAGTAAATGTGGATAGTTATAGGTATGTGTAGATTGATATATGTTATGAGATGGATCTTAACGAAGTTGTAATTATCTGACTTTAAACATCTCAACTTTAATAGATGTATCTCGATTGATAATGCACGACGTGATTTGGTATCTGTCTAAAGATATGTCTCCATATGCAATCTTACATGTTTTCAGATTTATCTTCATGTAGTTTGTTATATGTAGATCGACACATGTTCACGTAGATGAAATAATGTAGTTATCTATTAGTCTACGTAGATTGTCATATGTACATATATTTATCCCCCAGTATATAAATATAGCTGAATTTCAACTCCACAACGTAGATAATTGTATGTGTATTGAAATATCTCGATGTATTCTAGTAAACATGGATAGTGATAGCTATGTGTAGATGGATATATGTTGAGATAAGGATCTTAATGAAGTTGGAAACATATGTATTCATCCACCTCAACGTTGATATATATATATCTCGATTGATATAGCACGATGTAATTTGGTTTCGGTCTCCAGATGTATCACCAAATTTAAGCTTACATGTTGTCAGATTTATCTTCATGTAGTTTGTATTATGTATATAGATATTTCTACACGTACATGGAATTACGTAGATATATATCAGTCTACGTAGATTGTCATATGTAGATGTAATATTCAGGTGAAGCGTCAGCAGCAGGGGAGGGGCTTATCCTACATTTGCTCGAGACATCATTTGCTCTAAATCTAACAAACATCTTGAGAGAATCTAATTCGAATCCTTCTTTTTCAACCAAAAAAGAAGGATTACTTGTTCGAAACATGTTTTTCGCAAATCATACTCCAAGACCGTTTTCATCGTTTAGTCAAACAACGGTCTTGTCGCGATGTCATCGCGCCCCCCTGCTGCTATGGGTTAACCGAATATTTGATCAAGTCCTTACGACGAAAATCATTTATTATTTCACAAACAAACTAATCGCTAACTCCTCATCTTGTAGATCAATTAAATTATTTGATTGGTCAGTGAGTCGGAAATTAATTCTCGTTAGCGAATTATTATGGCATCGCATGTAGACAGGATTAATTGGGTTTTCAATAATTAGGAATCCTGGAGGAGCTGTTGGTGCAAACGAATAAAGAATATATCCCTGCTGAGCTTGATTTGATTGCTCTAGATTAATTTGATAGCTTCCTTCAATTGCATCACATACTAAATTGAACGCAATCACCGCTGAAATATTTACATTGTGCGGGGCAATATGCCTACCGCCGCCATCTGGGTCATTATTATACTTGAGGATAGTTGAATCTTGTACTTGTAATACCTTGATAACATTCCTAACAGATTCTTTTAGTTCCTCAGCGTTGTATCCGGGGAACTTGAAATTACGCAGATCGGCTTCTGTGATATTGTAACCGGTTAGGAATCGTTGTTTACTGTCGCTGTTGTCATTGCTTATTGTTTGAATAATTCGTTCATTGATATATTCCATGTCAGATTGCTGATTTAATATTTCAACGTGTTTTCGCGATTTTGTTTGCCGTAGTTGCTCTAGTTGTGTTTCATGTAATTGATTAATTTCATTAAAATAACCAGTGATGTCAGTTAGCGTGAATGAAATAGTAACAGATAAGTCAGCTGTTCTTTTAATGATAAAATCTCATTGCAACGTGTTTTTGTTGGTAAATATAAATCTATCGGCGATTTTTCCTTTTCTTATATCAGATAAATTATCTCGATATCTGGGATTGATTTCATGATATGATTGTACGTCTGTGGTTAAGTCGGTGGCGGCTCCGGGTGGTTTTTCAGGCCATCCTAACACTGTTCTTAACGAGCTGTTATAGATATCTACAATGTATCCCTCTGTGCTTATTTCGATCGACGACGAGAGCGTCGGTTCATGAACTTTAATAGCTATTTTTGATTCTTTTCCCGTGATTGATTTTATTCTACGCTGAATTTCAGCATCGATTTGCTCAATTTGGTACGACCCAGTTGGTAACGAAATAAAATTCCAATCTGGGGTGCCATCGGGTTTATTCTTATGCGAGAACACCAGTGCGTTATTCGGTTGCTGACCGCCAAATGCAACCGATCTGATATTGGGCCAGCTATGATATACTCGTAATTTTGCCAGCGCGATCTCGCGCACTGGAATCGGAGAAGGGAAGTTCACGTTGAATTCAGGGTTTGTTGATGTTATTGATATCATGCTTGTCCGTATCGGAGTGGTATTCTCCGCGATTCGTTGAAGCAGTTCGAGTGACATTATTGTTAACGCTGTTTTCAATTTCCAATTTCAACATCGCGGAGTTATACAACTGGGTCATCGCGGAAAATTCAACATCGGATATGAACGAATTATCTATCGACAGCGAAATCAACTCGGATAATTTCGAGTACGCGTCAGATACTACCCTGTACCGAGCTGTATAATCGCTGAGTTTTTTCTCAGAACACGATGATAACGTTTTAGTTATTGCGGTGGCGACTGCCGAGATTGTTGTTGCCGCGGAGATAGTGATTGGAACTGCAATCGGAGCCATCATGGTCACCGTAGACGAAATAACCCCGGCGCTGGCCATCATACCGGACACCGATTACACGGTGATGTCGATGATTGCTACGCTGCGTCGGTATTTTTTCATTTTTTCACGATAGCGCTCAGAAAGTGATTTCAAGTTGGCGGAAAATTCTTTCACGGTATACAGATATATTTACAAAAATAGGCTTACATGTTATCGGATTTATCTTCATGTAGTTTGTTATATGCATATAGATACTTCTACACGTAGTTGGAATTATGTAGCTATCTATCAGTCTACGTATATTGTCATATGTAGATAGACTTTTCCCCAAGAAAGTGAATCTAGCTGAATTGAAACACCACAACGTAGATTATTGTATTTGATTTGAAATATCTCGATGTATTCTAGTAAACATGGATAGTTATAGCGATGTGTAGATGGATATGTTGAGATAAGCATCTTAATGAAGATGTAAAGATATGTATTTAACAACATCAACGTTGATATATGTATATCGATTGATGTAGCACGATATAATTTGGTTTCGGTCTACAGATATATCTCCAAACATAAGCTATCAGATTTATCTTCATGTAGTTTGATATATCTCCAAACATAAGCTATCAGATTTATCTTCATGTAGTTTGTTATATGTATATAGACACTTCTACACGTAGTTGGAATTATGTAGCTATCTATCAGTCTACGTATATTGTCATATGTAGATAGATTTTTCCACAAGAATGTGAATCAAGCTAAATTGAAACACCACAACGTAGATTATTGTATTTGCATTCAAATATCTTGATGTATTCTAGTAAACATGGATAGTTATAGCGATGTGAGGATGGATATGTTGAGATAAGCATCTTAATGAAGATGGAAACATATGTATTCAACCACTTCAACGTTGATATATGTATCTCGATTGGTATAACACGATGTGATTTCGGTTTATGCCTATAGATATGTATGTAGATAAAAGCTTAAATGCTGTCTGATTTATCTTTATGTAGTTTGTTATACGGATATCGACACATCTTCACGTAGTTGGAATTATGTAGCTATCTATCAGTCTACGTATATTGTCATATGTAGATAGATTTTTCCCCAAGAAAGTGAATCTAGCTGAATTGAAACACCACAATGAAGATTATTGTATTTGCATTGAAATATCTCGATGTATTCTAGTAAACATGGATAGTTATAGCGATGTGAGGATGGATATGTTGAGATAAGCATCTTAATGAAGATAGAAAGATATGTATTCAACCACTTCAACGTTGATATATGTATCTCGATTGATATAACACGATGTGATTTGGTTTCTGTCTATAGATATGTATCCAGATAAAAGCTTACATGTTGTCAGATTTATCTTTATGTAGTTTGTTATATGAATATCGACACATCTTCACGTAGACGGAATTATGTAGCTATCTATCAGTCTACGTATATTGTCATATGTAGATAGATTTTTCCCTTAGAAAATGAATCTAGCAGAACTGAAACACCACAACGTAGATTAATGTATTTGCATTGAAATATCACGATGTATTCTAGTAAACATGGATAGTTATTGCGATGTGCAGACGAATATGTTGAGATAAGCATCTTAATGAAGATGGAAACATATGTAATCAACCACTTCAACGTTGATATATGTATCTCGATTGATGCAGCACGATATAATTTGGTTTCGGTCTACAGATATATCTCCAAACATAAGCTTACATGTTATCGGATTTATCTTCATGTAGTTTGTTATATGCATATAGATACTTCCACACGTAGTTGGAATTATGTAGCTATCTATCAGTCTACGTATATTGTCATATGTAGATAGATTTTTCCCCAAGTATGTGAATCTAGCTGAATTGAAACACCACAACGTAGATTATTGTATTTGCATTGAAATATCTCGATGTATTCTAGTAAACATGGATAGTTATAGCGATGTGAGGATGGATATGTTGAGATAAGCATCTTAATGAAGATAGAAACATATGTATTCAACCACTTCAACGTTGATATATGTATCTCGATTGATATAACACGATGTGATTTGGTTTCTGTCTATAGATATGTATCCAGATAAAAGCTTACATGTTGTCAGATTTATCTTTATGTAGTTTGTTATATGAATATCGACACATCTTCACGTAGATGGAATTATGTAGCTATCTATCAGTCTACGTATATTGTCATATGTAGATAGATTTTTCCCTAAGAAAGTGAATCTAGCAGAACTGAAACACCACAACGTAGATTAATGTATTTGCATTGAAATATCACGATGTATTCTAGTAAACATGGATAGTTATTGCGATGTGCAGACGAATATGTTGAGATAAGCATCTTAATGAAGATGAAAACATATGTATTCAACCACTTCAACGTTGATATATGTATCTCGATTGATGCAGCACGATATAATTTGGTTTCGGTCTACAGATATATCTCCAAACATAAGCTTACATGTTATCGGATTTATCTTCATGTAGTTTGTTATATGCATATAGATACTTCCACACGTAGTTGGAATTATGTAGCTATCTATCAGTCTACGTATATTGTCATATGTAGATAGATTTTTCCCTAAGAAAGTGAATCTAGCTGAATTGAAACACCACAACGTAGATTATTGTTTTTGCATTGAAATATCTCGATGTATTCTAGTAAACATGGATAGTTATAGCGATGTGTAGATGGATATGTTGAGATAAGCATCTTAATGAAGATGGAAACATATGTATTCAACCACTTCAACGTTGATATATGTATCTCGATTGATGTAGCACGATATAATTTAGTTTCGGTCTACAGATATATCTCCAAACATAAGCGTACATGTTATCGGATTTATCTTCATGTAATTTGTTATATGCATATAGATACTTCTACACGTAGCTGGAATTATGTAGCTATCTATCAGTCTACGTATATTGTAATATGTAGATAGATTTTTCCCCAAGTATGTGAATCTAGCTGAATTGAAACACCACAACGTAGATTATTGTATTTGCATTGAAATAACTCGATGTATTCTAGTAAACATGGATAAATTATAGCGATGTGAGGATGGATATGTTGAGATAAGCATCTTAATGAGGATGGAAGGATATGTATTCAACCACTTAAACGTTGATACATGTATCTCGATTTGATATAACACGATGTGATTTGGTTTCTGTCTATAGATATGTATCCAGATATAAGCTTACATGTTGTCAGATTTATCTTTATGTAGTTTGTTATATGGATATCGACACATCTTCACGTAGATGGAATTATGTAGCTATCTATCAGTCTACGTATATAGTCATATGTAGATAGATTTTTCCCCAAGAAAGTGAATCTAGCTGAATGGAAACACCACAACGTAGATTATTGTATTTGCATTGAAATATCTCGATGTACTCTAGTAAACATGGATAGTAATAGCGATGTGTAGATGGATATGTTGAGATAAGCATCTTAATGAAGATATGTATCTGAATTGATGTAGCACTATATAATTCGGTTTCGGTCTACAGCTATATCTCCAAACATAAGCTTACATGTTATCGGATTTATCTTCATGTAGTTTGTTATATGCATATAGATACTTCTAAACGTAGTTGGAATTATGTAGCTATCTATCAGTCTACGTATATTGTGATATGTAGATAGATTTTTACCCATGTATGTGAATCTAGCTGAATTGAAACACCACAACGTAGATTATTCTATTTGCATTGAAATAACTCGATGTATTCTAGTAAACATGGATAGTTATAGCGATAGAGGATGGATATGTTGAGATAAGCATCTTAATGAGGATGGAAACATATGTATTCAACCACTTCAACGTTGATATATGTATCTCGATTGATATAACACGATGTGATTTGGTTTCTGTCTATAGATATGTATCCAGATAAAAGCTTACATGTTGTCAGATTTATCTTCATGTAGTTTGTTATATGGATATCGACACATCTTCACGTAGATGGAATTATGTAGCTATCTATCAGTCTACGTATATTGTCATATGTAGATAGATTTTTCACCAAGAAAGTGAATATAGCTGAATTGAAACACCACAACGTAGATTAATGTATTTGCATTGAAATATCACGATGTATTCTAGTAAACATGGATAGTTATAGTGATGTGCAGATGAATATGTTGAGATAAGCATCTTAATGAAGATGGAAACATATGTATTCAACCACTTCAACGTTGATATATGTATCTCGATTGAAGTAGCACGATATAACTTGGTTTCGGTCTACAGATATATCTCCAAACATAAGCTTACATGTTATCGGATTTATCTTCATGTAGTTTGTTATATGCATATAGATACTTCTACACGTAGTTGGAATTATGTAGCTATCTATCAGTCTACGTATATTGTCATATGTAGATAGATTTTTCCCCAAGAAAGTGAATCTAGCTGAAATGAAACACCACAAAGTAGATTATTGTTTTTGCAATGAAATATCTCGATGTATTCTAGTAAACATGGATAGTTATAGAATGTGAGGATTGATATGTTGAGATAAGCATCTTAATGACAATGGAAACATATGTATTCAACCACTTCAACGTTGATATATGTATCTCGATTGATATAACACGATGTGATTTGGTTTCTGTCTATAGATATGTATCCAGATAAAAGCTTACATGTTGTCAGATTTATCTTTATGTAGTTTGTTATATGGATATCGACACATCTTCACGTAGATGGAATTATGTAGCTATCTATCAGTCTACGTATATTGTCAAATGTATTCTAGTAAACATGGATAGTTATAGCGATGTGTAGATGGATATGTTGAGATAAGCATCTTAATGAAGATATATATCTCGATTGGTGTAGCACGATATAATTTGGTATCGGTCTACAGATATTTCTACAAACATAAGCTTACATGTTATCGATTTATCTTCATGTAATTTGTCATATGCATGTACATTCTTCTACACGTAGTTGGAATTATGTAGCTATCTATCAGTCTACGTATATTGTCATATGTAGATAGATTTTACCCCAAGAAAGTAAATCTAGCTGAATTGAAACACCACAATGTAGATTATTGTATTTGCATTGAAATATCTCGATGTACTCTAGTAACCATGCATAGTTATAGCGATGTGTAGATGTTCATGTTGAGATAAATATCTTAATGACAATGGAAACATAGGTATTCAACCACTTCAACGTTGATATATGTATCTCGATTGATATAACACGATGTGGTTTGGTTTCTGTCTATAGATATGTATCCAGATAAAAGCTTACATGTTGTCAGATTTATCTTTATGTAGTTTGTTATACGGATATCGACACATCTTCACGTAGTTGGAATTATGTAGCTATCTATCAGTCTACGTATATTGTCATATGTAGATAGATTTTTCCCCAAGAAAGTGAATCTAGCTGAATTGAAACACCACAATGTAGAATATTGTATTTGCATTGAAATATCTCGATGTACTCTAGTAACCATGCATAGTTATAGCGATGTGTAGATGGATATGTTGAGATAAGCATCTTAATGACAATGGAAACATAGGTATTCAACCACTTCAACGTTGATATATGTATCTCGATTGATATAACACGATGTGATTTGGTTTCTGTCTATAGATATGTATCCAGATAAAAGCTTACATGTTGTCAGATTTATCTTTATGTAGTTTGTTATACGGATATCGACACATCTTCACGTAGTTGGAATTATGTAGCTATCTATCAGTCTACGTATATTGTCATATGTAGATAGATTTTACCCTAAGAAAGTGAATCTAGCTGAATTGAAACACCACAATGTAGATTATTGTATTTGCATTGAAATATCTCGATGTACTCTAGTAACCATGCATAGTTATAGCGATGTGTAGATGGATATGTTGAGATAAGCATCTTAATGACAATGGAAACATATGTATTCAACCACTTCAACGTTGATATATGTATCTCGATTGATATAACACGATGTGATTTGGTTTCTGTCTATAGATATGTATCCAGATAAAAGCTTACATGTTGTCAGATTTATCTTTATGTAGTTTGTTATATGGATATCGACACATCTTCACGTAGATGGAATTATGTAGCTATCTATCAGTCTACGTATATTGTCATATATAGATAGATTTTTCCCCAAGAAAGAGAATATAGCTGAACTGACATACCACAACGTAGATTAATGTATTTGCATTGAAATATCACGATGTATTCTAGTAAACATGGATAGTTATAGCGATGTGCAGATGAATATGTTGAGATAAGCATCTTAATGAAGATGGAAACATATGTATTCAACCACTTCAACGTTGATATATGTATCTCGATTGATATAACACGATGTGATTTGGTTTCTGTCTATAGATATGTATCCAGATAAAAGCTTACATGTTGTCAGATTTATCTTTATGTAGTTTGTTATATGGATATCGACACATCTTCACGTAGATGGAATTATGTAGCTATCTATCAGTCTACGTATATTGTCATATGTAGATAGATTTTTCCCCAAGAAAGTCAATCTAGCTGAATTGAAACACCACAACGTAGATTATTCTATTTGCATTGAAATATCTCGATGTATTCTAGTAAACATGGATAGTTATAGCGATGTGTAGATGGATATGTTGAGATAAGCATCTTAATGAAGATATGTATCTGAATTGATGTTGCACGATATAATTTGGTTTCGGTCTACAGATATATCTCCAAACATAAGCTTACATGTTATCGGATTTATCTTCATGTAGTTTGTTATATGCATATAGATACTTCCACACGTAGTTGGAATTATGTAGCTATCTATCAGTCTACGTATATTGTCATATGTAGATAGATTTTTCCCTAAGAAAGTGAATCTAGCTGAATTGAAACACCACAACGTAGATTATTGTTTTTGCATTGAAATATCTCGATGTATTCTAGTAAACATGGATAGTTATAGCGATGTGTAGATGGATATGTTGAGATAAGCATCTTAATGAAGATAGAAACATATGTATTCAACCACTTCAACGTTGATATATGTATCTCGATTGATATAACACGATGTGATTTGGTTTCTGTCTATAGATATGTATCCAGATAAAAGCTTACATGTTGTCAGATTTATCTTTATGTAGTTTGTTATATGAATATCGACACATCTTCACGTAGATGGAATTATGTAGCTATCTATCAGTCTACGTATATTGTCATATGTAGATAGATTTTTCCCTAAGAAAGTGAATCTAGCAGAACTGAAACACCACAACGTAGATTAATGTATTTGCATTGAAATATCACGATGTATTCTAGTAAACATGGATAGTTATTGCGATGTGCAGACGAATATGTTGAGATAAGCATCTTAATGAAGATGAAAACATATGTATTCAACCACTTCAACGTTGATATATGTATCTCGATTGATGCAGCACGATATAATTTGGTTTCGGTCTACAGATATATCTCCAAACATAAGCTTACATGTTATCGGATTTATCTTCATGTAGTTTGTTATATGCATATAGATACTTCCACACGTAGTTGGAATTATGTAGCTATCTATCAGTCTACGTATATTGTCATATGTAGATAGATTTTTCCCTAAGAAAGTGAATCTAGCTGAATTGAAACACCACAACGTAGATTATTGTTTTTGCATTGAAATATCTCGATGTATTCTAGTAAACATGGATAGTTATAGCGATGTGTAGATGGATATGTTGAGATAAGCATCTTAATGAAGATGGAAACATATGTATTCAACCACTTCAACGTTGATATATGTATCTCGATTGATGTAGCACGATATAATTTAGTTTCGGTCTACAGATATATCTCCAAACATAAGCGTACATGTTATCGGATTTATCTTCATGTAATTTGTTATATGCATATAGATACTTCTACACGTAGCTGGAATTATGTAGCTATCTATCAGTCTACGTATATTGTAATATGTAGATAGATTTTTCCCCAAGTATGTGAATCTAGCTGAATTGAAACACCACAACGTAGATTATTGTATTTGCATTGAAATAACTCGATGTATTCTAGTAAACATGGATAAATTATAGCGATGTGAGGATGGATATGTTGAGATAAGCATCTTAATGAGGATGGAAGGATATGTATTCAACCACTTAAACGTTGATACATGTATCTCGATTTGATATAACACGATGTGATTTGGTTTCTGTCTATAGATATGTATCCAGATATAAGCTTACATGTTGTCAGATTTATCTTTATGTAGTTTGTTATATGGATATCGACACATCTTCACGTAGATGGAATTATGTAGCTATCTATCAGTCTACGTATATAGTCATATGTAGATAGATTTTTCCCCAAGAAAGTGAATCTAGCTGAATGGAAACACCACAACGTAGATTATTGTATTTGCATTGAAATATCTCGATGTACTCTAGTAAACATGGATAGTAATAGCGATGTGTAGATGGATATGTTGAGATAAGCATCTTAATGAAGATATGTATCTGAATTGATGTAGCACTATATAATTCGGTTTCGGTCTACAGCTATATCTCCAAACATAAGCTTACATGTTATCGGATTTATCTTCATGTAGTTTGTTATATGCATATAGATACTTCTAAACGTAGTTGGAATTATGTAGCTATCTATCAGTCTACGTATATTGTGATATGTAGATAGATTTTTACCCATGTATGTGAATCTAGCTGAATTGAAACACCACAACGTAGATTATTCTATTTGCATTGAAATAACTCGATGTATTCTAGTAAACATGGATAGTTATAGCGATAGAGGATGGATATGTTGAGATAAGCATCTTAATGAGGATGGAAACATATGTATTCAACCACTTCAACGTTGATATATGTATCTCGATTGATATAACACGATGTGATTTGGTTTCTGTCTATAGATATGTATCCAGATAAAAGCTTACATGTTGTCAGATTTATCTTCATGTAGTTTGTTATATGGATATCGACACATCTTCACGTAGATGGAATTATGTAGCTATCTATCAGTCTACGTATATTGTCATATGTAGATAGATTTTTCACCAAGAAAGTGAATATAGCTGAATTGAAACACCACAACGTAGATTAATGTATTTGCATTGAAATATCACGATGTATTCTAGTAAACATGGATAGTTATAGTGATGTGCAGATGAATATGTTGAGATAAGCATCTTAATGAAGATGGAAACATATGTATTCAACCACTTCAACGTTGATATATGTATCTCGATTGAAGTAGCACGATATAACTTGGTTTCGGTCTACAGATATATCTCCAAACATAAGCTTACATGTTATCGGATTTATCTTCATGTAGTTTGTTATATGCATATAGATACTTCTACACGTAGTTGGAATTATGTAGCTATCTATCAGTCTACGTATATTGTCATATGTAGATAGATTTTTCCCCAAGAAAGTGAATCTAGCTGAAATGAAACACCACAAAGTAGATTATTGTTTTTGCAATGAAATATCTCGATGTATTCTAGTAAACATGGATAGTTATAGAATGTGAGGATTGATATGTTGAGATAAGCATCTTAATGACAATGGAAACATATGTATTCAACCACTTCAACGTTGATATATGTATCTCGATTGATATAACACGATGTGATTTGGTTTCTGTCTATAGATATGTATCCAGATAAAAGCTTACATGTTGTCAGATTTATCTTTATGTAGTTTGTTATATGGATATCGACACATCTTCACGTAGATGGAATTATGTAGCTATCTATCAGTCTACGTATATTGTCAAATGTATTCTAGTAAACATGGATAGTTATAGCGATGTGTAGATGGATATGTTGAGATAAGCATCTTAATGAAGATATATATCTCGATTGGTGTAGCACGATATAATTTGGTATCGGTCTACAGATATTTCTACAAACATAAGCTTACATGTTATCGATTTATCTTCATGTAATTTGTCATATGCATGTACATTCTTCTACACGTAGTTGGAATTATGTAGCTATCTATCAGTCTACGTATATTGTCATATGTAGATAGATTTTACCCCAAGAAAGTAAATCTAGCTGAATTGAAACACCACAATGTAGATTATTGTATTTGCATTGAAATATCTCGATGTACTCTAGTAACCATGCATAGTTATAGCGATGTGTAGATGTTCATGTTGAGATAAATATCTTAATGACAATGGAAACATAGGTATTCAACCACTTCAACGTTGATATATGTATCTCGATTGATATAACACGATGTGGTTTGGTTTCTGTCTATAGATATGTATCCAGATAAAAGCTTACATGTTGTCAGATTTATCTTTATGTAGTTTGTTATACGGATATCGACACATCTTCACGTAGTTGGAATTATGTAGCTATCTATCAGTCTACGTATATTGTCATATGTAGATAGATTTTTCCCCAAGAAAGTGAATCTAGCTGAATTGAAACACCACAATGTAGAATATTGTATTTGCATTGAAATATCTCGATGTACTCTAGTAACCATGCATAGTTATAGCGATGTGTAGATGGATATGTTGAGATAAGCATCTTAATGACAATGGAAACATAGGTATTCAACCACTTCAACGTTGATATATGTATCTCGATTGATATAACACGATGTGATTTGGTTTCTGTCTATAGATATGTATCCAGATAAAAGCTTACATGTTGTCAGATTTATCTTTATGTAGTTTGTTATACGGATATCGACACATCTTCACGTAGTTGGAATTATGTAGCTATCTATCAGTCTACGTATATTGTCATATGTAGATAGATTTTACCCTAAGAAAGTGAATCTAGCTGAATTGAAACACCACAATGTAGATTATTGTATTTGCATTGAAATATCTCGATGTACTCTAGTAACCATGCATAGTTATAGCGATGTGTAGATGGATATGTTGAGATAAGCATCTTAATGACAATGGAAACATATGTATTCAACCACTTCAACGTTGATATATGTATCTCGATTGATATAACACGATGTGATTTGGTTTCTGTCTATAGATATGTATCCAGATAAAAGCTTACATGTTGTCAGATTTATCTTTATGTAGTTTGTTATATGGATATCGACACATCTTCACGTAGATGGAATTATGTAGCTATCTATCAGTCTACGTATATTGTCATATATAGATAGATTTTTCCCCAAGAAAGAGAATATAGCTGAACTGACATACCACAACGTAGATTAATGTATTTGCATTGAAATATCACGATGTATTCTAGTAAACATGGATAGTTATAGCGATGTGCAGATGAATATGTTGAGATAAGCATCTTAATGAAGATGGAAACATATGTATTCAACCACTTCAACGTTGATATATGTATCTCGATTGATATAACACGATGTGATTTGGTTTCTGTCTATAGATATGTATCCAGATAAAAGCTTACATGTTGTCAGATTTATCTTTATGTAGTTTGTTATATGGATATCGACACATCTTCACGTAGATGGAATTATGTAGCTATCTATCAGTCTACGTATATTGTCATATGTAGATAGATTTTTCCCCAAGAAAGTCAATCTAGCTGAATTGAAACACCACAACGTAGATTATTCTATTTGCATTGAAATATCTCGATGTATTCTAGTAAACATGGATAGTTATAGCGATGTGTAGATGGATATGTTGAGATAAGCATCTTAATGAAGATATGTATCTGAATTGATGTTGCACGATATAATTTGGTTTCGGTCTACAGATATATCTCCAAACATAAGCTTACATGTTATCGGATTTATCTTCATGTAGTTTGTTATATGCATATAGATACTTCCACACGTAGTTGGAATTATGTAGCTATCTATCAGTCTACGTATATTGTCATATGTAGATAGATTTTTCCCCAAGTATGTGAATCTAGCTGAATTGAAACACCACAACGTAGATTATTGTATTTGCATTGAAATAACTCGATGTATTCTAGTAAACATGGATAGTTATAGCGATGTGAGGATGGATATGTTGAGATAAGCATCTTAATGAAGATGGAAACATATGTATTCAACCACTTCAACGTTGATATATGTATCTCGATTGATGTAGCACGATATAATTTAGTTTCGGTCTACAGATATATCTCCAAACATAAGCGTACATGTTATCGGATTTATCTTCATGTAATTTGTTATATGCATATAGATACTTCTACACGTAGCTGGAATTATGTAGCTATCTATCAGTCTACGTATATTGTAATATGTAGATAGATTTTTCCCCAAGTATGTGAATCTAGCTGAATTGAAACACCACAACGTAGATTATTGTATTTGCATTGAAATAACTCGATGTATTCTAGTAAACATGGATAAATTATAGCGATGTGAGGATGGATATGTTGAGATAAGCATCTTAATGAGGATGGAAGGATATGTATTCAATAACTTCAACGTTGATACATGTATCTCGATTTGATATAACACGATGTGATTTGGTTTCTGTCTATAGATATGTATCCAGATAAAATCTTACATGTTGTCAGATTTATCTTTATGTAGTTTGTTATATGGATATCGACACATCTTCACGTAGATGGAATTATGTAGCTATCTATCAGTCTACGTATATAGTCATATGTAGATAGATTTTTCCCCAAGAAAGTGAATCTAGCTGAATGGAAACACCACAACGTAGATTATTGTATTTGCATTGAAATATCTCGATGTACTCTAGTAAACATGGATAGTAATAGAGATGTGTAGATGGATATGTTGAGATAAGCATCTTAATGACAATGGAAACATAGGTATTCAACCACTTCAACGTTGATATATGTATCTCGATTGATATAACACGATGTGATTTGGTTTCTGTCTATAGATATGTATCCAGATAAAAGCTTACATGTTGTCAGATTTATCTTTATGTAGTTTGTTATACGGATATCGACACATCTTCACGTAGTTGGAATTATGTAGCTATCTATCAGTCTACGTATATTGTCATATGTAGATAGATTTTACCCCAAGAAAGTGAATCTAGCTGAATTGAAACACCACAATGTAGATTATTGTATTTGCTTTGAAATATCTCGATCTACTCTAGTAACCATGCATAGTTATAGCGATGTGTAGATGGATATGTTGAGATAAGCATCTTAATGACAATGGAAACATATGTATTCAACCACTTCAACGTTGATATATGTATCTCGATTGATATAACACGATGTGATTTGGTTTCTATCTATAGATATGTATCCAGATAAAAGCTTACATGTTGTCAGATTTATCTTTATGTAGTTTTTATATGAAAATCGACACATCTTCATGTTGACGGAATTATGTACCTATCTATCAGTCTACGTATATTGTCATATGTAGATAGATTTTTTCCCCAAGAAAGTGAATCTAGCTGAACTGAAACACCACAACGTAGATTATTGTTTTTGCATTGAAATATCTCGATGTATTCTAGTAAACATGGATAGTTATAGCGATGTGAGGATGGATATGTTGAGATAAGCATCTTAATGACAATGAAAACATATGTATTCATCCACTTCAACGTTGATATATGTATCTCGATTGATATAACACGATGTGATTTGGTTTCTGTCTATAGATATGTATCCAGATAAAAGCTTACATGTTGTCAGATTTATCATTATGTAGTTTGTTATATGGATATCGACACATCTTCACGTAGATGGAATTATGTAGCTATCTATCAGTCTACGTATATTGTCATATGTAGATAGATTTTTCCCGAAGAAAGTGAATCTAGCTGAATTGAAACACCACAACGTAGATTACTGTATTTGCATTGAAATATATCGATGTATTCTAGTAAACATGGATAGTTATAGCGATGTGTAGATGGATATGTTGAGATAAGCATCTTAATGAAGATATGTATCTCGATTGGTGTAGCACGATATAATTTGGTATCGGTCTACAGATATTTCTACAAACATAAGCTTACATGTTATCGGATTTATCTTCATGTAATTTGTCATATGCATATAGATACTTCAACACGTAGTTGGAATTATGTAGCTATCTATCAGTCTACGTATATTGTCATAAGTAGATAGATTTTACCCCAAGAAAGTGAATCTAGCTGAATTGAAACACCACAACGTAGATTATTGTATTTGCATTGAAATATCTCGATGTACTCTAGTAACCATGGATAGTTAGAGCGATGTGTAGATGGATATGTTGAGATAAGCATCTTAATGACAATGGAAACATATGTATTCAACCACTTCAACGTTGATATATGTATCTCGATTGATATAACACGATGTGATTTGGTTTCTGTCTATAGATATGTATCCAGATAAAAGCTTACATGTTGTCTGATTTATCTTCATGTAGTTTGTTATATGGATATCGACACATCTTCACGTAGATGGAATTATGTAGCTATCTATCAGTCTACGTATATTGTCATATGTAGATAGAATTTTCCCCAAGAAAGTGAATCTAGCTGAATTGAAACACCACAACGTAGATTATTGAATTGGCATTGAAAAATCTCGATGTACTCTAGTAACCATGGATAGTTACAGCGATGTGTAGATGGATATGTTGAGATAAGCATCTTAATGACAATGCAAAATATGTATTCAACCACTTCAACGTTGATATATGTATCTCGATTGATATAGCACGATGTGATTTGGTTTCTGTCTATAGATATGTACCCAGATAAAAGCTTACATGTTGTCATATTTATCTTTATGTAGTTTGTTATATGGATATCGACACATCTTCACGTACATGGAATTATGTAGCTATCTATCGGTCTACGTATATTTTATTATGTAGATAGATTTTTCCCCCAAGTATGTGAATCTAGCTGAAATGAAACACCACAACGTAGATTATTGTATTTGCATTGAAATATCACGATGCATTCTAGTAAACATGGATAGTTATAGCGATGTGCATACGAGTATGTTGAGATAAGGATCTTAATGAAGATGGAAACATATGTATTCAACCACTTCAACGTTGATATATGTATCTCGATTGATGTAGCACGATATAATTTGGTTTCGGTCTACAGATATATCTCCAAACATAAGCTTACATGTTATCGGATTTATCTTCATGTAGTTTGTTATATGCATATAGATACTTCTAAAGGTAGTTGGAATTATGTAGCTATCTATCAGTCTACGTATATTGTCATATGTAGATAGATTTTTCCCCATGAAAGTGAATGTAGCTGAATTGAAACACCACAAAGTAGATTATTGTTTTTGCGTTGAAATATCTCGATGTATTCTAGTCAACATGGATAGTTATAGCGATGTGAGGATGGATCTGTTGAGATAAGCATCTTAATGAAGATAGAAAGATATGTATTCAACCACTTCAACGTTGATATATGTATCTCGATTGATATAACACGATGTGATTTGGTTTCTGTCTATAGATATGTATCCAGAAAAAAGCTTACATGTTGTCAGATTTATCTTCATGTAGTTTGTTACATGGATATCGACACATCTTCACTTAGATGGAATTATGTAGCTATCTATCAGTCTACGCATATTGTCATATGTAGATAGATTTTTCCCGAAGAAAGTGAATCTAGCTGAATTGAAACACCACAACGTAGATTATTGTATTTGCATTGAAATATATCGATGTATTCTAGTAAACATGGATAGTTATAGCGATGTGTAGATGGATATGTTGAGATAAGCATCTTAATGAAGATATGTATCTCGATTGGTGTAGCACGATATAATTTGGTATCGGTCTACAGATATTTCTACAAACATAAGCTTACATGTTATCGGATTTATCTTCATGTAATTTGTTATATGCATATAGATACTTCTACACGTAGTTGGAATTATGTAGCTATCTATCAGTCTACGTATATTGTCATAAGTAGATAAATTTTACCCCAAGAAAGTAAATCTAGCTGAATTGAAACACCACAACGTAGATTATTGTATTTGCATTGAAATATCTCGATGTACTCTAGTAACCATGGATAGTTATAGCGATGTGTAGATGGATATGTTGAGATAAGCATCTTAAAGACAATGGAAACATATTTATTCAACCACTTCAACGTTGATATATGTATCTCGATTGATATAACACGATGTGATTTGGTTTCTGTCTATAGATATGTATCCAGATAAAAGCTTACATGTTGTCAGATTTATCTTCATGTAGTTTGTTATATGGATATCGAGACATCTTCACGTAGATGGAATTATGTAGCTATCTATCAGTCTACGTATATTGTCATATGTAGATAGAATTTTCCCCAAGAAAGTGAATCTAGCTGAATTGAAACACCACAACGTAGATTATTGAATTGGCATTGAAAAATCTCGATGTACTCTTGTAACCATGGATAATTACAGCGATGTGTAGATGGATATGTTGAGATAAGAATCTTAATGACAATGCAAAATATGTATTCAACCACTTCAACGTTGATATACGTATCTCGATTGATATAGCACGATGTGATTTGGTTTCTGTCTATAGATATGTACCCAGGTAAAAGCTTACATGTTGTCATATTTATCTTTATGTAGTTTGTTATATGGATATCGACACATCTTCACGTAGATGGAATTATGTAGCTATCTATCAGTCTACGTATATAGTCATATGTAGATAGATTTTTCCCCAAGAAAGTGAATCTAGCTGAATGGAAACACCACAACGTAGATTATTGTATTTGCATTGAAATATCTCGATGTTCTCTAGTAAACATGGATAGTAATAGAGATGTGTAGATGGATATGTTGAGATAAGCATCTTTATGAAGATATGTATCTGAATTGATGTAGCACTATATAATTCGGTTTCGGTCTACAGCTATATCTCCAAACATAAGCTTACATGTTATCGGATTTATCTTCATGTAGTTTGTTATATGCATATAGATACTTCCACACGTAGTTGGAATTATGTAGCTATCTATCAGTCTACGTATATTGTCATATGTAGATAGATTTTTCCCCAAGTATGTGAATCTAGCTGAATTGAAACACCACAACGTAGATTTTTGTATTTGCATTGAAATAACTCGATGTATTCTAGTAAACATGGATAGTTATAGCGATGTGAGGATGGATATGTTGAGATAAGCATCTTAATGAGGATGGAAAGATATGTATTCAACCACTTCAACGTTGATATATGTATCTCGATTGATATAACACGATGTGATTTGGTTTCTGTCTATAGATATGTATCCAGATAAAAGCTTACATGTTGTCAGATTTATCTTCATGTAGTTTGTTATATGGATATCGACACATCTTCACGTAGATGGAATTATGTAGCTATCTATCAGTCTACGTATATTGTCATATGTAGATAGATTTTTCCCCAAGAAAGTGAATATAGCTGAACTGAAACACCACAACGTAGATTAATGTATTTGCATTGAAATATCACGATGTATTCTAGTAAACATGGATAGTTATAGTGATGTGTAGATGTTAATGTTGAGATAAATATCTTAATGACAATGGAAACATAGGTATTCAACCACTTCAACGTTGATATATGTATCTCGATTGATATAACACGATGTGATTTGGTTTCTGTCTATAGATATGTATCCAGATAAAAGCTTACATGTTGTCAGATTTATCTTTATGTAGTTTGTTATATGAATATCGACACATCTTCACGTAGATGGAATTATGTAGCTATCTATCAGTCTACGTATATTGTCATATGTAGATAGATTTTTCCCCAAGAAAGTGAATCTAGCAGAACTGAAACACCACAACGTAGATTAATGTATTTGCATTGAAATATCACGATGTATTCTAGTAAACATGGATAGTTATTGCGATGTGCAGACGAATATGTTGAGATAAGCATCTTAATGAAGATGAAAACATATGTATTCAACCACTTCAACGTTGATATATGTATCTCGATTGATGCAGCACGATATAATTTGGTTTCGGTCTACAGATATATCTCCAAACATAAGCTTACATGTTATCGGATTTATATTCATGTAGTTTGTTATATGCATATAGATACTTCCACACGTAGTTGGAATTATGTAGCTATCTGTCAGTCTACGTATATTGTCATATGTAGATAGATTTTTCCCTAAGAAAGTGAATCTAGCTGAATTGAAACACCACAACGTAGATTATTGTTTTTGCATTGAAATATCTCGATGTATTCTAGTAAACATGGATAGTTATAGCGATGTGTAGATGGATATGTTGAGATAAGCATCTTAATGAAGATGGAAACATATGTATTCAACGACTTCAACGTTGATATATGTATCTCGATTGATGTAGCACGATATAATTTAGTTTCGGTCTACAGATATATCTCCAAACATAAGCGTACATGTTATCGGATTTATCTTCATGTAATTTGTTATATGCATATAGATACTTCTACACGTAGCTGGAATTATGTTGCTATCTATCAGTCTACATATTTTGTAATATGTAGATAGATTTTTCCCCAAGTATGTGAATCTAGCTGAATTGAAACACCACAACGTAGATTATTGTATTTGCATTGAAACAACTCGATGTATTCTAGTAAACATGGATAAATTATAGCGATGTGAGGATGGATATGTTGAGATAAGCATCTTAATGAGGATGGAAGGATATGTATTCAACCACTTCAACGTTGATACATGTATCTCGATTTGATATAACACGATGTGATTTGGTTTCTGTCTATAGATATGTATCCAGATAAAAGCTTACATGTTGTCAGATTTATCTTTATGTAGTTTGTTATATGGATATCGACACATCTTCACGTAGATGGAATTATGTAGCTATCTATCAGTCTACGTATATAGTCATATGTAGATAGATTTTTCCCCAAGAAAGTGAATCTAGCTGAATGGAAACACCACAACGTAGATTATTGTATTTGCATTGAAATATCTCGATGTACTCTAGTAAACATGGATAGTAATAGCGATGTGTAGATGGATATGTTGAGATAAGCATCTTAATGAAGATATGTATCTGAATTGATGTAGCACTATATAATTCGGTTTCGGTCAACAGCTATATCTCCAAACATAAGCTTACATGTTATCGGATTTATCTTCATGTAGTTTGTTATATGCATATAGATACTTCTACACGTAGTTGGAATTATGTAGCTATCTATCAGTCTACGTATATTGTGAGATGTAGATAGATTTTTCCCCAAGTATGTGAATCTAGCTGAATTGAAACACCACAATGTAGATTATTGTATTTGCATTGAAATATCTCGATGTACTCTAGTAACCATGCATAGTTATAGCGATGTGTAGATGGGTATGTTGAGATAAGCATCTTAATGACAATGTAAACATAGGTATTCAACCACTTCAACGTTGATATATGTATCTCGATTGATATAACACGATGTGATTTGGTTTCTGTCTATAGATATGTATCCAGATAAAAGCTTACATGTTGTCAGATTTATCTTTATGTACTTTGTTATACGGATATCGACACATCTTCACGTAGTTGGAATTATGTAGCTATCTATCAGTCTACGTATATTGTCATATGTAGATAGATTTTACCCCAAGAAAGTGAATCTAGCTGAATTGAAACACCACAATGTAGATTATTGTATTTGCATTGAAATATCTCGATGTACTCTAGTAACCATGCATAGTTATAGCGATGTGTAGATGGATATGTTGAGATAAGCATCTTAATGACAATGGAAACATATGTATTCAACCACTCCAACGTTGATATATGTATCTCGATTGATATAACACAATGTGATTTGGTTTCTGTCTATAGATATGTATCCAGATAAAAGCTTACATGTTGTCAGATATATCATTATGTAGTTTGTTATATGGATATCGACACATCTTCACGTAGATGGAATTATGTAGCTATCTATCAGTCTACGTATATTGTCATATGTAGATAGATTTTTCCCCAAGAAAGTCAATCTAGCTGAATTGAAACACCACAACGTAGATTATTCTATTTGCATTGAAATATCTCGATGTATTCTAGTAAACATGGATAGTTATAGCGATGTGTAGATGGATATGTTGAGATAAGCATCTTAATGAAGATATGTATCTCTATTGGTGTAGCACGATATAATTTGCTATCGGTCTACACATATTTCTACAAACATAAGCTTACATGTTATCGATTTATCTTCATGTAATTTGTTATATGCATGTAGATTCTTCTACACGTAGTTGGAATTATGTAGCTATCTATCAGTCTACGTATATTGTCATATGTAGATAGATTTTACCCCAAGAAAGTGAATCTAGCTGAATTGAAACACCACAATGTAGATTATTGTATTTGCATTGAAATATCTCGATGTACTCTAGTAACCATGCATAGTTTTAGCGATGTGTAGATGGATATGTTGAGATAAGCATCTTAATGACAATGGAAACATAGGTATTCAACCACTTCAACGTTGATATATGTATCTCGATTGATATAACACGATGTGATTTGGTTTCTGTCTATAGATATGTATCCAGATAAAAGCTTACATGTTGTCAGATTTATCTTTATGTAGTTTGTTATACGGATATCGACACATCTTCACGTAGTTGGAATTATGTAGCTATCTATCAGTCTACGTATATTGTCATATGTAGATAGATTTCTCCCCAAGAAAGTGAATCTAGCTGAATTGAAACACCACAATGTAGATTATTGTATTTGCATTGAAATATCTCGATGTACTCTAGTAACCATGCATAGTTATAGCGATGTGTAGATGGATATGTTGAGATAAGCATCTTAATGACAATGGAAACATAGGTATTCAACCACTTCAACGTTGATATATGTATCTTGATTGATATAACACGATGTGATTTTGTTCACGATGTGATTTGGTTTCTGTCTATAGATATGTTTCCAGATAAAAGCTTACATGTTGTCAGATTTATCTTTATGTAGTTTGTTATATGAAAATCGACACATCTTCATGTTGACGGAATTATGTACCTATCTATCAGTCTACGTATATTGTCATATGTAGATAGATTTTTTCCCCAAGAAAGTGAATCTAGCTGAACTGAAACACCACAACGTAGATTATTGTTTTTGCATTGAAATATCTCGATGTATTCTAGTAACCATGGATAGTTACAGCGATGTGTAGATGGATATGTTGAGATAAGCATCTTAATGACAATGCAAAATATGTATTCAACCACTTCAACGTTGATATATGTATCTCGATTGATATAGCACGATGTGATTTGGTTTCTGTCTATAGATATGTATCCAGATAAAAGCTTACATGTTGTCAGATTTATCTTCATGTAGTTTGTTTTATGGATATCGACACATCTTCACGTAGATGGAATTATGTTTCTATCTATCAGTCTACGTATATTGTCATATGTAGATAGATTTTTCCCCAAGAAAGTGAATCTAGCTGAACTGAAACACCACAACGTAGATTATTGTTTTTGCATTGAAATATCTCGATGTATTCTAGTAACCATGGATAGTTACAGCGATGTGTAGATGGATATGTTGAGATAAGCATCTTAATGAAGATGGAAACATATGCATTCAACCACTTCAACGTTGATATATGTATCTCTATTGATATAACCCGATGTGATTTGGTTTCTGTCTATAGATATGTATCCAGATAAAAGCTTACATGTTGTCAGATTTATCTTCATGTAGTTTGTTATATGGATATCGACACATCTTCACGTAGATGGAATTATGTAGCTATCTATCAGTCTACGTATATTGTCATATGTAGATAGATTTTTCCCCAAGAAAGTGAATCTAGCTGAATTGAAACACCACAACGTAGATTATTGTATTTGCATTGAAATATCTCGATGTATTCTTGTAAACATGGATAGTTATAGCGATGTGAGGATGGATATGTTGAGATAAGCATTTTAATGACAATTGAAACATATGTATTCAACCACTTCAACGTTGATATATGTATCTCGATTGATATAACACGATGTGATTTGGTTTCTGTCTATAGATATGTATCCAGATAAAAGCTTACATGTTGTCAGATTTATTCTCATGTAGTTTGTTATATGGATATCGACACATCTTCACGTAGATGGAATTATGTAGCTATCTATCAGTCTACGTATATTGTCATATGTAGATAGATTTTTCCCCAAGAAAGTGAATATAGCTGAACTGAAACACCACAACGTAGATTATTGTATTTGCATTGAAATATCACGATGTATTCTAGTAAACATGGATAGTTATAGCGATGTGCATACGAATATGTTGAGATAAGGATCTTATTGAAGATGGAAACATATGTATTCAACCACTTCAACGTTGATATATGTATCTCGATTGATGTAGCACGATATAATTTGGTTTCGGTCTACAGATATATCTCCAAACATAAGCTTACATGTTATCGGATTTATCTTGATGTAGTTTGTTATATGCATATAGATACTTCTACACGTAGTTGGAATTATGTAGCTATCTATCAGTCTACGTATATTGTCATATGTAGATAGATTTTTCCCCAAGAAAGTAAATCTAGCTGAATTGAAACACGACAAAGTAGATTATTGTTTCTGCAATGAAATATCTCGATGTATTCTAGTAAACCATGGATAGTTATAGCGATGTGAGGATGGATATGTTGAGATATTCATCTTAATGACAATGGAAACATATGTATTCAACCACTTCAACGTTGATATATGTATCTCGATTGATATAACACGATGTGATTTGGTTTCTGTCTATAGATATGTATCCAGATAAAAGCTTACATGTTGTCAGATTTATCTTTATGTAGTTTGTTATTTGGATATCGACACATCTTGACGTAGATGGAATTATGTAGCTATCTATCAGTCTACTTATATTGTCATATGTAGATAGATTTTTCCCCAAGAAAGTGAATCTAGCTGAATTGAAACACCACAACGTATATTATTGTATTTGCATTGAAATATCTCGATGTATTCTAGTAAACATGGATAGTTATAGCGATGTGTAGATGGATATGTTGAGATAAGCATCTTAATGAAGATATGTACCTCGATTGGTGTAGCACGATATAATTTGGTATCGGTCAACAGATATTTCTACAAACATAAGCTTACATGTTATCGGATTTATCTTCATGTAATTTGTTATATGCATATAGATACTTCTACACGTAGTGTGAATGATGTAGCTATCTCTCAGTCTACATATATTGTCATATGTAGATAGATTTTACACCAATAAAGTGAATCTAGCTGAATTGAAACACCACAACGTAGATTATTGTATTTGCATTGAAATATCTCGATGTGCTCTAGTAACCATGGATCAACGTTGATATATGTATCTCGATTGATATAACCCGATGTGATTTGGTTTCTGTCTATAGATATGTATCCAGATAAAAGCTTACATGTTGTCAGATTTATCTTCATGTAGTTTGTTATATGTATATCGACACATCTTCACGTAGATGGAATTATGTAGCTATCTATCAGTCTACGTATATTGTCATATGTAGATAGATTTTTCCCCAAGAAAGTGAATCTAGCTAAATTGAAACACCACAAAGTAGATTATTGTTCTTGCATTGAAATATCTCGATGTATTCTGGTAAAAATAGATAGTTATAGCGATGTGTAGATGGATATGTTGAGATAAGCATCTTAATGAACATGGAAACATATGTATTTAACCCCTTCAACGTTGATATATGTATCTCGATTGATGTAGCACGATATAATTTGGTTTCGGTCTACAGATATATCTCCAAACATAAGCTTACATGTTATCGGATTTATCTTCATGTAGTTTGTTATATGCATATAGATACTTCTACACGTAGTTGGAATTATGTAGGTATCTATCAGTCTACGTATATTGTAATATGTAGATAGATTTTTCCCCAAGCATGTGAATCTAGCAGAATTGAAACACCACAACGTAGATTATTGTATTTGCATTGAATTATCTCGATGTATTCAAGTAAACATGGATAGTTATAGCGATGTGAGGATGGATATGTTGAGATAAGCATCTTAATGAGGATGGAAACATGTATTCAACCACTTCAACGTTGATATATGTATCTCGATTGATATAACACGATGTGATTTGATTTCTGTCTATAGATATGTATCCAGATAAAAGCTTACACGTTGTCAGATTTATCTTTATGTAGTTTGTTATATGAATATCGACACATCTTCACGTAGACGGAATTATGTAGCTATCTATCAGTCTACGTATATTGTCATATGTAGATAGATTTTTCCCCAAGAAAGTGAATCTAGCTGAATTGAAACACCACAATGCATATTATTGTATTTGCATTGAAATATCTCGATGTTTTTTAGTAAACATGGATAGTTATAGCGATGTGTAGATGGATATGTTGAGATAAGCATCTTAATGAAGATATGTACCTCGATTGGTGTAGCACGATATAATTTGGTATCGGTCAACAGATATTTCTACAAACATAAGCTTACATGTTATCGAATTTATCTTCATGTAATTTGTTATATGCATATAGATACTTCTACACGTAGTTGGAATTATGTAGCTATCTCTCAGTCTACGTATATTGTAATATGTAGATAGATTTTTCCCCAAGAAAGTGAATCTAGCCGAATTGAAACACCACAACGTAGATTATTGTTTTTGCATTGAAAAATCTCGATGTATTCTAGTAAACATGGATAGTTATAGCGATGTGAGGATGGATATGTTGAGATAAGCATCTTAATGAAGATATGTATCTCGATTGGTGTAGCACGATATAATTTGGTATCGGTCTACAGATATTTCTACAAACATAAGCTTACATGTTATCGGATTTATCTTCATGTAATTTGTTATATGCATATAGATACTTCTACACGTAGTTGGAATTATGTAGCTATCTATCAGTCTACGTATATTGTCATATGTAGATAGATTTTTCCCCAAGAAAGTAAATCTAGCTGAATTGAAACACGACAAAGTAGATTATTGTATTTGCATTGAAATAACTCGATGTACTCTAGTAACCATGCATAGTTATAGCGATGTGCAGATGGATATGTTGAGATAAGCATCTTAATGACAATGAAAACATAGGTATTCAACCACTTCAACGTTGATATATGTATCTCGATTGATATAACACGATGTGATTTGGTTTCTGTCTATAAATATGTATCCAGATAAAAGCTTACATGTTGTCAGATTTATCTTTATGTAGTTTGTTATACGGATATCGACACATCTTCACGTAGTTGGAATTATGTAGCTATCTATCAGTCTACGTATATTGTCATATGTAGATAGATTTTTCCCCAAGAAAGTGAATCTAGCTGAATTGAAACACCACAAAGTAGATTATTGTTTTTGCATTGAAATATCTCGATGTATTCTAGTAAACATGGATAGTTATTGCGATATGTAGATGGATATGTTGAGATAAGCATCTTAATGAACATGGAAACATATGCATTCAACCACTTCAACGTTGATATATGTATCTCTATTGATATAACCCGATGTGATTTGGTTTCTTTCTATAGATATGTATCCAGATAAAAGCTTACATGTTGTCAGATTTATCTTCATGTAGTTTGTTATATGGATATCGACACATCTTCACGTAGATGGAATTATGTAGCTATCTATCAGTCTACGTATATTGTCATATGTAGATAGATTTTTCCCCAAGAAAGTGAATCTAGCTGAATTGAAACACCACAACGTAGATTATTGTATTTGCATTGAAATATCTCGATGTATTCTTGTAAACATGGATAGTTATAGCGATGTGAGGATGGATATGTTGAGATAAGCATTTTAATGACAATGGAAACATATGTATTCAACCACTTCAACGTTGATATATGTATCTCGATAGATATAACACGATGTGATTTGGTTTCTGTCTATAGATATGTATCCAGATAAAAGCTTACATGTTGTCAGATTTATCTTCATGTAGTTTGTTATATGGATATCGACACATCTTGACGTAGATGGAATTATGTAGCTATCTATCAGTCTACATATATTGTCATATGTAGATAGATTTTACCCCAAGAAAGTGAATCTAGCTGAATTGAAACATCACAACGTAGATTATTGTATTTGCATTGAAATATCTCGATGTATTCTAGTAAACATGGATAGTTATAGCGATGTGAGGATGGATATGCTGAGATAAGCATCTTAATGAAGATAGAAAGATATATATTCAACCACTTCAACGTTGATATATGTATCTCGATTGATATAACACGATGTGATTTGGTTTCTATCTATAGATATGTATCCAGATAAAAGCTTACATGTTGTCAGATTTATCTTCATGTAGTTTGTTATATGGATATCGACACATCTTCACGTAGATGGAATTATGTAGCTATCTGTCAGTCTACGCATATTGTCATATGTAGATAGATTTTTCCCCAAGAAAGTGAATCTAGCTGAATTGAAAATCCACAACGTAGATTATTGTATTTCCAATGAAATATATCGATGTATTCTAGTAAACATGGATAGTTATAGCGATGTGTACATGGATATGTTGAGATAAGCATCTTAATGAAGATATGTATCTAGATTGGTGTAGCACGATATAATTTGGTATCCGTCTACAGATATTTCTAGAAACATAAGCTTACATGTTATCGGATTTATCTTCATGTAATTTGTTATATGCATATAGATACTTCTACACGTAGTTGGAATTATGTAGCTATCTATCAGTCTACGTATATTGTCATAAGTAGATAGATTTTACCCCAAGAAAGTGAATCTAGCTGAATTGAAACACGACAACGTAGATTATTGTATTTTCATTGAAATATCTCGACGTACTCTAGTAACCATGGATAGTTATAGCGATGTGTAGATGGATATGTTGAGATAAGCATCTTAATGACAATGGAAACATATGTATTCAACCACTTCAACGTTGATATATGTATCTCGATTGATATAACACGATGTGATTTGGTTTCTGTCTATAGATATGTATACAGATAAAAGCTTACATGTAGTCAGATTTATCTTCATGTAGCTTGTTATATGGATATCGACACATCTTCACGTAGATGGAATTATGTAGCTATCTATCAGTCTACGTATATTGTCATATGTAGATAGATTTATCCCCAAGAAAGTGAATCTAGCTGAATTAAAACACCACAACGTAGATTATTGTATTTGCATTGAAATATCTCGATGTACTCTAGTAACCATGCATAGTTATAGCGATGTGTAGATGGATATGTTGAGATAAGCATCTTAATGAAGATATGTATCTCGATTGGTGTAGCACGATATAATTTGGTATCGGTCTACAGATATTTCTACAAACATAAGCTTACATGTTATCGATTTATCTTCATGTAATTTGTTATATGCATGTAGATTCTTCTACACGTAGTTGGAATTATGTAGCTATCTATCAGTCTACGTATATTGTCATATGTAGATAGATTTTACCCCAAGGAAGTAAATCTAGCTGATTTGAAACACCACAATGTAGATTATTGTATTTGCATTGAAATATCTCGATGTACTCTAGTAACCATGCATAGTTATAGCGATGTGTAGATGTTCATGTTGAGATAAATATCTTAATGACAATGGAAACATAGGTATTCAACCACTTCAACGTTGATATATGTATCTCGATTGATATAACACGATGTGATTTGGTTTCTGTCTATAGATATGTATCCAGATAAAAGCTTACATGTTGTCAGATTTATCTTTATGTAGTTTGTTATACGGATATCGACACATCTTCACGTAGTTGGAATTATGTAGCTATCTATCAGTCTACGTATATTGTCATATGTAGATAGATTTTTCACCAAGAAAGTGAATATAGCTGAACTGAAACACCACAACGTAGATTAATGTATTTGCATTGAAATATCACGATGTATTCTAGTAAACATGGATAGTTATAGTGATGTGCAGATGAATATGTTGAGATAAGCATCTTAATGAAGATGGAAACATATGTATTCAACCACTTCAACGTTGATATATGTATCTCGATTGATGTAGCACGATATAACTTGGTTTCGGTCTACAGATATATCTCCAAACATAAGCTTACATGTTATCGGATTTATCTTCATGTAGTTTGTTATATGCATATAGATACTTCTACACGTAGTTGGAATTATGTAGCTATCTATCAGTCTACGTATATTGTCATATGTAGATAGATTTTTCCCCAAGAAAGTGAATCTAGCTGAAATGAAACACCACAAAGTAGATTGTTGTTTTTGCAATGAAATATCTCGATGTATTCTAGTAAACATGGATAGTTATAGCGATGTGAGGATTGATATGTTGAGATAAGCATCTTAATGACAATGGAAACATATAGCAGCAGAGAGGGTGTATCGGACAACATTTTTAGACAAGTTTTCACTGAAATCACGCTTAAAATCAATGAAACCAATGACATCAGACCCAAAAGTCAATGACATCAGGTCCCAAATGTGTGTGTGAATCATGGATTAGGTCCAAAAAAAAATATGAAAAAATCAATGAAATTAATGAAATCAAAAACTTTTCAACTATTACATTTTTTGGGAAAAAGGGACTACAACATCGTTGTCACTCACCCTCTCTGCTGCTATGGGTTAACCGAATATTTGATCCAGTCCGATACGATATCGTGTTCGAGGGTCATGTAAATTTATTGTTACAAATCCGTGTGGGGCAGACTGAGCATGACTAAAGAAATTTCTAAATTGATTGAAGTCCATATCAGAACACCATGTCTGCCAAATATTTCGTAGCGTATGTGTATCAACGCCGTTGAATACAGCAAGCATATTACAGTTATCTCTAATCACTTTTGGAATCTGAGTGTAGCGTTGAGTGACATAGATCACATCCGTGTTTTTATGCCTGCCTCTGGAAAATATTCTAGCAGGATTTTTTTGATTATCTAACATGACATCGTCGTATACAACTAAATTGTTGATACTTCCATCGAGGTCATTCACGGATGGCGCCTCGTCAATATCGGTTATAAATTCAATAACATCCTCGCCGGCAATCTCTGAAGCGTTTTCATTAAAATCTTTTAGCACTTTATAGCATCGTTGATCATCTACGCTAGGGGCAATTAAATACAACTTATCCCACTTCATCCATCTCATTATTAAATTGAGCAACAATTGCGTCTTGCCGGATCCAGATGGCCCGATTATAATTGCGCGGATAGAGTTTGGTAGCGCTGCATGATGCTTCACTGGTTCTCTTGTTTTAGTCGCTGAAAAATCAATTATATTCATATCTCTATACATAAATTATGGATCTATATTGCGTGAAGTGTAAGGCGCGTACTGGCACAGATGACTTGACGACGATTACAACTAAAAATAACCGATCAGCGCTTTCTGGTAAATGCGTACAGTGTAGTACAAAGAAATTTAGATTTGTTTCTAAACCCAAGGAACCCAAGGAACCTTTAAAAAAAAACGAGGAGGTGATATCGCTGCCAAATTAGCAAAACTCCCTGGAACCCCATGGGCAAAATACCCCGGAGAAAAACACCTTCCAGGGTATAGTTATTGTGGACCGGGAACAAGACTTGATATCAGACTCAATGATCAAAATCAGCCCCGACCCGGTGAGGAACCAATAAACGCTATTGATAAGGCCTGTCACCTTCATGATGTTGCTTATAAAAGCAGCAATTTGCAACACAGGCATCTAGCAGATGTGAAATTAATTCATGCGTTGAATTCTATCACTGATAAATCCTTCAAAGAAAAATTGGCCTCCTTTTTGATAAAATCGGCAATGAAAAGTAAATTGATGTTAGGTGCTGGTAATTAATAGCAACATGGAATCTATTTACTATTCCCCAAGAGGATACTGGAAGGGTAACGCTGCAATCAGTAAACTCGCTAGTGCTGCAAAAGTGAAAAAAACCACTGCGGCTCATTGGTTATCCAAACAGGCACTATGGCAAATTTATCTACCACCGCCTAAACAAATCAATTTCTCGCATTTTGATGTGACCGGACCCAATGAAGTTCATCAGGCTGATCTATTATTTCTGCCACATGATCGTGGTTACAAATATGCGTTAACTGTAGTTGATATTGCAAGTCGATACAAAGAAGCAGAACCGTTAAAAACAAAATCGGCCACTGAAGTCGTTTCTGCATTTGAAAGGATTTATCGAAGGAGCCCTCTGCACTGGCCAAATCTGTTACAAGTTGATCCGGGCAAGGAATTTCAGGGTGCAGTGTTATCTACAATGAAATATCACAATGTCGCTATCAGACGAGGGCATACTGCACTGCATCGTGATCAGGCCATTGTAGAACGATTTAATCGGATTCTTGCTGAACGGTTATTTGGATATCAATATGCAAAAGAATTCATCCAAGAAAAAAGATCCCGTGAATGGGTTAAGAGATTACCAGGTGTAGTTACCGCACTGAATAACGAGATTACTAGAACCATCAACATGAAACCTATCAACGCGATTAAAAAGAAGTCGATACCTGAAAAACCACAAAAAGATTTCAAAGAACCAATTCTTGGTAGTAATGTCATTGTGAGGTACTTATACGAACAAGGAGAGCTAGAAGGGGATAGAAAAATGGCTACTGATCCTATTTGGAGCGTCACTACGCATAAGATATCTAGTATAACACGATCTACGGGTAGACCTCCAATCTATAAACTGGATTCAACTGCCCCTCAACGGGGTTTTACTAGACAACAATTACAAGTGATACCCGAGGATACTCAATTGCCACCCCATGGGCTTAACTAGCACCCTTGCGTCTATTGCACTCAAGACAAGTCAACATCACATTATTTCTGACATGACCGAGATTGTTATTTTTTCTGTCTACGGTGAATTAGCGAGGATCCTTATCCGAATACTGCCAACGCATTATACAATTGCAACTCGCGCAGTGATTATTCTGTTGTTTCTTCAAAGTGATTATTAATTCAGCATCAATATCAAATTCTCGTTGGTTTTTTTTGTCCTGTTGTTTGTAACCGGAGAGTTTTTTATCAATAATATCATTATCATCGCCAATGATTTCATTATCGCCACCAATGATTTCATCATCGCCTGACTCTGTCAGGACAATTCTTCGAAGTTGATTTATTTTTCGTACTCTAGACACTGCGAGATAGACTAAATTCGACCATTCTATGCGATTATCTACCATCCAAACAATTGTATCCGATATAGTCAATCCCTGTGAAGAGTGTATTGTTGCTGCATAACCTAGCGTCCACGGGGATTTATTAGCACGCAATGCATCTTCAACGACATTGATATCAACCAGCACAATATCATTTAATACTAAATTCTGCTTTTCACTTTGTCCTGGAATATCAACTTCGATGTTCTGTTTTCGCGTATCCGATGGCCTATAACAAAGAGGCACTGGAAGTGTTGCAAATTTTTGTTTATGCAATTCAAATAACTTCATCTGAAGTGTGTCTCTGACTATTTTTCTACTTGCAATGATTAAATCATTTGGTCTCCACATTTCCCAAAACTCATTCATGGGAGTTTCCGAAATTATTTCACGGGCTATTTCACACTGGATTCTATCCGGTTGTAATCTAATTAGTTTCTTCAATTCTTTTAATTCATTATCAAGTGATCTATGATCAGTATCAATTTCTTCATAATAGTCTACAAAACCCTTTAGCCATTCATGGGGAGATGCACCGACAAATGGTGGTGGTTGCCCGTGATCACCGCACATGACGACTTTTGTATTCTTCAATAACAACCACTCAAGAAATATTTTTAAGACATCTTCTGACACTGTGTCTATTTCATCCCAAATGATTATTTCAGGAATAAATTTCTCTCCCATGCGCTCAGGAGTCCATTTATCTCCCTTCCATCGGAAAAAGCTGTGATAAGTGCAAGCATTTACCCCTCTCTGTATCATTTCTCTTGCAAGTCTATGAGTTGGTGTTAGCACAATCATGTTAGAAACGCTAGCGTTTCCACGACGGAATAACTCAATTGCCCGGGTTGTTTTTCCTGACCCGCCACAACCGTTTAAATAAACTGTTTTATACAGGCATATTGGATCAGAAATCGGTGGTGCATTATAAAATTCTGAACACTGATTGCTTTCTAAGTAATTATTTTCAATGGTAACATCTGCTGATTGAATATAATCATGAATCATTTCTTTCTTAATTCTCCATGATCCCCATTTCTCGTTGCCAGTAGCCTTAAAATCAGCCATTTTGCTATTTATGTAAAATGAGTCAGTAGCAACTCTAACTGCGGTGGTAGGAAATCTATTGATCATTGAAAATAAATTAATAGAAGCATAACCAAGCATAGAAGCTCTCAAATGTGTGTACTGCGGATGGTATCCATCATTGTAGGTAACAATTGTACCCAATTTGGTTCCATCGGACATAAATGCGTCCTTACGATTGACATATAGGCCCTTATTCGTTAAATCCGCCATTACAAAATCGTATTCAGCGTTGTCTATAATCAATCGTGAAGAATATTTCGTATTATCATCTTTGCCACCTTGGGTAAATTTACCGATTATTCTTCGTCCAAGATTTTTTGCTTCATTGTTTCTGATTTCAAATAACTGTCTGGACCAATCCATGATTTGTTGTTCATTAAAATCAGGAAACAGTTTTCGCTCTTCGCTAATTATTTTTTCTAGATCAGGTTGTGGTAACCAGACTGATTTCTGTGCCCGATAGGATATAATTGCTTCACTGACAATTAATGATTTTAACATCTTACAATCAAGCATATACCGTAACAACACTATTGGCATCCAGTGTTTTTCAGACATGTGTTTACCAATCCAAAGATAACTACACGGATGAAGTCCTTCAGCCATTTCAAATGATACTACACAAGCGAATCCGGTTAAATCAAAATCAGGAAGTGGTCCATTAATAGCAACACGGGTCATTTCGTGTGTAGGGTGTCCAAATCGTTTGAAATATTTCTCGCATTCTCCATACCCAAGAAAACTTCCTGGATAACACGCAATCATATCAACTGAAATAACGGAATCAGAGGTGTATTTTGTGTTCCATAATCCGCCGTGGCTGTATTCAAGACAGGACAATTTGACATCTGATAAAAACTCACTTCGTGTTGGTTTCCACGCGTTTTTCTTTCTAGCAAAATGTGCTGCAATGGATGCTACTGTAAAACAGTTTGCTAATAATTGATCGTCTTCTTCTCCGTCCTCAGAAAACTCACTAGCTAGTTGTTTCATTTGATTCTGCAGTTCTTCAGTACGGTATAATTCTTCGTTGGGCCTTACAAACTGATCAAATCTGCATTCTTCGTCTGAATTACTATGAAATAGCCACGCTGACACAGGATCGTTTTTACTCAAATGGTAAATAGCATCAAATAATTTCTGCTCGGTAAAACATTCTTCAGGTCCCAACCCTGCTGGGGATAGATATTTTACGGTTCTATCTCGTGGGAATATTGTTACTGCAGATGACCACGCGTGCGCGTTATGATCAATAATTTCAATGGGGGTTCCTTTTGATTGATATTTCGATTCGTATAATACTTCACCGGTGATTGTTCTTACCGATATTGGAAATCTTAATGATGTTTCTAATTTGGCTATATCCTGAATTGTTGCTCCATGCTCTTTTACCGTGAACTCCCACTCGGTTATTTTTTTTCGTCTTAGATCAGTGAGTTTATTCCCCCGGGATGCATTTGTGAAGTGTTCTATTATTCGTGTTGCTACACAATTTAGCCCTGTCGAATATTTCATGGGTGCTAGTTTTGAAATATCAGGTTTTTCATTGAGCGGATAGATCCCGTAAACAACTGCTGTGACAGGATAAGATCTTTCGTAGTAGGGTTTATCAATTCCAGTCAAAATTCCCGGTTTGGAATCCTGATTCACGGTGACAGATTTTTTGCCCTTGAGAATGGGTTCAAATTTATCCTTAATAATCCATTTGCCATTCTCACGGATAATGAATTTGATTCGGAAAAAATGACTTTTTTCCCCAACACGTGAAATGATCACTGCTGCTTTTTCATCATTCATGGTAGCGTCAACAACACCATCAATTCGAAATGTTGACCAGCAATAAGATGCTCCATCACGCTTGAATTCATTAAAACAGTCTCTGATGGGTTTATCAAGAATTTTATTCTTGGGTGTATTAGAAACTATATCAAGATTGAATTGAGCATCCTTCCATGATGATCTCATGTTTCCGTCTCTTGGACGTTTGTTACGTTTTTTGGGTCTATCGCGATTAAATCTAGGATTGATTTTTAATAATCTCTTAAACTCTTTCATGTTTCCGTCTATTGTGCGTTTTGGACGTTTTTTGGGTTTATCGATATTAAATCTAGGATTGATTTTTAATAATCTCTTAAACTCTTTCATGTTTCCGTCTCTTGGACGTTTTTGACGTTTTTTTGGTCTATCGAGATTAAATCTAGGATTGATTTTCAATAATCTCTTAAACTCTTTCATGTTTCCGTCTCTTGGATGTTTTTGACGTTTTTTTGGTCTATCGAGATTAAATCTAGGATTGATTTTCAATAATCTCTTGAACTCTCTATCGGCATTGAATTTAGCATTTTTCGAAGTCAATCTCTTGAACTCCTTCATGCTATATAAAAAACAAACATTTAAATGAAAGTTTTATGTATAATGAATCACTGCAAATGGCTCATGATGGGAAATGTAACCCCGTGTAACAAATCATGCAGAAAAAATGAATACTGTAGGTATCATATGCAAAGTTTTCGACGTGGAAGTCTTGGTCCGTTACCCTGTATTCGATGTGGGGTTGGGGTCAAAGGAAGATCGCAATTGTGTATTGACTGTGGTGGTAAGCGATATAGGGAATTGAAGCGTTATTATGATAAAAGAATAAAAAATGGACAATCCATCAGAAATTATGACCCTGAAAAAGCCCTTGACCCTGACAACATCAAGGATAAAATCATAAGAACCCCGCAAGACTATATCGAAAGATTTTCCAGTGATGTAATTATTGAACCAAACACTGAATTAGACAAACAATAGAATAGTATATATGGACCAAGAATTCAGACCACATCCAGTGATTACAAAATATGAAGCATCCAGTGATGGTACTGTCAGAAACCGTAGACTAAAGAAACCGGTCGGTGTTGTGAATAATCAAGGGTATTTGAAGTTTACTGTTGGAAAGAAAAATTATCTCATTCATCGTTTCGTATTTGAATGTTTTAATGGATTGATCAAAGATGGTTTTGTTATTTATCACAAGGATTCTAATCCAAAGAATAATTCTGTATCAAATCTGCAGGCTATCACACTGAGTGAGAATTCCAAACGAGGAAGAGCTGGCACTTGCAAAACGGTTTGGAAGAGACCTGTGACATCTTTGAATACAACAACTAATGAAGAAAAAATATTTCAATCATTATATGAAGCCGGTAAATTTTTCGATATTTGTGGACCGTCAGTACGAAAAGTTGCAGAGGGGATTTATCGATCGGCTATTTCAAAAAAGACGGGGCAAAAAGTTCAATTTAGTTATGTCTAATGCGTCATAATTTCCAATTAGAGATATGTCATACTTATAGAATAATGAATTCTGAAAACATGAATAGCATCATAGTTGAAATAGCAAAATTGAAAAATCAGGATATCAAACTATCAGATGGATTAAATCCTGACCAAATTGTGTCTGATTTTCAGGATATTGAATACGGAGTTAGCACTAACAAGTATATGCTACCCAAGAAATATGCACTCATCAAAAAAATTCAGAATTCTATTAAAGACTCTCTTTCATTTTCCAGTGACATCAGTGTGTTCGTCCCGTTGTATGCTATCGTAGAGGGAATACGAAAAGAATTAGGTAACGAATACGAATTGAAAAAAGAAGTCAACTCTAAAATTAGAAACCTACGAGCATTAATTCAAGAAAATGAACAATTTTGATTGCCCGACCATTGATTGCCCGACCATTTATCATTCCGACCCTCAAGAGATTTTCGTTTTTTTAGCATTTTTGGATTGAAAATGTCAAAATCAGTGAATAAAAAATCTATGGACCTTTAATGGATGGTCAATGGAAAAGTGAGGAAAGTCACAGTATTATTAATTTTATATACAATTATGTGACTTTCCTCATCACTGATAGAAGCTGTTATAGGATGAAATAACACTTCCATGACCATATCAAAAATCATCCGACATGTAACAAAAGTGGATGATTAATAAAAGTATTATTAATTTTATATACAATTATGTGACTTGCTCCATCAATGATAGAAGGTGTCTCACGATGAAATAATACTTCCATGACTGTGTTAAAAAATCATCCGACATGTCAAGTGTTTTGCAACTGAAAAATAGTTTGCGATTTCAAATAATGGTCAATGAAGCATTAACAACCCGATTGGCTCGTGAGCGACTAGATGCAATTAAGAAATTTATACCAATTCGTGACTCTGTAAGAAATAAACTGCAACAACGACAGAGTTTACAAACTGATTTTGCTCTGGGGTCTGAAGAATTGTTTAAACCAGTAACCACAGCAACGAAGGGGGTAGAGCGTGCTATACTGGGAGATGATCCTGACGGTAAAAGAAAGGAAGAGGGTCTTATTTCTGTACTCGAAAAAATAGCAGCGAAAACTGAACAAACTGAAAAAACTGATCCGAAAAAAACGACTGTTTCTCTGTTGAATAAATTTACTGATCATGCTAAAATATTCATAAAAAAACCTAGTTTATTGAAATCAAAGGATTATCAAGCCTTTGGTAATTTTGCTGCTCAAAGCTATAATTCAAAAAAAGATTTTTTAAAGGACGAGTATAAAAATGATAGAATATCAAGTAATGATTGGTTCGATTATTTGTATAAACTAAATAAAGGGATTGGTCGTTTGAATAAGGATGAGATAGGATACAAGGAATTTCAAAGGGGGATTAGTAATTATAAAAGAGAACAAATAGAAGAGCGACAACGAGAAATAGAAGAACGACGTCAAACACCAACACGCAGACAAACAAGAAGACAAAAAAAACAACAACTACCACCTGATGATGATGATGATTTAGAAGAACGACGTCAAACACCAACACGGAGACAAAAAAAACAACAACTACCACCTGATAATGATGATGATTTAGAAGAACGACGTCAAACACCAACACGGAGACAAAAAAAACAACAACTACCACCTGATGATGATGATGATGATGCTCTTGATTATTTACAAACCACGGATACAGACAAACTAGATGAAGCAGCTGGTTATAGCGGAAGTGGATTAGGAAATCCAAGGATTGGAAACACTTGTCCTGATAGTGTTATCAATGATATATCACGATTAGATGTTCTCATCGGAGGAAAACGAGCTGGAAATAACTCTCCAGAAATAATTAATGAAGCAGCTGATATCTGTAGACGGTTATTTGCCGGCGGTATCATGGATATCAAAACCTATCGAGATTTCATTGACGAGTTAGCAAATGGGTATCATAGCGATTAAATAACAATTGAAAACACTATTGTTTTTATAATAATGATCATCCATTACAATCATGATAAACCAACCCTCGTCTATGTAGTTAATTCACGGTTTCCAGTTTATAGAGCATACTACGGAGATGGCCTCGGCAATACCATTTTAGGATTCTTTTCAAGAATGGCCCCCAAAGTGATGCCGTTAGCTAAACAGTTATCAATGAAAGCCATTGATGTTATTCGTGATAAGGGTATTAGTACTGTTGGAGATCTTGCCGGGAAAGCGTTTTCAACTGCGAAGGATAAAATAACATCATTAGTGGGGCGAAAAAAGAAACCGTTACCGTCTACAGAAGAAATGCCTGCAAGTGTTAGTAAAATAATAAATAACGCAGTAGATGAAAAACTAGCGTCGATGGTAAATCAAGGGGACCAAAGCAATATTGCAAACATGATAGCAGGAAGTGGCCTTAAAAAACTACGTCGATGAAAATGGAAAAATCGTTTACGATTTCACTATTTAGACTCTGATAAATAGAATAAAATGTTCAAAAAATCATCTGATCCAGCATTTGATATAGACGCCCCAGTCCCCAAGAATGATTCTGTACGCGATTATCAATATTACGCCTATCATGCCATAGACTCAAATAGTCGAGCAAGAATTGATCTTCAAGTCCATGATACCAGTAAATACTTTTTGCCCTGTGAAGCATTTATTGAAGTAGAAGGAGAAATTGTAACAGCTGCTGATACTACTGCTGTACCAGCACCGTATCCAGCTGGTACTCAAGTCGGTTTTGTCAATAATGGTATTATGGCGCTATTTGAGAGTGCTAGATATCTCATTGATGGGAAAGAAATTGAGTCCATAGATCGTGATGTTGATGTGGCTACAACAATAATCGGGTTAGCGAGATATTCTGATGATTATACAAGATCAGCAGGACCTTCTATGATGTTTGCAAAAGATGGTAAGAATACCGCTGGAGGAAATCCATTTATTATAAGACGACCAAATGATCGTGCTGCTCCTAACCCTGCTCCTGCTGGTATCGAGGATATGATTATAAACAACGATCCTAATTTCAATCTAGGAGCCGCAACACGAAACGCAATGTTGGGAGTAGGGCGTAAATCATTTTCATGTGCGATTCCACTGCATCATATTTTTGGATTCTGTAGAAACGTCAGAAAAGTTATCTACGGGGCGAAGCATACAGTATCGCTTGTACGAAAAAGTGACGATAACGACCCAATTTGGAGGATTCCAGCAAATGCTGCAAATCCAGATGCTGATGCTGGTAAAGTCAATTTAACAAAAATATCATTGTGGATGCCAGTGTTGACTCCAGCAATCACCGCAGAAGGACGATTACTATCATTTATGGACCAAGGAGGAAAGTCGTTGTTGAGTTGGCTAACCGTGAGTACAGATGTGAAACAATCAAATATCAACGGGTTATTCACTTGGAACCTAGCATCAAATCAGGGCGTTTCTGCGCCACGTCATATATTTATTGCGTTACAGGATACCGCACGAGTTGGCAATCAACGTTTCAGTCATATGATATTTGATCAATTAGGTGTGAAAGACGTCTCACTGAGAATAAACGGCCAGCAGGAACCATCTGAGGATATACAACTTAATTACACAGAAAATCATATTGCACGAGTTTATCATCGTCTGTTGTCATTTATGGCACGCGATCAAAATGTCGATACTGGTTTGCAAATATCACAATTTGATTTTAAAAATCTGTATCCGATCTACTACTTCTCACTGGAACATCTCGATTTGACAAGACAGTCAGTTGTTGATATACACTTTAGAGCTAATGTGACTCGTGGTGCTATTGCTGATTATAGAGCGGTTGCTGTCATTCTCAGTGATAAATCAATGCTACTCGAAGGTGTTGGTGGTAGAATGAGAGTGGTAGATGCCCCAGTAGAAAATCTTTGAACGATTTTTCTCGATTTTTCATTGAATTAGAATCAATCAATTATATATAATGTCATATCGTGTTATTAGTGTTACGTTAACTCCTGGTCAAATCAAAAAATTGCAATCAGAATCGGCTAAAAAATGTGGAACCACAATCACGTTGAAACCCAGCCAAATGACTGGTGGTGAAAATAAATTATCGCTGACAACTCGTCAGGTGAAACATTTCAATGATGCTTTCAAGGATAAAAAGGGAGTTCAGATTACTCTCTCTGCGGCTGCTATTAAAAATATGATGAAAACAGGCGGTATATTTCCATTGTTAGCTGCAATACCAGCATTGATTGCAGCAGCAGCCCCAGCGGTGGCTAAAGCAGCAGCGTTAGGAGCCGTTGGTACTGCAGCAGGAATGGCGTTGAAAAAGGCAACTGGACAAGGATATAAAAAAAGGGACGATCCGTTCAAGGATTGGGTCTAAGACTACCAGGAACCCCGTATTCTTGGTACAGCGGAAAAGGTCTAAGACTACCAGGAACCCCGTATTCATGGTACAGCGGGAGATCCGTTCACGGATCAGGCCTGAGACTACCAGGAACGGTTTATTAATTCAGAAATCTTCGATGGTTCCAATGTCCAATTTTGATTTAATGGATGCTGCTAAAAAACTAGTGATTAAAAATTTCAGAGGTGTTTTTATGAAAGATCAATTACCACATCAACCAAACAAAACTGAAACAGGTATTATTAATCTCGATAACAGCACCGGACCTGGAACTCACTGGGTTGCATACGCTATTGATCCACGTGGGATTGTCTATTTTGATTCATATGGATTAGCCCCACCAAAAGAGTTTATGCGGTATATAAAAACCCTTCCAATGAAGACTTGGTATTCTACGCTACCAACACAACAAATCAATGACCCACCAATATGCGGCAGTGAAGTGTTAAATGTCCTTGACGCTATTTCTAACTCCTTGGGTAACCCAAGGGGAAAACCACCTCATATTGTCGTTAATGACTACACTAGTAATCGCTTTTTAGAGAGAGAAAGAGTTTTACAATAACATGATTGATATTTGGGGAAGACCTCTGAAACCCAAACCCGATGACACTGCAACCGGTGATATAACAAAAAAAATTAAAGATGAAATCGCTGAGACGTTGAACTTAACAAGTGTTGACCCGAATGAAATAGTTGTATTTCAAGACAAACAGGGTAAATTGAAATCTAGTAATATTTCTCTGGATGATATTTTAGTTAAACAACAAAACGCAATCGAGGATACTATCGCGTTATTTTCCGATCAGGGTAAACTCAAACCGGGTGTACTTTTTTCGACGATTACAGATCGATTTAAAACTCTCAACGATTCTGCGTTAGAACTAGCAACACTTCAATCTAAAACCGAAGAACACATAAAACAGTTTACCGCATTTCGTAGAAATATCATTGATAAATTTATTGGAACTACATTCGATAAAATTGAACTAAAACTCCCTGATATTAAAAAATCCATCGATGAGACGAAAACTTCCATCGAAGGCATCAAAGGTGATCTTTCGAGGATGATAACAGCCATTGAAAAAACAAAAATTCCTCATGAGAAAACCAACAACGTAGTATACACAATCCAACACGGATCATTTGAGTGGACACCTACAAACAACACATTAGATATCACTGCAACCGTTAAGGGTATTTATCGATTAACACTAGTAACACCATCGTCTCAATTTAATATTTCATCGTCCAGTTCATCTGGGGTCAATAATACGATTTCAACGATCATCGACAAGAATACAACTGAAAAGTTCACAATCACATCTACTGATAAACATTTGGTTAGGGTCTCAACAACGTGGTATGTGGAATTCGTAGCGAATTTAAGTAAATCGTAATTGAAAACGCTAGCGTATTTAAAATAAAAATGATTTCATCATCGCAATATCGCTATGATCAGGTCAGAGAATATCAAACTAGACTCAAAACCTTGTCTGAGGAGTATGAATTGAAAATTAAAAAATATCGCAGGAGAATTACCGCAATTGATGTTACTGTGTATTCAGTGAGTGGTGTAATCACCGGAGCCGGTATTATACTGTCTTCAGTGACAATGATGGCTCCGATAGCTGTTCCAATTTGCATTTCTGCGGCAACAACAATCGCTGGAATTATTTCAATAATCACAAAAAAAATATCCTCATGCAGCCAACGGAAACTACAAGACTACATAATTCAATTTCATGTTGTGTCTACTGCATACTCGCAATTATCCTCATTGATATCGTCATCGCTCGATGATACAATTATATCAGAGAGTGAGTTTTCAGCGATGGTAGATATATATGATTCTGCGATGTCAAAATTAGAAATACAACATGAGTATAATAACAATGACAACACAGATGGAATTACTTCAACAAATAGTGGAGAACACAAACCCAGTACAAACAAGTATGATCTCAATAACCTCAACGAATCCAGAATTCAGTGTGAATTTCCCCTCTCCGGTCCCAGTGAAGGAGATAGCACTAGCAAAACTACGAGTATACCACAGTTGGCCAAATATTAGGTCAAAATCATTTGGTGGTCAACAACCCAATAATTCACTGGTATTTGCAAATAAGAATAAACCCGACGGTACCCCAGACTGGAATGTTGTTTCCATACCAACCGGATCATATCAAATTGAACAAATCAATGATGAATTCGCGCGTAGAATAAAATCGATTACTGGAGTAGAGTCAAAAATAGCTATAACAGTTCATGTGCCGACACTATCATCTGCCATTGAAATAAGCACAGAAGGATACGTCGTAGATATCTATCAGAGTTCTATTAGAACCGTACTAGGATGGCCTGAATTACCACCCGGTGGAAAAACCGTTAAATTACCAGAACCACAAAAAACCAATTATATCACAGACAGGATAAAATCTGATAATCCAATAAAAAGCTATAGATATTATGATAAGTCATATTTTTTCATTAGAGTAGAATATGATGAAAGAGTACGACTTATTCATCATCTTGCTAACCGGGATAAAATCACTGAAAATTTCACAGCTTTCAATAACGATATTTCGTTGTTGTTTATATCACTTAGATCCGGCACTCTCACCCGAGATGAATTTATCAGTGTCGTAGAAACATGTAACAAAATCATCAATGACATGGAAACATTTCATTCACAAATTATTCAAGATGTATTAGGTGACAGTAGTCCTAAAACAAGAGATTTATTTGCAATAGAATATAGGATCCGCATAGGAGATATTCCAACATTCAAACTTCCAGGATATAATATCTCAGAACTACAAAAATCTCTCGATGATGCCATCGATGAAGGTTTCAAAAAAATTCATGATACGTGGAAAAAAACACCATCACAACCACAAACAACTATCCTGACCCATAATAATGACCCAGATGGTGGTGGTAGGCATATTGCTCCGTTCAATGTGAATATTTCAACGGTGATTGCGCTCAATTTAGTATGTGATGTGATCGAAGGAAGCTATCAAATAAATTTAGAACGATCAAATCAAGCTCAGCAGGGATATATTTTGTATTCATTTGCACCAACAGCTCCTCCAGGGTTTTTAATAATTGAGTCCCCGGTGAATCCAGTCTATATGCGATGTCATAATAATTCATTAAACAGAATTAATTTCAAACTCACTGACCAGTCTAATAATCTGATTGATTTACAAGAGGAGGTTTTACAAATTAGTCTATTTGTGAAATCGTAGTGATTTTCGTCCCCCAGACAAGGTCTGGAACACGATATCGTATCGGACTGGATCAAATATTCGGTTAACCCATAGCAGCAGAGAGGGTGAGTGACAACGATGTTGTAGTCCCTTTTTCCCAAAAAATGTAATAGTTGAAAAGTTTTTGATTTCATTAATTTCATTGATTTTTTCATAATTTTTTTTTGGACCTAATCCATGATTCACACACACATTTGGGACCTGATGTCATTGACTTTTGGGCCTGATGTCATTGGTTTCATTGATTTTAAGCGTGATTTCAGTGAATACTTGTCTAAAAATGTTGTCCGATACACCCTATCTGCTGCTCATATGTATTCAACCACTTCAACGTTGATATATGTATCTCGATTGATATAACACGATGTGATTTGGTTTCTGTCTATAGATATGTATCCAGATAAAAGCTTACATGTTGTCAGATTTATCTTTATGTAGTTTGTTATATGGATATCGACACATCTTCACGTAGATGGAATTATGTAGCTATATATCAGTCTACGTATATTGTCATATGTAGATAGATTTTTCCCCAAGAAAGTCAATCTAGCTGAATTGAAACACCACAACGTAGATTATTGTATTTGCATTGAAATATCTCGATGTATTCTAGTAAACATGGATAGTTATAGCGATGTGTAGATGGATATGTTGAGATAAGCATCTTAATGAAGATATGTATCTCGATTGGTGTAGCACGATATAATTTGGTATCGGTCTACAGATATTTCTACAAACATAAGCTTACATGTTATCGATTTATCTTCATGTAATTTGTTATATTCATGTAGATTCTTCTACACGTAGTTGGAATTATGTAGCTATCTATCAGTCTACGTATATTGTCATATGTAGATAGATTTTACCCCAAGAAAGTAAATCTAGCTGAATTGAAACACCACAATGTAGATTATTGTATTTGCATTGAAATATCTCGATGTACTCTAGTAACAATGCATAGTTATAGCGATGTATAGATGTTCATGTTGAGATAAATATCTTAATGACAATGGAAACATAGGTATTCAACCACTTCAACGTTGATATATGTATCTCGATTGATATAACACGATGTGATTTGGTTTCTGTCTATAGATATGTATCCAGATAAAAGCTTACATGTTGTCAGATTTATCTTTATGTAGTTTGTTATACGGATATCGACACATCTTCACGTAGTTGGAATTATGTAGCTATCTATCAGTCTACGTATATTGTCATATGTAGATAGATTTTTCCCCAAGAAAGTGAATCTAGCTGAACTGAAACACCACAATGTAGATTATTGTATTTGCATTGAAATATCTCGATGTACTCTAGTAACCATGCATAGTTATAGCGATGTGTAGATGGATATGTTGAGATAAGCATCTTAATGACAATGGAAACATAGGTATTCAACCACTTCAACGTTGATATATGTATCTCGATTGATATAACACGATGTGATTTGGTTTCTGTCTATAGATATGTATCCAGATAAAAGCTTACATGTTGTCAGATTTATCTTTATGTACTTTGTTATACGGATATCGACACATCTTCACGTAGTTGGAATTATGTAGCTATCTATCAGTCTACGTATATTGTCATATGTAGATAGATTTTACCCCAAGAAAGTGAATCTAGCTGAATTGAAACACCACAATGTAGATTATTGTATTTGCATTGAAATATCTCGATGTACTCTAGTAACCATGCATAGTTATAGCGATGTGTAGATGGATATGTTGAGATAAGCATCTTAATGACAATGGAAACATATGTATTCAACCACTCCAACGTTGATATATGTATCTCGATTGATATAACACGATGTGATTTGGTTTCTGTCTATAGATATGTATCCAGATAAAAGCTTACATGTTGTCAGATATATCATTATGTAGTTTGTTATATGGATATCGACACATCTTCACGTAGATGGAATTATGTAGCTATCTATCATTCTACGTATATTGTCATATGTAGATAGATTTTTCCCCAAGAAAGTGAATCTAGCTGAATTGAAACACCACAACGTAGATTATTCTATTTGCATTGAAATATCTCGATGTATTCTAGTAAACATGAATAGTTATAGCGATGTGTAGATGGATATGTTGAGATAAGCATCTTAATGAAGATATGTATCTCGATTGGTGTAGCACGATATAATTTGGTATCGGTCTACAGATATTTCTACAAACATAAGCTTACATGTTATCGATTTATCTTCATGTAATTTGTTATATGCATGTAGATTCTTCTACACGTAGTTGGAATTATGTAGCTATCTATCAGTCTACGTATATTGTCATATGTAGATAGATTTTACCCCAAGAAAGTGAATCTAGCTGAATTGAAACACCACAATGTAGATTATTGTATTTGCATTGAAATATCTCGATGTACTCTAGTAACCATGCATAGTTTTAGCGATGTGTAGATGGATATGTTGAGATAAGCATCTTAATGACAATGGAAACATAGGTATTCAACCACTTCAACGTTGATATATGTATCTCGATTGATATAACACGATGTGATTTGGTTTCTGTCTATAGATATGTATCCAGATAAAAGCTTACATGTTGTCAGATTTATCTTTATGTAGTTTGTTATACGGATATCGACACATCTTCACGTAGTTGGAATTATGTAGCTATCTATCAGTCTACGTATATTGTCATATGTAGATAGATTTCTCCCCAAGAAAGTGAATCTAGCTGAATTGAAACACCACAATGTAGATTATTGTATTTGCATTGAAATATCTCGATGTACTCTAGTAACCATGCATAGTTATAGCGATGTGTAGATGGATATGTTGAGATAAGCATCTTAATGACAATGGAAACATAGGTATTCAACCACTTCAACGTTGATATATGTATCTTGATTGATATAACACGATGTGATTTTGTTCACGATGTCATTTGGTTTCTGTCTATAGATATGTTTCCAGATAAAACCTTACATGTTGTCAGATTTATCTTTATGTAGTTTGTTATACGGATATCAACACATCTTCACGTAGTTGGAATTATGTAGCTATCTATCAATCTACGTATATTGTCATATGTAGATAGATTTTACCCCAAGAAAGTGAATCTAGCTGAACTGAAACACCAAAATGTAGATTATTGTATTTGCATTGAAATATCTCGATGTACTCTAGTAACCATGCATAGTTATAGCGATGTGTAGATGGATATGTTGAGATAAGCATCTTAATGACAATGGAAACATAGGTATTCAACCACTTCAACGTTGATATATGTATCTCGATTGATATAACACGATGTGATTTGGTTTCTGTCTATAAATATGTATCCAGATAAAAGCTTACATGTTGTCAGATTTATCTTTATGTAGTTTGTTATACGGATATCGACACATCTTCACGTAGTTGGAATTATGTAGCTATCTATCAGTCTACGTATATTGTCATATGTAGATAGATTTTTCCCCAAGAAAGTGAATCTAGCTGAATTGAAACACCACAAAGTAGATTATTGTTTTTGCATTGAAATATCTCGATGTATTCTAGTAAACATGGATAGTTATAGCGATATGTAGATGGATATGTTGAGATAAGCATCTTAATGAAGATGGAAACATATGCATTCAACCACTTCAACGTTGATATATGTATCTCTATTGATATAACCCGATGTGATTTGGTTTCTGTCTATAGATATGTATCCAGATAAAAGCTTACATGTTGTCAGATTTATCTTCATGTAGGTTGTTATATGGATATCGACACATCTTCACGTAGATGGAATTATGTAGCTATCTATCAGTCTACGTATATTGTCATATGTAGATAGATTTTTCCCCAAGAAAGTGAATCTAGCTGAATTGAAACACCACAACGTAGATTATTGTATTTGAATTGAAATATCTCGATGTATTCTAGTAAACATGGATAGTTATAGCGATGTGAGGATGGATATGTTGAGATAAGCATTTTAATGACAATGGAAACATATGTGTTCAACCACTTCAACGTTGATATATGTATCTCGATTGATATAACACGATGTGATTTGGTTTCTGTCTATAGATATGTATCCAGATAAAAGCTTACATGTTGTCAGATTTATTCTCATGTAGTTTGTTATATGGATATCGACACATCTTGACGTAGATGGAATTATGTAGCTATCTATCAGTCTACGTATATTGTCATATGTAGATAGATTTTTCCCCAAGAAAGTGAATATAGCTGAACTGAAACACCACAACGTAGATTAATGTATTTGCATTGAAATATCACGATGTATTCTAGTAAACATGGATAGTTATAGCGATGTGCAGATGAATATGTTGAGATAAGCATCTTAATGAAGATGGAAACATATGTATTCAACCACTTCAACGTTGATATATGTATCTCGATTGATGTAGCACGATACAATTTGGTTTCGGTCTACAGATATATCTCCAAACATAAGCTTACATGTTATCGGATTTATCTTCATGTAGTTTGTTATATGCATATAGATACTTCTACACGTAGTTGGAATTATGTAGCTATCTATCAGTCTACGTATATTGTCATATGTAGATAGATTTTTCCCCAAGAAAGTGAATCTAGCTGAATTGAAACACGACAAAGTAGATTATTGTTTCTGCAATGAAATATCTCGATGTATTCTAGTAAACATGGATAGTTATAGCGATGTGAGGATGGATATGTTGAGATAAGCATCTTAATGACAATGGAAACATATGTATTCAACCACTTCAACGTTGATATATGTATCTCGATTGATATAACACGATGTGATTTGGTTTCTGTCTATAGATATGTATCCAGATAAAAGCTTACATGTTGTCAGATTTATCTTTATGTAGTTTCTTATATGGATATCGACACATCTTCACGTAGATGGAATTATGTAGCTATCTATCAGTCTACGTATATTGTCATATGTAGATAGATTTTTCCCCAAGAAAGTGAATCTAGCTGAATTGAAACACCACAACGTATATTATTGTATTTGCATTGAAATATCTCAATGTATTCTAGTAAACATGGATAGTTATAGCGATGTGTAGATGGATATGTTGAGATAAGCATCTTAATGAAGATATGTACCTCGATTGGTGTAGCACGATATAATTTGGTATCGGTCAACATATATTTCTACAAACATAAGCTTACATGTTATCGGATTTATCTTCATGTAATTTGTTATATGCATATAGATACTTCTACACGTAGTTGGAATGATGTAGCTATCTCTCAGTCTACGTATATTGTCATATGTAGATAGATTTTACCCCAATAAAGTGAATCTAGCTGAATTGAAACACCACAACGTAGATTATTGTATTTGCATTGAAATATCTCGATGTACTCTAGTAACCATGGATAGTTAGAGCGATGTGTAGATGGATATGTTGAGATAAGCATCTTAATGACAATGGAAACATATGTATTCAACCACTTCAACGTTGATATATGTATCTCGATTGATATAACACGATGTGATTTGGTTTCTGTCTATAGATATGTATCCAGATAAAAGCTTACATGTTGTCAGATTTATCTTCATGTAGTTTGTTATATGGATATCGACACATCTTGACGTAGATGGAATTATGTAGCTATCTATCAGTCTACGTATATTGTCATATGTAGATAGATTTTTCCCCAAGAAAGTGAATCTAGCTGAATTGAAACACCACAACGTAGATTATTGTATTTGCATTGAAATATCTCGATGTATTCTAGTAAACATGGATAGTTATAGCGATGTGAGGATGGATATGTTGAGATAAGCATTTTAATGACAATGGAAACATATGTATTCAACCACTTCAACGTTGATATATGTATCTCGATTGATATAACACGATGTGATTTGGTTTCTATCTATAGATATGTATCCAGATAAAAGCTTACATGTTGTCAGATTTATCTTTATGTAGTTTGTTATATGAAAATCGACACATCTTCATGTTGACGGAACTATGTACCTATCTATCAGTCTACGTATATTGTCATATGTAGATAGATTTTTTCCCCAAGAAAGTGAATCTTGCTGAACTGAAACACCACAACGTAGATTATTGTTTTTGCATTGAAATATCTCGATGTATTCTAGTAACCATGGATAGTTACAGCGATGTGTAGATGGATATGTTGAGATAAGCATCTTAATGACAATGCAAAATATGTATTCAACCACTTCAACGTTGATATATGTATCTCGATTGATATAGCACGATGTGATTTGGTTTCTGTCTATAGATATGTACCCAGATAAAAGTTTACATGTTGTCATATTTATCTTTATGTAGTTTGTTATATGGATATCGACACATCTTCACGTACATGGAATTATGTAGCTATCTATCGGTCTACGTATATTTTCATATGTAGATAGATTTTTCCCCAAGTATGTGAATCTAGCTGAAATGAAACACCACAGCGTAGATTATTGTATTTGCATTGAAATATCACGATGTATTCTAGTAAACATGGATAGTTATAGCGATGTGCATACGAATATGTTGAGATAAGGATCTTAATGAAGATGGAAACATATGTATTCAACCACTTCAACGTTGATATATGTATCTCGATTGGTGTAGCACGATATAATTTGGTATCGGTCTACAGATATTTCTACAAACATAAGCTTACATGTTATCGGATTTATCTTCATGTAATTTGTTATATGCATATAGATACTTCTACACGTAGTTGGAATTATGTAGCTATCTATCAGTCTACGTATATTGTCATAAGTAGATAGATTTTACCTCAAGAAAGTAAATCTAGCTGAATTGAAACACCACAACGTAGATTATTGTAATTGCATTGAAATATCTCGATGTATTCTAGTAACCATGGATAGTTATAGCGATGTGTAGATGGATATGTTGAGATAAGCATCTTAATGACAATGGAAACATATGTATTCAACCACTTCAACGTTGATATATGTATCTCGATTGATATAACACGATGTGATTTGGTTTCTGTCTATAGATATGTATCCAGATAAAAGCTTACATGTTGTCAGATTTATCTTCATGTAGTTTGTTATATGGATATCGACACATCTTCACGTAGATGGAATTATGTAGCTATCTATCATTCTACGTATATTGTCATATGTAGAAAGATTTTTCCCCAAGAAAGTCAATCTAGCTGAATTGAAACACCACAACGTAGATTATTGTATTTGCATTGAAATAACTCGATATATTCTAGTAAACATGGATAGTTATAGCGATGTGTAGATGGATATGTTGAGATAAGCATCTTAATGAAGATATGTATCTCGATTGGTGTAGCACGATATAATTTGTTATCGGTCTACAGATATTTCTACAAACATAAGCTTACATGTTATCGATTTATCTTCATGTAATTTGTTATATGCATGTAGATTCATCTTCACGTAGTTGGAATTATGTAGCTATCCATCAGTCTACGTATATTGTCATATGTAGATAGATTTCTCCCCAAGAAAGTGAATCTAGCTGAATTGAAACACCACAATCTAGATTATTGTATTTGCATTGAAATATCTCGATGTACTCTAGTAACCATGCATAGTTATAGCGATGTGTAGATGGATATGTTGAGATAAGCATCTTAATGAGGATGGAAACATAGGTATTCAACCACTTCAACGTTGATATATGTATCTCGATTGATATAACTCGATGTGATTTGGTTTCTGTTTATAGATATGTATCCAGATAAAAGCTTACATGTTGTCAGATTTATCTTTAGGTAGTATGTTATACGGATATCAACACATCTTCACGTAGTTGGAATTATGTAGCTATATATCAGTCTACGTATATTGTCATATGTAGATAGATTTTACCCCAAGAAAGTGAATCTAGCTGAACTGAAACACCACAATGTAGATTATTGTATTTGCATTGAAATATCTCGATGTACTCTAGTAACCATGGATAGTTATAGCGATGTGTAGATGGATATGTTGAGATAAGCATCTTAATGACAATGGAAACATAGGTATTCAACCACTTCAACGTTGATATATGTATCTCGATTGATATAACACGATGTGATTTGGTTTCTGTCTATAGATATGTATCCAGATAAAAGCTTACATGTTGTCAGATTTATCTTTATGTAGTTTGTTATACGGATATCGACACATCTTCACGTAGTTGGAATTATGTAGCTATCTATCAGTCTACGTATATTGTCATATGTAGATAGATTTTTCCCCAAGAAAGTGAATCTAGCTGAATTGAAACACCACAAAGTAGATTATCGTTTTTGCATTGAAATATCTCGATGTATTCTAGTAAATATGGATTGTTATAGCGATATGTAGATGGATATGTTGAGATAAGCATCTTAATGAAGATGGAAACATATGCATTCAACCACTTCAACGTTGATATATGTATCTCTATTGATATAACCCGATGTGATTTGGTTTCTGTCTATAGATATGTATCCAGATAAAAGCTTACATGTTGTCAGATTTATCTTCATGTAGTTTGTTATATGGATATCGACACATCTTCACGTAGATGGAATTATGTAGCTATCTATCAGTCTACGTATATTGTCATATGTAGATAGATTTTTCCCCAAGAAAGTGAATCTAGCTGAATTGAAACACCACAACGTAGATTATTGTATTTGCATTGAAATATCTCGATGTATTCTTGTAAACATGGATAGTTATAGCGATGTGAGGATGGATATGTTGAGATAAGCATTTTAATGACAATGGAAACATATGTATTCAACCACTTCAACGTTGATATATGTATCTCGATTGATATAACACGATGTGATTTGGTTTCTGTCTATAGATATGTATCCAGATAAAAGCTTACATGTTGTCAGATTTATTCTCATGTAATTTGTTATATGGATATCGACACATCTTCACGTAGATGGAATTATGTAGCTATCTATCAGTCTACGTATATTGTCATATGTAGATAGATTTTTCCCCAAGAAAGTGAATATAGCTGAACTGAAACACCACAACGTAGATTAATGTATTTGCATTGAAATATCACGATGTATTCAAGTAAACATGGATATTTATAGCGATGTGCAGATGAATATGTTGAGATAAGCATCTTAATGAACATGGAAACATATGTATTCAACCACTTCAACGTTGATATATGTATCTCGATTGATGTAGCACGATATAATTTGGTTTCGGTCTACAGATATATCTCCAAACATAAGCTTACATGTTATCGGATTTATCTTGATGTAGTTTGTTATATGCATATAGATACTTCTACACGTAGTTGGAATTATGTAGCTATCTATCAGTCTACGTATATTGTCATATGTAGATAGAATTTTCCCCAAGTATGTGAATCTAGCTGAATTGAAACACCACAACGTAGATTATTGTTTTTGCATTGAAATTTCTCGATGTATTCTAGTAACCATGGATAGTTACAGCGATGTGTAGATGGATATGTTGAGATAAGCATCTTAATGACAATGCAAAATATGTATTCAACCACTTCAACGTTGATATATGTATCTCGATTGATATAGCACGATGTGATTTGGTTTCTGTCTATAGATATGTACCCAGATAAAAGCTTACATGTTGTCATATTTATCTTTATGTAGTTTGTTATATGGATATCGACACATCTTCACGTACATGGAATTATGTAGCTATCTATCGGTCTACGTATATTTTCATATGTAGATAGATTTTTCCCCAAGTATGTGAATCTAGCTGAAATGAAACACCACAACGTAGATTATTGTATTTGCATTGAAATATCACGATGTATTCTAGTAAACATGGATAGTTATAGCGATGTGCATACGAATATGTTGAGATAAGGATCTTATTGAAGATGGAAACATATGTATTCAACCACTTCAACGTTGATATATGTATCTCGATTGATGTAGCACGATATAATTTGGTTTCGGTCTACAGATATATCTCCAAACATAAGCTTACATGTTATCGGATTTATCTTCATGTAGTTTGTTATATGCATATAGATACTTCTAAAGGTAGTAGGAATTATGTAGCTATCTATCAGTCTACGTATATTGTCATATGTAGATAGATTTTTCCCCATGAAAGTGAATCTAGCTGATTTGAAACACCACAAAGTAGATTATTGTTTCTGCGTTGAAATATCTCGATGTATTCTAGTCAACATGGATAGTTATAGCGATGTGAGGATGGATATGTTGAGATAAGCATCTTAATGAAGATAGAAAGATATGTATTCAACCACTTCAACGTTGATATATGTATCTCGATTGATATAACACGATGTGATTTGGTTTCTGTCTATAGATATGTATCCAGATTAAAGCTTACATGTTGTCAGATTTATCTTCATGTAGTTTGTTATATGGATATCGACACATCTTCACGTAGATGGAATTATGTAGCTATCTATCAGTCTACGCATATTGTCATATGTAGATAGATTTTTCCCGAAGAAAGTGAATCTAGCTGAATTGAAACACCACAACGTAGATTATTGTATTTGCATTGAAATATATCGATGTATTCTAGTAAACATGGATAGTTATAGCGATGTGTAGATGGATATGTTGAGATAAGCATCTTAATGAAGATATGTATCTCGATTGGTGTAGCACGATATAATTTGGTATCGGTCTACAGATATTTCTACAAACATAAGCTTACATGTTATCGGATTTATCTTCATGTATTTTGTTATATGCATATAGATACTTCTACACGTAGTTGGAATTATGTAGCTATCTATCAGTCTACGTATATTGTCATAAGTAGATAGATTTTACCTCAAGAAAGTAAATCTAGCTGAATTGAAACACCACAACGTAGATTATTGTATTTGCATTGAAATATCTCGATGTATTCTAGTAACCATGGATAGTTATAGCGATGTGTAGATGGATATGTTGAGATAAGCATCTTAATGACAATGTAAACATATGTATTCAACCACTTCAACGTTGATATATGTATCTCGATTGATATAACACGATGTGATTTGGTTTCTGTCTATAGATATGTATCCAGATAAAAGCTTATATGTTGTCAGATTTATCTTCATGTAGTTTGTTATATGGATATCGACACATCTTCACGTAGATGGAATTATGCAGCTATCTATCAGTCTACGTATATTGTCATATGTAAATAGATTTTTCCCGAAGAAAGTGAATCTAGCTGAATTGAAACACAACAACGTAGATTATTGTATTTGCATTGAAATATCTCGAGGTATGCTAGTAAACATGGATAGTTATAGCGATGTGTAGATGGATATGTTGAGATAAGCATCTTAATGAAGATAGAAAGATATGTATTCAACCACTTCAACGTTGATATATGTATCTCGATTGATATAACACGATGTGATTTGGTTTCTATCTATAGATATGTATCCAGATAAAAGCTTACATGTTGTCAGATTTATCTTTATGTAGTTTGTTATATGAAAATCGACACATCTTCATGTTGACGGAACTATGTACCTATCTATCAGTCTACGTATATTGTCATATGTAGATAGATTTTTTCCCCAAGAAAGTGAATCTTGCTGAACTGAAACACCACAACGTAGATTATTGTTTTTGCATTGAAATTTCTCGATGTATTCTAGTAACCATGGATAGTTATAGCGATGTGTAGATGGATATGTTGAGATAAGCATCTTAATGACAATGCAAAATATGTATTCAACCACTTCAACGTTGATATATGTATCTCGATTGATATAGCACGATGTGATTTGGTTTCTGTCTATAGATATGTACCCAGATAAAAGCTTACATGTTGTCATATTTATCTTTATGTAGTTTGTTATATGGATATCGACAGATCTTCACGTACATGGAATTATGTAGCTATCTATCGGTCTACGTATATTTTCATATGTAGATAGATTTTTCCCCAAGTATGTGAATCTAGCTGAAATGAAACACCACAACGTAGATTATTGTATTTGCATTGAAATATCACGATGTATTCTAGTAAACATGGATAGTTATAGCGATGTGCATACGAATATGTTGAGATAAGGATCTTATTGAAGATGGAAACATATGTATTCAACCACTTCAACGTTGATATATGTATCTCGATTGATGTAGCACGATATAATTTGGTTTCGGTCTACAGATATATCTCCAAACATAAGCTTACATGTTATCGGATTTATCTTCATGTAGTTTGTTATATGCATATAGATGCTTCTAAAGGTAGTAGGAATTATGTAGCTATCTATCAGTCTACGTATATTGTCATATGTAGATAGATTTTTCCCCATGAAAGTGAATCTAGCTGAATTGAAACACCACAAAGTAGATTATTGTTTCTGCGTTGAAATATCTCGATGTATTCTAGTCAACATGGATAGTTATAGCGATGTGAGGATGGATATGTTGAGATAAGCATCTTAATGAAGATAGAAAGATATGTATTCAACCACTTCAACGTTGATATATGTATCTCGATTGATATAACACGATGTGATTTGGTTTCTGTCTATAGATATGTATCCAGATTAAAGCTTACATGTTGTCAGATTTATCTTCATGTAGTTTGTTATATGGATATCGACACATCTTCACGTAGATGGAATTATGTAGCTATCTATCAGTCTACGCATATTGTCATATGTAGATAGATTTTTCCCGAAGAAAGTGAATCTAGCTGAATTGAAACACCACAACGTAGATTATTGTATTTGCATTGAAATATATCGATGTATTCTAGTAAACATGGATAGTTATAGCGATGTGTAGATGGATATGTTGAGATAAGCATCTTAATGAAGATATGTATCTCGATTGGTGTAGCACGATATAATTTGGTATCGGTCTACAGATATTTCTACAAACATAAGCTTACATGTTATCGGATTTATCTTCATGTAATTTGTTATATGCATATAGATACTTCTACACGTAGTTGGAATTATGTAGCTATCTATCAGTCTACGTATATTGTCATAAGTAGATAGATTTTACCTCAAGAAAGTAAATCTAGCTGAATTGAAACACCACAACGTAGATTATTGTATTTGCATTGAAATATCTCGATGTATTCTAGTAACCATGGATAGTTATAGCGATGTGTAGATGGATATGTTGAGATAAGCATCTTAATGACAATGGAAACATATGTATTCAACCACTTCAACGTTGATATATGTATCTCGATTGATATAACACGATGTGATTTGGTTTCTGTCTATAGATATGTATCCAGATAAAAGCTTATATGTTGTCAGATTTATCTTCATGTAGTTTGTTATATGGATATCGACACATCTTCACGTAGATGGAATTATGTAGCTATCTATCAGTCTACGTATATTGTCATATGTAGAAAGATTTTTCCCCAAGAAAGTCAATCTAGCTGAATTGAAACACCACAACGTAGATTATTGTATTTGCATTGAAATAACTGGATGTACTCTAGTAAACATGGATAGTTATAGCGATGTGAGGATGGATATGTTGAGATAAGCAACTGAATGAGGATGGAAACATATGTATTCAACCACTTCAACGTTGATATATGTATCTCGATTGATATAACACGATGTGATTTGGTTTCTGTCTATAGATATGTATCCAGATAAAAGCTTACATGTTGTCAGATTTATCTTTATATAGTTTGTTATATGGATATCGACACATCTTCACGTAGATGGAATTATGTAGCTATCTATCAGTCTACGTATATTGTCATATGTAGATAGATTTTTCCCCAAGAAAGTGAATCTAGCTGAATTGAAACACAACAACGTAGATTATTGTATTTGCATTGAAATATCTCGATGTATTCTAGTAAACATGGATAGTTATAGCGATGTGTACATGAATATGTTGAGATAAGCATCTTAATGAAGATATGTATCTCGATTGGTGTAGCACGATATAATTTGGTATCCGTCTACAGATATTTCTACAAACATAAGCTTACATGTTATCGGATTTATCTTCATGTAATTTGTTAGATGTATATAGATTCTTCTACACGTAGTTGGAATTATGTAGCTGTCTATCAGTCTACGTATATTGTCATATGTAGATAGATTTTTCCCCAAGAAAGTGACTCTAGCTGAATTGAAACACCACAACGTAGATTATTGTATTTGCATTGAAATATCTCGATGTACTCTAGTAACTATGGATAGTTATAGCGATGTGTAGATGGATATGTTGAGATAAGCATCTTAATGACAATGGAAACATATGTATTCAACCACTTCAACGTTGATATATGTATCTCGATTGATATAACCCGATGTGATTTGGTTTCTGTCTATAGATATGTATCCAGATAAAAGCTTACATGTTGTCAGATTTATCTTCATGTAGTTTGTTATATGGATATCGACACATCTTCACGTAGATGGAATTATGTAGCTATCTATCAGTCTACGTATATAGTCATATGTAGATAGATTTTTCCCCAAGAAAGTGAATCTAGCTAAATTGAAACACCACAAAGTAGATTATTGTTCTTGCATTGAAATATCTCGATGTATTCTGGTAAAAATAGATAGTTATAGCGATGTGTAGATGAATATGTTGAGATAAGCATCTTAATGAACATGGAAACATATGTATTCAACCCCTTCAACGTTTATATATGTATCTCGATTGATGTAGCACGATATAATTTGGTTTCGGTCTACAGATATATCTCCAAACATTAGTTTACATGTTATCGGATTTATCTTCATGTAGTTTGTTATATGCATATTGATACTTCTACACGTAGTTGGAATTATGTAGCTATCTATCAGTCTACGTATATTGTAATATGTAGATAGATTTTTCCCCAAGTATGTGAATCTAGCAGAATTGAAACACCACAACGTAGATTATTGTATTTGCATTGAATTATCTTGATGTATTCTAGTAAACATGGATAGTTATAGCGATGTGAGGATGGATATGTTGAGATAAGCATCTTAATGAGGATGGAAACATATGTATTCAACCACTTCAACATTGATATATGTATCTCGATTGATATAACACGATGTGATTTGATTTCTGTCTATAGATATGTATCCAGATAAAAGCTTACACGTTGTCAGATTTATCTTCATGTAGTTTGTTATATGAATATCGACACATCTTCACGTAGACGGAATTATGTAGCTATCTATCAGTCTACGTATATTGTCATATGTAGATAGATTTTTCCCCAAGAAAGTGAATCTAGCTGAATTGAAACACCACAATGCATATTATTGTATTTGCATTGAAATATCTCGATGTATTTTAGTAAACATGGATAGTTATAGATATGTGTAGATGGATATGTTGAGATAAGCATCTTAATGAAGATATGTACCTCGATTGGTGTAGCACGATATAATTTGGTATCGGTCAACAGATATTTCTACAAACATAAGCTTAAATGTTATCGGATTTATCTTCATGTAATTTGTTATATGCATATAGATACTTCTACACGTAGTTGGAATTATGTAGCTATCTCTCAGTCCACGTATATTGTCATATGTAGATAGATTTTACCCCAATAAAGTGAATCTAGATGAATTGAAACACCACAACGTAGATTATTGTATTTGCATTGAAATATCTCGATGTACTCTAGTAACCATGCATAGTTATAGCGATGTGTAGATGGATATGTTGAGATAAGCATCTTAATGACAATGGAAACATATGTATTCAACCACTTCAACGTTGATATATGTATCTCGATTGATATAACACGATGTGATTTGGTTTCTGTCTATAGATATGTATCCAGATAAAAGATTACATGTTGTCAGATTTATCTTCATGTGGTTTTTTATATGGATATCGACACATCTTGACGTAGATGGAATTATGTAGCTATCTATCAGTCTACGTATATTGTAATATGTAGATAGATTTTTCCCCAAGAAAGTGAATCTAGCTGAATTGAAACACCACAACGTAGATTGTTGTTTTTGCCTTGAAATATCTCGATGTATTCTAGTAAACATGGATAGTTATAGCGATGTGAGGATGGATATGTTGAGATAAGCATCTTAATGACAATGAAAACATATGTATTCAACCACTTCAACGTTGATATATGTATCTCGATTGATATAACACGATGTGATTTGCTTTCTGTCTATAGATATGTATCCAGATAAAAGGTTACATGTTGTCAGATTTATCATTGTGTAGTTTGTTATATGGATATCGACACATCTTCACGTAGATGGAATTATGTAGCTATCTATCAGTCTACGTATATTGTCATATGTAGATAGATTTTTCCCCATGAAAGTGAATCTAGCTGAATTGAAACACCACAAAGTAGATTAATGTTTTTGCGTTGAAATATCTCGATGTATTCTAGTCAACATGGATAGTTATAGCGATGTGAGGATGGATATGTTGAGATAAGCATCTTAATGAAGATAGAAAGATATGTATTCAACCACTTCAACGTTGATATATGTTTCTCGATTGATATAACACGATGTGATTTGGTTTCTGTCTATAGATATGTATCCAGATAAAAGCTTACATGTTGTCAGATTTATCTTCATGTAGTTTGTTATATGGATATCGACACATCTTCACGTAGATGGAATTATGTAGCTATCTATCAGTCTACGCATATTGTCATATGTAGATAGATTTTTCCCGAAGAAAGTGAATCTAGCTGAATTGAAACACCACAACGTAGATTATTGTATTTGCATTGAAATATATCGATGTATTCTAGTAAACATGGATAGTTATAGCTATGTGTAGATGGATATGTTGAGATAAGCATCTTAATGAAGATATGTATCTCGATTGGTGTAGCACGAAATAATTTGGTATCGGTCTACAACTATTTCTACAAACATAAGCTTACATGTTATTGGATTTATCTTCATGTAATTTGCTATATGCATATAGATACTTCTACACGTAGTTGGAATTATGTAGCAATCTATCAGTCTACGTATATTGTCATAAGTAGATAGATTTTACCCCAAGAAAGTAAATCTAGCTGAATTGAAACACCACAACGTAGATTATTGTATTTGCGTTGAAATATCTCGATGTACTCTAGTAACCATGGATAGTTATAGCGATGTGTAGATGGATATGTTGAGATAAGCATCTTAATGACAATGGAAAAATATGTATTCAACCACTTCAACATTAATATATGTATCTCGATTGATATAACACGATGTGATTTGGTTTCTGTCTATAGATATGTATCCAGATAAAAGCTTACATGTTGTCAGATTTATCTTCATGTAGTTTGTTATATGGATATCGACACATCTTCACGTACATGGAATTATGTAGCTATCTATCAGTCTACGTATATTTTCATATGTAGATAGATTTTTCCCCTAGTATGTGAATCTAGCTGAAATGAAACACCACAACGTAGATTATTGTTTTTGCATTGAAATATCACGATGTATTCTAGTAAACATTGAAATATCACGATGTATTCTAGTAAACATGGATAGTTATAGCGATTTGCAGACGAATATGTTGAGAAAAGGATCTTAATGAAGATGGAAACATATGTATTCAACCACTCCAACGTTGATATATGTATCTCGATTGATGTAGCACGATATAATTTGGTTTCGGTCTACAGATATATCTCCAAACATAAGTTTACATGTTATCTGATTTATCTTCATGTAGTTTGTTATATGCATATAGATACTTCTAAAGGTAGTTGGAATTATGTAGCTATCTATCAGTCTACGTATATTGTCATATGTAGATAGATTTTTCCCCATCAAAGTGAATCTAGCTGAATTGAAACACCACAAAGTAGATTATTGTTTTTGCGTTAAAATATCTCGATGTATTCTAGTCAACATGGATAGTTATAGCGATGTGAGGATGGATATGTTGAGATAAGCATCTTAATGAAGATAGAAAGATATGTATTCAACCACTTCAACGTTGATATATGTATCTCGATTGATATAACACGATGTGATTTGGTTTCTGTCTATTGATATGTATCCAGATAAAAGCTTACATGTTGTCAGATTTATCTTTATGTAGTTTGTTATATGGATATCGACACATCTTCACGTAGATGAAATTATGTAGCTATCTATCAGTCTACGTATATTGTCATATGTAGATAGATTTTTCCCCAAGAAAGTGAATCTAGCTGAATTGAAACACCACAACGTAGATTATTGTATTTGCATTGAAAAATTTCATTGTATTCTAGTAAACATGGATAGTTATAGCGATGTGAGGATGGATATGTTGAGATAAGCATCTTAATGACGATGGAAACATATGTATTCAACCACTTCAACGTTGATATATTTATCTCGATTGATATAACACGATGTGATTTGGCTTCTGTCTATAGATATGTATCCAGATAAAAGCTTACATGTTGTCAGATTTATCTTTATGTAGTTTGTTTAATGGATATCGACACATCTTCACGTAGAAGGAATTATGTAGCTATCTATCAGTCTACGTATTTTGTAATATGTAGATAGATTTTTCCCAAGAAAGTGAATCTAGCTGAATTGAAACACCACAACGTAGATTATTGTATTTGCATTGAAAAAACTCATTGTATTCTAGTAAACATGGATAGTTATAGCGATGTGTAGATGGATATGTTGAGATAAGCATCTTAATGAAGATATGTATCTGAATTGATGTCGCACTATATAATTTGGTTTCGGTCTACAGATATATCTCCAAACATAAGCTTACATGTTATCGGATTTATCTTCATGTAGTTTGTTATATGGATATAGATACTTCTACACGTAGATGGAATTATGTAGCTATCTATCAGTCTACGTATATTGTCATATGTAGATAGATTTTTCCCCATGTATGTGAATCTAGCTGAATTGAAACACCACAACGTAAATTATTGTATTTGCATTGAAATATCTCGATGTATTCTAGTAAACATGGATAGTTATAGGGATGTGAGGATGGATATGTTGAGATTAGAATCTTAATGAGGATTGAAAGATATGTATTCAACCACTTCAACGTTGATATATGTATCTCGATTGATATAACACAATGTGATTTGGTTTCTGTCTATAGATATGTATCCAGATAAAAGCTTACATGTTGTCAGATTTATCTTCATGTAGATTGTTATATGGATATCGACACATCTTCACGTAGATGGAATTATGTAGCTATCTATCCGTCTACGCATATTGTCATATGTAGATAGATTTTTCCCCAAGAAAGTGAATCTAGCTGAATTGAAACACCACAACGTAGATTATTGTATTTGCAATGAAATATATCGATGTATTCTAGTAAACATGGATAGTTATGGAGATGTGTACATGGATATGTTGAGATAAGCATCTTAATGAAGATATGTATCTCGATTGGTGTAGCACGATATAATTTGGTATCGGTCTACAGATATTTCTACAAACATAAGCTTACATGTTATCGGATTTATCTTCATCTAATTTGTTATATGCATATAGATACTTCTACACGTAGTTGGAATTATGTAGCTATCTATCAGTCTACGTATATTGTCATCAGTAGATAGATTTTACCCCAAGAAAGTGAATCTAGCTGAATTGAAACACCACAACGTAGATTATTGTATTTGCATTGAAATATCTCGATGTACTCTAGTAACCATGGATAGTTATTGCGATGTGTAGATAGATATGTTGAGATAAGCATCTTAATGACAATGGAAACATATGTATTCAACCACTTCAACGTTGATATATGTATCTCGATTGATATAACACGATGTGATTTGGTTTCTGTCTATAGATATGTATCCAGATAAAAGCTTACATGTAGTCAGATTTATCATCATGTAGCTTGTTATATGGATATCGACACATCTTCACGTAGACGGAATTATGTAGCTATCTATCAGTCTACGTATATTGTCATATGTAGATAGATTTATCCCCAAGAAAGTGAATCTAGCTGAATTGAAACACCACAACGTAGATTATTGTTTTTGCATTGAAATATCTCGATGTATTCTAGTAAACATGGATAGTTATAGCGATGTGAGGATGGATATGTTGAGATAAGCATCTTAATGAAGATAGAAACATATGTATTCAACCACTTCAACGTTGATATATGTATCTCGATTGATATAACACGATGTGATTTGATTTCTGTCTATAGATATGTATCCAGATAAAAGCTTACATGTTGTCAGATTTATCTTTATGTAGTTTGTTATATGGATATCGACACATCTTCACGTAGTTGGAATTATGTAGCTATCTATCAGTCTACGTATATTGTCATATGTAGATAGATTTTTCCCCAAGAATGTGAATTTAGCTGAATTGAAACACCACAACGTAGATTATTGTATTTGCATTGAAATATCTTGATGTATTCTAGTAATCATGGATAGTTATAGCGATGTGTAGATGGATATGTTGAGATAAGCATCTTAATGAAGATATGTATCTGAATTGATGTAGCACTATATAATTTGGTTTCAGTCTACAGATATATTTCCAAACATAAGCTTACATGTTATCGGATTTTTCTTCATGTAGTTTGTTATATGCATATAGATACTTCTACACGTAGTTGGAATTATGTAGCTATCTATCAGTCTACGTATATTGCCATATGTAGATAGATTTTTCCCCAAGTAAGTGAATCTAGCTGAATTGAAACACCACAAAGTAGATTATTGTTTTTGCATTGAAATATCTCGATGTATTCTAGTAAACATGGATAGTTATAGCGATGTGAGGATGGATATATTGAGATAAGCATTTTAATGAGGATGGAAAGATATGTATTCAACCACTTCAACGTTGATAAATGTATCTGGATTGATATAACACGATGTGATTTGGTTTCTGTCTATAGATATGTATCCAGATAAAAGCTTACATGTTGTCAGATTTATCTTCATGTAGTTTGTTATATGGATATCGACACATCTTGACGTAGATAGAATTATGTAGCTATCTATCAGTCTACGTATATTGTCATATGTGGATAGATTTTTCCCCAAGAAAGTGAATCTATCTGAACTGAAACACCACAACGTAGATTATTGTGTTTGCATTGAAATATCTCGATGTATTCTAGTAAACATGGATAGTTATAGCGATGTGAGGATGGATATGTTGAGATAAGCATCTTAATGAGGATGGAAAGATATGTATTCAACCACTTCAACGTTGATATATGTATCTCGATTGATATAACACGATGTGATTTGGTTTCTGTCTATAGATATGTATCCAGATAAAAGCTTACATGTTGTAAGATTTATCTTCATATAGTTTTTTATATGGATATCGACACATCTTGACGTAGATGGAATTATGTAGCTATCTATCAGTCTGAGTATATTGTCATATGTAGATAGATTTTTCCCCAAGAAAGTGAATCTAGCTGAATTTAAACACCACAAAGTAGATTATTGTTTTTGCAATGAAATATCTCGATGTATTCTAGTAAACATGGATAGTTATAGCGATGTGAGGATGGATATGTTGAGATAAGCATCTTAATGACAATGGAAACATATGTATTCAACCACTTCAACGTTGATATATGTATCTCGATTGATATAACACGATGTGATTTGGTTTCTGTCTATAGATATGTATCTAGATAAAAGCTTACATGTTGTCAGATTTATCTTTATGTAGTTTGTTATATGGATATCGACACATCTTCACGTAGATGGAATTATGTAGCTATCTATCAGTCTACGTATATTGTCATATGTAGATAGATTTTTCCCCAAGAAAGTGATTCTAGCTGAATTGAAACACCACAACGTAGATTATTGTATTTGCATTGAAATATCTCGATGTATTCTAGTAAACATGGATAGTTATAGCGATGTGTAGATGGATATGTTGAGATAAGCATCTTAATGAAGATATGTATCTGAATTGATGTAGCACTATATAATTTGGTTTCGGTCTACAGATATATCTCCAAACATAAGCTTACATGTCATCGGATTTTTCTTCATGTAGTTTGTTATATGCATATAGATACTTCTACACGTAGTTGGAATTATGTAGCTATCTATCAGTCTACGTATATTGCCATATGTAGATAGATTTTTCCCCAAGAAAGTGAATCTAGCTGAATTGAAACACCACAAAGTAGATTATTGTTTTTGCATTGAAATATCTCGATGTATTCTAGTAAACATGGATAGTTATAGCGATGTGAGGATGGATATATTGAGATAAGCATCTTAATGAGGATGGAAAGATATGTATTCAACCACTTCAACGTTGATATATGTATCTCGATTGATATAACACGATGTGATTTGGTTTCTGTCTATAGATATGTATCCAGATAAAAGCTTACATGTTGTCAGATTTATCTTCATGTAGTTTGTTATATGCATATAGATACTTCTACACGTAGTTGGAATTATGTAGCTATCTATCAGTCTACGTATATTGTCATATGTAGATAGATTTTTCCCCAAGAGAGTGAATCTAGCTGAATTGAAACACCACAAAGTAGATTATTGTATTTGCATTGAAATATCTCGGTGTATTCTAGTAAACATGGATAGTTATAGCGATGTAAGGATGGATATGTTGAGATAAGCATCTTAATGAAGATGGAAAGATATTTATTCAACCACTTCAACGTTGATGTATGTATCTCTAATGATATAACACGATGTGATTTGGTTTCTGTCTATAGATATGTATCCAGATAAAAGCTTACATGTTGTCAGATTTATATTCATGTATTTTGTTATATGGATATCGACACATCTTCACGTAGATGGAATTATGTAGCTATCTATCAGTCTACGTATATTGTCATATGTAGATAGATTTTTCCCCAAGAAAGTGAATCTAGCTGAACTGAAACACCACAACGTAGATTAATGTATTTGTATTGAAATATCACGATGTATTCTAGTAAACATGGATAGTTGTAGCGATGTGCAGATGAATATAGTGTACGTATATTGTCATATGTAGATAGATTTTTCCCCAAGTATGTGAATCTAGCTGAATTGAAACACCACAACGTAGATTATTCTTTTTGCATTGAAATATCTCGATGTATTCTAGTAAACATGGATAGTTATATCGATGTGTAGATGGATATGTTGAGATAAGCATCTTAATGAAGATATGTATCTGAATTGATGTGGCACTATATAATTTGGTTTCGGTCTACAGATATATCTCCAAACATAATCTTACATGTTATCGGATTTATCTTCATCTAGTTGGTTATATGCATATAGATACTTCTACACGTAGTTGGAATTATGTAGCTATCTATCAGTCTACGTATATTGTCATATGTAGATAGATTTTACCCCAAGAAAGTGAATCTAGCTAAATTGAAACACCACAATGTAGATTATTGTATTTGCATTGAAATATCTCGATGTACTCTAGTAACCATGCATAGTTATAGCGATGTGTAGATGGATATGTTGAGATAAGAATCTTAATGACAATGGAAACATAGGTATTCAACCACTTCAACGTTGATATATGTATCTTGATTGATATAACACGATGTGATTTGGTTCACGATGTGATTTGGTTTCGGTCTATAGATATGTATCCAGATAAAAGCTTACATGTTGTCAGATTTATCTTTATGTAGTTTGTTATACGGATATCAACACATCTTCACGTAGTTGGAATTATGTAGCTATCTATCAGTCTACGTATATTGTCATATGTAGATAGATTTTTCCCCAAGAAAGTGAATCTAGCTGAATTGAAAAACCACAACGTAGATTATTGTATTTGCATTGAAATATATCGATGTATTCTAGTAAACATGGATAGTTATAGCGATGTGAGGATGGATATGTTGAGATAAGCATCTTAATGAGGATGGAAAGATATGTATTCAACCACTTCAACGTTGATATATGTATCTCGATTGATATAACACGATGTGATTTGGTTTCTGTCTATAGATATGTATCCAGATAAAAGCTTACATGTTGTCAGATTTATCTTCATGTAGTTTGTTATATGGATATCGACACATCTTCACGTAGATGGAATTATGTAGCTATCTATCAGTCTACGTATATTGTCATATGTAGATAGATTTTTCCCCAAGAAGTGAATCTATCTGAACTGAAACACCACAACGTAGATTAATGTATTTGCATTGAAATATCTCGATGTATTCTAGTAAACATGGATAGTTATAGCGATGTGTAGATGGATATGTTGAGATAAGCATCTTAATGAAAATATGTATCTGAATTGATGTTGCACGATATAATTTGGTTTCGGTCTACAGATATATCTCCAAACATAAGCTTACATGTTATCGGATTTATCTTCATGTAGTTTGTTATATGCATATAGATACTTCCACACGTAGTTGCAATTATGTAGCTATCTATCAGTCTACGTATATTGTCATATGTAGATAGATTTTTCCCCAAGTATGTGAATCTAGCTGAATTGAAACACCACAACGTAGATTATTGTATTTGCATTTAAATAACTCGATGTATTCTAGTAAACATGGATAGTTATAGCGATGTGAGGATGGATATGTTGAGATAAGCATCTTAATGAAGATAGAAACATATGTATTCAACCACTTCAACGTTGATATATGTATCTCGATTGATATAACACGATGTGATTTGGTTTCTGTCTATAGATATGTATCCAGATAAAAGCTTACATGTTGTCAGATTTATCTTGATGTAGTTTGTTATATGAATATCGACACATCTTCACGTAGACGGAATTATGTAGCTATCTATCAGTCTACGTATATTGTCTTATGTAGATAGATTTTTCCCTTAGAAAATGAATCTAGCAGAACTGAAACACCACAACGTAGATTAATGTATTTGCATTGAAATATCACGATGTATTCTAGTAAACATGGATAGTTATTGCGATGTGCAGACGAATATGTTGAGATAAGCATCTTAATGAAGATGGAAACATATGTAATCAACCACTTCAACGTTGATATATGTATCTCGATTGATGCAGCACGATATAATTTGGTTTCGGTCTACAGATATATCTCCAAACATAAGCTTACATGTTATCGGATTTATCTTCATGTAGTTTGTTATATGCATATAGATACTTCCACACGTAGTTGGAATTATGTAGCTATCTATCAGTCTACGTATATTGTCATATGTAGATAGATTTTTTACCAAGTATGTGAATCTAGCTGAATTGAAACACCACAACGTAGATTATTGTATTTGCATTGAAATATCTCGATGTATTCTAGTAAACATGGATAGTTATAGCGATGTGAGGATGGATATGTTGAGATAAGCATCTTAATGAGGATGGAAAGATATGTATTCAACCACTTCAACGTTAATATATGTATCTCGATTGATATAACACGATGTGATTTGGTTTCTGTCTATAGATATGTATCCAGATAAAAGCTTACATGTCAGATTTATCTTTATGTAGTTTGTTATACGGATATCGACACATCTTCACGTAGTTGGAATTATGTAGCTATCTATCAGTCTACGTATATTGTCATATGTAGATAGATTTTTCCCCAGAAAAGTGAATCTAGCTGAATTGAAACACCACAACGAAGATTATTGTATTTGCATTGAAATATCTCGATGTATTCTAGTAAACATGGATAGTTATAGCGATGTGAGGATGGATATGTTGAGATAGGCATCTTAATGAAGATAGAAACATATGTTTTCAACCACTTCAACGTTGATATATGTATCTTGATTGATATAACACGATGTGATTTGGTTTCTGTCTATAGATATGTATCGAGATAAAAGCTTACATGTTGTCAGATTTATCTTTATGTAGTTTGTTATATGAATATCGACACATCTTCACGTAGATGGAATTATGTAGCTATCTATCAGTCTACGTATATTGTCATATGTAGATAGATTTTTCCCTAAGAAAGTGAATCTAGCAGAACTGAAACACCACAACGTAGATTAATGTATTTGCATTGAAATATCACGATGTATTCTAGTAAACATGGATAGTTATTGCGATGTGCAGACGAATATGTTGAGATAAGCATCTAAATGAAAATGAAAACATATGTATTCAACCACTTCAACGTTGATATATGTATCTCGATTGATGCAGCACGATATAATTTGGTTTCGGTCTACAGATGTATCTCCAAACATAAGCTTACATGTTATCGGATTTATCTTCATGTAGTTTGTTATATGCATATAGATACTTCCACACGTAGTTGGAATTATGTAGCTATCTATCAGTCTACGTATATTGTCATATGTAGATAGATTTTTCCCTAAGAAAGTGAATCTAGCTGAATTGAAACACCACAACGTAGATTATTGTTTTTGCATTGAAATATCTCGATGTATTCTAGTAAACATGGATAGTTATAGCGATGTGTAGATGGATCTGTTGAGATAAGCATCTTAATGAAGATGGAAACATATGTATTCAACCTCTTCAACGTTGATATATGTATCTCGATTGATGTAGCACGATATAATTTAGTTTCGGTCTACAGATATATCTCCAAACATAAGCGTACATGTTATCGGATTTATCTTCATGTAATTTGTTATATGCATATAGATACTTCTACACGTAGCTGGAATTATGTAGCTATCTATCAGTCTACGTATATTGTAATATGTAGATAGATTTTTCCCCAAGTATGTGAATCTAGCTGAATTGAAACACCACAACGTAGATTATTGTATTTGCATTGAAATAACTCGATGTATTCTAGTAAACATGGATAAATTATAGCGATGTGAGGATGGATATGTTGAGATAAGCATCTTAATGAGGATGGAAGGATATGTATTCAACCACTTCAACGTTGATACATGTATCTCGATTTGATATAACACGATGTGATTTGGTTTCTGTTTATAGATATGTATCCAGATAAAAGCTTACATGTTGTCAGATTTATCTTTATGTAGTTTGTTATATGGATATCGACACATCTTCACGTAGATGGAATTATGTAGCTATCTATCAGTCTACGTATATAGTCATATGTAGATAGATTTTTCCCCAAGAAAGTGAATCTAGCTGAATGGAAACACCACAACGTAGATTATTGTATTTGCATTGAAATATCTCGATGTACTCTAGTAAACATGGATAGTAATAGCGATGTGTAGATGGATATGTTGAGATAAGCATCTTAATGAAGATATGTATCTGAATTGATGTAGCACTATATAATTCGGTTTCGGTCTACAGCTATATCTCCAAACATAAGCTTACATGTTATCGGATTTATCTTCATGTAGTTTGTTATATGCATATAGATACTTCTACACGTAGTTGGAATTATGTAGCTATCTATCAGTCTACGTATATTGTCATATGTAGATAGATTTTTCCCCAAGTATGTGAATCTAGCTGAATTGAAACACCACAACGTAGATTATTCTATTTGCATTGAAATAACTCGATGTATTCTAGTAAACATGGATAGTTATAGCGATAGAGGATGGATATGTTGAGATAAGCATCTTAATGAGGATGGAAACATATGTATTCAACCACTTCAACGTTGATATATGTATCTCGATTGATATAACACGATGTGATTTGGTTTCTGTCTATAGATATGTATCCAGATAAAAGCTTACATGTTGTCAGATTTATCTTCATGTAGTTTGTTATATGGATATCGACACATTTTCACGTAGATGGAATTATGTAGCTATCTATCAGTCTACGTATATTGTCATATGTAGATAGATTTTTCACCAAGAAAGTGAATATATCTGAACTGAAACACCACAACGTAGATTAATGTATTTGCATTGAAATATCACGATGTATTCTAGTAAACATGGATAGTTACAGTGATGTGCAGATGAATATGTTGAGATAAGCATCTTAATGAAGATGGAAACATATGTATTCAACCACTTCAACGTTGATATATGTATCTCGATTGAAGTAGCACGATATAACTTGGTTTCGGTCTACAGATATATCTCCAAAACATAAGCTTACATGTTATCGGATTTATCTTCATGTAGTTTGTTATATGCATATAGATACTTCTACACGTAGTTGGAATTATGTAGCTATCTATCAGTCTACGTATATTGTCATATGTAGATAGATTTTTCCCCAAGAAAGTGAATCTAGCTGAATTGAAACACCACAAAGTAGATTATTGTTTTTGCAATGAAATATCTCGATGTATTCTAGTAAGCATGGATAGTTATAGAATGTGAGGATTGATATGTTGAGATAAGCATCTTAATGACAATGGAAACATATGTATTCAACCACTTCAACGTTGATATATGTATCTCGATTGATATAACACGATGTGATTTGGTTTCTGTCTATAGATATGTATCCAGATAAAAGCTTACATATTGTCAGATTTATCTTTATGTAGTTTGTTATATGGATATCGACACATCTTCACGTAGATGGAATTATGTAGCTATCTATCAGTCTACGTATATTGTCATATGTAGATAGATTTTTCCCCAAGAAAGTCAATCTAGCTGAATCGAAACACCACAACGTAGATTATTGTATTTGCATTGAAATATCTCGATGTATTCTAGTAAACATGGATAGTTATAGCGATGTGTAGATGGATATGTTGAGATAAGCATCTTAATGAAGATATATATATCGATTGGTGTAGCACGATATAATTTGGTATCGATCTACAGATATTTCTACAAACATAAGCTTACATGTTATCGATTTATCTTCATGTAATTTGTCATATGCATGTAGATTCTTCTACACGTAGTTGGAATTATGTAGCTATCTATCAGTCTACGTATATTGTCATATGTAGATAGATTTTTCCCCAAGAAAGTGAATCTAGCTGAATTGAAACACCACAACGTAGATTATTGTATTTGCATTGAAATATATCGATGTATTCTAGTAAACATGGATAGTTATAGCGATGTGAGGATGGATATGTTGAGATAAGCATCTTAATGAGGATGGAAAGATATGTATTCAACCACTTCAACGTTGATATATGTATCTCGATTGATATAACACGATGTGATTTGGTTTCTGTCTATAGATATGTATCCAGATAAAAGCTTACATGTTGTCAGATTTATCTTCATGTAGTTTGTTATATGGATATCGACACATCTTCACGTAGATGGAATTATGCAGCTATCTATCAGTCTACGTATATTGTCATATCTAGATAGATTTTTCCCCAAGAAAGTGAATCTAGCTGAATCGAAACACCACAAAGTAGATTATTGTATTTGCATTGAAATATCTCGATGTATTCTAGTAAACATGGATAGTTATAGCGATGTGAGGATGGATATGTTGAGATAAGCATTTTAATGACAATGGAAACATATGTGTTCAACCACTTCAACGTTGATATATGTATCTCGATTGATATAACACGATGTGATTTGGTTTCTGTCTATAGATATGTATCCAGATAAAAGCTTACATGTTGTCAGATTTATTCTCATGTAGTTTGTTATATGGATATCGACACATCTTCACGTAGATGGAATTATGTAGCTATCTATCAGTCTACGTATATTGTCATATATAGATAGATTTTTCCCCAAGAAAGAGAATATAGCTGAACTGAAATACCACAACGTAGATTAATGTATTTGCATTGAAATATCACGATGTATTCTAGTAAACATGGATAGTTATAGCGATGTGCAGATGAATATGTTGAGATAAGCATCTTAATGAAGATGGAAACATATGTATTCAACCACTTCAACGTTGATATATGTATCTCGATTGATGTAGCACGACATAATTTGGTTTCGGTCTACAGATATATCTCCAAACATAAGCTTACATGTTATCGGATTTATCTTCATGTAATTTGTTATATGCAAATAGATACTTCTAAAGGTAGTTGGAATTATGTAGCTATCTCTCAGTCTACGTATATTGTCATATGTAGATAGATTTTTCCCCATGAAAGTGAATCTAGCTGAATTGAAACACCACAAAGTAGATTACTGTTTTTGCGTTGAAATATCTCGATGTATTCTAGTCAACATGGATAGTTATAGCGATGTGAGGATGGATATGTTGAGATAAGCATCTTAATGAAGATAGAAAGATATGTATTCAACCACTTCAACGTTGATATATGTATCTCGATTGATATAACACGATGTGATTTGGTTTCTGTCTATAGATATGTATCCAGATAAAAGCTTACATGTTGTCAGATTTATCTTCATGTAGTTTGTTATATGGATATCGACACATCTTCACGTAGATGGAATTATGTAGCTATCTATCAGTCTGCGTATATTGTCATATGTAGATAGATTTTTCCCCAAGAAAGTGAATCTAGCTGAATTGAAACACCACAACGTAGATTATTGTATTTGCAATGAAATATATCGATGTATTCAAGTAAACATGGATAGTTATAGCGATGTGTAGATGGATATGTTGAGATAAGCATCTTAATGACAATGGAAACATATGTATTCAACCACTTCAACGTTGATATATGTATCTCGATTGATATAACACGATGTGATTTGGTTTCTGTCTATAGATATGTATCCAGATAAAAGCTTACATGTTGTCAGATTTATCTTTATGTAGTTTGTTATATGGATATCGACACATCTTCACGTAGATGGAATTATGTAGCTATCTATCAGTCTACGTATATTGTCATATGTAGATAGATTTTTCCCCAAGAAAGTCAATCTAGCTGAATGGAAACACCACAACGTAGATTATTCTATTTGCATTGAAATATCTCGATGTATTCTAGTAAACATGGATAGTTATAGCGATGTGTAGATGGATATGTTGAGATAAGCATCTTAATGAAGATATGTATCTCGATTGGTGTAGCACGATATAATTTGGTATCGGTCTACAGATATTTCTACAAACATAAGCTTACATGTTATCGATTTATCTTCATGTAATTTGTTATATGCATGTACATTCTTCTACACGTAGTTGGAATTATGTAGCTATCTATCAGTCTACGTATATTGTCATATGTAGATAGATTTCTCCCCAAGAAAGTGAATCTAGCTGAATTGAAACACGACAACGTAGATTATTGTATTTGCATTGAAATATCTCGATGTACTCTAGTAACCATGCATAGTTATAGCGATGTGTAGATGGATATGTTGAGATAAGCATCTTAATGACAATGGAAACATAGGTATTCAACCACTTCAACGTTGATATATGTATCTCGATTGATATAACACGATGTGATTTGGTTTCTGTCTATAGATATGTATCCAGATAAAAGCTTACATGTTGTCAGATTTATCTTTATGTAGTTTGTTATACGGATATCAACACATCTTCACGTATTTGGAATTATGTAGCTATCTATCAGTCTACGTATATTGTCATATGTAGATAGATTTTTCCCCAAGAAAGTGAATCTAGCTGAACTGAAACACCACAATGTAGATTATTGTATTTGCATTGAAATATCTCGATGTACTCTAGTAACCATGCATAGTTATAGCGATGTGTAGATGGATATGTTGAGATAAGCATCTTAATGACAATGGAAACATATGCATTCAACCACTTCAACGTTGATATATGTATCTCTATTGATATAACCCGATGTGATTTGGTTTCTGTCTATAGATATGTATCCAGATAAAAGCTTACATGTTGTCAGATTTATCTTTATGTAGTTTGTTATATGGATATCGACACATCTTCACGTAGATGGAATTATGTAGCTGTCTATCAGTCTACGTATATTGTCATATGTAGATAGATTTTTCCCCAAGAAAGTGAATCTAGCTGAATTGAAACACCACAACGTAGATTATTGTATTTGCATTGAAATATCTCGATGTATTCTAGTAAACATGGATAGTTATAGCGATGTGAGGATGGATATGTTGAGATAAGCATTTTAATGACAATGGAAACATATGTATTCAACCACTTCAACGTTGATATATGTATCTCGATTGATATAACACGATGTGATTTGGTTTCTGTCTATAGATATGTATCCAGATAAAAGCTTACATGTTGTCAGATTTATTCTCATGTAGTTTGTTATATGGATATCGACACATCTTCACGTAGATGGAATTATGTAGCTATCTATCAGTCTACGTATATTGTCATATGTAGATAGATTTTTCCCCAAGAAAGTGAATATAGCTGAATTGAAGCACCACAATGTAGATTATTGTATTTGCATTGAAATATCTCGATGTACTCTAGTAACCATGCATAGTTATAGCGATGTGTAGATGTTCATGTTGAGATAAATATCTTAATGACAATGGAAACATAGGTATTCAACGACTTCAACGTTGATATATGTATCTCGATTGATATAACACGATGTGGTTTGGTTTCTGTCTATAGATATGTATCCAGATAAAAGCTTACATGTTGTCAGATTTATCTTTATGTAGTTTGTTATACGGATATCGACACATCTTCACGTAGTTGGAATTATGTAGCTATCTATCAGTCTACGTATATTGTCATATGTAGATAGATTTTTCCCCAAGAAAGTCAATCTAGCTGAATTGAAACACCACAATGTAGATTATTGTATTTGCATTGAAATATCTCGATGTACTCTAGTAACCATGCATAGTTATAGCGATGTGTAGATGGATATGTTGAGATAAGCATCTTAATGACAATGGAAACATAGGTATTCAACCACTTCAACGTTGATATATGTATCTCGATTGATATAACACGATGTGATTTGGTTTCTGTCTATAGATATGTATCCAGATAAAAGCTTACATGTTGTCAGATTTATCTTTATGTAGTTTGTTATACGGATATCGACACATCTTCACGTAGTTGGAATTATGTAGCTATCTATCAGTCTACGTATATTGTCATATGTAGATAGATTTTACCCCAAGAAAGTCAATCTAGCTGAATTGAAACACCACAATGTAGATTATTGTATTTGCTTTGAAATATCTCGATCTACTCTAGTAAACATGGATAGTTATAGCGATGTGAGGATGGATATGTTGAGATAAGCATCTTAATGACAATGAAAACATATGTATTCAACCACTTCAACGTTGATATATTTATCTCGATTGATATAACACGATGTGATTTGGTTTCTGTCTATAGATATGTATCCAGATAAAAGCTTACATGTTGTCAGATTTATCATTATGTAGTTTGTTATATGGATATCTACACATCTTCACGTAGATGGAATTATGTAGCTATCTATCAGTCTACGTATATTGTCATATGTAGATAGATTTTTCCCGAAGAAAGTGAATCTAGCTGAATTGAAACACCACAACGTAGATTATTGTATTTGCATTGAAATATATCGATGTATTCTAGTAAACATGGATAGTTATAGCGATGTGTAGATGGATATGTTGAGATAAGCATCTTAATGAAGATATGTATCTCGATTGGTGTAGCACGATATAATTTGGTATCGGTCTACAGATATTTCTACAAACATAAGCTTACATGTTATTGGATTTATCTTCATGTAATTTGTCATATGCATATAGATTCTTCTACACGTAGTTGGAATTATGTAGCTATCTATCAGTCTACGTATATTGTCATAAGTAGATAGATTTTACCCCAAGAAAGTGAATCTAGCTGAATTGAAACACCACAACGTAGATTATTGTATTTGCATTGAATCTTCATTATATGGATATCGACACATCTTCACGTAGATGGAATTATGTAGCTATCTATCAGTCTACGTATATTGTCATATGTAGATAGAATTTTCAAAAAGAAAGTGAATCTAGCTGAATTGAAACACCACAACGTAGATTATTGAATTGGCATTGAAAAATCTCGATGTACTCTAGTAACCATGGATAGTTACAGCGATGTGTAGATGGATATGTTGAGATAAGCATCTTAATGACAATGCAAAATATGTATTCAACCACTTCAACGTTGATATATGTATCTCGATTGATATAGCACGATGTGATTTGGTTTCTGTCTATAGATATGTACCCAGATAAAAGCTTTCATGTTGTCATATTTATCTTTATGTAGTTTGTTATATGGATATCGACACATCTTTACGTACATGGAATTATGTAGCTATCTATCGGTCTACGTATATTTTAATATGTAGATAGATTTTTCCCCCAAGTATGTGAATCTAGCTGAAATGAAACACCACAACGTAGATTATTGTATTTGCATTGAAATATCACGATGCATTCTAGTAAACATGGATAGTTATAGCGATGTGCATACGAATATGTTGAGATAAGGATCTTAATGAAGATGGAAACATATGTATTCAACCACTTCAACGTTGATATATGTATCTCGATTGATGTAGCACGATATAATTTGGTTTCGGTCTACAGATAAATCTCCAAACATAAGCTTACATGTTATCGGATTTATCTTCATGTAGTTTGTTATATGCATATAGATACTTCTAAAGGTAGTTGGAATTATGTAGCTATCTATCAGTCTACGTATATTGTCATATGTAGATAGATTTTTCCCCATGAAAGTGAATCTAGCTGAATTGAAACACCACAAAGTAGATTATTGTTTTTGCGTTGAAATATCTCGATGTATTCTAGTCAACATGGATAGTTATAGCGATGTGAGAATGGATCTGTTGAGATAAGCATCTTAATGAAGATAGAAAGATATGTATTCAACCACTTCAACGTTGATATATGTATCTCGATTGATATAACACGATGTGATTTGGTTTCTGTCTCTAGATATGTATCCAGAAAAAAGCTTACATGTTGTCAGATTTATCTTCATGTAGTTTGTTACATGGATATCGACACATCTTCACTGAGATGGAATTATGTAGCTATCTATCAGTCTACGCATATTGTCATATGTAGATAGATTTTTCCCGAAGAAAGTGAATCTAGCTGAATTGAAACACCACAACGTAGATTATTGTATTTGCATTGAAATATATCGATGTATTCTAGTAAACATGGATAGTTATAGCGATGTGTAGATGGATATGTTGAGATAAGCATCTTAATGAAGATATGTATCTCGATTGGTGTAGCACGATATAATTTGGTATCGGTCTACAGATATTTCTACAAACATAAGCTTACATGTTATCGGATTTATCTTCATGTAATTTGTTATATGCATATAGATACTTCTACACGTAATTGGAATTATGTAGCTATCTATCAGTCTACGTATATTGTCATAAGTAGATAGATTTTACCCCAAGAAAGTAAATCTAGCTGAATTGAAACACCACAACGTAGATTATTGTATTTGCATTGAAATATCTCGATGTACTCTAGTAACCATGGATAGTTAGAGCGATGTGTAGATGGATATGTTGAGATAAGCATCTTAAAGACAATGGAAACATATTTATTCAACCACTTCAACGTTGATATATGTATCTCGATTGATATAACACGATGTGATTTGGTTTCTGTCTATAGATATGTATCCAGATAAAAGCTTACATGTTGTCAGATTTATCTTCATGTAGTTTGTTATATGGATATCGACACATCTTCACGTAGATGGAATTATGTAGCTATCTATCAGTCTACGTATATTGTCATATGTAGATAGAATTTTCCCCAAGAAAGTGAATCTAGCTGAATTGAAACACCACAACGTAGATTATTGAATTGGCATTGAAAAATCTCGATGTACTCTAGTAACCATGGATAGTTACAGCGATGTGTAGATGGATAGGTTGAGATAAGCATCTTAATGACAATGCAAAATATGTATTCAACCACTTCAACGTTGATATATGTATCTCGATTGATATAGCACGATTTGATTTGGTTTCTGTCTATAGATATGTACCCAGATAAAAGCTTACATGTTGTCATATTTATCTTTATGTAGTTTGTTATATGGATATCGACACATCTTCACGTACATGGAATTATGTAGCTATCTATCAGTCTACGTATATTGTCATATGTAGATAGATTTATCCCCAAGAAAGTGAATCTAGCTGAATTAAAACACCACAACGTAGATTATTGTATTTGCATTGAAATATCTCGATGTATTGTAGTAAACATGGATAGTTATAGCGATGTGAGGATGGATATGTTGAGATAAGCATCTTAATGAAGATAGAAACATATGTATTCAACCACTTCAACGATGATATATGTATCTCGATTGATATAACACGATGTGATTTGATTTCTGTCTATAGATATGTATCCAGATAAAAGCTTACATGTTGTCAGATTTATCTTTATGTAGTTTGTTATATGGATATCGACACATCTTCACGTAGATGGAATTATGTAGCTATCTATCAGTCTACGTATATTGTCATATGTAGATAGATTTTTCCCCAAGAAAGTGAATCTAGCTGAATCGAAACACCACAACGTAGATTATTGTATTTGCATTGAAATATCTCGATGTATTCTAGTAAACATGGATAGTTATAGCGATGTGTAGATGGATATGTTGAGATAAGCATCTTAATGAAAATATGTATCTGAATTGATGTTGCACGATATAATTTGGTTTCGGTCTACAGATATATCTCCAAACATAAGCTTACATGTTATCGGATTTATCTTCATGTAGTTTGTTATATGCATATAGATACTTCCACACGTAGTTGCAATTATGTAGCTATCTATCAGTCTACGTATATTGTCATATGTAGATAGATTTTTCCCCAAGTATGTGAATCTAGCTGAATTGAAACACCACAACGTAGATTATTGTATTTGCATTTAAATAACTCGATGTATTCTAGTAAACATGGATAGTTATAGCGATGTGAGGATGGATATGTTGAGATAAGCATCTTAATGAAGATAGAAACATATGTATTCAACCACTTCAACGTTGATATATGTATCTCGATTGATATAACACGATGTGATTTGGTTTCTGTCTATAGATATGTATCCAGATAAAAGCTTACATGTTGTCAGATTTATCTTTATGTAGTTTGTTATATGAATATCGACACATCTTCACGTAGACGGAATTATGTAGCTATCTATCAGTCTACGTATATTGTCTTATGTAGATAGATTTTTCCCTTAGAAAATGAATCTAGCAGAACTGAAACACCACAACGTAGATTAATGTATTTGCATTGAAATATCACGATGTATTCTAGTAAACATGGATAGTTATTGCGATGTGCAGACGAATATGTTGAGATAAGCATCTTAATGAAGATGGAAACATATGTAATCAACCACTTCAACGTTGATATATGTATCTCGATTGATGCAGCACGATATAATTTGGTTTCGGTCTACAGATATATCTCCAAACATAAGCTTACATGTTATCGGATTTATCTTCATGTAGTTTGTTATATGCATATAGATACTTCCACACGTAGTTGGAATTATGTAGCTATCTATCAGTCTACGTATATTGTCATATGTAGATAGATTTTTTACCAAGTATGTGAATCTAGCTGAATTGAAACACCACAACGTAGATTATTGTATTTGCATTGAAATATCTCGATGTATTCTAGTAAACATGGATAGTTATAGCGATGTGAGGATGGATATGTTGAGATAAGCATCTTAATGAGGATGGAAAGATATGTATTCAACCACTTCAACGTTGATATATGTATCTCGATTGATATAACACGATGTGATTTGGTTTCTGTCTATAGATATGTATCCAGATAAAAGCTTACATGTCAGATTTATCTTTATGTAGTTTGTTATACGGATATCGACACATCTTCACGTAGTTGGAATTATGTAGCTATCTATCAGTCTACGTATATTGTCATATGTAGATAGATTTTTCCCCAAAAAAGTGAATCTAGCTGAATTGAAACACCACAACGAAGATTATTGTATTTGCATTGAAATATCTCGATGTATTCTAGTAAACATGGATAGTTATTGCGATGTGCAGACGAATATGTTGAGATAAGCATCTAAATGAAAATGAAAACATATGTATTCAACCACTTCAACGTTGATATATGTATCTCGATTGATATAACACGATGTGATTTGGTTTCTGTCTATAGATATGTATCCAGATAAAAGCTTACATGTTGTCAGATTTATCTTTATGTAGTTTGTTATATGAATATCGACACATCTTCACGTAGATGGAATTATGTAGCTATCTATCAGTCTACGTATATTGTCATATGTAGATAGATTTTTCCCTAAGAAAGTGAATCTAGCAGAACTGAAACACCACAACGTAGATTAATGTATTTGCATTGAAATATCACGATGTATTCTAGTAAACATGGATAGTTATTGCGATGTGCAGACGAATATGTTGAGATAAGCATCTAAATGAAAATGAAAACATATGTATTCAACCACTTCAACGTTGATATATGTATCTCGATTGATGCAGCACGATATAATTTGGTTTCGGTCTACAGATGTATCTCCAAACATAAGCTTACATGTTATCGGATTTATCTTCATGTAGTTTGTTATATGCATATAGATACTTCCACACGTAGTTGGAATTATGTAGCTATCTATCAGTCTACGTATATTGTCATATGTAGATAGATTTTTCCCTAAGAAAGTGAATCTAGCTGAATTGAAACACCACAACGTAGATTATTGTTTTTGCATTGAAATATCTCGATGTATTCTAGTAAACATGGATAGTTATAGCGATGTGTAGATGGATCTGTTGAGATAAGCATCTTAAGGAAGATGGAAACATATGTATTCAACCTCTTCAACGTTGATATATGTATCTCGATTGATGTAGCACGATATAATTTAGTTTCGGTCTACAGATATATCTCCAAACATAAGCGTACATGTTATCGGATTTATCTTCATGTAATTTGTTATATGCATATAGATACTTCTACACGTAGCTGGAATTATGTAGCTATCTATCAGTCTACGTATATTGTAATATGTAGATAGATTTTTCCCCAAGTATGTGAATCTAGCTGAATTGAAACACCACAACGTAGATTATTGTATTTGCATTGAAATAACTCGATGTATTCTAGTAAACATGGATAAATTATAGCGATGTGAGGATGGATATGTTGAGATAAGCATCTTAATGAGGATGGAAGGATATGTATTCAACCACTTCAACGTTGATACATGTATCTCGATTTGATATAACACGATGTGATTTGGTTTCTGTTTATAGATATGTATCCAGATAAAAGCTTACATGTTGTCAGATTTATCTTTATGTAGTTTGTTATATGGATATCGACACATCTTCACGTAGATGGAATTATGTAGCTATCTATCAGTCTACGTATATAGTCATATGTAGATAGATTTTTCCCCAAGAAAGTGAATCTAGCTGAATGGAACCACCACAACGTAGATTATTGTATTTGCATTGAAATATCTCGATGTACTCTAGTAAACATGGATAGTAATAGCGATGTGTAGATGGATATGTTGAGATAAGCATCTTAATGAAGATATGTATCTGAATTGATGTAGCACTATATAATTCGGTTTCGGTCTACAGCTATATCTCCAAACATAAGCTTACATGTTATCGGATTTATCTTCATGTAGTTTGTTATATGCATATAGATACTTCTACACGTAGTTGGAATTATGTAGCTATCTATCAGTCTACGTATATTGTGATATGTAGATAGATTTTTCCCCAAGTATGTGAATCTAGCTGAATTGAAACACCACAACGTAGATTATTCTATTTGCATTGAAATAACTCGATGTATTCTAGTAAACATGGATAGTTATAGCGATAGAGGATGGATATGTTGAGATAAGCATCTTAATGAGGATGGAAACATATGTATTCAACCACTTCAACGTTGATATATGTATCTCGATTGATATAACACGATGTGATTTGGTTTCTGTCTATAGATATGTATCCAGATAAAAGCTTGCATGTTGTCAGATTTATCTTCATGTAGTTTGTTATATGGATATCGACACATTTTCACGTAGATGGAATTATGTAGCTATCTATCAGTCTACGTATATTGTCATATGTAGATAGATTTTTCACCAAGAAAGTGAATATATCTGAACTGAAACACCACAACGTAGATTAATGTATTTGCATTGAAATATCACGATGTATTCTAGTAAACATGGATAGTTACAGTGATGTGCAGATGAATATGTTGAGATAAGCATCTTAATGAAGATGGAAACATATGTATTCAACCACTTCAACGTTGATATATGTATCTCGATTGATGTAGCACGATATAACTTGGTTTCGGTCTACAGATATATCTCCAAAACATAAGCTTACATGTTATCGGATTTATCTTCATGTAGTTTGTTATATGCATATAGATACTTCTACACGTAGTTGGAATTATGTAGCTATCTATCAGTCTACGTATATTGTCATATGTAGATAGATTTTTCCCCAAGAAAGTGAATCTAGCTGAATTGAAACACCACAAAGTAGATTATTGTTTTTGCAATGAAATATCTCGATGTATTCTAGTAAACATGGATAGTTATAGAATGTGAGGATTGATATGTTGAGATAAGCATCTTAATGACAATGGAAACATATGTATTCAACCACTTCAACGTTGATATATGTATCTCGATTGATATAACACGATGTGATTTGGTTTCTGTCTATAGATATGTATCCAGATAAAAGCTTACATATTGTCAGATTTATCTTTATGTAGTTTGTTATATGGATATCGACACATCTTCACGTAGATGGAATTATGTAGCTATCTATCAGTCTACGTATATTGTCATATGTAGATAGATTTTTCCCCAAGAAAGTCAATCTAGCTGAATCGAAACACCACAACGTAGATTATTGTATTTGCATTGAAATATCTCGATGTATTCTAGTAAACATGGATAGTTATAGCGATGTGTAGATGGATATGTTGAGATAAGCATCTTAATGAAGATATATATATCGATTGGTGTAGTACGATATAATTTGGTATCGATCTACAGATATTTCTACAAACATAAGCTTACATGTTATCGATTTATCTTCATGTAATTTGTCATATGCATGTAGATTCTTCTACACGTAGTTGGAATTATGTAGCTATCTATCAGTCTACGTATATTGTCATATGTAGATAGATTTTACCCCAAGAAAGTCAATCTAGCTGAATTGAAACACCAGAATGTAGATTATTGTATTTGCATTGAAATATCTCGATCTACTCTAGTAACCATGCATAGTTATAGCGATGTGTAGATGGATATGTTGAGATAAGCATCTTAATGACAATGGAAACATATGTATTCAACCACTTCAACGTTGATATATGTATCTCGATTGATATAACACGATGTGATTTGGTTTCTGTCTATAGATATGTATCCAGATAAAAGCTTACATGTTGTCAGATTTATCTTTATGTAGTTTGTTATATGGATATCGACACATCTTCACGTAGATGGAATTATGTAGCTATCTATCAGTCTACGTATATTGTCATATGTAGATAGATTTATCCCCAAGAAAGTCAATCTAGCTGAATTGAAATACCACAACGTAGATTATTCTATTTGCATTGAAATATCTCGATGTATTCTAGTAAACATGGATAGTTATAGCGATGTGTAGATGGATATGTTGAGATAAGCATCTTAATGAAGATATGTATCTCGATTGGTGTAGCACGATATAATTTGGTATCGGTCTACAGATATTTCTACAAACATAAGCTTACATGTTATCGATTTATCTTCATGTAATTTGTTATATGCATGTACATTCTTCTACACGTAGTTGGAATTATGTAGCTATCTATCAGTCTACGTATATTGTCATATGTAGATAGATTTTACCCCAAGAAAGTGAATCTAGCTGAATTGAAACACCACAAATAAGAGTATTGTATTTGCATTGAAATATCTCGATGTACTCTAGTAACCATGCATAGTTATAGCGATGTGTAGATGGATATGTTGAGATAAGCATCTTAATGACAATGGAAACATAGGTATTCAACCACTTCAACGTTGATATATGTATCTCGATTGATATAACACGATGTGATTTGGTTTCTGTCTATAGATATGTATCCAGATAAAAGCTTACATGTTGTTAGATTTATCTTTATGTAGTTTGTTATACGGATATCGACACATCTTCACGTAGTTGGAATTATGTAGCTATCTATCAGTCTACGTATATTGTCATATGTAGATAGATTTCTCCCCAAGAAAGTGAATCTAGCTGAATTGAAACACCACAACGTAGATTATTGTATTTGCATTGAAAAATCTCGATGTACTCTAGTAACCATGCATAGTTATAGCGATGTGTAGATGGATATGTTGAGATAAGCATCTTAATGACAATGGAAACATAGGTATTCAACCACTTCAACGTTGATATATGTATCTCGATTGATATAACACGATGTGATTTGGTTTCTGTCTATAGATATGTATCCAGATAAAAGCTTACATATTGTCAGATTTATCTTTATGTAGTTTGTTATGCGGATATCAACACATCTTCACGTAGTTGGAATTATGTAGCTATCTATCAGTCTACGTATATTGTCATATGTAGATAGATTTTTCCCCAAGAAAGTGAATCTAGCTGAACTGAAACACCACAATGTAGATTATTGTATTTCATTGAAATATCTCGATGTACTCTAGTAACCATGCATAGTTATAGCGATGTGTAGATGGATATGTTGAGATAAGCATCTTAATGACAATGGAAACATATGCATTCAACCACTTCAACGTTGATATATGTATCTCTATTGATATAACCCGATGTGATTTGGTTTCTGTCTATAGATATGTATCCAGATAAAAGCTTACATGTTGTCAGATTTATCTTTATGTAGTTTGTTATATGGATATCGACACATCTTCACGTAGATTGAATAATGTAGCTGTCTATCAGTCTACGTATATTGTCATATGTAGATAGATTTTTCCCCAAGAAAGTGAATCTAGCTGAATTGAAACACCACAACGTAGATTATTGTATTTGCATTGAAATATCTCGATGTATTCTAGTAAACATGGATAGTTATAGCGATGTGAGGATGGATATGTTGAGATAAGCATTTTAATGACAATGGAAACATATGTATTCAACCACTTCAACGTTGATATATGTATCTCGATTGATATAACACGATGTGATTTGGTTTCTGTCTATAGATATGTATCCAGATAAAAGCTTACATGTTGTCAGATTTATTCTCATGTAGTTTGTTATATGGATATCGACACATCTTCACGTAGATGGAATTATGTAGCTATCTATCAGTCTACGTATATTGTCATATGTAGATAGATTTTTCCCCAAGAAAGTGAATCTAGCTGAATTGAAACACCACAATGTAGATTATTGTATTTGCATTGAAATATCTCGATGTACTCTAGTAACCATGCATAGTTATAGCGATGTGTAGATGTTCATGTTGAGATAAATATCTTAATGACAATGGAAACATAGGTATTCAACGACTTCAACGTTGATATATGTATCTCGATTGATATAACACGATGTGATTTGGTTTCTGTCTATAGATATGTATCCAGATAAAAGCTTACATGTTGTCAGATTTATCTTTATGTAGTTTGTTATACGGATATCGACACATCTTCACGTAGTTGGAAGTATGTAGCTATCTATCAGTCTACGTATATTGTCATATGTAGATAGATTTTACCCCAAGAAAGTGAATCTAGCTGAATTGAAACACCACAATGTAGATTATTGTATTTGCTTTGAAATATCTCGATGTACTCTAGTAACCATGCATAGTTATAGCGATGTGTAGATGGATATGTTGAGATAAGCATCTTAATGACAATGGAAACATATGTATTCAACCACTTCAACGTTGATATATGTATCTCGATTGATATAACACGATGTGATTTGGTTTCTGTCTATAGATATGTATCCAGATAAAAGCTTACATGTTGTCAGATTTATCTTTATGTAGTTTGTTATATGAATATCGACACATCTTCACGTAGATGGAATTATGTAGCTATCTATCAGTCTACGTATATTGTCATATGTAGATAGATTTTTCCCTAAGAAAGTGAATCTAGCAGAACTGAAACACCACAACGTAGATTAATGTAATTGCATTGAAATATCACGATGTATTCTAGTAAACATGGATAGTACTAGCGATGTGTAGATGGATATGTTGAGATAAGCATCTTAATGAAGATAGAAAGATATGTATTCAACCACTTCAACGTTGATATATGTATCTCGATTGATATAACACGATGTGATTTGGTTTCTGTCTATAGATATGTATCCAGATAAAAGCTTACATGTTGTCAGATTTATCTTTATGTAGTTTGTTATATGAATATCGACACATCTTCACGTAGACGGAATTATGTAGCTATCTATCAGTCTACGTATATTGTCATATGTAGATAGATTTTTCCCTTAGAAAGTGAATCTAGCAGAACTGAAACACCACAACGTAGATTAATGTATTTGCATTGAAATATCACGATGTATTCTAGTAAACATGGATAGTTATTGCGATGTGCAGACGAATATGTTGAGATAAGCATCTTAATGAAGATGGAAACATATGTAATCAACCACTTCAACGTTGATATATGTATCTCGATTGATGCAGCACGATATAATTTGGTTTCGGTCAACAGATATATCTCCAAACATAAGCTTACATGTTATCGGATTTATCTTCATGTAGTTTGTTATATGCATATAGATACTTCCACACGTAGTTGGAATTATGTAGCTATCTATCAGTCTACGTATATTGTCATATGTAGATAGATTTTTCCCTAAGAAAGTGAATCTAGCTGAATTGAAACACCACAACGTAGATTATTGTTTTTGCATTGAAATATCTCGATGTATTCTAGTAAACATGGATAGTTATAGCGATGTGTAGATGGATATGTTGAGATAAGCATCTTAATGAAGATGGAAACATATGTATTCAACCACTTCAACGTTGATATATGTATCTCGATTGATGTAGCACGATATAATTTAGTTTCGGTCTACAGATATATCTCCAAACATAAGCGTACATGTTATCGGATTTATCTTCATGTAATTTGTTATATGCATATAGATACTTCTACACGTAGCTGGAATTATGTAGCTATCTATCAGTCTACGTATATTGTAATATGTAGATAGATTTTTCCCCAAGTATGTGAATCTAGCTGAATTGAAACACCACAACGTAGATTATTGTATTTGCATTGAAATAACTCGATGTATTCTAGTAAACATGGATAAATTAGAGCGATGTGAGGATGGATATGTTGAGATAAGCATCTTAATGAGGATGGAAACATATGTATTCAACCACTTCAACGTTGATATATGTATCTCGATTGATATAACACGATGTGATTTGGTTTCTGTCTATAGATATGTATCCAGATAAAAGCTTACATGTTAGATTTATCTTTATGTAGTTTGTTATACGGATATCGACACATCTTCACGTAGTTGGAATTATGTAGCTATCTATCAGTCTACGTATATTGTCATATGTAGATAGATTTTTCCCCAAGATAGTGAATCTAGCTGAATTGAAACACCACAACGAAGATTATTGTATTTGCATTGAAATATCTCGATGTATTCTAGTAAACATGGATAGTTATAGCGATGTGAGGATGGATATGTTGAGATAAGCATCTTAATGAAGATAGAAACATATGTATTCAACCACTTCAACGTTGATATATGTATCTCGATTGATATAACACGATGTGATTTGGTTTCTGTCTATAGATATGTATCCAGATAAAAGCTTACATGTTGTCAGATTTATCTTTATGTAGTTTGTTATATGAATATCGACACATCTTCACGTAGATGGAATTATGTAGCTATCTATCAGTCTACGTATATTGTCATATGTAGATAGATTTTTCCCTAAGAAAGTGAATCTAGCAGAACTGAAACACCACAACGTAGATTAATGTATTTGCATTGAAATATCACGATGTATTCTAGTAAACATGGATAGTTATTGCGATGTGCAGACGAATATTTTGAGATAAGCATCTTAATGAAGATGAAAACATATGTATTCAACCACTTCAACGTTGATATATGTATCTCGATTGATGCAGCACGATATAATTTGGTTTCGGTCTACAGATATATCTCCAAACATAAGCTTACATGTTATCGGATTTATCTTCATGTAGTTTGTTATATGCAGCAGCAGAGAGGGTGAACAGACCACGTTTTCAAGCAAAAATAAGGCTTCCAGATAACGTTTCCGAACAAAAAATGGCCTATACACTACGTTTTCGAACAAAATATAAGACTTCCAACGAAATCTCATTTAACCAAAAAAAAAGTCTTCATTTTTGCAAACGGAGATTTTACGATTTTGCTCGCAACGATGTGGTCATCCACCCTCTCTGCTGCTAAAGTTTTCAGTTCTGGTTAACAAAAATAATAAATGATTTGATCAAGTCTTTAGGATGAAAATCATTTGAAATTGCAAAGCAATTTAGGACTTTACAAACAGACTAATCGCTAACACCTCTTCTTGTAAATCAATCAGATTATTTGACTGGTCGGTGAGTTTGAAATTAATTCTGGTTAATGAATTATTATGGCATCGCATGTAGACAGGATTAATTGGGTTTTCAATAATTAGGAATCCTGGAGGAGCTGTTGGTGCAAATGAATAAAGAATATATCCTTGCTGAGCTTGATTTGATCGTTCGAGATTAATCTGATAGCTTCCTTCGATAACATCACACACTAAATTGAGCGCAATCACCGATGAAATATTTACGTTGAACGGAGCGATATGCCTGCCGCCACCGTCTGGGTCATTATTGTGTTTGAGGATTTTTATTTCCGGTGATGCTGTTTTTTTCCACGTATCATGAATTATTTTGAAACCAACATCGATGGCATCATTGAGAAGTTTTTTTAGTTCTGGTACGTTATATCCTGGTAGTTTGAATGTTGGAATATCTTCAACGCGGATATTATAGTTTGATGCAAATCTTGTTCTCGATATGGGGTTTTTATCATCGAGTATAAATCGAATAATTTGTGAATTAAATTTTTCCATATCGTCGATAATTTTGTTACATGTTTCTACGACGCTGATAAATTCATCTCGGGTGAGAGAGCCGGATTTAAGGGGTATTAACAACAGTGATAAATCGTTGTTTATTGCATAAATCATACCAGTGATTTTAGGTTTGTTAACAAAATAATCCCCCTCTATTTTCTCCCCTGGCTTCTCTCTTCCAGTTGGTTGGTATATTAAATCAAAAAAATCTGTAATGAATTGGTAATCTCTATAACTACTCCCTATTGGATCATGATTTTTTATCACGTCGGTGACATAATCATTTTTTTGTGGTTCTGGTAAATCAACGGTTTTTCCCCCTGGTGGTTTTTCAGGCCATCCTAGTACGGTTCTTATTGAGCTTTGATAGATATCTACTACGTATCCTTCTGTGCTTATCTCAATTGCGGATGATAGCGTCGGTTCATGAACTGTTATAGCGATTTTTGACTCTACTCCAGTAATCGATTTTATTCTACGCGCGAATTCATTATTGATTTGTTCAATTTGGTATGACCCTGTTGGTATCGAAACGACGTTCCAGTCTGGTGTTCCGTCGGGTTTATTCTTATTCGCAAACACTAAAGAGTTATTCGGTTGTTGACCACCAAATGATTTTGATCTGATATTAGGCCAACTGTGATACACTCGTAGTTTTGCAAGCGCTATCTCCTTCACTGGGACCGGAGAGGGGAAATTCACACTAAACTCGGGTTTCGTTGATGTTATTGATATCATGCTTGTTTGTACTGGGTTCGTGTTCTCCACTATTTGTTGAAGTAATTCCTGCGGTGTCGTCATTGTTATTATACTCATGATTTATTTCTAATTTTGGTATCGAGGAATCATAAATACTGACCATCACTGAGAACTCACAATCTGGTAATGTTGATATTATTGAGATCATTTTGTTTTTTGGGTTCGTGTTTTCTGATTCCATCGGTGTTGTCATTGTTATTATACTCATGTTGTCGCTCTAATTTCGATATCGCGGAATCAAAAATACTGACCATCGCTGAGAATTCACTATCTGATATAATCGTATTGTCGAGTGACGACGATATCATCAATGATAATTGCGAATATGCGGTTGATGCAATATGAAATTGAAGTAAGTAATTCTGCAGTTTACTCTGGCTGCATGATGATATCTTTTTTGCTATCCCGGTTAATATACCACCGATTGTAGCCACCGCAGAAATGCAAATTGGAACTACGACCGGGGCAATCATTGTAACCGATGCAAGTATTATTCCGGCACCAGTGAGAACGCTTGACACCGAGTATATAATAACATCAATTGTGGTGATTCTTCGTCGGTATTTTTTTATTTTTATTTGATATTCCTCAGTGAGGGTTTTGAGTCTATTTTGAAATTCTCTGACCTGATCATAGCGACATTGCGTTGATGAAATCATTTTTATTTTAAAAACACTAGCGTTTTCAATTGTGAAATCCGAACGATTTAGTTATTTACTTAAATCCGCTACGAATTCCACATACCACGTTATTGAAACCCCAATCAAACTTTTATCAGTATATGTTATAGTGAACTTTTCAGTTTTATCCTTGTCGATGATCGTTGAAATCGTATTGTTGACCCCGGATGAACTCGACGATGATATATTAAATTGAGTTAATGGTGTTACTAGTGTTAATCGATAAATACCTTTAACGGTTGCAGTGATATCTAATTTGTTGTTTGTAGGTGTCCACTCAAATGATCCGTGTTGGATTGTATATACTACGTTATTGGTTTTCTCATGAGGAATTTTTGTTTTTTCAATGATTGTTATCATCCTCGAAAAATCACCTTTGACGGCTTCGATGAAGTTTTTCGTCTCATCGATGGATTTTTTAATATCAGGGAGTTTTATTTCAATTTTATCCAACTGGGTTCCAATAAATTTATCAATGATATTTCTACGAAAAACTGAAAACTGTTTTCCGTTATCTTCAATTTTAGATTCAAGTGCTGTTAGTACAACCCAAAAATTTTTTAAATCATCGTTGAGAGTTTTTAATCGATCTGTAATCGTCGAAACGAGTACACCCGGTTTTAGTTTACCCTGATCGGAAAATAACGCGATAGTATCCTCGATTGCGTTTTGTTGTTTAACCAAAATATCATCCAGAGAAATATTACTGGTTTTCAATTTACCCTGATCGGAAAATAACGCGATAGTATCCTCGATTGCGTTTTGTTGTTTAACCAAAATATCATCCAGAGAAATATTACTGGTTTTCAATTTACCCTGATCGGAAAATAACGCAACGGTGTTCTCGATTGCGTTTCGTTGTTTAACTAAAATATCATCCAATGACACATCACTGGATTTCAATTTACCCTGTTTGTCTTGAAATACAACTATTTCATTAGGATCAACACTTGTTAAGTTCAACGTCTCAGCGATTTCATCTTCAATTATTTTTTTTATATCCTTGACAGAATCAGGTGGTGCAGTGCCATCGGGTTTGGGTTTCAAAGATCTCCCCCAAATATCAATCATGTTATTGTAAAACTCTTTCTCTCTCTAAAATCGTTTCGATTTCCAGCGATTGCTAGTGTATTCATTCACGACAACATGTGGTGGTTTTCCGCTTGGGTTACTCAAGGAGTTAGAAATAGCGTCAAGGACATTTAATACTTCGCTGCCACATATTGGTGGGTCAATCATCGTTTGTGTTGGTAGCGTAGAATACCAAGTCTTCATTGGAAGGGTTTTTATATACCGCATAAACTCTTTTGGCGGGGCTAATCCATATGAATCAAAATAGACAATCCCACGTGGATCAATAGCGTATGCAACCCAGTGAGTTCCAGGTCCGGTGCTGTTATCTAAATTAATGATTCCGGTTTCAACGCTGTTTGGTTGATGTGGTAATTGATCTTTCATAAAGACACCTCTGAAGTTTTTAATCGCGAGTTTTTTAGCCGCATCCATTAAATCAAAATTGGACATGGGAACCATAGGTTCCTCAATTAATAAATCGTTCCTGGTAGTCTTAGACCCTTTCCGCTGTACCACGAATACGGGGTTCCTGGTAGTCTTAGACCCAATCCGTGAACGGATCGTCCCTTTTTTTTATATCCTTTCCCAGTTGCCTTCTTTAGTGCCATTCCTGCTGCAGTACCAACGGCTCCTAACGCTGCCGCTTTAGCCACCGCTGGGGCTGCTGCTGCAATCAATGCTGGAATCGCAGCTAACAACGGAAATATACCGCCTGTTTTAATCATATTTTTGATAGCAGCCGCAGAGAGAGTAATCTGAACACCTTTTTTGGCTGCAAGTGCATCATTGAAATGTTTCACCTGACGAGTTGTCAGCGATAATTTATTTGCACCACCAGTCATTTGATTAGGTTTCAACGTGATTGTGGTTCCACATTTTTTAGCTGATTCCGATTGCAATTTTTTTAATTGACCGGGAGTTAACGTAACACTAATAACACTATATGACATTATACATAATAGATTGATTCTAAATCGTTTACAATTTCAATTACATGTTTTCTACTGGTGCATCTACCACTCTCATTCTTCCTCCAACACCTTCGAGTAGCATTGATTTGTCGCTGAGAATGACAGCAACCGCTCTATAATTAGCAATAGCACCACGAGTCACATTAGCTCTAAAGTGTATATCAACGACGGACTGTCTTGTTAAATCGAGATGTTCCAGTGAGAAGTAATAGATCGGATACAGATTTTTAAAATCATATTGTGATATTTGCAAACCAGTATCGACATTTTGATCACGTGCCATAAATGACAACAGACGATGATACACGCGTGCAATATGATTTTCTGTGTAATTAAGTTGTATATCCTCGGATGGTTCCTGTTGGCCGTTTATTCTCAGTGAGATGTCTTTCACACCTAACTGATCAAATATCATATGACTGAAACGTTGATCGCCAACTCGTGTGTTATCCTGTAACGCTACGAATATATGACGTGGCGCAGCAACACCTTGTTTTGATGCTAGATTCCACGTGAATAACCCGTTCAGATTTGATTGCTTCACATCTGTACTCACGGTTAGCCAACTCAACAACGATTTTCCTCCTTGGTCCATAAATGATAGTAATCGTTCTTCTGCAGTGATTGCTGGAGTCAACACTGGCATCCACAATGATATTTTTGTTAAATTGACTTTACCGGCATCAGCATTGGGATTTGCAGCATCTGCTGAAATTCTCCAAATTGCGTCGTTATCATCACTCTTTCGTACAAGCGATACTGTATGCTTCGCCCCATAAATAACTTTTCGGACGTTTCTACAGAATTCAAAAATATGATGCAGTGGAATCGCGCATGAAAATGGTTTACGCCCTAATCCCAACATTGAGTTTCGTGTTGCAGCTCCTAGATTGAAATTAACGTCGTTGTTTATAATCATATCTTCGACATCAATATTAGCATTACCAGCATTATTCTTTGGTCGTCTTACAACAAATTGAATTCCTCCAGCGGTATTTTTAACATCCTTTGCAAACATCATAGAAGGTCCTGCTGATCTTGTATAATCATCAGAATATCTCGCTAACCCTATTATTGTTGTAGCCACATCAACATCACGATCTATCGACTCGATTTCTTTTCCATCAATGAGATATTTTGCACTCTCAAATAACGCCATGATACCATTATTAACAAAACCGACTTGAGTACCATCTGGATACGGTGCTGGTACAGCAGTAGTATCAGCAGCTGTTACAAGTTCTCCTTCTACTTCAATAAACGCTTCAGCGGGTAGAAAGTATTTACTGGTATCATGGACTTGAAGTTCAATTCGCGATCGACTATTTGCGTCTATTGCATGATAAGCGTAATATTGATAATCGCGTACAGAATCATCCTTGCCAACTGGGGCGTCTATATCAAACGCCGGATCATGTGATTTTTTGAACATTTTATTCTATTTATCAGAGTCTAAATCGTGAAATCATAAACGATTTTCATCGACGTAGTTTTTTAAAGCCGCTTCCTGCTATCATATTTGCAATATTGCTTTGGTCGGGAGTTAAAGCCATCGACGCTAATTTTTCGTCTACTGCGTTATTTATAATTCTACTAACACTTGCAGGCATTTCCGCTGTAGACGGTAACGGTTTCTTTGAAAATCCTTTGGATTTTTCTCGTAAATCACTTCGTGATTTCACTAATGATGTTAATTTATTCTTCGCAGTTGAAAACGCTTTTCCAGCAAGATCTCCAACAGCACCAATACCCTTATCACGAATAACTTCAATTGCTTTCATTCCTAGTTGTTTAGCTAACGGCATCACTTTTGGAGCCATTCTCGCAAATAACCCTGCAATGGTATTGCCTAAACCATCTCCGTAGTATGCTCTATAAACTGGAAACCGTGAATTAACTACGTAGACGGGGGCTGGTTTATCATGATTGTAGTGTATGATCATTATTTGAAATCAGAAACCATTTTTCAATTGGAAACGCTAGCGTTTTTATTCAGTCTCGGTGATTAATCACTGTGATACCCACTTTCCACTAACTCGTCAATGAAATCTCGATATGTTTTGATATCCATGATACCGCCGGCAAATAACCGTCTACAGATATCAGCTGCTTCATTAATTATTTCCGGTGAGTTATTTCCAGCTCGGAAACCTCCTACAAGAACTTCTAATCGTGATATATCATTGATAACACTACCAGGACATGAAATCCTTGGATTTTCCCTCGAAGAGTTTCCAACTAAACCACTGCCTGAAAATCCTTTGGTTTTATGTGATACCGGTTGCACCTTTTTCATGATCAGCTTCTCTCGTTATTTTCATCTGTTGGGGAGATTGTGTTATATCAATAAATTTTGATTGTTCTGGTAGTCTAAGAAATCCGGTATCCGATTGCTCCCCTATAGATGATTCAGCTTTTTTTATTGCTGCCATATATTCCTGAAATGTTTTATCATCTCCTTTTGCTTGAGAGGAACCTGATAATATACGATATAACCCCCTATACCAATCTTTTTTAGGGGGAAGATTATAATCACCGTAAATATATTTTCTTCTCTGATGAAAACTCCTAGTGACAAATTGGGCTAATTCTTCCATAGAATCAAATTTTTTATTTCTCAATTCATCTAATTTACCGGGAAGAAGTTTTTCATTGAATGCAACTCGTCCACTAGTAGTAGTATCCTCCCCTTCTTCTTGAAATTCGGGTGGGGGGATATCTTCTTGAAGTTCTCCTTGTTGTTCTGAAGCGGTTGATATATCCTGAGGAAGTGTTTTCAATGATTTTTTTGTTTGTTTAGTTCTTTTTGCTATTTTTTCTAACACAGGAAGAAAAGACTCTTCTTGTTTTTTTCCTTCTTCAGAGATTGTTGACACTATCTGTTTCGTTGCTGTGGTTACTGGTTTAAACAATTCTTCAGATCCCGCAGCAAAATCAGTCTGCAGACTCTGTCGTTGTTGCAGTTTATTCCGGACAGAGTCACGAATTGGTACAAATCTCCTGATTGCATCCAGTCGTTCACGAGCCAATCGGGTTGTTAATGCTTCATTGACCATTATTTAAAATCAGAAACAATTTTTCAATTGCAAAACAATTTTTTAATCCGACCTAACACCATCGTGGAAGTGATCAATCCGAACCAGCCATCAATTTTTTATTCACTGATTTCAACAGTTTTGATCAAAAAATGCTAAAAAAAAATTAAAATCTCTATGAGGGACGGTCACAATCAAATAATGATAAATGGTTGGTCAATCAAAATTGTTCATTTTCTTGAATTAACGCCCGTAGGTTTCTAACTTTAGAATTAACCTCCTTTTTCAATTCGTATTCGTACCCCAATTCTTTTCGTATTCGTTCTACGATGGTATACAACGGAGCGAACACACTTACGTCACTGGAAAATGCGAGAGAGTCCTTAATAGAATTCTGAATTCTTTTGATGAGCGCATACTTCTTTGGTAGCATGTATTTATTGTTGTTAACTCCGTATTCTATGTCCTGAAAATCAGACATGATTTGATCAGGATTTAACCCATCTGATAGTTCAATATCCCAACCTTTCAATTTTGAAATCTCGGATATGATGCTATTCATGTTTTCAGAATTCATTATTCTATAATAATGATATATTTCTAAATGAAAAATATGACGCATTAGACATAACTAAATTGAATTTTTTGTCCCGTCCTTTTTGAAATAGCCGATCGACAAACCCCCTCTGCAACGAATCGTACTGAGGCTCTACAAATATTGAAATACTTGCCGGCTTCATATATTGATTTAAATATTTTTTCTTCGTTAGTTGTTGTATTCAAAGATTTTACTGGTTTCACTTTTTTTGAACAAATGCCAGTCCTTCCTCGTTTGGAATTCTCACTCTGTGTGATTGCTTGCAGATTTGATAAAGAATTGTTCCTTGGATTAGAATCCTTGTGATCGATAACAAAACCATTTTTGATCAATCCATTGAAACATTCAAATACGAAACGATGATTGTAATATTTCTTCCTTCCAACAGTAAAGAACAAATACCCCATACCATTATCCCACCCAACTGGGTTCTTCAGTCTACAGTGTCTTACAACACCATCACTGGATGCTTCATAATTTGTACTCACTGGGTGTGGTCTGAATTCCTGGTTCATTAGTATACTATACTATTTGTCTAATTCATTGACTGACCCATTGCAGTGATTCATTATACATAAATCTTTCATTTAGACACTTGTTTTTAGTATAGCATGAAGGAGTTCAAGAGATTGACTTCGAAAAATGCTGAATTCAATGCTGATAAGGAGTTTAAGAGATTATTAAAAATCAATCCTAGATTTAATCTCGATAGACCAAAAAGACGTAACAAACGTCCAAGAGACGGAAACATGAAAGAGTTTAAGAGATTATTGAAAATCAATCCTAGATTTAATCTCGATAGACCAAAAAAACGTAACAAACGTCCAAGAGACGGAAACATGAAAGAGTTTAAGAGATTATTGAAAATCAATCCTAGATTTAATCTCGATAGACCAAAAAAACGTAACAAACGTCCAAGAGACGGAAACATGAAAGAGTTTAAGAGATTATTGAAAATCAATCCTAGATTTAATCTCGATAGACCAAAAAAAACGTCCAAGAGAGATTACCCCTGGAAAGATGCTCAATTCAATCTCGATATAGCTTCTAATACACCAAAGAATACAATTCTTGATAAAGCCATGATTAGTAAAATCAGAGACTGTTTTAATGAATTTAAGCGTGATGGAGCATCTTATTGTTGGTCAACATTTCGAATTGATGGTATTGTTGATGCTACCATGAATGATGAAAAAGCAGCAGTGATAATTTCACGTGTTGGGGAAAAAAGACATTTTTTCCGAATCAAATTCATTATCGAAGTCGATGGCAAATGGATTATTAAGGATAAATTTGAACCAATCCTCAAGAATAAAAAAGCTGTCATTGTGAGTAGAGATTCCAAACCAGGGATTCTAACCGGCATTGACAAACCATACTACGAAAGATCTTATCCCGTAACAGCAATGGTTTATGGGATATATCCGTTAAATGATAAACCCGATATCGCAAAACTAGCTCCTATGAAATATTCGTCAGGGCTTAATTGTGTAGCAGAACGAATAATAGAACACTTCACAAATGCATCCCGAGGAAATAAACTAACTGATTTGCGACGTAGGAAAATAACCGAGTGGGAACTGACAGTGAAACAAAATGGTGCAAAGATTTCTGATATAGCTAAATTAGAAGCATCATTAAAATTCCCAATATCAGTAACAACAATAACCGGAGAAGTATTATACGAACCGAAATATCAATCGCGAGGAGCCCCAATACAGATTATTGATCATAACAAACACGCGTGGACACCTGCGGTAACAATATTTCCTCGAGAACGAACCGTGAAATATATCCCTAAGGAGTTCGTCGGGGATGTTTTCTATGAAGAGAAATTATTCGATGCTATTCATGCGTTGTGTAAGGATGATCCTGTGTCAGTGTGGTTACTTAGAAGTGATGAAGAATTCGATCAATTTGTAAAACCAAATGGTGAATTATATCGCATTGAAGAATTAGATAACAGAATGAGAAAAATCGCTAGTGATTTTTCACCGCAGAATTCCCATGAAAAACTACTCACGGATAGTTTTACTATTCCATCAGTGGTAGCTCACTTCGCAAGAGAAAAAAACTCATGGCGTCCAACACGAAGTGATTTTCTCGAGGATGTTAAATTGAGTTGCGTCGAATTTGGTCATGGAGGACTGTGGAATACGAAATACTCACGTGATGGTATGATTTCAATTGATATAGCCGCGTGTTATCCCGGAAGTTTTCTCGGGTATGGGGAATGCGCTGAGTACTTCAAACGATTTGGACACCCCACGCATGAAATGACTCGTGTTGCGATTAATGGACCATTGCCTGATTTTGATTTAACCGGATTCGCTCGTGTGATATCATTTGAATTAGCTACAGGGTTACATCCGTGTAGTTATGTTTGGCTCGGTAGACACCTATCTGAAAAACACTGGATGCCAATAGTGCTATTGAGATATATGATTGATTGTGGTATGCTAATATCGTTGATTGTTTCCGAGGCTATTATATGCTATCGAGCTCAGAAAGAAGTTTGGCTACCACAACCCAATCTAGATAGAATAATCAACGAACTACGAAAACAGTTTCCAGATTTCAGTGAAGAAGAAATCATAAATTGGTCTAAGAAGTTATTTGAAATTAAAAAAGAACAAGCAAAAGATCTCGGAAGAAGAATAATCGGTAAATTTACCCAGGGTGGACGATACGATAACGCAAAATACTCTTCGCGGTTGATCATAGATGTCGCTGAATACGATTTTATTGTAGCGGATTTAATGAAACAGGGAAAACTTGTATCCCGTAAGGATGCTTTTCTATCCAATGGTGAGAAATTAGGTACGGTTGTTACCTACTGTGATGGATATAATTCCCAGTACACACATTTGAGAAGTTCAATGTTAGCCTATGCTTGCATTAATCTATTTTCGATGATAAATAGATTTCCTAATACCGCGGTTAGAGTAGCCACTGATTCGATGTATATACACAATAAGTACAAATCAGCTGTAGCGGCATTCACAGATCCCGAAGAAAATTGGGGGCGTTGGCGATTTAAAAAGGAGATGCTACATGAGTATTGTGAATCCGCAGACGTTGCCATGGATGATAAATATATTTGTTGTAACCGTATTGAAATTCAATCAGAACTTTCTAATGCACCACCGGTATCTGATCCAATCTGTAGATACAAGACAGTTTATTTAAACGGCTGTGGTGGGTCAGGAAAGACAACTCGTGCAATTGAATTATTCCGTGGGAAAAATCCTACGGATTTCACAAACATGATTGTGCTAACACCGACTCACAGACTCGCCAGAGAGATGATACAACGAGGGGTAAATGCTTGCCCTTATCACAGCTTCTTTCGATGGAAGGGTGACAAATGGACTCCTGATCGAATGGGTGATAAATTCATTCCTAAAATCATCATTTGGGATGAAATATGCACAGTGTCATTAGATGTATTAAAAACATTTCTTGAGTGGTTGTTAACCAAAAACACAAAAGTCGTCATGTGCGGTGATCAAGGCCAACCACCACCATTTGTCGGTGCATCTCCACATGAATGGCTAAAGGGTTTTGTAGACTACTATGAAGAAATCACCACTGATTATAGATCACTTGATGAACGATTACGCGAGTTCAAAGCGCTAATTAGATTACAACCGGATAGAATCCAATGCGAAATAGCGCGCGAAGTGATTTCAGAAACCCCAATGAATGATTTCTGGGAAGCGTGGAGACCAAACGATTTGATCATTGCAAGTAGAAAAATAGTCAGGGATACACTTCAGATGAAGTTATTTGAATTGCATAAAGAAAAATTTGCAACGCTTCCAGTACCCCTTTGTTATCGGCCATCGGATACACGAAAACAGAATATTGAAGTTGATATTCCAGGACAGAATGAAAAACAAATTCTGGTATTAAATGATATTGTGCTGGTTGATATCAATGTCGTTGAAGATGCATTGCGTGCTAATAAATCCCCGTGGACGCTAGGATACGCAGCAACAATACACTCTTCACAGGGATTGACTATATCGGATACAATTGTTTGGATGGTAGATAATCGCATCGAATGGTCAAATTTAGTCTATCTCGCAGTATCCAGAGTACGAAACATAAATCAACTTCGAAGAATTGTCCTCGATGATGAAATCATTGGTGATGATAATGACACAACAATAAGTGATATTGATGTTAGCATCATTAATAAAAAACTCTCCGGTTACAAACAACAGGACAAAAAAAAACAACGAGAATTTGATATTGATGCTGAACTAATAATCACTTTGAAGAAACAACAGAATAATCACTGCGCGAGTTGCAATTGTATAATGCGTTGGCAGTATTCGGATAAGGATCCTCGCCAATTCACCGTAGACAGAAAAAATAACAATCTCGGTCATGTCAGAAATAATGTGATGTTGACTTGTCTTGAGTGCAATAGACGCAACGGTGCTAGTTAAGACCATGCGGTGGCAATTGAGTATCCTCGGGAATCACTTGTAGTTGTTGTCGAGTAAAACCCCGCTGAGGGGCAGTTGAATCCAGTTTATAGACTGGAGGTCTACCAGTTGATCGTGTTATACTAGATATCTTATGCGTAGTGACGCTCCAAATAGGATCAGTAGCCCTTTTTCTACCCCCTTCAAGCTCTCCTGGTTCGTATAAGTACCTCACAATGACATTACTACCAAGAATTGGTTGGGAAACGCTAGCGTTTCTAGGGAAATCTTTTTGTGGTTGTACGGGTATTGACTTCTTTTTAATCGCGTTGATAGGTTTCATGTTGATTGTTCTAGTAATCTCGTTATTCAGTGCAGTAATCACAGATGGTAATCTTTTAACCCATTCACTGGATCGCTTTTCTTGAATGAATTCTTTTGCGTATTGATATCCAAATAACCGCTCAGCAATCGTCCGATTAAATCGTTCTACAATGGCCTGATCGCGATGTAGCGCAGTATGCCCTCGTCGTATGGTGACATTATGATGTTTCATTGTAGATAACACTGCACCCTGAAATTCCTTGCCAGGATCAACTTGTAACAGATTTGGCCAGTGCAGAGGACCTCGTCGATAAATCCTTTCAAATGCAGAAGCGACTTCAGTGGCCGATTTTGTTTTCAGCGGTTCTGCTTCTTTGTATCGACTCGCAACATCAACTACGGTTAACGCATATTTGTAACCACGATCATGTGGCAGAAATAATATATCAGCCTGATGAACTTCATTAGGAGCGGTCACATCAAAATGCGAGAATTGAATTTGTTTAGGCGGTGGTAGATAAATTTGCCATAGTGCCTGTTTGGATAACCAATTAGCCGCAGTGGTTTTTTTCACTTTTGCAGCACTAGCGAGTTTATTGATTGCAGCGTTACCCCTCCAGTATCCCCTCGGAGAATAATAAATTGATTCCATATTATTAATTACCGGCACCTAACATCAATTTACTTTTCATAGCCGATTTTATTAAAAATGAAGCCAATTTTTCTTTGAAGGATTTATCAGGAATAGCATTTAACGCATGAATTAATTTCACATCTGCTAGATGCCTGTGTTGCAGATTGCTGCTTTTATAAGCAACATCATGAAGGTGACAGGCCTTATCAATGGCGTTTATTGGTTCTTCACCGGGGTTGGGTTGATTTTGATTATTGAGTCTGATATCAAGTCTGGTTCCCGGTCCACAGTAGCTATATCCTGGGAGGTGCTTTTCTCCGGGGTACTTTGCCCATGGGGTTCCAGGGAGTTTTGCTAATTTGGCTGCGATATCACCTCCTCGTTTTTTTTTAAATCAGATTTCATAGACACAAATCTAAATTTCTTTGTACCACATTGCACGCATTTACCAGAAAGCGCTGATCGGTTATTTTTAGTTGTAATCGTCGTCACATCATCTGTGCCAGTACGCGTTTTACACTTCACACAATATAGATCCATAATTTATGTATAGAAATATGGATATAATTGATTTTTCAGCGACTAAAACAAGAGAACCAATTAAGCATCATGCAGCGCTACCAAACTCTATCCGGATGATTATAATCGGGCCATCTGGATCCGGTAAAACGCAATTGTTGCTCAATTTAATAATGAGATGGATGAAGTGGGATAAGTTGTATTTAATTGCCCCTAGCGTAGATGATCAACGATGTTATGAAGTGCTAAAAGATTTTAACGACAGCGCGGTAGAAAAATCCGGAGAGGGTATTATTGAGTTTATAACCGATATCGATGAAGCACCGAGCATTGATGATATTGATGGAGATATTAACAATTTAGTCGTATACGACGATGTAATGTTAGATAAACAAAAAAATCCTGCTAGGATCTTTTCCAGAGGCAGGCATAAAAACACTGACGTGATATATGTCACTCAACGCTACACTCAGGTTCCAAAAGTTATCAGAGATAACTGCAATATTCTTGCTGTATTCAACGGAGTTGATACTCATACTCTTAGAAATATATGGCAGACATGGTGTTCTGATATGGACTTCAATCAATTTAGAAATTTCTTTAGTCATACTCAGTCAACCCCGTACGGATTCGCAACGATAAATCTGCATGATCCTCGGACACGATATCGTATCGGACTGGATCAAATATTCGGTTAAAATCATTTCTTATTTTTTGCTAACCCATAGCAGCAGAGAGGGTGGATGACCACATCGTTGCGAGCAAAATCGTAAAATCTCCGTTTGCAAAAATGAAGACTTTTTTTTTGGTTAAATGAGATTTCGTTGGAAGTCTTATATTTTGTTCGAAAACGTAGTGTATAGGCCATTTTTTGTTCGGAAACGTTATCTGGAAGCCTTATTTTTGCTTGAAAACGTGGTCTGTTCACCCTCTCTGCTGCTTATGCATATAGATACTTCCACACGTAGTTGGAATTATGTAGCTATCTATCAGTCTACGTATATTGTCATATGTAGATAGATTTTTCCCTAAGAAAGTGAATCTAGCTGAATTGAAACACCACAACGTAGATTATTGTTTTTGCATTGAAATATCTCGATGTATTCTAGTAAACATGGATAGTTATAGCGATGTGTAGATGGATATGTTGAGATAAGCATCTTAATGAAGATGGAAACATATGTATTCAACCACTTCAACGTTGATATATGTATCTCGATTGATGTAGCACGATATAATTTAGTTTCGGTCTACAGATATATCTCCAAACATAAGCGTACATGTTATCGGATTTATCTTCATGTAATTTGTTATATGCATATAGATACTTCTACACGTAGCTGGAATTATGTAGCTATCTATCAGTCTACGTATATTGTAATATGTACATAGATTTTTCCCCAAGTATGTGAATCTAGCTGAATTGAAACACCACAACGTAGATTATTGTATTTGCATTGAAATAACTCGATGTATTCTAGTAAACATGCATAAATTATAGCGATGTGAGGATGGATATGTTGAGATAAGCATCTTAATGAGGATGGAAGGATATGTATTCAACCACTTCAACGTTGATACATGTATCTCGATTTGATATAACACGATGTGATTTGGTTTCTGTCTATAGATATGTATCCAGATAAAAGCTTACATGTTGTCAGATTTATCTTTATGTAGTTTGTTATATGGATATCGACACATCTTCACGTAGATGGAATTATGTAGCTATCTATCAGTCTACGTATATAGTCATATGTAGATAGATTTTTCCCCAAGAAAGTGAATCTAGCTGAATGGAAACACCACAACGTAGATTATTGTATTTGCATTGAAATATCTCGATGTACTCTAGTAAACATGGATAGTAATAGCGATGTGTAGATGGATATGTTGAGATAAGCATCTTAATGAAGATATGTATCTAAATTGATGTAGCACTATATAATTCGGTTTCGGTCTACAGCTATATCTCCAAACATAAGCTTACATGTTATCGGATTTATCTTCATGTAGTTTGTTATATGCATATAGATACTTCTACACGTAGTTGGAATTATGTAGCTATCTCTCAGTCTACGTATATTGTCATATGTAGATAGATTTTACCCCAAGAAAGTGAATCTAGCTGAATTGAAACACCACAACGTAGATTATTGTATTTGCATTGAAATATCTCGATGTACTCTAGTAACCATGGATAGTTATAGCGATGTGTAGATGGACATGTTGAGATAAGCATCTTAATGACAATGAAAACATATGTATTCAACCACTTCAACGTTGATATATGTATCTCGATTGATATAACACGATGTGATTTGGTTTCTGTCTATAGATATGTATCCAGATAAAAGATTACATGTTGTAAGATTTATCTTCATATAGTTTTTTATATGGATATCGACACATCTTGACGTAGATGGAATTATGTAGCTATCTATCAGTCTACGTATATTGTCGTATGTAGATAGATTTTTCCCCAAGAAAGTGAATCTAGCTGAATTGAAACACCACGAAGTAGATTATTGTATTTGCATTGAAATATCTCGATGTATTCTAGTAAACATGGATAGTTATAGCGATGTGGGGATGGATATGTTGAGATAAGCATCTTAATGAGGATGGAAAGATATGTATTCAACCACTTCAACGTTGATATATGTATCTCGATTGATATAACACGATGTGATTTGGTTTTTATCTATAGATATGTATCCAGATAAAAGCTTACATGTTGCAAGATTTATCTTTATGTAGTTTGTTATATGAAAATCGACACATCTTCATGTTGACGGAATTATGTACCTATCTATCAGTCTACGTTTATTGTCATATGTAGATAGATTTTTCCCCAAGAAAGTGAATCTAGCTGAATTGAAACACCACAACGTAGATTATTGTATTTGCATTGAAATATCTCGATGTATTCTAGTAAACATGGATAGTTATAGCGATGTGAGGATGGATATGTTGAGATAAGCATCTTAATGACAATGAAAACATATGTATTCAACCACTTCAACGTTGATATATGTATCTCGATTGATATAACACGATGTGATTTAGTTTCTGTCTATAGATATGTATCCAGATAAAAGCTTACATGTTGTCAGATTTATCATTATGTAGTTTGTTATATGGATATCGACACATCTTCACGTAGATGGAATTATGTAGCTATCTATCAGTCTACGTATATTGTCATATGTAGATAGATTTTTCCCGAAGAAAGTGAATCTAGCTGAATTGAAACACCACAACGTAGATTATTGTTTTTGCATTGAAATATATCGATGTATTCTAGTAAACATGGATAGTTATAGCGATGTGTAGATGGATATGTTGAGAAAAGCATCTTAATGAAGATATGTATCTTGATTGGTGTAGCACGATATAATTTGGTATCGGTCTACAGATATTTCTACAAACATAAGCTTACATGTTATCGGATTTATCTTCATGTAATTTGTTATATGCATATAGATACACGTAGTTGGAATTATGTAGCTATATATCAGTCTACGTATATTGTCATAAGTAAATAGATTTGACCCCAAGAAAGTGAATCTAGCTGAATTGAAACACCACAACGTATATTATTGTATTTGCATTGAAATATCTCGATGTATTCTAGTAAACATGGATAGTTATAGCGATGTGTAGATGGATATGTTGAGATTAGCATCTTAATGAAGATATGTACCTCGATTGGTGTAGCACGATATAATTTGGTATCGGTCAACAGATATTTCTACAAACATAAGCTTACATGTTATCGGATTTATCTTCATGTAATTTGTTATATGCATATAGATACTTCTACACGTAGTTGAAATGATGTAGCTATCTCTCAGTCTACGTATATTGTCATATGTAGATAGATTTTACCCCAATAAAGTGAATCTAGCTGAATTGAAACACCACAACGTAGATTATTGTATTTGCATTGAAATATCTCGATGTACTCTAGTAACCATGGATAGTTATAGCGATGTGTAGATGGATATGTTGAGATAAGCATCTTAATGACAATGGAAACATATGTATTCAACCACTTCAACGTTGATATATGTATCTCGATTGATATAACACGATGTGATTTGGTTTCTGTCTATAGATATGTATCCAGATAAAAGCTTACAAGTTGTTAGATTTATCTTCATGTAGTTTGTTATATGGATATCGACACATCTTGACGTAGATGGAATTATGTAGCTATCTATCAGTCTACGTATATTGTCATATGTAGATAGATTTTTCCCCAAGAAAGTGAATCTAGCTGAATTGAAACACCACAACGTAGATTATTGAATTGGCATTGAAAAATCTCGATGTACTCTAGTAACCATGGATAGTTACAGCGATGTGTAGATGGATATGTTGAGATATGCATCTTAATGACAATGCAAAATATGTATTCAACCACTTCAACGTTGATATATGTATCTCGATTGATATAGCACGATGTGATTTGGTTTCTGTCTATAGATATGTACCCAGATAAAAGCTTACATGTTGTCATATTTATCTTTATGTAGTTTGTTATATGGATATCGACACATCTTCACTTAGATGGAATTATGTTGCTATCTATCGGTCTACGTATATTTTCATATGTAGATAGATTTTTCCCCAAGTATGTGAATCTAGCTGAAATGAAACACCACAACGTAGATTATTGTATTTGCATTCAAATATCACGATGTATTCTAGTAAACATGGATAGTTATAGCGATGTGCATACGAATATGTTGAGATAAGGATCTTAATGAAAATGGAAACATATGTATTCAACCACTTCAACGTTGATATATGTATCTCGATTGATGTAGCACGATATAATTTGGTTTCGGTCTACAGATATATCTCCAAACATAAGCTTACATGTTATCGGATTTATCTTCATGTAGTTTGTTATATGCATATAGATACTTCTAAAGGTAGTTGGAATTATGTAGCTATCTATCAGTCTACGTATATTGTCATATGTAGATAGATTTTTCCCCATGAAAGTGAATCTAGCTGAATTGAAACACCACAAAGTAGATTAATGTTTTTGCGTTGAAATATCTCGATGTATTCTAGTCAACATGGATAGTTATAGCGATGTGTACATGAATATGTTGAGATAAGCATCTTACTGAAGATATGTATCTCGATTGGTGTAGCACGATATAATTTGGTATCCGTCTACAGATATTTCTACAAACATAAGCTTACATGTTATCGGATTTATCTTCATGTAATTTGTTATATGTATATAGATTCTTCTACACGTAGTTGGAATTATGTAGCTGTCTATCAGTCTACGTATATTGTCATATGTAGATAGATTTTTCCCCAAGTATGTGAATCTAGCTGAATTGAAACACCACAACGTAGATTATTGTATTTGCATTGAAATATCTCGATGTACTCTAGTAAACATGGATAGTTATAGCGATGTGAGGATGGATATGTTGAGATAAGCATCTTAATGAGGATGGAAACATATATATTCAACCACTTCAACGTTGATATATGTATCTCGATTGATATAACAAGATGTGATTTGATTTCTGTCTATAGATATGTATCCAGATAAAAGCTTACATGTTGTCAGATTTATCTTTATGTAGTTTGTTATCTGAATATCGACACATCTTCACGTAGACGGAATCATGTAGCTATCTATCAGTCTACGTATATTGTCATATGTAGATAGATTTTTCCCTAAGAAAGTGAATCTAGCAGAACTGAAACACCACAACGTAGATTAATGTATTTGCATTGAAATATCACGATGTATTCTAGTAAACATGGATAGTTATTGCGATGTGCAGACGAATATGTTGAGATAAGCATCTTAATGAAGATGGAAACATATGTAATCAACAACTTCAACGTTGATATATGTATCTCGATTGATATAACACGATGTGATTTGGTTTCTGTCTATAGATATGTATCCAGATAAAAGCTTACATGTTGTCAGATTTATCTTTATGTAGTTTGTTATATGGATATCGACACATCTTCACGTAGATAGAATTATGTAGCTATCTATCAGTCTACGTATATTGTCATATGTAGATAGATTTTTCCCCAAGAAAGTGAATCTAGCTGAATTGAAACACCACAACGCATATTATTGTATTTGCATTGAAATATCTCGATGTATTCTAGTAAACATGGATAGTTATAGCGATGTGTAGATGGATATGTTGAGATAAGCATCTTAATGAAGATATGTACCTCGATTGGTGTAGCACGATATAATTTGGTATCGGTCAACAGATATTTCTACAAACATAAGCTTACATGTTATCGGATTTATCTTCATGTAATTTGTTATATGCATATAGATACTTCTACACGTAGTTGGAATTATGTAGCTATCTCTCAGTCTAAGTATATTGTCATATGTAGATAGATTTTACCCCAAGAAAGTGAATCTAGCTGAATTGAGACACCACAACGTAGATTATTGTATTTGCATTGAAATATCTCGATGTACTCTAGTAACCATGGATAGTTATAGCGATGTGTAGATGGACATGTTGAGATAAGCATCTTAATGACAATGAAAACATATGTATTCAACCACTTCAACGTTGATATATGTATCTCGATTGATATAACACGATGTGATTTGGTTTCTGTCTATAGATATGTATCCAGATAAAAGATAACATGTTGTAAGATTTATCTTCATATAGTTTTTTATATGGATATCGACACATCTTGACGTAGATGGAATTATGTAGCTATCTATCAGTCTACGTATATTGTCATATGTAGATAGATTTTTCCCCAAGAAAGTGAATCTAGCTGAATTGAAACACCACAACGTAGATTATTGAATTGGCATTGAAAAATCTCGATGTACTCTAGTAACCATGGATAGTTACAGCGATGTGTAGATGGATATGTTGAGATATGCATCTTAATGACAATGCAAAATATGTATTCAACCACTTCAACGTTGATATATGTATCTCGATTGATATAGCACGATGTGATTTGGTTTCTGTCTATAGATATGTACCCAGATAAAAGCTTACATGTTGTCATATTTATCTTTATGTAGTTTGTTATATGGATATCGACACATCTTTACGTACATGGAATTATGTAGCTATCTATCGGTCTACGTATATTTTCATCTGTAGATAGATTTTTCCCCAAGTATGTGAATCTAGCTGAAATGAAACACCACAACGTAGATTATTGAATTTGCATTCAAATATCACGATGTATTCTAGTAAACATGGATAGTTATAGCGATGTGCATACGAATATGTTGAGATAAGGATCTTAATGAAAATGGAAACATATGTATTCAACCACTTCAACGTTGATATATGTATCTCGATTGATGTAGCACGATATAATTTGGTTTCGGTCTACAGATATATCTCCAAACATAAGCTTACATGTTATCGGATTTATCTTCATGTAGTTTGTTATATGCATATAGATACTTCTAAAGGTAGTTGGAATTATGTAGCTATCTATCAGTCTACGTATATTGTCATATGTAGATAGATTTTTCCCCATGAAAGTGAATCTAGCTGAATTGAAACACCACAAAGTAGATTAATGTTTTTGCGTTGAAATATCTCGATGTATTCTAGTCAACATGGATAGTTATAGCGATGTGTACATGAATATGTTGAGATAAGCATCTTAATGAAGATATGTATCTCGATTGGTGTAGCACGTTATAATTTGGTATCCGTCTACAGATATTTCTACAAACATAAGCTTACATGTTATCGGATTTATCTTCATGTAATTTGTTAAATGTATATAGATTCTTCTACACGTAGTTGGAATTATATAGCTGTCTATCAGTCTACGTATATTGTCATATGTAGATAGATTTTTCCCCAAGTATGTGAATCTAGCTGAATTGAAACACCACAACGTAGATTATTGTATTTGCATTGAAATATCTCGATGTACTCTAGTAAACATGGATAGTTATAGCGATGTGAGGATGGATATGTTGAGATAAGCATCTCAATGAGGATGGAAACATATGTATTCAACCACTTCAACGTTGATATATGTATCTCGATTGATATAACAAGATGTGATTTGGTTTCTGTCTATAGATATGTATCCAGATAAAAGCTTACATGTTATCAGATTTATCTTTATGTAGTTTGTTATCTGAATATCGACACATCTTCACGTAGACGGAATTATGTAGCTATCTATCAGTCTACGTATATTGTCATATGTAGATAGATTTTTCCCTAAGAAAGTGAATCTAGCAGAACTGAAACACCACAACGTAGATTAATGTATTTGCATTGAAATATCACGATGTATTCTAGTAAACATGGATAGTTATTGCGATGTGCAGACGAATATGTTGAGATAAGCATCTTAATGAAGATGGAAACATATGTAATCAACCACTTCAACGTTGATATATGAATCTCGATTGATATAACACGATGTGATTTGGTTTCTGTCTATAGATATGTATCCAGATAAAAGCTTACATGTTGTCAGATTTATCTTTATGTAGTTTGTTATATGGATATCGACACATCTTCACGTAGATGGAATTATGTAGCTATCTATCAGTCTACGTATATTGTCATATGTAGATAGATTTTTCCCCAAGAAAGTGAATATAGCTGAATTGAAACACCACAACGCATATTATTGTATTTGCAATGAAATATTTCGATGTATTCTAGTAAACATGGATAGTTATAGCGATGTGTAGATGGATATGTTGAGATAAGCATCTTAATGAAGATATGTACCTCGATTGGTGTAGCACGATATAATTTGGTATTGGTCAACAGATATTTCTACAAACATAAGCTTACATGTTATCGGATTTATCTTCATGTAATTTGTTATATGCATATAGATACTTCTACACGTAGTTGGAATTATGTAGCTATCTCTCAGTCTACGTATATTGTCATATGTAGATAGATTTTACCCCAAGAAAGTGAATATAGCTGAATTGAAACACCACAACGTAGATTATTGTATTTGCATTGAAATATCTCGATGTACTCTAGTAACCATGGATAGTTATAGCGATGTGTAGATGGACATGTTGAGATAAGCATCTTAATGACAATGAAAACATATGTATTCAACCACTTCAACGTTGATATATGTATCTCGATTGATATAACACGATGTGATTTGGTTTCTGTCTATAGATATGTATCCAGATAAAAGATAACATGTTGTAAGATTTATCTTCATATAGTTTTTTATATGGATATCGACACATCTTGACGTAAATGGAATTATGTAGCTATCTATCAGTCTACGTATATTGTCATATGTAGATAGATTTTTCCCCAAGAAAGTGAATCTAGCTGAACTGAAACACCACAACGTAGATTATTGTGTTTGCATTGAAATATCTCGATGTATTCTAGTAAACATGGATAGTTATAGTGATGTGAGGATGGATATGTTGAGATAAGCATCTTAATGAGGATGGAAAGATATGTTTTCAACCACTTCAACGTTGATATATGTATCTCGATTGATATAACACGATGTGATTTGGTTTCTATCTATAGATATGTATCCAGATAAAAGCTTACATGTTGTAAGATTTATCTTTATGTAGTTTGTTATATGAAAATCGACACATCTTCATGTTGACGGAATTATGTACCTATCTATCAGTCTACGTATATTGTCATATGTAGATAGATTTTACCCCAAGAAAGTGAATCTAGCTGAATTGAAACACCACAACGTAGATTATTGTATTTGCATTGAAATATCTCGATTTACTCTAGTAACCATGGATAGTTATAGTGATGTGTAGATGGATATGTTGAGATAAGCATCTTAATGACAATGGAAACATATGTATTCAACCACTTCAACGTTGATATATGTATCTCGATTAATATAACACGATGTGATTTGGTTTCTGTCTATAGATATGTATCCAGATAAAAGCTTACATGTTGTCAGATTTATCTTCATGTAGTTTGTTATATGGATATCGACACATCTTCACGTAGATGGAATTATGTAGCTATCTATCAGTCTACGTATATTGTCATATGTAGATAGAATTTTCCCCAAGAAAGTGAATCTAGCTGAATTGAAACACCACAACGTAGATTATTGAATTGGCATTGAAAAATCTCGATGTACTCTAGTAACCATGGATAGTTACAGCGATGTGTAGATGGATATGTTGAGATAAGCATCTTAATGACAATGCAAAATATGTATTCAACCACTTCAACGTTGATATATGTATCTCGATTGATATAGCACGATGTGATTTGGTTTCTGTCTATAGATATGTACCCAGATAAAAGCTTACATTTTGTCATATTTATCTTTATGTAGTCTGTTATATGGATATCGACACATCTTCACGTACATGGAATTATGTAGCTATCTATCAGTCTACGTATATTTTCATATGTAGATAGATTTTTCCCCAAGTATGTGAATCTAGCTGAAATGAAACAACACAACGTAGATTATTGTATTTGCATTGAAATATCACGATGTATTCTAGTAAACATGAATAGTTTTAGCGATTTGCAGACGAATATGTTGAGATAAGGATCTTAATGAAGATGGAAACATATGTATTCAACCACTCCAACGTTGATATATGTATCTCGATTGATGTAGCACGATATAATTTGGTTTTGGTCTACAGATATATCTCCAAACATAAGTTTACATGTTATCTGATTTTTCTTCATGTAGTTTGTTATATGCATATAGATACTTCTAAAGGTAGTTAGAATTATGTAGCTATCTATCAGTCTACGTATATTGTCATATGTAGATAGATTTTTCCCCATGAAAGTGAATCTAGCTGAATTGAAACACCACAAAGTAGATTATTGTTTTTGCGTTGAAATATCTCGATGTATTCTAGTCAACATGGATAGTTATAGCGATGTGAGGATGGATATGTTGAGATAAGCATCTTAATGAAGATAGAAAGATATGTATTCAACCACTTCAGCGTTGATATATGTATCTCGATTGATATAACACGATGTGATTTGGTTTCTGTCTATTGATATGTATCCAGATAAAAGCTTACATGTTGTCAGATTTATCTTTATGTAGTTTGTTATATGGATATCGACACATCTTCACGTAGATGGAATTATGTAGCTATCTATCAGTCTACGTATATTGTCATATGTAGATAGATTTTTCCCCAAGAAAGTGAATCTAGCTGAATTGAAACACCACAACGTAGATTATTGTATTTGCATTGAAAAATTACATTGTATTCTAGTAAACATGGATAGTTATAGCGATGTGTAGATGGATATGTTGAGATAAGCATCTTAATGAAGATATGTATCTGAATTGATGTAGCACAATATAATTTGGTTTCGGTCTACAGATATATCTCCAAAGATAAGCTTACATGTTATCGGATTTATCTTCATGTAGTTTGTTATATGGATATAGATACTTCTACACGTAGTTGGAATTATGTAGCTATCTATCAGTCTACGTATATTGTCATATGTAGATAGATTTTTCCCCAAGTATGTGAATCTAGCTGAATTGAAACACCACAACGTAGATTATTGTATTTGCATTGAAATATCTCGATGTGTTCTAGGAAACATGGATAGTTATAGGAATGTGAGGATGAATATGTTGAGATTAGCATCTTAATGAGGATGGAAAGATATTTTTTCAACCACTTCAACGTTGATATATGTATCTCGATTGATATAACTCGATGTGATTTGGTTTCTGTCTATAGATATGTATCCAGATAAAAGTTTACAAGTTGTCAGATTTATCTTCATGTAGTTTGTTATATGGATATCGACACATCTTCACGAAGATGGAATTATGTAGCTATCTATCAGTCTACATATATTGTCATATGTAGATAGATTTTTCCCCAAGAAAGTGAATCTAACTGAAATGAAACACCACAACGTAGATTATTGTATTTGCATTGAAATATCTCGATGTATTCTAGTAAACATGTATAGTTATAGCGATGTGAGGATGGATATGTTGAGATAAGCATCTTAATGACAATGGAAACTTATGTATTCAACCACTTCAACGTTGATATATTTATCTCGATTGATATAACACGATGTGATTTGGCTTCTGTCTATAGATATGTATCCAGATAAAAGCTTACATGTTGTCAGATTTATCTTTATGTAGTTTGTTATATGGATATCGACACATCTTCACGTAGATGGAATTATGTAGCTATCTATCAGTCTACGTATATTGTCATATGTAGATAGATTTTTCCCCAAGAAAGTGAATCTAGCTGAATTGAAACACCACAACGTAGATTATTGTATTTGCATTGAAAAATTACATTGTATTCTAGTAAACATGGATAGTTATAGCGATGTGTAGATGGATATGTTGAGATAAGCATCTTAATGAAGATATGTATCTGAATTGATGTAGCACAATATAATTTGGTTTCGGTCTACAGATATATCTCCAAACATAAGCTTACATGTTATCGGATTTATCTTCATGTAGTTTGTTATATGGATATAGATACTTCTACACGTAGTTGGAATTATGTAGCTATCTATCAGTCTACGTATATTGTCATATGTAGATAGATTTTTCCCCATGTATGTGAATCTAGCTGAATTGAAACACCACAACGTAAATTATTGTATTTGCATTGAAATATCTCGATGTATTCTAGTAAACATGGATAGTTATAGGGATGTGAGGATGGATATGTTGAGATTAGAATCTTAATGAGGATGGAAAGATATGTATTCAACCACTTCAACGTTGATATATGTATCTCGATTGATATAACACGATGTGATTTGGTTTCTGTCTATAGATATGTATCCAGATAAAAGCTTACATGTTGTCAGATTTATCTTCATGTAGATTGTTATATGGATATCGACACATCTTCACGTAGATGGAATTATGTAGCTATCTATCCGTCTACGCATATTGTCATATGTAGATAGATTTTTCCCCAGGAAAGTGAATCTAGCTGAATTGAAACACCACAACGTAGATTATTGTATTTGCAATGAAATATATCGATGTATTCTAGTAAACATGGATAGTTATGGAGATGTGTACATGGATATGTTGAGATAAGCATCTTAATGAAGATATGTATCTCGATTGGTGTAACACGATATAATTTGGTATCGGTCTACAGATATTTCTACAAACATAAGCTTACATGTTATCGGATTTATCTTCATGTAATTTGTTATATGCATATAGAGACTTCTACACGTAGTTGGAATTATGTAGCTATCTATCAGTCTACGTATATTGTCATCAGTAGATAGATTTTACCCCAAGAAAGTGAATCTAGCTGAATTGAAACACCACAACGTATATTATTGTATTTGCATTGAAATATCTCGATGTACTCTAGTAACCATGGATAGTTATTGCGATGTGTAGATGGATATGTTGAGATAAGCATCTTAATGACAATGGAAACATATGTATTCAACCACTTCAACGTTGATATATGTATCTCGATTGATATAACACGATGTGATTTGGTTTCTGTCTATAGACATGTATCCAGATAAAAGCTTACATGTAGTCAGATTTATCATCATGTAGCTTGTTATATGGATATCGACACATCTTCACGTAGATGGAATTATGTAGCTATCTATCAGTCTACGTATATTGTCATATGTAGATAGATTTATCACCAAGAAAGTGAATCTAGCTGAATTGAAACACCACAACGTAGATTATTGTATTTGCATTGAAATATCTCGATGTATTGTAGTAAACATGGATAGTTATAGCGATGTGAGGATGGATATGTTGAGATAAGCATCTTAATGAAGAGAGAAACATATGTATTCAACCACTTCAACGTTGATATATGTATCTCGATTGATATAACACGATGTGATTTGATTTCTGTCTATAGATATGTATCCAGATAAAAGCTTACATGTTGTCAGATTTATCTTTATGTAGTTTGTTATATGGATATCGACACATCTTCACGTAGTTGGAATTATGTAGCTATCTATCAGTCTACGTATATTGTCCTATGTAGATAGATTTTTCCCCAAGAAAGTGAATCTAGCTGAATTGAAACACCACAACGTAGATTATTGTATTTGCATTGAAATATCTTGATGTATTCTAGTAAACATGGATAGTTATAGCGATGTGTAGATGGATATGTTGAGATAAGCATCTTAATGAAGATATGTATCTGAATTGATGTAGCACTATATAATTTGGTTTCAGTCTACAGATATATTTCCAAACATAAGCTTACATGTTATCGGATTTTTCTTCATGTAGTTTGTTATATGCATATAGATACTTCTACACGTAGTTGGAATTATGTAGCTATCTATCAGTCTACGTATATTGCCATATGTAGATAGATTTTTCCCTAAGAAAAAGAATCTAGCTGAATTGAAACACCACAAAGTAGATTATTGTTTTTGCATTGAAATATCTCGATGTATTCTAGTAAACATGGATAGTTATAGCGATGTGAGGATGGATATATTGAGATAAGCATTTTAATGAGGATGGAAAGATATGTATTCAACCACTTCAACGTTGATAAATGTATCTGGATTAATATAACACGATGTGATTTGGTTTGTGTCTATTGATATGTATCCAGATAAAAGCTTACATGTTGTCAGATTTATCTTCATGTAGTTTGTTATATGGATATCGACACATCTTGACGTAGATAGAATTATGTAGCTATCTATCAGTCTACGTATATTGTCATATGTGGATAGATTTTTCCCCAAGAAAGTGAATCTATCTGAACTGAAACACCACAACGTAGATTAATGTATTTTCATTGAAATATCTCGATGTATTCTAGTAAACATGGATAGTTATAGCGATGTGCAGATGAATATGTTGAGATAAGCATCTTAATGAAGATGGAAACATATGTATTCAACCACTTCAACGTTGATATATGTATCTGAATTGATGTAGCACTATATAATTTGGTTTCGGTCTACAGATATATCTCCAAACAAAAGCTTACATGTTATCGGATTTATCTTCATGTAGTTTGTTATATGGATATAGATACTTCTACACGTATTTGGAATTATGTAGTTATCTAACAGTCTACGTATATTGTCATATGTAGATAGATTTTTCCCCATGTATGTGAATCTAGCTGAATTGAAACACCACAACATAGATTATTGTATTTGCATTGTAATATCTCGATGAATTCTAGTAAACATGGATAGTTATAGGGATGTGAGGATGGATATGTTGAGATTAGCATCTTAATGAGGATGGAAAGATATGTATTCAACCACTTCAACGTTGATATATGTATCTCGATTGATATAACACGATGTGATTTGGTTTCGGTCTATAGATATGTATCCAGATAAAAGCTTACATGTTGTCAGATTTATCTTCATGTAGTTTGTTATATGGATATCGACACATCTTCATGTAGATGGAATTATGTAGCTATCTATCAGTCTACGCATATTGTCATATGTAGATAGATTTTTCCCCAAGAAAGTGAATCTAGCTGAATTGAAACACCACAACGTAGATTATTGTATTTGCAATGAAATATATCGATGTATTCTAGTAAACATGGATAGTTATAGCGATGTGTAGATGGATATGTTGAGATAAGCATCTTAATGAAGATATGTATCTCGATTGGTGTAGCATGATATAATTTGGTATCCGTCTACACATATTTCTACAAACATAAGCTTAGATGTTATCGGATCTATCTTCATGTAATTTGTTATATGGATATTGATACTTCTAGACGTCGTTGGAATTATGTAGCTATCTATCAGTCTACGTATATTGTCATAAGAAGATAGATTTTACCCCAAGAAAGTGAATCTAGCTGAATTGAAACACCACAACGTAGATTATTGTATTTGCATTGAAATATCTCGATGTACTCTAGTAACCATGGATAGTTATAGCGATGTGTATGTTGATAGATATGTTGAGATAAGAATCTTAATGGCAATGGAAACATAGGTATTCAAGCACTTCAACGTTGATATATGTATCTCGATTGATATAACACGATGTGATTTGGTTTCTGTCTATAGATATGTATCCAGATAAAAGCTTTCATGTTGTCAGATTTATCTTCATGTAGTTTGTTATATGGATATCGACACATCTTCACGTAGATGGAATTATGTAGCTATCTATCAGTCTACGTATATTGTCATATGTAGATAGATCTTTCCCCAATAAAGTGAATCTAGCTGAATTTAAACACCACAAAGTAGATAATTGTTTTTGCAATGAAATATCTCGATGTATTCTAGTAAACATGGATAGTTATAGCGATGTGAGGATGGATATGTTGAGATAAGCATCTTAATGACAAAGGAAACATATGTATTCAACCACTTCAACGTTGATATATGTATCTCGATTGATATAACACGAATTGATTTGGTTTCTATCTATAGATATGTATCCAGATAAAAGCTTACATGTTGTCAGATTTATCTTTATGTAGTTTGTTATATGGATATCGACACATCTTTACGTAGATGGAATTATGTAGCTATCTATCAGTCTACGTATATTGTCATATGTAGATAGATTTTTCCCAAAGAAAGTGAATCTAGCTGAATTGAAACACCACAACGTAGATTATTGTATTTGCATTGAAATATCTCGATGTTTTCTAGTAAACATGGATAGTTATAGCGATGTGTACATGGATATGTTGAGATAAGCATCTTAATGAAGATATGTATCTCGATTGGTGTAGCACGATATAATTTGGTATCGGTCTACAGATATTTCTACAGACATAAGCTTACATGTTATCGGATTTATCTTCATGTAGTTTGTTATATGCATATAGATACTTCTACACGTAGTTGGAATTATGTAGCTATCTATCAGTCTACGTATATCGTAATATGTAGATAGATTTTTCCCCAAGTATGTGAATTTAGCTGAATTGAAACACCACAACGTAGATTATTGTATTTGCATTGAAATAACTCGATGTATTCTAGTAAACATGGATAGTTATAGCGATGTGAGGATGGATATGTTGAGATAAGCATCTTAATGAGGATGGAAAGATATGTATTCAACCACTTCAACGTTGATATATGTATCTCGATTGATATAACACGATGTGATTTGGTTTCTGTCTATAGATATGTATCCAGATAAAAGCTTACATGTTGTCAGATTTATCTTCATGTAGTTTGTTATATGGATATAGACACATCTTCACGTAGATGGAATTATGTAGCTATCTATCAGTCTACGTATATTGTCATATGCAGATAGATTTTTCCCCAAGAAAGTGAATATAGCTGAATTGAAACACCACAACGTAGATTAATGTATTTGCATTGAAATATCACGATGTAGTCTAGTAAACATGGATAGTTATAGCGATGTGCAGATGAATATGTTGAGATAAGCATCTTAATGAAGATGGAAACATATGTATTCAACCACTTCAACGTTGATATATGTATCTCGATTGATGCAGCACGATATAATTTGGTTTCGGTCTACAGATATATCTCCAAACATAAGCTCACATGTTATCGGATTTATCTTCATGTAGTTTGTTATATGCATATAGATACTTCTACACGTAGTTGGAATTATGTAGCTATCTATCAGTCTACGTATATTGTCATATGTAGATAGATTTTTCCCCAAGAAAGTGAATCTAGCTGAATTGAAACACCACAAAGTAGATTATTGTATTTGCATTGAAATATCTCGGTGTATTGTAGTAAACATGGATAGTTATAGCGATGTAAGGATGGATATGTTGAGATAAGCATCTTAATGAGGATTGAAAGATATGTATTCAACCACTTCAACGTTGATATATGTATCTCTATTGATATAACACGATGTGATTTGGTTTCTGTCTATAGATATGTATCCAGATAAAAGCTTACATGTTGTCAGATTTATCTTCATGTATTTTGTTATTTGGATATCGACACATCTTCACGTAGATGGAATTATGTAGCTATCTATCAGTCTACGTATATTGTCATATGTAGATAGATTTTTCCCCAAGAAAGTGAATCTAGCTGAACTGAAACACCACAACGTAGATTAATGTATTTGCATTGAAATATCACGATGTATTCTAGTAAACATGGATAGTTATAGCGATGTGCAGATGAATATGTTGAGATAAGCATCTTTATGAAGATGGAAACATATGTATTCAACCACTTCAACGCTGAGATATGTATCTCGATTGATGTAGCACGATATAACTTGGTTTCGGTCTACACATATATCTCCAAACATAAGCTTACATGTTATCGGATTTATCTTCATGTAGTTTGTTATATGCATATAGATACTTCTACACGTAGTTGGAATTATGTAGCTATCTATCAGTCTACGTATATTGTCATATGTAGATAGATTTTTCCCCAAGAAAGTGAATCTAGCTGAATTGAAACACCACAACGTAGATTATTGTATTTGCATTGAAATATCTCGATGTATTCTAGTAAACATGGAAAGTTAAAGCGATGTGTAGATGGATATATTGAGATAATTCTTTTAGTGCAGATGGAAAGATATGTATTCAACCACTTCACCGTTGATATATGTATCTCGATTGATGTAGCACGATATAATTTGGTTTCGGTCTACAGATATATCTCCAAACATAAGCTTACATGTTATCGGATTTATCTTCATGTAGTTTGTTATATGTATATAGATACTTCTACACGTAGTTGGAATTATGTAGCTATCTATCAGTCTACGTATATTGTCATATGTAGATATATTTTTCCCCAAGAAACTGAATCTAGCTGAATTGAAACACCACAAAGTAGATTATTGTTTTTGCATTGAAATATCTCGATGTATTCTAGTAAACATGGATAGTTATAGCGATGTGAGGATGGATATGTTGAGATAAGCTTCTTAATGACAATGGAAACATGTATTCAACCACTTCAACGTTGATATATGTATCTCGATTGATATAACACGATGTGATTTGGTTTCTATCTATAGATATGTATCCAGATAAAAGCTTACATGTTGTCAGATTTATCTTTATGTAGCTTGTTATATGAAAATTGTCACATCTTCATGTTGACGGAATTATGTAGCTATCTATCAGTCTACGTATATTGTCATATGTAGATAGATTTTTCCCCAAGAAAGTGAATCTAGCTGAACTGAAACACCACAATGTAGATTATTGTTTTTGCATTGAAATATCTCGATGTATTCTAGTAAACATGGATAGTTATAGCGATGTGAGGATGGATATGCTGAGATAAGCATCTTAATGACAATGGAAACATATGTATTCAACCACTTCAACGTTGATATATGTATCTCGATTGATATAACACGATGTGATTTGGTTTCTGTCTATAGATATGTATCCAGATAAAAGCTTACATGTTGTCAGATTCATCATTATGTAGTTTGTTATATGGTTATCGACACATCTTCACGTAGATGGAATTATGTAGCTATCTATCAGTCTACGTATATTGTCATATGTAGATAGATTTTTCCCGAAGAAAGTGAATCTAGCTGAATTGAAACACCACAACGTAGAATATTGTATTTGCATTGAAATATATCGATGTATTCTAGTAAACATGGATAGTTATAGCGATGTGTAGATGGATATGTTGAGAAAAGCATCTTAATGAAGATATGTATCTCGATTGGTGTAGCACGATATAATTTGGTATCGGTCTACAGATATTTCTACAAACATAAGCTTACATGTTATCGGATTTATCTTCATGTAATTTGTTATATGCATGTAGATTCTTCTACACGTAGTTGGAATTATGTAGCTATCTATCAGTCTACGTATATTGTCATATGTAGATAGATTTTACCCCAAGAAAGTAAATCTAGCTGAATTGAAACACCACAATGTAGATTATTGTATTTGCATTGAAATATCTCGATGTACTCTAGTAACCATGCATAGTTATAGCGATGTGTAGATGTTCATGTTGAGATAAATATCTTAATGACAATGGAGACATAGGTATTCAACCACTGCAACGTTGATATATGTATCTCGATTGATATAACACGATGTGATTTGGTTTCTGTCTATAGATATGTATCCAGATAAAAGCTTACATGTTGTCAGATTTATCTTTATGTACTTTCTTATACGGATATCGACACATCTTCACGTAGTTGGAATTATGTAGCTATCTATCAGTCTACGTATATTGTCATATGTAGATAGATTTTTCCCCAAGAAAGTGAATCTAGCTGAATTGAAACACCACAATGTAGATTATTGTATTTGCATTGAAATATCTCGATGTACTCTAGTAACCATGCATAGTTATAGCGATGTGTAGATGGATATGTTGAGATAAGCATCTTAATGACAATGGAAACATAGGTATTCAACCACTTCAACGTTGATATATGTATCTCGATTGATATAACACGATGTGATTTGGTTTCTGTCTATAGATATGTATCCAGATAAAAGCTTACATGTTGTCAGATTTATCTTCATGTACTTTGTTATACGGATATCGACACATCTTCACGTAGTTGGAATTATGTAGCTATCTATCAGTCTACGTATATTGTCATATGTAGATAGATTTTACCCCAAGAAAGTTAATCTAGCTGAATTGAAACACCACAATGTAGATTATTGTATTTGCATTGAAATATCTCGATGTACTCTAGTAACCATGCATATTTATAGCGATGTGCAGATGGATATAATGAGATAAGCATCTTAATGACAATGGAAACATATGTACATGTTGTCAGATTTATCATTATGTAGTTTGTTATATGAAAATCGACACATCTTCATGTTGACGGAACTATGTACCTATCTATCAGTCTACGTATATTGTCATATGTAGATAGATTTTTTCCCCAAGAAAGTGAATCTAGCTCAACTGAAACACCACAACGTAGATTATTGTTTTTGCATTGAAATATCTCGATGTATTCTAGTAACCATGGATAGTTACAGCGATGTGTAGATGGATATGTTGAGATAAGCATCTTAATGACAATGCAAAATATGTATTCAACCACTTCAACGTTGATATATGTATCTCGATTGATATAGCAAGATGTGATTTGGTTTCTGTCTATAGATATGTACCCAGATAAAAGCTTACATGTTGTCATATTTATCTTTATGTAGTTTGTTATATGGATATCGACACATCTTCACGTAGATGGAATTATGTAGCTATCTATCGGTCTACGTATATTTTCATATGTAGATAGATTTTTCCCCAAGTATGTGAATCTAGCTGAAATGAAACACCACAACGTAGATTATTGTATTTGCATTGAAATATCACGATGTATTCTAGTAAACATGGATAGTTATAGCGATGTGCATACGAATATGTTGAGATAAGGATCTTAATGAAGATGGAAACATATGTATTCAACCACTTCAACGTTGATATATGTATCTCGATTGATGTAGCACGATATAATTTGGTTTCGGTCTACAGATATATCTCCAAACATAAGCTTACATGTTATCGGATTTATCTTCATGTAGTTTGTTATATGCATATAGATACTTCTAAAGGTAGTAGGAATTATGTAGCTATCTATCAGTCTACGAATATTGTCATATGTAGATAGATTTTTCCCCATGAAAGTGAATCTAGCTGAATTGAAACACCACAAAGTAGATTATTGTTTTTGCGTTGAAATATCTCGATGTATTCTAGTCAACATGGATAGTTATAGCGATGTGTAGATGGATATGTTGAGATAAGCATCCTAATGAAGATAGAAAGATATGTATTCAACCACTTCAACGTTGATATATGTATCTCGATTGATATAACACGATGTGATTTGGTTTCTGTCTATAGATATGTATCCAGATAAAAGCTTACATGTTGTCAGATTTATCTTCATGTAGTTTGTTATATGGATATCGACACATCTTCACGTAGATGGAATTATGTAGCTATCTATCAGTCTACGCATATTGTCATATGTAGATAGATTCTTCCCGAAGAAAGTGAATCTAGCTGAATTGAAACACCACAACATAGATTATTGTATTCGCATTGAAATATATCGATGTACTCTAGTAACCATGCATAGTTATAGCGACGTGTAGATGGATATGTTGAGATAAGCATCTTAATGACAATGGAAACATAGGTATTCAAGCACTTCAACGTTGATATATGTATCTCGATTGATATAACACGATGTGATTTGGTTTCTGTCTATAGATATGTATCCAGATAAAAGCTTACATGTTGTCAGATTTATCTTTATGTAGTTTGTTATACGGATATCAACACATCTTCACGTAGTTGGAATTATGTAGCTATCTATCAGTCTACGTATATTGTCATATGTAGATAGATTTTACCCCAAGAAAGTGAATCTAGCTGAACTGAAACACCACAATGTAGATTATTGTATTTGCATTGAAATATCTCGATGTACTCTAGTAACCATGCATAGTTATATCGATGTGTAGATGGATATGTTGAGATAAGCATCTTAATGACAATGGAAGCATAGGTATTCAACCACTTCAACGTTGATATATGTATCTCGATTGAAGTAACACGATGTGATTTGGTTTCTGTCTATAGATATGTACCCAGATAAAAGCTTACATGTTGTCATATTTATCTTTATGTAGTTTGTTATATGGATATCGACACATCTTCACGTAGTTGGAATTATATAGCTATCTATCAGTCTACGTATATTGTCATATGTAGATAGATTTTTCCCCAAGAAAGTGAATCTAGCTGAATTGAAACACCACAAAGTAGATTATTGTTTTTGCATTGAAATATCTCGATGTATTCTAGTAAACATGGATAGCTATAGCGATATGTAGATGGAAATGTTGAGATAAGCATCTTAATGAAGATGGAAACATGCATTCAACCACTTCAACGTTGATATATGTATCTCTATTGATATAACCCGATGTGATTTGGTTTCTGTCTATAGATATGTATCCAGATAAAAGCTTACATGTTGTCAGATTTATCTTCATGTAGTTTGTTATATGGATATCGACACATCTTCACGTAGATGGAATTATGTAGCTATCTATCAGTCTACGTATATTGTCATATGTAGATAGATTTTTCCCCAAGAAAGTGAATCTAGCTGAATTGAAACACCACAACGTAGATTATTGTATTTGCATTGAAATATCTCGATGTATTCTAGTAACCATGGATAGTTATAGCGATGTGTAGATGGATATGTTGAGATAAGCATCTTAATGACAATGCAAAATATGTATTCAACCACTTCAACGTTGATATATGTATCTCGATTGATATAACACGATGTGATTTGGTTTCTGTCTATAGATATCTATCCAGATAAAAGCTTACATGTTGTCAGACTTATCTTCATGTAGTTTGTTATATGGATATCGACACATCTTCACGTAGATGGAATTATGTAGCTATGTATCAGTCTACGTATATTGTCATATGTAGATAGAATTTTCCCCAAGAAAGTGAATCTAGCTGAATCGAAACACCACAACGTAGATTATTGAATTGGCATTGAAAAATCTCGATGTACTCTAGTAACCATGGATAGTTACAGCGATGTGTAGATGGATATGTTGAGATAAGCATCTTAATGACAATGCAAAATATGTATTCAACCACTTCAACGTTGATATATGTATCTCGATTGATATAGCACGATGTGATTTGGTTTCTGTCTATAGATATGTACCCAGATAAAAGCTTACATGTTGTCATATTTATCTTTATGTAGTTTGTTATATGGATATCGACACATCTTCACGTAGATGGAATTATGTAGCTATCTATCAGTCTACGTATATTTTCATATGTAGATAGATTTTTCCCCAAGTATGTGAATCTAGCTGAAATGAAACACCACAACGTAGATTGTTGTATTTGCATTGAAATATCACGATGTATTCTAGTAAACATGGATAGTTATAGCGATGTGCAGACGAATATGTTGAGATAAGGATCTTAATGAAGATGGAAACATATGTATTCAACCACTTCAACGTTGATATATGTATCTCGATTGATGTAGCACGATATAATTTGGTTTCGGTCTACAGATATATCTCCAAACATAAGCTTACATGTTATCGGATTTATCTTCATGTAGTTTGTTATATGCATATAGATACTTCTAAAGGTAGTTGAAATTATGTAGCTATCTCTCAGTCTACGTATATTGTCATATGTAGATAGATTTTTCCCCATGAAAGTGAATCTAGCTGAATTGAAACACCACAAAGTAGATTATTGTTTTTGCGTTGAAATATCTCGATGTATTCTAGTCAACATGGATAGTTATAGCGATGTGAGGATGGATATGTTGAGATAAGCATCTTAATGAAGATAGAAAGATATGTATTCAACCACTTCAACGTTGATATATGTATCTCGATTGATATAACACGATGTGATTTGGTTTCTGTCTATAGATATGTATCCAGATTAAAGCTTACATGTTGTCAGATTTATCTTCATGTAGTTTGTCATATGGATATCGACACATCTTCACGTAGATGGAATTATGTAGCTATCTATCAGTCTACGTATATTGTCATATGTAGATAGATTTTTCCCCAAGAAAGTGAATCTAGCTGAATTGAAAAACCACAACGTAGATTATTGTATTTGCAATGAAATATCTCGATGTATTCTAGTAAACATGGATAGTTATAGCGATGTGTAGATGGATATGTTGAGATAAGCATCTTAATGAAGATATGTATCTCGATTGGTGTAGAACGATATAATTTGGTATCCGTCTACAGATATTTCTACAAACATAAGCTTACATGTTATCGGATTTATCTTCATGTAATTTGTTATATGCATATAGATACTTCTACACGTAGTTGGAATTATGTAGCTATCTATCAGTCTACGTATATTGTCATAAGTAGATAGATTTTACCCCAAGAAAGTGAATCTAGCTCAATTGAAACAACGCAACGTAGATTATTGTATTTGCATTGAAATATCTCGATGTACTCTAGTAACCATGGATAGTTATAGCGATGTGTAGATGGATATGTTGAGATAAGCATCTTAATGACAATGGAAACATGTATTCAACCACTTCAACGTTGATATATGTATCTCGATTGATATAACACGATGTGATTTGGTTTCTGTCTATAGATATGTATACAGATAAAAGCTTACATGTAGTCAGATTTATCTTCATGTAGCTTGTTATATGGATATCGACACATCTTCACGTAGATGGAATTATGTAGCTATCTATCAGTCTACGTATATTGTCATATGTAGATAGATTTATCCCCAAGAAAGTGAATCTAGCTGAATTGAAACACCACAACGTAGATTATTGTATTTGTATTGAAATATCTCGATGTATTGTAGTAAACATGGATAGTTATAGCGATGTGAAGATGGATATGTTGAGATAAGCATCTTAATGAAGATAGATACATATGTATTCAACCACTTCAACGTTGATATATGTATCTCGATTGATATAACACGATGTGATTTGATTTCTGTCTATAGATATGTATCCAGATAAAAGCTTACATGTTGTCAGATTTATCTTTATGTAGTTTGTTATATGGATATCGACACATCTTCACGTAGATTGAAATTATGTAGCTATCTATCAGTCTACGTATATTGTCATATGTAGATAGATTTTTCCCCCAAGAAAGTGAATCTAGCTGAATCGAAACACCACAACGTATATTATTGTATTTGCATTGAAATATCTCGATGTATTCTAGTAAACATGGATAGTTATAGCGATGTGTACATGAATATGTTGTGATAAGCATCTTAATGAAGATATGTATCTCGATTGGTGTAGCACGATATAATTTGGTATCCGTCTACAGATATTTCTACAAACATAAGCTTACATGTTATCGGATTTATCTTCATGTAATTTGTTATATGTATATAGATTCTTCTACACGCAGTTGGAATTATGTAGCTGTCTATCAGTCTACGTATATTGTCATATGTAGATAGATTTATCCCCAAGAAAGTGTCTCTAGCTGAATTGAAACACCACAACGTAGATTATTGTATTTGCATTGAAATATCTCGATGTACTCTAGTAACCATGGATAGTTATAGCGATGTTTAGATGGATATGTTGAGATAAGCATCTTAATGACAATGGAAACATATGTATTCAACCACTTCAACGTTGATATATGTATCTAGATTGATATAACACGATGTCATTTGGTTTCTGTCTATAGATATGTATCCAGATAAAAGCTTACATGTTGTCAGATTTATCTTCATGTAGTTTGTTATATGGATATCGAAACATCTTCACGTAGATGGAATTATGTAGCTATCTATCAGTCTACGTATATAGTCATATGTAGATAGATTTTTCCCCAAGAAAGTGAATCTAGCTGAATTGAAACACCACAAAGTAGATTATTGTTCTTGCATTGAAATATCTCGATGTATTCTGGTAAAAATGGATAGTTATAGCGATGTGTAGATGGATATGTTGAGATAAGCATCTTAATGAACATGGAAACATATGTATTCAAAACCTTCAACGTTGATATATGTATCTCGATTGATGTAGCACGATATAATTTGGTTTCGGTCTATAGATATATCTCCAAACATAAGCTTACATGTTATGGGGTTTATCTTCATGTAGTTTGTTATATGCATATAGATACTTCTACACGTAGTTGGAATTATGTAGCTATCTATCAGTCTACGTATATTGTAATATGTAGATAGATTTTTCCCCAAGTATGTGAATCTAGCAGAATTGAAACAACACAACGTAGATTATTGTATTTGCATTGAAATATCTCGATGTATTCTAGTAAACATGGATAGTTATAGCGATGTGAGGATGGATATGTTGAGATAAGCATCTTAATGAGGATGGAAACATATGTATTCAACCACTTCAACGTTGATATATGTATCTCGATTGATATAACAAGATGTGATTTGATTTCTGTATATAGATATGTATCCAGATAAAAGCTTACATGTTGTCAGATTTATCTTTATGTAGTTTGTTATCTGAATATCGACACATCTTCACGTAGACGGAATTATGTAGCTATCTATCAGTCTACTTATATTGTCATATGTAGATAGATTTTTCCCCAAGAAAGTGAATCTAGCTGAATTGAAACACAGCAAAGTAGATTATTGTTTTTGCATTGAAATATCTCGATGTATTCTAGTAAACATGGATAGTTATAGCGATGTGTAGATGGATATCTTGAGATAAGCATCTTAATGAAGATGGAAACATATGTATTCAACCACTTCAACGTTGATATATGTATCTCGATTGATGTAGCACGATATAATTTGGTTTCGGTCTACAGATATATCTCCAAACATAAGCTTACATGTTATCGGATTTATCTTCATGTAGTTTGTTATATGGATATATATACTTCTACACGTAGTTGGAATTATGTAGCTATCTATCAGTCTACGTATATTGTAATATGTAGATAGATTTTTCCCCAAGTATGTGAATCTAGCTGAATTGAAACACCACAACGTAGATTATTGTATTTGCATTGAAATAACTGGATGTATTCTAGTAAACATGGATAGTTATAGCGATGTGAGGATGGATATGTTGAGATAAGCATCTTAATGAGGATGGAAACATATGTATTCAACCACTTCAACGTTGATATATGTATCTCGATTGATATAACACGATGTGATTTGGTTTCTGTCTATAGATATGTATCCAGATAAAAGCTTACATGTTGTCAGATTTATCTTTATGTAGTTTGTTATATGGATATCGACACATCTTCACGTAGATGGAATTATGTAGCTATCTATCAGTCTACGTATATTGTCATATGTAGATAGATTTTTCCCCAATAAAGTGAGTCTAGCTGAATTGAAACACAACAACGTAGATTATTGTATTTGCATTGAAATATCTCGATGTATTCTAGTAAACATGGATAGTTATAGCGATGTGTACATGAATATGTTGAGATAAGCATCTTAATGAAGATATGTATCTCGATTGGTGTAGCACGATATAATTTGGTATCCGTCTACAGATATTTCTACAAACATAAGCTTACATGTTATCGGATTTATCTTCATGTAATTTGTTATATGTATATAGATTCTTCTACACGTAGTTGGAATTATGTAGCTGTCTATCAGTCTACGTATATTGTCATATGTAGATAGATTTTTCCCCAAGTATGTGAATCTAGCTGAATTGAAACACCACAACGTAGATTATTGTATTTGCATTGAAATATCTCGATGTACTCTAGTAAACATGGATAGTTATAGCGATGTGAGGATGGATATGTTGAGATAAGCATCTTAATGAGGATGAAAACATATGTATTCAACCACTTCAACGTTGATATATGTATCTCGATTGATATAACAAGATGTGATTTGATTTCTGTCTAAAGATATGTATCCAGATAAAAGCTTACATTTTGTCAGATTTATCTTTATGTAGTTTGTTATCTGAATATCGACACATCTTCACGTAGACGGAATTATGTAGCTATCTATCAGTCTACGTATATTGTCATATGTAGATAGATTTTTCACTAAGAAAGTGAATCTAGCAGAACTGAAACACCACAACGTAGATTAATGTATTTGCATTGAAATATCACGATGTATTCTAGTAAACATGGATAGTTATTGCGATGTGCAGTCGAATATGTTGAGATAAGCATCTTAATGAAGATGGAAACATATGTAATCAACCACTTCAACGTTGATATATGTATCTCGATTGATATAACACGATGTGATTTGGTTTCTGTCTATAGATATGTATCCAGATAAAAGCTTACATGTTGTCAGATTTATCTTTATGTAGTTTGTTATATGGATATCGACACATCTTCACGTAGATGAAATTATGTAGCTATCTATCAGTCTACGTATATTGTCATATGTAGATAGATTTTTCCCCAAGAAAGTGAATCTAGCTGAATTGAAACACCACAACGCATATTAATGTATTTGCATTGAAATATCTCGATGTATTCTAGTAAACATGGATAGTTATAGCGATGTGTACATGGATATGTTGAGATAAGCATCTTAATGAAGATATGTATCTCGATTAGTGTAGCACGATATAATTTGGTATCGGTCAACAGATATTTCTACAAACATAAGCTTACATGTTATCGGATTTATCTTCATGTAATTTGTTAAATGCATATAGATACTTCTACACGTAGTTGGAATTATGTAACTATCTCTCAGTCTACTTATATTGTCATATGTAGATAGATTTTACCCCAAGAAAGTGAATCTAGCTCAATTGAAACACCACAACGTAGATTATTGTATTTGCATTGAAATATCTCGATGTACTCTAGTAACCATGGATAGTTATAGCGATGTGTAGATGGACATGTTGAGATAAGCATCTTAATGACAATGAAAACATATGTATTCAACCACTTCAACGTTGATATATGTATCTCGATTGATATAACACGATGTGATTTGGTTTCTGTCTATAGATATGTATCCAGATAAAAGATTACATGTTGTAAGATTTATCTTCATATAGTTTTTTATATGGATATCGACACATCTTGACGTAGATGGAATTATGTAGCTCTCTATCAGTCTACGTATATTGTCATATGTAGATAGATTTTTCCCCAAGAAAGTGAATCTAGCTGAATTGAAACACCACAACGTAGATTATTGTGTTTGCATTGAAATATCTCGATGTATTCTAGTAAACATGGATAGTTATAGCGATGTGAGCATGGATATGTTCAGATAAGCATCTTAATGAGGATGGAAACATATGTATTCAACCACTTCAACGTTGATATATGTATCTCGATTGATATAACACGATGTGATTTGGTTTCTGTCTATAGATATGTATCCAGATAAAAGCTTACATGTTGTCAGATTTATCATTATGTAGTTTGTTATATGGATATCGACATATCTTCACGTAGATGGAATTATGTAGCTATCTATCAGTCTACGTATATTGTCATATGTAGATAGATTTTTCCCGAAGAAAGTGAATCTAGCTGAATTGAAACACCACAACGTAGATTATTGTATTTGCATTGAAATATATCGATGTATTCTAGTAAACATGGATAGTTATAGCGATGTGTAGATGGATATGTTGAGATAAGCATCTTAATGAAGATATGTATCTCGATTGGTGCAGCAATATATAATTTGGTATCGGTCTACAGATATTTCTACAAACATAAGCTTACATGTTATCGGATTTATCTTCATGTAATTTGTTATATGCATATAGATACTTCTACACGTAGTTGGAATTATGTAGCTATCTATCAGTCTACGTATATTGTCATAAGTAAATAGATTTTACCCCAAGAAAGTGAATCTAGCTGAATTGAAACACCACAACGTAGATTATTGTATTTGCATTGAAATATCTCGATTTACTCTAGTAAACATGGATAGTTATAGCGATGTGTAGATGGATATGTTGAGATAAGCATCTTAATGACAATGGAAACATATGTATTCAACCACTTCAACGTTGATATATGTATCTCGATTGATATAACACGATGTGATTTGGTTTCTGTCTATAGATATGTATCCAGATAAAAGCTTACATGTTGTCAGATTTATCTTCATGTAGTTTGTTATATGGATATCGACACATCTTCACGTAGATGGAATTATGTAGCTATCTATCAGTCTACGTATATTGTCATATGTAGATAGAATTTTCCCCAAGAAAGTGAATCTAGCTGAATTGAAACACCACAACGTAGATTATTGAATTGGCATTGAAAAATCTCGATGTACTCTAGTAACCATGGATAGTTACAGCGATGTGTAGATGGATATGTTGAGATAAGCATCTTAATGACAATGCAAAATATGTATTCAACCACTTCAACGTTGATATATGTATCTCGATTGATATAGCACGATGTGATTTGGTTTCTGTCTATAGATATGTACCCAGATAAAAGCTTACATTTTGTCATATTTATCTTTATGTAGTTTGTTATATGAATATCGACACATCTTCACGTACATGGAATTATGTAGCTATCTATCAGTCTACGTATATTTTCATATGTAGATAGATTTTTCCCCAAGTATGTGAATCTAGCTGAAATGAAACACCACAACGTAGATTATTGTATTTGCATTGAAATATCACGATGTATTCTAGTAAACATGGATAGTTATAGCGATGTGCAGACGAATATGTTGAGATGAGGATCTTAATGAAGATGGAAACATATGTATTCAACCACTTCAACGTTGATATATGTATCTCGATTGATGTAGCACGATATAATTTGGTTTCGGTCTACAGATATATCTCCAAACATAAGCTTACATGTTATCGGACTTATCTTCATGTAGTTTGTTATATGCATATAGATACTTCTAAAGGTAGTTGGAATTATGTAGCTATCTATCAGTCTACGAATATTGTCATATGTAGATAGATTTTTCCCCATGAAAGTGAATCTAGCTGAATTGAAACACCACAAAGTAGATTATTGTTTTTGCGTTGAAATATCTCGATGTATTCTAGTCAACATGGATAGTTATAGCGATATGAGGATGGATATGTTGAGATAAGCATCTTAATGAAGATAGAAAGATATGTATTCAACCACTTCAACGTTGATATATGTATCTCGATTGATATAACACGATTTTATTTGGTTTCTGTCTATAGATATGTATCCAGATAAAAGCTTACATGTTGTCAGATTTATCTTTATGTAGTTTGTTATATGGATATCGACACATCTTCACGTAGATGGAATTATGTAGCTATCTATCAGTCTACGTATATTGTCATATGTAGATAGATTTTTCCCCAAGAAAGTGAATCTAGCTGAATTGAAGCACCACAACGTAGATTATTGTATTTGCATTGAAAAATTTCATTGTATTCTAGTAAACATGGATAGTTATAGCGATGTGTAGATGGATATGTTGAGATAAGCATCTTAATGAAGATATGTATCTGAATTGATGTAGCACTATATAATTTGGTTTCGGTCTACAGATATATCTTCAAAGATAAGCTTACATATTATCGGATTTATCTTCATGTAGTTTGTTATATGGATATAGATACTTCTACACGTAGTTGGAATTATGTAGCTATCTATCAGTCTACGTATATTGTCATATGTAGATAGATTTTTCCCCAAGTATGTGAATCTAGCTGAATTGAAACACCACAACGTAGATTATTGTATTTGCATTGAAATATCTCGATGTGTTCTAGGAAACATGGATAGTTATAGGAATGTGAGGATGGATATGTTGAGATAAGCATCTTAATGAGGATGGAAAGATATGTTTTCAACCACTTCAACCTTGATATATGTATCTCGATTGATATAACTCGATGTGATTTGGTTTCTGTCTATAGATATGTATCCAGATAAAAGCTTACAAGTTGTCAGATTTATCTTCATGTAGTTTGTTATATGGATATCGGCACATCTTCACGTTGATGGAATTATGTAGCTATCTATCAGTCTACGTATATTGTCATATGTAGATAGATTTTTCCCGAAGAAAGTGAATCTAGCTGAATTGAAACACCACAAAGTAGATTATTGTATTTGCATTGAAATATCTCGATGTATTCTAGTAAACATGGATAGTTATAGCGATGTGAGAATGGATATGTTGAGATAAGCATCTTAATGAAGATAGAAAGATATGTATTCAACCACTTCAACGTTGATATATGTATCTCGATTGATATAACACGATGTGATTTGGTTTCTGTCTATTGATATGCATCCAGATAAAAGCTTACATGTTGTCAGATTTATCTTTATGTAGTTTGTTATATGGATATCGACACATCTTCACGTAGATGGAATTATGTAGCTATCTATCAGTCTACGTATATTGTCATATGTAGATAGATTTTTCCCCAAGAAAGTGAATCTAGCTGAATTGAAACACCACAACGTAGATTATTGTATTTGCATTGAAATATCTCGATGTATTCTAGTAAACATGGATAGTTATAGCGATGTGTAGATGGATATGTTGAGATAAGCATCTTAATGAAGATATGTATCTGAATTGATGTAGCATTATATAATTTGGTTTCGGTCTACAGATATATCTCCAAACATAAGCTTACATGTTATCGGATTTATCTTCATGTAGTTTGTTATATGGATATAGATACTTCTACACGTAGTTGGAATTATGTAGCTATCTATCAGTCTACGTATAATGTCATATGTAGATAGATTTTTCCCCAAGTATGTGAATCTAGCTGAATTGAAACACCACAACGTAGATTATTGTATTTGCATTGAAATATCTCGATGTATTCTAGTAAACATGGATAGTTATAGCGATGTGAGGATGGATATGTTGAGATAAGCATCTTAATGACAATGGAAAGATATGTATTCAACCACTTCAACGTTGATATATGTATCTTGATTGATATAACACGATGTGATTTGGCTTCTGTCTATAGATATGTATCCAGATAAAAGCTTACATGTTGTCAGATTTATCTTTATGTAGTTTGTTATATGGATATCGACACATCTTCACGTAGAAGGAATTATGTAGCTATCTATCATTCTACGTATTTTGTATTATGTAGATAGATTTTTCCCAAGAAAGTGAATCTGGCTGAATTGAAACACCACAACGTAGATTATTGTATTTTCATTGAAAAATCTCATTGTATTCTAGTAAACATGGAGAGTTATAGCGATGTGTAGATGGATATGTTGAGATAAGCATCTTAATGAAGATATGTATCTGAATTGATGTAGCACTATATAATTTGGTTTCGGTCTACAGATATATCTCCAAACATAAGCTTACATGTTATCGGATTTATCTTCATGTAGTTTGTTATATGCATATAGATACTTCTACACGTAGTTGGAATTATGTAGCTATCTATCAGTCTACGTATATTGTCATATGTAGATAGATTTTTCCCCAAGTATGTGAATCTAGCTGAATTGAAACACCACAACGTAGATTATTCTTTTTGCATTGAAATATCTCGATGTATTCTAGTAAACATGGATAGTTATAGCGATGTGTAGATGGATATGTTGAGATAAGCATCTTAATGAAGATATGTATCTGAATTGATGTGGCACTATATAATTTGGTTTCGGTCTACAGATATATTTCCAAACATAATCTTACATGTTATCGGATTTATCTTCATGGAGTTGGTTATATGCATATAGATACTTCTACACGTAGTTGGAATTATGTAGCTATCTATCAGTCTACGTATATTGTCATATGTAGATAAATTTTTCCCCAAGAAACTGAATCTAGCTGAATTGAAACACCACAACGTAGATTATTGTATTTGCATTGAAATATCTCGATGTATTCTAGTAAACATGGATAGTTATAGGGATTTGGGGATGGATATGTTGAGATAAGCATCTTAATGAGGATGGAAAGATATGTATTCAATCACATCAACGTTGATATATGTATCTCGATTGATATAACACGATGTGATTTGGTTTCTGTCTATAGATATGTATCCAGATAAAAGCTTACATGTTGTCAGATTTATCTTCATGTAGTTTGTTATATGGATATCGACACATCTTCACGTAGATGGAATTATGTCGCTATCTATCAGTCTACGTATATTGTCATATGTAGATAGATTTTTCCCCAAGAAAGTGAATCTAGCTGAATTGAAACACCACAACGTAGATTATTGTATTTGCATTGAAATATCTCGATGTATTCTAGTAAACATGGATAGTTATAGCGTTGTGTAGATGGATATGTTGAGATAAGCATCTTTATGAAGATATGTATCTGAATTGATGTAGCACTATATAATTTGGTTTCGGTCTACAGATATATCTCCAAACATAAGCTTACATGTTATCGGATTTACCTTCATGTAGTTTGTTATATGCATATAGATACTTCTACACGTAGTTGGAATTATGTAGCTATCTATCAGTCTACGTATATTGTCATATGTAGATAGATTTTTCCCCAAGAAAGTGAATCTAGCTGAATTGAAACACCACAACGTAGATTATTGTATTTGCATTGAAATATCTCAATGTATTCTAGTAAACATGGATAGTTATAGCGATGTGAGGATGGATATGTTGAGATAAGCATCTTAATGAGGATGGAAAGATATGTATTCAACCACTTCAACGTTGATATATGTATCTCGATTGATATAACACGATGTGATTTGGTTTCTGTCTATAGATATGTATCCAGATAAAAGCTTACATGTTGTTAGATTTATCTTCATGTAGTTTGTTATATGGATATCGACACATCTTCACGAAGATGGAATTATGTAGCTTTCTATCAGTCTACGTATATTGTCATATGTAGATAGATTTTTCCCCAAGAAGTGAATCTATCTGAACTGAAACAACACAACGTAGATTAATGTATTTGCATTGAAATATCTCGATGTATTCTAGTAAACATGGATAGTTATAGCGATGTCTAGATGAATATGTTGAGATAAGCATCTTAATGAAGATGGAAACATATGTATTCAACCACTTCAACGTTGATATATGTATCTCGATTGATGTAGCACGATATAATTTGGTTTCGGTCTACAGATATATCTCCAAACATAAGCTTACATGTTATCGCATTTATCTTCATGTAGTTTGTTATATGCATATAGATACTTCTAAACGTAGTTGGAATTATGTAGCTATCTATTAGTCTACGTATATGGTCATATGTAGATAGATTTTTCCCCAAGTATGTGAATCTAGCTGAATTGAAACACCACAACGTAGATTATTGTATTTGCATTGAAATATCTCGATGTGTTCTAGGAAACATGGATAGTTATAGGGATGTGAGGATGGATATGTTGAGATTAGCATCTTAATGAGGATGGAAAGATATGTTTTCAACCACTTCAACGTTGATATATGTATCTCGATTGATATAACTCGATGTGATTTGGTTTCTGTCTATAGATATGTATCCAGATAAAAGCTTACAAGTTGTCAGATTTATCTTCATGTAGTTTGTTATATGGATATCGACACATCTTCACGTAGATGGAATTATGTAGCTATCTATCAGTCTACGTATATTGTCATATGTAGATAGATTTTTCCCCAAGTATGTGAATCTAGCTGAATTGAAACACCACAACGTAGATTATTGTATTTGCATTGAAATATCTCGATGTATTCTAGTAAACATGGATAGTTATAGCGATGTGAGGATGGATATGTTGAGATAAGCATCTTAATGAAGATAGAAAGATATGTATTCAACCACATCAACGTTGATATATGTATCTCGATTGATATAACACGATGTGATTTGGTTTCTGTCTATAGATATGTATCCAGATAAAAGCTTACATGTTGTCAGGTTTATCTTTATGTAGTTTGTTATATGAATATCGACACATCTTCACGTAGACGGAATTATGTAGCTATCTATCAGTCTACGTATATTGTCATATGTAGATAGATTTTTCCCCAAGAAAGTGAATCTAGCTGAATTGAAACACAGCAAAGTAGATTATTGTTTTTGCATTCAAATATCTCGATGTATTCTAGTAAACATGGATAGTTATAGCGATGTGTAGATGGATATGTTGAGAAAAGCATCTTAATGAAGATGGAAACATATGTATTCAACCACTTCAACGTTGATATATGTATCTCGATTGATGTAGCACGATATAATTTGGTTTCGGTCTACAGATATATCTCCAAACATAAGCTTACATGTTATCGGATTTATCTTCATGTAGTTTGTTAGATGCATATAGATACTTCTACACGTAGTTGGAATTATGTAGCTATCTATCAGTCTACATATATTGTAATATGTAGATAAATTTTTCCCCAAGTATGTGAATCTAGCTGAATTGAAACAACACAACGTAGATTATTGTATTTGCATTGAAATATCTCGATGTTTTCTAGTAAACATAGATAGTTATAGCGATGTGAGGATGGATATGTTGAGATAAGCATCTTAATGAAGATGGAAAGATATGTATTCAACCACTTCAACGTTCATATATGTATCTCTATTGATATAACCCGATGTGATTTCGTTTCAGTCTATAGATATGTATCCAGATAAAAGCTTACATGTTGTCAGATTTATCTTCATGTAGTTTGTTATATGGATATGGACACATCTTCAGGTAGATGGAATTATGTAGCTATCTATCAGTCTACGTATATTGTCATATGTAGATAGATTTTTCCACAAGAAAGTGAATCTAGCTGAATTGAAACACCACAACGTAGATTATTGTATTTGCATTGAAATATCTCGATGTATTCTAGTAAACATGGATAGTTATAGCGATGTGTAGATGGATATGTTGAGATAAGCATCTTAATGAAGATATGTATCCCGATTGGTGTAGCACGTTATATTTTGGTATCGGTCTACAGATATTTCTACAAGCATAAGCTTACATGTTATCGGATTTATCTTCATATAATTTGTTGTATGCATATAGATACTTCTACACGTAGTTGGAATTATGTAGCTGTCTATCAGTCTACGTATATTGTCATATGTAGATAGATTTTTCCCCAAGAAAGTGAATCTAGCGGAATTGAAACACCACAAAGTAGATTATTGTATTTGCATTGAAATATCTCGATGTTTTCTAGTAAACATGGATAGTTATAGCGATGTGTAGATGGATATGTTGAGATAAGCATCTTAATGAAGATGGAAAGATATGTATTCAACAACTTCAACGTTAATATATGTATCTCGATTGATATAACACGATGTGATTTGGTTTCTGTCTATAGATATGTATCCAGATAAAAGTTTACATGATGTCAGATTTATCTTCATGTAGTTTGTTATATTGATATCGACACATCTTCACGTAGATGGAATTATGTAGCTATCTATCAGTCTACGTATATTGTCATATGTAGATAGATTTTTCGCCAAGAAAGTGAATCCAGCTGAATTGAAACACCACAACGTAGATTATTGTATTTGCATTGAAATATGTATTTAATGTAAACATGGATAGTTATAGCGATGTGAGGATGGATATGTTGAGATAAGCATCTTAATGAAGATGGAAAGATATGTATTCAACCACTTCAACGTTGATATATGTATATCGATTGATATAACACGATGTGATTTGGTTTCTGTCCATAGATATGTATCCAGATAAAAGTTTACATGATGTCAGATTTATCTTCATGTAGTTTGTTATATTGATATCGACACATCTTCACGTAGATGGAATTATGTAGCTATCTATCAGTCTACGTATATTGTCATATGTAGATAGATTTCTCCCCAAGAAAGTGAATCTAGCTGAACTGAAACACCACAACGTAGATTAATGTATTTGCATTGAAATATCACGATGTATTCTAGTAAACATGGATAGTTATTGCGATGTGCAGATGAATATGTTGAGATAAGCATCTTAATGAAGATGGAAACATATGTATTCAACCACTTCAACGTTGATATATGTATCTCGATTGATGTAGCACGATATAATTTGGTTTCGGTCTACAGATATATCTCCAAACATAAGCTTACATGTTATCGGATTTATCTTCATGTAGTTTGTTATATGCATATAGATACTTCTACACGTAGTTGGAATTATGTAGCTATCTATCAGTCTACGTATATTGTCATATGTAGATAGATTTTTCCCCAAGAAAGTGAATCTAGCTGAATTGAAACACCACAAAGGAGATTATTGTTTTTGCATTGAAATATATCGATGTATTCTAGTAAACAGGGATAGTTATAGCGATATGTAGAAGGATATGTTGAGATAAGCATCTTAATGAATTGGAAACATATGTATTCAACCACTTCAACGTTGATATATGTATCTCGATTGATATAGCACGATGTGATTTGGTTTCTGTCTATAGATATGTATCCAGATAAAAGCTTACATGTTGTCAGATTTATCTTTATGTAGTTTGTTATATGGATTTCGACACATCTTCACGTAGATGGAATTATGTAGCAATCTATCAGTCTACGTATATTGTCATATGTAGATAGATTTTTCCCAAAGAAAGTGAATCTAGCTGAATTGAAACATTACAAGGTAGATTATTGTATTTGCATTGAAATATCTCGATGTATTCTAGTAAACATGGATAGTTATAGCGATGTGTAGATGGATATGTTGAGATAAGCATTTTAGTGCAGATGGAAAGATATGTATTCAACCACTTCACCGTTGATATATGTATCTCGATTGATGTAGCACGATATAATTTGGTTTCGGTCTACAGATATATCTCCAAACATAAGCTTACATGTTATCAGATTTATCTTCATGTAGTTTGTTATATGTATATAGATACTTCTACATGTAGTTGGAATTATGTATCTATCTATCAGTCTACGTATATTGTCATATGTAGATAGATTTTTCCCCAAGAAAGTGAATATAGCTGAATTGAAACACCACAACGTAGATTATTGTATTTGCATTGAAATATCTCGATGTATTCTAGTAAACATGGATAGTTATAGCGATGTGTAGATGGATATTTTGAGATAAGCATCTTAATGAAGATATGTATCTCGATTGGTGTAGCACGATATATTTTGGTATCGGTCTACAGATATTTCTACAAGCATAAGCTTACATGTTATCGGATTTATCTTCATATAATTTGTTGTATGCATATAGATACTTCTACACGTAGTTGGAATTATGTAGCTATCTATCAGTCTACGTATATTGTCATATGTAGATAGATTTTTCCCCAAGAAACTGAATCTAGCTGAATTGAAACACCACAAAGTAGATTATTGTATTTGCATTGAAATATCTCGATGTATTCTAGTAAACATGGATAGTTATAGCGATGTGTAGATGGATATGTTGAGATAAGCATCTTAATGAAGATGGAAAGATATGTATTCAACAACTTCAACGTTAATATATGTATCTCGATTGATGTAGCACGATATAATTTGGTTTCGGTCTACAGATATGTCTCCAAACATAAGCTTACATGTTATCGGATTTATCTTCATGTAGTTTGTTATATGGATATCGACACATCTTCACGTAGATGGAATTATGTTGCTATCTATCAGTCTACGTATAATGTCATATGTAGATAGATTTTTCCCCATGAAAACGAATCTAGCTGAATTGAAACACCACAAAGGAGATTATTGTTTTTGCATTGAAATATCTCGATGTATTCTAGTAAACATGGATAGTTATAGCGATATGTAGATGGATATGTTGAGATAAGCATCTTAATGAAGATGGAAAGATATGTATTCAACCACTTCAACGTTGATATATGTATCTCTATTGATATAACCCGATGTGATTTCGTTTAAGTCTATAGATATGTATCCAGATAAAAGCTTACATGTTGTCAGGTTTATCTTCATGTAGTTTGTTATATGGATTTCGACACATCTTCATGTAGATGGAATTATGTAGCTATCTATCAGTCTACGTATATTGTCATATGTAGATAGATTTTTCCCCAAGAAAGTAAATCTAGCTGAATTGAAACACCACAACGTAGATTATTGTATTTGCATTGAAATATCTCGATGTATTCTAGTAAACATGGATAGTTATAGCGATGTGTAGATGGATATGTTGAGATAAGCATCTTAATGAAGATATGTATCTCGATTGGTGTAGCACGATATATTTTGGTATCGGTCTACAGATATTTCTACAAGCATAAGCTTACATGTTATCGGATTTATCTTCATATAATTTGTTGTATGCATATAAATACTTCTACACGTAGTTGGAATTATGTAGCTATCTATCAGTCTACGTATATTGTCATATGTAGATAGATTTTACCCCAGGAAAGTGAATCTAGCTGAATTGAAACACCACAACGTAGATTATTGTATTTGCATTGAAAAATCTCGATGTACTCTAGCAACCATGGATAGTTATAGCGATGTGAAGATGGATATGTTGAGATAAGCATCTTAATGACAATGGAAACATATGTATTCAACCACTTCAACGTTGATATATGTATCCCGATTGATATAGCACGATGTGATTTGGTTTCTGTCTATATATATGTATCCAGATAAAAGCTTACATGTTGTCAGATTTATCTTCATGTAGTTTGTTATATGGATTTCGACACATCTTCACGTAGATGGAATTATGTAGCTATCAGTCTACGTATATTGTCATATATAGATAGATTTTTCATCAAGAAAGTAAATCTAGCTGAATTGAAACACCACAACGTAGATTATTGTATTTGCATTGAAATATCTCGATGTATTCTAGTAAACATGGATAGTTATAGCGATGTGTAGATGGATATGTTGAGATAAGCATCTTAATGAAGATATGTATCTGAATTGATGTAGCACGATATAATTTGGTTTCGGTCTACAGATATATCTCCAAACATAAGCTTACATGTTATCGGATTAATCTTCATGTAGTTTGTTATATGCATATAGATACTTCTACACGTAGTTGGAATTATGTAACTATCTATCAGTCTACGTATATTGTCATATGTAGATCGATTTTTCCCCAAGTATGTGAATCTAGCTGAATTGAAACACCACAACGTAGATTATTGTATTTGCATTGAAATATCTCGATGTATTCTAGTGAACATGGATAGTTATAGCGATGTGAGGATGGATATGTTGAGATAAGCATCTTAATGAAGATAGAAAGATATGTATTCAACCACATCAACGTTGATATATGTATCTCGATTGATATAACACGATGTGATTTGGTTTCTGTCTATAGATATGTATCCAGATAAAAGCTTACATGTTGTCAGGTTTATCTTTATGTAGTTTGTTATATGAATATCGACACATCTTCACGTAGACGGAATTATGTAGCTATCTATCAGTCTACGTATATTGTCATATGTAGATAGATTTTTCCCCAAGAAAGTGAATCTAGCTGAATTGAAACACAGCAAAGTAGATTATTGTTTTTGCATTCAAATATCTCGATGTATTCTAGTAAACATGGATAGTTATAGCGATGTGTAGATGGATATGTTGAGAAAAGCATCTTAATGAAGATGGAAACATATGTATTCAACCACTTCAACGTTGATATATGTATCTCGATTGATGTAGCACGATATAATTTGGTTTCGGTCTACAGATATATCTCCAAACATAAGCTTACATGTTATCGGATTTATCTTCATGTAGTTTGTTAGATGCATATAGATACTTCTACACGTAGTTGGAATTATGTAGCTATCTATCAGTCTACATATATTGTAATATGTAGATAAATTTTTCCCCAAGTATGTGAATCTAGCTGAATTGAAACAACACAACGTAGATTATTGTATTTGCATTGAAATATCTCGATGTTTTCTAGTAAACATAGATAGTTATAGCGATGTGAGGATGGATATGTTGAGATAAGCATCTTAATGAAGATGGAAAGATATGTATTCAACCACTTCAACGTTCATATATGTATCTCTATTGATATAACCCGATGTGATTTCGTTTCAGTCTATAGATATGTATCCAGATAAAAGCTTACATGTTGTCAGATTTATCTTCATGTAGTTTGTTATATGGATATGGACACATCTTCAGGTAGATGGAATTATGTAGCTATCTATCAGTCTACGTATATTGTCATATGTAGATAGATTTTTCCACAAGAAAGTGAATCTAGCTGAATTGAAACACCACAACGTAGATTATTGTATTTGCATTGAAATATCTCGATGTATTCTAGTAAACATGGATAGTTATAGCGATGTGTAGATGGATATGTTGAGATAAGCATCTTAATGAAGATATGTATCCCGATTGGTGTAGCACGATATATTTTGGTATCGGTCTACAGATATTTCTACAAGCATAAGCTTACATGTTATCGGATTTATCTTCATATAATTTGTTGTATGCATATAGATACTTCTACACGTAGTTGGAATTATGTAGCTGTCTATCAGTCTACGTATATTGTCATATGTAGATAGATTTTTCCCCAAGAAAGTGAATCTAGCGGAATTGAAACACCACAAAGTAGATTATTGTATTTGCATTGAAATATGTATTTAATGTAAACATGGATAGTTATAGCGATGTGAGGATGGATATGTTGAGATAAGCATCTTAATGAAGATGGAAAGATATGTATTCAACCACTTCAACGTTGATATATGTATATCGATTGATATAACACGATGTGATTTGGTTTCTGTCCATAGATATGTATCCAGATAAAAGTTTACATGATGTCAGATTTATCTTCATGTAGTTTGTTATATTGATATCGACACATCTTCACGTAGATGGAATTATGTAGCTATCTATCAGTCTACGTATATTGTCATATGTAGATAGATTTCTCCCCAAGAAAGTGAATCTAGCTGAACTGAAACACCACAACGTAGATTAATGTATTTGCATTGAAATATCACGATGTATTCTAGTAAACATGGATAGTTATTGCGATGTGCAGATGAATATGTTGAGATAAGCATCTTAATGAAGATGGAAACATATGTATTCAACCACTTCAACGTTGATATATGTATCTCGATTGATGTAGCACGATATAATTTGGTTTCGGTCTACAGATATATCTCCAAACATAAGCTTACATGTTATCGGATTTATCTTCATGTAGTTTGTTATATGCATATAGATACTTCTACACGTAGTTGGAATTATGTAGCTATCTATCAGTCTACGTATATTGTCATATGTAGATAGATTTTTCCCCAAGAAAGTGAATCTAGCTGAATTGAAACACCACAAAGGAGATTATTGTTTTTGCATTGAAATATATCGATGTATTCTAGTAAACAGGGATAGTTATAGCGATATGTAGAAGGATATGTTGAGATAAGCATCTTAATGAATTGGAAACATATGTATTCAACCACTTCAACGTTGATATATGTATCTCGATTGATATAGCACGATGTGATTTGGTTTCTGTCTATAGATATGTATCCAGATAAAAGCTTACATGTTGTCAGATTTATCTTTATGTAGTTTGTTATATGGATTTCGACACATCTTCACGTAGATGGAATTATGTAGCAATCTATCAGTCTACGTATATTGTCATATGTAGATAGATTTTTCCCCAAGAAAGTGAATCTAGCTGAATTGAAACATTACAAGGTAGATTATTGTATTTGCATTGAAATATCTCGATGTATTCTAGTAAACATGGATAGTTATAGCGATGTGTAGATGGATATGTTGAGATAAGCATTTTAGTGCAGATGGAAAGATATGTATTCAACCACTTCACCGTTGATATATGTATCTCGATTGATGTAGCACGATATAATTTGGTTTCGGTCTACAGATATATCTCCAAACATAAGCTTACATGTTATCAGATTTATCTTCATGTAGTTTGTTATATGTATATAGATACTTCTACATGTAGTTGGAATTATGTATCTATCTATCAGTCTACGTATATTGTCATATGTAGATAGATTTTTCCCCAAGAAAGTGAATATAGCTGAATTGAAACACCACAACGTAGATTATTGTATTTGCATTGAAATATCTCGATGTATTCTAGTAAACATGGATAGTTATAGCGATGTGTAGATGGATATTTTGAGATAAGCATCTTAATGAAGATATGTATCTCGATTGGTGTAGCACGATATATTTTGGTATCGGTCTACAGATATTTCTACAAGCATAAGCTTACATGTTATCGGATTTATCTTCATATAATTTGTTGTATGCATATAGATACTTCTACACGTAGTTGGAATTATGTAGCTATCTATCAGTCTACGTATATTGTCATATGTAGATAGATTTTTCCCCAAGAAACTGAATCTAGCTGAATTGAAACACCACAAAGTAGATTATTGTATTTGCATTGAAATATCTCGATGTATTCTAGTAAACATGGATAGTTATAGCGATGTGTAGATGGATATGTTGAGATAAGCATCTTAATGAAGATGGAAAGATATGTATTCAACAACTTCAACGTTAATATATGTATCTCGATTGATGTAGCACGATATAATTTGGTTTCGGTCTACAGATATGTCTCCAAACATAAGCTTACATGTTATCGGATTTATCTTCATGTAGTTTGTTATATGGATATCGACACATCTTCACGTAGATGGAATTATGTTGCTATCTATCAGTCTACGTATAATGTCATATGTAGATAGATTTTTCCCCATGAAAACGAATCTAGCTGAATTGAAACACCACAAAGGAGATTATTGTTTTTGCATTGAAATATCTCGATGTATTCTAGTAAACATGGATAGTTATAGCGATATGTAGATGGATATGTTGAGATAAGCATCTTAATGAAGATGGAAAGATATGTATTCAACCACTTCAACGTTGATATATGTATCTCTATTGATATAACCCGATGTGATTTCGTTTAAGTCTATAGATATGTATCCAGATAAAAGCTTACATGTTGTCAGGTTTATCTTCATGTAGTTTGTTATATGGATTTCGACACATCTTCATGTAGATGGAATTATGTAGCTATCTATCAGTCTACGTATATTGTCATATGTAGATAGATTTTTCCCCAAGAAAGTAAATCTAGCTGAATTGAAACACCACAACGTAGATTATTGTATTTGCATTGAAATATCTCGATGTATTCTAGTAAACATGGATAGTTATAGCGATGTGTAGATGGATATGTTGAGATAAGCATCTTAATGAAGATATGTATCTCGATTGGTGTAGCACGATATATTTTGGTATCGGTCTACAGATATTTCTACAAGCATAAGCTTACATGTTATCGGATTTATCTTCATATAATTTGTTGTATGCATATAAATACTTCTACACGTAGTTGGAATTATGTAGCTATCTATCAGTCTACGTATATTGTCATATGTAGATAGATTTTACCCCAGGAAAGTGAATCTAGCTGAATTGAAACACCACAACGTAGATTATTGTATTTGCATTGAAAAATCTCGATGTACTCTAGCAACCATGGATAGTTATAGCGATGTGAAGATGGATATGTTGAGATAAGCATCTTAATGACAATGGAAACATATGTATTCAACCACTTCAACGTTGATATATGTATCCCGATTGATATAGCACGATGTGATTTGGTTTCTGTCTATATATATGTATCCAGATAAAAGCTTACATGTTGTCAGATTTATCTTCATGTAGTTTGTTATATGGATTTCGACACATCTTCACGTAGATGGAATTATGTAGCTATCAGTCTACGTATATTGTCATATATAGATAGATTTTTCATCAAGAAAGTAAATCTAGCTGAATTGAAACACCACAACGTAGATTATTGTATTTGCATTGAAATATCTCGATGTATTCTAGTAAACATGGATAGTTATAGCGATGTGTAGATGGATATGTTGAGATAAGCATCTTAATGAAGATATGTATCTGAATTGATGTAGCACGATATAATTTGGTTTCGGTCTACAGATATATCTCCAAACATAAGCTTACATGTTATCGGATTAATCTTCATGTAGTTTGTTATATGCATATAGATACTTCTACACGTAGTTGGAATTATGTAACTATCTATCAGTCTACGTATATTGTCATATGTAGATCGATTTTTCCCCAAGTATGTGAATCTAGCTGAATTGAAACACCACAACGTAGATTATTGTATTTGCATTGAAATATCTCGATGTATTCTAGTGAACATGGATAGTTATAGCGATGTGAGGATGGATATGTTGAGATAAGCATCTTAATGAGGATGGATATGTATTCAACCACTTCAACGTTGAGATATGTATCTCGATTGATATAACACGATGTGATTTGGTTTCTGTCTATAGATATGTATCCAGATAAAAGCTTACATGTTGTCAGATCTATCTTCATGTAGTTTGTTATATGGATATCGACACATCTTCACGTAGAGGGAATTATGTAGCTATCTATCAGTCTACGTATATTGTCATATGTAGATAGATTTTTCCCTAAGAAAGTTAATCTAGCAGAACTGATCACCACAACGTAGATTAATGTATTTTCATTGAAATATCACGATGTATTCTAGTAAACATGGATAGTTATTGCGATGTGCAGACGAATATGTTGAGATAAGCATCTTAATGAAGATGGAAACATATGTATTCAACCACTTCAACGTTGATATATGTATCTCGATTGATGCAGCACGATATAATTTGGTTTCGGTCTACAGATATATCTCCAAACATAAGCTTACATTTTATCGGATTTATCTTCATGTAGTTTGTTATATGCATATAGATACTTCCACACGTAGTTGGAATTATGTAGCTATCTATCAGTCTACGTATATTGTCATATGTAGATAGATTTTTCCCCAAGAAAGTGAATCTAGCTGAATTGAAACACCACAACGTAGATTATTGTATTTGCATTGAAATATCTCGATGTATTCTAGTAAACATGGATAGTTATAGCGACGTTTAGATGGATATGTTGAGATAAGCATCTTAATGAAGCTATGTATCTCGATTGGTGTAGCACGATATAATTTGGTTTCGGTCTACAGATATTTCTACAAACATAAGCTTACATGTTATCGGATTTATCTTCATGTAATTTGTTATATGCATATAGATACATCTACACGTAGTTGGAATTATGTAGCTATCTATCAGTCTATGTATATTGTCATATGTAGATAAATTTTTCCTCAAGAAAGTGAATCTAGCTGAATTGAAACAACACAAAGTAGATTATTGTGTTTGCATTGAAATATCTCGATGTATTCTAGTAAACATGGATAGTTATAGCGATGTGTAGATGGATATGTTGAGATAAGCATCTTAATGACAATGGAAACATATGTATTCAACCACTTCAACGTTGATATATGTATCTCGATTGATGTAGCACGATGTGATTTGGTTTCTGTCTATAGATATGTATCCAGATAAAAGCTTACATGTTATCAGATTTATCTTCATGTAGTTTGTTATATGGATTTCGACACATCTTCACGTAGATGGAATTATGTAGCTATATATCAGTCTACGTATATTGTCATATGTAGATAGATTTTTCCCCAAGAAAGTAAATCTAGCTGAATAGAAACACCAGAACGTAGATTATTGTATTTGCATTGAAATATCTCGATGTATTCTAGTAAACATGGAAAGTTATAGCGATGTGTAGATGGATATGTTGAGATAAGCATCTTAATGAAGATATGTATCTGAATTGATGTAGCACGATATAATTTGGTTTCGGTCTACAGATATATCTCCAAACATAAGCTTACATGTTATCGGATTTATCTTCATGTAGTTTGTTATATGCATATAGATACTTCTACACGTAGTTGGAATTATGTAACTGTCTATCAGTCTACGTATATTGTCATATGTAGATAGATTTTCCCCAAGAAAGTGAATCTAGCTGAATTGAAACACCACAAAGTAGATTATTGTATTTGCATTGAAATATCTCGATGTATTCTAGTAAACATGGAAAGTTATAGCGATGTGTAGATGGATATGTTGAGATAAGCATCTTAATGAAGATGGAAAGATATGTATTCAACAACTTCAACGTTAATATATGTATCTCGATTGATGTAGCACGATATAATTTGGTTTCGGTCTACAGATATATCTCCAAACATAAGCTTACATGTTATCGGATTTATCTTCATGTAGTTTGTTATATGGATATCGACACATCTTCACGTAGATGGAATTATGTAGCTATCTATTACTCTACGTATAATGTCATATGTAGATAGACTTTTCCCCATGAAAGTGAATCTAGCTGAATTGAAACACCACAAAGGAGATTATTGTTTTTGCATTGAAATATCTCGATGTATTCTAGTAAACATGGATAGTTAAAGCGATATGTAGATGGATATGTTGAGATAAGCATCTTAATGAAGATGGAAACATATGTATTCAACCACTTCAACGTTGATATATGTATCTCTATTGATATAACCCGATGTGATTTCGTTTCAGTCTATAGATATGTATCCAGATAAAAGCTTACATGTTGTCAGATTTATCTTCATGTAGTTTGTTATATGGATATGGACACATCTTCACGTAGATGGAATTATGTAGCTATCTATCAGTCTACGTATATTGTCATATGCAGATAGATTTTTCCCCAAGAAAGTGAATCTAGCTGAATTGAAACACCACAACGTAGATTATTGTATTTGCATTGAAATATCTCGATGTATTCTAGTAAACATGGAGAGTTATAGCGATGTGTAGATGGATATGTTGAGATAAGCATATTAATGAAGATGGAAAGATATGTATTCAACCACTTCAACGTTGATATATGTATCTCAATTGATATAACACGATATAATTTGGTTTCGGTCTACAGATATAGCTCCAAACATAAGCTTACATGTTATCAGATTTATCTTCATGTAGTTTGTTATATGTATATAGATACTTCTACGCGTAGTTGGAATTATGTAGCTATCTATCAGTCTACGTATATAGTCATATGTAGATAGATTTTTCCCCAAGAAGGTGAATCTAGCTGAATTGAAACACCTCAACGTAGATTATTGAATTTGCATTGAAATATCTCGATGTACTCTATTAAGCATGGATAGTTATAGCGATGTGTAGACGGATATGTTGAAATAAGCATCTTAATGACAATGGAAACATATGTATTCAACCACTTCAACGTTGATATATGTATCTCGATTGATATAACACGATGTGATTTGGTTTCTGTCTATAGATATGTATCCAGATAAAAGCTTACATGTTGTCAGATTTATCTTCATGTAGTTTGTTATATAGATATCGACACATCTTCACGTAGATGGAATTATGTAGCTATCTATCAGTCTACGTATATTGTCATATGTAGATAGATTTTTCCCCAAGAAAGTGAATCTAGCTGAATTGAAACACCACAACGTAGATTATTGTATTTGCATTGAAATATCTCGATATATTCTAGTAAACATGGATAGTTATAGCGATGTGTAGATGGATATGTTGAGATAAGCATTTTGTTGCAGATGGAAAGATATGTATTCAACCACTTCACCGTTGATATATGTATCTCGATTGATGTAGCAAGATATAATTTGGTTTCGGTCTACAGATATATCTCCAAAAATAAGCTTACATGTTATCGGATTTATCTTTATGTAGTTTGTTATATGCATATAGATACTTCTATACGTAGTTGGAATTATGTAGCTATCTATCAGTCTACGTATATTGTCATATGTAGATAGATTTTCCCCCAAGAAAGTGAATCTAGCTGATTTGAAACACCACAACGTAGATTATTGTATTTGCATTGAAATATCTCGATGTATTCTAGTAAACATGGATAGTTATAGCGATGTGAGGATGGATATGTTGAGATAAGCATCTTAATGAGGATGGAAAGATATGTATTCAACCACTTCAACGTTGATATATGTATCTCGATTGATATAACACGATGTGATTTGGTTTCTGTCTATAGATATGTATCCAGATAAAAGCTTACATGTTGTCAGATTTATCTTCATGTAGTTTGTTATATAGATATCGACACATCTTCACGTAGATGGAATTATGTAGCTATCTATCAGTCTACGTATATTGTCATATGTAGATAGATTTTTCCCCAAGAAAGTGAATCTAGCTGAATTGAAACACCACAACGTAGATTATTGTATTTGCATTGAAAAATCTCGATGTATTCTAGTAAACATGGATAGTTATAGCGATGTGTAGATGGATATGTTGAGATAAGCATCTTAATGAAGATATGTATCTCAATTGGGGTAGCACGATATAATTTGGTTTCGGTCTACAAATATATCTACAAACATAGGCGTGCATGTTATCGGATTGATCTTCATGTAGTTTGTTATATGCATATAGATACTTCTACACGTAGTTGGAATTATGTAGCTATCTATCAGTCTACGTATATTGTCATATTTAGATAGATTTTACCCCAAGAAGTGAATCTAGCTGAATTGAAACACCACAACGTAGATTATTGTATTTGCATTGAAATATCTCGATGTATTCTAGTAAACATGGATAGTTATAGCGATGTGTAGATGGATATGTTGAGATTAGCATCTTAATGAAGATGGAAAGATATGTATTCAACCACATCAACGTTGATATATGTATCTCGATTGATGTAGCACGATATAATTTCGTTTCGGTCTACAGATATATCTCCAAATATAAGCTTACATGTTATCAGATTTACCTTCATGTAGTTTGTTATATGAATATAGATACTTCTACACGTAGTTGGAATTATGTAGCAATCTATCAGTCTACGTATATTGTCATATTTAGATAGATTTTTCCCCAAGAAAGTGAATCTAGCTGAATTGAAACACCACAACGTAGATTATTGTATTTGCATTGAAATATCTCGATGTATTCTAGTAAACATGGATAGTTAAAGCGATGCGTAGATGAATATGTTGAGATAAGCATCTTAATGAAGATGGAAAAATATGTATTCAACCACTTGAACGTTGATATATGTATCTCGATTGATATAACACGATGTGATTTGGTTGATGTCTATAGATATGTATCCAGATAAAACCTTAAATGTTGTCTGATTTATCTTTATGTAGTTTGGTATATGGATATCGAAACATCTTCACTTAGATGGAATTATGTTGCTATCTATCAGTCTACGTATATTGTCATATGTAGATAGATTTTTCCCCAAGAATGTGAATCTAGCTGAATTGAAACACCACAACGTAGATTATTGTATTTGCATTGAAATATCTCGATGTATTCTAATAAACATGGATAGTTATAGCGATGTGAGGATGGATATGTTGAGATAAGCATCTTAATGAAGATGGAAACATATGTATTCAACCACTTCAACGTTGATATATGTATCTCGATTGTTATAACACGATACGATTTGGTTTATGTCTATAGATATGTATCCAGATAAAACCTTAAATGTTGTCTGATTTATCTTTATGTAGTTTGGTATATGGATATCGACACATCTTCACGTAGATGGAATTATGTAGCTATCTATCAGTCTACGTATAATGTCATATGTAGATAGATTTTTCCCCAAGAAAGTGAATCTAGCTGAATTGAAACACCACAACGTAGATTATTGTATTTGCATTGAAATATCTCGATGTATTCTAGTAAACTTGGATAGTTATAGCGATGTGTAGATGGATATGTTGAGATTAGCATCTTAATGAAGATGGAAAGATATGTATTCAACCACATCAACGTTGATATATGTACCTCGATTGATGTAGCACGATATAATTTGGTTTCGGTCTACAGATATATCTCCAAACATAAGCTTACATGTTATCGGATTTATCTTCATGTAGTTTGTTTTGTGAATATAGATACTTCTACACGTAGTTGGAACTATGTAGCTATCTATCAGTCTACGTATATTGTCATATGTAGATAGATTTTTCCCCAAGAAAGTGAATCTAGCTGAATTGAAACACCACAACGTAGATTATTGTATTTGCATTGAAATATCTCGATGTAATCTAGTAAACATGGATAGTTATAGCGATGTGTAGATGGATATGTTGAGATAAGCATCTTAATGAAGATGGAAAGATATGTATTCAACCACATCAACGTTGATATATGTATCTGAATTGATGTAGCACGATATAATTTGGTTTCGGTCTACAGATATATCTCCAAACATAAGCTTACATGTTATCAGATTTATCTTCATCTAGTTTGTTATATGTATATAGATACTTCTACACGTAGTTGGAATTATGTAGCTATCTATCAGTCTACGTATATAGTCATATGTAGATAGATTTTTCCCCATGAAAGTGAATCTAGCTGAATTGAAACACCACAAAGTAGATTATTGTATTTGCATTGAAATATCTCGATGTATTCTAGTAAACATGGATAGTTATAGCGATGTGTAGATGGATATGTTGAGATAAGCATCTTAATGAAGATGGAAACATATGTATTCAACCACTTCAACGTTGATATATGTATGTCGATTGATATAACACAATGTGATTTGGTTTCTGTCTATAGATATGTATCCAGATAAAAGCTTACATGTTGTCAGATTTATCTTCATGTAGTTTGTTATATGGATATCGACACATCTTCACGTAGATGGAATTATGTAGCTATCTATCAGTCTACGTATATTGTCATATGTAGATAGATTTTTCCACAAGAATGTGAATCTAGCTAAATTGAAACACCACAACGTAGATTATTGTATTTGCATTGGAATATCTCGATGTATTCTAGTAAACATGGATAGTTATAGCGATGTGTAGATGGATATGTTGAGTGTAGCATCTTAATGAAGATAGAAACATATGTATTCAACCACTTCAACGTTGATATATGTATCTCGATTGATATAACACGATGTGATTTGGTTTCTGTCTATAGATATGTATCCAGATAAAAGCTTACATGTTGTAAGATTTATATTCATGTAGTTTGTTATATGGATATCGACACATCTTCACGTAGATGGAATTATGTAGCTATCTATCAGTTTTACGTATATTGTTATATGTAGATATATTTTTCCCCAAGAAAGTGAATCTAGCTGAACTGAAACACCACAACGTAGATTAATGTATTTGCATTGAAATATCTCGATGTATTCTAGTAAACATGGATAGTTATAGCGATGTGTAGATGGATATGTTGAGATAAGCATCTTAATGAAGATGGAAACATATGTATTCAACCACTTCAACGTTGATATATGTATCTCAATTGATGTAGCACTATATGATTTGGTTTCGGTCTACATATATATCTCCAAACATAAGCTTACATGTTATCGGATTTATCTTCATGTAGTTTGTTATATGCATATAGATACTTCTACACGTAGTTGGAATTATGTAGCTATCTATCAGTCTACGTATATTGTCATATGTAGATAGATTTTTCCCCAAGAAAGTGAATCTAGCTAAATTGAAACACCACAACGTAGATTAATGTATTTGCATTGAAATATCTCGATGTATTCTAGTAAACATGGATAGTTATAGCGATGTGTAGATGGAAATGTTGAGATAAGCATATTAATGAAGATGGAATTATATGTATTCAACCACTTCAACGTTGATATATGTATCTCGATTGATATAACACGATGTGATTTGGTTGATGTCTATAGATATGTATCCAGATAAAACCTTAAATGTTGTCTGATTTATCTTTATGTAGTTTGGTATATGGATATCGACACATCTTCACTTAGATGGAATTATGTAGCTATCTATCAGTCTACGTATATTGTCATATGTAGATCGATTTTTCCCCAAGAATGTGAATCTAGCTGAATTGAAACACCACAACGTAGATTATTGTATTTGCATTGAAATGTCTCGATGTATTCTAGTAACCATGGATAGTTATAGCGATGTGTAGATGGATATGTTGAGATAAGCATCTTAATGAAGATGGAAACATATGTATTCAACCACTTCAACGTTGATATATGTATCTCGATTGATGTAGCACTATATAATTTGGTTTCGGTCTACATATATATCTCCAAACATAAGCTTACATGTTATCGGATTTATCTTCATGTAGTTTGTTATATGCATATAGATACTTCTACAAGTAGTTGGAATTATGTAGCTATCTATCAGTCTACGTATATTGTCATATGCAGATAGATTTTTCCCCAAGAAAGTGAATCTAGCTGAATTGAAACACCACAACGTAGATTATTGTATTTGCATTGAAATATCTCGGTGTATTCTAGTAAACATGGATAGTTATAGCGATGTGTAGATGGATAGGTTGAGATAAGCATCTTAATGAAGATGGAAAGATATGTATTCAACCACTTTAACGTTGATATATGTATCTCTATTGATGTAGCACGATATAATTTGGTTTCGTTCTACAGATATATCTCCAAACATAAGCTTACATGTTACCAGATTTATCTTCATGTAGTTTCTTATATGTATATAGATACTTCTACACGTAGTTGGAATTATGTAGCTATCTATCAGTCTACGTATATTGTCATATGTAGATAGATTTGTCCCCAAGAAAGTGAATCTAGCTGAATTGAAACACCACAACGTAGATTTTTGTATTTGCATTCAAATATCTCGATGTTTTCTAGTAAACAAGGATAGTTATAGCGATATGTAGATGGATATGTTGAGATAAGCACCTTAATGAAGATGGAAAGATATGTGTTCAACAACATCATCGTTGATATATGTATCTAGATTGATGTAACACGATATAATTTGGTTTCGGTCTACAGATATATATCCAAACATAAGCTTACATGTTATCAGATTTATCTTCATGTAGTTTGTTATATGTATATAGATACTTCTATACGTAGTTTGAATTATGTAGCTAACTATTAGTTTACGTATATTGTCATATGTAGATAGATTTTTCCCCAAGAAAGTGAATCTAGCTGAATTGAAACCCCACAACGTAGATTATTGTATTTGCATTGAAATATCTCGATGTATTATATTAAACATGGAAAGTTATAGCGATGTGTAGATGGATATGTTGAGATAAGCATCTTAATGAAGATGGAAAGATATGTATTCAACCACTTCAACGTTGATATATGTATCTCTATTGATATAACACGATGTTATCTGGTTTCTGTCTATAGATATGTATCCAGATAAAGGCTTACATGTTGTCAGATTTATCTTCATGTACTTTATTATATGGATATAGACACATCTTCACGTAGATGGAATTATGTAGATATCTATCAGTCTACGTATATTGTCATATGTAGATAGATTTTTCCCAAAAGAAAGTGAATCTAGCTGAATTCAAACACCACAACGTAGATTATTGTATTTGCATTGAAATATCTCGATGTATTCTAGTAAACATGGATAGTTATAGCGATGTGTAGATGGATATGTTGAGTGTAGCATCTTAATGAAGATGGAAACATATGTATTCAACCACTTCAACATTGATATATGTATCTCGATTGATATAACACGATGTGATTTGGTTTCTGTCTATAGATATGTATCCAGATAAAGCCTTAAATGTTGTCTGATTTATCTTTATGTAGTTTGGTATATGGATATCGAAACATCTTCACTTAGATGGAATTATGTTGCTATCTATCAGTCTACGTATATTGTCATATGTAGATAGATTTTTCCCCAAGAATGTGAATCTAGCTGAATTGAAACACCACAACGTAGATTATTGTATTTGCATTGAAATATCTCGATGTATTCTAGTAAACATGGATAGTTATAGCGATGTGTTAGATGGATATGTTGAGATTAGCATCATAATGAAGATGGAAAGATATGTATTCAACCACATCAACGTTGATATATGTATCTCGATTGATGTAGCACGATATAATTTGGTTTCGGTCTACAGATATATCTCCAAACATAAGCTTACATGTTATCAGATTTATCTTCATGTAGTTTGTTATATGTATATAGATACTTCTACACGTACTTGGAATTATGTTGCTATCTATCAGTCTACGTATATTGTCATATGTAGATAGATTTTTCCACAAGAATGTGAATCTAGCTAAATTGAAACACCACAACGTAGATTATTGTATTTGCATTGGAATATCTCAATGTATTCTAGTAAACATGGATAGTTATAGCGATGTTTAGATGGATATGTTGAGTGTAGCATCTTAATGAAGATGGAAACATATGTATTCAACCACTTCAACGTTGATATATGTATCTCGATTGATATAACACGATGTGATTTGGTTTCTGTCTATAGATATGTATCCAGATAAAAGCTTACATGTTGTCAGATTTATCTTCATGTAGTTTGTGTTATGGATATCGACACATCTTCACGTAGATGGAATTATGTAGCTACCTATTAGTCTACGTATATTGTCATATGTAGATAGATTTTTCCCCAAGAAAGTGAATCTAGCTGAATTGAAACACCACAACGTAGATTATTGTATTTGCATTGAAATATCTCGATGTATTCTAGTAAACATGGATAGTTATAGCGATGTGTAGATGGATATGTTGAGATAAGCATCTTAATGAAGATGGAAAGATATGTATTCAACCACATCAACGTTGATATATGTATCTCGATTGTTATAACACGATGTGATTTGGTTTCGGTCTGCAGATATATCTCCAAACATAAGCTTACATGTTATCGGATTTATCTTTATGTAGTTTGTTATATGTATATAGATACTTCTACACGTAGTTTGAATTATGTAGCTATCTATCAGTCTACGTATATTGTCATATGTAGATAGATTTTTCCCCAAGAAAGTGAATCTAGCTGAATTGAAACACCACAACGTAGATTATTGTATTTGCAATGAAATATCTCGATGTATTCTAGTAAACATGGATAGTTATAGCGATGTGTAGATGGATATGTTGAGATAAGCATTTTGTTGCAGATGGAAAGATATGTATTCAACCACTTCAACGTTGATATATGTATCTCGATTGATGTAGCACGATATAATTTGGTTTCGGTCTACAGATATATCTCCAAACATAAGCTTACATGTTATCAGATTTATCTTCATGTAGTTTGTTATATGTATATAGATACTTCTACACGTAGTTGGAATTATGTAGCTATCTATCAGTCTACGTATATTGTCATATGTAGATAGATTTTTCCCCAAGAAAGTGAATCTAGCTGAATTGAAACACAACAACGTAGATTATTGTATTTGCATTGAAATATCTCGATATATTCAAGTAAACATGGATAGTTATAGCGATGTGAGGATGGATATGTTGAGATAAGCATCTTAATGAAGATGGAAACATATGTATTCAAAAACTTCAACGTTGATATATGTATCTCTATTGATATAACCCGATGTTATCTGATTTCAGTCTATAGATATGTATCCAGATAGAAGCTTACATGTTGTCAGATTTATCTTCATGTAGTTTGTGTTATGGATATCGACACATCTTCACGTAGATGGAATTATGTAGATATATATCAGTCTACGTATATTGTCATATGTAGATATATTTTACCCCAAGAAAGTGAATCTAGCTGAATTGAAACACCACAACGTAGATTATTGTATTTGCATTGAAATATCTCGATGCATTCTAGTAAACATGGATAGTTATAGCGATGTGTAGATGGATGTCTTGAGATAAGCATCTTAATGAAGATGGAAAGATGTGTATTCAACCACACCAACGTTGATATATGTATCTCGATTGATGTAGCACGATATTTTTTGGTTTCGGTCTACTGATATATCTCCAAACATAAGCTTACATGTCATCAGATTTATCTTCATGTAGTTTGTTATATGTATATAGATACTTCTACACGTAGCTGGAAGTATCTAGCTATCTATCAGTCTACGTATATTGTCATATGTAGATAGATTTTTCCCAAAGAAAGTGAATCTAGCTGAATTGAAACACCACAACGTAGATTATTTTATTTGCATTGAAATATCTCGATGTATTCTAGTAAACATGGATAGTTATAGCGATGTGTAGATGGATATGTTGAGATAAGCATCTTAATGAAGATGGAAAGATATGTATTCAACCACTTTAACGCTGAATTATGTATCTCGATTGATGTAGCACGATATAATTTGGTTTTGGTCTACAGATATATCTGCAAACATAAACTTACATGTTATCGGATTTATCTTCTTGTAGTTTGTTATATGCATATAGATACTTCTACACGTAGTTGGAATTATGTAGCTATCTATCAGTCTACGTATATTGTCATATGTAGATAGATTTTCCCCAAGAAAGTGAATCTAGCTGAATTGAAACACATCAACGTAGATTTTTGTATTTGCATTGAAATATCTCGATGTATTCTAGTAAACATGGATAGTTATAGCGATATGTAGATGGATATGTTGAGATAAGCATCTTAATGAAGATGGAAAGATATGTATTCAACCACTTCAACGTTGATATATGTATCTCGATTGATATAACACGATGTGATTTGGTTTCTGTCTATTGATATGTATCCAGATAAAAGCTTACATGTTGTCAGATTTATCTTCATGTAGTTTATTTTATGGATATCGACACATCTTCACGTAGATGGAATTATGTAGCTATCTATCAGTCTACGTATATTGTCATATGTTGACAGATTTTTCCCCAAGAAAGTGAATCTAGCTGAACTGAAACACCACAACGTAGATTAATGTATTTGCATTGAAATATCTCGATGTATTCTAGTAAACATGGATAGTTATAGCGATGTGTAGATGGATATGTTGAGATAAGCATCTTAATGAAGATGGAAAGATATGTATTCAACCACTTCAACGTTGATATATGTATCTCGATTGATATAACACGATGTGATTTGGTTTCTGTCTATAGATATGTATCCTGATAAAAGCTTACATGTTGTCAGATTTATCTTCATGTAGTTTGTTATGTGGATATCGACACATCTTCACGTAGATGGAATTATGTAGCTATCTATCAGTCTACGTATATTGTCATATGTAAATAGATTTTTCCCCAAGAAAGTGAATCTAGCTGAATTGAAACACCACAACGTAAATTATTGTATTTGCATTGAAATATCTCGATGTATTCTAGTAAACATGGATAGTTATAGCGATGTGTAGATGGATATGTTGAGATAAGCATCTTAATGAAGATGGAAAGATATCTATTCAACCACTTCAACATTGATATATGTATCTCGATTGATATAACACGATGTGATTTGGTTTCTGTCTATAGATATGTATCCAGATAAAAACTTACATGTTGTCAGATTTATCTTCATGTAGTTTGTTTTATGGATATCGACACATCTTCACGTAGATGGAATTATGTAGCTACCTATCAGTCTACGTATATTGTCATATGTAGATAGATTTTCCCCCAAGAAAGTGAATCTAGCTGAATTGAAACACCACAACGTAGATTATTGTATTTGCATTGAAATATCTCCATGTATTCTAGTAAACATGGATAGTTATAGGTATATGTAGATGGATATGTTGAGATAAGCATCTTAATGAAGATGGAAAGATATTTATTCAACCACATCAACGTTGATATATGTATCTCGATTGATGTAGCACGATATAATTTGGTTTCGGTCTACATATATATCTACAAACATAAGCTTACATGTTATCAGATATATCTTCATGTAGTTTGTTATATGTATATAGATACTTCTATACGTAGTTTGAATTATGTAGCTAACTATCAGTCTACGTATATTGTCATATGTAGATAGATTTTTCCCCAAGAAAGTGAATCTAGCTGAATTGAAACACCACAACGTAGATTATTGTATTTGCATTGAAATATCTCGATGTATTCTAGTAAACATGGATAGTTATAGCGATATGTAGATGGATATGTTGAGATAAGCATCTTAATGAAGATGGAAACATATGTATTCAACCACTTCAACGTTGATATATGTATCTCGATTGATATAACACGATGTGATTTGGTTTCTGTCTATAGATATGTATCCAGATAAAAGCTTACATGTTGTCAGATTTATCTTCATGTAATTTGTTATATGGATATCGACACATCTTCACGTAGATGGAATTATGTAGCTATCTATCAGTCTACGTATATTGTCATATGTAGATAGATTTTTCCCCAAGAAAGTGAATCTAGCTGAATTGAAACACCACAACGTAGATTATTGTATTTGCATTGAAATATCTCGATGTATTCTAGTAAACATGGATAGTTATAGCGATGTGCAGATGGATATGTTGAGATAAGCATCTTAATGAAGATATGTATCTCGATTGATGTAGCACGATTTAATTTGGTTTCGGTCTACAGATATGTCTACAAACAAAAGCTTACATGTTATCAGATTTATCTTCATGTAGTTTTTTATATGGATATAGATACTTCTACACGTAGTTGGAATTATGTAGCTATCTATCAGTCTACGTATATTGTCATATGTAGATAGATTTTTCCTCAAGAAAGTGAATTTAGCTGAATTGAAACACCACAACGTAGATTAATGTATTTGCATTAAAATATCTCGATGTATTCTAGTAAACAAACAGTGAATAATTACTGTAACTTTGATATAATGTATCTTGAATTACCTAAAGCCACACAAGATTACTATCTAAATTGAAAAATTATAATGTTGTAGAACGTTTTCTAATATTGATTGGAATTTTGTGCCAGATAGAATACGTAATTAACCACAAGCATCAGAAACTCAGCATGGACTTATATTTGTTGTGGAATACCTGAAGATGGCATCCTGAAGCAAATTTGCATATTCTTTCTCATTTTGGGTATCACTCATTCGTACTTTTGTAAATGTTCAGTCTTTTCATTTTTAACGCGCGCACACACAGTTTTAGCAATGAAGTATCATTACAGAAATATTGTCAAAGGTCAAATCTGCTTCTTTGGGACCTGACAATTAAAGTTTAATAAAAGGAACAATTTTTTCTTTGATAAAAGAAAGTAAAATATCTGAATCAGAATGTTAACAATTGAGCACATACTTGTTTCGACGTGTATATCATCTTGCCAATCAGATTATGAAACTGATAACGCCGAATGAATTAACTTGTCATTAAATCGTTCAGTTTGTATAATAAATTAAATGTCATTATAAAAGATAACTTTGATCAATTTATATCAGTTAGCAGTTCAAACAACATAATTTTTTTATTGAACGTACGATATTGTTCTGACAATCAATAGACATACGTTTTCTTTCATGTCTATTTACATTGTAACAGAACACGAAGAATAAGTGTAATCCAAAGAATATTTGAAAAAGACTCATGTCTTAGACGTTACAGTTAGATTTGGAAGCAGGCTCTTGGCTGTAAACTGTTAAAAGAATATCGTTACCCAGCTTTCAATATGCGTATGCTCCCATTTGAGTTATGTGTTGTGAAGATATTGCTAGGCGGCAATGATTAGGAGCAGCTGCTTCCTTTTATGGCACAAATTTGCCCAGATTATGTAAATAAAGCGTCTTATTATAAATTTATCTTGCACATTCGAAAAACTATATTTAAATTTGCCTTGATGCCGACTTATATCTATCAATAAATCATCCCCAGTTCTTCCGTCTTTGATGATGACATCTTTAACAGGTAGTGGAAAAGTCTCTACATAAAGAAAATTATTTAGTTATATAATTACAAATAACCATACTACTCAACTTACATGTTAGATGTAATCACATGTTAAGCGCAATTCCTTTGTTTGAATCTGAACTACATTTCTCGCCAACTAAAATAAGATGTCTCATATTATTCTTATCTTGCTTGTCAAACTTCTTAGTTTTACTCCTTGGTTCCAACTGTTGAACAAAGAGGCATGAGCCAAATTTGCACGGGCACCAAGTCTTAACACATCCTGAGTAATACTCGAAAATGAAAGAGTACGTGCGGGAAAGTGGTAAATAACTGGCTATAGCAACTTGAAGTAACTTTTTGTATTCGTCAGTATCTAGCCTTCTACACAGCAAGAGCATTAACCTCAACGTTTTTGCCCCAGCACAGTTTGTTTTCACAATCGTAAATCATTAAAATTTTTGACAACTTGTGTCTTACAATTATTATCAATCCTTCAATGTTTTCTTCAATGGTTATGCTTTCGCTGTTTAATCCACCTCAGGGAACGTTTAATGACTGTTGTAGTTTTGAAAGAGTTTAAAACCATTTTTCAGCACAAAATCGGCTATACATGGCTATACATGGCTGCCAGTATTAATAGTGGAGGAAGAACCCGGGAAAACGCCGGAAATAACCGACCCACAAGAAGCAAGCGGCAAGCTTTTTCATATACCCATATCGGCTGAGCCCGAGACTAGGACGGGGCAAACTGACTAAAATGTAAATGTCGTAGACTTTGAGGGTGGGTTGGGGATGGAAGTGGGTGGCCGTCAAGGCCTGAATGTTTAATACGGCCTAAAATATTATGTATGAAAAATGATACAATTTACCACCTGCCAACGAACACTTCACGCTGCAAAACTTGAATATTCTGTATTCAAACTGTCAATCAGAGGCTTCTATGAAAATGTGTAACAAATATGTTTACTAATTATTATAATCAAATGCTTTTTCTCTGATTGACCAGTTTTGAGGTAACTGAGTTTTGTACACCATCTGCCACATATTTTACTGATTTTTGGATATTATCGAAATATGTTGCAGCGACGTTCATTGACACATTTTTTGTCTTCTCCTGTATCTAATCTAAATATATATATATATATATATATATATATATATATATATATATATATATATATATATATATATATATATATATATATATATATATATATATATATATATATATCAGGCGATGAGCCTAAGAGCGCGGATATAACACTCTAAGATTACTCCATCAAGTCGTTTCCCCGCAACTCTTACGGAGGTGGAATCACAAAGAATTCCATGATAAAATGCTTTGAATACAACACAACCTTCAATTTCTGCCACTCATCGTTTGAACTATTCCAAACAACACTCACACTAGAACAAAGGTCAGTCCATTTTTTCTGTCTCTACCGCCCTCCTCCTAGTCGAAAAACAAGCTGACTGAATCTCTCTTTTTGAAGCAGTTTCCGAATCTTCTGGAGTATGGAAATTCGGTCGGTGGCAACCTAATTATTCTTGGAGATTTCAACTTTCACTTTGACATACACATCAAAACTCCTAGATCCCTTTCATGTGTTCAACCTTAAACAGTCAGTTAACTCAACCCACCCATAAACTTGGTCACATGTTAGACCAGTTTCTTCATTGACCTGATGATACTATTTTGCAATCCACCCTAGTATACCACGAACGTGCATCAGATTACCTCTGTATTATATGCCATCTCGATGTATTAGTCCTTAACACTCCACCTTTATTTGCTACTAAGAGAAACCTCTGTATGATAAATATAATCAAATTAATGCATGACATCCAAGAAAACCTAACAATGTACTAACATCCTACAGCAGAACAACTCGATTACTGCCTGCGTTCATTGGTTGAAAAACATGCCCCAGCCACCAAATGCAGAGTACCAATAACAAAAGTGTTCTCCATGGTAAAGCAGTGTTAGGGACCAGCTTCGCACTCCTAAAAGACATCGTCGAAAATCAGAGAGGCTTTTGCTTTCCACCAGACTCTATTAATACATAAATCTATGAAGCCGCTAAGAAGAACGTCACAAAACATAGTCCACTTAGCAAAATTATCCAACCACAGTACTAAGATCACGGAGAGTTCCAGCTGCAAAGAGCTTTTCGAGATAACTAAGAAACTAATGTCAAGGAACGAATGTACACTACTTCCAACTACCATCTCTGCAGTAGACATTCCAGACCTATTTGCAAATTTCTTCCGTGAGAAAGTACAAGCCATTAGAGATTCGCTTGACAACACAATTTCAACTGATTTGTCTTCACCATACATTTATGACATAATTTCAGCGACAACCGTTAGCAGCATTTGAACCTGTCACTATTGATTTAGAACGGACACTCGTGATGAAGAGTGCACCAAAATCTTGTGAACTTGATTTTATTCCAACATCACTCCTGCTTGAGTGCTTAAACACAATATTGCCTTCACTAACTGATGTTATTAATATTTCTCTCATCGGAGTAATTCCCATCATTTTTCAAAACTGCCATCGTAAAGCCTCTGATAAAAACTAACACTTGACCATAACGTTTTAAAGAACTACCGCCCAGTTTCCAATCTCCCATTCACATTAAAAAATCTTAGAAAAAGTTGTTTTGACCTAACTTGTATCTCATTTGAATTCAAAGTAGTTTTAGCAATGTACATTCTGAATATCACCCTTGCCACAGTACTGAAACTACTCTTCTGAAAGTATTTAATGACATTCTCTCTGCTTTGGATAGTGAACATATTACAATCCTCACCCTCCTTGATTTGCCTGCAGCATTTGACACAATAGGCCATGATATATTACTTGATCGTCTTCAGCATGTATTTGGCATTCAGTATATAGCTTTACAGTGGTAAAAGTTTAAGTTCAACTTAGTCAACATGACACAAATTGTATCTGCAAATCTAACACACTCCAGCCCAGTTGATCTGTGTTGTGGTGTTCCACGGGGTATCTGTTCTTGGACCTGTTAGCTTCATTCTATACACTCAGCCGCTTTCAAGTGTAATAGATTATCGCCCAGTGTCTCACCAATTATACGCTGATGACGCCCAAATATATAAGTCTAGCCACTGAACAGAAGTTGATGCTACCATCCATGGAGTAGAGAGGTACATTTCTGATGTGCAATCATGGATGACATGTAACAAACTGCAGAAGAATGATGATACAACTGAGGCCATTCTGATCACAACACAAAGACTTTCTCATTCGAATCCTTTTCCTCAGACAATACATATCAGCAACACCAACATTAAATTCACACAGTACGAAACCTAGGTGTTACTCTAGACAGTACCCTCACATTGCACCAACATGTCATGAACATATGCAGAGCTGCATATCTTGAACTGAGACGCATCAGTTCCATTCGCAAATATATTTCAGCTGATGCCACTAAAACACTTGTGTGTTCATTAGTACTTTCAAGACTGGACTATTGTAACTCAATTATGTTTGGTTCGTCTTAATATCTACTCCAGATACATCAAAAAGTTCAAAACACAACTGCTAGATCATCTTTAGAGTACCTCGATCACAGCACATCTCGCCACTGCTCTGTACCCTATGCTGGCTACCAATTCGATACAGAATCAACGATAAAATTTGTTCTCTGTGTTATGTTTCACTGACAGACTCAAGTTCAACATACCTATCCGACCTCGCCCATGTGTATACACCAACATGATACTTACGCTCCTCTTTAGACAATCATATACACATTGTTCCCAATATGAAAACGAAATAATATGTACAACGTTCTTTTGCTTAACAGGGCCTGGCGATATGGAACGAATTGCTCATTGAAATTAGACGCAAGGACACAGTGGTGCTCTTAAAACTCACCTTTTTCGATTGCAGGAACGAACTTAGAGACCTAATAATGTTTTGAATCTTCTATGTTTTCAGCATATTTTATGTTTTCCAATTTCATGGGTTTTTTCATTTTTTTTTGTAGTGTAGTCATATCATTATAGATGTTGTAAAGCGCGTAGAGCTTCTAAAGATTAGGCGCTATATATATATATATATATATATATATATATATATATATATATATATATATATATATATATATATATATATATATATATATATATATATATATTGTTACGTGCTTAGGCTCGAATAAACAGTAACATAGAAAGAGTGAATATAACAAGCTTGTAAAACTTAATAAACAATTTATTGAGCACATATATTTTCCAGAAAAGAAAAAAAAAATTACGGTTTTAAGAATCAATTCCAAAATTAATCCAAAATTAATTCAAAATATTATCCACTAGAGAAATTGCAAAAGTCCTGGTAATAAAATGTAATTCTAAGTTCGAATTCCAGCGAAGTATCTAATATGGAAGACGATGTCACTTGATGAAGTCAGTTCTTGTTAATAAAATTATAAGAAACAAACAATAAAAATTAATATAAATGACTTATATTAAATATAAGTAACAATATATATATATATATATATATATATATATATATATATATATATATATATATATATATATATATATCCGATTTAATTTTATTTGCTGTGATAGCATGAATACTTCTAGAAGTATACTTCTAGACGAGTATCGAGTTTATTTCATCAATAACAAGATGAATCAATCATATCGTTGAAGTATTTGTAAATAAATCTGAAAGAATAATTGTTTTTCATTTTTGTACAGCCAGAAATTCCAATTCTGATCAAAATGTGACCTGTATTACCTACATTGTCAATATATTTCTCTTTTTGCTGTTTCTGTAAGACAAGCATTATGTTGGCTTATTATTAGCGTATCTCGGATACGTCTTTTTCGACTTGTTCCGTATATACATTTATTTCTGCAAGCATAACTTTTTTTAAAAAAAATATTTGGCGTCCTTTAATTTAATATCGTCATCGGCACTTTTTATTTTCTAATATCTTTTCAGGTCTCGGTATTTTCTCCCACCACATGATACAGATAATCCTGATTCATCTTAACGCCGACTCCACAATTTAGACATGGTTTTGGTCCAGTACTGCCTCGCGGAACGCTGCCAAATGAAATCCAGAATAATCATTAAGGGAATTGTTTCCACATGCTGTTATTGATCAAACCGCGCGCTATTTACAAGTATTGTTTATTTCTTTGATATTATATAATTTTGATAACATCTAATTAGAGAACGCGAATTGAAGAAAAGACTTTTCTTGTATATAATAATGAGCAAATGGGATATAGCTAAACTATATGCTGGAACAGTATTTTAATCTCACCGGGATAAATCCACAATTTCCATAGTCAACTATTGCACACACAAAATTAAGAGATCTGATAAAATGGTTCCTAATTACAGAGGAACTTTATATCAGTTAGCAGTTCTAACAACCTATCAAAATATCTGCGTTTGAACCAGAGAAAAGCATAGAAAGTTTTCTTTATAGCTAGAACCAAAAACACTATCTAAGAATAAATCACAATACACCACCTGATTTGTTTACGATAGATTAGAAAAAGAGAATTCTCTATAATGGTCCAGCATGGATTATCTGGAATAAAGTCAACCCTGTGAAAGAATCATGACGATATAACAGCATTACCACAGTGGAAAAAATTCTAAACCAGGTACATTGACGAGTATTGACCAGCCTTCATATTCGCGGATATATCCCGCATACGCGTTTGTTTACGCACTATTCGGTTTAAACGATCTTGATATTAATGCTCTTCCACCGATGATAACAGACAAGTTAAATTATGTGGCTCAACCCGCAGAGACATTTTATGAAATCCAGACAAAAATAATAGACTTAGAGGAGTCACAAATATAAACGGAAATGAATGGGAAGAGTTTTTTGTCAACGGAGCCGAAACAGGTCACATAGCAGTGTTGGATCAAAACATTTAGGTTTCAAATCTAAAAAAAAACTAACACCAACGGGATTTTGGATAATTCTGGCAAATATTTTAAAAGACGCTCCAAAAGATAATAATTGACACACGATGATGATATGGGTGTCGTTATTTGATAATAAAGGTCGTTGTACAAGATTAATTATGGATCCGGCAGAATTATATTTTGTGATTGCAGATACGGTGGCGCGATGTATATTCATGTCACGGCGAAGTGCAAATTTGCACGAAAGTACAATTATTGGAAACATCGTTATAATACGATGGTGGTTCACAGCAGGTTACTCATTTGAGATCTTCCATGTATGCATATTCGTCGATAAACTTGTTATTGATTATCAACATATTTGCAAATGACGCTGTTAGAGTCGAAACGGATGATCTTTACATAAGTAGGTCAGAAGCAGATATTGTGAAAGCATCTATCAACATAACTCCGCTATGTGTTGTCGTTACACGTCACGATGGCATCGAAGACGCTACAAACCTGTTAAGCCAACACATGCTTTGGTCATTGGAGGATAAAACGTGAACAATTACGTAATTATTCTGAATCAGCTAAACAACATGCGATATATTACTGCAACGATAATTTATCGCAGTCGTAGGAGAGTTCGTCAGTCAATTATCCAGTCGCAAGACAAAACAATTTATTTTAATTTTCCAGGTGGTTCTGGTAAAACAACATGTGGGATAAATTTATTTAAAACTCCTAATATGAATGTGCTAGGTCAAACTCAACTATCGATGGCCTGAGGGTGTCTGGACTCATATTAAAAATGTTACTCGACTGACTGTCGACAAAAACAGAATTATCAAGTGCGAACATCGAAGACAGCCTCCTCTGTTTACAGGAGAATCAGATCACAACTTTATAATAAATTACGTCGACGTTTATTAAGAAATGTTGTAGAGCCATATATCCAGCGATAAATCATTACGTGATTTGCAACTGTAAAGTAGACTCCAGCCGGACAAGATTCAATATGAGATAATGCGCAGTGCTATTCCAGAAACGTCCATTTCGAATTTTTGGAAATTATTATAGCCTACCCACTTAAAATCAGACTATTTTAGTTTCGTCACGAAATATGTCCAACGATGCTAGTTTCACCGTATTATCACCCAGCGGATACCTATCGACAAAATATTCCAGTCTACAATTTTCGTTAACGGATGTACAACAAAAGCTCGTTCTTAATGATATCGTTAAAGTTCATGCAGAGTTTGTTGAGCAGGCTCTACTGATGTCGGAGACGTAAGTAGTCGTGTTACGACAGCCTCAGCGATCTTGCTGAAATCTAGGATATGCAATACCATTTCTTTCGCCGCAGAGGCTAACAATCTCATATACCAATATATGGATTTTCGATGATCGTATCGAATAGTCAAATTTAGTATATTTAGAAGAATCAAGAGTGTTAAAAATATCTCATCTATAAAGAATTGTCAAAGATAATTTTAATCAATTAGACATTAAAACAACTGGATCAACAATAGTCAACAGCAGTTTAAAGAAACAAAATTGGTTGGTTATGCACGAGAAGACAGAAAAAACAGGGTCAATTTGATTTGATGTTTAATTTATAAAGGCGCTGCAACAGCGACAACATAATCATTCCGCATGCTGTAACACAATTATGTTTTGGCAGTATTTTCCTAATACCGTACGACAATTTACCGTGGACAGAAATGATAGTAGTGTCGGCCACATACGTAAAAATGTCGTACTGACATGTCTGGAACTTAACAGACGTAGGTACGCTAGCGTCCTCTCTTAACCCGAATTTAACTTTGTGGTAATTGTGTATTTGCAGGAATTATATGTAATTGTTAAAGGTTACATCTACGTTTAGTTACTATTGACTCTCTTTTGTATATTTGCAGGCTTGCCAGTAGAGTTTACCAATGTGGAAAATGTATGTGTGGTTACACTCCAGACGGGATTGGTTGCTCTTTTTTATACTACCCTCAAGGTCACCAGGTTCATATAAATACCTGACAGCCGCGTTGCTTCCCAAAACTGGACTAAGCCAATGATATATCCTTTTAATCGGGATGTGTTTCTTCTCAATTACATCAATGAGTTTCATTTTAATTTCACGAGTGAATTAGTTGTTTAAAGTGGGTATAGTCTCGCAATCCAATCACGAGTTCCGTCCTTGCTCAGTAATTCCTGGGTGTACTGATGTTCAAACAATGGCTCAACAAGCGTTCGATTCAATCATTCAACGGTTTCCTGATCGTGATGTAACGCGATGTGTTCATGTTTGATTTTAAAGTTTTGTTGTTGCATCAGCGATGTTACTACACCGAGATGTTTTTTGCTAGGATCAACCTTTAGCAGCTGTGGCCGTCACAGGCCATCACGTGAATGAATTTGTTTAAACGCGACTGCGATTTCAGTTGATGGTATAGTTTATTGCGGATCCTCTAATTTGTGTATAATTACAACATTTGGTTTATTTTCTCGTCTGGTCAAATATCAAGTTTGGTTCTAGGACAACAATAATTTTATCCCGAAAGATGTTTTTTTCCCCTGGGTAATTTGCCGAAAGCGTTCCTGGTAATTTTCTGAGTGTCGCAACAATATCACCGTCAGTGATTGTGTCGGCTCTCTCAAACGTGTATATTTTTTTCTGCCGCATTTAAGCACTTACCTGGTGTAGTTGCGTCTTTTAACCAAGGTGTATCTGTGACCGGTTTGCCTCGAACTCATAATTATAAATAATACTGTATTGTATACAATATAAACGTGATTGATTTATCATATTTATATTGGAGCCATTATAATTGGTCCATCTGGGTCTGGTAAAACTCACTTGCTGCTCAACCTGATTATGAGGTTGCTTAAATGGGACAAATTATATTTTGTGGTACAATTCGTATATGACAAACTATTCTATAATGTTCTTAAGAAATTTCATGAAAACGCAAAGGTTTACGATGATGTTATTGATTTGAAGCTCTATCCGTTTATGATCTTGATGGTTAGGGTGGGTGGGTGGGTTGGACGGTCAATACTCTTGAGGTTGATGATATTGTCATCCTTGACAAACAAACAAATCCAGCCAGAATATATTGGCGATTCATACATGTAATTTACGTTACACAGCGTTATATTCAGATCCCTATGCACCAGTACCAAATAGTCTTTCGTGGATGCCTTGGAAGAACGTCTGAAATTGACCGATCTCGACAGTCAGAATGTTGAGACCGACTGGGCGGCATTCAGAGAGCGGATTTACAGCACAGATTTGTAAATCTTTGCACCCTCAACCAGAAAGCAACCATAACTGTTTTGATGAGAACTGCGACGACATCAAACAGTTTCTAAATTAGAAACACCACCTCCTTCAAGCCTACCCCAACAACCCCAAGTGCACCTCTTGGAAAGATGCGTACAATAAATTGCCAGATGCGAGACACATGGATGAGCAATAGAACTTATGAGATCTAGTGCTACGCACACCAGCTTAACACGAAGAACTTCTACAATGATTCAAACGAAGTGTATGGACCTACATCATCTGGATTATTCCCATTCTCAGCGCAGACAGACAAAACACGAATTACTAACAAATAGAGGATTCTTCAACGATGGGCTGAACACTTTGACAGCGTTCTCAATCGCCCCTCATCCATCAAGGATTTAGCCATCAGTCCTCTCCCCAAGTATTAATCAACTAAGCACTGGATGACCTTCCAACCTTGCTTGAAGACACATAAAGCGATACCATCAGTATCAAGACGATTGAAGTCATGCATCAGCCGGCTCCTTGATAGCCCTATGCTGAGCCCAACATCTTCGTCAACCGCCATAAACGCAATGTAGTGAACCGCTTCACCTACCTTGTCAGGTCACATAGCTTAACTATTGACGACGAGGTGAACCTTTGCATTGCCACAGACAGCGAAAAGTCTGACAGATTGTATGAAAACATCTGGAATGGAATAGGCATTCGCATCCAAACTAAAGGTCTACAGGGCAGTTGTGCTGCTCACACTACGTTACGCATGCGAAAACGTGCACGTTGTACGAACACCACGCCAGGAAGGTAAACCATTTGCACACCACAAGTCTCAGGAAAATCCTCATCATCATGTCGCAGGACAAAGTTCCAGACACTTGGGTACTATCTCAAGCACGTCTCACATGCATCCACACCATCCTAATGCATAACAATCTACCGGCTGCCTAAGAGACTCTTCTACGCGAGCTACCACAAGGACAGCAACCCCAAGGAAGTCAGACGAAACGCTTCAATGACAACCTGAAAGCTACATTGAAAGCATTTGACATAACCTTTGATTCCTGGAACCAAACAACAAGCGATCGAGTAACGTTCCTCAAAGCACAAAGGCTCCAAGTTGTGCGAATCTAGCAGGACACCAGCTGCAGAGCTGAAGAAGCAAGCATGTGCCATCAGCTATCCTGGAAATGTCCCGCTCATCCCCTGTCCCTTATGAAAACTTACATTCTGCGCACACACATAGCAGAACCAGCGTCTCAATCCCTCGGATGACTAGAGAGGTCCTCGTCGAATCGAAAGACGAACAACAGCTGTAATTTTGATATACATACATTGTTAAATAATAATCAGACTTGGTACCCATCCGAAAGGACATAAATACATTTAAACATATTGTTTCATATGCTCAAAAACTCCACATTGGCTTATTAGATTTACCTTTCACGATCAAGAAAAACGATATCGATTTGGTTTAATCAATTATTTGGTTGTCCCTTTTGTACCGGTGGAGTTTAATAAATAACAACTTTCTGTAAAGGGTTTTTTCTTCAGTTATCACCATAAACCTCATTCCAATTACACGCCACACTACTTAAACAGAATAACCTTTTTAAATCGGTAAATAACAATATTACTGGCTAGGCATGCTATAGTACGCACATATTAAACAGCCCGTTATATGTATCAACATATATCGTCTCTTGCGCAAGTACTGATAATGTCCTCAGAAGAGAAATTGCCCGTGTGTGAGGTTACAACTTCTTTTTTCTGTCTTAATAAATTAGCTATATGTGAGGAATGATACATGTTGACTTTCTGTGATACATTCTCAGTGAGAAATGGTCTACGTGCGAGAAATTATAGATATTGACTGTCATTATAAACAGAAATGACCGCACATCCTTAGACCTCAATGTTGCAATTAGTTAATACTGATCACATGACCTCTCTGGTAAAATTAAAATTCACTGTCTGTTGCAGTAACAGAAGTTTAGTTATATCAGATACAAATTGTGTTATATTAAAGAATTATAAATGTTGTGTCATCTATATATATATATATATATATATATATATATATATATATATATATATATATATATATATATATATATATATATACATACATACATATATACATAGTCACGTTGTAAGGAAAATAACTAGATTGCAACATGTATATGCTAGACACTGAGGCTAATCATTTCTCGCGCCATAAATGTAAGAAGGTCAGTTCTGCGAACGATGAGGTGTCTATCCAGTTATTTAACTTGGTCATAGGAACTCGTGACTGGCACAAGTAAGTGATAAAATCGTGTATTCTAATCAAATAAACATCAAGTGGGAGTAGTCATACCACCCTTGACAGATTGCCGGGGAGGGGTAGTGTTTGAAATAGGGGTGAATCAACATCCACTCAGAGTTGAACAAGGCGTGGCCACCATTATAGTCGCAAGCTTATATATATTATCTTGAGAACCAAACTTCAGCAGTCGCTAAGCCATCTTGCAGTAATCATAAGGGATGATAATCTACTCCGACGTCATTCGAAAATGGCGGGAAACGTTTTTCTGGTAATTAAAGGAGCTTCAGAACAGGAACTTATTATGGACCAGAGGAACTGTAGGAGACAGAAGAAATACCCTAGTGCAATTGGCATGGAAAAAGGAAGAACGGAGGCGAAGTTAGATGGATTGGAGGAAACTGAAGTATCAGTACAGTAAACATAATACAGATGAGTAGGAATAGGGGACAGGAGGAACATCTATCACACAAAGTCAGATGATGAAATAGGCCGTCACTTGGTTGAGTGAACGACGAGTGATAAGGATTTAAATTTGTATTTTATTTGAGTAATGACAATCTGTTGATGCATGATACATTTTGCGTTTTAATTAATTGAACTGTCGGCATCGTTGACTTTGGGCTCGAATCTTTACATATCTCTATCACTACTTCACTTTCTGACAAAAACGAGCAAGGCTGGGTCTTCTATAATAATTTAATATAATAATATTGGGAGTAACCCACCCCAACCTAGTTAACGAGGAACCTTCGAATGGGCGCCCTCGTCCGAGAAATGAATTATACAGATATGTTCTTTATGGTTAAGTGGATTTGTTAGGAAGTAGTAGTGAACAGTGTAATATATTTTCCACTCTGTGCTTTTGAAGTTGTTCGATTTTTCATAATGCGTATGTTATATTTTGATATTTGCACGCTTGGTAGAGCGAAGTTAGGTGTTGACATGTGAGTGGTTAGAAACTTTAACATAATTCAATTGTTCAGTAAGCTGAGACAAGGTATCGTTTATTATTAGTATAATAATAACATGGCTACTGAAATGCAGATGGTTAAGGAGTACCGTGCAACGGGAGCGAAAGATCTCGGCTACGAGGTAGATTGCCAGGCAGCCATCATACAAGAACTCATACAAGAATGGAAAGCCTGAAAAGCTGCCAAAAGATAAACACAGATGGAACTGTCCCGGATATCTGCCGAAAGAGAAACCCACAAAGAGCTAGAGCTGACCAAGATATCCGCCGACAGAGAAATCTAGAAAGAGCTAGAGCTGGACCGGATATCCGCGGCCACAAAAGAACGAAACCTCGCTCACGCTCTCGAAATGGAAATGGTAAGGGTAGGAGCAAGGATTAACGATATGGAGCGACTCCAGTATGATGGGGGAAGCGTACAACCATTCATCGACGACCGAATGATACAGATGAGTATGCCTCGATTCAATAACAAAGACGAGTCCATTGACGATTTTCTTGTGCAATTTGAGAAACTCGCCGACGCTCATAACATTTTTTCCGCAACATTGGGCGATCAACTTCTCAGCCATTTTGCAAGGTGAATCTCGCAAATTTTAACCTCAATTTAGCTGCAGACGAGGCTGATGACTAAGCTGCGATGAAGAAGGACCTTCGTTGCCGTTATCGGCTGACTGCCGAAATGTACCTTAAACTTTTTCGGGACTCGACGAAAAAGACAACGGAGTCCCATTGTCATTTCCACACCTGCGTTCGAGTGTTTTTTGAAAAGTGGATAAAGATGGCAGATGTTGAACGATCGAACGAAAAGATACTCGATGTCATACTCAGGGAACATGTCGTGATATCGTACCGAAACGCATTGACTATCTTTCTATAAAGGAGAGAACACCGGACGCTCGAAGAAATCTCTAGCATGGCGGAGAGATACGAGTAGGCACACTCGGATAGTGGAGGTCCGGGGGCGCAGACCGACCACAACCCACTGAGTCGCGTCCTGTTAGGGAGGAGGTCCGTAACCGTCTGGGCGATGGAAAGGTCGGATGAGAATCAACAGAAAAGAATGCCATCCATAGACCAATACAGGTCTCATTCACGAAAACCGGACTTGCAGGTCGGCGAGGGCCGCTGACGTGCTTCAACTGCATTCGCCCAGGGCATTTTGCCAGAGACTGTCCCAAAGACAGGCAGACCAAGGTGAATTGCGTTGCTAGAAAGGATTGGAAACCGGATGCAAGCTGTATACCAGCAAACCTTGCGTCTGCAACTCGCAACGGAAAAGGTGCCACTATCTTGTACGACACTGGGTGTAGCGTTCCAGCCCTTTTCGACAAGAATTACGTGAAGCATGAGGATTAACCACAGAAGGTAATTAAAGTCCATTACTCGACCATAACGCGTGACTCGTTACCAGTGACTGTGATTGACCTCGATCGATTCACTGTACGTGAAGGGTAAGTTGAAGCTGCTTGCTTGGATGGACTGTCGCATGACGTATACTGGGATATGTTTCCACAACCAAATCCCGAAACCTGCACACAGATGCCGGTGAGTGCTGTGAAAACTAAGTCTAAGAGTCGAAAGACGAAACCGACTCCGATGGAATTTACGTCAAAACTGATCAGTATTGTAATCCCGGACGAAATGAGAAAGCTTCAGCATGAGTACGAAACTCTGACGCAGTTGCACCAATAAGCTGAAGAGGGAACGCAGAAGGAAACTCAGAATAGCGCGGTGAAGTTCGCGTACAAGAAGGGGATCTCGTATCGCCACACCAGGAAAGGCTGCGAACACTTTAAGCAAGTCGTCGTACCGAAAGAGAAGTGATGCGAAGTGTTAAAATTTGCGCAGGAAAATCTCATGGGAGGACACATGAAAATTGTCAAGACCCTTGGCCTTCTTGGCAAAGACATTTTCTGGCCATGGATCCAGAGAGATGTAAAGGGGTTCTGTCTCTAAGTGACAAGTGTCAGAGAATGGCACCGACAACGGATCATCGACCCGTTCCCTTGGGGAGTACCCCCCATATCGATGAACTTAATCGGAACGATACAACGCGCGTCGTCGCATGGAAATCGCTATATTCTAACGGTCTTAGATTACGCTTCAAAATGTCCGGAAGCTATCGCGTTACGTAATATTGATTCGGAAATCGTCGCTGACGTTCTGTTTGGGATTTAGTCAAGAGTAGGAGTGTCCGACGAGATCCTGGCCGACCAAAACACACAATTTATGAGTCGCGTAATGGCTGGTGTAATCCGACTGTTTAGGGGTTTCGCCCTCTGAACTCTTGTACGGGAGACCATATTGAGACAGCTGTGGACGGACAATCACGCAGTCGAAGAGGTACGTACTACCTATCAGTGTGTCGCGGATTTGCGAAAGAAACTGGAGGTAGTTTGTTCACTCGCACAGGAGAACCTCAAGCGAGCGAAGGTGTGTTAAGCGAAGTATAAAACAAGCGAGCAAAAACACGCCAGTATGACAAGGTGTTTTTGCAAACATTATAGATATTTGGATAATGACTGTAGATCAGGATTATAATAGCACTGTGCCTAAATGTTGCAGGTCTTGGACTGATTGTCAGTTGAGGACCTTTCACTAGTTAAGTTTTGTCAATATCATCAGGTTTGAATGAAATTATGCAAGTCGTCTTACTGAATGCATGTTTCACTTGTGCTAATGAATGTAACGTATTTATATCATATACGAGAACTAATGGGAGGTTTTATTTTAAAATAATGTACTTTATTCACTTCCAGTCAGATATGGATGTCAAGATTTTCAAGTATTTAAATGACTAGGGAGAACTGCCACAATTGGGAAGGAAATATTTTTCAAAACAAGAGTTTAAATAAATCTGATCGTCAGTACCCACTTGTCTATATGTTATACACACAATATTCAAGAACATCGTCTTTACAATCTGTTTGAGCAAGAGAAATTCAAACAAACAAATGCTGGAAGCACTCCTCTATCACATGATATGATGTGCGGCAATGTAATTTAAGCTCTTGACTGCTTGCTGGTAAGAATTGTCGCCTTTAACAACAAACATTTAATGGTGACTGCCTTAATTTCTACTTCAGCCTGTGTCATCAGAATTAAAACACATTCCGGTTTATTAACAATATCCAAAACAATGGTATGTGTAAGACAGCAGTGTAAAGTATTTATTGGTCCATAATTTGTTCGTTTGCCAATATGTGTGGTCTTCTGTCTTCACTCTGTAGTTCCCTCTATGAAATTTCCAAAATATGTTACTTGCATTGGTCATCCTAATTTATGTTGATATTTAATCTCATAATTGTCCTTCACTGTGATTGTTTATAATTACGATGCAATTATAATACCAAATAAAGCCTCAGTAGCAGCAGCGTGGGTGAACCCTACATATTTGTATAGGTGTCTATTTGTTAAACCAAGGGTTCGTACAAAAACGAAAAACGAATTAGACACTCATTCGTTGTCACACCCACTCTGCTGCTAGGAATTATAAGATTGTTTCAACCGAATAGTTTGTAAAGTCCGATATGATATCTTGATCTGGGTCATGTAAATTTATTGTTATAAACCGGGGTTGATTTAGCATAACTAAAGAAATTTCTAAAAAGATTATAATCCATATCTCCGCTACACCAGGTTTGATGAATATTTCTAATTGTGTGAGTATCAACTCCATTAAAGAAAAGCAGGAATATTACAGTTATCTCTGATCATGTTTGGTATGTGTGTATACCGCTGGGTTACATAAATCACATTCGTGTTTTTATGTCTACCTCTGGAAACTATTCTAGCTGGATTTGATTGTTTGTCCAACATCACATCATCGTACACAATTAAATTGTTAATATATCCAACAATGGAACCAACACTCGGCGCTTGATTGATATCAATGATAAAATCAATAATATCATCACCATCTTCGTGCATCGTCTTTGCAATTTCATTAAAATCTTTTAACACATCATAACACCGTTGATCGTCTAGGGATGGCGCTACTAAATATAACTTATCCCACTTCATCCATCTCATTATCAGATTAAGTAACAATTGTGTGTTTCTATTTCCAGACAGTCCAATTATTATTATTCTGATTGAATTCGGTAGCGCAGCAATATGCTTAATAGGTTCTCTAATGTTATTATAATAAATGATGGATCTATATTGTGTGAAATGCAAGATGCGTACTAGCACAAACGACTTAACACCAATTACAACAAAAAATAACAGATCAGCAGTTGCCGGCAGGTGTGCAAAATGTGGTACAGAGAAATGTAGATTTATGTCTGCAAAATCAGGTGACAAATCTAGTTATTAAAAAAACCGAGGAAGTGATAATGCAGCAAAGTTGAAAAAATCACTAGGCACTCAGTGGGCTAAATATCCATGAGAAAAACATCTTCCAGGATATCCTGGAACCAGACTAGATATCAGACTTGACAGCAAAGACCAACCAAAACCCGGCGAGTATTCTATAAATTATTGATTGAGCTTGTTATGCTCATGATGTGTCTTATTAAAGGAACAATCTGAAGCATATACATCTCGGAGATGTGAACTTGATTCGCGCGTTAAATTCTATTACGAATAAATCTTTTAAGGAATCATTAGCTAACTGGTTAGTAAGATCTGCGATGAAGGGTAAACTAGTATTAGGAGCTGGTAATTAATATTATGGAATATATTTATTATTACCCATGAGGAAACTGGAGGGGTAGAGCAGCTGTTAATAAACTCGCCGAAGCAGCAAAGGTCAAAAAGTTACTGCAGCAGATTGGTTATCAAGGCAATATGGCAGATTTTTACCACAGCCCAAAACAATCGCGTATGCTCATTTTGATGTCATCGTTCCAAATGATGTTCATCAGGCGGATATATTAATCTTGCCACATGATACTGTCAATACACGGACATACAAGTACACGTTAACTGTAGTTGATGTTGCGAATAGATACAAAGAAGATGAGCCCTTATTGACAAAGACGGCGAAAGAAGTAGCTTCTGCGTTTGAACGAATTTATCGACGAGGACCTTTGCAATTGCCAAATCTATTACAGTTTGATCCTGGCAAGGAATTTCAAGGTGCAGTGTTATCATTAATGAAGCATCATAATGTCACCATCAGACGGGGACAAACTGCTATACAGCGTGATCAGGCAATTATTGAACGATTTAATCGAACACTTGCTGAGCGGTTATTTGGATATCAATACGCGAAGGAATTTATTCAAGACAAGATATCTCGTGAATGGGTTGCAAGATTACCAAGTGTGATAATGCATTAAATAATGAAATTACTCGAACTATCAATATGAAACCTAATAGCGCTATCACATTAAAATATATACCCGCATGAAATGATTTTTCAAAACAAAATATACTTGATAATATGACTGTCCGATATTTATATGAGCCGGGTGAACTTGAGGGAGGTAGAAAAAGAGCTTCTGATCCTACCTGGAGTGTTACCACATACACACTATCTAACATAACAAGATCCACGGGTAGACCGCAATCTAAAGATTGGATTCAACTGCTCCTCTGCGTGTAATTACACGTGAATAGTTGCAAGTGATAACTGAGGATACACAATTACCACCGCGATCACTTAAGTAGGACCTCTGCGTCTATTACACTGAAGACAGGTCACCATCGTATTTTCTCGTGTATGACCGCGACTGCTATCCTTCCTATCTAAAGTAAATTGGCGTGTACTTTTGTCTTTAGACCAAGACCGCAGCATTATACAATTACAGCTCGTACAGTGATTAGTCTTCTGTTGTTTCAGTATCATTACAAATCAACATCAATATCAAAGTCACAATTATTTTTTTGTCAATTTGTTTATAAGCAGCGATTTGTTTTCTTATTATATCATTGCTGACAATTTCATTGTTGGTGTGTTGTCATTAGAATTTAAAATGATTCTCCGAAGTTGATTAATTTTTCTAACTCGTGACACTGCGAAATAAACTAACTTCGACCACTCGATGCGATCATCTATGATCCAAACAACTGTATCAGAGATGGTTAACCCCTGAGATGAGTATATCGTCATTGCGTATCTTTGCGTCCCAGAAGATTTATCCGCGCGCAATGCATCTTTGACAACATTGATATCGACTAAAACAATATCATTTAATACAAGATTTTGTTTTTCTGTTTCCCCAGGAAGTTCAACTTCAATATTCTATCTTCGTGTGTCACCTGGTCTACAACATAACCGCACTGGTAGCACTCAAACCTTTTCTTTATGTTTATCAAACAGTTGTCGCTGAAGTGTGTCTCTGACTATTTTTCTACTTGCCACGATCAAATCATTTGGTCTCCACGCTTCCCAGAAATTATTTAAGGAGGTTTCTGAAATTATGTCACTCGCTATTTCACACTAAATTTTATCCGACTGTAATCTGTTTAATTTCTTGAACTCGCTTAATTCTGGATCTAGCGCTTTATGATAAGTTTTAATTTCTTCGTAATTATCTACAAATTGCTTTAGCCAATCATGCGGAGACAAACCAACCGTGATCGCTACACATTATCACGGCTGTATTTTACAATAGCAACCAATCAAGAAATATTTTTAATATATCCAACGACACTCTGCATATCTCATCCCAAATAATGATCTTTGGAATATATTTCTCATCCATTCCATCAGGAGTCCATGCGTCACCTTTATACCGAAAGAAACTGGTAGTGCTGAATTAACTCCACGTTGTTTCATCTCTCTGGCAAGTCTGTGTGTAGGTGTTAAGACAATCATATCTGACTTCTCCAGAAATAATTCGATAACACGAGAAGTCGTTCCAGACCCGCCGCATCCGTTCAAGCAGACAGTATTATATCTACATGTTGGATCGGATAACGAAAATGCACCCGATAATTCTGATATTTTATTTTTTTAAGTAAGTATCTTCAACCGTAACATCTGTAGATTCAGAATACTCATGTAACGTTTCTTGTTTTATTCTCCATGATGCCCATAGTGCATCAGAATTTGCAAAACGAGCCACTGCTCCTATATACTTACTATCTATATAAACTAAATGCGTGGCGACTCTGTCAGGGAATATATTTATCATCGATAGCAGGTTTACAGAAACATAAGCCAGCATAGATGATCTTAGATGATTATACAATGTAACTAACAATAGTTCCCAACTTTGTTCCGTCAGAGAAGTAAGCATTTTCACGACTGACAAATATATTTTTCGTTGATGCATCTGCTGTTATAAAATCGTATTCAGCGTAATCTAGAATTAGTCGTGCAATCATGTCGTTTTGTAACCATGTGCTCCGCCTTAAGTAAATTTACCGATTATTCTTCTACCGAGATCTTTAGCGTTTTCATCATTGATTTCGCATCTGCGTTCAAAGATCTCCTTGGATCATTTAACAATATAGTCTTTGACGAGAACAGGAAATTTTTCCTTGTAATCGTTAATAATATTATCAAGACTATCGTCATCAGGTTGTGGTAGCCAAACCACGGTCTGCGCTTTATATAATATAATTGCCTCACCGACAATCAGCGATATCAGTATTTTACAATCAATCGTATATCGTAATAACAGTATTGGCGCCCAGTATTTTTTCAGATAAATGTCTACCAAACGAAAGATAACAAATCAGATGAGTCCTTTTGCGATTTGGTATGATATTACACAAGCGAATCCGGTTAGATCAAAATCGGGTAGTTATCCATTTATCGCAACTCGTGTGATCTCGTGCGTGGGATGTCCAAATCGGTTAAAATACCCAGCACACTCTCCATACTAGAGGAAACTTCCTGGATAACACGCAACCATATCAACGATATAACACTTTTAGAATCATACCTGGTATTCCACAATCCTCTTTGTCCGTATTCACAGCAACTAGCTTGAACATCTGAGAGAAATTCAAATCGTGTTGGTTTCCACAGATTTCTCTCTCTGGCAGCGTGGGCTGTGACTGACGGGACTGTAAAACAGTTTGTTAAGACTTGCTCGGTATTATCCTTGAAAAATTCTCAGAGAATTTTCTCATCGCGCCATAAAGATATTCTGTGCAATATATTTCACCTTTAGGTCTTACAAACTGAAATAAATACACCGATACAGGATCGTTTTCACTTAATTCGTAAATCAAATCAAACAAACCCTCCCCAGAGTTTTCTAGTAGGTAATATCTTACTATTCCATCTCGTAGAAATATTGTTACTGCCTTAGTCCAAGCGTGGGCTTTATGATCAATGATATTATTGGAGCTCCGTTTTTTATATTTCGATTCGTATGATACTTCTCCTGTTATCGTTGCTACTCTTATTGGGAATCTTACTGTGTTTTCTATCTCAGGCACATCTTTTATTGTATCACCGGTATCCTTGACTGAGTCAGCCCATTTGTTTATTTGTTCGACATCTTTGATCTGTCAGAACGTTTCCACGCATCGCATTTGTAAAATGCTCAGCGACACAATTTATCCTTACTATTGTCATCGGTTTCAGATTCTCAACGCTGGGGTTTTTATTTATCGGATAGATTCCGTACATAACCTCGGTTACAGGATACGCTCTCTCATAATACGGTTTGTCAATTCCGGTCACTATTACTGGTTAGGAACCTCGACTCATAATGACAGTTTTTTTAATTAGCGAGGACAGGGTCGTATTTACCACGAATAATCCAATTCCCTGTTTCTGCTAGTATGATACGTTTTACTATGACAAAATACTATCGACGTTCGAGATGTGCGATTATACGCGCTGCTCGTGTATCGTTCTTTGTAGCATCAACACCACGACTGATTCGAAATGTTGACCAGGCGTGAGATGCGCCATCTTTCTTAATTTGATCATAGCATCATAAATGTTATTAATCACGTTTTTTTCCCTCACTAGACATTTTATTGATAAGTCGACAGAGATTCTATCGAGGTTAAATTTCGAGGTTTTCCAGGGTTTAAGTTTGGATAATATCTCAAGTACCTCCACACTATAATTAAGACAAGTATTTTAAAAAAAATATTTTATATAATAAATCACTGCATATGGCTGATGATAGGACCCGTAATGCCTTGGAACAAATCCTGCAGAAACTAATTCTGCGGATATCATTCACAAGTGTGCAATGGGGAAGCTTGGGTCCAAAACCTTGTATAAGATGCGGTCTTGGAGTACGAGGAAAAACAAAGCTGTGCCTTTAATGTGGCGTTATAAAATATCGTGAGCTTAAACGGTATTATGAGAAAAGCAATAACGACCATAACAGAGTCCCTGACAAAGCCTCTGACAACGTCACAGATAAAGTGATAAGAACCCTAAAGGATTATGTTGCTAGATTCTCGACAAATAATGACTTAAACTATTAAAAAAAAGATAAATGAACCAAGAATGTCAATCGCATCGCACGATTAAGTACTACGAAGCATCTATTGATGGTGTAGTCAGGCACTGTTTGTGGAACAAGCCAGTAGGGTTTGTCAGTAATCATAGTTATTTAATGTTTACTGCTGGGGAAAATATGTATGTTACATGTTCGTATATGAAGTATATAACGGAGAAATTCCCCATAGCCTTGTGATTGGTCACATTAGTAATATAACAACCGATAATAGTTTATCTAGTTTACGAGCTATCACACAAAGTCAGAAATCTGCACTTGGTAAAACCGGAAAATATGATACAATATTTAGAAGAAGAGTCGTTCAATCTGTCAGTGTTGAGACTGGTGAAGAAATAATATTTCAATAAAAAGCACTGCCGGTAGGTGTTTTAATATTAACTCACGCGGGGTTAAATATGATGTGCCAGATGGAATAACCGCTCTTTCATCTCGATTTAACGCCCGGATTATATTTTATTATGTCCCAAAACGAGATAAATCCACCGGGAATGTGTACGAAAGTATAAGGGTTACCTCCCTTGACTTCAATAATTGCATAATATGCATGTAATATATATTCAGAAACACCATAAATAATCTGACTTGTTAAGTAGAACTGAATATCTTTTGGCGATTTGAAACTACTGTATGTGTTTTAAAGGTTTCTTACAATATATTATTTTTACAGTCTAAAGTAATTGTCTGTGTGAAGGTAGATATATATTAATTCTGAATGATATATTAATATGAGAGGGTTCCGTGGTACAGTGGTTGAGCGTCCAAATATGGGTGCTGAAAATCAGAGGTTCGAATCCAGTAACAGACATATTGCCAACGGTTACGTTCTAGCAGTTTTTCAATATAAGTGTGGTTCAGCCCCAAAGCTCGAAGTTCAACAGACAAACATATACACTCCCCCCCCCCCACACACACACCGTCATCACTGTGTGGTGCAGTTTTAGCCCCCCATGATTGATTTTGTGTGGGGTGGGTGAGTGTGCAAAAATCTGTTGAATGTAGAGAACGTCCTTCGTATGTAAATACTTTATATAACTACATATAACCTTAAATATTCTAAATACTATATATAACTATAAATATTGTATATAACATAACTGTAAATATTTATATATTCATTGATACTGTTGGAATGTCATACGACAATCTAGGGGTTCATATGGGAAATGTGCCGTCCTCCTGTATATAATAGTAAATATTTATGTACACACTGAGCCTACTGGAATGTCATAAGACAATCTAGGGGTATATAATTGTACTGTGTTGTCATTCACCAAACACGCCCTCTTGAGCCTTCTAGACTGCTGTTTGACAGGTTAGGGGTTCACAATAGGGTAGTGTTTCGTGCTGCCTCTGAGCCTACTGACATGTCATAGGGCAACGTAGTGGTTCATATGAGGCTGTGTTGTCTTTTATAGCTCTAAGCCCTGCTAAGATGTTATAGGGCATCTTAGGGGGAGTGGATATTGTGTTGTCCATATATTGTTTTATTTTATTTAAAGGTATATTTATATATAATATACTACGAAAATATCAATGATATAATTTCTGATATTACCATTACAAATTTGAAAAATCATGGAATACAATTATCTCATAAACTAAATTGTGACAAAATCCTTTCAGATTTTCAATATCTATAAGAGCATAAATTCGAAAATAAGTATACGCTGCCGTCGCAGTATAGATTCATTAAGTAAATCCAATAAGCGTTTTACGCATCATTAGCGAATAATATTAAATTAAGTATTTTCATCCTCGTCCTTTACCGCAGTAGAAAAAAAGATCGCAATTATCAAAAGGATATGAAACAAAGGAAAATATTAACACGCGTGTGAGACAGCTAAAAGAAAGATTATAGAAAACGAAAGTATTAGCCCAGTTCCCGGTAACCATGGGGGCTGCTAAGTACTGGAGCGAAAGTATTGATTACTACTAAAAACCGATTGAAAAATGAACCATGTTTTCATCTAAGGGATTGATTTCACGAGTTTATATGTTTTTGAGTTAAATTAATCAAGTCAGCGTTTTGGTCCGTAGATTTGAAATTCATTCTAGTTAGTAAATTATTATGGCGTCGTAAATATACTCGGTTAACTGGTACTTCTATGATCAAACTTCCAGGGGATACTTGAGGAGTGAAAGTTTACAGAATATATCCCTGCTGTGCCTGATTCTATATTTCTGTATCTGTCTGATAACTTCCATAAATTGCATCACACACAAGGTTGACCGCGATCACTTAAGTTACATCTACATTCCGGGTGATATATGTATACCACCTCCAAATGGATCATTATTGTATCTGAGAATATTATCCTGTGGTAGCGCTATCTGTCTCTATGCGGTCAGTATTCGAGGAAAATACTCATCGATGATATAATTGCTTGTGGGTCACGTAATCAGACTTCACTGGTTCTGGTGCCTTAGCAACTTCAGGTGCATGAGGAGGGTTTATATTTATTTGCAAATATCAGTGAATTATTCCGCTGTTGACCTGTGAATGGTTTTGACTGGATATTTGGTCAACTGTCGTATACTTGCAATTGGGGAAACGCGATTTCTTTTACTGGAGTCTCAGGTGGAAAATTCACGCTAATTTCAAGGTTGGATGAGGTTATTGATATCATGGTTGTTCTTCCCCGGGTTGTATTCGTGGCTATCTGTTGCAGTAGCTCCGACGATGATATTATTAGTTTCATTCTCTTTCAAATTGTAGTTTTTCATCGCGGATTCGTTAATCTTAATTATCTCGGAAAACTCGTCATCAGATATTTTTTCGTCATTAAGGCTCTTTGACAGCAATACTGATAATTGGGAATATGCAGTGGTTGCGGTATGTACATAATTTAATTATATACTCGTTTTATTATTCTGACTACATTTGGATATTGTTTTGCAATTATATTGGCAACTCCGGTAATTGTTATTGCCGCTGAAACATAAAATATGACAACTGCAGGTGCCATCATTGTTATCGCTGATAGCAATATACCAGTTCCAGTTGAAGCCGAATACACGATTATATCTACGATATTGTTTTTATTTTTACCGTAGCCACGTCGATGAGATTTTTCAGTTAAGTTTCTAATTGTTGCACTAGATCGTCTCTGTACTGTTGGGCGTTCATTATATTTTTTACTTAAATCAATTACAAATTCTACATACCATGTGATTGACGCTGATGCTAAATTGCCAATATTAAGGGTTATTGTAATTGTTTCAGTGGATCCATTTTCTATTATTGCACTTGTATTATTAACACCAGTAGATGTACTTGGTGATACATTAAACTGCAATGCTGAAATCAGGGTTAAGATACCTCGGACAGATGCGGTAACTTGAACGATATTATTTTGATTTGTCCAGATGAAAGATCTCCAGAGTATCAATTACACGGTATTGATAGTTTGTTTATGCGGTATTTTAATCCTATCAAGCCACTCAGCGATAGCAGGAAATTCACTAACGATATTATCACGTGTTTGTTTAATTGTGTCATCAATATTTCTAAGATTTCTACGGAAATTTGCAAACGCGACTACATTAACATCATGTTCGGCCCGCAGCGTTGATAGTTTATTGTCCACGACATCTACATAGTTGTTTGTTACCGCTTCGGTTTCAGATGTTGGATAACCAAGCGTCGTTATTTTATTCGAGTTCATGTTGAGCTCGCCTGTGATCGTATCACCAGATTTTTTTTCTCGCGCGGTGATATTATCTTTTACAGTCGGAAAGAGAACTTCTGGTTTAATCCTACCAGTGGAATCAAACACTGCTATGATGTTTTCGGTTACTCCATTAATTCTAAAATTAATATCGCTCAATGAAAGATTACTCGTTCTTAATTTCCCCTGCTTGTCTTGAAATAGAAGAATTTATGTTGGCTCCACATCTACAAGATTTAACAACTCCGATATTTTGTCGCTGATGATTTTTTTCGCATTCTCGAGTGATATTCCTTCAGCCGTTTTTTGTCTAAAGATAGACCTTTCGTAAATATCCACCATTGTACTTTAAGATCTCTTTAAAAAGTTATTACACGTATACTCGAGTACAGTTTTATGAGGTGGATTGGTTAATTTTGATACAGCATCAACTGCAGCAATTACTTCTCTGCCGTACATTGATGGGTCGGTTATTGTCTGTGTTGGTAGCGTTGAGTACCAAACTAAGTACCAAACTGGAACTTTTAATCGATTAATATAGTACATACATGTCTTGGATGGTGCAAATACATACGAATAAAAAAAAAATAATTACACGTGGCTCAGTCACGTTTGTAACCCAGTGAATTCCAGGTCTGGTGAAATTATCGAGATTAATGATACCTGTTTTAATCCTGTCTGGTGTGAGATGTCTCGCATAAAAACACCTCTGAAGTTTGCTATTCTTACATTTTTAGCAGCATATATTAAAATCGAAATTTGACAACGATGTTATTAAATCGTCGTGTACGAGTAAATAATCCTTGGTAGTCTCAGGCCGCTTCCATAGCGAGTAAAACGACTGCCTGATAATCTTAGACCCCTTCTTTTTTATATCCTTTTCCTGTTTCTTTCTTTATTTCCATTCCTGCTGCACTCACAAATGCACCTAACGCCGCAGCTTTTGCGACTGCAGTGGCGGACGCGGCAATTAATGCTGGTATAGCCGCGAGAAGTGAAAATATACCACCTGATTTAATTATATCTTTAATTGCGCTGGAAAGAGAGACTAAGTTAAACACCCTTTTCTTTATGCATCATTTAAATGCTTAATCTGACTCTCTGTAAGTGAGAGTTTATTCTGACCACCAGTGATCTGATCGTGTTTTAGCGATATTGTAGTTCCACATTTTATAGCTGAATCTGATTGTAATTTTGTAATCTGACCAGGAATCAGAGTAACACTGACGTGACTATATATTTGTGATCTAATTGTGTTAGATATTTTCCACTGGTGCATCAATGAGTCTCATTCGTCCACCGACACCCTCAAGTAACATCGATGTGTCACTGAGTATAACAGCTATTGCTCTGTAATTGTGGATACCAACCGGAGCCACACGAAGTGTATGTCAACGACAGTCTGTCTGGTTAAATCAAGATGTTCCAACGAAAGTAATAATCATATATCGGTTTCTAAAATCTAATTTTGATACTTGCAGCCCGGTATCTACATTCAGATCACGTCCCATAAATGTCAACAAACGATGATAAAATATCCTCTTATGGTTCTTGTTGGCCGTTTATTCCTAATGAGACCTCGGTAACACCGAGTTGGTCAAATATCATATGGCTGCGTATTTGTGAACCTAATCGTGTTTTATCCTGTAGCGCAACAAATATATGTCGCAGCGCAGAAACACTCTGTTTTGATGACATATACCAAAGAAATATACCGTTAATATAACTATCCATACTATTTGTAGTAACTGTTAGCCATGATGGTAATGATTTACCACCTTTATCCATAAGTTATAGTAATTGTCCCTATGCGGAGATCGCTGAAGTCATTACTGGCATCCACAATGAAATTTATATTTACCATACCAGCAGCAACACCGTCATCTCGCCAGATTACGTCATTAACTTCACATTTTTTTACGAGGACTACTGTGTATTTAGCTACAAAGTTAAGTTTTTTTTTACATTTCTACAAAATCCGAAAATATGGGACAGTGAAATTGCACATGAAAATAATCTACGATCGCCTTTCCACAGTGTAATACGTGTTAGAAGTCCTAGGTTGTAATTAACATCAACACTTTTTATGGTATCAAAAACATCACCTGGTCTAGCTTCATATTTAGCTGGTTGATGAGCAACTGCAGTATCCTGTGATGCCCTTAGTTTAACATACTGACCATGATGAACGCTATCATTAATATCCTTAGCAAACATCATAGATGGACCAGCTTATCTTGTATAATCATCTGAATAACTTGCTAAACCCACTATTGTTGTTACAACATCGACATCAGGCTCAATAGCTTCAATCTCTCTTCCATGAATCATATATCTAGCGCTACTAAACAGCGCCATAATACCGTTATTGACAAAGCGAACCCGTGCATTTTCTGCATATGGTGTATTATCCGTCTTTACGAGTTCCCCTTCTACTTCAATAAATGCTTCAGCAGGTAGGAAGTATTTAATTGTATCCTGAACTTGAATTTCGATTCTTGATCGACTATTTGGTTGTGTCGTGTTAGAAAAATAAAACTGATAATCGCGTAGAGATTCATCTTTGAGAACCGGTGCGTCTGTATCAAATGCTGGGTCAGGCGAGTATCTGAACATTTTTGTTATATATTTCTCGATCTAAATCGCAATCTCAAACCACTTCCCGCTATTAAATTTGCAGCAATATTTCTTTGTACTTGATCAGATCCTTGATTTATCAAGGCTGCTAGTTTTTGATCCGCGGCTAGGTTTATTATTTTACTGGCATTGGCAGGCATGATTTCCGTTGATGCCAATTTTACTGGCTTTGGGTTTCGTCGTATTAATTCTTTTAGTCTTTTTTTGGCTGCAGAAAATGCCTTACTGGGTATATTACCAATAACACCAGGAGCTTCTTCACCAATAACATTAATAGCTTTCATCGATAATTGTTTTGCGATTGGTGCTATTTTCGGAGCCATCCTTTCAAATAACCCTTAAATAACATTACCAAGACCATAAATCGTTCTATAAACGGGTAATCGCGAGTTTACTACTCTGACCACAGTTGGGTTATAATGGTGATAGTGTATGATCATCTTATTTATTATCGTTATTTCTAATCGTGGTGACAATTAGTCACTGTGATAATCATCAAGAGTTCATGATAAATTCTAGATATACGCCGATTTCCATGATACCGCCTTGAAATAATCGTCTACAGATATCGGCGGCTTCATTAATTATTTCCCGAGAGTTATTTCAGCCCATGCAGCCTCTATGAGAATTTCTAATAGTGCTATGTCGGAGAGAATATTACTAGGACAGGCAACAAGACCACTCCCCGCGAGTTCCACTCGTAGGATATCCACTACCAGTAGCAGCTTGCGCATCATAAGATTCTTTTTGGGGGAGATTACATTAATCCCAAACTTTTTAAAATATCATCTTTTTCTTTCTCTTGTTCAGGTGGAGAAAGTTGATAGGAAGGCTCTTGCTTTGAAGATTTTTGTTTCTTGCTTTGTTGTCTTTGCTGTTTTAGTTCTTCGTCTCGCTCTTTTAGTTCTTCTTTTCGCTATTTTTGTTCTTCCATTTTGTGAAGTTAATTTTCTTCCATTCGCTCTTTTGTTTTTCTATTTCTTGCTCTTTTAGTGTTTCATAGCCATCATATACGTTATCTACCGCATCGAGATATTCTATATAAGGTGCACTTTTTGTATCGAATCGACTCGTCCTAGTTTTAATTTTATAAAGTAAATCAGCCTCGTGTTACATATCACTAATATATTTGTTATGTTCCTGTTTAGTCATTATTTATCTATCTTCTTAACGCGTAGCAATAATATCGATAAACCATCTAAATTACTTGTATCGATTGTTGTTAAAGTATCCTCCATAAATTTATTACGTAGTTCTTTGACTATTTCTTCATCGGTTTTTTTCGGACCTGATTGAGATCTTGCCAGTTGAGGTACTTGACCAGGAAGGTTTGGAAAAAGTCTAGATCTTTCTTCGGTTCTCTCCGTGATTTTATCAAGTTCACCTTTTATTACTTTTTCTCCTTCTCTCTTTCCATATATAACCTCGATAGTAGTTGCAGTAATAGGGTTGAATAATTGGTCAGAACCTGTTGCAAATTCAACTTGAGATTCCTGTCGCTGTTGTAATTATTATCTAACAGGATCACGGACGGGTATACATTTCTTAATCGCTACTAGTCTTTCGCAAGCTAATCTAGTTACTAACGATTCTACCACCAGTTTTGTTATATGATATGATTTAATTTGTAGCAGCAGAGAGGGTGTGACGACGAAATGGGTGTCTACTTCGTTCTTTGTTTTTGTACGAACCCTTTGTTTGACCAATAGACACCTATACAAAGTTGTAGGGTTCGCCCTTTCTGCTGCTTGAGTGAAGCACGATGTTAAATGGTAAAGGCTAGATTAACAGAAATTAGGGTAAGTTGGTCCCGAAACAAATGTGTACATCTTGGTTTTTCTCAGTTCCGCAAACTTTATGTGATTCATTAGCTATTTAATTTGTTGGGCCTAGTGAATCATATCAATTTAATCTTGTAATCTAATTTAATTTGTGTAAGGAATCGTGATATACCTCTGATTAATTGCACTGAGATGTTATTGGGTACTTGAGACGGATTCCAAAACATGTTATATACGCGAAGCGAAAAACAAAACTGACTGTCACAGAGTGACGACTGCAAACGTTGTTTAAGAAAAACCCAGTTAAAATTTGAAATATAAAAATTAAAAGAAAACTTTAAATTCTATTAAAGATAAATTTGTCACACTAATGAATGGCCACATGATATTAAAATAGCTAGAAGGAGGAAATTGCAAACTCAAAAGCAAAACACCAAGTTTGATGCAACATTGATGATGTTCGGGAGTTCATGAACTAAATTCTAGGAGATGTTCATACGTTATAAAACCTTAATGTGTGCCTGATAACCACATTAAGCATTGATCATTTTCTTACGGAGTGTCTCATTTAGCCATTTTGGTCAAGATGGACAGAGAAAAATTTTTCATTGCTCAAACGTAACACTCACGGTAGCCATCAAAACATTTCCCAGCATAACAAAATGCTTATTAATGAAGTGGTACGCAACAAAATGTCGAGTCGAGTCATTCAATATTGTTAAAGCCATCTCTGTTCTGAGATTGTGAACATTCATGTTTAACCTATTTTCCTTGCAACGCTTCATTGAACAATAAACATCTACAATAATAACTATGTTAACGAGTGTGTTTTGAGGCACTAATGTCTCAACAACAAAGTAACAATGATATATTCTAAATGTGAATCATATTTCAAAATCTGTTATTTCTATTTGATTGATACAATCTTCAATGACCACACAATCGATGAGATATATCATTTGAAGTGATGTAGTAGGATGGAAATATCACTCATCACTCTTTTGTATCGAATTGTGAGATACATGGATGTGTTTCGGGTCAGATTCTGACTATTCACCTTTCGTTCTAAAGGTAGGTCTTAATGACGTCACGCGTTGAGTCTGGCTTATTCGAGGATGATGTTGAAATCGTTAGCATGAGCTTAAAATACATAACGGTGATACTTTGATTAGGTGTTAAACGATTATTGAAGCAATGAAACAAATACTGGCCTTGCAATCACATTTATATATGTAACAAATTCATTTTTATTAAATTACAACCTTGCTTGATTTATTTTGTCGGTCATTAAATTTTAAATTGTGCTCTACGTCATCATCAGCAATCATATCTGTGTTGTTGAACTTGACAAAGGCGTCAGTTTTCTAAAAGTGTGTTCTTGCGGAGTATCAATAAAAAAGTGTTCTCCATGGTATAGCAGTGTTAGGGACCAGCTTCGCACTGCTAAAAGACATCGCCGAAAAGCAGAGAGGTTTTGGCTTTCCACCAGACTCATTATTCATAAACAAATCTACAAAGCCGCTAAGAAGAACGTCACAAACATAGTCCAATTAGCCAAATCATCCCACTACAGTACTAAGATGAAGGAGAGTTCCAGCTGCAAAGAGCTTTTTGAGATAACTAAGAAACTAATGTCAAGGAACAAATGTACACCACTTCCAACAACCTTCTCTCCACTAGACCTACCAGACCAATTTGCAATTTTATTTGATGACAAAGTACAAACCATTAGAGATTGGCTTGACAGCACAATTTCAACTGATTCGTCACCATACAGTTATGATACAGAATTTCAGCGACAACCGTTAGGAGCATTTGAACCTGTTTCTATTGATTTATTACTGACAGTCGTGATGAAAAGTGCACCAAAGTCTTGTAACTTGATCCAATTCCAACATCACTGCTGCTTGAGTGCTTAGACACAATATTGCCTTCACTAACTGATGTTATTAATCTCTCTCTCTCTCTCTCTCTCTCTCTCTCTCTCTCTCTCTCTCTCTCTCTCTCTCTCTTACATCGGGAGAATTCCCATCGATTTTCAAAACTGCCATCGTAAAGCCACTGCTGAAGAAACAAACACTGGACCATAACGATTTAAATAACTACCGCCCAGTTTCTAATCTCCCATTCATATAAAAAATCTTAGAAAAGGTTGTTCTAACTCAGCTTGTATCTCATTTGAATTCAAACAGTCTTTTTAGCAGTGTACAGTCTGCAAATCGCCCTTGCAACAGTACGGAAACTACTGTTCTGAAAGTATTTAGTGACATTCTCTCTGCTTTGGATAGTGGAAAGATTACAGTCCTCACTTCCTGGATTTATCTGCAGTATTTGACACAATAGACCATGATATATTACTTCACCGTCTCCAACATGTATTTGGCATTCATAATATAGCCTTACAGTGGTTCAAGTCCTATTTAGTTAACAGGACACAACTTATGTCTGCAAATGAAATACACTCCAGCCCAGTTGACGTAAGTTGTGGTGTTCCACAGGGATCTGTTCTCTTCATTCTGTATACTCAGTCGCTCTCAAGTGTCATAGATCATCACCCAGTGTCTCACAGTTGTATGCTGATGACACCCAAATATACAAGTCTAGCCACCCAACTGAAGTTGATGCTACCACCACTGAGTAGAGAAGTGCATTTCTGATATGTAATCATGGATGACATGTAACAAGCTGCAGATGAATGATGATAAAACTGAGGATATTCTGATCACAACATAAAGACTTTCTCATTCACACCCTTTACCTCAGACAATAAATATCAGCAACACCAACATTAAATTCTCACAGTTAGTAAATGCACCTAGGCGTTACTCTAGACAGTACTCTCACATTGCACCAACATGTCATGAACATATGCAAGGCTGCATATCTTGAATTGAGACGCATCAGTTCCATTCGTAAATATCTTTCAGTTGATGCCACTAAGACACTTGTGTGTTCATTAGTACTTTCAAGACTGGACTATTGTAATTCAATTCTGTCTGGTTCGTCACAATATTTACTCCAGAAACTTCAAAAAGTTCAAAACACATCTGCACTGATCATCTTTAAAGTACCTCGATCAGAGCACACCTCACCACTGCTCTGTACCCTATATTGGCTATCAATTCGATACAGAATCAAACACAAAATTTGTTCTCTGTGCTATGTTTCAATGATAGACTCCAGTCCAACATACCTATCCAGCCTCACCCATGTGTATACACCAGCTAGAGCCTTACGCTCTTCTTCTGATAATCGTATAGTCATTGTTCCCAAGGTGAAAACAAAGTCATATAGACAACGTTCGTTTGCACACCAGGGCCCTGCGAAGTGGAACGAATTGCCCATTGAAATTAGACACAAAGACACAGTGGTCCATTTTAAGAGTGCTCTCAAGACTCACATGTTTCGACTGCAGGGACAAACTTAGCGACCTAATCATGTTTTGTATCTTTTATGTTTTCAGCATGTTTTTATGTCTTCCAATTTCATTATTTTTGTCATTTGTTGTTCTGTAGAGTAGTCATATCATTATTGATGGTGTAAAGCACTTAGAGGTTCGTAAGATTAGGCGCTATACAAAGTCCTCATTATTATTATTATTATTATTATTATTATTATTATTATTATTATTATTATTATTATTATTATATACCTCTAGATGTTACATCTGCGATTATAAAATCGTATTCAGCATCATCTATAATCAACCGCGAAGAATGTCGTTCATGGTCGTATTTTGCACCTTGTGTCAACTTACCAATTATTCTTCTACCGAGATCTATTGCGTGTTTATTTCTAACTTCAAAGATTTCCTTGGACCATTTCACATAGATTCTTCGTCGAGATTGCGGAATTGTCTTTTGTTTTTGCTGATTATACAATCTAGACTATAAGGTTGTAGTTACCAGACTTCAGTCTGCGCTCGATTTGATATAATTGCTTCAGTGACAATCAGCGATATCAGCATTTTAGAATATCCAGTGTTTTTCAGAGGTGTGTCTACCAAACCAAACATAACAACACGGATGAAGTTCTTTAGCCAATTCAAATGATATCACACGAGCGAATCCGGTTAAATCAAAATCGGGCAGTGGTCCATTAATCGCAACACGGGTCATCTCATGTGTGGGATGTCCATATCTTTTGAAGTACTCAGAGCACTCTCCATACCCAAGAAAACTCCCTGGATAACACGCAATCATATCAACCGAAATAATACTTTCAGGGTCGTATTTTGTATTCCATAATCCACCATGGCCATAAGCAACACAACTTTCTTGGATATCAGAGAAAAATTCTGCTCTTGTTGGTTTCCATAGATTTGTCTTTCTCGTGAAATGTGGTTCAACTGACGGAATTGTAAAACAGTTTGTTAATAATTGTTTGTCGTGTTCCGTTGAAAAACAACTAGCTATTTTTTTCACCTCGTCTTCATAACTTTGAAGTAACCACACTGATATATGATCGTTTTTGCTCGACTCAAGCAAGATTGTAATTTAATAAATAAAATCAAATAAATTTCCCGTGTAATATTTTATGGTTCTATCCCGCGGAAATATTGTTACCGCATGTGTCCAAGCGGGTCAATAATTTTGATTGGAGATCCTCTCGATTTATATTTCGGTTTATATAATATCTCGCCTCTTACTGTCTCTACGGATATTGGGAATTGTAGTATCCGCTCTAACGCGGCCACATTTTGAATTGCTGCTCCGCTCTCCTTCATTGTTAATCCCCATTCATTTATTTTTTGCGTCTTAGATCCGTCAATTTGTTTCCACGCAACGTATTTGTGAATTGTTCTATTATTCGTTCTGCTACACAATTCAACGAACGAATATTCATTGGTTTTAGTTTTTTAATACTCGGTTTATCATTTATTGGATAGATTCCAGAAACAACCACTGTTACATGATAGGATCTCTCGTAATTCGGTTTGTCAATTCCAGTCAGAATTCCTGGTTTGGAATCTTGACTCACAGTGACGGTTCTTTTATTTTTCAGGATGGGTTCAAATTGTTGCGTATAATCCAATTCCCCGTTTCTGAGCGGATAATGAATTTCACTCTAACAAAATACTTTTTCTTGTCAAGATGTGAGATTATCACTGCTTCTCTTTCGTCGTTCAAAACTACCATCAATTCGAAACGTTGACCAACAGTGAGATGCTCCATCGCACTTGAATTCATTAAAACCATCACGGATTTTACCCAACATGCTTCTATCACTTATTAGACTTTTTGGTACATCAGTGGAGACTCTATCGAGATTGAATTCAACATTTTTCCAAGGCTTAATTTTCCTTAATCTCTCGAACTCCTCTATGCTATAATTAAAACAAGTATTTAAATAAAGAATTTATTATATAATGAATCATTGCAAATGGTTTATGATAGGATCAGTAACCGCTTGTAACAAATCATGCAGAAATGAATTCTGTGGATATCATTTGCAAAGTGTACGTCGTGGAAGCTTAGTTCCGCTACCTTGCATACGATGTGGAGTGGGTGTGCGTGGTAAATCGCAGTTGTGTCTCAATTGTGGTGGTAAACGATACAGAGAACTAAAGCGCTATATGATAAACGAATCAAGGATTCCATTAAAAACTCCATCAATGACTCCATCAATGTCTCTGACTCTGTCCCTGACAGCGTCGTTGACTCTGTCAAAGATAAAATCATAAGAACACCTCAAGACTATATTTAAGATTTTCAAGTATAATTAAACCAAAATAATAAAATAGACGAATAGTATTAGTATATAAATGAACCAAGAATTTCGACCACATCCCATTATTACCATTTATGAAGCATCTCGTGACGGACAGAAACCGCAGACTGAAGAACCCAGTTGGTATTGTGAATAATCTTGGATATCTTATATTTGGAGCTGGAAAGAAAAAATAATCACAAATTCGTCTTCGAGGAATTTAATGGATTGGTCAAGGATGGTTTTGTTTTTGATTACATAAATGGTATAAAAACTGATAATTCTTTAGATAATTTACGAACTATAGCACAAAGTCGGAATGCCAAATGGGGAGGGACTCGGAAACAGTCGAAAAATGCAAAACCCATAAAATCATTTAATACAGAAAATAACGAGGAAAGAGTATTTAAATAAATGACTGAAGCCGGAAAGTATTTTGATATTTGTATACCCTCAGTACGAAGAGTAGCAGAGAGTATCACCAGATCAGGGATTTCCAAAAGAACTGGACATAGAATTCAATTTACATACGTCTGAATTCTGTTTTGTAACACCAAGGGGAATAACTCATGTTATGCTACATGTGTGTGTAGTTTGAAACAACGATAACTCCTTTGTTGTAGTCACGTATCTCAATGGGATAATGGCTTTCCTGTGTTGATTTAATGTTTCACCAGGTAGAAGTTTTCCGCATAAGGCAATCTTTTGTTGTCATCATTATATCAATTTGATCGCAACCAGATGCATCTTTGACCCCAAACTGATAAGATCTAACACATTTTAACATACAATGATCGCTGAAATATTAGGTACAGTATGATTATTCACGACCGCAATGAGTATTACCGTTATACACACCGACAATTTCATACAATTCCCCATACATTACGGGAGTTAAACAACACAACCTTGATCTGCAATACATGTTCCCACATTCCTCGATAACATGGAAAGAAAGAAGGATAAAGAAAAACCACAACAGCAACAATAACGGATTTGTCGAAAATAACAAAGTGGATACAAAAATAGGAAAATATGAAACGGCATATAAAATAACTGTGATGAAACCCTTCACATGATACACATATATCGTATTCAAAATCATGGATTCATAGATAACGGACACTAGTGTATACAATACACAGATGGAATCGCGTCATGGGACCCATCTTTCGAATCTCGTGGCAGGCATTATTGTCGACGGTACCGATCTGAAGGTTTTCTATATAATTGAGGGCGCCAGGTACTTAGTGTACACCTCCCGTCACGTCAAATACGTGACGGTGTAATTTTTGCACTCCTGGGAAATTAATTCTTGTGGGGAGGTGTACAACAACAATGGCGCCCCAAAAAAACAATAGCATGGATGCAAAAAGCTCTATGTCACACTAGGGTAACCCCACAGGATAGTTCAAAATGAACTATCGGCTAAAAAAAATAGGGTCAAAGAGAAAAAATGTCAAAGAAAAAAGAAGAGAGAAGTCTCAAAGAGAAAAAATATCTCAAAGAGAAAAAATCTCAAAGAAAAAAAGAAGAGAGAAATCTCAAAGAGAACAAATCTCAAAGAAAAAGAACCCTATGAAAGACACAAAAGCCAATAAGGGACCCAGTGAATGATAAGCGCTCATCAATATTGTTTAATTTTGTTTTTGAAAAATATATTAAATATTTTTTGTATTAGAAATACAATATATTATATAAATGAATTCTTAAAATATCAATGAGATTATAACCGAAATTTTAAATTTGAAAAGTCAAGGAATTCAATTGTCAGATAAATTAAATTGTGATCAGATTTTTTCTGATTTTCAAGATATTGAAGATAATGCTCGAAGTAATAAATACGTGCTGCCAGAATCATACTCTTTTATCAAGCGATTGATGACTCATTCGCATATGAAAATGACATAAACAAATTCGTCCCGTTATTCACTGTTGTCAAAAAAATAAGAAAAGAGTTGGGGCAGCAATATGAAATCAAACGCACAATTAATTCGAAGATCAAAACAATTAAAATGACTATCCGACAAACTGAGAATTCTCCTTTAATCGCCTCCATGGATGGACGCGTATAATACCCATTCCTCTTTGTAAGTATACAATAGACAGGTATTCGCTTACTCAACTAGAACAAATTTCTATAGACGATTTTTTTGCACGATAATTTAATCAATGGTGACTTTGTCAATGGTTTGTCACTATACGGAAATAATGAAGTGAATTGGGGTGGGTGAAGCTATCTACGGATTTTTCACTGGTGACTTCGTCACTACATTTAGATTGTATTTTATATTTATAATGGTGGGTGAAGCACTGAGAACTAAATTAGCACGACAACGATTAGTTTCGATTAAGAAATTTATTCCAGTTCGTGATTCCGTTCGAAATATGCTCCAAACGAGACAGGACCTTTAAACCAACTTTACGACAGACACTCAACAGCTATTCAAACCCATTACTACAGCAACTAAAGACGTTGTATCGACCACTGAAAGAGCAATATGGGGAGATGTTCCCAAAGAAGGAAAAAGAAATGAAACGTCTCTTCTTTCTGTGCTTGAAAAATAGCAGGGGAAACTGAACGAAGACAAAAAAATCTTTAAAAACATTTCCGGGTAATATAATAGCCGTTGCACGACTTCAAGAACAGCAAGGTGATATTGATACTGTCCCACCAAATGATGACCAGCCTGAAGAAGAAGAAGAAGAAGAAGAAGAAGAAGAAGAAGAAGAAGAAGAAGAAGAAGAAGAAGAAGAAGAAGAAGAAGAAGAAGCAGAAGAAGAAGCAGAAGAAGAAGAAGGTGATATTGCTAGTGGACGAGTTGCATTTAATGATAAATTCCTTCCTCGTAAAATAGATGAAATAAGAGATTTGAAATTTGATTCTATGAAAGAATTAACTAATTTCGTCGCTAGGAGTTTTCATCAGAGAAAAAATTAAATCCACGATGATTATAATGTCCCTAATAAAAAACATGGTATAATGGATTATATCGTGTGTTCACAGGTGCATTTAAGGCATCGAACAAAGATGATACATATAATGATATTATAGAAGCAATAAAAAAAGCTGAATCATCTACAGAGAAGCAATCAGATCCTGGATTTCTTAGATTACCAGAACAATCAAAATCTTTTGATATGCAAAACCCCTCTTTGCAGGGTGATGCTGGTATCACTTAAAAAAACAAATGGAAATGGATTTTCTCAGAGTGGAACTCCAAGGGTATAAGGTAGTGGTTTAGTTAGTTGTCCTAATAGTATTCTCTCGGATATATCACGATTAGAAGTTCTCGTTGAAGGGAAACGAGCCGGAAATAACTCACCGGAAGTAATTAATGAGGCAGCTGATATCTGCAGACGACTATTTGAGGGTGGTATCATGGATATCGATGTATACCGAGAGTTTATTGATGAGCTAGCCGAAAATCCTACTGATTTTTACGGTTACGATAGTGATTAAATCACCACATTAGATACATAGCATTTAAATAAGATGATCATACACTACAACCACAGCAAACCAACGATGGTCTATGTAGTAAACTCAAGATTGCCAGTTGATAGAGCGTACTATTGAGATGGTCTCGGTAATACCATTTTAGGGTTATTTGCAAGAATGGTTCCCAAAATAGCACCAATCGCAAAACAATTATCAATGAAAGCTATTGATGTTATTCGTGACAAGGGTATTAGCGCTATTGGTGATGTTACCGGGAGGTCATTTCCGCGGCTAAAGAAAAACTAGTAGCGTTAGTTCGGTGGCGAAGGAAACCAATGACGAAGTCACTGGGACCACTATCGTCTACGGAATGTATGCCTGCAAGTATTAGTAAAATAATAAACAATGCAGTAGAGCAGAATATAGCATCACGGATAAATGATGAATATGACACTCAGGGAAATATTACTGCAAATATAATACCGGGAAGTGGCTTGAAATCGCGACCGAGATCACGATTTAGATCAAGAAATATATAATAAGATGTTTAAATCGGCTCCTGACAAAGCGTTTGATTTAGATGCCCCAGTGTCCAAGAATAATTCTCTACTTAATTATCAGTATTTTTTCTATAATACAACACAACCAAATAGTCGATCAAGAATCGAACTTCAAGTCCAGGATACCAGCAAATTCTTTCTACCCTCTGAAGCGTTTATCAAAGTAGAAGGAGAAATTGTAACAGCTGGTGATACTCCTGCTGTACTAGCACCATATCCACTTGGTACCAAAGTCGCCTTTGTCAATAATTGGTATCATGGCGCTATTTAACAGCTCTAGATACATGATTGATAACAGAGAAATCGAGTCTATAGAACATAATGTTGATGTTGCCAGAACAATAGTTGGATTGGCAAGATACTCCGATGATTATACAAGATCGGCGGGTCCAGCTATGATGTTTGCTAAAGATATTACTGATAACGCTGATCACAATACGTATCTTAAATTGCTGACACCGCAAGCTACTGCATCCGATTCACAAGCAGTAGCTGATGGTGAACACGAAGCTAGACTAGCTGCTGCCTTTGATATTGTAAAAGGTGACAGTACTCGTTACAACCTAGGGTTTGCAACACGCGTATCAATGTTGCATGGAGAGCGTAGATTATTCTCATGCGCGATTCCACTACATCATATATTTGGATTCTGCAGAAATATTAGAAAAGTTATCTATGGAGCGAAGCATACAGTAGCCTTAGTGCGAAAAAGTGATGATAATGATGCAATCTGGAGGATTCCAGCAGATCCTGCACATCCGGATAATGACCGTGGCAAGGTGAATATAACAAAATTAACACTGTGGATGCCAGTAATGACTCCATCAATCACCATAGAGCAAAAATTACTATCATTTATTAGTACAGGCGGCAAATCATTACTAAGTTGCCTAACAACTACCAAGGATACCATGGATAGTACTGTTAATGGTACATTTACTTGGCAACTGGCATGAAAACAAGGTGTTTCTGCCCCGCGGCATATATTTGTTGTGTTACAGGATAAGGCGCGATTGGGTTCACAATTACACAGCCAAATGATATTTGATAAATTTAATGTTAATGAAGTCTCGTTGAGTGTAAACGGCCAACAAGAACCAACCGAAAATATTTTACTTGATAACAATCAAAACCAAATACCACTCGCGTATCATCGTTTGCTATTATTTATGGAACGCGATAATAATGTAGATGCCGTTCTGCAAATATCACAATGGGATTTTATAAACCTATATCCCATCTACTACTTTTCATTGGAACATCTTGACTTAACCAGACAATCCGTCGTTGATATATACTTTCGAGCTCTTATAACCGGTAATCCTGCTGGTGGTTACAGAGAAGTTGCTGTAATTCTCAGTGACAAATCAATGCTACTCGAAGGTGTTGTTGGACGAATGAAAGTAGTTGATGCACCAGTGGAAAATAAGTAATATTTTCAAAAACATGCAATGTAGCAATTAGATCAATCTGTTATTAATATAATGTCATACAGTGTTGTTAGTGTTACGATGACTCCTGGTCAACTCAAAAAATTGCAATCGGAATCAGCTAAAAAATGTGGAACCACAATATCGCTGAAGCACAATCAGATGTCTGGCGGTCAGAATAAATTGTCATTGACAGCTCGTCAGATAAAACACTTCAATGATGCAATCAAAGATAAAAAGAGTGTTCAAATCACTCTCTTTGCGGCTGCGATCAAACACATGATAAAATCAGGTTGTATATTCCCACTTTTCGCTGCGTTGATTGCGGCAGCCGCCCCAGCGGTAGCAAAAGCCGCCGCGCTAGGAGCCGTTGGTACAGCGGCAGGGATGGCACTAAAGAAAGCTACCGGACAGGGATACAGAAGAAAAAAGAAACGAGGAAAGGGTCTAAGACTACCAGGAACTCCGTATTCATGGTACAGCGGAAACGGCCTGAGACTAGGAACAGTTTACTAACAACAATAGTTCCCATGTCAAATTTTGATTTACTCTATGCTACTAAAAAACTAACGATAAAAAACTTTAGAGGTGTCTCTATGAAAGATCAATTACCACAACAAGCAAACAGCGTTGAAACCGATATCATTAATTTCGATAACAGCACCGGACCTGAAACTCACTGGGTTGCATAAGCGATTGATCCGCGTGCAATTGTTTATTTCGATTCATATGGGTTAGCGCCGCCTAAAGAATTTACGCGTTATATAAACCACTTAAAAACTCCTATCTGGTATTCTACGTTACTAACACAGAAAATGAATGACCCACCAATATGCAGCATAGAAGTATTGAATGTCCTCAAAGCTATTTCATCATCGGGAAAAACACCCCATAAAACCGTACACGAATATACGAGTAATCACTTTTAGAGAAAAATTATACAAAATAACATGATTGATATTTGGGGAGATCTTTATCAAGCCTGAAAAAAACCACCGCAAAAATATCTGCAACCGGTGATGTAAAAAAAATAATCAAAGATGAAATAGCTGAGATGTTGAACTTAGCAAGTTTTGATCCCAATGAAATAGTTGTATTTCAAGATCGTCAGGGAAAATTGAAAACGAGTAATGTTTCTCTTGATATTTTAGTTAAACGACGCGACGCAGTAGAATATACTATCGCGCTGTTTTCTGATCAGGGTAAACTCAAACCGGGTGTACTTGTTTCGACGCTCACAGATAAATTAACAGCGCTCGGTGATAATTATTTCATCATTGATAGAATTATTAAAAAACTATTAGATGAATATGACGACAATATAACTAAATTTAATCTTTTTCTGAATTACAAAGAAGTATAATTGACAATATTGACAAACCTATGTTAAATTTGTTTTGAAATCCACCGGTGACTACACCGAAACTCACAGAGATAAAAACAGCTATGTTAAAACTAACAACAATACAATCTAGGTATGCAGATCATGTCGAGAAATTTTCAACTTTTCGTAAAAAATCTTTTGAGAAATTCTTTGTCACCACATTGGATAAACTCGATATAAAACTCCAGGATATTAGAAAATCCATCGATGATCTTAAAGCAGCCAGTAATGAAATATCCGCGATTAATCGGCGAATAGAAGCTATCAACGCTGATATTAAAACGACCAGCGATGTCATCAGAGATGATCTGCCGAAGATGATACAAGTACTTGAAAAAATAAAAATTCCTCATGAGAAAAACATAAACTCGGTATATACAATCCAACACGGATCACTTGCATGGACACCTACAAACAACAAATTAGATATCACCGCGACCGTCAAGGGTATTTATCGATTAACACTATTATCAACGACGCAATTTAATATTTCATCAACGAGTTCATCTGGAGTCAACAATATGATATCAACGATCATCGACAAGGGAACAATTGAACAATTCACAATAGCATCCACTGATAATAATTTGGCTAGGGTTTCAGTAACATGGTATGTGGAATTCGTAGCGGATTTAAGTAAAGAACTAAATTGAATTATGTTGTAATAAATAAAATGTCATCATTGGCAACGTCAGAGCAATATCGCTATGATCAGGTCAGAGAATTTCAAACTAAACTTAAAACACTCACTGAGGAGTATCAAGTAAAAATAGAAAAATACCAACGAAGAATCACCGCAGTTGATGTTACCGTGTACTCGGTATCAGGTGTAATCACCGGAGCTAGTATAATACTATCATCGATGACAATGGTTGCCACGATAGCTGTTCCAATTTGTATATCAGCGGCGACAACAATCGCGGAAATTATTTCGATTATAACAAAAAAGTATCATCATGCAGCCAGCGTAAACTACAAGACTACGTAGTTAAATTCCATGCTGTGTCAACCGCATACTCCCAATTATCCTCGATGATATCGTCCTCAATCGACGATAGATTAATATCCGATAGTGATTTCTCAGCGATGGTACGTGTTTATAATTCCGCGACGTCAATATTAGAAAAACAACACGAATATAATAACAATGGCGATATCGCAAGAACTACTTCAACGAATAGCAGAAAATACCACACCGGTGAAAACCAACATGATATCAATAACATCAACCAATCCTGAATTCAGTGTGAATTTCCCTACTGCGATTCCAGTAAAAGAAATAGCCTTAGCAAAATTATGAGTGTATCACAGTTGGCCAAATATTAGATCAGCACCTTTCAGTGGTCAACAACCGAATAATTCCCTGGCGTTTGCGAGTAAGAATAAACCCGATGGTACTCCAGACTGGAACGTTGTTTTGCTACCATCTGGGTCATACCAAATCGAACAAATCAATAATGAATTACAACGCAGAATAAAATCTATTACTGGAAAAGAACCGAAAATCGCTAGAATAATTCATGAGCCGACGTTATCATCTCGCCCGGATATGTTATAGATATCTATCAGAGTTCTATAAGAACCGCGTTAGGATGGCCTGAAAATTCACCTTAGGCACCATCTCATCAAAATTTACCCGAACCTAAAAATTGATTTTACTTCTGATAAACAATCATATCCCGATGAATCAGATAGCGGATATAACTATATAATTAAGACTCATATAGATAAAATAAAAAAGTGGAGGGAGAAAAAATTGAAATTTATAACAAAGGTGAAAGAAATCATCTTCTTTGTACTTTTTTTTAAAAAGAAAAATGAACAAGATTATCAATATTTTGGTTCAATAAAAGTTGTCGATTTTGAAGACTGGTTTGATACTTTTTATCATACACTTGACAGACGTATAATTCTTCTAGATGATAGAGTTGATAATTATATTACCGGGAGAAAAGAAGCTCATGATAAAATTATCAAAAACGTAGAAATATTAAATCAGATTATATTCAGTGCAGAATATATTCATAACCGAATATTAAAAATGGTGATTAATAGCACAGGAGAACAACGACAACGAATTTTAACTGATTTTTCGTTAAGAGAGGATAATATATCTCAATTAAGATTTCCTGGATACATCGATGTAGCAACTCTAAGGAAAAGACTCAATGATGCCATCGATGATGGTTTCAAAAATATTCACGACGCATGGAAAAAAAACAACAACAATCCTCAAGCATAATAATGACCCAGACGGATACGGGCGGCATATCGCTCCTCAAAATGTCAGTATATCCTAGGTGATTGCATTGAATTTAGTATGTGATTGTTATCGAAGGAAGTTATCAAATAAATCTTGAAAGATCGAATCAAGCCCAACAGGGGTATATTTTATAATCATTTGTACCAACGGTTCCATCAGGATTTCTTATCATTGAGGATCCAACTAATCCAGTCTATATGCGATGTCATAATGAATCGTTAACGAGAATTAATTTTAAACTCACTGACCAGTCCAATAATCTAATTGATTTACGAGGTGAAGTATTACAAATTAGTCTGTTTGTGAAATCCTAAAGGATTTTCGTCTTAAGACTTTCATCGTAAAGAGTTTTACCATAAAAATTCGTCTCCGCAGCGACATCGGTGCCGGGTCTGTAGCGTGACAATCCGAAACCATTTCTCTATTTTTTTGTCTGCCTGAATTGGTTTCGGTTTGCTTGAAATAGTTTCGGTTTGCTTGAAATAGTTTCGGTTTGTCCACCCTTTTTGCTGCTGGCTAACATAGGGCGATTCCCTAATAGATTTTGGGTTTTGTATTATCCTAGGTCTGTTGAAGAAAATGATAAAATTAATCATTTTGTATTGTAAAGATGCAGTTGTAAATTTTTCCCGCTATAAATCTAATAAGTTACCGTTTTGGTCAGTTAATTTGAAATGTATTCTTCTCAATTGTATACTATGACACATCGGATAGGTTGCATTAATCGATTCTTCTACAATCAAAAGTCCAAAAGGTACTTGAAGGTGAATGTATACAGATTATATCCCTGCTGTGCCTAATTTGATATTTGAATATTTGCATTATAAATTCCATCAATTATATCACATACAAGATTGACTGCGATCACATCTTTTATTTACGGTTCCCGGTGATATATGTCTACCATCAACGTATGGATTATTATGGTATCTGAGAACATCTGCCGGTAGTGTTTATCTCCACTGTTCGAGAAAAGGTTTCGTTTATAAGATCCCTGAGTGTTTTCTTTAGTTCATCGGTTGCATGTGCTGTTATTACAACTGTTCATATTTGTTGTTTGTTTATTAAAGTTGTAGTCGTTGGGTTTAACGCCATTTTTCAGCACAAGATACGGTTTACATGGCAGCCAGTATTAATGGTGGAGGAAGAAACTGGAGAAGACACTGGCAAGCTTTTTCACATAACCACACTGGTCGAATCCGAGACTCGAACACACAGAGACGGAGGTGAGATGGTAATGATCCGTAACGGAGAACGCTTTAGACCACCTGGCCACTCGGGGTCCCCGTTTGTGTATTATATAGTGATTAATAAATGCCCTTTAACAAATAAGAGGAGTCAGTCTTAAAGCAATTATGAAATACATAATCACGAACTTGTCCATTATTGTATTCAATATCATATATATATATATATATATATATATATATATATATATATATATATATATATATATATATATATATATATATATATATATATATATATATAACTATATAAATTAGATGCTGGATTGTTTTGATGATATGATGCTTTAAGTCATCAAGATAATATTGTGCAATACTTGGAAAGAAATTATTAAAGTTCTAAAATTATTGATTAAGTTCGGGTTAAATTTGTTTTTAAGATTATTTGTACGTTTACTTTACAAATGCTTCTAAAGAAACTGACTCTATATTAATAATTTCAAATAAGCGCTTCGTGGGTCTTCTTCGTTGAGATGAAGTAATGAAGCAATCTATTTCCTATTTCGCTCTCTTCTACAATGGTTCATTTACATAGTTTTCATGTCTGTGGTAAAGTCATCTCGTTTTGATTCTGGTGGTCCATGATAAAGTGGTGGAAACGCACGCCAACCTAACACAGATCTGATTGATGATTGATAACATCCACCACATAGTCCGGTTAATTTATTTCTATCGGGGTTGATAATGTTTTCTCGTGAACTGTTATGCATATTATTGATTCCTTTCCCGTAATAGCTGTAAATCTGCTCTGAAATTCATCATTGATCTTTTTGATTTTATAATTCTCTGTTGGTATCCCAAGAACGATCCAGTCAGGTGTTCTATCTGGTGTATTTGTATTTCTAAATACTTGTGAATTTTTTGACTGTAGACCCCCGAATAATTTTGAAAGGATATTAGGCTAACTATAATATACTCGTAATTGTGCTAGTTCGTTTTCTTTTACTGGAATAGTAAGTTTACCCTAAATTCAGGGCTAGTGGAATTTATTGATATCATTGTTGTCTTTGGTAGAGTTGTATTAGTAACGATCTGTTGCAGTAGTTCTTTCGACATTAATAATATTTTCTAAATTAGACGTCGCCATTATTCTATATCAGGTCGATGCTCGTCGTAAATCCTAATAATTTTTGTGAACTCGATTTCTCTTATTATTCTGTCATTAAGGCCTGACGATATCAGCCAGGATTATTGGGAATATGCTTGAGCCGCTGTAAGTAACTTTATTATACACTCGTGTAGTTTATTCTGGCTGCACGTGGATATTATTATTCTATTATATTAAGAACACCATAATTGTTTTTGCAGCTGAAACACACATTGTAACAACTACAGGTGAAGTGATTGTTATTGTTGATCGCAATACACCAGTTCCAGCAATAACATCTGAAACTGAATATACAATTATTTCAACGACGACTTCTCGTCTGCGATATTTTGGGATTTTTTACTGTGTTTATGTCAGTGATAATTTTTAGTTTAGTTTGCAATTCACGCATTTGATTGTATATATACTGTTGCACATTGATTGGACAGCTAATTATAGTATGAGCTTAAATTAATTACAAATTCGGCTTACTATGTGAGTGATGCTGCTGCTAAATTATCACTGCACTGGGGCCATTCTAAATATTTCAGTGGATCCATTTTATATTATTAACTGGATTTATTAACGCTATTGGATATACATGATGATACATTAAACTGTATAGGTGAAATCAAAGTTAATCTGTATATACCTCAAACAGATGCGGTAACTTGAGGTGTTCAGGTGCAAGGTCCCTACTGTATTGAGTACACGGTATTGATATTTTGTTTATGCGGTATTTTAACATTATCAAGTTTGTCAGCGAAAGCAGGAAAACATTAACAATATTATCCTGTGTTCGTTTCATTGTGTAAATGTTCGTCTCGATATCAGAAAGTTTAATAACAACGGTCAACGGTGTAGCAAACAAATTACTTGTGATTTCAATAACTTTTCTAAACTTTCCTCGGAGATTTGTAAACGAGCTCATATGAACGTCTTACTCGGCCCGTAACCTTGTTAGGTTATATTGTCTACGGTGCTGTTAAAGTAGACGTAATTCTTTGTTGCTGCTTCCTTGTCGGATACTGGATCTCCAAGTACGGATATCTATTTCCATTCATGTTGAGTTCGCCTGTCATTTTATCACCGGATAATTGTACTAGTGCGTGAATATTGTCTGAAAACCAACCATAACATCAGCGTTATAGGCAGTTTTTACAAGTTCAACTTCTACTTCAATAACGGCTTTAGCGGGTAGAAAATATCTACTTGTATCCTGAACTTATTTAATTCTGCCTCGTTGATATGGCTGTCTTGAGTTATAATAATACAATTGATAATCGCGTATAAGAACCGGTGCGTCCATGTCGAACGCTGGGTCGGATACAAGTTTGAACATTTTATTATAATGGCCATGATCTAAATCATGGTCGTCTTGACTTTGTCAAGGGACAACGAAGCCAACTTCCTGCTATCAAACTTTTATTAATATTATCTTTTGCTTCTTGATTCACTAAGGCTGCTAGTTTGTGATCCACGGTATGTTTTAGTTTTTACTGACATTTGTCGGCATACCTTCAGTAGATGCTGAATTTAATGACGGTGGTTTTCATCGTATATTAATCGTGCTAGTCTATATTTGGCTGTAAGAAACGCCTTTCCGGCAATATTACCAATACCACCGGTAACTTTTTCACTAATAGCTTTCATTGATAATTATTTTGCAATTGGACCTATTTTTTGGAGCCATTTTTGCAAATAACCCTTGAGTAACATTACCAAGATCATCCACGTAAGTTGCTTTATAGACTGGTAATCATGAATTTGTTACCCTAACCATTACAGGTCTACGGTGTCGTTGATATTATGATCATCTTATTTGTTATCAAGTTATCTAATTAGCGCACTAGTCAGTATGACATTATCAACGAGCTCATCGAATAGTTCTCGGTAAATGCTATTATCCGTGATGCCACCTTGAAATAATCGTCAAAAAATAGCAGCTGCTTCATTAATTATTTCTGGTGTCCACTTCCCAAAGTAGTGCTTTTAATACCACTACCATTTACACTATTATCAGATGCATCGTGAAATGCATCCGTTTTTTCCTGTATTGTAGTGGTGGAGGAAGGTGATAGGAGAACTCCTGCTTGGAAGTTGTTGTCCTTTCTTTTTTTCTTGTTGTTTTTCCTTCTTTTCTGTCTTTCTTTGTCTTGGTTTTTTCTTTCTGTCAAATTTGATGTAAAATTCATCATGGATTCCCTCTCCATCTAATAATCGGCTATAAAGATAATCTTGTTTGTCTAGCTGATTAAAGTTTTGGATGGATGGATTCACAGGTCACGACTTACACTTTTAAAAAGGTATGTATTGAACGATAACTTGAAACAGCAAACGATCCAAACACAAGTATATCACTTTTGGTTTTAATTATGATATCTTTAATTGTTTGTGTGCCGTTGTTCAGTAAATTGCTCATCAAAACTAATTCCACTTTCTTCTTTTGATCTCCCACACCTTTAGCTGCAGCTATTTCAGTTGGAAGATCTCGTAAAATCGTTTTTTCTTGTTTATTTAGTGTTCTGCAATACGTTCAGCGGTTTGTTTTGATACTGGAAGAAGAACCACTCTAATGGCAGTTGTAACCTATTTAGCAACGTTTGTAACGGGTCTAGAAAACTGTTCTGAACCTTCTTCAAATTTCACCTGTGACTTTTGACGCGCTTATAATGTTTTCCTAACATAATCAAGGAGTGATAGACATGTTTAAATTGTTTCTAGTCGCTCTCGAGATAACTGGTATACGCTTATCCAACCATTATTAATATTACAATAATCTAATTATATCCACAGAGGGCACGACATCAAATAAGTGTGCAAAAGGTTAGTGTAATCGGTTAACGAAGCGTTTGTCTTCACAATGGAGCGTACGTTTTTTAACTCACATATTGACAAATAGTCGCTTCTGTTATGAGGTGGGCTCACCTTCGTTGCTGCTTCCTGAGACAAGTAAGTACGTACGCAAGAGAAAACGAGCTGAATCAATTCATTTAAGAGTTTAACGTTGTTTTTTCTGCGTTCATCGTGGTATGAACTTTCAGTTGCCGACTCACACAGCAAATAACGCCCGAAGGGCGTTATGTAAGCTGTGTGAGTCGGCAACTGACAGTTCATACCACGATGAACGCAGAAAAAACAATGTTAAACTCTTATAACTGAAATTGCAATGTATTGTTATGTTCTTTTCATTTTTCATCATAAAAAAATAATCATAATTGTGCGTAGTAATACTTTTGTCGGGTTTCTGTTACGTAGCTATTTATAGCTCTTGGGATTGTACTGCTTGTAAGTCCATCATCCAATGGAACCCACGGAAGGAATTTGAACATTTTTAATATTTTATCATATTGAACACGTGTATTTAAAGTTGAAGCTCAATATTTTAAGTCCCGATGTCATGGATATAAGGATGTTTGCTTATTTTAGATTGACTTAATGTGATTTGGCATATTCATCACTGTTATGACAAGGGAGTAATCTGATTTCGTTCTTCAAAACCTATTTTCGTGTTATAAACAGGCTGTACTAATACATGTAGGTGTATGAAGTTTGGTTATAGAAAGTATGTGATCAGTTTTATTGGCTCTAACATACACATACACGCACAGTTCTAAAATAATTAAGTACTTATTTTATCCATCTAGTTATTCCATGAGTTGTTTTGTGACAATGGTTCATAACCATATTCCTCTCATCAAATTTGTGATATCAGTGTAGAAAGTGAACAGACAGACACACAAAATGACAGATTTAAAAACAGGAAGACAATTTAATTTATGAAATTTGTGTTTATTGTTGAGACACTTTTGAATTAAACTGAGTAGTGCAGTAATAATGACAATACAGCATAATAATTGTAATTCATGTATTTACTATTTTTAAAAAAGCAAATAACATGTTAGTATTGATCATTTGAACATTTACAGTTGCATGAGATAGTTCTGCAGACACACTATTTGAATTATACTTAGTAGTACAATAATAATGACAATACAGCATAATAATTTTACTTGAAAATTTACTTGAAAATCACATACTTGCAATCCAAGTAGCTGTTAGAGAAAAGTAATGAAAAACAGTATGACACATTTATATATTTACTATTTTTAAAAAAGCAAATAACATGTTAGTATTGATAAGTTACATGGACACTAGGGCATAACCGACTTTTGATCCGGAAATCGGATTCCACCGGATAGTATGACCTTCCGATTAATCGGAGTCGGACAAGGCAGGAACGACCGATTCGGATAATAAAAATAATAAAGTTGAATTTTAAAGCACCGTGTCTAACACTGCGTGTCATTCGATAGTTCGTTAAATAAGAAGTCAGAAAAGTCCAACATGGTCAACACAACCAGGCTGTGAGACAATCTATTTGAACTGGCGGGTAAAAACCGGAAATGAAGCCGGATATGGTAAAGTACTAAGTTACATGCTAGACACGGCAAAACCAGATACCAGAAACCCGGAAACGGAAGATGAAATTGTTTAGAAAAAAATACGGATTTAGCATTTCCGATTAATCGAATCGTATCCGGAATCGGAAAAATTTCATGCCCAAAATCCGGAATCGGAAATCGGTAGAAAAATGCTAATCGGTTATGCCCTAATGGACACTTTACTTGAAAATCACATACTTGCAATCCAAGTAGCTGCTAGAGAAAAGTAATTAAAAACTGTATGATACATTAATGTATTTACTACTTTTAAAAAAGCAAATAACATGTTAGTAAGGATAGTTTACATTGACAATTTACTTGAAAATCACATATTTCCTTAATTTGTTTGCACTTACTTGTTTCAGTTTGAACTAAACTGGAAGGTGCAGTTATTGAAATGACAGGTAGATTGTGTAATGAAACCTGTCATAGAGTTCATTGTATTATGTGATAGTTCTTGTAGGGGATTTTGAACAGATTCAGTAATATTTACATGGTTTGTACTACTTGGGTTTGAATGGGTTTCTTGAACATTTTCTTGAGTCGTACTGCTCGAGTTTGTTGGGGTCATTTGAACATTTACAGTTGCATGAGATAGTACTGTAGAAGAGTCTTGAGCAACATTTGCACATACATTTGAAAGAATGTTATTCATCTGTTGTTTATGTTGAGTGCTGGGCCTTGTGTATTGTTTCAAGGATAGTTCATTCGAGTGGTCAGACAGAGACATAATGTGCCTAGCAGGAAGGTTGGCGTCTGTCATTGCATTCAAAGCCGTGGCACGAAGAGAGTGAGCAGTATATCTTGCAGATATATGGGCATTTTTGCATATGTCTGGCATAAAACTGCTAAATTGTCTGTGTCCAACACATTTTGTTGTGTACCATGTTTGACAGATTTGGTGATTTTCGAGAGCATTTTTATCAATGTGACAAAAAGTGATTCAGCTCTTGGATTAATGCGTGTGAGATAGTGTTTTACTGACCTGACTGGGCAGTTTTGACCACCAGTTGCATACATTATTTTGTCAGAATTTTCCTTCTTAGCATTTAAGTCTCCCTGATGATTTTTTTGCATAGTTTGATGGGTCAAAATGACATATTCAGCCCCAGTTTCATCAAATCTGATTTCAAGACTGGTAGGTGTCAATTGGCTGTGGAATTCTAATCCACGTGTAACATAGTGGATGGAGAGGTATAACCAAACCCTGTATCTGAGTGTGATAGGATTATCATGCATCAGGTATTGATTGATTGCATACATGTCTGATGGAGGAATAATTGGTTTGTGTTGTGTTGATCTTGATAAGCCAGTCTTTGTGTTTAGTTTTAATTTTCCATTTAACATGTTATTTGCTTTTTTAAACTCAGGGTCTGTAACAATATTAATGGAACGACCACATTCAACCTGAATGTGGCGATTAATAGCAGCCTGACATTTTTTAAGGTGTTTTTGTGATATTCCTCAGCTTGGGCTTCAGGAAGCATCCTCTTTCGTGCTGTGGTGACCTTTGGGGCTGCTTTGGCATAAAATATGGATAACATTTGGCCCAAATGTCCAGACTCAACTGTCATCAGATCTACCTCCATATTCTTTTCTTTTCACCATTCTGAAATTTATGTTTTTTTGCTTGGTAATAACTATTTTTAACATTTAAAATATTTAGATCTTTGGGATGAATCATTCATGCATATTTCCTTAACTTTTATTTATACAACAAATGTTTTACATTTTTTAAGCTTTCACAAATATTAGTTTAAAGATAAACTACATTTTATTCACTTCAAAGTAATTTAAATCTCATTTTTATTTTTAAAATTTAATAATATTTTAAATCTCATTTTTATAATTTAAGAAAATAATAGATTTAGAGCAATTTCAGTATCAAGCAATATTATTTAATCTTACATTAATGAACAGTCTAGTATACTGATTATTGCTATTATTATTGTTAATTTATTATAATTATTGAATGAATATATAAATTACCTGTAAAGGTGTTGTAGCCCCATTTAGTATTTTTCTTTGTAGATTTAGAGTAGCACTGTTTTGAAATTTTTACTAGATCTTCTTCGTTTAGTGATTTGAACCGTTTAACTTTTGCTTTGTGGTCATCCTGTTCATCAACTGTGAATGGTGTTGGTTCATTCAAACTAAATATTAAATTGGTTTGTAACTCTTCTTTCCATTCAAAAGGCTCGTCAAATATCGATGGATCAAAATTTTCAACATCATCTTCCGTGAAATCTATTTGATAAGGCAAAGTTATCGAAAAATCTCCAAACTCTGACATTTTACTTTCAACGTTTGACAGCCACAATACGTGGGACCTTGACCTTGCGCACTTGAAACATTTTTAATCCATACTTTTTTACACAAATTTCATCAAACAGTTCTTAAAAGATGAGAAATATATTTTTCTTTTATCTTTCAAACTAAATTTATTCAATTATTGTTTTAAAAATTGTAAAAATGGTTCTTTTCTTTTAATGTTTACTTCGTGTCTGCATCACTAGCAGTGTTTATCTTCTGCTATACACGTGATTCTATTTATAGACGTGGGTATTTTTAGAAAAGTAGTTCTCCTAACAGTTCATCCTGAAATGAACGCAATTCATTTTGATCACGTGATAACATTCTGACCAATCGAAACATTACTTTCCTCTACAAGCTACTTCGATTGCAATTATTACATTTTATATTGCTTTCATTTCTTGACTACCTGTTTGTTTTATTAATATTTGCTGGTTGTCCTTAGTATAGTTGATTATGTACTAGATATGTTACCCTCAGTAATTATAATGATGATGATGGTGGTGGTGGTATTAATTGTTTCGATGATCATAAACAACATCACATATCTAGACTTATTCATATGTCAAATATATATCGGCATCGTCAGATGTTATTTTAACGTGTGTTGCATTACTACCAAATACTGAAGCAAATGTATTTTTATTACGACTCAATTATCACAAAACCAGCGAATAAAAAAAGACTGAACCACATAAAGAGGTGTAACAGCTTAGAACTTAATGTGTAAACATATTTAATAATAATATATAATAATTTGTTATTGCTATGGGCTTTTCATGACATTATAGCTGGAGTATATGTATCACGTGTGATCTCAGTTGAGCCATTGTCCTCCATTCCTTTTTAATTGTAACAATTTCATTGCGCAGATTCAATATAATGAAATGATTTGTATCTTTATTACTTGGGACCTCACATCGGTTGATCAGAATTTCAGTTTTATGACTGGGGGGCCTCATGCTGATTAATCAGAATTTCGGTCTTATGACTGGAGGCCCCGTGTCGATTGATCAGGATTTCAGTCTTACGAGTGGGTAACTTATGTCGATCGATCAGGATTTTGCCTTTATGACTTGGGATCTAGTCCCGATCGATCAGGATTGCAGTTTTAGAAGAGTGTCTTATGTCTTAATTTGATCGACTAGAATTGAAGTTTTATGGATGTGGATTAATTTGTGATTGAACAGGCGAGCAGCTTTATCATTTATGACCCAATGACGATAGAGCAGGATCGAGTAAAAGGAAGTGGGTAATAACCATATTATTATTTCAGAGTCGTAAACATATTTAATTTTGTTTTATACTTGAAGAGTCGAAGTACGTTATAGGCATGATACAAAAATGTTACCAACCTTACTACATTATTGCAGGAACATTGTACAGGCAATACCAGTATTCTCATCTATATATTTCGTCTTAACCGGAAACCTCTGTTTCAGTTTGATACTTCCCTGTTTTATAGTGATCCAAAATCTTTACTTTCTACCCTATCAGATAGGTTGGAGGTTTTCCCGTTGAGCCATTTCTCTAATGTTGTTCTTAATGTTACGGCATAATTCGCAGTGATTTCTGGAATGTTAAAAAGTGATAATAATATCAAGAACGAGAATTGGAATTGCGAGCCTAAACATTTATCAATAAATGCGTAATGATTCAATATTTTGCATTTAGAATATGAGAAAAATCAACTTTACCTTGGAATCATGGTAGTTGTTAGTTGATGCGTGTATTGACTTAATTTATCTGTGATGTGTTCACTTGCTGTCATATATTGGCTTATCTATACGAAGCAATTAACGTCGGATGGAATGCAACGGCATTATATACAATTTAACTATCAGTGTTTTTTCAGGCAAATATGTATTTCGACTATCTACTTAAAATCTTGGTTCTTGATTCCACGAAATAAAAGTCACAATTAAGAGATA